>OW052106.1:5000-1255000 GCA_932526535.1 Caradrina clavipalpis | reverse complement strand
TTTCTTTTTTAAGGTTTCTGAACTGATTTTATTTTAAATTGGGAACGTAGTTTTTTTTAATACTAGCTTCAATCCGCGACTTCATCCGCATGGCTAATTTCGGCCGCATTAAGTTTCGTCTTTGGTTACTGCTATGCTCCCGTGTGCCGTAACGTGATGTTATATAATTATAGTCTATATTACTCAGGAATAGTATACCTATCTATTGGTGAAAAAATGATCCAGCAGTTCCGGAGTTCTTAATCGGTACAAACAAACAAATCTTTTACTCTTTATAATATTATTAAGGATAGACGTGTAATTACAGATACAAGACAAAGTGATAGCCTAGTCGTTAAGCCACCTGCCTCTCGTGCATGAGGTGTACAACCAACTGGACTTTTTAAATTCATAAATATATTTTCTAAGGTTATTTTAGACGTTGCTGACGTCGGAATTAATATAAGTCTGAAATCGCCAATCTGCCTTGAGCAAGTGTGGTGATCAATGTTCGCGCCTTGTATGTCTGAGAAGAGGTCTTTGCTCTGGAGTGGGACAATATTAGGCTAGTATTATTATTATAATAACAACGACTTCTGGTGTTAATGCCGAGAACTACGTTTTATTTTTGAACCCATTATATTTATTATTTATTTAAACTTTATGCAACAAAAAGTACAAAGGCGGACTTAATGCCTTAGGCATTCTCTACCAGTCAACCAAAGGTGGTGAAGAGATAACACGGATAATCTAAGACATTCTAAGAGATAATGATCATTATCATCATGGTATCAGTCGATTGACGTCTACTACTGAAAATAGGCCTATGTATTAGGGGACTATAGATAACCACAATGACCGGTATTGCACTGTCCACATTCAGCGATTTCCCGCCACCTTCACCAGGTCATCGGCCCATCTCCTGGAGAGTCTTTCCAGTCAGCGCCTTCCGATGTGTGGTCGCCACTCAAGAACTTTACGACCCTAATAGCCTACCGCTCTACGAGGTATATGCCCTGCCTATTACCAAAACACAAATGTCACAACGATCCTGAATTGCAAATCCATCCATCACCATCACGCCTGTATTCCCCGAAGGGTTAGGCAGAGGTGTACCAATGTACAGTGGCGACCAAAAGTCCATACCCAATCTCAAAACGTATTAGGTTGACGTTTAGTTTGACTTACGACCTTTTACTTTCAAGAATAGACACATGTATCATCGTTGTGAATGTAGTTCATAATTTCAACATTTCTACATGAGACAAAATGGTCTAGCGGTTAAGCGCGCCCAGTTGACGGCGTTAATCAATGAGCCGCGAGTTCGAATCTCACATTATTTTTGTCTTTTTGTTTTTACTCAATTTGAAGAAATGAACAGAAATATAATATTCTTTAGCTTGTTCGCTTTGTTCACACATTTCGTAAATTTAAAAGGGTAGTCATAGAAAACTAATAAAGAATTTAGATTTCTGTGAGGTAGACATGAGTTTTGTGCATATTTAACTTGATTGGAATGAGCGTTGTCGTTTGGTTGTGGTTGTTGGTTAGTAACGAGTGATTTAATAGATACTCGTAGTGGTATTGTAATTATTCTCGAAACGCAGGCAAATAATATTACTGACGCGAGGGCGACTATTATTGGGCTGCATAAAAGTGGTCCCAATTAATATCTTATGAAACCTGACTGAATGTGAGTATTATATTAACGAATTGTAAATTAAACTTTTATTTGAAATTTATACCTAAGATACCTAAAATTATTTGGTGGCATTTCGATTAATACTTATTATTGATTTTTAAATATATAATGACGCCAAAAAAAATGTGTTTATTATGGAATTTATAAATAAATAGTTTTAATATATTAAAATTTGTTATATTAAATAAATATTATTAAATTATATAAAAAATTAAGTCACTTTAGTATTTTGTTATAAATGCCTAATATTACTTTTTTTGTTGTTTTAGAGGAATACTATTATTAGTCTCCGGAGCAAGAAATACGAGGAAGAGGATAGATAGCCTATCCTACCTACTCAACAGCGAAGTGGATTAAGTTTGGTGGTTTCGCACTGGATAACATACTGTTTACAACAACAGCTGCATGCATCATAAACCAGAAAAAATACGTTTCGTTTTTAATATGTGGGGATGGCGTGCAACAGTGCTACTTATGAAGAAGTATTAGACGATGTTATGCAACATTTAATAACCTGGATGTTTTAGTTTTAATAATTAGACGGTGTAACTAAATATTTAGTCATAATTATATTATATATTCGTAGATAGTTATTTAGTGATCTTAAATTGAGGTTTAGTTTCAATCTTCTTTTCATCAAGAAAACGAATTATTAAACTATTACCTCACTAAGTTTATTGTGACGTTACATAAAAAAAACCTGTTCATAAAGTCTGAATTATAGTTTAGTTTTCAATTAACTCTGCTGAATACCAATTCAGAAACTTAATACGTGAGCATCACCAAATTTATTTGTGTTATTAAAATATCCTTCTCTTATTATGTTATTATGAATTTTATTGACTAAGTGGGTATTCAACAAAAAATCTTATGAACAGTTACAAGAGAACTTCTTTTATTTCGGTAGGAATGTGACGTTACAATTCTCATAAGTTTGTTAATTTTAAAAATAAATTTTTGTTATCACACAGCACGCCTTTTTTTCCTACTTCCAATTACAAAAACTTAAAATAAAATCACATAAAAAGTTAAATAAATAATACAATAACTAATATTTGCTTCTTATAAAAAATAAATAACAAGCATGAATACGTAATAATTCAACATAAACCTAAAAAGATTTTGCCTAACATTATTATGGTTTCAAGAAACAAAAAACAGCCACACATAGTATAAGATTTGAACTCGGAATTCAATGATCGTAAACCCTTTCTTATCCAAACCAGCTGCCAGGCCATGTTATAATTATGCGAAATTTAGCAATGCAATGGTAAGAATACGTCGCGCGTCGGGTAGGACTCGTACGGTAAACAGAAATATAATGCCATTTCGCGTAGTGCGACGATGGTTCATTAGTGTGTGTTATCTGTGGAATGTTGAGGTTGAGACATCACTCGTAAACACACATGCGCACGCGCTGACTGGATCGCGCCCGTGTTCATAGGAAAGTGAACCTTAGCGTGGGTATGCAATTCTGAGCGCTTACTGTACACCCACAAAATCCAAAAAAAAAAACAATCCAATTGCAAATCCTTAAAAATAAAACGCAGACTTTTTCAATTTGACTGGCAACGAATCAAATATTCGTAACATCACAAATAATTTTCAAGTCGGATTAGCATAGCTAATAAAATTATCTGACATCAAACAAGCAATCAATATTAAAGAGCATTGAAATCGCATCGTTACGGGGCACTGGTTTGATCACCAGTCAGATTGCCCTCAACCGTCCAGGGCTGGGAAAAAATTAAATTTGCCAAGTCGATTTCATTTTTCATTAATTCATCGCGGAGGGTCGGTTAGGGATGTAGAGAGACTGGAAGGGATAGATCTTAGTCTAGGATTTTTTTAGTATGAAGTTGTAGGATTGCTTTGTTTGTAGGATGTGGGTGCGTTTTTAAGTATAATTAAAAGTGTGAGATTGAAACAATTCTATAAGAGACAGTACTTTCGTTTGTCTCGTTTACTTACACAATATCTCAATAATCTTCATTACATTAAATGAATTCAATATGTCAATTCAATCAACATTGCTATCCAGCTAAAACAGTTCAATTTACATTCAAAACTCATGCTTAGAATACATTTAAAATGTATCAGTGTTTAATATCAATAATTAATTATTACAAATACTTCTTAAAATTGGAGTGAAATATCGTGGTTCGTTTTGGCAGAACGATTGTTCGCTTATTTTAGGAAATTAAGTACTAAGAGCAGATCGTATTATACCTTATCACGTGAAAAAGAAGGTATGGTATGGTAATTTGACAGCTTTTGCATATTAAATATGTCAAACTGTTTACTGCAACATTTACTCTAAAAATAAAAGTAATTTGATTAAAGATTTCGTTGTTTTTAGCTAACTCTGCAGGACCCACAATTGCATGTGCATCATACTTTCCAATTACCTCTGCCTGCAAATTAAGGCCCATTTTCACCAAAAATCACTAAAAAAATGTAAATGTATTTAAATTATTATTCTGTCTCTGTCACCTTCAACAATGTGACAGGGATGCAGTGATGTTCTAAATACGTGTAGGCACTAAATGCCTACACGTATTTAGAACATAAAATTTTGGTGAACGTGGGTCTAAAACTAGGTATTTCTACTTGCGCCACATCTAGTCCCCCAACATCTCTGTGTCCCTAGTCGATACCGAGTTCCTATATAAAAATTTCCCTCAGGGTTCTCTTGCTCAAAAAATACGGTTTTTTTCTTCTTTACACAAGACTGTTTAACCCTCAAATGGTGGCTAATTTCGAGACGAGATGGCTGATTAATTATTGATAGACGCTTGAGAGATCGCAAGTCGAACTGCTGTTTGTCTTAAATGTTAATTTTTCTCTTTTTAATCCCTCGGCGGCCATGTTTTTTTTATTAGGGATGATATTGCTTTGCGTCGATATTTTTTAAAAAGAGAATTAATGTTGAATTTTTTGGCGTGTCTCTGTTTGTTTATTAAATTGTTGGAAGTTTTATCTGTGATGTGAAGATGTTTTGATTTGGTGACAAAGTAATTGTCGATTTAATTTGGTGACATTGAAGTGTCCTAGTAATGGAATTGTGGCAATTCTTGTGGTAAGGAAAACTGATTTCTTGAAAATTGTTATCGAATTTTAGGAGTGAAGGAAGAGGGAGTGCACTATAATATCTTCTGCGCACTTTAATTAAGATAAAATATAAATAGCTTTTCTTTATTACTACTTACAATGTAAAAGTTGGCATAAGATTATTCTAGTTTATAATACTATAGGTATTTATGAATACATGTATAATTAATTTATATTAGTACTAGTCGCCTCATTTCTTCGCCAATTGCAGCTGAATCCCAATAACCAGACAGAACTAACTGAAAACTATGAAGATACTCCAAAATAATGTTGATTGAAGCCTATTCAACCTCTGTAAACCAAGTTTACCAAGACAGCTGGTCACCGTGGTGAAGTCAGACGACCATCTCTGCGTACTTATGCCCGATTCCTATAACTTACCGACCGGTATTAGTAAACCACACTAACAAACACATGCCTTCATATTTTCGCCGTTATTGGAGTCCATTTTCAGCATACGGGTAGATTTACATCCATAATTTTTGAAAACATTTCTACATTCAAAATTGTCACCAGAATTTTCATAAACGACCAGTCAAGCATTCAAAAGTTTTCTTGTGCATGCTGTAGTCTCCTATAAATGAAGGAGTACACCTACATAATACTTTTGTTATATTGTTTTTATGTCATGATTTGTGTATATCTTTTGTTGGAGATCCTAAAAAAATAAATAAAATGAAATAAATAAAGGAATTAAGACTCGAGGAGCTCGTGGCTAAATAATTACAGCCGCATAGACCAATCTTCCGGGCTAAGCCACGCTTGCCGAGGTTGGTCTGTGGATGGGTGACCATTTACCATAGCGAGTTTCCTCCGTGCGTCGGAAAGCACGTAAAGCCGTTGATCCCAGCTGTCATGCGTAGATCTTTGACAGTCGTTACGAATAGTCAGAAGCCAAGAAGTCTGACAACCAGTCTAACCAAAAGGTATCGTGTTACCCAGTTACTGGGCTGTGGAGGTCAGATGGGCAGTCGCTTCATGTAAAACACTGGTATTCAGCTGCATCTGGTTAGACTGGAAGCCGACCCCAACATAGTTGGGAAAAGGCTAAGCAGATGATGAGTTACGACTGGTAAGTTAAACTATATCTTCGTTTTGCATATATTTATTTATTTATTTAAAAAAAAAATGATATATGCAAAACGAATAGTTTAACTTACCAGTCGTACTTACCTTCATCATCTGCTTAGCCTTTTCCCAACTATGTTGGGGTCGGCTTAGCTTGGTTTAGCTTGGCTTGGCTTTATATAGGAACCGAGCATAAGCTCTCCAAAGAGACTGACCGCTGTAACCGAAATCGGAAGTCAGGACCACATAAAGGCGCCACCAAACGAATAAATCAGACCGCACAACAATCGAACTCATTCTGGGCACCTAACCGCATTGGACGGAAGCCTACCGTCCTGCCGACTCCGATGTGCGGGCGGCCAGGCGCGGCCATCACAATGACAGGCCGTCACGATAGCGACCGCGGACAATGGTCGCGTGTCGCGTGACAGATACACAATCGGAGACGTGACCCGTTTATGTACAGCGTGTTGTTTCGTTGCGGAGGATTTCGTTGCGTAGAAAACTTAAATACGACACGACAACGATGACGACTGGCTGAGCAATTGGCTGCTGCGCTTCGTGCTGTGGCTTTGATTCCCGCACGGGACAAATATATTTGTATGGCCTACAGATAGTTTTTCCGGGTCTGGCTGTTTGTGTATGTGAGTTTATATGTTTTTAAACGCACTTACGATACGAACGACCCTGGTAGTGTGGGGCAGTGTTTAAAAAATAATGTCTTCCTCATGTCATATTTGCCTATAGCCCTCCACTGCTGTTTACGTAGGCCTCCTCCAAAGAGCGCCACCATCCCGGTCCTGGGTACCCCCATCCATCCGCTGCCCTTCACCTTCGTGCATGCACTAAGCAAAATATTTTACATGTCAAAAGTAAGTTGTCTCCCAGCTTTAGGCGATTATCACACTGCACCGCGCTCCGTCGCGTAGCGCGTAGTGTGTTGTGCGAGGCGTCTTTTCTATATAAATTGAGATTCTTGTATACGATATTAAAAGCTGTGGCCCCGCCTTACGCGACGGCGAGCGTTGCAGTATGATTATCGCCTAAGCTCAATATTCTTTAGTTTACACCTAATGAACTTACCACGGGTCTATTGAAACCAATCATTCAAAAAAGTAAACAGCAATTTTGAAAAAGAAGGTAAATAGGTGTTGTTTGGTGAAAACAATAAATAATTTGTAAACAATCGTAAGAATGACGTTGACGTAAACAATAGGAAGCCAACTTAATGCTTCCAAGGTGTTTACAATACAGTTTGGAAAGTCCTTCGGGAACAAATCAACCCTTTTCCTTTAAATTTCCTTTTTTTGTTATTTGTTTATCGAGTTACGCCCCCTAGGGGCAAAAGGTAACACCCATAGATGACGATGGTTTCGGACGTAATGGAAAGTTTACAGCCGTCTACCATTTTCTTTTCTTTGTTTTTCAATAGTTGCGTATTACTTTTGTGTGAGGCACGAAGACTGTGAAGTGCTTTGGGCGTTCCATGGTGAATTTGATCCGATTACAGTTACGTATAGTTGTAGCAGATTTTGTGATTGTTTATCATCACAATTTTAATGCTTTTGGGGAATCAAAAATTTGTGTCGAGTAACTTCTGCTTCGATTTGTACAGAGTGCTAAAAGTAACACGTTTGGTTATCCCAGAAGAAATCTTTCGTCTACGTACGCCCAAAGATACGGATAAATCTAGTTTATTTGTAATACAAGAGCATGTATACACTTGTTTATAGTGTCAAGTGTTAGGTTAGGTATAAAATATGAACTGAAATTTAACTTATTTAATTTAAATAAATCAAATAAAATCAATCATCCGCCCACCCATAAGGTGGACGGATGACCTGATAAAGACTGCAAGAAGAGCTGCCAGGCCGCTTCCAACCAGGGTCCTATTCGAAATCTTTGGGGGAGGCCTATGTCCAGTAGTGGACGTCCTGCGGCTATTACAAAGATGATGATGATGATGAAATCAATTAAAAAAACAATTTAAAAGACGAACATCCCCGAATTTGGTGAATAGTTAATATTTATTTATTTTCAAAATCGCCCAACAAAAAAAAAAATAGACTTTTTTTCAAAAACATCATCCTGTAAGTGAAACAGGTAGGTACAGCAATCTAAGCGTCCATTCAATAAAACAAGAACAAGTCACACTCCGCATCGGTCATACATGGCTTACTGTATTCAAGTTATTTGTATAGTTCAGCGTCGGACAAAAGATCTAGATGCTATTGGGTTACCCAACTATTATCTGGGTCAGTAACCAGGAAATGGAATAATGGGTGAACAGACAAAAGTATCGTTATCAAGGGTTTTTGTGAGGAGTTGTGTGTCCTTTTGGTATTGGGAAGATTTTTTGAATATCATGTGATGTAAATATTATATTTGTTGTTATAGTGCGGTGTGTGTGGCGCCTTAAATGATTTCATATGTATAGTATATATATATATATATATATACCATCACGTCTGTATTCCTCGAAGGGTTAGGCAGAGGTGTACCAATGTACACCCACAGTTCGCCGGTATATTTAGGTCCCATGTAATAGGGGGCGAGCCCATTGCCATTAACTGGGCACAAATCCAAACTCCAAGCTGCTACTGAGAATTTCATAGAAAAACCCAATAACACTTTTTGCTCGACCCGGGAATCGAACCCAGGACCTCTAGCGTAGCAGTCGCGCTCAGGACCACTAGGCCAACGAGGCAGTTCATATAAATATCATATGCCATACGGCATATGTATAGATACATTTTAATTCTTTAAAAAATAATGTACTTACTCATTTACTATGAAATAAACTTTTAGTTAAGGAGTACATATGCGAAAGTATGTAGTTTCTAAGGATCGTAACAGGTGACATTCTGTGATTTCTGCCCACCGCCATCGTTAAAAAGCGTGAGTTTATGTGTGTATGTTAACCTATTCTTCATTGTAAATGCGAATGATTGTGAGGATGGATAAATGTTTGTTCCTCTTTCACGCTTAAACGGCTGAACGGAACTGGATGAGGCGCTAACACAGATTGTAGTGTGGAATAACATATAGGATACTTTTATCCCAGAAAAATGTACGGTCCCCATGGGATAATATATCAACTTTGATACAGGCCAAACGAATGATTTCATTTTATATATGGTTTCCAGGCCACAATTGAGTCTTATGGAAACATGAAAAGCACCAGATCCATGAAAAAATAAGCTATTTTTTGACTATCCCAATTATGCGAAACAGCTTATTATCTAAGCTAGATAAAAGAGGCAAGGCGTGCGAGCTAGATTTAAATAGTGCATACCGCACTGGCACAGGAAACATCATTCTGCGATCCGGTTGTCAAGCGCCTTCACTGATAACACTGCTTTCCTTCCTCCATTACCATAGAGCCTAAGGTCACACGTCGGCCTACCATCACAAATGACATATCTTCCAACTGCAAATATGACATAATGACCTTTACAATCTAGGCCTATAAATAACTTGGTCGGCTGGTTGGTTTCACCGGTGTTGAGTTACGTTTTTGGTTGTTGCTCCGCTCCTGTGTGTCGTAGCGTGATGTTATATAGCTTTTTCTATTTCTCATGAATCTAGCTATCATATACAAAAGAATTTTATCCAATCCGATAGGAAGTTCCTGAGATTAGCGCGTTCAAACAAACAAATTCTTCAGCTCTATAATAAATTATATTGATGCGGCCCAGAATTTGGCCACTTTGACTGCGTTGTCGTTAATTTATAATAATAGTATAAATTATTTATTTATTTATTATAATATAGTTTGTCATCGAAACGCTAAGAAGAAGAAGCTCTATAATATGTATTAAATAATTATTTTACTAGGTATAGATATAATAATACCAGCCTATTCTTGTCCCACTACTGAGCAAAACCTCTTCTCGTACAGAGAAGGTACGAGCATTAATCACCACGATTGCTCAAGGTGGATTAGCGATTTCAGATTTATATCAAATAGTAGTCCAAGGTTTTCTCACAACGGTTTCCATCACCGATGTTTGGATGTCCAAGATAAATTAAGAAAATACATATTAAAAGTTTATTTATTTATTACTAGCTTTTGCCCACGACTTCGTCCGCGTGGATTAATAGTTCCCATTCCCGGGGGATTTCCGGGATGAAAACTATCCTATGTCCTTTCTCGGGTCCCAGACTATATCTGTACCAAATTTCATTGAAATCGGTTCAGTGGTTTAGGCGTGAAGAAGAGACAGACAGACAGACAGAGTTACTTTCGCATTTATAATATTAGTACGGATTTAGAACATTTTCAGTCAGATACAAAAATAGCATTAATTTTTACACCGAAGCTCAAAATAATTAACAAATATCCAAAAAAACCTAGCTACAAGCTACAAATAAAATAAACAACACAACATCAAAACGAATCGATCTAACCCAACCCACTAAATTATGAAGCTACCAACATAAAAAAATACCCACACAGGCATTGAAAGATTGAAAAGGGGAAATCACTTAACTTAGGCAATTTATAGCTAAATCTTGCCCGTGGGAGATTCGTGGTCAGACTAACAACATTAGGTGGTGGGAAAGTTATAAGCCGGTGGAAATGTGCCCAGTTGGGGCCAAATTGATGAGCATCGGTTGGGGCGATTTTTTTCTTTTTGAAAAAGGAAGTGTATTGATTTAAATGGATTGAGGAGATAGGGTTTTTTAAATTGAGTGTTTTTTGAAAAATTTATGAAGTCAGTTTATTTTAAAGATGCTATGGTAGTTAGTAATTAAGTGAACTTGATCGTCGTTCAAAGGAATTAATGTGAATTATTTGGTAAGAGCTCCAAAAACTCTAGGTACCTATTAAAAATACTGTAAATATCAGTAGAAATTACCGATTTAAATAATCCTATCTCGAAACAGGTTGTATAGGTTCAAACTCAAACATAATTTACTTTAAACCAATTTGTATCGTCAGTGAGTTTGATTAGCAAAAAAAGTAGAAGATGGTTTTTCGTTCCGAACAGTTGGCACTTTTAAAGAAAAACGATAACAAAACTCCATTGATCTATAGGTAAAATTTAAAAATAATGAAATCGAAGACAGACTATTTAACTAGTAACATACTCATCGTAAAAAATAATGGAATTCCCTACAAAAATTTAAGACGTGATCGTATCCAATTGACACCAATTTCAAAAGACCATCAAACCAACCAAATGATTGACAACCCCACATTTTCCCAAAATTACCACCACCCGTCCTCAAACAAGGTCATCTCAAAAACAATCTCCGTCTGATTCGAAGATATTTTTTATCCTCGGCCGGGTCCGCGTGCCCATGCGAGCACGTCTTCCGCCCAATTTGGGGGTAGTGGCAAATCGTTGGCTATTGACGGGATAAGTGTTATCAACCCCTTCGGGAATGGGGTGGATTTATTTTTCTACATTAGTGTCGATGTATTTCTGAGATAAAGTGGTTGTTCGTGCTGTTGTTTTGTTTGGTTTTAAATATTTATGTTGGTAGGGATGTTTTGTGTGTTGTAAAGAAAATCTACATCGTTAGCTTAATGGTCCTAAGCATGACTGCTACGCAGGAGGTCTTGGGTTCGATTTCCTGGTCGAGCAAAAAGTGTTATTGGGTGTTTCTATGAAATTTTCAGTTGCAGCTCGGAGTTTGGATTTGTGTCATACCATAACGCCTGTGTTCCCCGAAGAGTTACGTAGAGGTGTAGCAATGTACACCCATAGTTCGCCGGTATGTTTAGATCCCATGTAATAGGGGGCGATTGCCATTAACCAGGCACGAATCCCAACTACGAGCTGCTAGTCAGAATTTCATAAAAAAAACCCAATAAACTTTGCTTGACCTGGGAATTGCAAGATGTCTAGCGTAGCAGTCGCGCTTAAGACCATTTAGCTAACACTCTTTTTTCGACCTGAGAATCGAGCCTAAGTCTCTAGCGTAGCAGTCATAAGCTAACAAGGCAAATTTAAGGCAAGGCAAGGCTTACGATGCATTCCAAACAAATCCAGTCGCCATTATTCGCCAGTATCATTACACAAATCACATAAAACCATAAAAAGAGAATGGACCTGGCAGAAATAATGGTGTAGCGAGACAATATGCTTGTATCTATGAGGATCACCTTATCGTCCTGAGGGAAGGCACTCACGAATAAATATACAGATAAAAATAAACTTATTTTTCCAAACGTCGAATAAAATGGCTGAGTGTCACACCGATATGTATGTTTTTGTGCACTATTTTATTTTTATTTTTTGCACATTTTTTTAATGTTTGGTGATATGTATAAAAAATTTTGATAGTTGAATAAGAGTTTAACAATGTTTTTCAGTACTAAATTGTGTAAACAAATATGAAAGATTTCAGTAATTTTGTTTCAGTAGTTTCAAGTATTAAAAATAAATTATCATTATATGAATAACTAGCGATCCGCCCCTGCTTCGCACGGGTGCTTTACGACTTTTCCGGTGGATTTTCAAAATTAATATATTTCATACACCGTATCCCGGAAATTGTGAACACAACAAAAAATGAATCAGCCAAATCAGTGCAGCCGTTTTTGAGTATTGCGTTCCGTTCATTTAGTTTATTTTGATAAGTAGCCAACTGCGTCGACAGATGGTATTGCCGTGGCGAATTTTGGGTCAAACATAGTATTTATAAAGTATCTTATTTACTTATTTATATTCTATTATTTGCCATCGAAACGCTAAGAAGAAGAAGTAGCAAAGTACTAATAAATTATTCATCTTAAATAAATATTTTTATAGTAACTATCTTCTGTAATTTTTTCCATGTAATATAGATACAAATTTCAGTTCATAAACATCACGACTCACCTTATAAAAACCAAAATCCGCTACTGTACGGTCTAAACGCACTATAAAGTGTGGACGGCCGGGGGCAAGTGGGTTAAAATGGAACACAGCGCCATAAAACACCCCTTCTGTCCATAAATATCCGAGTTCGGAAGTTGCTCTGTTAGCGGTCGGATATTTTTTCTCTCGGTCCACTCTATTTTGCGGATACTCAATGGGGTGTCCTTATTTATTTGTTTCGAAAGTATCGGGAATTTGTGAAGGAATTTGGGATATGTTTATGAGGGCGTTATTTGGTATTTTCTATTAGAGCAAAAAAGTCAAGATTGTTGATTTAAATATGTGTCTGTTGTTTTTATAGCAACTATTACAATACCAGACTGTTATTGTCCCATTGCTGGGCAAAGACCTCTTCTCATACAGAGAAGGCACCATCATTAATCACCACGTTTGCTCAACGTTTAATTTTAGTCTTATATTAGAGTTCAGGTTTTCTCACGGTGTTTTTCTTCACTGATGTCACTGCTCTCCATGATAAACTTAGAAAGTATATTGTGAATTGAAAAAAATACATTGGTATCCACACCCTTATGGATGAGTGGCGGGCGTCTTAACCACTGGGTCACGACAATATGAGAAACTAAATGAAAGATAAGGTAAACAGTCCGGAGCATAATAGCAAATTAATTACTATTGGTGACTCAATTACATATTTGACATGTATGATTAAGAAACATCAAATAGTCAACTGTACATCAGAGTTTAAACGTACTACCTATGTACCCACCTACAAGTTTTATTGCACGCCACCAAAAAATAATTTAAAAAATATATTAAAGCAATATTCAAATAGATACTGAGGTACATAAAACGCTTATACTTCAATAGACATTCCTATCTTATTCTATCATATTTCGTGGCCATTACTTCCTTTTCCGGCGACCCTTCGAGTTGACATTCAAATTGCCACTATTTTTCACAAACATATTTTATTATATTGCAAGATCCCAATAAAGATATAAAAATATCGTCTTGGAAAGCCCATTGGCCCTGGGCATTGTGTAAATCTGTCTCAATAGAAAGAAGGGAAATAGCCATTTAACCCTCTCCTACCCTTACGAACAAATGTATCTTTTTATCCCCCCAATATTGGGGAAAAAAGGAACAGTGGCTTTTAAATTAAAAACTTTGTTAAAAAGTTTTCCCCTGATTTGTGAATGTGGTTAATTTAGAGTATTGAACCAATTTGAATAAATTATTTTTTATTGTGAAAGTGAGATGCGTTTTTTTGTTCGGTTATAATTGAATTGTGTTGAGGTTTGTTTAATGTTTTTTTGGCGTTAGTTTATTTACAAGTGGTTTTTTTTCGAAATTTGATTGATTTAGAAAACTTGCCTCCAGTTACTAAAAGGAAAAGGATAGATATTCTACAGTTTTCTTCTTTTCCAATCAATAATTTTTGGGTCCAGTACGTGGCCACGTTTATCGCGACAGGTCATGTAAATGTCGTCTTGAGTCCAGGTGTAGGGACACTATCACAAATAAAAAATGAATATCTAGTACTCGATAACGCTGAGTCTAGCTGACCAATCCTTTCACCACGATGATAAATCCATTCTCCATCTAAAACAAAGGAATGATCTATATTTTTTCAAATTCATCCATATATTTCAAACCATGTTTCATTAGTCCAAAACTCCCGCTCTCAAACAAGAAGACTTTAATCAGTCTAAGAAGAGTCACGTATAAAATTAAGAACCACAATTCCAATGAGCGCATCGGAACACCAATAAAGACAGAACGAGTGAAGAATGTTAGCAATTTAAATTTTTGATTCCAACTCCAATGGAATGCTCGTGACTTTCCAGCGCTGCAATATCTGAGCCCTTTTTAATAAAGTTAGACGTTATATAAGAATAAATTTGCTGAAAGCGCTAGTAGTGACAGGGGCACGGAAGTCATAAACCAGTGGAGATGTTGATTGAGTGGGAAACGGTAGGAGTAATTACGAGGTTATTGGGAAAAATTGCTAATGTCACCGATAGGAGGAAGTGAGCGGTTCTGTCACTTTTCAAAGAGTTAATTAGTCATTGGGGCTGGGGAATTAGGAGATAGGTAGGGAAGCTTTATTTATATTGGAGGAATGGTGTGTAATTTGATTTCCAAGTTTTATCATTGATGAGGACGCTATATTTTCATAGGTACTAACATTAATATAGAGTAATAACAAAGACAGATTCAGAGTAAATAAGAGTTTAGGAAAGTACCTAGGTTGCTGCTTTACCTTTAGTGGCATTAATAATTTAAAAGTTCTATATCAAAATGAGATCTTGAACTTTTAGTAATCTCAAAAGAAATAGTTCCAAAAATATTTACCTAATATATTTAGATACTTAATTCTGATAAACCTGACATTAAACACTGTATCAAGACAAGAATAAAATTTGAATTTAATAAACACACATAACATACCATCACTCCTGTATTCCCCGAAAGGTTAGGCAGAGGTGTACCATATACCCACAGTCCATCGGTATATTTACTGCGGGTTGTTCGAAAGAGATACCGCGCCCCCGGAACGCAAAGGGCACATGAAGGAACATAGACGGGTTTTAGTCAGTAAAAGTCTGACACTCCCTCCCGCCCCGCCCAGGGCGGGGGAAGTTATTTGATGATTTCCCGTCTATAAAAAAAAAAAAAAAAAAATCGGTATATTTAAGTCCCATGTAACAGGAGGCGAGCCTATTGCTATTAACCGGTCAGAAATCCTAACTCCAAGCTGGTGCAAAGAATTTCATAGAAAAACCCAATAACATTTGCTCGACCTGTTAATCCACCCCAAGACTTTTGGCATAGCAGTAGCGCTTAGGATCACTAACCTAAGGAGGCAGTCAATAAATAAGTAATTTAATAAATTCTTGAACAAAATAATTGAAATAATATTGAACCCACATTGAACATAAAGTAAAGCAGGTAACGTAAACAGGTGGGCACCAAACACAAATACAAGTAACTCTAACAAAAGAAAAGCCCGGCTTTTATAAAATTAAAAACGCAGCACAAGTAATGATATTAAAATTCAACGCTTGCGTTGTGGCCATAAACTTAGCGGGAGGGAGCGGAGTGATTGTCATACACTATTAGAAATACTATAGATCTACCGTATGGTCGCATGTAAAGGGCCCTGGGTGTACTTTCTTCGGGTAGAGTAATGTTAAGGCTGTTCCTATCAAGGATTTCTCAGTACCAGCTTTTTTTTTAAAGAGGGAAAATCATGAAATTTCTTTTTCCCTCTGGGCGGAGTGGAAGGGAGTGTCAGACTTTTACTGACTAAAACCTATCCGTGTTCCTCCTAATGCCCTTTGCGTTCTAGGGCCGCGGTGACTCTTACTAAAAGGGTCGCCCTTTTATATCGAACTTAAAAATAACTGACAAAAAGTGGGTATATTTTACACTTTCCCTTATAACTTTGAGAAAAACAGACGTTATAATAAAATTAATATTGATAAATACAGAGGTACTTACAATCTCCTTTGAATGTTCTTGTTTTTTATGTATTTAATGGGCACTTTAATAATTTTCCATATTATGTAAGTAAAGTCGACAGAGCCTCAACCATACTCCCAAGACATCCTAGTTGTTTTCATACAAAAAAATTGCGTCAATTTTCAAACAAACTTCACGTCCGATTCCAAATCGCTGCCTTCACAGCCACACCTAACGTACAGTGCAAATGGACATAATATTTGTTTTAAACAGAGCCGGCGTGCCCACGTAAACTTATTAAAATATTTCCACTTTTATTTAATTAGTGTTTCTGTGCCATTCGTCCCCTTTCTCCTCTAGCTCAGGTGTATCGCAGATTCGGGTTTGGCTGTTAATTTTTTTATTAGAATTAATTAATTTCTCTAATTATATTTTCTTTTCGACCTTATTAGTAGGAGGTAATAAACT
The DNA here is from genome assembly GCA_932526535.1 of Caradrina clavipalpis. Classification (NCBI taxonomy): domain Eukaryota; kingdom Metazoa; phylum Arthropoda; class Insecta; order Lepidoptera; family Noctuidae; genus Caradrina; species Caradrina clavipalpis. The sequence continues at coordinate 1,238,374 of OW052106.1, read as the reverse complement.
TCTGAAATGGGTCTTTTTATTTTTTAATTTTTTACGACGACAATCTCCTCATTACTTGACGTGTTTTAATAACTGGGAAATAACTATTTTAAGTTAAATGTTTAAATATAAAATGGTCTTGAATTCTTGACAGTCTTAAAGGAAGAATTTTTTTTTTGACGCCAGATATTCGTCATACATAAAATAATGCGTATTGTAATCATTCATAAACCAATCATTTATGTTTGTATATAGATATTATATTAAAAAAATTAAGGGTCGCTGCTGTTCAACAATAATCTAGATAGACACACTTTCAGGATATTTTGAGGCGAAAAATATTGAAGGGTCGACGTCGATCAATTATAATGTAATCTCTTTCAGATAGGAAGAAGAAACCTATTATTTCCAGGAAAACATACGATTCATACTATAACATAATATCCCATTGCAGGGCACAGACCTCTTCTCATACCGAGAAGGCACGATCATTGATCACCACTAATTTCTAATTTCATTAATTGAACCCATATATACTTTTATAAAATGACAACCACCATCATCACGCCTGTATTCCCCGAAGGGTTAGGCAGAAGTGTACCAATGTACACCTACAGTTCGCCGGTATATTTAGGTCCCATGTAATAGGGGGCGAGCCTATTGCCATTAATCGGGCACAAATCCAAACTCCAAGCTGCTACTGAGAATTTCATAGAAAAACCCAATAACACTTTTTTTGCTCGACCTGGGAATCGAACCCAGGACCTCTAGCGTAGCAGTCGCACTTAGGGCCACTAGGCCACCGAGGCAGTTAGTTAGTTATATACTTTCATAAAATCACTACTTTTAAAATAAGTAATTATTCCTTTTTCAAAAAACTAAATAATAAAAATCATAACCCTCCACTGCTACTGATATAAATTAAACATTACTAAATGAAGATATGCAAGCAGCGAGTCACCGGTTATTATTTGTGAAACAACGGAAACTCCCGACGGAACAACGGAATCGTACGTGTAACTTTAGAAAAATGTAAAATAATGTGAAAATTACAAATAAACAGTGCACTGCGGACATGTATATGTTTTAATAAGTAGAATGCTGGTTCCGTATGGTATATATTTTTTTGGGAAGACAGAAGATCAAAATGTTTATCGACTGACTATTTATTTTTTCATGTAAATAATTATGTGCGAACTGGCGATCAATAAACTTTACTTCTATATAGGTTTCTATGTAGTTTCTTGAATTTATAATTTGTACAAAGTCTAGTTATTCTAAATTAAATAAATAAACTTACTTACTCGTCAATTGCCTTTAAACGCTCTTAATTTGTTACACATGTAACAAGTAAATTGAGATTTTTTTAAGAGTTTATAATATTTCAAAAAATCCAGAAATTAATGTTTTTTAAGATTTTAAACCTATTGCAGAACCTCAGTTAAGTGCATTAAATTACTACCATACAAGAATAGTATGTAAATAACTCCAAATAAATATCTCTTAAAAAAATCCAAATCTCACTACGCAACCCTAAAAATACGAGAAAAAAGCAAAAGTACAATAGGAGCGCAGGTCACACCTGCGCGCGTATTATTTCATAATTTGGAGAGCGGACCGCAGAGCTAATGATGTTTTTATTTTATGTTACATTACGGTGTGATTGAGGACCTGCATAGGTCGGCTCGCTTCCGCGAAAAGGTGTAAAAAATGTGTAATTAAATTAATGTTATTTGCATGTGTACATTGTTTGTTATGCACGTTTATAATGCTATGAATACACAGATGGGTAAACAATCATAGATTAAATCGAACAGGCGATAGTTGGGGTTATTGATCAATAATTTTAAGTGAGACTTAAAAAAGATTATCGTGATGGCCCAGTGGCTAAGGACACGCCTCTCATGCATGAGGTCGTGAGTTCGATACCGGGCAAGAACCAATATGACATAATTAATCCATAATTATGTACTTTCTAAGTTTATCGTGAACATATCTGACGTCTGTGAAGGAAAACGTCGTAAGGAAACCTGAACTTATTATTAATATGAGTCTAAAATCGTCAATCCGCCTAAAGCAAGCGTGGTGATCAATGCTCTTGCCTTCTCTGTATAAGAATAGGCCTTTGCCCTGCAGTGCGACAATAATAGGTTGATATACTATTTCCTAAAATCTATTTTAAGTCCAGGTTTCGTCACAACATAGGCTACTTTTTATTATTATATTCAACAACTGAAATTTACATAGACCAAGTCACAAGCAAAAGCTAGTCATTAAATAAACCTCCATCTACTTACCAAAACTTAGAACGACCTCAACCAAAGTCTTCTAAAAAACTTCGTCAAAGAAGACTACTTAAAAAAGTGGTAGTATCAAAAACGCATCAAAGATTGCGCAGCACCATCGGGCGCAAACGCAAATAAATGAGCTTAAAATTTAAAATTATAATGGGATTGTGTATCCGGTGACACAAATGTGTGGAGTTTGTTACTAACGACTTGGGCTGAGACGAAGAGCTGCGGGACAGGGCGGTGGAGTCGGTGTGCGTTGGAGATTTTTTTGAAAATAATCTTGCCTTGGTGCAGTTTTAAATAGGCTAGGCGGGGCTTAGCTACAGGTTTAGAATAATCAGTAGTTAACACGTGCATTCCTATCTGGTATCACGATTTATGATGGTATGTGTCACATTTGCTCGCTAGAATCGCCTGTAAATTGTTAATAGTTCATATTTTCTTTACTTTGTCTGCCTGGATTCCTTTTAGCAGCCATTTTTATTGACTATTCCATTGAGTGAAGCTGATACATTTCGCAAATATCTACTTATTTGTAAAATCGACAGGAATAGGCTTAACACGGAAGTTATAGGTATCTATAATATAACATCCTCTACAGGTGCACGGTAATCCGAAACGACCGGAAAAAGATCAGGTGCTACCCACCACCAACTTTACGTGCTTTCCGAGACACAGAGGTCTCACACCACCTACTTTCAAACTTCGAGCTGCTACTGGAAAATTTACAATGACACTTTTTGCCCGATCTAGGAGTCGACTCCAAGACCTCACATAGCAGTCACGCTTGTAACCATGAGATCAACGGGGCAGTTACACCATAACTGTCTACAGACACCATCTTGTCTATTACCCAAAAAATATAACACATGGGCGACTCCACGCCTCCCCTGTCGTATAGTTTTACCTGCCATCTCGTGGCAACTAATTGTGAGTGCGGATAAAGTATGGTGTGTAAGACGGCCTTAGTGGGGCGATTGCATCACCGCAGTGTGTAACTACCCTATGCGTCTGGTGCTCAGATTACGGCACTAGTTTGAACATTAACTCGTTTGTTATAATTTTCAGCAGAAGATAGGTTGGGGACAAAAGAAAGATCAAGAACTAGTTTTGGGTACTTATAAATTTGTTGTTAGGACCGAGAAAAGTAGGAAACGGAAATAAGATACTTGAAAAGTAATAAAAATACAGATTTTGTAGTAATAGGCGATTTTGACTAAGTTTTCTTGTGTTCCTCAAAAATTGGTAAGATGAAACACGGTATGAGTGAAGAGCCTTTTGCCTAGCAGAGGGAGAGAACAACCTAACTAAAAAAAGTTTTTATTCAGGAATTTTCTAATGTGATATACTTACACCAGCAAACTTTAAAAATTAAATGAATATTCTCCTTACAGATATTTTAAGTAAATTAACAAAAAATAACAACACGACTGAAATCGGCAAAATAATACCTAAGTAAAAAATAAAACTTAATAAAACCAGTAACTACTTAAAAAAAATAAAGCTCACTCCATAGTCGTTTTTTCCCTGTCACCTCTGACCTAGACTTGTGTCAACAGCAAACTCAGCTCAAATAATAATAAAAACATACTGAACCAAAAACAAATACCAGTCCCTCTCTCTGAACAGAGCAGCATCAATGGCTTGTATGAACACATTACAGCTCCGTGACTTAAAAACATGCAGCCTAGAAGATGTATGTAAGTGCAGTTTCAGCAACTGCAGACTAAGTCGGGCAAGATGGCGCAGTAAGGAGTTGCGTCAGGCGCAGGTAGATTTAGGTTATTATTTAGAAAGCAGATTTAATATGGACTTAATGTCCGGGGTTTGAAATCCAAGACATGGTAGTCCTAGAAGTCATAGTCTTTCTTCTTTATCGTGTAGGCAGAAAGGTCTTACGACCCCACATATCCTAATGTCAGAGTTTCTAAACCGCCTCAAAGGCCTCTGACGTGGTTACCGATGTCAGTGATGTCCAAGATAAACTTAGAAAGTACAATTATGAATTAGAAAAATAAGTCATACTCAACGCATATACATGTTTCTTCTGTAGCATAGTGCATAATCACCGAACTGGTTATCGAACGATAACCTTATAGGTGTAGGTGCTATATTTCAATTAGACCATTTATTTACAGGTACTTTTGAATTCTCAAGGAGTTGGTTGGTTAGTCAGAAAGTTGAACCTGAAAATGTAGGCAGTTGACTCATGGTGGTAACCGTTGGCGATTCATTGATAAGTCCGACATAACCCTCGGTTCTCCCCTAATACACTATATCCATGAAAATTTCCCAATAGTAAAAAAAACTTCGATCAAAACGTTATTGAGATTTTAAAGCAGGAATTTCCCAGTATCCTGGGATCTAGATTTATATCTGTTTAGTAACAGACTTACCCCATATAAGGTGGAAAATAACCTATCCCGCGAAATGGGGTAAAATGTGCACCCTTCTTCCTCTGCTCCCTTTCCGGAAAATGGTCAAAACCACTCATCAAATCATCATCTGCTTAGCCTTTTCCCAACTATGTTGGGGTCGGCTTCCAGTCTAACCGGATGCAGCTGAATACCAGTGTTTTACATAGAGCGACTGCCTATCTGACCTCCCAGTAACTGGGCAACACGATACCTATCGATTTCTTGGCTTCTTGACTATCCCTAACGACTGTTAAAGATCTACAAATGACAGCCGGGACCAACGGCTTTACGTGCTTTCCGAGGCACGGGCCACCACCACTCATGAAATCATTAAACAAATAAAGTCATTACATTAACAGTATGATAACACAAGTTATTAAACATATATTTATCGATAAAGTACGGAGTTCTTTCCTGGCTGAGGCAATAAATGTGGAAGTGGAGGCGGAGCGTGAGTTGTGACCACTGCATCGCTCCATTAGTGATTATTGTACAAGTTTTCGGCTAACAAACTGGACGATCGTAGATGTAGAGCCGATAGAAGTGGCTTCCCCACTCTTTGAATCGGGGTGGTGATGGTAAGTTCGCATTTAATTATTATTTTGTATCTAGCCTATAATGTCCCCCAGTTGATCAAAGGCCTCTTTATAAATAGTTTGGAAAAAAACAGTTCGCTTTTTCACACCACTTGGTTTTAATAATAAGTAAGGAAAGTATAATCTATTATAAGTATCATTCTGGCATATTGGAAGGCACATTCATGTCAAAGTCAAAGCATTAATTTCAACTAAACCATTTACAGACACTTTTGAATTGTAAAGATATTGACAAAAGAATTGTCATGAAACGACTAAACCAGCAGTGCGATTCTCTAAGCCTCACTTCGTAATTCGAAAGCTATATCCGCAGTGAGATAACAAAATAGTATTCTATTAAACACGATCACGCCGGTGCCGGTGACGTGAACACGGCAAGCAAAAACACAACCAAAATCAAGTGGGTTCGTTATCGAAGTGAGCGCGACCACTTTAGTGAGACTCGTTTTCGAGTTTGCATTTTAGAGAATCGCTCTACTGCTAGGGAGAATGGTTTTCCTTTCAGATATTATGCCTTACAATGTGCCAATGACATCTGATACCTACGAAAACGTTATTAATTTATTTAAAATAGCAACTATGCAAGTATCTATCTTAACACAAAATCGTTACTGCACATACTACTCGCAAACATCAAAGAGTCAAGTCTCATCCAGCAGGACTACATCCTCGCCACCGGACATAACTCTGCCAAATTCTTTGTACGTATTTACTTCTATTATTTATTGCTTTCGTATCGACTGCGCTCCGAGCGTGCCAAGCGCGCTATTACTTCGCCAGTTAAGCCACTTCCAGTTCTCGCGTTTCTTTGTTCTTGTTACAAAATTAACTTTGAGTTTTTGAATTAGAGTGCCAATTTTGTTTTCATATTGAAATTTGTCTGGCGAGTCCTGTGGTGGATTATGTTGGTGAAATATCTAGTGGTTAGTACCTATAGAATTTCTATATGGAACATTTGACATCGGTGAGGGAAAAGATTGTGAGGAAATCTGGACTTATAATGAATATAAGTCTGAAATCGCTAATCTGCCTTGAGCAAGTGTAGTGATCAATGCTCGTGCCTTCTCGGTATGAGAAGAGACGCTTGCCCTGCAGTGAGACAATAATATACGATGGTATCATTAATGGGATTTACTAACTAAAAAGTATACAAGATGAAAAACACGTTGCAGGGAAAACTTAATTTTTCAACGGCTATTAAAAAAAAAACAGCTATCACATACATTTTGACCGTGTAGGCATGTGGTGTACATTTTTTGCATAGAACTGCCTTTTTAAATACTCGATGAAAATTTCAGTCGCTAGTTTAATTTAATCACTAGTTTAAGGCCCTGATTTCATTCACCAGAAAGTCAAAGACCGTTTTCATTCGGCCTAGTGTTAAAAACCGCTGATTTTACCTACCTATTTAGCCACCAATCTACCAATCTAGCTTTATAGCTCAAATAGTTTTCGAGATTTCGAGTTTAGTCAGTGAGTGAGTAACCTTTCGCTATAAAAAAAAACACTTACTAGCTTTTGTTTTTTTGATGGAAGATTTTGTAATCTGGTAATCAATACCTTTCCCTGTCTGTACATTGGGCCACACTACTCACCCCTATCTAAGCGTATTAAGGTAAATGGCTACCAATACCCAAAATACCCCCACGTCACTCAATCGTAGCATAATACGAACAACATGTGACGTCACGGCCCAATACCTCACAATATCAATCCTGTATTTAAAACCAAGTTTTTATGCTGTCATTATCACCCTTAAAACCTTTGGTATAAGGTAGAATTTCAGTTGTCGTGGTGCCTATGTAAGTTGTGAATGAGATGCATTGCTCGTTCATTGGTTTGAATTCGAATTTCGAATAATGTTAAGGTGATTGTATACTTGGGTTTTGATTTCAGAATTCTGATTTTAAAAGTATTTTAAAGCTGGCCAGTTGTAATTGGGTATTAGACAACACCAATCATCATCATCATCATCTGCCTAGCCTTTTCCCAACTATGTTGGGGTCGGCTTCCAGTCGAACCGGATGCAGCTGAATATCAGTATTTTACATGGAGCGACTGCCTATCAGACCTCCACAACCCAGTAATGGGTAATACGATACTCTTGGTAAGACTGGTTGTCAGACTTTCTGGCTTCTGACTAACAGTAACGACAACACCAATCAATTGACATCATTTTTATGAGCTGTCAAAAATCGCAATTCTTCCTTCAATTTTGTAGGGCAAAAGTAAACTGTGACGTCACATTTTTGCCAACTCGATTCATAGATGTCAAAGCAATAAAAAGTCTATTTTTTCAGTTATTTGTAAATTAATCAGGTTTTCAGGGATAAAACAAAGTAGTTGTGGGTAGCTAATTAGCTAAATATAGAAAACTTAGGCTAATTAGCTAGCCACATTGCACTTTGGTGCACCTCTGCGCACCAATGTACACCCACTGTTCGCCGGTATATTTCGGTCCCATGTATAGGGGTGCTACTATTGTCATTAATCGGGCACAATTGCTAATGCCGAGCTGCTACTGAGAACCGTATAAAAAATCCCATAGCAATTTGCTCGACCTGGGAATCGAACCTCTAGCGTAGCAGTCGTGCTTAGGACTAGTAACTAACGGAGCAGTTAAAATAAATAATTGGTATCGCAAAATAAGCGAATCTTCTATAAAGATTAAGTTGAAAATCAACCAGTCTCAGTGTACAATGCACTTTATCGGCCACGCAATTGTCCGGTTGACCGGCGGCCGTCCGATGTCCGGCCGGGCGGCCGTCCGGAATGATCCGGGACACGTGGCGTATTCGCTGTTACTCCGGTATCGATACGTATTGAGTTTAACTTGCTCTAATTACGTAATACACGTGAAGTGTCTGTTCGTTTGACTAAAAAAAAATACGGGTTCTAGCTTTTTTTGGGGGTCAGAATCAGGTGGTGGTGCTAATCAAAATGAAAGCCAAAGTCAAAGCATTTAATTTAGAAATACAATTTACAGGCACTGTTAAATTGTCAAGGTCAGTTAGGCGGAAAGTTGAACCTAGTAATTGCTCGTTCCAAAACGTAGGCCTCTATGGAGAAGAACGAGCAAGAAACACCACGGACACTCTTCTTAAATTGTTTTTTACAAGATCTTGGTTACAATATTCTTTTTGGTTCAATGTGTGAAAACAGTGAAGGTGAATATAAATGTTTGTATTTTATATCTGTATCTTGTAGGTTATTGTTATGGTTCTAGATCATAATTTTAGCATGACTAAATGTTTTTAGAATAGATAGAAGAATGAAGAGTTAAAAAAGAAGAAACTAAATGTATTACAAAAACCAAACAGCGCCCACCCATCCAAAACTTGACCCCGACCACATCACCTTAACCCCCTCTTCCACCCTTACTCCTAATCACATAACATACGACCATAATATACAATAGGGTTGTCCATCACTCAAAACGTACAGATACGAGTGAGGACACGACACAGTAATTCCATTCTCCGATATATTTGACGCAAATAAATTATAGTTAGTGTGACAACCCTTGGAGACATGCAAATCGGGGGTGACCCGCCTTTTGAAGCTGGTTATTTATTTGGGAAATATTATGTAATGTGGTATCATTTTGGAGTTTTTTTTTTCAGATGGTGTGTGTATTGCAAAAATATACATGAGGTCACGGTTGGTGCAGTGGATGGGGTTCGATTCCCGCACTGAACAAAAATTTGTATGGCCTACAGGTAGTTGAACCTTGTCTGGTTGTTTGTGTATGTTAGTTTATGTGTTTGTAAAGGCACCCGGAAGGATATACAGCAGAAATTCCGGGTGTGAGGAAGAGTAATTAAAAAAAAGCTTATTATAGCTAAAAGTTACACTTTCTTAATCTTGAGATATTTTTCTTGTTCTAAACCATATCTGGGAAATATAATTTTCACACCAAAAGTCATTTTCCAGCAATATTTTTTGCTTCAAATTACTTAGTTTGACAGGCTATATGCATATGTAACGGCTACATTGGGCTACATAGAGTTTTTTACACACCGCATCTGAAAAGATTTCAGGGTTTGTCACAAGGTAAACTTTTTTCACAATATGAGTACAATGACCCCTATTCAAGTATAGGGTAAATAAAAATTAAGATTATTATTTATTTCACTGCCTTATGTTACGTCTTTGGTTACTGCTCCGCTCTAGTGGGTCGTAGCGTGATGTTATATAGCCTATGACACTCACAAATAACGTGGCTTTCTATAAATAAAAGAATTTTCAAAATCGGTTCTGGAGATCCAGAGATAACGCCATACAATCTCACAAATACACAAACATAACCTCTTTAAAATGTTAATATAGATTTGTTATGAACAAAATAATAATTAACACCTTGCAGGCTTGTAGTAGCAGAAAATTAAAAAAAAAATACTCAAATAAAAAACCCGGTTGTACAACCATCAATTTAGGGCTATCTCTAGACCGGGTACCCAGTACTGACCCGGTTATCCTTAAGTCCGCCAGTCGCCTTTCATTTATCACACCCGATTACCAACCCTTGTGACGTCACAACCGGGGATTTTGTAAGAAAAATGAATGTCAATTGGTTCGTAAATAGGTAAAGGATTGGGTCAATTCGGGGTTACCCTGTTAGGCTGTAGTCTATGTGGGATTGATAGATTGATCGATTGAAGAAAATCGTTGCTGTAATGGCAGAAAAATCACAATTAATATTATAAAGGCGAAAGTTTGTATGTTTGTCTCTTCTTCACGCTTAAACGGTTGAACGGATCTGGATGAAATTTGAGATAGATTGTAGTGTGGAATAACACATAGGATACTTTTTATCTCGAAAAAATAATCTATCAACTTTAACACGGACGAATTCGCGGGCAGAAGCTAGTTTTGAATATAAAAGTTAAACCATTTTCAGGTATCGTTAGCTGAGGTTAAAGGTTTGAAACCAGGCAAGTACCAATGTGACTTTTTCAATTCATATGTGCTTTCTAAGTTTATTTCGGACAGTATTGACATCGATGAAGGAGTACGTTACATTGGTGCTTGTCTGTAGCCGGTTGTGAACCCGTAATCTCGAGCATCAGACCTGGGCGCCTTAACCAGTCGGCCATCACGACATTGATATAGGTACATAATTAACTCTCGAAATACATGTGAAATCAAGTCAATACTACATTTTTTCGTTTTCTTTTTTCTTTTAAAAAAGGGTTGCCACGTAAAGAATTTGCCCTGTATCGTATGTAACATGTAAACTGACATACACAAACAGCCAGACCCGTAACAACTACATGTACTCGTAGGCATTACAAATATTTGCTCCGTGTAGAAACTGAACCCGCGACACACAGCACAACAGCCAATCGCTCAGCCAATGTGCAGACAAGAAATGATTAATGATTAATATGTCGATTAGCATTACAATTGCCTTTTGTATAAAATAATTAGTTACCATCATCTAATTACCTCCTCCTTCAACACCTTTACAAAACCTATCGATTCTTCAAACCCTTAACAGTCCGATACAAAACATCGGAGGCTCACATTTGGGAGCTTCCTAAAGGCTGACATTAGGTAAGGACGAGGGGTGTGCATGACCGATGAAGCCAATAAGTCAGGCCGTATTAACACCCCATACTTTAATGGGTCACATATGAATAATGTTCAAAGGAAATTTCGTCTATTACAGAGGACTTCGTGATTTCAATGATGTTTTCGAGTTGTTAGTGAAGTGTTTTCACGTGGAGCGTGTTTTGATAGCTACGCTAGAGGTCTTAGGTTCGATTTCCAGGTTGAGCAAAAAGTGTTATTGGATTTTTTGGTGAAATTCTCAGTAGCAGCTCGGAGTTAGGATTTGTGCCCGGTTAATGGCAATAGGCTCGCCCCTTATTACATAGGATCTGTGGGTGTACATTGGTACTCCTCTGCTTAACCCTTCGGGGAATACAGGCGTAATGGTATGTGTGTGTTGTTAAAGATTTTGTGTGAGTATCAATTAATGGTGATTCTGCTATGAGGGAAATTATATGATTTCTATATTGTACATTTGTTCATCACGTATCCAGAATTACGGGCTGCTCGCACAATTTCAGATACGGAAATGAAAGGAGCTTGAGCGAGCTTGCCACACTTAAAAATAACGTTGCTTCACGCATGACATGGCATTTGGTGCCAACACTAGGTATTACCACAGGTTAACCAATCACACTCAGGCTTCAAATCCGCAACACCATATACAAGCATCTAATTCCTAACTACAACAACTGAACACCAACTTAACCCTACGCATGATCAACAACACGAAAAATACAACAAACAACTATCAATCACTAACCGCATACATATAGCGCTAACCCTTTGCTGCCCATCGCATCGTACGTCATTTATTATTCGCAAATCCTCAGAGCTCCTTCCTTGATATCTCTTATTTATTGTCAAAATGCCAACTGGGATGAAGCGAGAACTATTTGTCATTGACAAAGCTTTTTGGATATGTGCGACCCTTGGATATTGGTTGTCTTGGGTTGAGTTGGATGGCTGTTACGTCATGTTTTGGTATTTGGATATTGTGTTTTTTAAGGGTCTTTCTGTGGAGTGTTTTGGGAGTGACCAGAAGGGGTGTGGACAGTTTTTTTTTGTATCGTTGGTGAGGAAGTACTTAAATAAATTGGGAATATTCGCACAAAACGTATATTTCTGTTAATGAATATTGATATATTACATTGTATCTTAGTATATGACATTTATTCTAGTACTAGCTTTTGCCCGCGACTTCGTCCGCGTGGATTAATAGTTCCCGTTCCCGGGGGATTTCCGGGATGAAAACTATCCTATGTCCTTTCTCGGGTCCCAGACTATATCTGTACCAAATTTCATTGAAATCGGTTCAGTGGTTTAGGCGTGAAGAAGAGACAGACAGACAGACAGAGTTACTTTCGCATTTATAATATTAGTACGGATATCTTGAATATCCTCTTCATTTATAAATGTGTAAGGAAGACATTTTCTTATTTATTTTTCCCCGCTACTTCGTCAACGTGTAAGTCAAGTATAACATAAAATATATGTGGAGCTCGTCAATATGTAGCTTTATTATTAGTGAAAGATAATTTATAATCCGATCAATACTTCCAGGGATTGCCTATTTCAAACGGATCTACAGTTTCGCCTATTTATAAAATTTGTTTAAATATCTTTAAATTATGATACCCACAGATAGATTTCAATTAAAAAAACTTTCATATTAAACTATGAGTAATATCAAAATTATTAAAACCTGCTCTTTATCGAATATATTATTAACATCTAAGGTTTTGTGTTTCAGTTAACGTGTAAAACTGCCTCGGTTTCCATTTTCCGGCCAAAAGCCCAAAAATTATGAAAACCAACCCTTATTTCATCGATATTGCCCAGTAACTAGTTCAAACCAGCATGTATCAGTCATATTTAAAATTCAGTAGGTACCACCTAGACTTCTCTAGTCACACTGAAAGTCATACTTGAAAAAGTATTTCCTAAAGTTCTTCTTCGAATATTTTGCATAATATTATTCTAATATTTATAAGTAGGTACGTATTGTACAAGGCAGGGGTTGCCAATGTCCTATTTCTCGATCAGATAAGACGTGTATTTAAGTAATGGCAGGCTGGATATTGAACGTCAACGTTTGGACAGGAGGAGGCGTCCGGTTTTTGAACGATTGTCATCTGGTGATGGCTGGTAGGGCTGCCGCTGTTAATGATTGTTGGTACTGTATTATTTGTTAAGAAGAACAAGTCATTATTATGAATTTATGTAACAACTACTTTATTGACTATTACTTTATTACTACTTTTTTGTGTTATTGGATGGCAAACAAACCGACGGCCCACCTGATGCTTAGTGGTCACCGCTGTCTATAGACATCTGCAATACTAGAGGCCTTTTTTTTTTTTTTATAGACGGGAAATCATCATATAACTTCCCCCGCCCTGGGCGGGGCGGGAGGGAGTGTCAGACTTTTACTGACTAAAACCCGTCTATGTTCCTTCATGTGCCCTTTGCGTTCCGGGGGCGCGGTATCGCTTTCGAACAACCCGCAGCAATACTAGAGGCCTAGCAATTGCTTATGCCCAAGAATTTGTCCACGTGACGTGACTATCGGAGATGTTTTTTGCGCAAAACCCAAATTCATTTTCTAAAATAAAGTAGCCTAAGTTACTCTTTATAATACCAGCTATCTACCAGTGATAGTCCCGTCAAAACCGGTCTAGTCGTTTTTGAGATAAGTGGAAACAAAGAGACAAACAAAAGATTTTAAAATTGGTTTTATTTGTAAGGAAAAATTTACAATATCAAAAACTTTGAAATGGATTCATCAATGGAAAATAAGTCTTCCAATTAGCGAATCCATCCAAAGAAACCTTCAACCGATCAATTACTTACCAACATTCCTACGTGAACCGTCTCCCCATTAACAAACCCCACACGAGCCAATTCCGCCCGATTTACTAAACCAAACTCGACCTTTTCAGTTTAAAAAACAATTTATTTTCCACGCCAAAAAAAAGGAGCCGAAGAATTTTCCCCGATAAATATTTGTTGTTGGCAACCCTGGAATTGCTGGCATGTCATGTCCGAGCCCTTTTCAAAATGGCTGTCAACTCTGTAGGGTGGCGGTCAGTATCCCGGATTGTGTCTGTTGGCAGAATTATATTATTTATTGATATGCTCAAACGTGTGTTTGGTAACTAATTTTGGCGTAAGGATGTGGTCTTCCTTTATATGTTCAAAGTTTCGGTTTGGTGATGTCGAGAAAGGGAAATGGATTGTATTTGCAAGGTTTTAGTATTCATAAGATTTTTTAGTGAGGGCCTTGTGGATATTTCTTAAGTAAAGTTTAAAACCTGTCAAGTTCCAATGTGACTTCTTTAATTCATATGTAGGGAGCTAAGTTCTTTCTAAGTTTATTTTGGACATCGCTGATATCGGTGAAGAAAAAAATATTGTTAGGAAGCCTGAAATTGTAAATAATGGCCTAAAATCGCTAATCCGTCTTGAGTGAGCGTGGTGGTCAATACTCGTGCCTTTTCTGTATGAGACAGGGTTTGTGCCCTGCAGTAGGTCATTAATGGGTTGTTGTTTTTAATTTATGTTTTTGGGATTAAATTAAGAAAAGTTTATTTTCCAAAGTAATCTAATCTACCTACTGCCTAGTATAGTCGAATTACCTTTACCTCATCATTATCCACATATCAAATCAAGCTAGTTTCAACCCTAATTGTTCAGAGCATTTTTTTACAAATTAGCTCTAGTTCCTCTCATTACCAATCACCCCGTATGGTACACACAGCCAAACAGCCACTGATACCCCACCCATCCAATAACCAACCACCAATACACAAACACTGCCCCAATATTTATGAACGAACTCATTAACATTGCATTACCGTTAACACATCACTCAACAGTGCCAATCAAAGCCGATACACAAATAAATTATGGACGTCACTAAATACTAGTGAGGGGCGTTCGACATCGATGTCTGCGGTCTGGATCGCGTTGGGCTTACATTATTAATGATTCATTTAGTTCACACTAACCGGGCGGCTGTGCTGATCCCTTTGGGTTTTGGGTAGTGATGTGGCTGGTGTTGTGGTTTTTGTCGATAGTTTGTTTGTTATGTTGTTTGTTAGGTGGGTATTGGATCTGTTTATGTTATGATGTATGGGATTTCCACTGAGGAGTGTAGTATTGCATGATTTCAATTAGTGTGGTTTGACATGGAATTACATTTCAGACCTAATCCGACATTTAATGATACATTGGTATTAAAATGAGCATGATAAACACCATTTTCAATTAGTATCATGACAAAATGTCTATTTCAAAAATAATTCAAAGCAATCCCTAAAATACTTAAATTTCTTTTAGGAAAGTCTAACTATGGTACATGATGGCGTCCACCAATTTTAATACGAAAACAGTTTTCTCATAATATTTTTATATTACATGGGACCTAAAACATCCCAGCGAACTGTGAGTGTAAATTGATACATCTCTGCCTTACCCTTCGAGGAATACGTATGTGTGTGCGCGTGTAGTTTCTCCCTAATAGGTGAACTAGTATCGATATCGACAAAAAATACCACTCCCACAACCCTAAACTGATGTTTAGTCAGTGCAATCGGCGATCTGATTAATAGTGCTCCCGCGAAATGTTTAATCTTTCGAAGCTACTCGGGAGACGGGACCCCTTGCTCGGCGACGAAGCAACAACACTCATATATTATGCATTACAACTATCGATTGTTTAGTTTACAACACTATTGTGTGTGACATTAAGGTGAAGATGTTGGTTATTGTTTGTAGTCTTTGTAGATAACTAGATTTTTTAAAGTATACCTGAGTAAAAAAATTATACTTTATTTTTATGGATTAAATAAAGGTTAGTTGCAAGTTAATATAGGCGAAAAACTTTATTATTAAAAATTAAATTATTTATAAAACCGTAGTCACTCTAGATAAACCTTAATTGATTTCCTTTCAATCTAACTAAAAATCAATTCTTTTGACCATTGACATCCTCCGCTAATAACCCCACGTGATGGATCAAAACGTAGTTGGCTCGTTTTAGGCCAATAAGATAATATTACAGGTCGTGCAAAAAGTGTTATTGGGTTTTTTAATTAGGAGCTTGGAAGTTGGTGTTGCGACACCCCCGTATCTCTGAAAACACGTTGAACCGTTGGTCCTGTGCCTGATCTCTCCCCTGTCGTGTGGGATTGCTGTCCCGTGCACTATAATATCTCCTGCGTACTTGGCTAGTCTGCATTAGAATTACCCGCCGTGTCGCAATCGGTCTGGAGAATACATTTGTACATACATTTTCTTCCATCTTCAGCTCCCATTATAATCTCCATTCAATTGTTTTACCCAATTGAGTACAAAAAGTCATGTAGACACGTGTATAAAGTTTCAAATGATTAGACAAACATCGGGGCGTCTTGTTAGACTGGGGATCAAGCGGCAGGGTGCGCCTCACGCGGGGTATCTTCGGCTACCCCTCTTGAGGTTAGGGGGCGGTAAGATGGCGCTTTTGTAATTACATTATTTTATTAAACTATTTTAATGTCTTAGACTAATTTATAATTGTTTAAAAGTTGATATGTCTTTGTAAAAACTTTATTTGAAAAGTGTGTCCACGGAATTTATTGCTCGTTCTTCTTCACTGAGGTCTACCTTTTTGTGACAGATTTCTTAGCAATTTGCACTTTAACTTTGTGAGGATTTGTCACTTCACAAAGCCAAACTTAATGCATTTACTTCACATAGAATCTTTACCATAGTTAAATAGGCAATAGAACGAACATGCTAAAACTTTTTAAGTTCTTCTACATTATGTCTGTGACAACTGACATTAATTTACACGAAGTCGCGCGGAAAAGCTTAAGCATTACTTCGTACAAAATACGAGAGCGTAATAGATTAAAAGCTTCACAAATACCAGTCCAACAATTTTTGTTTTTTTTTACCAATCAGCAAGTCAAATGCAAATTTTATGTTTTTGATCGGAAAATAGTTTGTAACGGTTGCATGGTTTTGTATTGTTGAATGAAAAAAAAATAGATGTCCTGTAACATTGTTTTAATTAACGCAATAATAACAAACCTACCTCTGGGTTTACAATGAATCCAATGATAAGCTATTTTTTTTAATAATTTATGAACTGTCACATTGGGGCCACGATGCACTAACTAACTCCGTCATACAAATCTGAACAAGCGCCATCTTACCGCCCCGATTTGTTCAGACAATCGGGAGTCTTACCAATGTTTTCTTTGTTCGAACCGGGGCAAATATTTGAGCTAATTATACGCTTGATTTAACACTCGCGTTCAATTTACAAGCGTTTGTCTTTCCTAACAATGGCTGTTCTATGTTCTGCTGATGGGGAAGATTTCGAGATATACTGGCTTCATTTTTTTCATGAAAATTTTATGGATACTGTTTTTTTTATTGATGAGGTTCTTAAGAAAGGTTGGATGTGCAGTACTCGTAGCCGGCATGCTTGTATGACCGTGTAAGAGGAGTATGTAAAGATTGGAGCAGGTCTCAACCAGCGTCTGTTTTTCCGAGCGCATTCAACCCTAGCCTCTTTAACGATCAACAGGCTTTTTCTGGGTGAGCTTACTCATATCTGGGCTAGACTAGAGTCAAGAGCATTCTTTTATTTAATAAATATAAAGTCTAAAATAGTTAGCCTTTTCTGTATGAGAAGAGGCCTTTGCCTTGCACGAGCATTGATCACCACGCTTTTGCATAAAGCAGATTGGCGGTTCATATGTATGTATGTTTTTATTTTAAAACGACGCACATTTTATTACCACAATACTAAATCCAAAAATAATACCAAAAATTCAATATACCAAAACACTAACCCTAAAACGCGGCATCATTTGTCACAGTAACTTTCAATAAGGGTACAATGTACCAACTTCATATTGTACCTCAAAAAATATTCCAATATTATGATTTATGACATAATACCGAATGGCATGTGACTATTTGCCGCGTCCAATGTAAGAAGACCTCAACATTTTTGACGGGGCTGGTAAAACGTGGGTTTTAGTACGTTGGTTTGTATTAAGATAAATATTTTTTCTCCCCCTAAGGTATGCAAAAATGTCGCTCAGATATGCCCCGTTCGGGATAATACTAAAATAGCGGGAAGCAGTTTTTGTTCATATAAATCTTCAATAGACTTAATACACTGGAGTGCTATTGGATTTTGGTGAAAAAAGGGTAAAAAAGAAAAAAGGGAATGAAATGTTTCATAATATATGACGCTGTAAAAAGTATGGTGTATTTTGGAAGGCTATTTGCATGCATTTCGTCATCTATACTAATCCATACTAATGTTAAAAACTGTCTGTCTTTCTTTTATGCTTTCACGTCTAAACCACTTAACCGATTTTGATGAAATTTTGTACAGAGATAGATTAAACCTTGGAGAAGAACATAGGCTACCTTTGTTGCAAGATAGGGGATGAAAGTTTCAATGAGAGTCCGTCATTATTGCAAATAAAAAACCATGAAACTTTGTTTTTAGGCACTTGGTAAAAAATAAACGAACATTATGTTTGACCGTTTCAGAAACATTTGTATCTTAAAAATAAAAAAGGCTGCCCAAATTTCCACGTGGAGGACGCCACGGGCAAACGCTAGTGAAAACACAAAAATAAAAAATAACACGGTCACCCTTTTTACGATTATTTTAAGCATAACTGACGACATTCGTCTATTGTTACAGAACAAGAAAGGTTTCAGCATTCTATTTTGACTGTGTTACGCGACACGTTCCTTCAAGACTAATAACTTGTTCGCTGAACAGCTACTGTACCAACGGCGTGAGATGTCACACTGCTAAACTCTTTGCCCATCTAGTACATAGATCTGGATATCTTTTATGGTAAACCATATCATGTTTGAAAATATAACCTTGCCCAACATTAAAAAAATCTCTTGTATCGTGTATATGTATACACAAAACAGCCAAATAAAACAACTTTATGGAAGCCATTTCTTTTTTAGGTGTGTTAAATGGTACTGTCTTGTTTTCCATAAAATGATTTGTACTATTATTGTTTTCCATAATCGTACCTCCTCATATTTTTTATTTGCACTATTATCATTTATACTAATAATAATACTTGTCACATCAACTTATACTTACAAATAACTTTTACTTGCCATAAAATTAATTTCCATAATAACAATATGGTCATTACTTTGTATAAGTAAAATGATTGCATTTTAAATTATGGCAAACAAAAGTAAACCTCAAATCATCAAATGACTTCTTTCGCTCTGCGCGAAGTGGGAGGTAGTGTCAGACTTTTACTGACTAAAACCCATCCGAGTTCCTTCTAACGCTCTTTTGAACAAATTCCGCAATCCTGGCTATCTGTAGGCCATTCAAAATATTTGTTACGTGTAGGAATTGAAACTGCGATACGCATTGCATGTAGTGCCAATCGCTCAGCCTCTGCACCAACCATCACGTTAATTTCGTGTAATGACACTAATATCTATTAATAACCCTAATCTACTACCCTCATCAAAAATTATATTCAAAACAAAACACAGCACTCTCGATCACTCCCAAATCCTCCAGTTAAAATATTACATGTACCATACAAATATAAAGCGAATATGTGCGTTATTTATTAGGTGCGAAATACTTTGATAAATCACCACCTCCTCGAGGGGTACAAATGTACCCCCTTCGCATTGTAAGGGTTAAAATTGCTCTGACTATAGAAATGAGAGTGTGTATAAGAAATATATTGTAGTATTAGAGACAAATATGATTGAAGAAAATTGGTGTGTTTCATATTTCTTATCAGTTTATGTACAGGCTTTCTTTGTTTGTTTTTGGGGTAGGCAGAGTTGTTAGGTGTATGGGGGATTTATTTATTTATGTAATTTATATTTACAGGTAATCTATACAAGCCAAAGTAATGCGACGATTTCATGGTAGGCTCGGTGGTTGAGCGATTGGTTGGCGGTACGTGTCGCGGGTTCGATTCCCGCAAGGAATGATATCTGTATGGCCTAGAGGAAGTTGGATGTTAGTAAATACACCCACAATACAGGTGAAATGTTTAATCTGGGAAAAGGTTTTTAAAAACCTGAGAGAAGAATTGATTTAATCAGCGTTGATTATCCAAAATCACTACAATTACTTGTCCATTAGATCGTTTAGCCAAAAGTAACCCATGCCTAAAATAATTGTGCACATGTAGGTACACCTCGTAACGATAAATATTAGGTGTCAGCCCATTCAGGTGCTGCGGGTTGTTCGAAAGAGATACCGCGCCCCCGGAACGCAAAGGGCACATGAAGGAACATAGACGGGTTTTAGTCAGTAAAAGTCTGACACTCCCTCCCGCCCCGCCCAGGGCGGGGGAAGTTATTTGATGATTTCCCGTCTTAAAAAAAAACAATTGAAGATAGCAATAAAATAATAAAGATGAATATAAAATTATTTAAAAAATCTGACCAAAAGGGGTTCTAAACTACCGTTGCTTGTATCATCATCATCATATCAGCCGCAAGACGTCCACTGCTGGACATAGGCCTCCCCCATAGATGTCCAAAAGGATCGTATGGAAGCGATCTGCATCCAGCGTCTTCCTGTGGTGTTACTCAGATCGTCCGTCCACCTTGTAGGACACAAGGACTTGGGACCCACAAGACTTGTGTTTCTTGTACGGAACCGGTGTTTTTTTTTTGTTGTCATTGTGATCATGAAAATGTGTAGTGTCTACCTATTATGGTTAAAAAGATACAAATCTAAGATAGACAGACAGCGGAGTCTGAGTGATATTGTTCCGTTTGATACAGAATTCTAAAATTGATCATTCTTTTGTCACCCACAAAATTGAATCAAAGAACACAGTCCTTGGCCAAGACATTGACCCCTCAAAATTGACAAATGACAATCAATATCTAGCCAATTCTCCCACCCACCTCATGCCCTCCCACCCACACAAAACTCACAATTAAAGGCGAAAACAGTGCAAATAAAACATCAATACACGATGATAAAGTACACAAAACACAGGGTACCCACCCCTCGGGGACGGGGGCGCTCTAAGAATAAATGCCCTACATAAACCGGAGTGCTAGAAAATGTACGTGAGCGTTCTTAGCACACCATATGCGGGGAGTTATATGGAGCTGATAATGCGAAAGTTTGATGTTTTGGGGTATTAGGTGCTCCTGATAAAATGATGGCTTACTTGCTGCAGTGCCCAAGGTGTCCCTACATCTGCATCTTGGAAAACATACACGTGTTGGCGCCAAGTACTATAAAATGATTAAAATAAAAAGGATATACCTAAAATCGATTGGAAAAGAAGAAGGTTTGTTTGTGTCGTTAACAAGTAACCCTTATGGTTTTCTCATAACTGTTCCATTCGTTTGTCTGTCTGACTGTCTGCGGCTTAGCACACACTCTCAGAGTCACTTAAAAGCGAAATTTGACATTGTAAGGTTGATATTTTTCTTGCTTAGGTATGCCATCGTTCTGTGAGGTGTAATGGGGTAGTTTTACTTACGGCTCCGTTTGCGAAATATTAAGACTAAAGGTCTTGTAAGTTGGTTCGTTTTGGCAGTTCTAAGCTATAACATTATTTTTTTCCGGGAAATAACATTTTGAGTATCAACATCTCTATATGAATACCGAAGTCCTCGTTACAAAGACGGTTTTCTGTGGCGTAACGCGCGAGTATCGCATTATATCATTTATAAACAAAATGTGTTAAAATAAATCGCTACGTCGCGCCAGGAGCCTCAGATACGCGGTTTTAATGGCCACACACGATGTGTATATATTTTATGTCGCCGTTTATTTGAGGATCATTTTCGAGATGATTTGAGTACGAAATGAAAACGGGTTCTGTGGCTGTGTTTGGGTATTTTTGTTTAGGTATTGTATGTTGGGTTTCTTGAAGGACGTCGTGATCTAGTGGGTAAGGCGTTCGCCTTATGTTGAATATCAAGCTCCAGGTGTGCTGCTGGTGGTCTTGAATGTGTCGATAAATAAAACTCTTGTTGGAAATTGAATGAGACTGTATTAAAATAGGAAGAACCGTTATTATGCGCGCGCGCGTTAGAGGGGTCCGCGAGTGGTCGAGCGAGTGTCGTGGCGCTGTCCTGCCACTGTGATCGCGGCTGGAGGGGCGAGCAAGATGGTGTCGCCGCCGCGCTGTGTGGGGCCCGATGTGACGTCAGGAACACCTTTCTTGCATTAGGTAGCTGGTTGCTTATCGGGCAAGTACGAATTTGACTTTTTGATTTCAGTATTTTGTAAGTTTTGACTGACATAGTTGTAGGAAGACGTTGCAAGGAAACCTAATTTGTAATTAATATACGTATGTCTGCAATCGCCAATTCACCTTGTAAAAACGTGGTGATCAATACTCGTGCCTCCTCTGTATGAGACAAGGCCTTTATTAATAGGAAGCTACATTATCCTTGAGTGTCAAAGGCTTTATTTTGATAATAATAAAGTAATTCATTAATTAAAAATACAAATAATATATAAACTCACATACACAAACAGCCTCAGAACAACTATCTGTAAGTTATACAAATGTTTGTTCCATACAGGAATCAAACCCACAACAAGCAGCGCCACAGCCAACCGCTTAGCCACTGCGCCCACCTTGCCGTTAAAAATGTACACATACATACAATCACACCTGTATTCCCCGAAGTTAGACAGAGGTATGACAATGTACACCCACAGTTTACCGGTATGTTTTAGAAACCATGTAATAGGGGGCGAGCCTATTGCCATTAACCGGGCACAAACCCTAACTCCGAGCTGCTACTGAGAATTTCATAGAAAAACCCAATAACACTTTTTGCTCGACCTGGGAACGAACCCAGGACCTCTACCTTAGCAGTCGCGCTTAGGACCACTAGGCCAACGAGGCAGTTCAAAAACATACATAAAACAGAATAGGCTACACCCTTAGGCTTCGTTAACATAATGACACCCACCGACACGTTCCCGTCGAAACAATGGCTGTAGCTACAATTTTCTGCCACATCCCGACGCGGCAGGTACCTAGAGACCTAGGTACTTCGACAGCCACCCGGCAGCTAGAAAGGTGCTCCACACTGCGATAGGAAATTGTGCGAAAGCTTAGATTCATAGCCGTGGGCACTGCCCATCTGTGCCCGGGATAGAATAGAGTGGGTACGGCGAGGCGTTTGGTTGGGAGTTGTGTAGCTCTTTATTTATTTATGTTACGCACAAAACACTAGGAAATAAAATAATTAAAGTGCAGGTAACTATTGGCTGTTTTGTTAAAAAGTTACTTATCTGATAAGTTGAAACTATGCAATGTGTTATATAAAGAAAATTTTAAAACTTTAGGTACTCAAAACGAACTATTTCGCTAAGATGCACCTAATTTGTCGACTATCGAATTCTATAGTATTTTATCTGTAAATAGACAATAACTGGAGTTAGAATGAAACTAACCGAATGATCCATGATTCTTGTAATTTTTTTTTTACTCAGATATAAAAGATAAGATATTTTTATTTTTATCCTTATTAAAATAGCAAGCTAAAATCAAGTTTTCTATCTCGTCTTTTTTTTGTATGTTTTGTTTATTGTTGTATTGTTTGTGTATGTTTTAAATAAAAATACCCACGGGACTGGAAATGGTGGTGGGGCTAGAAATTTTAACGTTATTTTTAAAAGAAAGGAAATAAACCCTAAACCTACAAGTCTCATCCACACAATCCCACCGCAACATTCAAAACACCAGAGGCGTTATTACAGGTTGGCACTCGACGCTCACTATTGAATATCGGACAAAGAGCTCTAATTGTTCGTGCGCTGACACTGCTGCAATGCGGCTCTGGACTCTAATATCCAGGCCTAGAGGAGGCTCCATAAATTCTATGTCTCCAGGAATGGGGATAAATAGTTTTATCGGTCTAGGAATGGAGGATTGGAGTACTGATTTGTTTGTAAAGGGAGTGGTGGTTGTTCTTCTTGCTTTGAAAGCGATTTGGGATGGAGTTTGGTTTGTGAAGTGGTTGAGGGTTTGGCTGTGGGTTGTGGGTTTGATTCTTGCGTCGAATAAATGTTTGCTTGGATTTCAGGCAGCTGTGTACTGACATCAGTATATAACCATGTTAGAGGCTCTTGAAGCGGTTTAGAAACTCTGACACTAGGGTGTGTGGGGTCGTTAGACCTGACTGCCCACACGATAAAGAAGGGAAGAAGAGAATTAGTTGTTTCGGTTCTGGATGTGAGTGTATGTTTATATAAATATATAAATAAAATAAATAAATATCTTGGGACAACTCACACACGGCTATCTAATCCCAAGCTAAAGTATAAAGTAAGTAAGTAAGTAGTGTAAGTATATGTTTGTACTAGAAAAATTCCTACTATGGGACAACGTTTTTCCTAAAGAAATAATATTCATCATCCGCCTAGGATTGTCCCAATGTTGTTGGAATCAGTTTCCAGTCTAACTGAAGATAAATACCAGCAAAAATACTGAAATATTGTGCAACTGTCAATCGCAAATCTTCTGTCAATCTGACATGTGTCAGATCTGTACCATTATTCCAAACTGACAGGTCTGAATAACGCGCAGTTTTGTGAAAACATGTAATACGCTTTGATTAACACAGTTAAGTTAAAGTTATGCGAACTATCGTCCGATGTCCGCTCACAAAGAACTTAGCCACACATCACTTAGCATAATAGTGAGATCAAACGAGTGTAGACCTAACAATAAGTAGAAATGGCAGAAATTATAATTCACTTATCATTAAAAATATAAAAAAGGGAATATAAATAAAGGAAAATATATTGTTTATTCTACACAAATTCATCGGAGTTTTAAAGCGTATTTTATTGTTTTTATTTTCAGTAAATATAATTCATTTATTTTAGTATATCAAACGAATGTTAACAAAAACTTTAAATTGCACACAGCTGATACTACTAGAAGTAGGGACGTGATATTTTTACACGGTTTCCTTTATGATAGCGAGCTTTAGGAAAGGATTTTTGAGGATTTTTCCTTTAAGAGAACGAAAAGAGGGAGTTCGATTGTATGAAAAATCTCATTTCTTGAGGTAACCATCTTGAAACTTATGACGAATGAGAACCCAAGTAAATAATAAAGTAGTGTTATTAGTTATTTTTAAACTACCCCTTAAAGCAGCCTAATAACATACCCCTATGTTGAATTTGCAGGTGAAGTATGAAATGTATGCAGAAGAAGTCGCAGGCTTATTGCAAGTAATACCTAAGTTGCTTAATCTGCAAAATATACAATACTAGTTTCCGCCCGCGAGTTCTTTCGCGTCAAAGTTGACGCATAATCCCATAGGAACCGTACATTTTTCCAGGATGAAAAGTAACATAATTATGAGCTACAGATTCTTATACAAATTGTGCCAAATTTCACCAAATGCGTTTAGCCGTACTAGCGTGATTGCATAACAAACGTCATCCAATCATCAATCCATCCAACGTTTCGCATTTATGATAGTAGTAAAATTAGATACTGCCCCGTTGGTCTCATGGTCGCAAGCGCGACTGCTGAGCAAGGGGTCCCGGGTTCGATTCCCAGGTCGGGCGAAAGTGTTATTGGGTTTTTCCATTAGGAATTTCTCAGTAGTAGCCCGGAGTTTGAAAGTGCTTCGGAAAGCACGTAAAGCCGTTGGTCCGGCGCCTGATCTCTCTCCGGTCGTGTCGGATTACCGTCCCATCGGGCTATGAGAGTTAGGGACGAGTGTTTGCGCACACACTTGTGCACTATAATATCTCCTGCATACGTGGCTGTCTGCATTAAGGTTAGGAATTATATTATTAGGAATCGGCCTGGAGAATTACATTTTATAAGATTAGATAAAACACGGTGCCGCGTCTATTCATCCCCTAGGTCTACAATTCCCACCCCGCGGCCATATTTCTCTGCAAAGGTCTGTACAAAGGCGATACGTGGCAGACGCATCGTCGAAAGTTATCTATCCTATTCGTGGTTAGTTAAACAATAGTGTAGTACAACTAATAACATGGAGTTCAGCTTACGTGTGGGATCAAAGAGTATTTTGATTTCTGACTGACGTTCTTTGCGGTTGGTAAGTTGGATTTCTAGGTATTTAGTTATTGAATGTGTAAAACTTAACTATGGTAGGTATATTACTTTTAAATGTGTATTTTTTAATTTTTGAGACAAAAGTCAAAGCATTAATTTCAATTCGACCATTTACAGGCACTTTTGAACGTCGAATTAATTAAAACTATTGAATCTAGTTGCCCATTTCAAAAGATAGTTTCGTATAGAGAAGAACGGGCAAGAAATTCCATACATACTTTTTTAATAAATGTTTAAAATTGAAGCTATAATAGTTGCCCGACAGTTTCATACGGCAAACGTAAAAATATTGTGCTTTTGGCACATAAACCTAATACACACTATTTTTAAGTTTGACATAATTACAAAGCTCTCAAATCAATTTCTGAGATGAATAAAATATGTCCTTTATTTCCTAGCTTATTTTTGTTTACCAGAAACCTGAAAAGAGGTCGTTGTACTGATCATTATGAATCACTTTTACTATGAAGTGAACCCTAAGGTAAAACGACTGCTTTATTTTTACAGCTGATAAATCCATCACTGCTATCAATGACTCCCTCGTTAGCCGGTAGAGCTCGCTAGAGGTCTTGGGATCGATTCCCACATCGAGCAAAGTATTATTGGATTTTTCTATGATATTCTCAGTAGCAACTCGGAGTTAGGATTTGTGCCCGGTTAATGGCAATAGGCTCGCCCCCTATTACACGGGACTTAGAAACATACCGACAAACTATGGATGCACATTGGTTACACCTCTGCCTAACCGTCCGGGGGATACAGGCGTGATGGTGTGTGTGTTTTTTTATGTCATTTTATAACAAACAAGCTGACGGCCCACCTTATGGTAAGTGGTCCCCGCTACCTATTGACATCTGCAATACCAGAGGCCTTGTAAATGCATTGCCATCCCAGAGACAAATGATAATGATATAATGAAATTATACCTTTCAAATCGGAACACAGCAACGCTGCTTGCGGTGTAAGGTCTGGTCCCAGACGAGCTCTTTCCAAAAAAGCTTTACTACTGCCATCACCGACCACCACCACCCATCACCTACCATCACGGAAAGTAAAAATTCTATCATTATAATTGTTTTAGACGACCCATCAGCATAGCCGACAGTCTAACCATCCCATTCTACATCAACTCCCTTTAATCTATCAACAAGCCCCGGGCACACGAGGTCTATAATAAAATGCACCTTATAGATTTCATAGAGAATCACTGAGAGGTAACAATTTTATCAAACAACTGTAAAATCGATACGGCATAGCCAATCGATGATGGCGCACATGAAAGCGAAGGTAATGATGATATTGTATGATGTTATTACCGTGAGGAATCGATGGCTTCGGGCGGTGGTGTACCTACGTGGAATATTGTGTCAGTTTTGGAGGTATGTGATAGGATATCGCATATTCTTTGCTTGCTATTTATAATGGAATTGAATGTTGTGATTCCCCAGTGGTTATAGCCCTGGTTGTGGGTTTAAAGCAGGGTAAGTACCTATGTGACTTTTTCAATTAATTATGTTCTTTCTAAATTTCTCTTGGTCATCACTGATATTTACTGGAAAACATCGTCACTCTTCACTAATATTTAATATAAGTCTGAAATCGCATTTCTGTTTTGAGCAAGTAAGGTGATTAATGCTTGTGCCTTTTCGGTTCGAGAAGAGGACTTTACCCTGCCTCTAAACATATATCCTTCCAAACTTTCAAGTTATAATAATAGTAGTATTAGGACAATCGACAAAAAACTTCAACGCTTGGAATGGTCGAAAAAAAAATGAAGTTTCTGTAGATATTTTTTTGGGACATCTCCGCCACACTATTTCCAAACACTACGCAGTGTTTGAAGAACAGCGGTGTTGCGAGATAAAATATAAGAACTAAAACCAATATTCACAACTAGTAACTATCTATTCCCGTATAAAATCACATACTACCCCATCTTAACCCCACACTTCTCACTTAACCCACTCTCGACAAAACTTAACCTTCCAAAGTTCACTTGACGTTATGGTCACTTATCGGAGGGATGCGGTCTGATCGACCTGTACCTACTTAGGTACAGGACAAGATAGATACAGAAGGTTAAGATTCTGACAATGAGATAAAACACACATAGATCATTTCCTTTATTGTTTTTTTCCCGACTACGACGGAAGGAGGGTTATGTTTTGCCTAAACAAGTTGGCGGATTTTATCGTAAGAGGTGTCGTTAGATTCGTCTTAATTGGGAGAGTGATATTGGGTTTCCTAAAAAGATAAAATTTAAAATGGTTGATTTTTGGTGCCACAATTATTATTTGTTGAATTGGTACACATTGCCCCACACTAGAAATTTCCATTGTTTTGCAGGTACAAATATATAAACTAGCATACACAAACAACCAGATCAGGATCATCAACTGTAACCCATATAAATATTTGGGTTGTGCGGGAATTGAACCCAAAACACGCAGTGCAGCAGAATATCATTTGGTTTGCATTTCCTCAAAACGAAGTGAAAAGGCAGCGTCAAACGAATACCTGTCACAATAAGTTTTTTTTGTATTATTGGATGGCAAACCAGCTAACGGTCCACCTGATGTTAAGTGGTCACCACCTCTATAGAGATTTGCAATACCAGAGGCCTTGCAAATGCGTTGCCATCCAAACACAAAGTTGAAACGTCTCATGTGCGTGAAATTACACCGGCACCCATACCCTTCAAAACGGAACACAGCAACGCTGCTTTGCGGCAGAAATAGGTATGGTGGTAGTACTTCTTTGGCTTCTTATTCTTCACAAAGAGCTTTACTACTACCTACATGACCTCAATACGTATGTAGACGCTTGTCTATGTGTGTGTACACTTTCTCCCGTAGAATAAACTTGACCTTCTGTACCTATATATTGTGTGGCGAAGGTCAAGGTGAAAAGGGACGAGTATTGGGCGTGATCGATGGGTTGAGCGGGATTTATTGAGTAAGGGTTAAATGTTTGATGTAAGGGATGAAAGGTGTTGATACAGTGTTATTGGCTTTTAAACGAAATTACTTATTCGGTTTCCTGCTGAACTATCTTGGGGCGGATATCATTAAAGTTTGATCTCTAGTATACGTGGAATAGAGCTCTTTGTGAAGGAGCACGTCCGGGGAAGTACTACCATCATAACTGTGTCTGTCGCAAAGCAGCGTTGCTGTGTCCGGTTTGAAGGGTATGGGTGGGTGGTGTAATTACAGGCACAAAAGACATTTCAACTTTGCGTATCTGGGATGGAAAAGCATTTGCAAGACATCTGATAGGTATTGCAGATAGACAGCGGTGACCACTCAACATCAGGCGGGCCAATCGCAAATTTACCATTTAGGTATTGTAACTTCAGATCTCCTCAAAATGTATTCCTTCACCGATGTCAGTGATCTCCAAGATAAACCTAGAAAGTACATTTGAAATAGAAATAGCTATTCCATCACAACAATGCCTCAAAAAGCTTTATTTTTCTTCTTCTTTTCATATTCCTTTATTTTTTACTCCAATCTACAATCAATATTCCTCAGTCTATAATTCACTTTCTAACCCAGAAACAAAACATGTAAACCAACAGCAACAATCCTACAAACCCTAAACTCTTTAGAACTTCTAAGTAACACACATAAAAAGTGTGGGGACACGACGTAACCCTCAAACGCTGCGGTACAAAAATCCCCCACGCCCGCTTCGCACCTGTTAACGTATCAATAACAGATATCCCGGTACGGGCCGTCGAACGTCCCGGTACGGAACTGAAAAACGATAAGTCGGTGTAGGGTTGACTCTGCAGTTTCAATAAATAATTTTGACATTTTACAAAATAATATAAACGAAAAAAAATTACTTGAAAGAAAAGGTGCTAAATAATTTGGAAAATTTTACGTTTTTTTTTAATTTTCGAATATTTTTTACATTATGTTTACTAATTTACACAAATTCAATTGATTTTTAAGTCGGTTTAAGTCATGAAACGTCTAGATAAACTAGCCAAAAGATAAAATTGTAGGCAGGTCGGTACCAATTGACAGACGATTTGATTAAGACCGCAGGAATATGCTGTATGCAGGCCGCTTTCAACCGGTCCTTTTAGAAATCGATGGGGCAGGCCTATGTGCAGCAGTGGATGTCCTACGGCTGACCGATATGACATATATGATATGATGAGGTACCAATTTGATTGTTATAAAGATAAGCATGAGAGATCGTTCAAGAAACCCGATGTTAAGTAATAGTTAATTTTTTTGTTATTTAACTTTATGAACGAAAGAGTTTAATTAGCCACGATGTGTCTGCGTGAAATATGAATTTAAACTACTCTATAATCAACATAGCCAAAACATCAAACAACACGTAGCTTTCCATTGCATCTAAACTTAGAGAAAAAATTTTTTACAAATAAAAAATTTAAAGTGTATCGGAAACCAATCAAACTAGCAACCCTATTCCTGAAGCCGATCAACCTGTTGCGCCGAACATTCGATACCCTTCAATGGCATGCTAGAAGAGGCCGGCGCTATACGACCGGACAAGTGTGCGAGTGGGATGGGAGACAAGTGTGAGGGGCCCACTTGAGCCACACGTTCCGATGGTTTCAGCGGACCTATAAATATATGTTCGAACTTTGGTGTCGATGAGATGGAGTGGAAGATGCTCCACATCGAATTTTGTTGAAAAAAATACTGAAGACTTCTTTAGTTTGTAGGTATACCTAATAACAGAAGACTAATTAATTCTACTGATAAAAAAACCTAAATCTAGTTGCAATTTCGTCGCAGCGACAATCAATGTCTAAAACTCGTCAAATATGTAGGTAAATAAAGGTGAATGCGATCGCTCCTAAAACTTAGTAGAATTGGCCCTTTGTTTTCTATAGACTTGTTACAAATAGTCATCAGCTAGTAGATAAGCTATTGTGTAAAAAATTGTCTATCATTGAACATCATTATCACCACGATATAGTGGGTGACCTTATTAAGGTCGGCGCCCAGCCTAACCAGGTGCAGCTAAAAACTAAGAAATACAAATGAAAATACCTGAACTTAGATAAGTTCAGATATTTTCATTTGTATTTCTTAGTTTTTAGAAACTTAAAGATTATTTTAACTATTCTTATTAGATACCAAGATGAGGTGGTCAAGATTTCCCTAAAGGGTTTTTTTAACAATATAGGTAATGATGTGACGATTTTAAAGACGAAACTAATTACGTTCGAAACTTTTTCAATCATAAAAAGAAAAGAACCAATTAATAATGAATGAAATTGATTTTTTTCCTTATTCCTTTTTTAAAATCAAATACCTAAAACAGAGCATCTTACCGCTCACTACCATGGGAAAAAAAAATCCGCAAAGCGTCGTAAAAAAGGAATCCTTTGGCCGTCCCGTTCCCGGAAGCTATCGATGTCCGGAGACTAGGGCCGTCCCGCTTGGGACTTTATTGAACACCGGGATCGCATTTGCATATCGACAAGTGATTTTAAATTCTCTCCTGTGTCCCGTAATTGATATCCGGGGTTTTAAACAGAAATTGTAGGTGATTTTTTAACAAATGCTGCGTTGGATGTGATTTTTAATTCTGCTGCATTTTTGCTGGTGTTGAATATTTTTTTGTTGGTGAAATGGAGTTATGTTGATAGATTGGATTGTAAAGGTGACATGTTACTGAAAATTATTATGAATTCTTCTTCTTCTTTTCGTACAATTGTGTAGCTATTTATACTACTTGGGCCCAATAGGACAGATGGTTACGTTTATTGCCGCGGCAAAACATCGAAGGCGAAGCCTTATGCATGAAAGGCGTCCGCCTTAACCACTGGGCAATGACGAAAGACGAAGAAAGTCACTACCGATGCTTTCAAGGCCAATAGAACTAACTTGAATATGAATAACTTTTATTAAGGACCAAGTCCAGGACCAAGAAATATGTAAAAGAGAATTAGCCGTTTCATACATTTTGACAGTATTGTAGATACGAGTAGTGCAGTTTTGTCAAGTTTTGGAAGCATAAATATATGGTTCAGTTGATTTTTATTTTTCATGTTTCAGATAAACTACAAACTAGCTTCATCTAATGAAAGGCATTAAGCTTTTGGAGACGATCCAGTTCACCATGAAGACATTACTTATAAAGTTTTGAGCAGAACTTTATAAATAAAAATAAACTTACGCAATTTTTCTGTGTAAGTTTAACTGGTGTTAAAATGTTAACGAAGACGAAAGATCCCATTATTGCAATGGTTTACTTGTACTAGACCATGCCTTTTTTTTTAAGAATCACCAAATGACTTCTTTCGCTCTGGGTGGAGCGGAAAGGAGTGTCAGACTCTTACTGACTAAAACCCATCCGTGTTCCTCCAATTGCCCTTTGAACAAATTCCGCAACCACTGCACCATTCCTGGGAACCTTCTGGTTACGGAGATATTGATAGTCAAATTTCAAACTTTTTGTAACGTTTTTACGACAGCTAGTTTTTATTGTAATAACAACATTTTTAATACCTACCATTATGAACCCTGTACTGTTGCATGCATCAGAAATCGCAATGTTTAGCATACGTTATATTGCGTGCTAGCAGAAACAGTGCTTCCTCACACCAAAAATAAAAGTCGTTTCACAGCAATAGCTTTTATTTTTCATTCATATGTATTTTCTAAGTTTATCTTGGACATCACTGACATCGGTAACCACGTCAGAGGCCCTTGAAGCGGTTTTGAAACTCTGACACTAGGGTGTGTGGATGTGACCATACTACCCACACGATAAAGAAGAAGAATAGTTTTTCCTCAAAGTTACTTAGTTTGATTGACATAATGCGTAGTTAACGGTTAGGTGCGTTATGTATTCTTTTACACCTCGTATAAATTATGACTTTTAACAAAACCTAGGTTACAATAGTACAGAGGTTTATATCAACCCAAAAGGACCAATATAATTCCGTAAAAGAAATAAGTAGGTATTATTAAATCACCATTATTAATTCAGATCCCAATATAATGGCAATTACTTTTGTAATACAATCAGCCAATATTAACGTAAAGCGATCCCAATGAACGGTGAAATATTAACGGTCGCCTGTCACACCGGAGTGTAATGTGGCCGTTTATTTTATGGGTGAACAGGTTAATTGATTTTTATTTTACATCCAAAACTTATATGTCAACAGCAGAACAGTGCAGCTCAGGACTATACGAATATTAAAAACGAGGTAAAGTTTCTTTTGAATGCATTTTAGTTTGCGAGAGGCAATTTCTAGAAATACTGCTTCGATTACAAAAGTTATTTCACTGTTAATAAGCGACACTATTTATTGCCCAGTAGCACAGAGTATGTTTTAAGGACATAATTTGATAACGATTAAGATTTACTTACAGCAATTAGCCAACTTTTTATTAATTTTTTCCTTTTTTGGATAGACTTTCAGAAATAAACTTATTTCCTTTGTTTTCAATTTTAAATACTTGATTCTCCATTTATATCATTCTGAATGATTGTTTGGTGTAGCTGTAAGTATTGCTGTATGAGATGATATAGCGAAGTTTTTTTATATATTTTATATAGTCATCTATGAAGGAATTTCCGCGCTTAAGTCTCGCAAGAACTCAAAATCTTAAATATTTTTTCTTGTTTTTTTTTTTCGACATAATATTTACAACTGCAAAAAAGCTATAGATTTCTGTATCGTAACGGTGTAAGAGCCACCCACCAAACATCTGAAAGCTCGTTCAAACATCGCTGTCGCTTAAAGGAGCGTTTACAAAAAAACCACCACCGACCGAAAATTAAATAATGAAAAAATATAGCCCCCACTTCCCTTGTACAGATGAAATTTGATTAAAAACTCACGATTATTACACGACCACCCCATTGCGGAATTTGAAGACACCCTTTACACACCAGAATTGGCAAAACAAGCGAGTTTGGTCCTTATTCTCCGGCTGTAAGGACCAATTTTTCGTAGGTAACAGTAAATTTATCGATGTATTTTTGAAACAGTCGATCTCCCCCCTCCCCCCATCCTTCAGTTAGGCCCCCCTTTCAATAATTTTTCATCGTTTTGATCCGCTCTCTTTGCGGCCGACTCTTTATACTTAGATTAACAAAGTTTTTAAATTAAAATCGGCGTAACAAATATCGGCTTTGTTCGCGAAAGAGGTTTTTTTATTAATTTTTTGGAGACTTATTGATGCTGGGTTGAATTAATGTCTGGTTTGTTTAATATTACAGAGTGTTTTATCAAAAGTTCAATGTTTGAAACCTCTTTGTTTTAATAGCTGCGAGCTACATTCATTGAACTTGGTTCTGGGAAAATGAGCCAACCTGCAATGTCTCAATAATTAGTAATAAAATAATAATGCCAGATTATTATTGTCCCACTGCAGGGCAAAGGCCTCATCTCATACAGAGAAAACACTAGCATTTATTATCACGCTTGCTCGCGGCAGATTGGCGATTTTAGACTTACCTATCTTAATTAAAAACTTCAGATTTCCACACAACTTTTCTAAATATCTTCATTACAAACTTATGCAGAGAATAGATTTAATATGGATCAGCGTTAAATATCGACAATGAATTAGAATTTCCACTTGCAAGGCCTCTCGTATTGCAGATGTCTATAGTATAGGCAGAGTTGACAACTTCACACCAGGTGAGCCGTCATCAGTTTATTTGCCAGCCAGCGATGTTAATAAGTAGAAGCTATGTACTACTATGCTTTTACGGAAAATTTGCTTGATACTTAAAACAATGAAATACAAAAACAGCAGCTGTAATTACACTGACAGAGCTCACAACATATTGAAAAAAAAAATTGACCGATATGTTGACCGCGCATTCTGTAATTTATAAATTCCCGGTAGTTTTTACACAGAAGGTATGTACACCGTTGTTGTCCTAGACAAAACGTACAATTCTATCCAACATGACATTTCCCATAACATTTTCCCGTCAAACTTTTCACCCCAACGCCAATCCGTTCCTATTGTCATCAAAAGCATATTTCACTCAACGCACACAAAAAAATTTACAAAAAACAACATTGGTCATCCAGTCCATCATTTTAATCAACTAACAAAGGGGTCCCATTCAAAACAATACACATATTAGGGACCCTTGATGTACTCGAAGCTACTTTTGAAGATCAAAGCGAATATTGGCGAGCGAGTCAACAATACGGTGCATGGGTGCATGGATGCATATGCATGGGACCGCGCGGAATATGTATGAGGGTGGAATGAGGTCGCGGTGGGTGTATAGCGGAATGCAGTTATTGAGGGATTTTTTTGTGGTTGGTCTAAATTTAAAGGTTAGGTTATGGTAGGTTTGGCGGACGCGTGTACTAATAGTACTCCCTCAGTTTGCTGGAATGTTTAAGTCCCATGTGATAGGGGCATTATCCATTCACAAATCCTTACTCCGAGCTATTACTGGGAATTTCATAGAAAAATCAAATAACACTTTGATTAACCTGGTACCTGGTGGACTGCCTCTTTGGCCTAGTGGTCGTGAGCGCGACTGCTACGCTAAAGGTCCTGGGTTCGATTCCCGGGTCGAGCAAAAAGTGTTATTGGGTTTTTCTATGAAATTCTCAGTAGCAGCTCGGAGTTTGGATTTGTGCCCGGTTAATGGCAATAGGCTCGCCCCCTATTACATGGGATCTAAATATACCGGCGAACTGTGGGTGTACATTGGTACACCTCTGCGTGACCCTTCGGGGAAAACAGGCGTGATGGTTATTAACCTGGTAATAGAACCCAAGACCTCTAGCGTTGCAGAAGATATGAACTGTAGCAAACAGTGTAGTGAAACAGCGAAGGTTTAGTAAACCTTCGCTGTTTGTCCGTGTCTCCGTCTGTAAGTCTGTCTGTCAGCGGGCTGTAACTCTCTACTAACTTTTCTTTACCTACACATCATATTTTGGTCATCAAATTATGTCTATAAATTGTTAAATTTTTGCTACTTTCAGTTAGTTTCACAGAACCAAATTATTTTTTTCTTATTTTGCTAGTTCCTAAAAAAACTAGACATCATCATCTGCCTAGCCTTTTCCCAACTATGTTGGGGTCGGCTTCCAGTCGAACCGGATGCAGCTGAATATTAGTATTTTACATGGAGCGACTGCCTATCAGACCTCCACAACCCAGTAATGGGTAATACGATACTCTTGGTAAGACTGGTTGTCAGACTTTCGGGCTTCTGACTAACAGTAACGACTGTCAAAGATCTACAAATGACAGCCGGGACCAACGGCTTTACGTGCTTTTCCGAGGCACGGAGGAAACTCGCTATAGTTAATGGTCACCCATCCACAGACCAACCTCGGCCAAAAAAAAAAACTAGACAAAAGGTAAATATATTCCTTCTTTCACTACTTCCACCACCCTTTACATAACAATCCTTATAATAGTGACAATCCCTTTGATCTGATGATTACTAATGATGATCAGTGGCAGTCGTATTCAATCACCGATATGAGTATTCATGATGTCGTGCATTTGTAATCGTTTCACCCCCGCGAATGTAGGGTTGCCAATAAAATTGTGCGGGAAAGTTAAAGTCAAATCATTTATTTTTTGACTAGACTGTTAAACAGTTCTGAGCGACAATATTTACAAAAGAAGAACATAAATAAGAAGAATAATAATTATAAAAGAAGAATAATTAAATCTAATTACTTCTAAAATATAGTTGTGAACGAAGAAAAAATATCAAGAAACTCTAAATTTAGAAAAAGTGTGAAGCAAAACTTTGTAAACCTACATTAAGTTTGAGAGTCTTTTTTTTTAATTAAAGATACGGATACCTAAATAATATACAACAAAACACCTCGTATGTATTTCTCTCACATTGCCCTAGATGTGATTAATCCCTGGTAATAAAGGATTAACTTTTTACAATATCGAAAGTTCGGGCTACTGAAACAAATCTTGTGAAAAATCGGAATCGAATCGGAAACGAAACTCTATACCTTCTAAATATAAAAAAAAATATACCATCACGCCTGTATTCCCCGAAGGGTTAGGCAGAGGTGTACCAATGTACACTTGTGTATATTTAGGTCCCATGTAATAGGGGGCGAGCCTATTGCCATTAACCGGGCACAAGTCCAAACTCTGAGCTGCTACTGAGAATTTCATAGAAAAACCCAATAACACTTTTTGCTCGGCCTGGGAATCGAACCCGGGACCCCTTGCACAGCAGTCGCACTTGCGACCACGAGACCAACGGGGCAGCCTAACGGGGCTATACCTTCTAATACCTGCTATTTTTAAACACTACTATTTTAACACGTCTTTTATGTATGAGACAGCCCTGCCTAGAAACCAGTACCTACTAGACGCACTAATACAGGGGTTAGTTTGAGTGCAATGAAAGAATTGTGTGTTGTGTACGCACTTATGTAGCTTATGATTATCTTGTTAGTAAAAGGGGCATATAATTAGAGAATTATTAGTATTAAGCATAATATTGAGAAGGGTTAGAAGAAAATGCATCTTATTGTGTTCTGATATGGTTAGATTTAAGAGGCACTTTTGCAAGTCAAATTCGTGAATGGTTTAATTAATCTGCCTAGTCTAGCCTTAGCCTAGTGTCTTAAGTGCGACTGCTACGCTAAAGGTCTTGAGTTCGATTCCCAGGTCGAGAAAACAATGTTATTGGGTTTTTCTATGAAATTCTCTGGTTTCTATGAAGTTAGGATTTGTGCCCGGTTAATACATGGGATATAAAACAAACCGGCAATGATGGCAAAAATGTTATTCTGATTATGTAGAGTTTAATTAAAATTATTTTGTTGATTGTATTTTTAAGAAAATTACCTACGCAAAACCAAAGATTCTTTAATTTTTAGTCAATTTTTCCAAATCTTCACTCATCTTAAAAAGTGCTCCTTTTGCGAAGTGCACCAGTTGAGAAGTGCACCAATTGCGAAGTGCACCAGTTGCTAAGTTCACCATTTGATCATGGTGTACAAGTTGAGAAGTGCACCAAATGCGTCAAACCGGCAAACTATGGATGTACATTGATACAGCTCTACCTATCCCTTCAGAGAATACAATCAGAACTCCTCTATTACTTCTTAGTATGAAATTAAATATTTACATTGCAGGAGTGAGTCATTTCAATAACTATATTGAGTCCAGATTTCATAGACTTGGACATTATAATGACCAAAAGACTAAAAACCATTTAACTTCTTATTGTATATCCTACGTAATGTTTCATATAAACGGACAATAAAAATAATGCGTTGTCCAAATGTTACAAACCTGAACAATAATACAATGTAAACGATCAAGATTTAAGACTAAAATGACAGTTTGTAATTGCCGTTTGTTCTACTGATTCGTGGTAGTTGGAATAGTCTTTTAGGGATTGGGTTCTGTATATAATTTAACTAATTTCTCTAGCATCTTCGTCTGTGTAAGTTACAGAATTAAGCCAATGGCCTAAATTATTTATAAATAAAAAATGTTTGCCAGCAACTTCTAATTATTTGTTATATGTATTGGTTACTACAGATTTGAACTGAAATTATACATAGTCTAGTTCATGTGTAACCCGCGGTGAAACCGCAGTAACTGCTCCACTCCCTTTGATTGTGGCATGATGTTCTATAGGTACGTATAAACTTTTCCCTTGAATCACTTTATCGATGAAAACCGTACGAAAATCCATTGCGAAATTTAAAAGATCTATCCTCTTGAATCATAAATCTATTGATGAAATCTGAATATAAGATTAATAGAAATTTATAAGACCTAAGCGCATGAAGATGCTTTAAGCTACATCAATATCTATAATGTATTTCAGTTAATTCCATTCAGCTGTTGAAGAGTGATGGACTCACAAATTTCCATGCATACATCCTTGCTAAATTCTGTGTTTATAATTTTAGTAGGTTTTGTAGTAAACAACACTGTGATCCTTTGTAACGGTAGAAGAAATGGATTGAGGGTACATATACACAGCTTAAAAAAAACTCAAGAATTTTTGGGAAACAAGTATTAAAATTTGTTCTCTAGAGACTAAACCAATTTTGGTCCTAAGTTACGGAACCCTAAAACAGCGTCACTCATACGAGTTTGGTCTCTCATCGTTCAGGATATGATGATGTTATATTGTCTATTTCTATAGAAGTGCTTTATTGTCTCGATGGCAGATAACAAGCGGCCATTTTGGTACATTAACTTTAGCGGTCACTAAAGTTAATGCTTCATTTCGTTTTAAATTAGTTTAAATTTAAAGGGAGGTTACGTAATGTATTCATATTATATGTTTTGTACGTTTATCTTAGACTAGCTGTGTCCCGCGGTTTCACCCGCATTACGTTAGGTTTTTGGTTACTGATCCGTTCCCGTGGCTCATAGCGTGATGTTATATAGCCTTCCTCGATAAATGGGCTATCCAACACAAAAATATTTTTTCAAATCGGACCAGTAGTTCCTAAGATTAGCGCGAACAAACAAACAAACTCTGCAGCTTTATAATATTAAAGTATAGATATTACTGATACCGGTGAAGGAAAAAATCGTGAGAAAACCTAGACTTATTAACTTTATAGGTACTAATAGACGTATAACAAAGCAGGACCAAACTTGCTAATCTCTGAAACTACCAGTCGTATTGGTAAAATTATTTGTGTATACTATGACAGCTAAATTCATATGGACACACACACAGGTCCCATGTAATAGGGGGCGAGCCTATTGCCATTAACGAGGATGTTGTAAGCTGTATAACATAACGTTACGATATACGGGAGCAGAGTAGAAAGCAAAAACGTAAATGAACGCGGTTGAGACCGCGGGGATAGCTAATTATTAATTTTAAGAGGACGAATTGGAAATTTTGGCATCAGTGATCTCTATTTTTGTCAGTAATTACGAAACGTATAAAAATGTGAGTTGGTGTTCTGAATAGCTCATGATGAAAGCCTTATTTTGTTAGTTTTCATTACATGATTAAGTAACTTTAGTAACAGAGAAAAAAATATCAAACATACCTCTTTTTAAATAGAGATTCACATCTTATGGGCAAACGGGACCGATTTTAGCCTCTCAACTTGCTCTGTAGACAAGACTATAAATACTATTTAAAATTGTAGAAGGATTTTCTCAAGTTATCATTTCCGACTAAATAAAATAACAAAAAGCTTACTTAACGGGGTGTGTGCGGGTTGCGGGGGGCGCGCGCCTGGTCTAGAATTATTGTTAAACAATTCGTCGCGTTAATCTGAAATTGCCAATCCGCCTTGCACAAGCGTGGTGATCAACACTTGTGCCTTCGCTGAACCGAAGCACAAATGTATATTTCTTTACACTTCCATTAAATTCAAAACGTCTCCCATCCCATACAAACTCCCATAATGTCATTTACACCATCGATTATAATATAAATCGGCGAATTTAAATGTCTACCCCACTGACATTACTGAAGGGAAAATATGAGAAATGTCATAAAAGGCAATAAAGGGTGTTCATAAAGTCTTGTCGATATATAAAAATGTTGGATATAAAATATATACGTATATATTTGAATGAGAGAGTTCCCGTCGTGATGAAATGTTACCGTTGCCAGAGAATAATATTATAGAATTGCAGATGTTAGTTGTTGAAAAGTACTGTCGGCTAAACTATTTGGTAACACTGGCAGTGGTTAAAGCCCGCCTCTAATGCACGAGGTTATGGCTTCGCAATAGGACACGGGCAACTTTTTTTATTTCATATGTGCTATAATAATATAATATAATATCATCACGCCTGCATTCCCCGAAGGGTTAGGCAGAGGTGTACTAATGTACACCCACAGTTCGCCGATATATTTTTAGGTCCCATGTAATAGGGGGCGAGCCTTTTGCCATTAACCGGGCACAAATCCAAACTCCGAGCTGCAACTGAGAATTTCATAGAAAAACCCAATAACACATTTTGCTCGTCCTGGGAATCGAACCTGGGACCCCTTGCACAGCAGTCGCACTTGCACCTCGCACCACGAGACAGTTCATATGTGCTTTCTAAGTTTATCTTAGATATCACTGACCACGGGGAAGGGAAAATATCGTGAGGAAACCTGGATTTATAATTAATTAATATATGCCGGAAATTGCCATTACACTTTGAACAAGCGTGGTGAATTGGTGATATCCAGTACAACACGTTGTTCAACTGAAATGATAGTGATAATGATGAATTACTTTTTGAGCTTCAAACTTAAACAATTGCCACTCACAACAACTTAACTATCATCCATCTGCCTGGCTTCTTCCCAACTGTGTTGGGGTCGGCTTCCAGTCTAACCGAACTAAGCTGAATACCAGTGTTTTACATGGAGCGACTGCCTATCTGACTTCCACAACCCTGTTACTGGGCAATACGATACCTCTTGGTTAGACTGGTTGTCAGACTTGCTGGCTTCTGACTATCCGTAACGACAGTCTACGATCTACAGCCGGGGCCTACAGCTTTACAATATTAACTACTAACCAGTACTGGGCCATCAAGATATAATGTATACTATAAATATAAATAAATATACCATCACGCTTGTATTCCCCGAAGGGTTAGGCAGAGGTGTACCAATGTACACCCACAGTTCACCGGTATATTTAGGTCCCATGTAATCGGGGGCGAGCCTATTGCCATTAACTGGGCACAAATCCAAACTCCGAGCTGCTACTGAGAATTTCATTGAAAAAAACTTGAATAGTTTTTGCTCGACCTGGGAATCGAACCCAGGACCTCTAGCATAGCAGTCGTGCTTAGGACCACTAGGCTAACGAGGCAGTTACTAATAATACTAATACTAATAATGGCGATATTATATACTATTATTCCAAAAATCTTTCACTAAAGGTCTCGAACTTAAACGCAGTATTTTCTTCTATAATATATACCAACCCTAGAATATCAACTCAAAGTCTGGAATATTTTATCCGGCACGGAAGCGGATATTGCAGCGGGGCCGATGTCTCAGTCGTTCCATTTGTCAAGTTGCCCGTTTGCTAACAAAGAGGGCGCCACAAAGAAGTGT
This sequence comes from Caradrina clavipalpis, assembly GCA_932526535.1. NCBI lineage: Eukaryota > Metazoa > Arthropoda > Insecta > Lepidoptera > Noctuidae > Caradrina > Caradrina clavipalpis. The sequence goes on along the minus strand of OW052106.1, from coordinate 1,196,387 downwards.
GAAGAATTGCAGCCCAGTGACAGTTTTGTTTGTCTGTTTGTCTGTCTGTTTGCATGCGTGAGATGTTTCTTTTAATGTTTAGATTGATATTTAGAATAAATGTTCTTGATGTTTTCATATATTATGTTTATTTTTGGCTTATCTAATTGGTACTATAGAATTGAAAACCTATATTGATTTCAAAAATCAATTATAGAGCCTATTGCTATTAACCAGGCACAAATCCAAACACCGAGCTGCTACTGAGAATTTCATAGAAAAACCCAATAACACTTTTTGCTCGACCTGGGAATCGAACCCGGGACCCCTTGCACTGCAGTCGCACTTGCGACCACGAGACCAACGGGGCAACGGGGCACTGTCTATATGTCAACCTAAAACAGGGTTGTACCTTTCAAACCGTAATGGGTGACACTTCACGGAGTGTGTATTATTTCATTAGTAAGGTCGCTATAACAATAAACAATAAATGAACATAACTATTTTATCATACCATTCATACAAGAAAAGGTTTTAATTACTAAACTATTTTAAAATAAACTTATGTAGTTTTAAATACTTACTGTATACCCTTCGTGTGTTATTTAAAACATCACACCTATATCAGAAATTCAGCATACCATTACAATACTGCTTCAGCATTCATACAGAAAAACTACACAAAAATATTTTAAAAGAAAAATAAAACGCCAACACACACGTAAACATAAAAATCGAAAATCCCGCGACTTATCCGAGTAAAATATGGCGAATGAATATAAACGTCTTCAAATACGACGATACGGGGTAGTATCGGCTGAAATATGTTTACAATAACGGTAACTTAAAGATACACTGCCACTTTGGGGATGAACGAAGGGGGTAAAAATATATTCAATGTTTTTTTCTGCACATTGTTCAAATATTATCTTTTTTTTTCATTTTGTTTCAGTTTGTTTTTATACTAGACTAATTATTGTAATGAAATAAATAAACAGTGAAAGGGATATCGTACTAAAGACTTTATAATCAATGTATTTCATGATTCTAGACCGGCCATGAAATTTTTCGCCAATTGCTTAAAAATTGTTTCATACATAAGCACAACAGCTACACGGTAACATTTTATGAAAGAGAAACCATACCATTTAATACCCATGCTACTGTCATAATGAATCTTCTTTTAATTTAAACTTTTCACTGACACATCAGTGTGATAACAAATATAAGGAAAATCTTTGCCCAAAATAGGGATAAACGTATATTCCAAAAAGAAAATTCCATCTAGAATTCTGGTTGATTAAATCATACAAATACTTTTGCGATGATTCCCTGTTCAAATAAACCGAAATACTAATAAAAGAAATAATAAAATTGACAAAGTTAAAGTCAAAATATAGGTACCAAATTTCTAGCTTATTACCACATTAATACAACGAATACTTTCAGAAAACAGCTCATAGGAATTTCACCTAAACTACCTACCAATAACACCAAGCAACTACACAATACTTCACCGAACAATTCAAAAGACATATCACGGAAAAATCTATTAAAGCTCACACACGGCACACATTCACACTTCTTTCTCTACACAGTGTCGCTGTGTGTAGGGGGGGGGGGGGGGGGGGGAGGGAGAACGGAGTGAAATCTTCAGTAGATGGATGCTCTAATATTCAAATGGAATACGGAACTATTATTGTAGGAGCTACTGTCGATATGTATGTAGTGAAAGAAGTCTTGATCGTTGGAGGAAAATTTTGTAAATGTGTGCAGTGAGTTAGCTTAAAAATGGTTTTGACGCTTTTTATAACTATGTTTTAGATCTATCTACGAGTATTATAAAAATTAAGAAGGATACATTTTTTTCGATGACACTGCCGAAGTGATTGAAGTTATCTACAATATAATGTTTAAAAAATTGTAAAACACTAATGGAACATCAAAACGCGCTTGTCAGTCAACTCAAAAGTCACCTAAAGCATATCAAAACACAAACACACACAAAATTTAATCTCAAAACACGACACATTACACATAACGCAAAATAAATCAAAACAGAACCTAAAATCTAAAACTCCAAGTCAAAATGAGCTGTCAAAAGTTATGTGCCCCGAGGCGGCGTCAAGTATCAAGACTGTTGGGGCGGCATAGCGGGAACTTCTTTGCATACTTCCCGGGAAGCGCGGGTGGTGGTGTGCGATACGTCACTTATATTATATTGTCTGCCTACACATATTGCTTGGCTAGTGAGGGGGTACTATCGGTGGAAGTGATGGGGTGCGAAAATTGCTGTATGGCATATCGATAGAATTGAAAAAAACGGATGGCGGTAATTATGGGAAAAAATAGTTAAAAAGCTTTGTACCAAAAATATAGTAATAATCGGATTCATTTGAACTGACTCTTCTTCTTGCATTTTTTTTTAAATTATTTACTAATCTTGGATACATTTTTAATAACAGACGTCGTAATGACCAATGACATTTATTTAATATCATTTTTACAAGCATTCATTTTAGTTTACTTGTTTTATCTCATAAGTTTCTACAACCAGGTTTGAATATGTCATTGGATGGCAAACAAGCCGACGGCCCACCTGAGGTTAAGTGGTCACCGCTACCTATAGACATCTGCCATACCAGAGGAGATGCAAATGCGTTGCCAGTCCAGAAACAAAGTTGAAATGTCTCTTGTGCCTGTAAATTATAACAAAGGCACCGATAGCCTTAAAAAAAAGATATTCCAAATCTATAATCGAACGCTAACTGAAAACCCATCGACAACCAAACTACCCACTTCACAATCTATCGATAAACCCCATCACTACGAGATATATCAGCTCACTTCATTTACCCGCGTTCCCGTATCTTTTGTTTGCTATATTTTTGACAAGTACAAAGCGAAATCTGCGCTTGTCATATGTTTGACAGACGACAGGGTGGAGGGGGGCTAAAGGGGGGGAAATAGGGGTGATAAGTTGTTATTAACTGCACTTGAAGACCTATAGATGCATAGTTTTGTGTTTTTCGGTGAGATGGAAATGAAACACCCTGTGTATTGTTATAAGCTTGATGGGGGTCTGAAGAAAAGAGTTTACAGGATAATGGAAGACAGTTTTCATTTTGAAGGTAGCTTTAGCAACAATTTTTTATTTCAGAAAATAATTTGCGAATACATAAAAAAAGAATCGGATCTTGATATACCCATTTGGTCGAATAGAAGACAGACATTACTAAGTAATTAATAAGAAGAAATAAACAATTTTAGCTTAACAATAAACCACGAGTTTGCAAATCTTTAAAATGTGTTTTTTTTTGTGAATGTCGCAGCAAGCATGTAACTGACTTCTGAATTTGTTTTCGAATGAAAGTTCAACAATGAATTTTTATTCATGCCATTGGTCCAACGCCTGATCTCTCCCAGGTCGTTTCGAATTGTCGTCCCATCGGAATACGAGAGTGCGGGAAGAGGGAATGCACCTGTGTATGCAACACACTCACTTAGTTGGCTATAGTGTCCAATGAGATCGGTCGCCGTGACCGAATACGTTGAGAGGATATTATTTTTACTTTAATAGTATGAATGCGATTTCTTTTTTAACATTGCTTTTACATTAGGTTTAAAGATATTTATTCTCAAAAAAGACACAAAGTCACTTACATGAGAACAGGGGACCTTATGCTAATATTAATAATAGGTTCGTCACTGCATTAGATAATGTTCACGGTACACCCATTCAATACATTCAGTTTTTGAGAATTATCCTCATCATATCAGCCGCAGGACGTCCACTGCTGGACACAGGCCTCCCCCATAGATTTCCAAAAGGACCAGTTCGAAGCGGCCTGCATCCAGCGCCTCCCTTTTACATAATAATACCAGCCTATTATTATCCCACAGTAATACAACGACATCATGGAATAAGTCAAGCCTCCGTCACTCGGCATTTACGCAGATATTTCATAAAAGCTGTGAGGAGTGGGAAGTGTAACAATTTGACATATTATATAGTGGTGTTAAGTTATACCCCTCCTCCCCTCGATACTCGCTTCCTTTTAGACACCTTTCCGATGGCAGGTGTTATGTCGTATTAGATAATGGAGTTTATAATTTGCTTTATTATTTATAATTTTGATTATTCTAACTGCCTCTTTAAACCTGTGGTTGTACGAGTCGTATAAGGTCTTGGGATTCAATCCCCAGGTCGGTGCAAAGTATTGTTGGATTTTTCAGTAGCAGCCTGGAGTTTGGAAGTTGGTAGCTCAGAACCAAGAAGCGTTGGCATTATTTGAGATACTCCTAAGTCTAGTAGGTAATAGACTCTTTACTTGTTGAAAATCTAGAAATAGATGTCGTCATCACTATTTGCATGTCCATACAATAATTAAAAGCTGAAGAGTTTATTTAAGTGCGATAAACTTAGGAACTACTGGTGTTTACCGAGGAAGACATACATAAATGTAACATCACGCTATAGTGCATTTAACGAAGAAAGTTATATGTTTTTATGCTACGATACACGGGAGCGGAGCAGTATTTAAAGACCTAACTGACTTGTGACTTTTTCTAATACATTGTACTTTCTAAGTTTATCTTGGATATCACCGACTGAGATAACAATGTTGAAGACCCTTGAGGTGCTTTTGAAACTCTGTCACTAGGGTGTGTGGGGTCGTTAGACCTTACTGCCCATACAATAAAGACGAAAGAAAGAAAGACCAAAGATGTAACCTAACACTAGTGAAGCAGCGGGGTTGTAGCTTAAACCAATATTTTTCTTAAACAATATCTAGAGCACGAGATATCATGAAGGGCTGTCTCCCGTTCTCTTAGTACATCACACCATCCAAACGGCTTCGCCTGAAACGTACATAATTTGATTAATTTTCGACTGGCACAAAATGCGAGCTGTAATTAAAACTAGTGTAAGTGGTTGCCGCGATAAGGGTAGTTTCGGGGCGTCTCCCGCTCACATGTGGCGTATCGGCTTTCGTGAGTATTGTCTGTGCGCTGGTAGAGGGTGCGGGGTTTTCAACTTGCTTGATAGACGTATAATTTTAAGAAGATGTTGGCTTGTAAATTTATAAAAAATTACAGACGCCTTTGAAGGTAAAAGTGGAACACAGTCTCTTAATACATTAATTAATAACGACAGAATACTTAAATTAGTATCCCGGCTATAATAGAGAGGCAATTCAATTAACTTTTTGGAACGTCTCAAGTCTTACTACCGATCTGTTAAAAATGGCTTTACATAAAATTTTTGTTTCACTAGATTTTGAACATTCCAAATTAGTAGAGTCGGTCTATGTTATGTGCGTCCACATTCAGTTTTCAAAATCATTCCAATTATTTCGATAAAAATGTGAGAAATTTTGACGTGTGTCAAACCCAAGTGTAATAACAATGATGTTGATGATAAAAAAGCCCTTTTTATTTATAGCCTTCATGATTTTTATTGGTTTGAATATCCAATGTCAATGTAAGAAATCCCTATGTAAAAATGGTTGCCTTCTTACATAGTCTGAAAAGTAGCTGTATTGTACTCATAATTACAAAAAAAAAAAAAAAACTATTGGACCCAACAATGAAATCCCGACAAAAAACCACCAAATCCATACATTTTATCCAAACTAAAACAGCGCACACTAATCCGTCGCACTTACAACGCATGTATGTTGCGACCACTTTTCCCTAAGTACTCATATCAAGCGTTTGACTTTGACAAGACATACTTAACTTATACTTAACTATGACTTGTGTTAGCTTATTATTTCGCTAACTACTTTTAACACCCGGTATGTGTAAAGCTAATATAAAGTTGGCGCTGAATTGGGGATCGTTTGGTGGGTGTCACTTGTGGCATGCATTCAAGGGGTTCATATTTGAGCTGCTTAGCTTCGATCATTGGTTTGAGACAAATTGTACGAAATTTTGTACCAAGTTATTCATGTAATAATACCAGCCTATTGTGTGTAAGTGTGTTTGTAATTCTCCAGACCGATTCCGGCCACGGCGGCTAACCTTAATGCAGACTAGCCACGTACGCAGGAGATATTATAGTGCACAAGTGTGTGCGCAAACACAGGTGCACTCCCTCTTCCCTAACTCTCATAGCCCGATGGGACGGCAATCCGACACAACCGGAGAGAGATCAGGCGCAGGACAAACAGCTTTACGTGCTTTCCGAGGCACGGGGCTGTCACACCTCCAACTTCCAAACTCCGGACTGCTACTGAGAAATTCCTAATGGAAAAACATTAATAACACTTTTTGCCCGACCTGGGAATCAACCCGGGACCCCTTGCTCAGCAGTCCACGAAACCAACGGGGCAGTAGCCAGCCTATTATTGTTCCACTGTAAAACAAACGCTTTCGCCTTGATCGCTGTTATTTTAAATTTCTTTTTTAATGTTATTAACTCACTTCGCATTAATCTTTAATTATAAGGTAGTGATCTGTGGATAATGGCGTGGTTGTACAATAAGTGCTATTATTTTAAGTTTATATGTAGTGCATCTCGTGCATAGTTTTTATCCCTAATAAATATAAACGCCTCTTCTCATACAGAGAAGGTACGATCATTGATCACCACAGTTGTTGAAGACGGATTGGTGATTTCAGACTTACATATATTTTAACTATAAGGCCGGGTTTTACTCACGATGTTTTTCTTTACCGTTGTCAGTGATGGCCAAGATAAATCAAATTTGATTAAGTCACATTAGTACTTGCCCGTTATCGTACCCGCAAGCTCATGCATGAGAAGTGGGCGCTATAACCGCTGGACCATCACGACATACATCGAAATAATCATGCTCATTTTAATTTGAGACTTATTTGAATTATGAGTCCAGATTTTCACACGATTTTTCTCGTTGACATCGAAGTAAAAAGATATCACAATAAGGTTTATTTTTATAGGACAAGCACAATTAGTATCACCCACTCATATAGATAATGCCTTCAAACATTTCATTTTTTTTATAGAACCATATTCAACCTTACAGCCCGCAAATCATTCCGACACCACATTTAAAACTCAAAACACCCCACTACAGCCTAGTTACTCAATCCACATAAACCCCAGAGCACAAGGTTTCACGAAAATAGACAACAGCAACATTACTCCGTCTGTCAGCTGTTATCTCCGAAACTCTCGCATCGGACGCGTGACAAAGATATGTTCATTTTCTAAAATAATCAACCCATAAATCCGGGAGAATGACAGCGGAATCGGTATGAGACGACTCGTGTACACACAGCCTAATTTATTTTGCAGACTTGAGCTTCACTTGGCGTTGCTTGTGTTAATTATAAGCTTAAGAACACGTACCTATCTTTATATTTGCAATCTATACTAACATTATGAAGGGATGAGGTTTGTTTGTAATAGCTAATCTCGGAAAGTACTGGTCCGATTACCAAAATTCTTTGACAAGCAGTATCCCACATTATTGCTGAGTGCCATAGGCATATACTTGATTTCTACGTGTGTGAGATCGGGGACAGAAGCTAGTCTAGCTAATAAGAGCAGTGCAAGATTATAAGTTTAAACAAACTAACGACAAATATGCCAACAGTCTATCCGGTAGTAGATGATCACCATAGCGTATGGACATGTGTAATTCCATAAAAGCTGTAGATCCTTTGCCATCATAAAGACAAAGCTGTTCTTGTGTCAAATATCTGCAACACATGCAACCTTCAAACCAACATCCAGCTATTCTGCTTGGTGCAAAAATAGTATAGTGACAGTATTTTCCCGGACTAGCTCTTATACAATTCCTCCATAGACCCTAATATAAGTGTTTATATGGTCTAAATTCCAATGTTGGAATGAAGAAAACAATTTTGTCAGAAGATCACACATTAATGAATAGACAATGTTTTTTTTTTCTCAAAGTCTTTTGACGACTTTTGACACTGACATCTGTCAGTGCGAACACGGAAGTGACGTCAACAGAATAGCTTGGCCGGTCAACCAAAGGTTCAAATTCGAGTGACATACATACAAAACCACATACAAACGCTAACTTAAACTAAGTTATCGCGGAGTGCGAACCGACGACACACAGACGAGAATAATTCATCGAACAAATGCATAAATCAAAGGCAATACACACTTCCAAACATATCATACAGCTTCTAAACTTAAAAACGGACCCATTCCCAACCTTATTCTAAACAACAGAAGGCTGTTGAATTTAAAATTGGCACTTTCGCAACGGTATTTCTAAGTTGGTAGGTCTAGCAATTCGAAATTCAAACGGGCGCCTATCGCAGCTCGGTGATTGGTCAGGGCGCGCGTGGCTGTGATATAAATAGTGCGGTTGGTGCTAACTGCTGGGCTAATATGGAATATGGGATTGATTAATTGGGGAAAATGGAACACGTGTGAGTGTTCGGTTTTATTGGATCGAGAGGGGGAGGTTGGGAGGCAGGAAGAGGATTTTTTTCAAAAGAAAATTTGTCTTTTTTTTAACTAGTCAATTTGCTTTCTGGCAAAAATCTAATTAGGAATATAGCGCATATCATATTGGTTTCCACATTTCCAGTGTGAATAAGGGTAGTAGAAACCTACAGGGTTTCTTGTCTTTGATTGAAGGTAAAAAAATGCCATTGACCATGGTCCATGGACAGGGTGCACAGTCATGGTGGCATGAGTTGTCGCCGTGTGAACTTCTACAGCAAAAGACGTTTTCCGTTTGTTCGTTTTTAAGCACGACTGCACTCATCGTGTAAAGCATTAGCTTAACGCCATGTTGATTTAATTTTCAGGTTCCCTAAAGTTTAAAAAAAAACTGCCGACTTCATAACATTTGCATTGTCTTCCCTTTCGATCCCACTACTATTATAAACAAAAAAAAAAATGTGAGGTTTGAAAGAATGACAGATGGATAGTTGTTAGTCCCAACGCTTAAACGGCTGAACGGAATTAGCTGAAGTTTAGCACAAAATTAAATATAGACATTAATGTAGCTTAACACATAGGATTTTTATCCCGTTTAGGTTCTATGTTTCTGTCCGATCATTTAGGACATTGGTTTAAATGTTAACTCTACGCAGACAGAATCAGCAAACAGAAGTTATCTATCAAAACCAGTAAATAGCCCTCTAAACCAAAATCCATCTCCATACTAACACATCGGATGCTGTAAAATATGCAGAAGGCTTCACTCGGATACCGGAGCGACACGTTACTAGTCCATGCCCCCCATACTCCGCGCTCAGCTATTGATTGAGACATGTGTTGCATGGTACCTTACAGCTTTGATGGTGTAGATCAGCGATTCCTAAGCTTTAATATATATATACCATCACGCCTGTATTCCCCGAAGGGTTAGGCAGAGGTGTAACGATGTACACCCACAGTTCGCCGGTATATTTAGGCCCCATGTAATAGGGGGCGAGCCTATTGCCATTAACCGGGCACAAATCCAAACTCCGAGCTGCTACTGAGAATTTCATAGAAAAACCCAATAGCATTTTTGCTCGACCTGGGAATCGAACCCAGGACCTCTAGCGTAGCAGTCGCACTCAGGACCTCAACTTTAAATTAAGTACATTAAAGTTTTTTTTTTATGGCAAGATAAATAAGGTGACGGCTTGAGGGCAGCACATTAGCAGCTTACGGTTAGATTTCGTGTCACTACTGTCGTAATTTTTCAAAAAATCCGTTAAAAAAAACTGCATGCTTGAAAAACACAATCAGAGCTAACAGTAGTCCAAGTTTTTTTTTAAAAATCCCCTAAAACTAATCAAATTAGGAAACAAAAGCACAAAGCCTACGATCGCTGGACGCTAACGCGAATCTGTCATGCGATTATCCTACGTTTGTAAGCCGGACAAGTGGACACGGAACAGATTTATAGTTGTCGTAAATCACTATTTCAATATTAGAGACGTGTGCCACACGATTGTCGCAACGGTCTTATTAGTCGCATGTCGCTCGCGTGTAATCAACCTAATGTAATTGATGCGAAGATGCTGTAAGGATGCGATGATAGTAAATTAATGTTAACTTTAGTTAGTGATCATTATTGTGTTTTGTAATTAGCTGTGTTTAGTGATTATTGTTACATACATACGCACCATCATGTCTGTTTTTTGTTTGTCATCGAAACGCTAAGAAGAAGATCATGTCTGTGTTCTTCGAAGGGTTAGGCAGAGGTGTTCCAATGTACACTCATAGTTTGCCGGTATGTTTAGGTTTCGGGGGTTTAGATTATTGTTATGTTTAACGTTATCTTGTAAAACACATACAAGCTGTTTTTTTCATTAACTGGTTGTCTTTTCAGGGGTGAAAGAACGAGTACAAGCAATATTCAATAAGGGGGCCAACCCTGAAATGCCAAAGTCGAAATCTAAGCATTTATTTCAATTAGATCTTTCAAAATATACTTTTGAACGTTATATACAAGAAAAAGAAACGTTTTTCTTGTATCTATCTAGATGCCCATCAAAATACAGGATTACATAATTATCTGAAGGATCAGAGATAGAAACGTAGGTCTCTATGGAGAAGAACAATCAATAAACTCCACTGACACTCTTTTCAATCAAGTTTTTACAAAATATTGCTTACGTTATAATTGTTGCGTCTATTTATGGGAAATAGATGTCGGACACGGTTGGTTACGGTGGCAGCTGAGCAAGGGCTGCTGCACTGCTTGTCGCAGGTTCGATTCCCGCACGGAACAAATACTTATATGGCCTGGCTGTTTGTGCATGTGAGTTTATATGTGTCTAAACGCATCCGCAATACAGGAGATTTTTCTATCAGCAGCCATTAAGACATGTTATATTCATGACACAGACTAACAAAATCCAACAACAGTCTAACAACTAGCCTAACAAGACCAGTCTACCCATCGAAACAGATCAACAATAATTATGTAAGACGACAATACAATGACGTCACAATACAGGTCCGATACCAATGGCGTATTGATTATGTTCAGCGGATGTGTGTCACATGATTTATTACGTCACAACATTGGATACTGATTGTCAAACGGATTGAATCATTAATTCATTAGAGGGTAAGTGGGGTGGTGCGGGGGTGATAGGTTTTTGCTTGGGTGTCGTGTTGACATGTCTCTGTTATGTAAAAGCGAAAGGCCACTCATTCTCTGACTAAATATCAATCTCGAAATTATTTAAAGCTATTTGGAAGTTTTTTTCTATGTCATTGGATGGCAAATAAGCCAACAGCCTACCACCTGACGTTAGGTGGTCACCGCTACCTATAGACATTTGCAATGCCAGAGGTCTGGCAAATGTGCAGCCTCTCCAGCCAGCTCCTTCAAAAAGAGCTGCCAGCACTACTAGTTTGTAGGTAAGAACAGGCCAGCAGCTTTCACATGTGCTAAGACAAAAGCCAGTCATTTATAAACTCAAGTATAGAGTAGTCTAAATAAAGGTGTCCTGGAGGAATCAAGACCCGATTTTATCATAGGCCAGTCAAGATGACAAATAATTGGACCGCAAAAAGTACAAAATCGCTTGACACACATCCTCAAGCTTTTCCTTAACGGATGGACAGGAGTATGTATGTATGAGCATCACAAGTTTAGGCGAGTGTTACTGTACAAACTGTCCGGTTGTAGTCTCGAGTGCGACTGCTGAGGTCCCGACTTCGATTCCGAGCTTCGGTCGAGCAAAAAGTGTTATTAAGTTTTTCTGTGAATTTCTCAGTAACAGCTCGGAGTTAGCATTTGTGCCCGGTTAATGACAGTAGGCCCTATTACATGGGACCTAAACATACGGGTGAACTGTGGGTATAAATTGGTACACTTCTGCTTAAACTTTCGGTGAATACAGGCGTGACGATATGTTATTTTATGGTTATTAACCTAACTTTTACTTACACCACCGTCCATCACGCATTCCCTCAAAACTCACGGAAATACCCCCCTGTGCCCCCCCACCCCTCACCTGCATACAATCCGATAATAACACAAGATTATTAGACATGAATTATAGTCGCAATTAGACGCGACAGTTGGGGAAACGCCACTGTCGCGACAAAGCGCAGGACGCGCGGCGGACAGTTGCTAACGTAAATCAATCAGCGAGCTTGAATGGAGCTTCTATTATGATAATGTTATAAGAACTGTGTTATGTATAGGTGTAGGGTCCTAATTAGATTGATGACGTCGTAATCAACCAGGTATATTTGCAACCTCTGAAGAATCAGTGCTTTCATTGTAGTAAAAGTATTTATTTACATTGTCTCGCATTTGGAATTTCTCCTGTATCGTGTGTGTATTTACAAATACATAATTACTCGCATAGACGAACTACCAGACTCGGAACAACTACCTGTAGGTCATACAAATATTGTACAAGAATCGAACCTGTGACACTCTTAGCAGCAGCCAATCACTTAGCTACTGCGGAAAACTTCACGTCAATATGATTTGTTATGTAAAACGATTAAAAATAACACTTAGGTACTCGTCATTTTTTTTAAATTTGGTTGAAGTCGTGATGTCCCAGTGGTTAAGGCCTCTCATGCGTGAGGTTGCGGGTTGGATACCGGGGAAATGCCAATGTGACTTTTTAAGTTTATCTTAGGTATGACAGTCTGATATTGGTGAAGGAAAACATTGTGAGATAATTTGGACTAGTATTGAATATGAGTCTGAAAACGCTAATACTTGAGCAAGGAGTATAAGAAGACACCTTTGCCCTGCAGTGGACATTACTAGACCTACCGGTGTTAATAATATTGCTTCGCTAATTATTATTGGATTATTAATATTACTATTTTATGGCCTAGCTAATCAATCTACTATTTGTACTGACATTTGAAAAATGGTTATCCTAATGAGATTTTCAGTTACACAGAGGCCTTTCAAAGTATCTAGATTATTCCAGCAGTGGTCATGGGGGATAGAGTGGGCACAGATCGCGAGGCATAGTTATCTGGACAGAGGCCACCACCGATATGTTTTGTAGTCTCGCAGGCGAAGCCGGACCGCTGTGGACGCGTGTTTGTAGACATAGGAACGAATAGAGGTGACAGTTTGAAGTGTGATTAGAAATTGTAGGTAGGTAGGTACATGGTAAAGAAGAATGAGGTTCGTTGCTGCAAGTATTTCCATACTTAAAATAAGAATCTACAATGTTTTTTTTTGTAATCCTGAAAAAGAGTTTCAAAATTCAAACTATTTTCAAAAAATTGGTACCTACTGCTCGTAACCATGTTAAAGAAATAATAATATTCTCCTGACCGAATTTCAGTCAGGCGGCAAGTCTCAATGAAGACTAGATCAATAGTCAGGGGATATTATTGTGTACAAGTGTGTGCGCAAATACAGATGCACTCCCTCTTCCCTAACTCTCATAGTCCGATGGGACGGTAATCATATGTCACACCACCTACTTCTAAACTCCTAATGGTTTCCCAAGGACACTTTATGCCCGACCTGGGAAACGAACCCAGGACCCCACGCTCAGTAGTCGCACTTGTGTTTACTAAACCAACGGGTCAGTCAATGATACTGTATAAAGAATCAAACAATAAAAATTCTAAATTCGAATTTATAAAAAAATCCAACCCGTCCACTCTAACATAAGGCTAGCCCCACACCGCACCATACCATGTGGCTAGCCGAAATTTAGATGTCACAAGTGTAGCTCTTCTGGCTAATGTCCGGCCACCGAGTTGTTTGTAACTGCCGTGCGGCGCGCAAGATGGAAGATAGTAGCGAATTATACGCTCTTGTGTACCAGCGTAATGGACTCGCTTTACTTTGTGATGCGCCACAATTTGCATGGATGGCAATTTGATTGATAGCTGCGATTTTAGTTGCGTAGGAATTGTGTTGCGGGGTTTTCGGGACGGTTTGCTGTGTGTGGTGGGGATTGTGGTGGGTTATACATACCATCAAACCTGTAATCCCCGAAGGGTAAGGCAGAGGTGTACCAATGTACACCCACAGTTCGCCGGTATGTTTAGGTCCCATATAATAGGGGGATTCTGGTAGGTTATGTAATGCTTAATTGTTTTAAAACTGGTCAGAAAATATTAAGGCGTTAACCGAGCGATATTATCACCATTTCGATATTTATAATTTCACGCCATACAAATATTTTTTTACGTGCCGGAATCGAACCCTCTGCACAAAACCAAGCAGTCATTTGCTCAGCTGCTGCACCAACCGTGTTAAACAGCTGTTCCTCAAACGTTTCAGGCGTTGGTGGACGCTACTAATGACGCTAAACTCATGTCTAAATTCAGGGCCGACTTAATATCGACTGCCAGTAACACGCTAAGAAATCGTTGAATAGATTTTTTTTGTCTCTAAACAACACGGTATCTGTCTTGTACTTGAACTGTTTGCATCGTAGAACACTATATTGCTATAATAAAAATATTCTTAATTATATCAAGCTCTATCACTGAAATATTTTTTGTAATTGGACAAGTACCTACTGTTAAACATTACCTCTTACAAATTAACGAACAAACACTTTTACCTTTTCATAAAATTAATTATTTATTTCGCAAAAAACAAGTTAAAAAATCAACATAAACACAAACACACTCTAAGCCAAAAAAACATCACCCACACAACATAATCAATCCGCCAACATAATAAGGCTGTACACACACCGAACGACAAAGCGCCACAAATGACGCGCTCTGCGATCAACAAGCCACGCTTGTTATTCAATAACCGTCCCGGGCGATATCAATTTATCACAGGTTCAATGAAGGCGAAACTATATTTCATAGCTGTACTGCCTGACATTGAATCTGCGATGTTATCTGCGAATAGATTATGGATTTCCACCCTACATCGCAGAACCAACCCTAAAATCTCAATCCTAAAGTTCAATTTCAAATGGAAATGTTAACGGAGATAGGACGTTTGGTGCGATGGCGAAGGTTGCATATTGACGTCATCCGAAAGGGAGGTAGGCAGTCGAATGCAAAACGGTTGAACCATGGATTTGGCATATGTTATAGGGTGGTAACTATTGTCTGACACACGGCTCAATTAATATTCAAATTAACATTTATGTATTTATTTAGATGAATATCGGGATGGCCCAGTGGGTAGGGCGCGCCTGCATCTCATGTTTGAGGTGCGGATTCGAAACCAGGCCTCAGTGTGACTTTTGCAATTCAAAATATACTTTCCTAAGTTTATCTGAGACATCACTGACATCGGTAAAAAAAACATCGTAGGTAATCATCTCATTACTGCCTCGTTTGCGGTTCTAAGCGCAACTGCCACGCTAGACGTCTTACTGCCATACTCAGAGACGTTTAACGGTTACTTAAGTCGCTCCTTAGTAAAGATTTCGCTTGGAAATCTTTACTAAGGAGCGACTTAAGTAACCGTTAAACGTCTCTGAGTATGGCAGTTAGCTTCGATTCCCAGGTCGAGCAAAGTGTTGTTGGGTTTTTCTATGTAATTCTCAGTAGTAGCTCGGAGTTAGGTTACTCGGAGTTAGCTAAGTACTGCCCGATAATGGCAGTAGGCTCGCCCCCTATTATTGCACAAACACATTACATTGGACTTCCTAAATATACCGGCGAACAGTGGCTGTACATTCGTTACATCTCTGCCTATGTTACGTAACTACGCGTCAAAAAATTTAAATACGCATAAAAATTATGATCTTAAAAAAACAATGATTACAGAGCTACTTATTTATGTTTGCATTGGGTACAAAAAAAAAGGAATACAATTGACTAACACCCCACTCAGACAAATCGTCCGTGTGTATCCCACCTAATCTATATGTCTTAGCTGATTCGGGCGGCTGTATTTCATATCGAAACTAGTGAGCATGCTACTAATTGCCGGCCGCGCGCGTATTGCGACAATTCCATTTGTCTGTCTGTCTGTGCGAACCCTTTGATTGAGCCGGGGTGTTATTGGTACATTTGTACTGAATTCGGGATTATGGGAGATTATTGTATGGGTGTAAGCTGTGATGGTAAATAATGCGTGATTTGAGGCGTTTATGGTGACATTGATAGATTGTTTGGTTGTTTCTGTTTTCGTGATATGGTTTGAGATTGTAGTGTCGACTACTAGCTGCTGGGGTAACTAGAATCATGTGCCTTTTCAGGTTATTTTAAAACTTTTTTTTTAAGAGTGAGTATGGTATTTCTTGCCCATTCTTCTCTATTCGAAAGTACGTTTTGGAAAGAGTAGCACGATTCAATTATATTTTCTTGTATTTCGCTAAGGAGTTACAGGTACGCGCTAGTTACCCCACTGCTCCAGAAAGAGGGTTATTTCAATAATGGGTTCTAACTTTTGAATCTCAGTCCCTATCTGTCAAAAATGCCAATTGACAGTAATTGTATCTAAGGTAAGATTTTGACTAGACTTTAAACGCCTTTTATAGTAGAATTGAACTTAAGGTGTAAAAAGAAATAATATATCTACTGATGTAACTTGATTTAAATATTGAGATATTGTGGATTGATTTCTTTTAGCAGAACTAAAACCAATATTGTAAACTCCAGACATTCCATTAGGCACATCAATCATCATTTCCTACTTTTATAGATTCATACAAAAAGGAATGTTTAATTTAACCCCCCCAATGCCATCAAACGCCACAAATTAACAATTCCAACTTTCAATATACGTCATAACCCTAAAAAGCGGGTGGCGGGCAAAAACGACCAACTTAATAGGATTGACAAGATTCCCGACGACCAATAAAAGATGGGGGCCGATGCCATAAAACTATAAGGAGAAAATATGTCTAGAGGATATTTTTCTGAGCTATAACCGTGACCATTGGGACCCCGAATGTCATACCAATGAATTCATGTCCCGTCATTTTTTTGCGCGGTTTATCGCGTTTCTTTATTACGGTCGGTCGTTTTTGGCTTGTTGGGTATGTATTTTTATGGGCAGCATTCGAGGGGTTAGCCAGCTTTACCGCGAATTTGTTTATAGCACACATATTGGTTTCTGTGATCGCATTGTCTGTTTTATTTTTTAATAATGCTGTAATAGGGGACCTATTACGTTTATTTCTAGCTGTAAAAGTGGATATTGGGGACTGATTCTTCAAGCTATTATATGGTCCATTTGGTATTTTTTATGCAGCTTTTATCTAGATCAGATACCAGCAATTCTGTTAACATTCGGTGCATTTATGTAAATTGGATTGAGATAAGCTGTCATGATATCTGATGATAGGGATTGACGGCTCATCAGCTGTTGCTCACTTCAGGAGAATTATAGAAAATAGCACTACCCTTTCTGTGTTACGATAGTGATTTGAGCCTGTTATTTTTGGTGATCACAAGCAATTAAAAACGTATTAGGTATATAAACACATACCAACACGCCTGTATTCATCACAGTTCGCCGATATATTTAGGTCCCACTGCTAGCACAAATCCTGACTCCGAGCTGCTACTGAGAATTTTATTTAAAAAGTATTGTGTTTAGTATTTACATATTGTAGTCATGGTATTGCGATGTGGGGTCGACGATCATAATGAATAACTAGGTTACTTATTAGCTGGTGTGAAACTGGTTTAAATAGACACAGAAAGAAATACTTTCCCGGTGAAAAAAAAAATTAAGTTGTTCAGCTACCCAAGGAAAAATAAAATTTCGCTGAACACCACGTACAAATAAGATGGAATTTAGAATAAAAATAAAACCGAAGACATTAAAAAAACCCATCCCAAACCAATCAATTGTCAAGTATAAACGCATCCTCCAATGTCATAGAAATGACATAATTATGACACTCCAGCACTAGGGCGACATCAAACACTCCAATAATAAGACAAAGCATTGAATACAAAGCGTTGTATTAAAAACACGAGTATTGTGGCCTCCCCCCCAATATAGAGGGCTTTCCACTCGAACCCGGGAAGACATCCATTAGGTATTATTGAAAATTTTAATATCAAAAATTGCGGAGACGGTTTTTTGGGTCACGATACGATTTGCAAGACTTTTTTAATGGCAAAGCAATCATGTTTGTCCCACTTTAGTAGATACTAACAAGCTTGTTCCCGCGACTTTGCCTTTGTGAACATCAAGCATAGTTACAGCATTAAACATAGTCTTTAACATTAATTTGGCAATAGTAGTTTTCTATCAGTAAAATATTTTTTGTAATCGAATCAACACTTCCAGAGATTACCTCTTATAAACAAAAACTGAAAAAAAATACCTCTTTAATTAGTATAGACTAGGCAGATATATCCCGTGGTGTCACCCGCGTCCAGATACGTATAAACCTTCCCCTTGTATCAATATATTGTAGATGAAAACCGCATTAAATCCGTTCTGTTGTTTATATTTTAGGTGGTAAGTGGCATACAAGTACGGCTTTCAGAAGAGAATGTTTTCTTGTTTCATACTTTTTAGAACGTGAATTTTTTGCAGTCGGGCTTAAATTTTTGAACTTCCTTTTTTATACTATTTATTTAGAGAAGTATCTTTTCAGTTGCTTTTTCAATACTAGTACCACAGACTTACGACACCGTCACGACAACGTCACGACTGGAATCGTCTTCACTAAAACTGGTCGGAAACGTTTCAAGAAATATCATTTGGTATCGCGAGTGAGCCACTTCTGTTTTATAGCTTTCTCTATATTGTGCGATTTGAATGTTACATCTTGATATTTAGATCAATATCTGTGTGAATGTTTTGCAATTTCTTTAATAACCTTGTATGTTTTTTTTTCCCTTGAGGGGCCTATCTCCAAGTGTGGTCGTCCTACGGCTGATATAACAAATGATGATGAAATGCTTTGACTTTGACCAACAATTAAACTAGATTTTTAGTAGCTTTGAAATAAAAAAATAGTTACTCAATTGAGTTGACAACTAAGTGATGTCACAGTTTGCTATTGCTATACAAAACCAATGAAGGAAACGCATTTTGACAGCTCATAAAAATTACGTCAATTGATTGGTGATGTCTCTGCACAATTTGGGATTATTCTTTGATGTGTGACTTTGTTCTGTAATGTTTTGTATTTTTCTTTATTTTTATTTTTTTGTTTCTATGTTTAATTCTCGCGCTGTTTATTCCGTTTTGTTTATTTTATACAAAAGTTTCTATAAGTGGAAACTTGTAATTGGCTTTCTTCTGCGCTTTACTTCTGACTACTTTATGTATTAGCTGTAAGTTTTATTAAAATTAATAAAATAAAATAAAATAAAATAATGATCGCATTGAGCAACATGTGTTCTTCTGAATTACATTAAAATAACCACAAAAATCTAAAACTTTTTAGTATTACAATTTGAAGTCTATTCTATAGTACCTACTGATCTCATTGACAACCGCATCGAGCCATATTGTACGCCTTTCAAAAATTCACATAGACAACATCTGTCCGACATTTTTTTTTACAGATCTTAATCCGTGCTCATCAAAGATCGGAAAAAAGTCGAATGTGGAAGATTTTGTTATATTTTGTTATAAAATTATAAAGCGTAACGTATCCAGCTGAGTACGTATCGAGTTTGATTGTGAAGCATGTGAGATGATTAGGGTTCCGTAGTGCGAAGTGGGAGATGGTTTTGAAAGTCGTGATTTTAGGTCATTTATTTACAATTAACATTGTAATCCAACGTGGCAATGCACCAGTCTTTTGGGCACTTTTCCGGTTGACGTCGATGTGGAGGAATTTTTTGATGTTATTTTTTTTTATTTTTTTTTTAATGTTATCTAATTTTAGGGCTGTACATATTTAATGGCGATTAAATAAATTGATGTACCATTGTTGAGATGTCGGGATAGGCTTAGGTTGGTGCCCATTCGTTACCAATTTCTTTCTTTATTTTTTTATTTAGGCGTCTGGTTGGAGCGTATAATGATTTATAGTAGTCTCCTAAATTCAATAAAAGTAAACTTCTAATGGGGAGGTAAATAAAGATTGCCAGAAAATCGCATAGCATTGCAATATTTTAGAATAAGAAAAACATGTTTGTACTCTTATAAAGAAAATAAGATATATGTAGGTAATCGTTTTTTGGTGAAACTGTAACGAAAAATAGCATAAATGGAACCAAAACGTCTTCGTTATTCTTCTTGATTGCAAGTACATAAAACATTTTGTAATTAACTAAGACAATTGACGAATTCTGCACATTCTCAATTAAGAAATTAACCACTTACCTCCAGAATCTGCTTTATAGCCAAATCTGAAACAAAAAAAAAACAAAATTTAAATACCAATAAAATCAATCAATAAACATACAGAACCTTTGACACTAAAAAAATCAACACCACACCCCTGAACAATTTTAAAAAAGGAATAAAAAACTACCTTTCGCGATTCGACCTGTGTTTAACCGCTGTCAAGGGTTGTCAATCATACCGCTTCGGCCCCGCCCGGCCCGCCGACTCGCGTTTGACAGCCCTAGCCTGATATTATTTTACTCGTTTTTGATTTTGTTTCGTCTGTTAGTTGTTATTGTTTCTTATTAATTAGGGTTTCAATGCTTTTGTTAAAAATATAATAATAATTACCAGTGTATTATTGTCCCACTGCAGGGCAAAGGCCTCTTCTCATAGAGAGAAGGCATGAGCTTGCTCAGGGCGGACTGGCGATTTCAGACTTTTATTAATAACTAGCTTCTGCCCGCGACTTCGTCCGCGTCACAGTTGATGTGTTATCCTACGGGTACCGTACATTTTCCCGGGATAAAAAGTAGCCTATGTGTTATTCCAGACTATAATCTATCTTTGTGCCAAATTTCATCCAGATCCATTCAGCCGTTTAAGCGTGAAAGAGTAACAAACATTCATACATCCATACATCCATACATACAAACTTTCGCCTTTATAATAGTAGTAGGATAAAAATAACAAAAAAAAAATTCCGCCTGAAAAAAGTATTTAATAGTCTTTTATCAGGCGGAAATAAGGTGCGCGCCTTCAACGGGTGGGTCATGCCGGTATTGATGTACTCTTTCGGCATACTTAAATGGACTCAAACAGAACTCGATGCCCTGGATAGGAGGGTCCGTACATTTTTTAACGGCATATCGGATGCATCATTCACGGTCATCGGTGATGAGACTGTATATTCCGCGGAAGTGTGGAGGTCGTGGCTTCTTAAATGCTAAGACTCTCCACTACCGCGAGATATGCAGTCTCAGGGAATTTTTCTTTAAAGCCGACGTGGGGATGCACCGAGATGTGGTGGCAGTGGATAAGGGCCTCACCCCGCTCTCCTTGGCTAAAGAGAACTGGCGCAAACCAGTAGTGCTGGAGACTAAAGATCGCGAGGAGGTATGGCAGAGTAAGGAGCTTCACGGACGCTTTTTCCGGGCCTTGCATGGGCCTGATGTAGACTTCTTAGCGTCCGTATCCTGGCTTCGCTTCGGTGACCTATTTGGGGAAACCGAGGGTTTTGTCTGTGCAATTATGGACGAAGTTATCATGACGAATAACTACCGGAGATTTATTGTGAAGGATGGCACGGTTGACATTTGTCGGGCATGCCACCGGCCGGGGGAATCAATCCGCCACATTATCTCTGGGTGTTCTCGTCTAGCTAACGAAGAGTACTTGCACAGGCACAACCTTGTGGCCAGGATCATCCATCAGCAACTTGCTCTGAAATACCGCCTTGTAGAATCGGAAGTACCGTACTATAAGTATGTGCCCGACCCAGTTCTCGAAAATAGCCATGTCACAGTGTACTGGGACCGATCCATCATCACTGACAGGACTATTGTAGCCAATAAGCCTGATATAGTGGTGGTGGATCGCTTAGAGAAGCGCGCAATGATTGTTGACATAACAGTCCCACATGACGTGAACCTCGTGAAAGCCGAGAATGATAAGAAGATCAAGTATCTTGACTTGGCTCGCGAGGTTGTCGACATGTGGGATGTGGAGTCAGCGATCGTTGTGCCGATAGTCGTTTCAGCCAATGGCTTAATTGCCAAGAGCCTCGACCAACATCTTAGGAGGCTCTCGTTGGGCGGCTGGATCAAGGGCTTGATTCAGAAAGAGGTTCTCCTAGACACGGCGCGTATAGTTAGGAGATTCCTTTCTCAGGAGCCCTGACCACCGGTGGCTTGGACCTTGTTCCCGACGCCGGTGGGCTACTATTTTTTATATTTTTAAATGTTTATATATTTTTTTATACTAATATTTAAAAATACAATAAATATGTATAATGAATGAATAAATGAAAATAACATAACATTAGGGTTTATTAGAAGTGCGTTTTTAGTCACGATAATTATTAACACTATTCAAGTAGCGTCACCTCTAATTAAGATTTGTGTTATGGGAAATCCATACTGAAAGCGAAAGCGTCTGTCTATCTGTTTGTTACGCTATTACTATTAAACCACTGAACCGATTTTGATGATTTTTTTGTTAACCCCAAGATATATTAGGTACCTAAAAGGTAGCTTATGTTCGAACAAAGACACATACTACCCAAACACTACCATACTTTTGTGAAAAGAAAAATAATCGTAACATCAATTCCGTCATAATAATATCTGAATAACTTTTAACGTAATCTAAACATATACTAAAAAAATAACTACAACTGTTGCTGTATTAACAAACTAAACAATCAAGTTCCTAATAACAATTAATTTTACAAAAACATTGTGTAAGATATTTCAATAAATTTTGACACTAATCACAATGCACAAAATAAAAGATATCCTTCGAAAATATTCGACTACATTGACATCAAACTGACAGATGACAGACTGACAGACAAACCGATATTTATACACGTAACATTAGTTATTATTAAATCATCAATCAGAATTAAATCCGGCTCGGAATCCATGTTTAATTACTGGTTGCATGTTATTGATTAATTTCCATCATTATGTTATGGATCTTGAGGCAAGTTTTTTTATAACTTGAGTAAAAAACAGTAAGAATTAGAATACTTAGTTTGCTTTTTAAAGCTGATGGCTCAGTGGTTAAGGCAATCGTTCTTCGTGCACGAGACTGTGGGTTTGCAACCGTGACACAACTAGGAGTATCAATGTGACTTTTTCAGTTTTATATGTACTTTCTAAATCAAAGTAAAGCTAAAGCATTTGCCTATCTCAATTTGACCATTTACAGGCACTTTTGTATTGTCAAGAAGGCGATCGGTTAGTCAGAAAGTTGAAGCTAGTAGCTTGGTCCAAAACGTATGTAGGCCTCTACAGAGAAGATCGAGCAAGGAACTTTACCGACCCTCTATTCAATTTGGTTTTTTAAGTTCATCTTGATCACCCCTAGCATCGGTGAAAGAAAACATCGTGAAGAAACCTGGGCGAATACGTCTTGAGCAACCGTTGTGATCAATGCCCTTGCCTTCTCTGTATGAGAAGAAGCCTTTGGCCAGCAGTAGTGATATAAATAATTTGAAATCTCTGAGTCACAACAATTTACTGACAGATTGGACCAAACAAGCGGCTTCATATAGATTTCATCTAAACATCACAAAAAAGAGCTGGAAGTATCAAAATCGATTTCTCAAGTACGTTTTTTGCGCAACACTATTGTACTCCACTCGATAATCTTGATACATTGAGTATCATTGAGGAGGGTTATTCGCAAACCAGTGTTCCGTAAATACGTGAATAATCGGATCAACACAGGTAGGGAATGACATCCATCAAAATTACCGCAAGCGATGTTTTTTCCCACTTTTTTTGGATTGTTTTTGTCACATGTTCCCGTTTAAAAAACTGTTTTTGAAGTGCACCGAATTTTGTGCAATGTTTACCGATTGATAAATAGTAAGTTTTGACTTGGTAAAAGCCTCTTTTGAGGCCTCCTTTGAGAGTTAAAAGAATCTAATAACGTTAAACTGTAATCACATGTTTAGATAAAAATTTTCGTTATTTATAATTTCCGCTTTTCTCCCCTTTAGGTGCTGAATTTCCAAAAGATCTTTATTACTGCTCGTTTATATCATAAAAGAAAGTCGTGTGCAAAATTTCACATTCCCAGATCCAATAGTTTTAGCTGAACACTAGTACTCGTACGTCAGTGAGTCCGGGTTTTTATTTTTATATATTTAGACTCTCGCCTGAGACACAGGTTTTACCTAGTTCAGGCACGTAAATCTTAGAAATATAACTTACATTTAAGCAAAATTGTATTAATTTTATATATTGTTAATTTGAATAAATGAATTTGAATTTGAATTTGAGTTTCGGACTTAGCTCGATGTTTTCGTTTTGGATACTGCTCCGCTTTCATGTGTCGCAACGTTATGTTATAATAATATAGCCTACATACTATTGTTAATAAACCTATATATACAAAAATAATTTCGCAATCCAATTGGAAGTTCCAGAGATAAGCGCTTAAAAAATCTCTTCAGCTTTATTTGTATTCTTATAGATTTGCGTAAAACATAGTTCTTTGTTTTTAAATTTTGATCATAATATTTTTTTCTACACCATCTATCGCCATTATAACTCAACCTACGACCTCCCATCATTATTCCTTCTTTCAAAGTTTCAACTCCTATTTTGATCGAATGATTGGCAGCTTCAAACTTGAATTGACATGAGATGTAAGTTGCTCGGCTTGAGATCATCTCATGAGATGCGACGAACTGTGAACGATAGTGTGTGGTCATGATAAGATAAGTGATGATGGTTTAGATGTTAGATGGTGCGTTATCTTTATCGTGTGGGCAGTAAGGTCTAACGACCCCACACACCCTAGTGTCAGAGTTTCTAAACCATCTCAAGGGCCTCTGATATGGTTACCGAAGTCAGTAATGTCCAAGATAAACTTAGAAAGTACATAGGGCAACGCATTTGCAAGGCCACTGGTACTGCAGATGTCTATAGACAGAGGTGACCCACTTAACATCAGGTGAGCCGTCGACTTGTTTGCCAACCAACGATATAAAAAAGTGTTATTGGGTTTTTAATTACGAAGTTCACAATAGCAATAGCAGTTCGGACACCCCCGTGTCTCGGAAAGCATGCTAAGCCATTGGTCCTGCGTCTAATCTCTTCCCGGTCGTATCGGATTGATCTCACTATGAGAGTTGGGGAAAGCAAGCACAGGTGCACTCCGCACCTGTGCTTGCACACACACTTGTGCACTATAGTATCTCCTGCGTACTTGACTAGCCTTGACTGAAAATTTCTCGATAGAATAATATATTATATGTCGCGATGCTAACTTTTGTATCATAAAAGTTAATTTTTACAGTTCTCATCTTGTTTTTTTAATTTCAATACTTTATTTTTCTTTTCACCTATTCATTACTGCTAAATGATGCAGAGGATCGCAACCATATACTAGGATGCTGCCTCCAATAGTTGTCTTTGGAAATGCCAAAGAAAATTTACCAAACAGATCAAGGTTAAATCATATACAACAATCAAATAGGTAATTAAAAAGCACTTAGAATGCTAAAATTTCCAAGCAAAAATTGAACTGAATGTTGTTACCCCTTTCCAAAAGGTATTTAGAAGTTAGTCCAATCATAACGAACCCAGTTTTTAACTATCCCAAACCACCAACCATCCACGCTAGAATTTTAAAATCGAGAATTCACACAGAACGTCAGTCGTTGACCCAAATCTCCATAAACCGGGAGAATGTGAAACTCCTAGTCAATATGAGCATTGAGAATTCAATGAATATCGTTTGCTACATGTAAAACAATCTTCCATATTGGCTGTAAGTTATTCAAAGCTGTTCCAGTTCAACTTTCTCGTGTTTTATTTGCTCATTGAGTTGCGATACTTCTTGTGTGGGGTATGTGTTAAGATGAAGAGAGTGTGTAGTAAGATCAAAATTAAAAACTACAAGCCTCCACGTCTCCCGCGTTTCTCCCGCGTCCTAATCCGTCTTTGGTTCCTACTCCACTCTCGTTGTTCGTAGCGTCACATTCTATACGTAGGTATAAACCTTCTTCTTGAGTTCCTCCATCTATTCATAAAAAAAGAAGAGACTGAAGAGAGTATGAATTAATGTCTGATTGTAACCTCATTACGACAAAACTCATGATTATGACAGTTTTTTTTTTAAATCTATTATTATCTTAACAACACGATACGACGATGATAGATTTTAAAAAATATTGAAAAAAAATAGTCACAAGTAGAACTAATACCTTATAACATAACACGTACATATTATTATGTAATGAAAATATATTCTAAGTAATGCTTTGTTTCAATTATAGCGAAATTAAGATTTTCTATAATTCGCTTAGTTTTTCCACTTGTACCACATTATAAAGGGGATGTCAGAATATACGTCAAACGTCATCGGCCTGGTAGACAGCTCTTCGGTTTTGATATAGCCGTGTCTTATAAATATTATATCCATGTGCCCTGGACCTTATATCGACAACGCCATTACTGGAATTTGAACCTTGTCAGATGAAAATATAGTTGGTTTTTTATTGGCATTTAAAAGTTCATAAGGGTGGGTTCACCATCAGTTAGTCAAGATGAGCAACCAATTATAAGTCAAGTTTGATATTTCTCTTTAGAATTTTGATTTCTTTCAATTCTTTTTGTATCGGTTTGACGAGCGAAGTGGTTATTTATAATTAAAATGGCGATTCCTGATCTCTTAGCGTGTGATACGATTTTTTAATTTGGTGTCGATCAAAAGGATTATGTGATTCTAATTTAGGATTCAATTTTAAGTGAAGATTTGCATTGCGTAGCTGTGAGATGAAAATGTCAGGAGTATTAACAAGTTCAAACCTTTGAGTAAGTAGTAGATTGCTTACTTAATCACACAAAAAAAATTTGGTCAGACACCAAATTTTTGTTACGATCACAACTTTTGACAAAATAATTATGAAGGACGATATTACAACAAACAAGGGACTTAAACAAAAAACAGATGATTTTAGTATTAGTGGAGCGCCTGGGGCGTTAAAAACATGAAAACCTAGGATTTCTGTTACAGTGAATGAAATTTTATAATTCAAAGTGGAATGTTTAGCTTATAATATATACAAAAAAGTTTACCTATTAAAAAATTGTGATCTCGATTAGAAAAAAAAATTATGAAATTACTATCATTTTGATAGTTTAAACGATACAATACCTTACAATATTAGGCTGTAGAACATTTTTCTACACCAAAATTAAATTAATTTATATATTCATATAGAGATATTAATTAGGAAAAAGAAATAAATGAAGGAAAATGAAAGAAAAAAAACAGACTCCGCATTCGGCCACCGAATGCGGCGGTCATTGAGGCGGAGCTGTACGAGGGATACAGAGAGGCGAAGACCGCCCTCAACGAGGCCATCTCGCGGGCCAAGGCTCAGGCCCGCGAGGAGTTGCTGGGGACTCTGAACGCGGATCCGTGGGGGCGACCTTACAAGACGGTGCGGGACAAGATCCGCACCTGGGCCCCCCCCGCTGACGCAGAGTCTCCGGCCGGAGCTCGTTGAGGACGTGGTGAGCGCTCTGTTCCCCTCGCGGGGAGAACATCCTCCCCCGCCCATGGCTCCGCCGCCTGCGATGCCGGAAGCGGACCACACTGACGACGACACACCAGAGATGACTGGGGTAGACCTGAGGGTGGCGGTACGTAAGCTGAAAGGCAAAAATACCGCCCCGGGACCCGACGGCTTGCCTGGGAAAGCCTGGGTCCTGGCCTCAGAGGCTCTAGGGCCCCGATTGGAGGGGCTCCTAAGCGCATGTTTGGAGAGGGGCCAGTTCCCACTTCGTTGGAAGACGGGGAAGCTGGTCCTCATTCGGAAGCCTGGGCGCCCTGCGGACTCACCGTCCGCATACCGGCCCATCGTGCTGCTCGACGAGGTGGGTAAGCTCTTTGAAAGAGTTATTGCGGGCCGCCTCGTCGGGCACCTGTCTGGGATGGGGCCGGACCTTGCGGACTGCCAGTTCGGCTTCCGCAGGGGGCGCTCTACGGTGGATGCCATCTTGCGCGTGAGAGCTCTCTCGGCGGGGGATGCTGTGTCCCGGGGCAGGGTTGTGCTGGCGGTGTCGCTGGACATCGCCAATGCGTTTAACTCCCTGCCCTGGTCCTGCATTAGGGAGGCACTCCGGTACCACCGGGTGCCGAACTACCTCCGTCGGGTGGTCGGGGCCTATCTGAGTGATAGAGCCGTGATCTACCCTGGTCGAAATGGTGAATGGAACCGGCGAGAGATGTCGTGCGGTGTTCCGCAGGGATCGGTGTTAGGGCCGCTCCTGTGGAACATCGGCTACGACTGGGTGCTACGTGCTGACCTCCCCGAGGGCGCCAGCGTAGTCTGCTACGCGGATGACACGTTCGTCCCGGCGCAGGGGTGGTCGCACGAGGCGGCGGCCGACCTTATGACACGCGGGGTTGCGATAGTCGTCGAGAGGATCTGGCAATTGAGTCTCGAGGTGGCCTTGCACAAGTCCGAGGTCCTGTGCTTTCATGGGCTTCGGAACGCGCTACCTTCGGGATCCCAAATAACGGTAGGAGGGGTTTCCGTCGGCGTCGGGTCGACGATGAATGATGATATATTCGTAACGTTGTCATTCCTTTATTTATTTTTTTAATAACACCTAAATCTGAATTGGTTTCGGAAGATGAACCCATTTTTTCACAGATAAGGCAGCTGTGCTCATTACTTGTACTACTGGTCCTTGATTCATCCATTGTTAGAAAACTGTGATTTTACTTTTACTCTCAAATATATACAACATGCGCAGAACACGTGTCATTTATAACTAAAAAGTAGCTAGAAAAATGTCGTTTAGTTTTGGAGCAGCTGGTGTTGCCGTTCTCCCCTCTCCACGTTCTACTACCTGTCCAAGGTCGTTATGACCCTTCATACGCTCCAACATTTTAAAAACAATATTCATTTATGTCTATTTAGGTATTATTCAACGTATAGATACGAAAAAAAAAATTACTTCAAATAAAATTACATGCTCAAGTATTAATTTTTTATAGTTTTTGTTTAAATAATAAAAAAATCAAAAGCACAAAAAAATTTTGGGTAAACTTTACACTTCATAGTATAAAAAAGAAAACCCCCCCTCGACCATTTAAATTCATTCACTGTAACAAAAGTCTGAGGTCAAAACCCCCAGACACTCCACTATATATTTGTCTGTCTGTTTGTTCCAAAGCTGCACAAACGTCTAGTACCTATCAACAGTACCAACCTATAAGCTCTGTCTTGTGGCATACTTGGTTTTCATGCGAATGAAAGCACGGGCACAAGCTAGTATATTATTAAAATTACTTTGTCAATTAAAGTATCTAAAGATTACATGTTCATTGATGGTTTCAATAAATATCATCATAAAACTACTTAGTAGATGTAAGCCATAAAAAAAATCCCATAGTTTAATGCGATATGTACTTGAAAGAGGTGGGTGGTCTATGTCTCGATGGGACCACACATTTTGCGTAAGCGCATTAAGTAATTCTAGAGGAATAAAAATTTTGCTTGGTCTGGAAGGACCTTAGAGGCATTTCACTGTCTTTTTTCAACTAATTGTTCAGCAGATTTAAGAAAAGTTCAAGAAGATTGTAGAATATTCAGGCGCACGGGTCGAGGGTTCCGAAGAATTAAATAAAAGACGAGCAGAGTCTTCAACCACTTATATTGTTGTTCACAAGCTTCCGATGATTGCTACAATACGACTGACTTACGACTGACAAATTTTGCCGTGAGGCGGCTATATTTATGACTTTCCTACGTGGGTGCAAGTAGTGCCATGACAAATAAAATAACAAAAGGTGTTTGCACCAATCACGTCACAGTATTTCTCCCATATGTCTCTACGGTGGTGGAAGTAGTGGGTAGGGCGCGACATCATCAACAAATGTTCCACCAATCAAATATGCACATTTTTGTCATTAAATTTACTTATAATCTAGAATCATATATTTACCTTAATTCTAGATGTATCCTAAGTTACATTAATGCTAAAAATAACCTAGGACTAGATAATCAAAACATACATCATTTGATAGCGCAAAAGCATCTATATTTACATAAAAATCAAATATTGTTACAATTATAGATTTAATCTTCCTATTGTACATATTTAAAACTACAGAAAGCCCTCGTGCTCTCTTACAATTCCACCCCCCGCAAGAGGGTTCAACCGATTGCGCTTCCGTCAGTAGGGAGCACGACAACTTTTACTACGGGCCGACGCAGCGTACCCTTTGTAGTTTTGATATCTACAATTCTAACAATACTATCCGCACCTGGATGCACTTTGGCTATAATGCCTTTGGTCCATTCACTACGTGATTTGTTGTCATCGACCACTATCACTACATCGCCCACTTTTACGTTCGGCACTACACTGTTCCACTTTTGTCGTTGCTGGAGCGTAGGCAGGTACTCGCGCAGCCATCGCCTCCAAAAGAGGTCGGCCAGCGCGTTTACTTGGCGCCACATGCGCCGCGAGTCGATGTCGGCGGCATGCTGACGCGTACACGGAGCATCTCCCGCGGCAGTGCCAAGCAGGAGATGGTTCGGTGTCAACACGACGGGTTGCTCAGCATCGGTGCTCACGTAGGCTAGTGGCCGGCTGTTAATTACCAGCTCGGCTTCTGCGAGGAGAGTGAGTAGCACCTCCTCCCGAGGCGCGCGCTCTTTTAAAGTAGAGCGCAGCGCGTTCTTCACGGAGCGCACCAGTCGCTCCCAGCTCCCGCCCATGTGCGGGGCGGCTGGCGAGTTAAAGTGCCAGGCGATTCCCCGACCTGTCGCCTCGCTTCTAATGCGACCCACGTCTAGGTCGCGCAGGGCCTGGCGTAGCTCGGCGTGTGCTCCAACGAAGTTGGTCCCGCGGTCGGAGTATATGTCCGCGGGACATCCTCGACGTGCGATCAGGCGTCGCAACGCCAATATGGCTGAGTCTGCACTCAGCGACGCCGCTAGTTCCAGGTGTACGGCGCGTGTGGTGAGGCAAGTAAATAGAACGCCCCATCTCTTCTCCCGGCGCCGACCGATGCTCACCTCCATAGGGCCAAAATAATCCACTCCACAGTGGACGAATGCCCGGCGATTAATCTCCAATCTCGCGATGGGTAGGTCGCCCATCTTAGGCGTCGACGGCTGGGCTTTCTTAATCCTGCACGTTTGACATTCTCTTGCGATTGCTTTCACTGTTGACCGTAAGTTCGTTATCCAGAACTTTTCTCTTAAAGAGTTTACCACGGTTTCCTGGTTGGCGTGAAGCGCTGTTGTGTGGTATCTTTTAATGATAAGCCGAGTCAAGGCGTGCTTTCCGTCTAAAATAATGGGGTGACGCGCTCCGAAAGTAAGTTCACTGCAGGCGCCCAACCTGCCGCGTACCCGTATCAAACCATCTTCAAATAACATTGGGTCTAGTTTTTTAATCTTACTGTTCCGTGGTAGCGGGCGGGCTTCTTGTAGAGCTTTTGATTCTTCCTCGAAGCTCTCAGTTTGTGCTATCTTCAGTAAACGTAGCTCCGCCTCTCGTAGATCGTCGACCGTTACGGTTGTCGAGTCGCGTCGTTTGCGACAGCGGTCCGTGAAGACCTTTATACGTGCTACTACGTATAAGATGCGTGTCCACGTACTATACCTTTCATAGGGCAGCGCGGGTTCGGCCTTAGTAGTGACGTTCACGTTGTGTACCCGCTCTAGGTCTGCCTCTGACACTGCGTCAACTCCAGAGTCCACCGGCCATTGCTCCTGTGGGCTGGAAAGAAATGAGGGACCCGAAAGCCACATATTACTGTTGACGGGCCACTCCAACCGGGTGCCTTTATCGGCTGGGTTCATCGCCGAGGGAACCCAGCGCCAGTCTTTCATCTTTGACCTTTTATCTATCTCTGCTAACCTATGAGATACAAAACGTTGGAAGTCGGTTGCTTCCGAGTGGATCCATTTGAGTACTGTCCTACTATCTGTCCATAAGACCTTTCGGGTGATTTCAACTCCTAACTCTTTCTCCACGGTGTCGGCTACCCTGCAGGCCAACACTGCCGCCTGTAACTCAAGGCGTGGGATTGAAATCACCTTTTTAGGTGCCACTCTAGCTTTCCCCATCACGAAGCTAACGCGCCTAACGCCGAGTGCATCTTTTCCCACCAAGTAGGCGACTGCCGCGTAGGCGGATTCACTAGCGTCCCCGAAGACGTGAAGTTCTACCTCTGATAACTTTATACCGTACCATCGCGGGATGGTTATATTGTTTAAGATTATAAGGTTCCGTAACCACGCGAACCATAAAGTTGCCTCCGCTTCATGCAGCCTCTCGTCCCACTGGATTCCTGTACGCCATATCTGCTGCATTAATATGCGCGACTGAATGACGCATGGATACAGGAAACCCAGCGGGTCGAACACCGACATTATGAAGCGAAGAAACTCTCGCTTCGTAGGAACAACGTCACCCTCTATAATTGTCTTCGGTAACTTTTTAAATGATAGGTCAAAAGCCAATTCATCGGTCCCCGGTGACCAAATCATACCTAAGGTGCGCTCTGTGGCGCCCTCGTCTTTTTCTAACGAGACTCTGTCGGGCATCTCTATTTCGAGAATCTCCCTGAGTTGTGGCGAATTGGTGACCCACCCCCGTATATTAAACCCGCCTTCGGCGTGGATGTGAGCCACCTCCTCTATGCGTTTGCTAGCCTGCGCGACGGACCATGCACTATCTAAATAGTCGTCCATGTAATGACTGTTATGTATAGCCGACACTGCTTCGGGATACTGACTATTAAATCTGGCCGCATTTTTATTCAAAATATAGATTGCGGATGTAGGGGAAGACACAGCACCGAAAATCATTGAATTCATGACAAACGTGTCAGGTTCTCCACTATTATTTTTATTCCACAAGAAAAGCTGTGCCCCTCGGTCACGTTCTCTGATTTTTATACGTAGGAACATGTCCGCTATATCTCCGGTGAATGCTACCGGTCCCAATCGGAATCTAATTAGAATTCCTAAAAGAGAATTTAATAGGTCTGGCCCCGCGAGCAAGCAATCGTTAAGAGCGGTACCTTGAAAAGTGGCGGCGGCGTCGAAGACTAGTCTCAATTTCCCCGGCTTATTAGGATTCTGTACCCCAAAGTGAGGTAGGTACCACACCGGATCTTCGAAGCGGCCGTCCGCTTTACTCGCATAACCCTCGCTAATTAATCGTTCAATTTGATTTTCATATGCTTCCGCGTACGTAGGATTCTTATGCAACCTACGTTCTATTCCCGACAGTCTCTGTCGCGCATAAGCATAGTTATCGGGTAGTTGTGGATCGTCACGCCTCCACAACAATCCTACTTCCCATTCGCCGTTAATAGTGAAGCTACTGGTTTCATCTAATATTTTTAAAGCTCTGTCGATGTCTTTATGAGACCTAGGGATTTCGGTTATACCTATTGCTTCTAATTCGAATTGGTTTTTCACCATATCATGCAGTTCAGACAGAGGTTCCGCTAAACAGTTCACGGCTTCGTAGCCTACCCTAAACCCTTTACCTATGGGCCCATGCAGAACCCAGCCTAGCTTGGTCAAAGATGCAACTGGCTTACCGGACTTTCCTCGGCGAATCTCCTCGCCGACCAGCAACTCCCAGTTGTCCTGTCCCAGCAACAGCATCGGCTTGACTCCGCACATTTCCTCCAGGCCCAAGTCACGCAGGTGGGCGAGCTCCTTTATCAACGCAGCCGGCACCGTTTGGGCGGGCAAATCCAGCCTCTTGAACGTACGCACACTTATTTTGTGATTCACTTTATTTGGCCCGCGCACTGTCACATATATTTTCCTTGAGGATTTATCAGACACCTCATTACCGCGCGCACTTTTTAGCACTAAAGGTATTCTATCACCCGTTGCCTTTCCAGCTATCGAGTCGTCGATAAGCGATACTGTAGCTCCGTCGTCCAGTAGAGCGTAGCAATCTCGTTCGTTTCCGTTCACTGACACGGAGACGGGAATTATCTTCAACAACGCTTTGCCGTTATATTCTTTCACATTAGTGACGCTTTCAGTTTTATGCTCTCTATCTACGTGCAGTAAGTCGTGATGTGCATAGTGGCATTTCGAGCATTTGCTTGCTCGGCAGAACTTCTTCGCATGTTGTTTTATTATACAATTAAAACACATCCTCTGATCTTTTACAAATTGCCATCTCTCATCAGAAGTTAGTTTCGCAAACTTTTCACACTTCGGTAATTTATGATCTCCCTTGCACATAGCACACTGCACATTGTTCTTATTATCTTGTTCGCTGTCGCTTTGTACATGTAATCTCTGAACATTTTTAAAGTGAATGCCTGGCTTACTATGTGCGCTTCTCAAACTTTTAACATTAGCCGTTTGACCGGCAGCGCCCATGTCCATCTGCACATAAAATGACGTAGCTCGGGCTAAATGGCTCAGGAATTCAGATAATATCTCTAGGCTGGGTGACACTCTCACATCGATGCCCTGAGACGCCGCCATACCCATTGCGAAGTCGCCATATTGAGCCCTCTGCACAGGCGTTAATTTACTCAGTAATTCACTCACCAGTTGTGGGTTGTTCAGGTATCCATTCGCGTGCACATTCCTCAACAGCGACACACAATTCCTCACTGTAGATGAGAACTTTCTCAACTCACGACCACTTTCTGTTACTTTCGGTAACGCACGCACTTTCTTCAACGCACACTCCAATATTAAATTAGGATGTCCGAACTCTTCATCCAGTGCCTTCATAATCTCCGATGGGTTAGTTGATGTCCGCAATAAGTCTTCTACCGCTATTTTTGCCTCTCCCTGCAGTGACGTTTTCAAGCGCGCTAAGTTCTCGTGCGGCTTAAAGTTGTACATAGCTGTTGTGTCCCAGTACATGTTCTTGTACGATAGCCACTCTGCCGGGTCACCGTTGAAGTATGGCAACTCATAGGCTTGCCTGGGTACTGGCCGCGGACGAGCTAGGTTTGAAATAGCTTCTGCCAGCTGATCTATTTTCCTGTCTCGCGGCTTGCTTCTCTCCGTTTCTTCGGCGAACGATTGATCCCATTCAGGCACTTCACGTGGTGGCACTCGCGGAACACTAGCCGTTACTATCGGCGTATATTCGCGGAACTGTACGGTCGCGGGCGCACACTGAGGGAGCGCAGATATCGAGGTCGTATATACTGTATGCGGTTGCGCGGTCACTGTTTGCGGCGCGGTCACTGTTTGCGGTTCGTACGCTGTTTGCGGCGCGGTCACTGTCACTCCGCGGGAGGTCGCGGCACTCTCGGTTGCAGGCACTCCGTACGCAGTCGTTACTACTGCGGGCACTGGCACTGGCACTGTTTCTTGCGCGTCGTGAGCTTCTGCGATCACTTGTGTTTCACTCGGCACTGAGTGTGTGATCCAATCTTCCACACGGCGTGTTGTAGTTTCTTCATCGGACGAGTCTTCTTCGGCGACGGCATCTATCTCGGCCAGTTCCGCCTCCAACTTCTTCTTGACGAGATTTTCCCTCAGGCGCACTAATTCCCTCTCAGCCTTGTACTCGGCCCTCCGGCGGAGGTAATCGGCACTCTTCTGGCCGCTCTTCGATGAGACGTGGCTGGTTCTTGATCTCGGCGTCCGTACCACCCGTAGTATCTCCGATTCCCGAGGCACTGCAGCCGCGTCGCGATGGTCAATCACGCGTCCGGGGCCCGCCAATGGAATCACGGGTGCGGGTAATGCCGACGACACTGTAGGCGCTATCGAAGGTGATCCCGGTGCCATTTCAGACGGCACTCCTGAATCGGCTTCCATCTCTCGTCGCTTGTTCAACGCTGCCTCCAATTTGCGCAGCTTGCTCCTCGTGGCGACTGAGCTTCGTTCACTCATCTTGAATGCTTCAGACTTCTCAGGCTTGAAACTTCAAACTCTTCAGGCTTGAGATGTAATTCTTCAGACGCAGGATCCGGCTCGAAGGACCAAAATTGTAGAATATTCAGGCGCACGGGTCGAGGGTTCCGAAGAATTAAATAAAAGACGAGCAGAGTCTTCAACCACTTATATTGTTGTTCACAAGCTTCCGATGATTGCTACAATACGACTGACTTACGACTGACAAATTTTGCCGTGAGGCGGCTATATTTATGACTTTCCTACGTGGGTGCAAGTAGTGCCATGACAAATAAAATAACAAAAGGTGTTTGCACCAATCACGTCACAGTATTTCTCCCATATGTCTCTACGGTGGTGGAAGTAGTGGGTAGGGCGCGACATCATCAACAAATGTTCCACCAATCAAATATGCACATTTTTGTCATTAAATTTACTTATAATCTAGAATCATATATTTACCTTAATTCTAGATGTATCCTAAGTTACATTAATGCTAAAAATAACCTAGGACTAGATAATCAAAACATACATCATTTGATAGCGCAAAAGCATCTATATTTACATAAAAATCAAATATTGTTACAATTATAGATTTAATCTTCCTATTGTACATATTTAAAACTACAGAAAGCCCTCGTGCTCTCTTACAAAGATCAATATACCTACCGATAGCGAATATGACATTAAAAAAAAACGCTAAAATACTGATATTCAGCTGCATCCGGTTCGACTGGAAGCCGACCCCAACCTAGTCGGGAAAAGGCTAGGCAGATGATGATAGCGAATATGACGTTCAAAAAAGAGTTACTAGGCCCACTTGTACCTACTAGAAGTCACTTAAATCATTTAGGGTTAAACGAATTTAAAACATCGTTCTATTTCAGTTAACCTTTTGAAGTTAATAGAGACACAACGAGGATTTAGATATGTTTAGCACTTAATGTATTTAATGAGTTTAGGTGCAAGGATGAATCATGATGAGACATCTGCCTCTCGTTCATGGTTGTGGATCCGATAGCGGTACCAATGAGACTTTTTGCAGTTTACAATGTACTTTCTAAGTTTATCTTGGACATCACTGACATTGGTGATGAAACCTAGACTTATATCTGGTTTCAATCCGGAATGGCCAATCCGTCTTGAGCAAACGTTGTGATCAATGCTCGTGCCTTCTCTATATGAGAAGAGGCTCTTGGCCTGTAGTAGGACAATAATAAGCTAGTACAATAGGTGCAAGCAGGCCTAACAAAAAAATATCTAAAAAATCTAAAACCAAAACTATCAAAACGAAAGCTGAAAAGCATAAAACCAGAATATCCCACAACCATCGTAAACATCGATTCAAGAATACTTAATCAAACGCTCCCATTCAAAATCAATTCGAAAACAAAAGAACAGCAAAACCTACCATTATTAGTCATTTATTTTCCAAATGACAATAATACGGCTACCATAAAAGATCAGGCCAATAAAAATCGATGCAAACTCGAACGGGCATAAAGTCTGTGGTCGATTGTCTGACAATGTGTACGGGAAGTGGTCAGATACTTGCGGCCCAATACGTCTTGTAAATATGGGTAGGAGCAAAAAGATTATCCGTGATTGTTTATTGTATTGAATCGTTTATGTATGGTCGGGAAAAATGTTGTAGGGTAATTCTTTAGAAAACCAATCGTTTTCGTCCTAAGATATCTGGGGTTGTTGTTAAAGAATTACATGGTGGATTCAGTTCATCATATACGGCACAAGAATGACAGGTTTTCCTTACAAAATTACAATAACTTTAAGGTCAAAATGCATGGAACAACTAAATAACTTATGTGATACTGAGGGATCTGAAATTATTTATTGAATCCATGTCGTCATGTGTCGATGTTTGTCTCACCGTGTATAAATGACTAGCTTCCGCCCTTAGAAGTAAAGTAAAGAAGTAAAGTGTGACAGTATAGTCCATGGAATGTTCTAAAAACAAGCATTAAAAGTGTGTAGTGGCAGCAACCGGTAACTGTGATAGGTGGACATCACACGTTAACCCCGTGGTATCCAGTGTTGGTCACAAAACGCGCTGTAGGCACGTACTGGAAACAACCATAAAGTAAAAATCATCAAATTGCATCTTATTAAATTCACAAAACCACTTCAAACCAAGCAAGATACTCCCAACTTGGTTTGACTATGTTTAAACGTTGCTAATCTCGGCATTCAGTTTATTCAAAAGATATTAGAAGGACTTTATCTGCAGACCGTACATAAAACGGTAGGCAAATGAGTTGTGCGAGTGCCGATACCTGCGGTAGAGAACTTATTTTCATATTTGTCCCTCTACATTATTTATTACATTTGCTTCAGGGCTGTCCCTGAAAACAACATTTGTTATTGGTTTCAAAATATTTTCTTCATTACTCCTTGACGTAGAACATAATTGCGCTCTGCACTAAGCCGCTTCATTAACACATACAATAAGAGATTTTGTGCAATTGATAATTATATTATCTGTAAGATATACCGTCGATATATGTAAGATATATGTCGTGAGAAAACCTGGACTTAGTTAAAGTAAGTCTGAAATCGCCGATCCTTCTTAAAACAGTTGATCACTGCTTGTGCCTTCTCTGTATGAAAAGAGGCCTTTTTATAATTAAACCCTGCAGTGGGGCAATAAAAGTTAGTATTAATATTGCAGCTCATTTCTGAAACCTTAGGTTAAACCACATCGTGATTACTGTCGACCAACACAGCCCAAAAGACATTTGCAACGAAACTGCTGCCGATGCATAGCAATAAGTTCAAAGTCAAAGACAAATCATATTTCAATTATACCATTATAAGGTACTCTGGAACGTCATTTACAAGAAAAAAACATGAAACTTATACTAACTCATAATAACGCCCTAACTTGAAATCCTATTTAATAATAACCACAAGCTTCGTCTAAATACATTAGAGAATTTCTAAATTAATTTGAAGCGTAATTCGGCTCATTACTTACTCATTACTACATAGAAATAACCCGATGTGTCATATCAACGCTCTTTTACCTACCAATTGCAAACATGGTATCTAAGACCCATCCATCATAATGAATAATACAGCATGTTTACTTTATTACCTTCCAAAATTTCCAGTAAAGAGCATTGAGGGGCCGATAGGCAATTAAGATAACATTTTACGACCCCCGTAAGAGGCAACCATGATGGTTGACGTGACTACGCGTATTGTTCATATTTTTTAGTCTGCCGATTGTCCCATAAGCAAGGTATTCAAATTAGGAGCGAGCATTGTGCCCAAGGAATACATCGCCGATGCTTGCGCCGATCTAAAGGTTGGGTTATGTTAGAGGTAGATGCTGTATCTATCTTGTTTATGGGCGAATTACATTATTTGTTAACGATGGGAAATCATCAAAATACTTATTTCGCTCTGGGTAAGGCTGAAGGCAGTCAGACTCTTACTGACTAAAACTCACTCGTGTTCCTCCTAATGACCTTTGCATTCCAGGGCCATGTTGACTCTTTCGTACAAATTCCACAACCCTGGCAAAGATTTATAGCTATTTTTTTTAAGGGTGAGAAATCATCAAATGATTTTTCCGCTCTGGGTGCAACGGAAGGAAGTGCCAGACTCTTACCGACTATAACCTATCCGTGTTTCTCCTAATGCCCTTTGTCGTCCAAGGCCGCGGTGAGTCTTTCGAACAAATTCTAGAACCCTGGCAATATTTGTATACCTTGGAACCGTCTTTTTATTCATGGAATAAGATTGATATCTGACAGTTCTTGTATGGAATACTACTAGATGTCTACTTATACTAGGTATAAAAGTTGGTAATATTTATACACCCATACATACCATCACGCCTGCATTCCCCGAAGAGTTAGGTAGAGGTGTACCAATGTATACCCACAGTCCACCGGTATGGTTTAGGTCCCATGTAATAGTAGGAGAGCCTATTGCGAATAACCGAGCAGCTACTGCAAATTTCATAGAAAAACCCAATAACACTTTGCTGGACCTGAGAATCGAAGCCATGACCTTTAGCGTAGCAGTCGCGCTCAGGGCTAACGAGGCAACTATTAATATGGTTGAAAATTATTCGGCAGTGTGTCCGCAGCTCAGGATCTTGAATAATTATCCTATTATGTATCGCATTCTAAGCAGATAGCTCTATTTGTGCGCGTAGGTACGCTAAATCTTTGTTTTCTTCAAGATCATAATTTTTATGTGCATTTTAGTCTGTTAATGCGTAGTAACGCTTTGGAATTTTAATATCTTACAAACCAATAAATAAATAATACCAGCCTATTATTATACCACTGCAGGACAAAAGCCACTTCTCATACAAACAAGACACGAGCATTGATCACCACGCTTGCTCAAGGCGGATTGGCGATTTCGGACTATGTAATTATAAGTCCAGGTTTCCTCACGATGATTTTTCCTTCATCGATGTCAGTGATGCCTAAGATAAACAAAATAGATATGAGACTGAGAGGTATCATATAGATAGATAAGAAATTGTAATCATTTTGGATATTTACTGTCTGTTAATTAGTTTTAAATCCATTCTTAGATTCTACATTGAAATGTTATTACTGAATAGTAATCTATAGTATCATTTGATATTAAAATTAGCTTGACGAAATAAAATTAGTTATTGGGAGATTGTGGGTTGGTACATTTTGGCAGAACTAACCACTACCCAAACTCGGTCTGTACACTTAGACCACCCAAGTCTTTATTTCGTGTTATATGAGTGTCTTCTCGACCGAAGTTTTCGATTTCAATGGAGAATAAGCATGACACAGGATATACAGGTGCATACGTTACTGTGTACGAAAATATAGGTGTACTCAGGGTTTGATAGGAAAGTTTGGCCAAAATATTAGAACTTTTGAAAATATTAGAAACCAAATACTAACCAAAATATTAGAACTGTTTCTTGCTTGTTCCCCTCCATAGAGACCTACCTAAATTTTAAAACTTTTTTGTATTTCTGACTAACTTAACGACTCCTTGACAATTGAAAAGTGCATGTTATTAAAATAAATGCCTAAGCATTGACTTTTTTTAGGTTTTTACAGTTCCTGTTAAACCCAGGACCCTGCCCGTTGATCTTCATAAACGTACACCACAAATATGTACCAGAAAATTTTAGGAAAAATTCTGCTGTTCACCAATTCACATCAAAGACCCAATGTAGGTACCATCACTTTTTACAACAACGAAAAAATGGACAAACACACGGTGGTACACAACCTTTTCTTACCGCAAAAAAGTTTTCCCTGGGCCAACCGGGCATTTTTCCCTCCGCCATACAAACGAACCGCAGCGTTTAAAATACAGAAAAAAAAAGTTACCGGCACTCGCCTCGACCGACAAAAGAGGATTTTTTATTTTATATTCCAAATATTAAAGGACATCGTTAGCGGTTAGCATTTGTTAAATATCTGAAATATTTTCGTGAGCTTTTAGGGCTTGAGTTTGTTATTTTTTTTTTTTGCAACGGCACGCGAACGAGTTGTCTTGTTTAAGTGGGGTGTTTAAAAAATAAAGTTTTTTTTTCCTCCCAGCGGTTATTGTTTCGAGAGAGTTGCAACCTTTCACCGCAAAGGGTGTTATAAGTTCTTGAAAGGAAAGTTTTTAATATATTTTTTTTTGTCCAGATGCTCGGACGCTCTGTCGCACTGTGCGGTTGAAGATTTGTTCTGTTTCTGCTGTCTTACATTTGTGGTTAATTGAATGTTCTGTCGTGTTATTTTTTATTTAATCATGTGATGAATTTTACAAATATGCCATTTTGTATCTTCCCACAGAAGTATCCAAAGGTGTTTTTAAGGCACGTCTGAAATCTCGATACTACAACCGTTAATTTGATACCTATTCTGTGATACAAAAACCGTAACTTACATCATTCGAATGCTTTTTACACAGGTGTTAAAATGAACCACCATGAGTGTTTGAAAAACCTAATTAAAGATAGATTGTACAATGATCACAATATTTGAAGTAAAAACTGTTTTTATAGAGGCAACAGTGATGAATTCACGTCACTAACATGCTAATGTGACATGTTGCATTAGACTGGCGACAGTTATTCCAAAGTTTGAAGGTTTTATTTATGTCGCCAGTCCCCATGACCTCTCCATGCAAATACAAATCTATTCAATTCTAAAACACAAGTATGATAAAGAATAATTTTCAAATAAAAATAAAATAAACTTAAACACTCCTCCCCTTCCACACAACACTTAAACACAAAGTTCTAAATCAATTAGTCCCAAACTAAAGCGATTAAATATAAACACTAGTACCTCTGAAATTCAATGAACTATATCAACATTCCCGATTGAACCCCCGGGGCGTGTGGGGCACGTGCGAATGTCATGCAATATGTTGACAATTGCACCTCTACTTGCCAACAGGTGGGAGCGTTCGATCTGGAGTGTTCAGATTGGGCTAGTTGCTGGAGTGAGTACTTGGGCTAGTAAGTGTAGCAAGTGTTTTGGAATATTCAAGGTTTCTGTGACAAGGTTTGTGCTGATCAAGGCAATACCTGTGGACGTTATATGAATAATAGCGTTGCTGTCTATTAAAATATGAGACTGTCTCTTCAATATTACCGTTTGCGGTATCCATTGTGTACGCAGTAGCTGAGTTTTCTATATTCTAGCCTTGGCTTTAGGTTCTATTTAAGCTTACAAGAATATAACAGAATAGATCTTTCTCTAAATAAAAGCCTACAAATGAGTTATGGTTAATAAATAAATAATAATAATTTTATTGTAATATGGATTATCTATTTGAAGAAATACATAATTATACTTGGTACGTAATTTCCTTTAATGGTTTTGATGATTTTCCTGAAACGAATGGATTTAATTTTAACTAGGTCGTTATTTTATTTCAAAAATGATTCCACAGAAAAAACAATAACAGATAGAGTATATTCTTGTTGTAAGGGGTCCATAGGCGTCCATAGGCCATATACTTGTTGTAAGAGGTATTATCACATCAGCTCTTAATCCGAGCTTCAATATTCCAAATATTTCTAACATCCTAATCCAATAGCTAACCCAATCTAAACACAGCACAATGCACACCATCTAATTCTCGAAGGAGCGTCTATGCAACGACATTAGACATTACATTACAACTTAGTTCAACTAGTCTCTGATTTGTTCACACTTAAACATTATCTAAATAGCTTTTGTCACTTTCAGAATTTGACTTAGGATTTCGAGAATGTTAGAATTGGTGTATGATTATTTGATGTGAATCTAAGATCCTTGAAAGGGAATTGTTGCCATTAGAATATGGCTTTTTTATGATCTTGATTACTTTTTGCTTTATACGGGGTGTTAAAAGACACATCACATAGGCGTTAACTACGCATTTAAGTAACATCATCATCTGCTTAGCGTTTTCCCAACTGCGTTGGGGTCGGCTTCCAGTCTAACCGGATGCAGCTGAATACCAGTGTTTTACATGGAGCGACTGCCTATCTGACCTCCACAACCCAGTAACTGGGCAACACGATACTTCTTGGTTAGACTGGTAGTCAGACTTCTTGGCTTCTGACTATCCGTCACGACTGTCAAAGATCTACGAATGACAGCCGGGACTAACGGCTTTACGTGCTTTCCGAGGCACGGGGGTATCACACCACCAACTGCCAAACTCCGGGCTGCTACTGAGAAATTCCTAATGGAAAAACCCAATACCAGTTTTTGTCCGACCTGGGAATCGAACCCGGGACCCCTTGCTCAGCAGTCGCGCTTTGCGACCACGAGACCAACGGGGCAGTTAACTACCCATAAGTTACATTGAGCAAAAATATTGCTTGGAAACGATTAATATTTTTAGGGTGAGAAATCACTGTTTGTGGTAGCGTGCAATGTAATTGGTTGGTTATAACATAAGAATCAGAATCAGAATATTTATTTGTAATACATAGGTATTTACATAAGCATTTGAAACTTGTTTTGCATGAAAAGTTGAAACTTCAATATCCCCGTAATTAAAAAGGTCTCATGTATGGCTCGGAACAAAAAAAAAAGCATCGTATTGATGGAAAACACATTAATTTGGACGTCCTGATTAAGACCGTAGTCGAATGCAGGCTGCTTCCAACCGGTCCTTCTGGAAATCTATGGGGGAAGCCTATGCCCAGCAGTGGACGTCCTGCGGCTGATTATGATGATGATGACATTAATTTGTGTATCTTACTGCTTATTATTCAGCGTCGTTACAAAAATAAGTTTTACACCTATTACTAAAAAACTCAAACGATAAACACCATTTTGCTCACAACAAAAACATGCAATTACCTATTACAAAAATGTTCCACAAATACATCAATAACATTTTTCCCTCTACACAAAACCCAAAACCGTACCACAGGCACACTTAAATAAACATCTCTATCAATGTCTCCGATCTTAAAAAAGCATAATCCAGAAATATGTC
Source organism: Caradrina clavipalpis (assembly GCA_932526535.1). Classification (NCBI taxonomy): domain Eukaryota; kingdom Metazoa; phylum Arthropoda; class Insecta; order Lepidoptera; family Noctuidae; genus Caradrina; species Caradrina clavipalpis. Next base: position 1,152,176 of record OW052106.1, on the reverse strand, counting down.
GCTCAGATAACATGTCATTACGCTCTTCACGCTCGGCTAGCGTGGCGCGCGTAATTTTTATCGTTCTGCTCACATCTGAAACTTCAGGATTAATGATCCAGCGCGTCTAGTCATACGGTTCCGCCGAATGCCGTAAAAACGCTATGCGCAATTCAGTTTTGGTGAAGGATCTGGGATGATTTGGAGGTGGTAGGTTTGTGTTTGGAGTTTGGTGGGAAAATGTTTTGGTTAAGAACCGACTTTATGTGGTTAACTTTATGTACAGCAGTGGACGTCGAACAGCTGGTATTATAATGATGATGATGATTGACTTCATGAGGTAAGGATAAAGAGAACAAAATTTGTTAGTGAAGTTTTTCATATGTAAACTTTTTTTCTCGTGTAAACGTTTATTTCCGCTACTTCCTCAGCGTGGAATTCAGGTAGATATACTCTATAACATTACTTGGGGAGATTTTTATATCATAATTATACAAGATTGTTTATACAACTATACATTTTTTGTTTATCCAAAACCTGAAAAAGTGTCGCTAAACTGTTCATTATGGTCAATTTCTATTTTTGTACCTACCCCAAAAAGAAAACCGTCAGATTCATACTGCTGATCGCGTAACTCGAAGAAATATGATCAGAAGATTTTTATTTTCGATATTTCATAGTAGTAACAGTCAAAACCCTTAACCAGACATTCTAAATTACAAAACAAAAACAGTTTTAAACAGTTCAGCCAAAACTACTTTTGACTAACCTAATTTGACAGCAACACATACAACAACTAGTTCTGCGCTTTTTTTAAAACCGAATCTAAAGTATTATACCACATCCATCACTCCCTCACCAACATCCACGACATCCGACCTTTAATTGCTCTCATCCTGATACGGCTGGTATATCGAGCGAGAAAATGGGTTTTTCGCTGTGGTAAACGGCAGCAACTTTGTACTACGGCACATTATCGGATTTGCTAGCAGCTCTGTGCTATCGCATGTAAACTTGTCGCGAATTGGTGCTGCGACATTATTGTCAGATGTGATTTGATGTTGTGACATAGTTGTCAGATTTGATTTGTTTGGATGTAAGCACTGAACATGGTGTACATTACATGCAAGATAATAGAGAAATACAAAAAAAGTTCTAACATGTTCAGCCGCATATCGTGGCGTACAAATTGGTTGGAAGAGATGTTGCATAAACCGTGATAATGGTGCCGATTCCCTTGTTCACAAACTAAACTAAAAATAGAGAATTGACATCTCATCCTAACATACAGCGAAAGAAAAGGACGGTAATACCTTAGAACTAAGTTAGAGATGTCAAATTAGTTTTGTCTTGAACTTTTCCGTGTTTTTAATCAACGCGTTCTGACATGTCAACTATACTTGTATAGAGGTTTTAGATCAACTAAAATTGACAAGTCTTATTCACGTCCGTCCCTTTCTTGTTTGATTGGAAAGAAAAAGATAGAAATAGTCTAAATTAAGTTTAGCTTGTGCATAACAGAATCGACACCATTGTTCATCAAAATTAAATTTCATTATAATTCATTAAAGTGTATGGTTGTTTTTAATGGGTTTATTAATGCCAACTAGGTGGACAGACGACCTGATAAAAAAAGTAGAAAAACGCTGGATGCAGGCCGTTTTCAACCGGTGATTTTGGAAATCTATTGTCCAGCAGTGGACGTCTCAATATTATTTATTCTTAAATATCATATAAATTTTCTCAAATAGGCATAGTTATTACACACTATCATTTCGGCTGACATTTTTGGTACAGCAAATAGCAAATTCCTCATTCATATTTCGAAGTCTCTAACTTTATATTACTCTGTGCAAATACGAAATAGCCTGCAGCAACCCATCTGAAGCGTATAGACGAGAGTATCGAACAAAACCTAAAAAAAAAAAAAACACTGTTATTAAATGTTCATTAAGCTGCGACAACAAACTTAAAAACAAATTACCATCAAGCAATAATCAGTCTTACAACCGTTGAAATAGAATTTAAGTCAACTGCATTAGGAACTTCGTCACTTACTTTACATAAATGATGAAGTTATTTGCAGTTTGTTTGGAGGAAATTGAACCTTATTGCGGGGTGGGAATTGTAGAAGCTGTGGTTTTATTTGTTGGTGCAATAAAGGCCGCAATTGAACGAAACGTAACTAGTGATTTCGAGGTGAACCGATTTGGATTAATGAATTAAATACACTCGTGTGCCTGTGTTTATGTCTGGATAAAAATATTTAAGCACATACCTTTAACATCAGTGAAATTAAAAGGGTATTGGGAGATGTGAAGGTCAATATGGGAGTTGAAAATCATGATAATGAGTATAACTACAGAAATATAGCAATTTTATTAGGGTTTGCGAGGAAACCTGTAAGTACATTCTACAAGAAACTGCGGGTGATATAATAGTACGTTTAATCCTTGATATCATTATACAGTTTTGGTATAATACCTAAGTACGAGTCAACTCTTTTAAATTAGAATGATTACAAGACAATAGTCACGAAAATATATAATTTTGAGGATTTTGATATTCCTATGAGTAGTTTGGAATTCCCAGGGTGCGATACCGAGCCCCATTAAGTTTTGGTATTTTTTCACAATGATCATGAAAAGTTAGAAGTGAAACTAGATTGACTTTCAAAGTCCGTTTAAAAAAATGAATACGGTACCTCATCTGATGTCTTAGTGAATAAAAGATTTAAAATTGTAAAGCGCAATCTTCTCAAATCGGTAGAACGAAAAATCTAAGATTAATGAAGCTATTTTATCCGCACATTAGCATCGAACCAAAAAATATTTTAGGGCAATTAAAATATGGTCTGTTTTTTGTTGCAAAAGGGACAAAAAATAACGCGTGACGCCTCGGGAGAGGGGTAGGCAGGATAGCAGCGTGCATATCTAAATAATTATATGGCGTTAACGGATAATGATTGAAAGGTCTTCAGATGTGGCCAGAGTAGTGTGTGAGACAGAGATTACGAATTTTATTTAGTACTAGTTATACCTCGCGGTTTTACCCGAGTTAAGTTGCATCTTTGGTTACTATTCCACTCCCGTGTGTCGTAGCGTGATGTTATAACATATTTTCCTTGCTAACAGGCTATTCACAGCAATCGTTTTTTTTTAATTGTAGTCTGATATTTTAATAAAGTCTTTATAATAAAGTATAGACCTCTGCCTGTGACTTCGTTGCGAATTAATATCAGTTATAGCTAACGCAGATAGAGTCGTGGACTTTTCGACTAAAATTACTTACATCATTAAACAATAGTGTGACTATATCAGTGAAAACCTTTTTGTAATCGGATCAACATTTTCAGAAATGATTTTTTACAAACAAACAATTATTGTTTGTAAAAAGATATTTGGCAGTCGTTACGGATAGTCAGAAGCCAAGAAGTCTGAAAACCAGTTTAACCAAGAGTTACCGTGTTTCCCAGTTACTGGATTGTGGAGGTCAGATAGGTGTTTGACATGGAGCGACTGCTCCATGTCAAACACTGGTATTCAGCTGCATCTGGTTGTACTGGAAGCCGACCCCAAAATAGTTGGGAAAAGGTTAAGCAGATGATGAAACAAACAATCAATTTTACTGCTTTATATTATCTACTAGCTTAGAAGTTTCGATATACCTAGGGAGATTACCTTTATTTTTACATGATTTCTATGTCTGGCTAAAATTCGTCATTTTCGTAATCCAGAAAGCATTTTACGATTACATTTTATGATTAACATCCTAAAACAAAATAAACAGTTACATTGCAAAATGTGTTCAAATTTTTGTAACTGAGCATTTTTCTAAGTAATGTTTTATCTCTCAATTCAATCAATTTACATAACACAAACTGCTTCCATACATCTTTACTTTTCGCTTTAAATTACGCAAAAACCAGTAGCTGTACAAGAAACCAGTCTAATAAAACATTCATATGAACATACAGTAATAATCTTGTTAAAAAATCAAAATACGCGCAATAATAATAATTGTGCTGTATCTACACGTACCACCGGGCTATTACACGGTACATAATATTCTTAAAACAAGACACTGTCCACTTTCTTGTTCCGAGAAAATACATAGACGCGAGCGCACTTCATTGGAATCGATCGGGCGTAACATTGTCTCTCTCCCTCACACCCACACTGGCCAACGGAGAAGCCACAGGAGCGAGTGACACAGATATAAATCCTACCGATCTATAAGCCACGCCCCACAATCGATCTGATAAATGAAAAACCCGTTTAAGTGCGCGGGCGCAATGATTTGAATCTCGTCATGACTTGATGTTCGTTTCGCGATTACTCGTGCGCTTCGTTGCTTTGTATTTAAAATTATCTTTATTACCCCATCCGTGGGAGCCTTAAATCTCGCATTTAAATGTTTATTACAACATGAGTCATAATTATGTACGTTTTAAATGTTCAAACGTGAATCTCTCTCTTTCCTAGGCGGTGAGTGAGGTCAATGCTAGTTCGTCGACATGCTTATTGAGTTATTTTTGCTATTATGTTCGCTTTTTTCCCAAGTCTTAATAGGCGATGAGTCATTTTTTGTTTCACGAAAAAATGGTAAAGATCATAAAGATTCTGCGATGCACGATCTGCAATAGCTATTTTTATTTTTACCAAAACCATGTTCATGTTTTTCCTCATTAATTCTAATTCTAAATTCTGTCACACCTTTACCGATTTTTTGTTCTACATATATAACTAATATTGTAATTAGCAAGAACCATTTTAGGGCGTTACATTAGATTCCTGTTGTTGTCAGTTTTAAAGAAAGTGTGTGTAAAATAATATTGGTACCAATATTGGATGGCACCTTATATCTATACAAATACAGCGCCAATATTGGCACTAACATATTATTATTATACTGCATCAATTATTCAGTAGTAACTGGCACTAACACCTGTAAAAAAAGCTTTCAAACATAACTTTACGCTACTCTACGATAGATGGCGCAGTTAACCTCAAAACTCAACACTCCACTCTTGCGCATCGCTCACTAACGCCATCTCTTGTCAAACTTTACAAAACCAAGATCACAACCTTCGACCAATTTGATTAGAACTCCGATCTGTGAACGTTGTTACGGGAACAGAGTTTATCTATGCCTGGTCATCAATAATTCGATTTTAATAGCAGCTGAAGAGGTTTGATACATTCGTACCGTCTGTACAATTACTTTTACCTCGAATGATTGCTTGAATGATGTCTGATAATTCGTATGAGCATGCGCAGTCTGATTGCGTTATTTCTTATAGCATATTTTATTGATGTTCCCTTTAAAGATATTTATTACTTGGAGATGTGTCGTGTTTCTACGTCTATCATCAGCTGTATGTCTGTTTGTGTCTGAATCCGGTTGAATTTTATGACCGGGATCAGGCATTCTTTCTTTTTTCTGAAATTTTACAAATGCTTTTTGCAATAAAGCTCATTTTGCTTCAATTCTTGCTTAGAGTTGATTTGCTTTAGGTACTTAATGATTCTTCAGCTGTCTGTAGCACGTTTAATAGGTACTTATTTACTTATCATGTCTCTTTTCTTTAGTTTAATGGTTATTTGTCTTACAACCTTTAGACTGCCATTTTAATTAATATTTTTATGTAAGTACAACATTTAAAAATAAACTAAAACTAAATGACTTAAAGGTTTTTCACTTCAAGTCTTCTATTATAAAATTTAAATGACCACACAACATACCATCACACCTGTATTCCCCGAAGGGTTAGGCAGGGGTCAACCAATTTACACCCACAGTTCGCCGGTATGTGTTAGAATTTTAAAATGGTGGTCGATTCAGATCACTTATCGCATTGAGCTGATGAAAATGTGATTATAATCGTTTCAGCGTGTTTCAACCATATAGGGTTAATGTAGACTATTTGTGAATTGTCCGGATAAAGAGCTGAATTATTAGGTTATGAAAGATACGAATGAAGAGTGAGTACTTTGAATTGAAAGCTTATGTTATAATCGTGAGATTGGGATAAGCACGATTTAAGTACACAAAATCATAGTGCTTTTTTATTTTGTCTTTTTTATTATTTTATCTCTTGCCTCTACATAAGATGACGATTAAATCAAGAAGATCACTGTGCAGAATTTTGTAAAACTTAATTAAAAAGAGTGTGCGTGCAGTTTCTTACTTGTTCTTCTCCATAGAAGTCTAACGAAAATAGGGACCCAGCTTCAACTTTCTGACTGATTTCTTAACAGTTCAAAAGTGCCTGTAAATAGTTTAATTATAATAAAGACTTTAACTTTAGCTTTGCTTTCAGTCGCTATAAAACAGATTAATAAATATCGATACCAGAATGACGAAAAAGACAACACAGATAAAACAACAAAAAACAAACATGAAAGGCTGTAAAGTACCCTCTATATTTAGTAGGTATCCAAATAATCAAAAAGGATCACACTCATCGGATCAAAAATCCAAAAAGTCATATCAATTTTTCAATAAATAAAAAACTCCGGGCTCAACCCGAAGTCGCCATGACACGGCAGATTCGAATGGTTTACGATAAAAAATCGTCCGGCTGTCATTGAGGTCAATAAAAGATTAATTTTGACGTTCAGTAGCTGACGGGTGTAGGGCTACTGGTGTCGACAGATTAGGAAGGTATAAAGAATCAGGGTATTTGGAAAATATTATGTTGATTTTATTGCAGTAGCTAGTGGGTATTACAGTAAACGTTTGTATAATGATATAGAGAGACTGTTTCTGAAAGTACTCGTAGGTGGGCCACTGGAAAAAACAATAGGAAAAGCTTATATACCTACATGATATATAAATCAAGTAGGTAAGGGTAAAGTCGTTATAAACGTTAGCAGCCGCATTCGTCTAATGAACCTAGCTCTGTTCTATGTCCTGCTTGATAATTTTGGAGAAGTATGGAGGTAAGTAGAATATAGTGTAGTTATATATTATTCTTTCTCTATCGGTGTTCTTATCTGATTACTTTCGTTGCGGGATCCAAGACAGTGTTTTCATTGCCTCGTCGCTTTTCTGGTGATCTCCACACTTGACTCTATCTTTCAGAAATTGCTGTAGTAGGGTAAAGAGACACGAGTTGGTTCTGTTGAAAAAAAAAAACAAATTCTTCCCCCTTTATACTACGTCAAGCTGCTTGCTATGAAAATATTAACCTTTTATAAAAGTTAACTTGTGTACAATGAGGTGTACAGTAGGAAATACTCTGGATATGATGTTAGACGTTACCAAAAACTCAAGCTACCACAGCTAATGCAGTGACGTCAAACACAATCTTCTTATTAATAAAATACCATTACTAACAAAGGTAGACGACAGTAGCAAACTCCAAAACCCACGCACAACCAAAAGCTTATCGCTAAATATAAAACTAACAATTAACACTGTCAACAGGATGCAGTCCTATGGACCAATTTCCTCTCGTCTCGGCCCTTTGTACCTAAACACATCGTTACCATACAATGGAGGTCCAAATCGTCGCTCTGATCCCCATAATGTATCGATTTGAATATTTTAACGGTTAATTTTTGAGGCTAAGAATGATGTAGATAATGACTCTATTGATGGTAAATTGGTACGTTAATAGTGTATTCAATTGAGATCTTGAAATGTTGTTTGAGTTGAGATTTTTATCTGTTCTACACATATTCATTTTGATGTACTACTTTTAACACTTAGTACAATGTTTTTGTTTTTGGGTTCGTCAATATGTCATATTATTATATTATTGAAAGAAAATCACTATCATAAATGTTTATTAAATTTTGATACTTTCTGAAAGATACAAAAACAAGTCACGGAGACTGCCCTTCGGAAATCGCCCAACACACTTTCATAAATTTTTTACCTAAACAATCTGCTGTTTCGATAATAATTGACGAAAAATTTCAACCCTGGTCTTAAATCATGAACTGAAGTCCCAACCATCGTGTACAAGACTGTGAATACATCGAACAGTAACAACAGTTAACATAATTTAAAACGCTGTCACAATTGACCCAAACGGCGCCACAATAGATCATAACAAACTGACCACCGTTAAACCTAATAGGGCCAAGATAACCACAATTAAAGGAAAGGGAAGTTATAAAACAGAAGCCATACCAATCAACATGGTCAAAGACACAATGAAAATTAAGCGTGTCACGTGATAAAATTTAAAACATCTCAATTCTTTGATCGAACTAAACGTTGAGCTTGCTGATGATTGACTTCCTCGGCGTGGGCTGCTCAGCATCGGATTATGTTAACAAGATTAGATTGCTCTTAATGGCTGTGAGACGAGTGAGGCGTCGATTGTTATAATTAATGAGTCACGCCGTTATCAGGTCACGAGGGTTGGAGATATGGGCTTTTGTCTTTGCTAGCTAGCGTCTATGTAGAGTAGATACTAATGTAGTAACGTCAGCTGGAATTTTTAATACATTTTCGTGCTGTTCCATTGTAAGACAAAGGGTTCTCTTTCTCCTGTCCAATCCTTTACATCTTTAGCTTGTATTGCACCGTCCTACCTGTAAGCGTCATTTCGCACCTCCATCTTTCGGTCTGCTACGTATCGATAACCTGACCTGCCGTGCGATTCTCTAACATATTTCAACGCTGCGCTCGACGTCGAGCTTGTCGACGATACTACTGTCAAATCAACTTTACGCACAACGCATACAGTTGATTTTACGGAAGTTTTGTCAACCAGCTCGGCGTCGAGCGCAGCGCTGAAATATATTATGTTAGAGAATCGCACGGCAGGAGTGCTGGAATTATTGCAAGGAATTTTATAGTGGTTTACAAAATGGCTATCTATCATTTCATTACCAATGTTAATAAACTAATTAGCTGTATTAGAAGACGACTGATTCTTGTGTTTTTTTTATTCTACTAGTATTATTTTCTTACCTCGAATACTTGCAAAGAATTCCATTTGTAGTAATTCATGCTAATTACACTTATCTGGAAATACTTGCACTAATTGTTCTATTTCAATGCTTTTTTCTTAATTAGAAATTTTATCATTAGTATTCCTTCTTCTATCTGTTACTTCCCTAACTTTGTCTTCGTTCATCTTTTTGTCTAAGGTTCATTGTTCAATAGCAACGTCTTTCATACCTCCTATAACATCTATCCTATGTCAAACCACAAAAGACTATTCAAATATAGTTTATAAGAATAATTAATTACAAGCAGCGATACTGTTAATATCTAAATCAACAAATAGAAATAGATTAAATGATCTGTCATCATACATTGAAGAGATGTATGGATGATGGATGGTATTAATAAAATTATAAAAGGCTTGTATGGTGCGTGGTGGATCGACTTTCAGTGTGGAGACAAATTGTGACTCTTTAACCATAAACATATGTGATGATTTTTGTTCTGGTTAGATCGTAGTATATGGGAAAATGTTAGATGTTCATTCTGAGGTATTAGTGATGCATCTTCATTTGAGTTTTTTGTTTTTATAGTTCGTGCTTCATAAAAGGAGAAAATATTAAACACTAAATTTTTGTCAAGGGGTATCGGGGTTGCCCAGTATCTGGATTGTGGAGGTCATAGGCAGTCGCTCCATGTACACTGGTATTCGGCTGCATCTGACGTTGGGAAAATGATAGGCAGAGAGAAGTGCAATAATGGTCAATCGCTTGCTCAAGTATTATATTTTCTAGAAAATTAAAACATTGAGCTGAATTTAGCAGTTATACTTCCATCACTGATTTTGTCCTTCAAATCAGTTCTCTCCATCTACCCACGCACTCACAATTTTGATCTCTAAACTCACCATATACTATCAAAAAGAGAATTAAATATGAAAACTCTTAAAGGATTAGAGGCGGTGACAGATACGTTTCCACAATAAAGGTGGCTGCTCACAATTGATTTATGATTTCCAGGCGAATAAAGCCCCGTATGCAATAGCCTTATTTCTTGTTTTATTTTGGATATGAATGGAATTGTTGGAGTCATTGGCTTGAATATATGTCTATATTGTAGCTGCTTCGATGGGTATTAAATCCCTTAATGTCTCAAGTGTGTCCTAACGCTTAGCTTAAGTACGACTGTTTTGTTGGAAATTGTCGCAGATGACTTCATTTTCGCTGATTTTCAGCCATTGCGTAATAAGTCATTCAAATATGGATAAACATGACGGGCAAAACGCTTAAACAAATTAACAACTTAATTTATGATATAAAAGGTGTTAAAAGATACAAGTTCTTTCCATAATTACGATCATTTTTTTTTGTTCTGTACTGTACCTGGAAAATTTCTGGTTAAGAATCATTTTTGTTCATGTTAGTAAGTTTGATGGGCAGTATACGTAGTTAACAGCATTGGTTAATGCTCCATTCCTGCGGGTTGTGGCGTGATGTTTTAGCCTATGCTATTCCTCATGTAATCTGGCTTTGATATACAATACAAATTATTCCAATCCGACTGGTAGTTCCAGAGATTAGCGTGTTTAAACAAACAAAAACTCTACACGGTCGATACGAAAAAAATATCTGTATCAAAACAGAAAATTTGAATTTACCATACAAACAAAATATAAATGCAGTGGTCGCATTACTGGACTCGTATTGTTAACTGGTCCACAATGGAGTTTGAATCAAAGCGTATAGTTGTGGGCAAAAATATCGCCGGGTATGCAACCCAGGTGATGTATGGGATCGTAGGGTTGCAAGGATACTTTGATGGGAGATTTAATGATATTTTTTTGTGATTGGAGATTATGATGCGTGATGCTGATGGGAATTTTTAGGTGTTTGTTTTAAAAGGTTGATACAAGTTGTCTGTTTGTCAACATAGTTATTTTAGATTCAAATCTCTTAAATCTTTATTGCAATACGTAATGTGAAATATACGGGTGGTAATGGTGTTAATAAAATAAATATAAATAATTAGGTATCTTGTCGCCACAGCAAAATTTTAAACTTCGTAAGAGAGTATACGAAAAAATGCATAATACTCGTATTTCGTATTGGTTAATATTTATCATATTCATGCTTGCTTATCTTGTTCTCAATATTTTTATTAGCAGTATTGCTGTATGGTTCTTTTGTGTAATTGTTTTAAAATGTGTTGATTTACTGTTTTGCAACTAAGCTTGATTTTTCAAAAATCATCATGGTAGCAGTTCTACTAACATTTAGGAACGATCGCGTTCTCTGTCTTAATCTGTCAAAAAGTCATCTGATTTGTGGACACTGATTATCGCTGTGGTGAGATTGCGAATAGATTTCTTACTTTTACATTAGTATACACTGCTGATGTATTTAAATGTTTTATCACGTCTTGAACTCTCTTCTTTTCTTTCTTCAAATTCATCATATTTTAATACCAAATCGTTCGCATACACAACCAACATGAGTGTCCATTATTGCTAATAATTTATAAACAATAATCGGCCAGTGACAATCCTGCGGGGTGCGTAGGCGACAACACAGCGAGAAGACAGCGCCTTGTGAATGGGCCCCTGAACACGCAGGAGTTGAACACATTAGGATGTTACTAAAAGATAAATAAAATGTGGTGAATATTTAATTAGGTTTGGATATTGAAAAGCGTTTGATGAAGGCTAATTAGGGTGGTAATAGGGAATAAATTAGAATAGAAGTTTCGATGATTTCCCATCCTTAAAAAAAGAGGTGAGTAGAATTCAATGTTTAGAAGTTTAAAGGGATAATCAATAAAGGGCATGTGACGACTAGGATATCAACGCATTTGCAAGGACTCTGGTAGGTATTGCAGATGTCTACATGCATCAATAAGGTAATGCATCAATTTCACGGTATTCCAAATAATATAATTGAATTGAGGGCGATGTCAAAAACAAAAAAAATGAATAAGAAAAAATTATACGCACTATTATTATAAAACAATTGTTTTGAGTTTATGTCAGATTAACATTATTCAATATTCACAACATTCATATAATTGATTGATAGCCATCCAGTTCATGACCAATCCCTTAAAAGCTTGTAAACTAAACCGAAAGTTGACGACAACGCCAAGCTTACTCGGAGTCATAAAGAAATCATAAATTACATAACAATACGAACGGCACGATATGTACTAATTTCAATGGTGTGGGATTCAATTTTATATGAATTAAAAGTCGCCTCAGAAACCCTCTTTGTAAGTATTGTTTGGCGTGAAGAAAATAATAGCCTTTTTTTGTGGAAGTACTAAGGAGCTTCGATGTAAGGAAAGGTTTGAATGTCAACTTACTGGCCGAGGTTAAGGGAACTACGATAGAGATGAAAGATGAGAGAAATAGTAGGAGTGATTGAGATAACAAAGAACTGAACTTTATCTAAAACATGATGTGACATATTAAAGACCAAGTACTGTAATTGCTTATAATTCAAACTAGCTTTTATCCGTGGGTTTGCTTGTTTTAAAAGTCCATTTTTTGGGATAAAAAGGATGTCCTATTTTGTACCCCTGAGAACTTCAAACCCTAATCTCTTTAAAATTAGAGTGAACAGGTAAGCTCACAGCATCGTTGATTTTGTCTTTGTCACCTCTGACCTAGACTAGAGTCAAGAGCAAACTCATCTCAAATAATAATAAAAAAACACCATGATGATAGCTTGAGTACCTACGTAAGGCGTGCAAGCGAACGAACAAACAAACTCACTTTCTTATTTTTAATAATAGTTAGGATTACTATTGGATCCTACACTAAAAGCAATGCTATCTATTTAATTATTAGCTCTGGTATTGTATTATAAATAAATATTAATATCTACTCATTTTCATTTAAAAATATCTTTCAAAATAGTTCACACCACAGCCTAAAAAAATATCAACAAAAAAAAACAGTCTAACCACTTCGAGAAACCTTGGTAAGTACATCCATACAAAACACAGCTACTTTTGTGTTGCCCCGACTTTTTGTTTGCCCACAACATTTGACTGCCATTGTATCAAACGTCTGAACTGTTGATATATTACACGAATTTATATAAACTATTAATTAGAAAATTTAATGAATAGGAGTGTGTCTTCAAGTTTTCAATCTTCTGTTATTTATGTGGTGACCTATGGTGTGATCTAAATAACTATATAAAGTGAAATAATTGGAGTTTTTTTATGTCATTGGATGGCAAACAAGCCCACGGCCCACCTGATGTTAAGTGGTCACCGCTACTTATATATATATAAATACTACTTATATAGATATAAATCTGCAATACAAAAGGCCTTGCAAATTCGTTGACATCCCAGAGACAAAATTGAAATATCTCATGTGCTTGTACCACTTTTTGAGGTTGTCGAGGTCAAGAGATAATGAATAGGAAGATTTAGCTCTTAGCGTGTCGATGGCAGACTATATTGAGTTGTAGTAAATTCCTGAAGGGTGCAGGCTCTAATAAAAATAAATTGTTTAAAAGAAAACCTAGTTTTCTGACTTCCGACATAGGTTTAATGAACTGTAACAAAAATGGAATGAGTAGTTTAATGTGAAACATAAATCTGTAGTCGTATCTGGGCAGACTGCAAAATTAAGCTAACGTACTTGGGAATAAGTTAGGCTGTCGAGAGCTTTTTAGATTTTATCTTTTGCTAATAAGTTGTATGAAAAAAAAAGCTGTCATCCCAATATTTTGGGAATCGACAGCTCACCTCATTTTCACTTCACTTAAATTGAACGAGTGAGATTTTTTTATATATCGTTTTTTGTATATTCCGTTATCGCTGATGCAGACAAAGTCACGGAATAAGAAGTAGCCTATGTCCTTTCTTGGGGTTCAAACATACCTAATACCAAACAATTTCAATATAATCGGTTCAATGATTTAGTCATGAAAGAGTAGCAGACAGACTTACAGAGTTACTTTCTTATTTCTAATATTAGTACCTATGGTTAAGCTGACAGATACTTGAACTTCAAGTAATCAATTAAGAAAAGACAACAACATTAACCTAAGTACATACCAAACACAACAAAACTAAGGGTGTCGCCACACTAATGTCATTGACACGATATTGCGTGAACGGATGTCAAACGTATTTAATAATTAAGACTTTGTAACTACCATCTGTAATTACCTTACCTCCTTCTCCATTAACAACCAAATTTCAACCTTGTATCTTTTGGTCAAAGACTCAAATTTACATGATAGAGGATAGGTTGATAGTTTCTTTTGGTATGTGAAGAGTATTGATGACCAAAGTCATTCGTATGAATATAGGATCATGCAGTCAATTATGTGCGCCGGCGATCATCGCACGGATAGTATTAATACTAATTGGTTGTTTTTTAGTTTGTCTGTCTGTTGTTTGTTCATTTGTTTAACAATGGCTGTTGTAATGTTTGATGATCAGTTGACTTAAATTGTTCGGCTAGATCCGGTGGTCGGTATGAGGATTAATTTAGGATCGTGAGATGTACTGAGCTCTCTTTTTTGATGATATACTGATAACTACAGTTTCAAAAACAGCATTCTCAGACTTTTTAATATTAGGCTAATAGTTTTTGAGATTAGCTTTGCAGAACATACAAACTCTTCAACTTTATAATGTTAGTACAGATGCAAACTGCCAATAGTTATTAAATTGTTTCATATGTTAATTTTATTTAGTAATTTTTGTAATAGGTATACCATTTTATTACTATTGTAACTGTTAATCATCGAGACTGTGGGTTCACAAGCGGCCACGTGCAAGTACCAATTTGATTTTTCCAATTGCATGCACTTTCTAAGTTTACCTGGGATATCACTGACATCGGTGAAGAAAAATATCGTGAGGAAACCTGGACTTATCATCAATATAAATCTGCAGTCGCCAATTCGCATTGAGCTAGCTTGGTGATCAATGCTCGTGCCTTCTCCGTATGGGAAGAGGCTTTTGCCCTGCAGTAGGACAATATAGGCTGGTATTGTTATTTATAACTCTTTGCATTGTAATGCAAAAGTTACAGACTAATACTGCTACAGAAGTTAATTTGATTCACAATCCCTCATTATTCGGCACAAAGCATATCTAATTACCCAAGATTTGCATACAGTCTTCATCTTTGACAGCTATTAATATCATAAATAACTTGACGCACCTGCTGATAACTTAATCCCGATCAATGTGTTGTTGTCTTTGTCTCTCTATAGTACAAAATCAATATGTTTGTCTTCCTCTAACGGATGAGCGGAGCTGTCAAAACGTCAAATAAAATTAGGCTAAAGATGGTCAAAGATTAAGTACGTAAGAGTGTTTTGTAGGAAGATGTGTTTATGAGATTGATAGATAAACTGTTTATAGCCTGCAGGTACAAGAAGTGACACTAAAGTATTAAACTTCACAATCGTATAATTATTGAATTAATTTACCCGTACAATTTATAGTAAAACATTGTTTTTAAAAATATTTATGGAGTTTGTTTCTCATTCTTCTCCATACGAAACTACCTTTTGGATTTCTTTGGATTCCATTTTTCCTCTCTCTTGTAACTGACGTTCAAAAGTGCTTTTTTATACCATTGAATGGCAAAGAAGCCCTTGGCCAAACTGCTGTTAAGTGGTCACCTATGCCCAAAGATCCCAGAGACAAAGTTGAAATGTCTCACGTGCCTGTAATTACATTGGTATGTAACATTAGCTATGTCTCTAACACTAAGACCCATTTTCACCTATTTCGCTAAATACATTTAGTGCCTAATCGTATTTAGAGCATCGTTGATAACTGTCACATTGTTAGAAGGTGACAGTGACAGAATGATAATTTAAACACATTTAGCGCTAAATATGTTTAATGATTTTGGTGAAATTTGGCCTAAACACTAATTCAAGAATCTCCTGCAAAATCATCTTTTCACTAAAACTATAATTCAAGTACCAAAACAATTGACCTGTCTGCACCAAAATAACTCTTTGACGCAACCGATCGGAAAATCGCTTCAGTAGATAATTAATTGAGACGCTAAGTAATTTGACGACAAACTTGATATTTGGGGGAATCGCTTAACGGTCAATTAATTTTGCTTCACTCTTCTCTGATCAGTAATTTTGTTCATTAAATTATAGTCAGTTACTGTTTTGAAGCCGTCGGTTGCAGTACTGGTTGGGATTTGAGAAGTGGCAACACTGGTGAAGTGTTATCAGATTTGATGGGTAACTTCTAATTCTTGATTGTTTGGTGGTTTAGATTTGCGTGTTAATAAAGTTTGCAATAGGTAGTGTAAGACCGGTCATCCTGGCTATCTTTAAGGGAGGTCTATGTCCAGCAGTGGGCACTAAGCTGATATGATGATGATGAGGTGTATTTCATAACAATTACATTTCAATTTATGTAAGTGTATGAACTGTGTACACTAACATTTAATTTAACCATCACGCCTGTATTCCCGTGGCCTGGGGAGTTAGGCAGAGGTGTACCAATGTACGCCCACAGTTCGCCGGTATATTAAGGTCCCATGTAATAAATAGGGGGCGAGCCTATTGCCATCAACAGGGCACAAATCTGAACTCCGAACTGCTACTGAGAATTTTATAGAAAAACCCAATAACATTTTTTGCTCAACCTGGGAATCGAACCCAGGACCTCTAGCGTAGCAGTCGCAGTAGCATTTAATTTAACGGTTACAAAATTTGAACATTTTTTAAAAAAATTAAAGAATTTTGACTTACACAACTATGTATTTAAATATCTACTTAACCAGGTCTAAAGTTTTGACACTTCAGCTAAAGAAAAAAAGAGAGATCGATTCTCACTAAAAAACATTTTATGTCCCACAAAATCCTATTCAATAATTATCAAGGTTTTCTAGTACCTACTGAAAGTTTACGAGAGACATGTAAAGTATAACTATTGACAAAAAACAAGATAATAATTTGGTTACCTTCAATAAATCCAGAAAATACCTACCCCTTACTTACATCAACGGAATTTCCAATTACCATAAAGCATTAAACTTTTTGTCTCCAAATAACAAATGACAGATAAAAATAAAAACTTTTTAATAAAACCCGTTGCGACAAATCGCCCGGTCGCTGCGATTAGTCGCCACATTTTTACGACATATCTGTCAGAGTTCGTTCGATGCCAATCTAACTTTGTCGAGACGAAGTAACACATTTATAGCATTTACATGATGTGTTGCGGGTGTTGTTGGGAATCAGGGAAATTGAAGAATGGCTAGTATTTATAAAATTGTAGTAGGATTTGTAGAATTTATTTTAAGGAAGATTATAATGACAATCTGTACTATTATTATAAAGAGGTAACATTTGTTTGTAAGTTTGTATGTAGGGGGTAATCTCTGGATCTACTGGACCGATTTTGAAAATTCTTTACCCATAAAACCTACGTTATTTGTGAGTGTTAGTTGCTACGTCACACGGGAGCGGAGCAGTAACTAAAGATGTAACGTAAGGCCGGTGAAATTAGCCACGCAGACGAAGTCGCGGGCAGTTTGCTATATTATAGATATAAAGGTAAATTTTACCAAACTTTGATAAAACTGACGTCTGATAATTTAAATGATAATTTTAAAAGTATTTTAATTACAATAAGCAGCAGTCATTTTTTGCTGGAAGGCATACAAAAGTACAAAATACACTAGATATGTTAAGTTCTTCATTAAAAAAAAAAAAAACAAAATTTATTCCTTTTTTTGTTACTTACTCAAAGAATCCAGTATTACGCGTTCCTTTAAAACCCTATACAGCGATTATCATCCAATCCAATACCAACCAATACCAACCAATCGCATTCAAAATATAGCAAAAAGTATATCACGAAATCATCAATGTAAATTTTTCACTTTGTCGATATACAATCTCAATTTTCTTTACTTACTCTCAATTTTTTCATAAAAACAAGAGGTTTAGCAAAGCGTCCAATTTCTCCTTCTAGCTGCAACACAGTACAGATACAACTTATTTTAAGTTTTTAATGAAATATCCTTTGGCGGAGTTGATCTCAAGCAAAAGAATTATTTAGTGAGTTTAGCAAATTTCTACCTAACCTATGAAGAGTCGGGAGTTTAGGTATTGTTTATATTAGTTTATTAAATAGTAACTAAATCAGCTGTTTCAGTTATTCTACACTCAATTATTTTACATCAAAACGAACGAAAGCACACCATATAATTCATTTCTGATTTGGTATATTGAATTATTTCAGAGATTGCGGGTTGGTACTTTTTTCCAGAATTATACTCATTTTGATGATAATCCCCACTAGTCAATTTTGGCCACAGTTTCTGCAATCTTTGGCTGTTTCTCACGGTGATTCAGAACTTATATGTATGTTGCACTTTCATGTATGTATGTACTTTTCCATTGTCAACGTATATAACCTAAAAAAATAGATTTGCCTTTAGTCTCTACACTTGTCTTTCAAAAAAAGAAAATCAATGAAATAAAATATTACTTCATCGATCAACAATAAAGCACTAGATTTAAATGGAGACCCACGTCCTCCAAAGGGAACGAAATCTCAGCAAAAAGTTTGGCAAAAACAAAACAATTTGATGTGCCCAATCATGTACTGATGTATAGTCGAACAAATCGTGACAATATACCAAGGGTAAGCAAAGACGCAGCTCGCGTCATTGTCGACAAAATATCTATAGGTATCTATACAAATAAATAAAATTGATCTGTTTGTCTGTGATGACAAAATAACAGCTTTTTACAAAATGCATATAAATGTTTAAGAACCGTGTAAATTACAAGGTACTCATACGAAAAAACCACTTCAATTATTTTTTGTCTATCTGTCTGTCTATTTGTCTGTTTGTTCCGGCTAATCTCCGAAAGAGCTGGACCGATTTTTACGAGATAGTTACGCACTTTCCCTATCAGATAGGTGATATTTGTTATAAGGCTTCAGGCTTCTTCTGGGTAAGCTCACTCCATCGTTGACTTTGTCTATGTCACCTTTGACCAAGACTAGAGTCAAGAGTTTAACCATCTCGAATAAAAAAAGGAGTAACTTCGGCTATTTTTTATTTTAGAAAAATAATTAGGGTTCCGTACAAAAAAGGCCTTGATACCCGACTTTCATGCAAGTCATGTCAGGGGTAAAAGATAGTTCAGCAATAAATGGAATTGAATTTTCCGTCAACAATCAGATTACGATATTCATTGTGTTGCTCTGTTTTCTGTAACGCTTTAGTTTTCGGGTTTGCTTGTGTTTTTTATAAGGATTTTTATCATTAGGAAGTGACATGGTGTTTGTGTGTTTAAATACTTTGTTGAAACGTTGACTGACTTTGAAAAAAAAACTGTGGTAGTATTTTACCACAGTTTTTTTTTTTGGATGGTCAATGATTAATCAGTATCCTCGAGACTTTTTAAAATGTTTTGAATGTTGCTAAATCATATTCTTTTGTTAGGTTTAAATTAAATACTAAATAATACCAGTCTATTACTGCCTCACAGTGAGGCATTGATCATTCATTACATTTGCTCAGATTGGCGATTTCAAACTTTTACTAATTATAACGATGTTTTCATTCATCGATGCTAGTGATGTAAAAAATAAATCTAGAAAATAAACATTAATTTTAAAGGCACATAGATACTTGACCATTACTATTTATAATTGTCGGATAATTCCCGAAAATTATTTGCAAGATTTTTAAAGGTTCTTTAGCTAAAATTGCAAGTCCACTATCCATCGATATGCTGTCTCTTCACATAAATACAAACAAACAAACAGACAGATAAACTCACTACGTGTTCCTATAACAGTATTACGTATTTCCTTGTTTTCCTCCAATCTTATTTATGGCCTGTTTTTATTCCGAATCTTTTGGATACAATCAAAAGTTCCGTTCGTCTCAATCAAACTTTTTTAAATGCGCCTCTTACGTTACGGATCCCCTCGCAATAATTCCGTTTTGTGTTATCGCCTTTTTATATCGCGATATATTTTGATGGACAATTTTAAAAAGTTTGATTGTCCTATTTTGTGGTTCAATTATAAATGTAATGATGATAAGTTATGGGAGTGTTTGAAGGTGTTCGATTAATGATTAGAATTAAATATTTAAATATTTACTGGCTTCGGCAAAATCGGTTCAGTAGATTCAGAGATTACCCCTCACAACCTTACAAACTTTACCTCTTGATAATATTAGTATAGATATGTTTATCTAGATTAATATGTATTTTTAATGTTTGCTAATTCCGTTCCCTCCACCCTCACAAATTCCTTCTCATCCTCTTCTCATACGGAGAAGGCACGAGCATTGATCACCACGCTTGCTCAAGGCCGAATGGCGATTCTAAAGTTGTCTATACAAATAAATAAAATTGAAGTGTCTGTTTACACAAAATAACTTGCAACTTATATTAAATAAATTGCAACGAATGTAATGCTTTATTTTAAATGCTACTAATGTTTTAGGAAAAGATTTAGTTGTCCACACAAAAACAAAAACCAACCACCAATATTCACCCAGACAAAGCAGCAGCCATAAGCTAGTATTACTAACTACACTGAACTACACAATAAAACACGAAAAACAACACAAATAATTAAGTTATAAACACAATTAACAGAAAACATAAGTACAAGCCATCATCACAAAAAGTCCCATAAGAAAATTGTCGCGTCGCCTGACTAACTTATGTGCGTACATAACTTTATATTTAAAACAGTTTTAAAAATAAATTGCGAAATACAAATTACCAAATACAACATCAATATCACATTCAAGCAATAATCGTCAGTTTGTAGCCTAAATGACCTTCGGTGGATGGTGCAAGGAGTAAGAGAGTAGAGGGTTTTAAAATAATCCTGTTATAAAAGCGAAAAGTCACTCAGCGATTAAACACGTAATCTCGCAAATTTCTTGACCTATGAAATTGAAAGACAGGTAGAGTAAAAATACTTCTATTTGTACTACCGCTGTATCCATCATCCGAGCTCAGGCTCTTCGAGAATATTTTTTGTTCTATTTGTTACTAAATATTGTAAAGTTGTTCATGCCAAAAAAACAGTAGCACACTCTTTGGCTTTTTTGTTCGTTAAAGATGTCATTTTTCTTATTCTTTGATGCACTTTATTTCTGACCCGTGTAGCTCTCTTCACCTTTATCTCGCCTTTGTTACCGTTGGCCGAACATATGTATTCTTCTCCATGATTGTTGTTTACTTTTAAAGTTGTTACCTTGGCTTTATCTAAAACGCCTTGCAGGTCTACTTAAGAGATTGTCGGCTGCTTAACCGGAGTTTTCTACGGTGTATTGATAAATGAAGCTCCAGCCAATAATATAAATTCTACTACACGCTTATATCTTACGAAACCTTGGTTTAAAGCGTTTCTGTGAAATGAAAGAAAAGGTTTGGCGGGATTGCAAATATTTATAGCATTACATAATATTAAGTTTTGAAAAAATACTCATCCCGCTACCTCTCATCACTTTAACCGCCTACAAACAGTAATGTCCACTTTGAATTATAATTATTGCCCGGTTAATGTATGTCTTCTTCAGTTTAAGCATTGGGTGTCCCTATTTTTTGTTGTCAAGTCACAATATAAATGGCCGACCCGCTGCTGCGATATTGGAAAAAAATACTTTTTCTTCCTTTTTTTAAACGATGTCCCCAATGCGTTTCCGATTATGGTCGCTTTTTGTTTTGTTTAATGGTTATTGCGTTCCTATATTATATGTTTGGGTAATTAAATTTTATTTGGGATCGTTTGTCTTGGTTTAAACTTATTTGGATGCATACTTCATTGGTGTGTGCAATATGGAAGTAATTGCAATTAAAAGTTCTGAGCTTTGTTTGTTTTTGCTGCCGTAGTGCTTTATAAAAGGTTTTAAACTACTTAAATTAACACTTACCTCTATTTTAGTTAACCAGATCAAGCAAAGGTCGTAAACAAAATAATGGTTATAAAAACTTTTTAAGTTTTAGAAAAAAAAACATTAATAAAAGGTTAAAAAAAATCTTTTTAAATAATCGAATTCCTATATCAGAAAACCAATGTCGAATTGACACATTTGAATTTGAATTTCGAATTCGATTGACGCGTTCGAACATGGCCGAATGAGCAGGGCGCGTTCGACTGGAAAAAATATTTAAAAATATTTATTTACAACGATTAGATTACTGTTTTTTAACTAGACTATAGTTTTTAAAGCAAAGGATTAAGGTTTAGAATTGTAGTGAATTTTCTTTTGGGGCTGCAAATAAGTTTGTAAGTTCGACGGGTTCGGTAGCAAGTTCTATCGATCGGAAAGATATGTTATAAACACATTCCGATGAAACAACGCGGATAACAAATGTTTTTGAATGCAATAAATAAAACAAAACAATATGGATACCATATCATTCAAAGGCCCGATTTAATCCGTGATTGGATACGAAAATAATCTTCTAAAAAGGTTGATACCTACCTTTATCGTATTAGTACCACTCATGTGCTGATGGCAATGACAGAAACTTGAAATATGTATTCATTTTTGATATATCAACTGCCACAACAACTGTGGTCCTAAGCGCGACTGCTACGCTAGAGGTCTTGGGTTGGATCCCCAGGTCGTGCAAAGTGTTATTGGGTTTTCTATGAAATTCACCGTAGCAGCTCGGAGGATGTGTGACCGGTTAATGGCAATAGGCTCGCCCCCCATTACATGGACCTAAA
This sequence comes from Caradrina clavipalpis, assembly GCA_932526535.1. Taxonomy (NCBI): domain Eukaryota; kingdom Metazoa; phylum Arthropoda; class Insecta; order Lepidoptera; family Noctuidae; genus Caradrina; species Caradrina clavipalpis. The sequence goes on along the minus strand of OW052106.1, from coordinate 1,129,559 downwards.
GATAGGTACCGGCGAACTGTGGGTGTACCTACATTAGTACACCTCTTCTCACCCTTCGGGACGTTCAAAAGTACTTTTTCTTGGGCAAATTGAAATAGATGATTTGACTTTTGCCTTTCTAACAGTCGGCTAGTGATAGTGCTGAAAATATACATAAATTGCAATTATCAATATACTGGTCTTCAAATTTATTCTAAAGCACACTTATTTTAGCACAAAAAACACCACCTACCAACATCAACAAAACAATCAACAATCAAACAACATACCTACCTAATTAAACACAAAAAAGACAATTGAACAAAAAACACAAATCTAAAACCTACAGCGTTAGTTCGTGCACCAAGCTAGTACGTGACGTTGACATCGAGATGAGAATATCACCCGACTCCATCGGAGGCCCGAGTTCACTTGTTTCTCGGAAGCCTGACCTCCAGGAACATTGGAAACCGTACGTGCCTGCATTATGGGCAAGCAAAGGGTTATTATATGGGTTTTCACCGAACTCTGTTGATGTTATTTATGACCGGTTAAGAATCATACTAAGTTGTGTTAGTTTGGGGGTTAAGACGCTCGCCTGTCGTGGATGAGGCTGTGGGTTCGCAACTGAGCACGGGCAAAAACCGATGTGACTTTTACTGTTTCTGTACTACCTAAGCTTATCTTGAATATCATTGTCATCGGTAAAGAAAAACATCTCAATGACACCTGGACTTATAATTAACATTAGTCTCAAATCTCGACGGGCCTGTTGGTCTAGTGGTTAGTGGCCCTGACTGCTAAGCCGGAGGTCGTGGGTTCGATTCCCACCCAGGACAACCTTTGTGTGATGAGCATGATTGTTTGCTCTGTGACTGGGTGTGATTTATCTATAATATGTATATATTTATAAAATTATATAAGTATGTATATCAGTTGTCTGGTAACCATAACACAAGCTCTGCTTAGCTTGGGATCAGATAGCCGTGTGTGAGTTGTCCCAAGATATTTATTTATTTATTTTATATTATTGATTAACATTAGTCTCAAATCGCCACTTCGCTTTGAGCAAGCGTGTTGATCAATGCTCGTTCCTTCTCTTTATGAGAAGAGGCCTGTGCCCTGCAGTGTCTCGTTATTCTTCATAGAGACCTTCCTACGTGATGCGTTGAACTTTCCAAATAAATAACCGAGCCCTAGACAATTAGGTAGCATACACCATTAAATAAGAATTCTAAGACACTTCTCTAAAAGCACCCTTGAAAACCTAATACATTTCGAAATAACTATAAAATAAGATTTTTAGTTGCTTTGAAATCAATAAATAGTTATTGAATTGAGATGTCAAAAAAGTGACGTCATAGTTTAGTATTGTCATACAAAATCTAAGCGGGAATCGCGTTTTGACAGCTCATAAAAAGTATGTCAATCAATTTAGTAGTGTCATCTACCTATAAGGAAGGAAGGATAAAATAAGGAAGGTACCTAGTTCTTCCCCAAAGAAGTCTTTCACGAACTTCGCAACAAACTACTCCAGAACTTAAGAAAAGAACTTCTACACAAACAAAAGCAATTTCTTCCTCACATACATACTACATCACAATATAGATTAAGATGTATGTTATTCGCGCGCCAAGTTATTAGTTATGCCCGGTTTTGCTCGCATCTTATTCCCGGAATGACACCCACGCTTGCATCGTATAGAGAACTTACATATTAATGTCACTAGATGTACTTGCGTGAAACTACTAGATGAGATGTAGGAACTTTTGAAAAGATGCGTTTTGAATTTACTGTGAGGTGAAGATGTTTAATGGTTAAGTGAGAGGATTTAAATATGACAAAACTAATTTTGAAATTAAGTTTTTGATGGAATACTCACCGAAAAGAAAAGCTGGTACTTTTGGAAATCTATGAGGGAGGCCTATGTCCAGCAGTGGACGTCCTGTGGTTGATATGGTGATGATGATAATGATGATAGAATACTGACTGACTTAAGTGCACTAAAGTCTACAAATCTAGTCGTGATAGCCTAGTAGTTAAGGCACCTGCCTATCATGCATGAAGTTGCAGGTTTTATACAAGTACCAATACGACTTCTTCTACTTTCTAAGTTTATCTTGGACATCACTGACATCGGCAAAGGAAAACATCGTGAGGAAACCTGGACTTATAGTTAATAATGTCCAGTCGCGAAACCGCCTTGAGTAAGCGTGGTTATCAATGCTCGCCGTATGATAAGACGCTTTTGTTCTGCAATGTAACAATTATAGTCTGGTAGTGAATACCAGACTATGTTTGTCCCTTTTATGGAAATGATCAAATGACTTCTTCCGCTCTGGGCGGAGCGAAAGGGAGTGTCAGACTCTTACTGACTAAAACCCATCTGTGATCCTCCTAATGCCCTTTACCGTACAGGGCCGCGGTGACTCTTTCGACTCTTTCTGTAACCATGGAACAAATTCCGCGACCCTGTTTATTGCGGCTGCCATGCTATACTATATAGGTATCAGGGACACCGTTAATTTGGGAATAAAAAAGGCACATTATAAATCACATTCCATAATCAATATTTAGACTCAAAACCTTCCATGAAACTCTACGTCTATGGTTCCCCGTCTGTGGTCGGTCGTCGTGTGGTCAAACCGCTCGCTCTTTATCCTTTGTCTATGCTTTATGCCCGCTATTAGTTTGTACAACTATTGTGCTAGAATTGATTAACATTCGACCATTATCCTACAAAGAAAATGAACAAGAAATTGTGATATGGAAGGCTTTTGAGCGGATATTGTCGTTTTTGAATTTATACTGAAGTGGTAGCCAGTAAATATTTACATTGTAATGGGGTATTTAAGTTATATTTTGACGTTTCTTGGCATTGTATTGGCAGGGCCCGTAAGTTTACTGCCCCCTTGGTCTCGTGGTCGCAAGCATTGACTTGAATCTTGGAGTCCTGGTCTTGACTCGGGGAGGGTAAAAAAAAGTGTTATTAAGTTTTTCCAAAAAGAACTTTTCAATAACAGTCTGGAGTTTGGAAGTTAGTGGTGTGACACCTCCGTGCTTCCGAAATACGTAAAGCCGTTGGTCCTGCGCCTGATCTCTCCCTGGTCGTGTCGGATTGCCGTCCCATCGGATAACGAGGGTTATGGAAGAGGGAGTGCACCTGTGTTTTCGCACACACTTGTGCACTATACCTGCGTACTTGACTAGTCTCTATTGGAGAATATTATTGGCAGGGAGGGACTATTTAAGACACAGTTCTGTACGGTTTCTGTTGAAAAACAGACTAAATATGAGTGAGAGCATAAGCAACCATGTTTTTCAGACAAAGGATGTTATAGATTTTATCAGAATACAAGAAAGCAAACAGATTATAAATTATTATAAACGACTAATAGCCCGTAAAGAATGAAGCTATAAAATACAAAAAATCGAAAAAGGTTGTAATCTATTAACACTCAAAAACAGTGGCCCGGTCGAAACGACCCGCGTATAGATTTTAAATTTATTTATGTTTACAATACCACCTTAAATATGCTGTTAATTTCAGAAAAAATAAAGGAAATTAGTGTTTAGTTTCAAAGCAATAAGGATTAAAATGTTATTTTTAAAAGTATAAATAAAAGGTTGTCATGTGAATAAGCAACCAATCTTAAAGTGATTTTTTGCGTTTAACAAACCATTCTGTTATTGAAAACTTGATCTTACTGCATATAACACAGGGTTGTTTGTATAGTTTTATAAAAGAAAATAAATGGTTTTATAGTCAGGTATTTCTTACGTGCGGAGGGTCTGTGATAAATAAATATCCACACGGTTTGACAAATGAGTGAACACTGCCTTTATAGAGGCGGCTTGTCCGAGAAACAGTGAAGTATTAAATGGTATGCATCGTTTTAAATATCTTTTTAAATTAAATTAGAGAAACATTTCTTTGAAATCGAGCTTTGGATAGATAAACATTAATTATTTTGTGGTAAAAAATACAATAAATTAAGTTTTTTATTTATAAATGTACATTTGTCTGGACTGTTACCTTATTACTAAATAACAGTTAAGCATTTATCAAACACAAAAATTACTTTAGAATTTTTTAAACAATTGAATTTCCAAACAAGCTTTTGCACTTCAACTTGACATAACAGCATGAATAATTCTTACACAAACCGAATAACCAATCGTCCATTTATCACAAGCAACTGCTAAACTAATACTTAAATCAATACAAGCCATAACGACAATACAAAAAAAAAAACAAAAACACATATCAGATTCTTCTCTCAACGTTGTAAAACACAAACGGAATTCATATTAGCCGATTAATAAATTCCCAGAAACTGAAAATAAGACATAAATTTAAATAAAATACACCATAATATATTTATCGGTTGGTTTAATCTAAAGTGTCCACGTTCGTGGTCTTAGCATTGTTTTAGATGAACAAGATTCCAGTTTGCGTGATGTGTTATGAAAGATGAGTTTTAAAGTTTTGAATATTGTTTTTTTGGGCAGCGCGGCGCGGATAGGGTTAAACGTCATCGAGGGCGTTGACTTTTGGTAGTTAGTGCAAGGATTTTGATGTACTTACTTGTGAGTTTAGGTAAGATACGTAACGAGAATATCCTCATACATAATTGGTTTTTGGAGGTCAGTCAGAAGACTTATTCTTAATTCTAGCAATCAGTTGCATCGGATAAGGTCAGCCTTGCGTCATAATACTTCGAATGTAATAAAAAACCAATTGATAGCAATAATATATATGAAGTCTCAACATAAGAATGCGATGACCTCTTATCCGTTTCTTCTCTGCTAGAAAAGGGTGAAAAATACAAGGGTGAATAGGGGATGAAGTTTAAGCGTTTCCGCACACAACCGATTTTTTTACCGATTATCGGGGCTATTTTTGACATTTTCTTCTCGCCCATGAAGAAATCTGTCAAAAATCGGCCCGGTAACCCCTATTTAGCGTCTCCGCCTATACATTTTTACGTAGAAATTGTGTTATTTGTTGCCAACAAGGACACTAAATCATAAATTGTAATTAAGTAAAAACATTTGAGACGTTTTGGTAACAAGCTATTATGGTACAGTCAGCAACAAAAGTCGATTAACATTTTAGATTTTTTAATCCTAATTATTGAGCACAATATCAAAGGAAATACATGGATGGTGGATGTAAAATAAAGATAAAATAAACCCTGGCCTGAAATACTAAAAAAATATAGTATATTGTGTTATTTCGTATCTATTTCAATGGTTTCCAAAATTAACAGTGTTAACCGACTTTTGATGCTGACCGTACTATAAAATTTTGTCTCTTGCATCCCTATTCACCCCGTCAACACCATCACTTTCTTACACTCGATTACTTTATACCTATCTATCTATGTATGTATATCTAGGTAACAGAAACAAAAGAAAATCCCCACACTTTTCAACCCAACATTGTCTGTACGATAAAAATAGCGCAGCAGCATCCCAATCTCATTCTCTATTAGCGAATCGCACTGGAATAATCAAAATAATGACGACAGACCACCGCATACGATTCGATTAACAAAACTACCTAATTAAGAAGACGATAGAAATACGAAGAAAATTACCTTGGCACCATGATCACCATAATTGCAAGCATTCAGCTACCGGGCTTACGTATCTTCCATCACTTTCTCTCTCACCAAAAACCCTCCAGCCATCTCATTCCTCCTTTTAGATTTATAAATCCCATTTCGAAATCAAAAACTCTTATGATTTTGATTTGGTTTTTTTGATTTTCGATTTTGTGTGTTTGCGTTTGGGTTGGTTTTTGTATGTTTCGATTTTTGGATATTGGATATTTGTGATTTGTGATCGTATGTCGATTATTGAGGTAATAATACACTGATACTGTGTAATGATATGCAATACCAATGCGATTCGTTAATTTTTCTCGTGATGAAGTTTGATTTGATATAATAATATCAACATGAAAAATTGTGGATACTCTCTTCAGCTTATTACAATCTGTAAGTACAGTTACATCTTTTCTATCTTTTTGAGGTAACACAAAATAAGTACCTTTCTAATGTTTTACGTTAAAAATGTTATCTAAAATTAATTTTGGTAGCAGTTTTGTTTTCTTTTTTTTATTTAGCCCGTACTGTCCCACTTCTGGGCAAAGGCCTCCCCCAATTCCTTCCATTTGTTCTTTTCCTGCGCCTCCTTGAACCAGCCATCGTGGTACGCGTCCAGGTCGATTTGTTATTATGTTGTAAAATTTTAGAAGGTTATTTTAAATCAACTACCTATCAGATTTAACATAGCCCTCTAAAACTCCCAAAAAATACACAAAATTACAAAATTTGGTTTCAATACAGGAACTTATGAATTAGTAGCCATACAAAAAAGGCACTGTTAGGTATCAATTCTTTTTAAAAATATTATCTAAAATTCTTTCCAAAAATATCTACTTCTAAGCAATCAACTTAACTTTTAACTTTATTCTTTCTAATTTTAATTACTACCATGTTGCTGTGCCCTAACAGGGTCCATAATTGTACTGTAGCTTTAAGCCTTATGTAACACCTTTTAACACATTATGGTATGCAAATAAATATGAATATGAATATGAATATCATGCATGGTCATCATTTACCATATTACACGAGTAAACATAAATGTCTCAAATATTTAAGATTTAAATATATGTAGTAAAAATCTTTACCAAGCTCTTAACCAGTTACATCAGTGGAGAACAACCCTAAAATAAGTTAATTCGAGTCATCGGTGTTCATCAAAAGCGGCATCGATGCTCGTTCCACTCGATTTACAATCGTATGTAATTACTCTATAAATCGAGTTATAATCGGTATCAGTTGAAGGTGAAGTTTCGATTTTATTGTCTACTTACATTTATGAATGGTAATTGGTAGATAATGGCAGAGAAGACACAGTTTTTGGAGTAGGTACGAGACAAAATGTTTTAAGCAAAAAATATACGTAGGTACGTAGGTATTTAGAATATAATAGTAATAGAAAAGATATAGGTAACTACAACTGAAATGATATAAATTATAAATTGAATAAGTCATCAAAATAAATATACCTACTAGCCTATTATTGTACTACTGCAGAGCAAAAGCCTCTTCTCATACAGAGAAGGCACAAGCATTGTTCACCACACTTGCTCAAGGCGGATTACCAATTTCAGACTGATATTCATTATAAGTTCAGATTTCCTCACGATGTTTTCTTTCACCGATGACAGAGATGTCCAAGATAAACTTAGAAAGTACATAATATGACTTGAAAAAAGTCACATTGGTACTTATCCAACCACTGAGCCATTACGACATGTAAATTATCTTACTTTTTATATTCTCTTTAATTTTTAATAATATGTTGTTAATGCTAGATAGGTACGGATTATATTTACAGCTGATCTTTAAAATATTTCTAGACATGTAAAAATTACTAAGTAATCCGCTCAAGTACTTAGGGAGTTTTACAACGAGCACAGTACGTAAAAGTTCTAAAATACAAAATTGCAACACAGACATAAAAATTCTTACAAAGTTTTCTGTTTATTCTTGAATACAAATCAAATATTATTTCCCATCAACATTAGCAATGAAACAAAATGGAAAATAAACCAACAGAACATAATTAGTGAAGGTGGCACAGTAGCTGAGTGGCCGGCGGTACTAATAGATGGCGCTAGCGGCGCGGCTCAATTTACAAATTAAAGAGTGCGCCGGCGCACGCTTGCCGCCACTGTGGCGGTTGCCGTATTCTGATCAAAGTGAATTAAGTATAAGTTTCTTATTTAAATTAGGAAATGGATTATAAATGATTTGGTGAGGTAGGTTTTGAAAAAGAGAAAGACAATAATATACTCGTAGAATGAATGTGTTTAGACAAAGGAGATATTTTATTTAAAGCGTGGATCCAATACATGGATTACCATAATTATATTGGATCCACCGTTTAAAAAAAATAACTATGAAGTAAAAAAAAAACTATTAAATTAGACGTATTAATGATGTGTATCAAAATATCTAATTCGAAGAACAAATAACTTTATTGAAGATAATCACAAAAAACAGAAAAAACGACCAACACGGCGCTGAACCAACATTTTAATTTATTTTCCTCATTTTTATTACCATTTTTATATTTTTTTTATTCATCAGTTACTATTTACTCAGACTCAACAAGGTCCTTACAGCTTTATTTCAAAACCAAATCTGATTTTAAATTACAACAATCAACAATGATAATCTTCTCCATCTCAGAATAAGTCCTCAGCTTCCGAGATTGAACTTTTATAGCTTACAGGCGCATCATCACAGCAATTGCACACAATATTGATTTTACATTTTTTTGATCGTCCACAATGAAATGAGTTCGATAATGGCAGGTTGACTTCCAGTTTAGATTGAAATTCTGAGTACTTACATTTATTGATAAATGGGATCTGTAGTTTGAATTTTGAATTAACTACTCTAGAAGATGCCTTATAATACCATGCTAATATAAAAAAGCTCTCTCTGGGAGTAACGTTCGAACTGGTAAAAATCTTAGAGACTTTACACGTGGGTCGGTTCAGGGTCCTGTATGGGGCCCCGGTGTGGACATAATTGCTAGATTCATGAGAAATAGTAAGGGCTATATAAATCACGCTAGGACTCACGGAGCGGAGCAGTAACCAAAGAAGTATGCTGCTGAAATCATGGGCAGAAGCTGGTTGATGTGGGTGATATAGAAACAAAAATGTATTAAGAAAATGATATAAGATACATAAGCGCATTCTAAGGAGTGATATTGTCACGTTGCTATGGATACGTAGGATTAGGTGACACATGCAGAATTATAAAACACGGAGAATACGGTAAGTCAAGCATAAGAACAGATAAAAACATACAGTCATGTACCCACTACAGCACAGCCTGATCCCAAAATCTCAGGGAACAATTTCACAACTGAGTCGATCCAAACAAAAATATCGATAAAAAATCCCAACCCTAAAAAACCGTCAAAGAATCGATACAACAAGAACCGACAAAAGTCACAATCGATACCTGTTTACGACTCCCATGATTTTTTTTTAATATCAATGGCAATGTCAACCTCCTTGTAGGTTCAAATAAAAAAAAAGTCTATTGTAGATGTCCCTTTGTCTGTGGAGTTTTATTCAAAAGAGGATTATAATCGGGTATCAGGCTTATTGAAGTTTATTCGTGGAGAAATCTTTGATACCGTTTGTTTCGTAACGTTAGAAATATTCGTAGTATTTTTGTGTTTTTTGCAGTGTTATCATCAAATCCTGTGGTTTGATCTTTGCTACGATATGTTTTACTAGCTTTTGCCATCGATTTCGTCCACGTGAATGTTGGTTATCGCGGATGCAGACGAAATTGCAGATTTAATAATAGTCTATGTTCTTATCCAGATCTCAAACAGGTTTTGTCGTGATGAGGTATCAAACAAACAAAGTTCTTTTTCATCATCATCATCAAATTAGCCTACAGCCGTCCACAGCTGAACGTAGGCCAAAGAGCACCAACCATCACTGTCCTGGGTAGTCCATATTCATCCGCTGCCCGCCATCTTCTTTAAATCATCGGTCCACCGTGCAACAGGGCATCCCACGCTGCGTTTGCCTTAAAAGTTTATTTTGCATTTAATAATATTAAGTATGGATTTTAGGCAAGTAACAGCTATAATTTTAATCCATACAACAATCACAGGTCACTCAGGTTCATCTAAATGGCAACTTCCATTGAAAATCCTATAAGAATCAATCCATTGTATCTTTCCATTTTTCAAATTAATACACAAAACACTTGCAAACAATTTCTTTACAAGCCCATGGAATGATTTGTTCATCAACCAACTTAAATTTACCGTTCTAAACAACCCACTATCTGCTTTATTACAGACTATAGAAGAGTCAAATTGAAATGGCAAAGAAATTGCCAACAGCACTAAAAAAAAAATTGCGTTCGAAAGATTGTAAGGGTGGATTGGTTTTTAGCAAAGTTTAAAGCCTCAAAGCATTACATTCTGTAAGTCTTAAGTTCAAAGGCGGAAGGTTCAAAGTTCTTTGGCGTAGATGATGATGATGGCATAGAAGAGTTGGCAGTAAAAAGTGTCGTATCCCTCCCATTTCTTTATCAATCACGTAGACAGACAAAAAACGTCTGCACATCGAACTGAGAGTCACTTACGTTAATGGACGCAGCCCTGGAGTGCAATGCTGAGGTTTGCCAAAGACTAAACGGATAGGATATACGAGATAATTTCTACGACGACAATGATTGAGACATCATTAATATGCTACTTAGTTACTTAAGCAGATATACATTGCTTTCAATAATTATGATATGGACTAGGTTATGCCTGTGAATGCCGCTGTATTTTATTTGTTCTAAAATAACCTAAGTTACTCTTAATAAGAATAGCTATATGCTAGTGAAAATATTGTCAAAATCAGTATAGTCGTATAGATGATCAGCAGGAACAAAATCACAACAATTAAAAAAAACTGTTTTTAGTAAAGGTGATGGTAATGTATTTAGTAAGAAGCTGTAATATTGGCATTACAAACAAACACAATAATTTACCTATCTGTATAGATACCAGTTATTGTAATTGTGTCCAGCAGTGGTCGTCGTTCCCCAGATACAATGATGATGATGTTTAAATATGCTTTGCCTCACAACCTATTCTTCCAGTATCAAAACTGCTATAGGCAGAATTCCTTATTTGAGCAGTTTCTGTCCCATCTACAGCTAGCTCATCTACATCCAATCGTCATTTGGTATTAGCTGTCATCATTTGCCGATTGTCTCGCAATGACTGGAGTGACGGGGATCATGTCTGTGCGTTCTTTGTGGTACTGTGTGTGTTTGTGTGTGTTCAATGGTTTGCCCTCCGAGGAGTATTTAGTACTGGGAGGATATGAAGTGATTAGAATGTGAGTATTTTGAATAGATGTTAGTTAGGTGACGGTTTGGATTACTTTTTGTTTTTAACTTCATTTTAGGTTGGGACGTTGTTCATAAGTAGGTATCTCATCATGATTAACTGTTAGTTAATTTATTTCTTTACCTTTTGTGGTTGTTTATTTTTACGTTGATGATTTATTTATTTAATTAATTATGGAAAACGTACGTAAAGCTCTTTATCCCAACTGTCATTCGTAGATCTTTGACAGTCGGTAAGGATAGTCAGAAGCCAAGAAGTCTTACAAACAGTTTTACAAAGAGGTATCGTGTTACCCAGAAACTGGGTTGTGGAGGTCAGATAGGCAGCCGCTCCATATAAAACACTGGTATTCAGCTGCATCCGGGTAGACTGGAAGCCGACTGGACACCGTAAAGCCGTTGTCCTGCGCCTGATCTCTCCCCGGTTGTGTCGGATTGCCGTCCCATCGGACTATGAGAGTTAGGAAAGAGGGAGTGCAGCTGTATTTGCGTGCTATAATATCTCCTGCATACTTGCCGAATACGTTACATTATAGGATAGGATTTAATCATAAATTCGCATGACTTCAGACCCCAGAATACGCCATAAAATCTATTAAACATTCGATTTAAGGTTTAATAGATAATCCAAGTACCAATCTCAACCAACTTATTCTTAGCTCCAATAAATCAAATTAGGGACACACGGCACAGTAATCGTGTCATCTGGCATCAAACTGGAATCGAACCTATTGTCTCGCGACTGACAGATATCTCAATACGATGGTTTATGGCAGTCGATCAGTATTGTCGGCTTATGCTGGCCCATCTGGATTGGGCTTTGAATAATTTTAAGTAGGGTAGATGTACCCAATTGATGGCTGTAACATTTACTTGTAAAATTGACTTTTTTACAGATCATTATTTATAAATTGCATAATTATTTCTATAAGCAATAATTATCTGAGTAAATACTATTATTTAATTGGACACAAGGTGCAGTACTGCACCTTTGTCAAATTCAAGGAGATAACTATGGTAGTGTAACGAATCAATAATATAATAAATAGGTTATTTTGTGATTCCGTTCTTTGTAAGAGGTGTATTCTTAAATGCTGAGAAATAAACCACTAAAAAAGCAAGTATATATTCAGGCCCAGGCCGTAATTTAAATTGATTATTGAAGTCTTTTATGTCTCATATTTGTATTCTACCATTACCATGTCAGCAACATGCTTGTTATTTACTCTTTCGATTTGAATAAAATCCTGGAACTGAATCAGCAGTTTTTTTTTTTACAGATATTTCTCTTATGAACATCAACTGTGTCCTCCACCCTACTCCTCATCCGCACCACATACAATACCAGCTATATTTTATTGTCAATGTTAAATAAAGTCATTATATTGATTGAACGTCCTATCTGACATTTTTTGTAGCTTTGCTCGCGTTCGGGACAAATCGATTGTGATGGACGATGCACCTTATTGAGAGACTACCAAATTACTGATACACCTCCTTACAAACACCATGACTTTTAAGTCAAGCCACTAGAGTATACCTTTGAATGGATTCGAGTTTGTCGGTAACGTGGTCATGGTATAGTTTCTTGGTGATGTAATATAGAGAAATAGCCGTAGTAATCGCATAGAAATTGTATAGTAATACAAAATTTGTAATATTTTGGATACATTGGATGTTTGACGTAAACATATGTATGTCATTAGTTTGCGTCGATTGGGATTGAGTTGTCGGTGTGAAAGCGGTTGTGGTGATTCGATGTGGCTGATTGGTGAAGGTCGATGAATACAATGGACAGGTTATATTTTGATGTGTGGATGTTCTTTCTGTATAGTATCTAAATCTTGCATCAGTTGGATATTGCGTTTGTCTTTTTGACGTACAGGTCTATAACGCTGGATTTGAATATCAAATGTGACTGAACAAACATACCAGCGAACTATGTACCAATGTAGGTACACCTTTGGTACATCTCTGTATTCCCTTTGGGGAATACAGGCGTGATGGTATGTTATGTTATGTGACTGAATATTAAAGTACGCAGGACATATCATACACGATGGATGGCAAACAAACCGACGCGACGGTCCACCTGATTATAAGTGGTCACCGCCACCTATACATATCTGCAATACCAGAGGCCTTACAAATGCGTTGCTATCCCAGACACAAAATTGAAATATATCATGTGCCTGTAATTAAACAGCTATTGTAGCTATAATATTTTGTCATTTTACGTCCTCCTCTCAAACCGCAACATAGCAACGCTGCTTTACAGCAAATTTAGCCGGTGATAGTACTTCCCCAGGCGAGCTCCTTCACACTTCTACCAAAGCTACTTAAACCTTCTCAATTACCCACAAGTTACAAGTTAAAGTTACAAATATCGGTTCTCTCAAGTCATCCATCAGTGCTGTACTTCCGAGGGAAGCGAGATAGATAGATAAAAATGATTATGCTCGCCTACTAGATCAAGATAATCGGTATATTGAGGTGATAGACGCGATCGGTATAAGCCGATCGGTTGCCACTGCGCTTGATGTACAGGGTGACTTGAAAGTGGAATGCTACTTACTGTAGCTGACTTGAAATGTGTAAACGGACACAAAGTAAAGAGCATTAGCCAAGCAGATTCCACAAAATAATAGGTTCGAAAGTTATTTGCAAGGTATAATTCTGTCTTTAAGGTTGATATTTATTAACTTGCGCGTAATATTTTCAAGTACATATTTTTTTGTAGTTTAATTTACTATTGATAATCAATAAAATATTATTATTTTTGAAGATATTGGTGCTCTCTCTGACACAGACCCTAGGGACTAATAATAAATGTCTTATGGAGTGATACCATAAACCGTCTTGCAAGCCAACAATACTTTCTTGCAGGAGTGGCTGGTCACACTGAAAATATTACCTAGTGTTTTAACAATAAAATAATATGGTTAGGACATACCTGCGGCAATTTATTTAAACACACTTGTCTATTTCCACACATTGTCTAGAAACCATCGCCGAGTTTAGTCAAAACAAGAATCTGGCCAACTTTAAACAAATTTTCTTCATAACCTCAAAATAATCCCAAAATCCAAACCCCCCGTATAAAACGTTCGGAAGATCCCGGTGTCGCGATACTGTCGTAGTGATAGATAATCTTTGAAATCGAACAACGTTCGACGGCTGCCCAGCTTAAAGGCCTGTTCAGACCTAAGCGGTATTCGCTACCGCCTGCGGCAGAGAAAACCCAGTGGGTATGCGGTAATGTTACTGTTCAGACCTAAGCGGTATTCGCTACCGTTCGTAACCCGCGCGGTATGTACCTCTACCCACAGCGGCAGCGAATATCGCTCAGGTCGCTGTAGCCGCGGTACTTGATACTAAATACCTGAGCGAAACCCGCGCGGTATGTACCTCTACCCACAGCGGCAGCGAATATCGCTCAGGTTTGAATAGGCCTTAATGTGGCATTAATATATTGGACGCGCTTGCGCAGCCTGCCTGTACGTATCTCAGGCTGTGTAGCTTTGTATTGGAGGAACAGGATTGTACTGGTAAAGTGTTGAAAGAAAGTGATTCATTGTTCTACGAGTACGTAGAGTTTCTAGTTGTCAGTCTTTGATTTTTGGCACTGGCTCGCTAGATTATTCAAAAGTCAAATCATTTATTTCAACAAATAGATCTTTGAAAGGCGCCTTTGGAAGACATTTACAAGACAAAAATATAAATTAACTTTAATTTTTTCGGTTTTTAGCAGTGGACTGCTGATAAGCTGATGATGAAATATTTTTCTGCTACTATATATTGATTTCCTTGTTAACCTAGTGGTTTTAAGCGCGACTGCTACGCTAGAGGTCTGACAGTAGTACCTACAAAGTTGGTTGAAAATTTGAGAGTGTCCGTGGAGTTTTTTTGCTTGTTCTTCTCCATAGGTCTCTACAGAGACCGGGTACAGAGGCGAGACAGTGTCTAATCATACTTGATCAGCTGGAAATTAAAAGATTACGTTTTGGAACGAGCAACTAGCTTCAACTTTTTTAGTAACTGACCGACTCCTTGACAATTCAAAAGTATCAATGGATGTAAATGGTTTACACACACACACATACCAACTCGCCTGTATTCCCCGAAAGGTTAATCAGAGGTGTAACTAATGTACACCCACAGTTCGCAGGTATGTTTAGGTCTCATGTAAAAGGGGGCGAGCCTATTGCCATTAACCGGGCACAAATCCTAACTCCGAGCTGCTACTGAGAACTCAAATGGTTATATGGTGGTGGTGGTATGTTTTTTAAATGGTTTAGTTAAAACGAATTCTTCGATTTGACTAGTCAAAAGGCTGAATGTTTGAATAATTTGACCGTACAAAATTGGTGTGTTATAAACTAATATGCAGTTGGTTTTGGGCTTATAGAGATGAGAATGATGGAAGACAATCATCTGCATCTGATACGACTAGACCATTTGGAAATGGCTAGACGTATTATGACATTGAAAAAAAATTGCAACATCTGAACTTTGCTTTTTAGTTTTAGACATGACGGCATAAAATCAGCAAGGATTTATTAAAGGCTAGCTTTTGCCTGCGACTTCGTCCATGTCAAAGTTGATTCATTATTCCTTATGGGAACCGTAAATTTTTCCGGAATAAAATAAAAATATAATATAAAAAAATATACCATCACGCCTGTATTCCCCGAAGGGTTATGCAGAGGTGTATCAATGTACACCCACAGTTCGCCGGTATATTTAGGTCCCATGTAATAGGGGGCGAGCCTATTGCCATTAACCGGGCACAAATCCAAACTCCGAGCCGCTACTGAGAATTTCATAGAAAAACCCACTAACACTTTTTGCTCGACCTGGGAATCGAACCCGGGACCCCTTGCACAGCAGTCGCACTTGCGACCACGAGACCAACGGGGCAGTTCGTTTCGGAATAAAAAGTAGCTTATATGCTATTTCAAACTAAAATCTATCGCCATGCTAAATTTAATCCAGATCCGTTCAGCCGTTCTGGTGTGATTTGGTAACAAACATTCATCCATCCAAATTTTCGCATTTATATAGTTGGCTATATAAAACATCCACTTGTGAACCTATCCTACCTACACCGAAGATTTGAAGTCGTGATGAACACATTTGAATCGAGTAGCAACGATTCCATTCACACATTCCTACGCCCTTACTAACGCTTACCATTCATAAAAATAAACGATTCAAGCCGATTCAAATAAAAGTATCGATATTAAAATATCCGAATCGATTTGATCCTTTGGAAGTTTGATAAATGAATCGAATACAAAGGTGGCCAGTCACCGGACGTTCGAAATATAAAAATTAAAAAAGTATACAGCTACTGTCCGCTTGTACTATTAATCAAGTTCTTTTAGAATCGACAATATTAGTAATGCTGTTGCTTTGATCTGTATTCGTGAAGTTTTAAGGTTTATTATTGTTAGATACAGCTGGAAAGTAAAGTTTGTTTGTAGCGGTCATTGATAAAATAAAATAGTCGATTTTTTGCTGTATCTACTAATAGTTT
Source organism: Caradrina clavipalpis (assembly GCA_932526535.1). Lineage (NCBI taxonomy): Eukaryota > Metazoa > Arthropoda > Insecta > Lepidoptera > Noctuidae > Caradrina > Caradrina clavipalpis. The sequence goes on along the minus strand of OW052106.1, from coordinate 1,113,074 downwards.
TGACCAAGTAATAGTTTAGTTTTGGACTAAACCTAAGAATGGGAATGTTCCAGAGGCGAGGACTCCATACAACTGGATTTCTACCGGCTTCCTTTTGGAGGTTCAGAACAACAGCTACTCTACTGTACAGGCCATCATACATCTTCTATGTTCCATTTTGTTGTCTATTGATTTGACGATATCCTTAAAGAATTAAGCAATTTTGCTTTGGTTTTCCTTTTAAGAAAATGGACCTCTCGCACATGCAAATCATGATACTATAACATACCAGCTTATTATTGTCCCACTGCAGCAAACACTGCAGGGAAGAAACTTCATCTCATACAAAAAAGGCATGAGCTTGATCACCACGTTTGCTCAAGGCGAAATAGGGATTTCAGACTTACATTAATGATTAAAAGTCTAGGTTTCCTAATAATGTTTTCCTTCACCGATGTCAGCGATGTCCAAGATAAACAGTACAAGTAGGTACATAATTATGTATGAATTGTAAAAGTCAACTTTGGTACTTGCAAACCCACAACCAAGTAGGGGACGAATTGGAAATTTTGGCATCAGTGATCTCTATTTTTGTCAGTAATTACGAAACGTATAAAAATGTGAGTTGGTGTTCTGAATAGTTCATGATGAAAGCCTTATTTTGTTAGTTTTCATTACATGATTAAGTAACTTTAGTAACAGAGAAAAAATATCAAACATACCTCTTTTTAAATAGAGATTCACATCTTATGGGCAAACGGGACCGATTTTAGCCTCTCAACTTGCTCTGTAGACAAGTCTATAAATACTCTTTAAAATTGTAGAAGGATTTTCTCAAGTTATCATTTCCGACTAAATAAAAAAACAAAAAGCTTACTTACCGGTGTGTGTGCGGATTGCGGGGGGCGCGCGCCTGGTCTAGAATTATTGTTAAACAATTCGTCGCCTTAATCAACAAGAAACAACTCATAATATTGACTAAAATAATACAAATCGATTTATTACCTTCGTGAACTAAACAAACACCACGACGCTAGCTATGAGTAAGGGGCTAAGCAGCAATTATACAGACGCATCGTCCATCAATTGATTTAGTGCGGCTCATCTTATTTATTGTCGGTAAATATTATTTATAGATGTCACAAATGGTATAAGTATGGAAGTTGAGAAAATGGTGTGGCGACTGTAGGGTTATCTTAGAATCAAGTCGTTTTAATTTATTGTAGACTAGCTGTGCTTTCGGTTTCGTTCGTCTATACATTACCCAACACTAACTATACCGTGCGTCTTTGGTTAACGCTCTGCAAAAACATTTATTAAATGGGACCAGTATTTCCTGAGATTAGAGCCTTCAAACGAACAAACAAACAAGAAATACTTCAGCTTAATATTATGAGTATAGATACCTTAGTTAGACAACGTAAATATGATTTAAAACTCTTAAAAACAAAAAATATACAACTTAATATCTAGTTTTAGTTATTCTTGAGTTATAGGCACAATTACGGACTGAGAAAGCTATTTAGTTAAGGTAGGTGAATTTTCCAATAATATGGAGAGTTGGAGCTATTGGCAAATTGCCATTACGATCCTGAAAGTGTAACGTAATTAGCGATAGTCGTGAATTTGGTTGAGTGCAAATACTAAGCAATTTTGAACTCATGCTTGAAGATAATAAAAATTAATTTAACTGAAACAAAATTTGCTTAAAAGTAAAAAATATTTTACCATGTTAGAAGACTGTACTTTTATTATCCTTTCTACTGTCGCGGCAAACATTTGAATGACTTGAAATTCATGTGTATTATGTCACTTTTATTAAAATATAATACACCTATATTCTGGCAAATAAAGCCCTAATTAATTATTTCAAGTCGTAACACTCTCACGCGATGCCAAAATTCAATGATCTCCATTGTTTTAAAATAAAAAGTTCCTAACTTACACACATTTACCAATCGACCACACAAATAATAATATTATTAATTCGAATCCGGAATCCGGTCCTGGAGCGTCGCCCCATGAATCTTCGACATCCGCCAGGGAGGCATTCAATTTGTCACTCCTGTCAAAATAATGTAAACTGCTTAAAATAATCGGACATTATCGGCTCGGTGTGAATCGGGTGGTATCGAGAATTTGACGTGGACTTTGCCCGATTTTAGATCGATTAAATTAAAAAAAGCTCGGCCGAGTGAGAGTCGGAATAGCACGTGAAGGGTTCTGTATCATGGATTAATATTTGAAGACACATAGAAAAACAATAAGTTTCTTGTGTTTAATTATATTTTTTCTCATTTATCTACTAGCGGCCATAGTACTGCACACTTTGTGAAAATTGTAATAGGGTCCCGTTGAAACTTCTTTACGAAACCCATATATATCTAACAAAAGCACTTGTATTTTTTTCAAGCTCCGACTTCAATCAATTTCTAAAAAGGCAAATTGCATTATTAATATTTTACACTACCCCTGTGCTGCTCTGTTCTTTAATTATTTTTCTTCCTTCACCAACACTAAATACTAAAACAAAATGGCAGATAAAAACATTCCAAAAATGTTTTCGAATCAAATCCATTTCTAACGGAAATTATCTTTCACTTTTAATAGGTAGATAAGTACGTTAATAATATCGATAAAATCCGTTGATAAAATCAAGAGCTGTCACAGTGAAATATTCATATTGCATAGTTATTTATATCAAACTCAGTTATTTTCGCGTTCAAAAGAATACTTATCATTTGTTGACGCTACCGCCCACGTACTGTCGCTCGCAAAACTACATTACTGACACAAAAAGATGCCTTTTTGGGCCCTAAAATGTTGCTAAAGGTGAACTTTGAATTTTGGATGCTATGTATGAGCAGAATGTCAATGGTTTAAAGTTGGAAAATATTACACAAGGAAAATTACAGTATTAACTAATTTAATAGTAGTTCTTGCAATTTATTATGTTTTTTAATATTTATCCAAAAAATTCGATCATTATTCGGTACTTTGATATAAGATTTCAGAATTCTGTTTTAGTTGCATTTTTTTACGACCCAGTTAAGCCGGTTCTTTACAATGAAATCTCAATAAACTGTTTATAGTTCTACCTGGGTAATTTATTTATTTCGAATCTCTAACAAAATAAACACATAAACCATGGAACCATGTGTACCACATACAAAAAATATTTTACCATTATTTATAGGACACCACAGCATGCACAAGAAAGTAAAATTAATTAAAACTAATCTAATTTTTTTTAAGTCGCTGTGCAAGCGACTTTCACTTTTTACTATTAAACTTTTCATTTAACCTTCAAACATACTTCCTCCTTCAATCAACCAACCATTCCCCAAAAACAGCAGCATCTTAACACCATATTGTCAGTATCGATAAAATATGGTCTGCCGAGTCAAAGGCCGAGAGGTCCCTGAATGGAGCCTCCCAGGATTATGTCCGTATCGGCACCCGTTGAAAAGTTAGATCGCTCCTAATTATGATTTATCGAGTCCCGGTCGAGTCACCTCAGAGGTTTTTCAACGACTTTTTGTTCGCATCGTACTATCGATCGACAGTTTGAGGATTTAAAACCGGTTCGGTCAAGCTTTGGAAGTGTTTAATAATAATTGAATTATTAGACGAATAGGATTGTTTTGATTATGTGTTTGTTTATTGGTTTTGTTGTGGACTATTTTTGTGAGCAAGTTACCGTTTTTTTTTTATAAATGTGCAACTGGGATTCCCAATAAATAACTTATGTCTTTGATGACTTGCTTAAGAAACATCACATTTCAAACTAATCCATCAAGCCGTCTAGGCTACAGTGAATGCCAAAGAAATATGCATACACATAGGTACGTTAGACAAACATAATCCTCTTTTTACGGGCCTGTTGGTCTAGTGGTTAGTGGCCCTGACTGCTAAGCCGGAGGTCGTGGGTTCGATTCCCACCCAGGACAAACTTTGTGTGACGAGCATGATTGTTTGTTCTGTGTCTGGGTGTGATTTATCTATAATATGTATGTATTTATAAATTATATAAGTATGTATATCAGTTGTCTGGTTACCATAACACAAGCTCTGCTTAGCTTGGGATCAGATAGCCGTGTGTGAGTTGTCCCAAGATATTTATTTATTTATTTATTATTTTTGCAGTTGGATAAAAAGTAAAAAAATAAAAGCCTTTTCTCCCTCCTAGTAAAAAGATAGTTTGCGATTTACGGTCGATAACATTTCGATACATGAACCATTATGGATGAACTCAATGAGGTTGTTGAAAGTAATGATGAGGTTGATATAGTAATAGGAATAAAAAACAAAACAATTGAACTATATCCTTATAATTCACCCGACATTAGCAGGTTCAGTGAGAGTGTCAAACTCCTGGCAGATGAACGTCCCACTATTCGTGTAGGCTTCTGCTCGCCACAGCACTCTCCCGTACGGCATGGTGGACACCCAGATGTGCTGTATCATATTCACGTCCAAATTCTTGAATATGTAAGCACCCTAAAAATCAAAAGGGTTTATAGAGTTCTATGAGAAAAATGGCAATAAGCTCGACCCCCATTACACGGGACCTAAACATATCAGCGAACTATGGTTGTACATGGTACACCTCTGCCTAACCCTTTGCGGAATACAGGCGTTATGTTATGTTATGTATGAGAAAAACTCTGACACTTTGATAAGCGTGAGCTTTGGCCTCGTATAGACCTATGATAAAGCTTGTACCTTAGGACAATCTGTAAGCCAATCTGATTTCGTAGTCAGTTTTAGGATTGCTGATTCAAGCTTAAGTGGAGCGAAGAAGAGTGAGAAACTTCTCGGAGCGTATGTGGAATTTTCTGTTAGTTCTTCTTCATAAAGATCTAGTTACGTTGTGGAGCGGGCAATTAGGTTCTACTTTCTGACTAACTGACCAAATTGTTGACAGTTCAATAGTATGTGTAAATAATTTTGTCATTTTTGACTTTGGAGTGTAGAGGGAGAGGATGTTCGCAGTCATAAAGTGCTCATCAGCGCATCTTGGAAGCTCAAGCTTCACCAGTTACGACATGTCCACCACACGGTGTGGCAGGCTTACAACAAAGAATAGTGGGTAGTAGGTGGGTGGTAGTAGGTTAGGTACACCGATTCCGCTAGTCTCCTATATAATATAGCAATAACTGAGGACTTAAGATTCCAAGCAGTGGACAGCTATGTGATAATCATGATGGGCGTCGTCCCTCAGCAGACTTATCCTGCAAGAGACTTCGACAGACTACCTAAAGTCTAGTCGTATTTAAAATTCAACCTTACCTTGATAAACATACAGTTATTTTTATCATACTTGATATTGATAGCTTTAAAGGTGAGGTGTATCAACAATCCATGGCAGTTTAAGTTGGTAAACATATGAACTTGGTGCCATTGATCATCGCGCCACACGTAACTTTTAATTTTCATCTAAAACATATAAAATGAAATACAACAGCTTTATCATTAGCTTCCAAGTATGATAAAGGCCGTTCGCTGGTGTATATACTGCCCTGATAACAAAGAATGCAGTAATCGACATTTTTGTGATTTTCACTTTTTTCCAGAAATGGCATCCCAGGAGGTTCATGCACATGAAAAAAAATAATTTTCATAAAAAAATTCACTCGAAGTATGTTTTTTATGATATGATTTTCGCCGTACTTGCATGAAAACTGCTATAATGATAAGAAAAAACGCAGTATTAAGCATGACCTAAGAAAGAATGCAGTACTTGCAAGAATAAACTAAAACAGAATGCAGTAATATCCACTACTTTATTGCTTTGTTTTACATCCAGTAGACAAATTGCTAAATCAAAACGCAGTACTCCACATTACTGTATTTAAGTGTAGTAAAGACTTGCGAAGTCGTAGCCGTAGTCGTAGCAGTGCGATCCATTGCCGCGTTTTGTCTTAGTAAATCAGTTCGGCGACGTCATTCGGTGGAGTAATACGAATACGAATTTGCAAAAACATGTTTTTTTTTTACTTCACCCTAATGCTGCATATTATAAGAACAAAGTAGGTTTTTAACATCCGTATAGTTTACTCAATACTTTATTTGCATTCCACGATGTAAAAACTTAGGTCGTAGCTAAGACTAAAAAAACCTTAACCTTAAAATGCACCTATATAAATCGTTGAGAAGACACAGTACACTTCAACTTAGCTCCGAGCATATAATAATGGCAATAATTACTAAAAAAGAATGCAGTAATCAACTTGTGCTAAGACATAATGCAGTAATACGCGCAAGTGCTGCATTTAGTTTTAGTATCCTGTGACTCGGAAACGACCTGATAATAAACCGAAACGCAGTAATACGTATTATAATTGCATATATTAGTAAATTAAATAAAGGAAAATTATCTTGTAAAAGCTTGATTTTTTTCCGATTTTTTAGATATATAATATGGCCAATAAAATACGAACAACTGGCTCAGATCATATGAAATATGTTTTTTGCGTTTATCTCGGAACCGCCATTTTGCGATTACTGCATTCTTAGTTATGACGGCAGTATAGTCAAGACTCTTTTATGATAAGAGCTAGCAGATCATACAACACGATATGTCAGATCGATGATCTTGATTTGTTCACCACCAGTGTCACTACACTATAACAACGATCGTGTCGTGATGGCCCAGTGGTTAAGGCGCCCGCCTCTCATGCACGAGGTTGTGGGTTCGCAACTTGGCACGGGCAAGTACCAATGTGACTTTATCTAATTCATATGTACTTTCTAAGTTTATCTTAGACATCACTGACATCGGTAACCATGTCAGAGGCCTTTGGGGCGGTTTAGAAACTCTGACACTAGGGTGTGTGTGGGGTCGTTAGACCTTACTTGCCCACACGATAAAGAAGACTATAACAACGCTATGTAACCGCTTCTTCAAAGATCACTTCCATTGCTCGTATTCTGATCTGTTGTGGTCGTGTTGTGTTCTGTTTATGATCCAAGGCAGTTGTATCGTTTCTCCAGGACTTGTCGAGTTTCATTGCTTTTCCCGCTGTCTCCACTGTTGATTCTGAATTTCAGGAGTTGCAGTGGTTGGGAATAGTGTGACGTGTTTGCTCGTGTTCTGTTGTTATTTGTTCTTTTTATTTTTACCTTCTCATACCTGTCTACTGTCTCTTGTTCTATCCTAATTTTGTAAGTGAAAACTAGTAAAGGGCTTATTTTACAATTGTTAACCCATCTATAACCTAGATGCCAGTTTTTAAGTAATCAAATAAAATAAATAAATAAACAATCACAAACCTTAACATCCACCGTGTCTTTTAAAACTGTAAGGTTACCATTTAGGGTGTTCTTCCCATCGATATTTAGAACTGTTGGAAGGAAGATTATTGTTGGATTCTTCGAGTAGGGTTTGAAAGGATTGCTGCAGTTCTTGACACTAACTATGGACGTTTTAAAAGAACCCTGAAAAATTTAAATGGTTTCAAATAGAAGCTGAAACGAATTTTCTCTAAAACCCATTAATTTGTTAAAGAAATGAATACTTACAGCGATTCTCAATTCATAATATCAAGTGTTCTGATTAGACAATAATAATATATTTACTGCTTATAATAAAAGACAAACAGGAGCCTACGTTTATGTGATGTCAATCTTAGCAATACGTAAAATAATGAAACGCTTACCGAAGTTGGTGCAGGTTCAGAAACACAACAGACCATTGATAATAAATTTAATATAAACAAAAATACAAGAATAAAATCCTTAATAATCATTTTCACTCGTCACATATCCTAGTCAGTTAAAATCACATTAACTTTAGTTGGTTATCAGAGCAGCAGATATAGGTACTATTTTTAGCAAATGAGGCAGATAACGAGGCTTTAAATAGACATAATTATTATTATCTGATTCATGTAAATTGCAGTTTCGGATAAATGGGAAAATTTTAACAAGTTAATGGGAGTAGTGTTTGTAAAGATGTAAGACAGCTGAAGGTATTCAACCATAAAACACTGGTTCCGTGTTCGTATCAAACTCTTTGCAGACGATCGTTCCACTATTTAAGGAGGTTTCTATTCGCCACAACAGCCTCCCGTATGACAAGGATGAAGCCCAGATGTGTTGCATCTGATTCACGTCTATATTCTGGAAGGGGTAAACACCCTGAAAAAACAAACAATAAAAGAGTACATAGGTCTGTGATAATGTCTGGATTCTAGGTTGCACCTACAACCAGCTCTAAGATTGCTAAAGATTTCAAGCTCAAGTGTAATGGAGTGTTGGAGTAGTAGGTACTCTAAGCTATAATGGTCTGATGCTTGTAAGCTCTAGGATTCGTTGATGCGTATGTTGGCACCACACTAGCATCACCGAACATATATTCTCCACTACAGTACGTCGATTCTGTAAAATTCAGACATGAACTCGCATCTCACGTCGCTATTCACCCTCACTTCGCTTAAGGTTCAAAATGACATTGATTTATTTGACACTTTACAGTGCGAAGTGAGCGTCAAGAGACGGTGGAATTACCGTATAGAATGCCACTTCTTACGGGATCTCATACTTTATCTGTTAAAATTTCCCCGTCAATTTAGTTCAACTCACTGACACGTTCGCAAGAGTGGCGCTAGTGTAAATTCGAATTATTGACCTAGTTTTTAGAATGCCTGAACTGCCTCGTTGGCCTAGTGGTCCTGAGCGCGACTGCTACGTTAGAGGTCCTGGGTTCGATTCCCGGGTCGAGCAAAAAGTTGTTATTGGGTTTTTCTATGAAATTCTTAGTAGCAGCTCGGAGTTTGGATTTGTGCCCGGTTAATGGCAATAGGCTCGCCCCCTATTACATGGGACCTAAATATACCGGCGAACTGTGGGTGTACATTGGTACACCTCTGCCTAACCCTTCGGGGAATACAGGCGTGATGGTATGGTTTTTAGAATGCCAATCAAGAAAGTCACAGCGGATTCAGATTCGAAGTTTAGAACGAGGACTTACAGAATCACACAGGTGTACGGCCACAAAATGTTGGGAAACAAGGTTGGGTATCATGATTCTGCTGGTCTCCCATGCAGCAAAGACTGAACACTTAAGATTTCAAGCAGTAACAAAGCAATGAGCTATTGCAAGTCTAATTCTAGCAAAGGGCAGCAATCTAGAGACCTATCGATATAGAGACTTCAAAACCTGATAAGATACAATTCGTATTTAAATCTCAGTCTTACCTTATAGAACAAACAGTTCTTTCTGTCATACTTGAGTCCGATAGCTGCCAAACTGAGGCGTAGCACCAGTCCGTGACAGTTTAGGTTATTAAAATTATGGCATTGGCGCCATTGACCGTTGCGCCATCCGAAAGCTTTCATTGCTATCTAAAATAAAGTATGTAATAAAAAAAGCAGCTTTATCATCATCTTTCGAGAATACAGAGAGAAATTTCAGTGTACAGCACATTTTTTTATATCATTGGATGGCATATGAGCCGATGGCCCCACTGATGTAGTGGTCACTACTGCCTATGAGACATCTGCAATTCTAGAGGCCTTGCAAATGCGCTGCCATCCCAAAAACAGAGTTGAAATGTGTCATGTGCCTGTAATTACATCGGCACCCAGGTCCTTCAAACCGGAACACAGCAAAGTTGCATTGCGGCAGAAATAGGTATGAAGGTAGTACTTCCCTACACAAGCTCCTTTAAAAAGAGCTCTGCTACTACGATAACTTCACAAACACCTTACTGATCAGCTTATATTTTAATCGGAGCATGAAGTAAGGACCGGGGTGGTTTGCGCTCATTGGGGAGACCTATGTACAGCAGTAGACGGGTATAAACTGATATGATGATGAAGTATCGTATCAGAGTTAAGGGCCGACGCCAAAGAAGTAGAATCATTGAACAAAGTCCCGTCAGATAGTGCTTGCGATTCAAGTAAGGCAGCATTACCTGCACGATACCAGTGAACTGAATAGCCATATTGATTTTACTATTGTATCCTGCTTGTAATATTAGCTGTACAGTCTTGTGACCTAAACTGAGTCTCAATAAATAAAAATACCAGCTTCACTGCAAGGCAAAGGCTTCTTCTCTTACTGAGAATCGTGGCGCTCAAGGCGGATTGGCGATTTCAGACTTATACTCATCATAAGTCTAGGTGTCCTCACGGTGCTTTCCTAAACCGATGTCCGAGATGTCCAAGATAAATTAAGAAAGTACTACATAGGACTGTCTCAATGCTGCTGTCTCAAAATAAACCACATCTTAACGTGGTTTTTAGCTTTATTAATGTAAAGGATTCGGTCACAAAATAGAACAATCACACATACCTTTATATCCTTCGTGTCTCTCACAACGGTAATGTTTCCGCTAAACAAGTTCTTTCCATCAGTATTGTGGATCGACGTATAGAAGGACATTGGTGAATTCTTTAAATATGGTTTGGCAGGATTACTACAGTCTTTGATACTGACTATCGAAGTTTTAAAAGGACCCTGGAAGATTAAAGGTTCTGGCTCCATCATCAGGACCGTGGACATTCAGTAGGATAAGAGTACTTGTAAAGAATTATCGAATTAGACCAAACTCGACTCGTTGTCGTCGCGATACAGAATTGGAAGTTGACCATGGGGGTAAACTTCCAGTTCCATTATCAGACTAGCTCATTGTTATTCGACTTCCAATACGTATGCAAATTTTCAGCTCAATTGATCGTCTGGAAGTGGATCAAATTTAACTTGTAAGATTTGATTCCCCAAAAAGACTGGGACAGATGAAGTGTTTTTTTTAAATAATAATCCAATGCTTACCGAAGTTGGAGTAAGATCAGAAACACAACAGCACATTGATAATAAATATATTAAAAACAAAACTACAAGAAATAAATCCTGAATAATCATTTCTAGCCGTTATAGATCCTAGTCAGTTAAAATCACATTAACTTCATCTGGGTGTCAGTGCGTCGGATGTACCTATGTACTATTTGTAGCAAATGAGGCGTATAATGAAGCTCTGAATAGGCATAGAACTATAATGACCTGGCCCATGCAAATTGCAGTTTTATATAAAACTGCAATATACATTAGAATTACATTTAAGCATGGTTATAGGAAGAAAGTATGTCTTGAAGAAAGGATTAAGAAATTATATGAAGTCTAAAGATGAGATCAAAAACACATAGCAAATCCTAAATTATTGGGATAAGGGTACAAGAATGATATAACATCTAAGCAGGTTCAGTTATAGTTTCGAAATCCTTGCAGTAAAACGTTCCAGCTTGAGAATAGGTTTCTGTTCGCCATATGATGTGCCCGTACTCCACGTTAGAAAACCAAAAATGTACTAATTGATTCACGTCCACATTTTCGAAGACGTACGAACCCTGAAAGTCAAACAAAATGTGCTCTTGTAAAAACCACCTCATTAAAGTTCATCGTTATTATCATATCAGACGCAAGACGTCCACTGCCGGACATAGCACCCTCCCCCCCCCCCCCCCTCATAGATTTCCAAAAGGACCGGTTGGAAGCGTCTTCCTGCAGTCTTAATCAGCTCGTCAGTCCACTTTGTTGGTGGACGTCCTAAGCTGCGCTTGCCGATGCGTGGTTTCTTTTCGAGAACTTTGCGGCCCTATTGGCCATCGGCACTGCGTGCCACGTGCCCTGCCCACTGCCACTTCAACTTGCTGATTAGTTGGGCTTTGTCGGTAATTAATTTTCACTATTAAGATCTACTCATTTCTGGTAGTTGGAAAGAAAAAACTACCATCACTTCGGTAATCCCACACACTAGTTTTTCATAGGTGTTCCATCACCAGGTCGACAGTTCATTGGTGGATAAATTCTCTCTAAATCATCGTCATTTACATCGATTCTAGGCTACCAAAGGTGTGGGAGTAGTACTGCATGAGGTCACACACTAGTCAATCTTTCCGAGGCTTACCTTGAAGTATGTGCAGCTTCTTCTGTCATGCTTTACATTCACGGCAGTACATAGGAAGTGCAGTACCATACCACGGCAGTCCAGGTTATTTATGAGTAAGTTAGGCTCCCAATTTTCATTGCGTAATATGAAACTTCTGAGTTTTATCTGGAAAATAATAATCAATGATATAAAAAATATATTTTATCTTTACTTCATTACTTGTTACATAAATTAATAGTTTTTAAAATTTCTGGTGCTTTAACTCGCTTTCTAAGGTACTCATAGCCAATGGTTGTAACGAATTAGCAAATCCAACGTAACTAATGCTTTTAGCTTTAGAGATCACCTGGCGAAATGGGAAACGGCCATCATGTCTATGATGGTCGTTTCGCCATTCACACTAAGTGCCAGATGGATTTCCGCCTAGCACCCAGCCTTACAGAGCTCCTAATCAGACAAAGTATTATAATATGCTGAAGTGTCCCAATTGTCCGTGCTCCTATACCCTTGACGATCTAAGTAGAGCTTCTGACGCGGCAATAAATGTGGCCACCTACTGGGCCCAAGTAATATAAATTATTATAAATGTATAATTGATACGAAAAGAACAAGTCTTAGACTTATGAACATTTTGTGGTCACAGAAATGAGATAATAATCAAATCGCAGCTAGATCATTGATAGATCATCCATTGCCTTTAAGAAAACAAAAATTGACAGTTTGAGCCGATATCGACTAGTCCAACTTCAATAAATAACAAAATAGTTACAAAACCCTACCTTCATATTTCTCGTGTCCTTTAAAACGGTAATATTACCACTCAGTGTGCCATTATTTGTTCTAGATTCGAATAAAACCGGAGGATTCTTCATGTATGGCTTGCTTGGGTTGGTACAGTCATTGATGCTAGTGATTGAAAGTTTGAACGGACCCTGAAACAATACAAATTTTAAGACCTCATTCGGTCAAAAAGAGACTTGCACACAGTTTTTAGAACGAATGATCTCTCAGGGTGTTCCTATTCTGAAAAAATCTTTCCCAGTAATGCTATTGGCAGCTCGCCTTAATCTTACTTCAACTACATTCATTCATATCGGCTGTTGATAATTTCGACAGATATGATGCCAAGCTAACCTAAATTCACTGAGGAATATTTTGACAGAAGTTGGTTTCATGAGAATATCAAATGACTACAGGTAAAACGAAAAAAAAAACATTTTATTGTAATAAAACATAACAAAACACTTACCGAAGTTGGAACAGGTTCAGAAACCGAACAGTACATTGGTAATAAATATAACATAAACACAAATACTAGAAGAAAATCCTGAATAACCATTTCTAGACGTCACAGATCCTAGTCAGTTCAAATCACATTAACTTTAGTCGGATATCAGGGCAGCAGATATACCTAGATACTATGTGTAGCAACTGAGGCAGTTAATGAGGCTTTAATTGACTTATCTATTATTATATTCTGTTCTGTTTGTTCTATGTGGATTACAGTTTCAGACAAATGCAAAAATCTAGGTTTGTTCATGGGAGTAACGTAGTCATAATAAGGAATGAGCTTGTATGACCGACTTTCATTGAGTTTTATTTGTTTTCAGCGTAACCCCAATCCTGTTTCTTAAATAAAAGTAACCAAGTTACTCCTTAAATATTAGGTATCTGCCAGTTATAGTCAATCAGCCTAACCGATTTTGAAGAAACTTTAATTAACCAAACTAAGAGGGAACAAACAGACAAACAATTGTGTTTTTGGTGTTTGTCCCGTGTAAACATTCATACGCATTTAGTTAAAAGCTATTATTTTGACATTACACACATACTCTTCAATTTAATAATGGATGTAATTTTATTTTACAGATGTGATAGTATATGAGGCCAGATGAAGGTATTCAACCAAAGTAAGCAGGTTCCGCATTAGTGTCGAATTCCTTGCAGGTGAACGTTCCACTATTTGAGTAAGCTTCTGCTCGCCACAACATTCTCCCATATGCCAAGGTTGGAACCCAGATGTGCTGCATCTTATTCACGTCCAAATTCTGAAAGGGGTAGACACCCTGAAAAAATTAAAGAATTAAAAAGTACTTTGGCCAAAACTCAACCAGTTGGATGTGCGTTTGCTGTGGCCTCGCATAGATCTGTGACAATTCCTGTATTTAACTAGGTTTGACCGGCAGCGGTTTCAAGTTTTCTATAGTTTTCGAGCTGAAGTGGATCGGAATTTTGTGGTAGTGGTTGCCCTAAGTCAGAATCGTGTGATGATTGTGATGATTCATCAGCATATCCTGAAAGCCGAGGTTGATTACCTCGAATCTGCTGGTCTCCTAAACAGCAATGACTGAGGATTTAAGATTTTAACCAGTAACAAACCAGGGAGCTACTATCTGATGGTAACAATGAAAGTCCTCCAGTCCTGCAAAAAACTTACTCAATACTCAATATATTTATTGCTTCCACAAGTACACTTAGATGGTAGGTTTTACAAAGATATTGATCATTGTGGACCCTGTCGGGCACTGCAAACGGTAGGAGAGAGGAAGAGGGCTTTCGAGGAACTTCGAGGGCCTGATAAGATTCTAATCGTATTTAAATCTCAATCTTACCTTAAAGAACATACAGTTCTTTTTGTCATACTTGATTTGAATTGCTGCATAGGTGAGATGTATCAGCAGTCCGTGACAGTTCAGGTTGTTAAACATTTGGTATAGGTGCCAGTTATCGTTGCGCCATTCAAAAAGTTTCATTTTTATCTAAAATAAATAAATAGGAGCAGCTTCATCATCATCTTTCGAGTAACATTAAGGCCAAAAAGTTTTTTTTTTTAAATAACCCCAAAGAGATAATTTAGTGTACCTACATCTACTCAAAAGAACTAAAGCAACCGACATAGCTCTCAAAATTGCGAATCTCAAGTGGCAATGGGCAAACACATAGCTTGTAGAGTAGACGACCATTAGGGTCATAAGGTTCTCGATTGGCGACTATGCACCGGAACGCGCAATATGTGGGCCCCGTACGAGGTGGACCTACGACTAGAAGAGGTCACGGGACATCGGTGGATGGGAGTAGCGCAGTATATTCGGTCATTGTGGTTCTGGGTCATATTTAGGTAAGGCATTTGTCATGCAGCGGACTTCGTTCGGCTGACATAATGAAGATGACGACGATGATGACATCTACTTAACTCTAGATAATTAGCCTTATTATCATTTTACTGATCAGCACATATGTTCACCGTGACATGAGGTGCCTTACCAAAATTTGCACCGCCATCTGAGAAAAAGAATAATTTAACAAATTCGCTTTAGATACAGACATGCATACGTAATAAGGTGGCGCTCAAAAACCCCGCGCCATCCAAGAGTGACGACTACCCGCAGAAAGCTGATACCAAACTGATCGGAATTGTTTTTACTATTGTGTCCTGCTAGCTATGTTAGCTGTACTGAGTTTTGTAATCTAAATCAAATGATTATGCAAATAGTGAGTAAAATAAACCATATCTAAATATGGTCTTGAACCTTTTTGTTATTAAACAGTTTTCGGTCATCAAAAAAAACAATATAACATACCTTTACATCTTTAGTGTCTCTTAAAATGGTAAGGTTACCGTGAAGCATGTTCTTCCCATCGATATTGTGGATCGCTGGGTAGAAGACTATGGGTGAATTCTTCAAATAAGGTTTGGCAGGATTAGTGCAATCCTTTACACTGACTATCGAAGTTTTAAATGAACCCTGGAAGATTAAATGTTCTGAATCTATTATCAGGACGCTGGACATCATCTGGGATCAGGGTACTTAAGAAAATAAATCAATCTAGCCCAAACTCGACCCGTCGCCGCCGTCTCGTTTACAATTTTCATGATCACCTTCCACCTCCATCATCAGACCAGCTCCATGACGTCATTATATTGCATTGTAATACAATTTCCACAATGTAGGTAAATTTTCAGCTCAATCTACTGCCAGGAAGTTGGTGAAATCTAACTTGTAAGATTTGATGATCCAAAGACACTGGTTCAGATGAAAAAAAAAAACAATTCAATAACCGAATTCTTACCGAACTTGGAACAGGATCAGAAACACAACAGCACATTTGTAATAAATATATTATAAACACAAATACAAGAAGAAAATCCTGAATAATCATTTCGAACCGGACAGGTCCTAGCCAGTTAAAATCACATTAACTTTGGTTGGGTGTCAGGGCAGCAGATATAGGTACAATTTGTTGCAAATGAGGCGAATAACGAGGCTTTAAATAGACATAGAACTATTATTATATTTTCCATGTAAATTACAGTTTTACATACATTTGAAATTACATTTAGTCATGCTTGTAAAAGAAGAGTACGTTGTGAGGAAAATTTTTAGTCATTGTGAATGTGAATATCTAAGAGACTAGTGACAAGCAAAAGATACGACACACGTTCAAAGATTAACGAGATGACTAAAGTTGAGAGCAAAAAAATACAGCATCAAGTCCTAATTGAATGGAGATAATGTTACCGGTCCTTCTGGAAATCTCCTAGACTACAGCATGGGATTCTTCGAGAAAAGAGTATTGAGGTTTATACGGGGTCGGCGACGCACGAGTGATGCCTCTGGTGTTGCAAGTGTCCATAGGCAGTGGTAACCGCTTAACATCAGGCGGGCCGTTAGCTGAATTGCCAACTTTAGTGGTATAAAAAAAAACTATGTGGGAGGCCTATATCCAACAGTGGACGTCGACAGCTGATATGATGATGATGATTATATGATATTAAATCTAAGCAGGTTCGGATACAGTATCGAAATCTTTGCAGTAAAACGTTCCAGCTGAGGAATATGTTTCTGTCCGCCATATGATGTGCCCGTACTGCACCTTTGGAAGCCAATAATGTATTAATTGATTCACGTCCACATTTTCGAAGGCGTACGAACCCTGAAAGAGTTGATTGAAATGTAATCTTTATATAAACAAAC
Organism: Caradrina clavipalpis; assembly: GCA_932526535.1. Classification (NCBI taxonomy): domain Eukaryota; kingdom Metazoa; phylum Arthropoda; class Insecta; order Lepidoptera; family Noctuidae; genus Caradrina; species Caradrina clavipalpis. The sequence continues at coordinate 1,096,225 of OW052106.1, read as the reverse complement.
TCACGTACTACTAATAATAAATTTAATGTTGGGAAGGAAAAATTACTATCAATATTGTTATTCCGTTAGATGGCTTTCACGACACACTTTACTTTCTAAGCTTATCTTGGACATCACTGACATCGGTGAAGGTAAACATCGAGAGGAAACCTGGAGTTGTAGTTACATAAGTTTGAGCCAAGCCAATCCGCTTAGAGCAAGCGTGTTGATTAATAGCAGTAAAGGAATAATAGGCTGGTATTATTGTTTTAACTTTTTTGTCGGTTCAAAACACATCGCCATTTACTTCGATTCTAGGCTTCCAGTATTTGAGAATGCTATAATAATGTCATACATAAATCAATAACTGCCTCGTTAGCCCAGTGGTCTTAAGCACGACTAATACGCTAGAGGTGTTGGGTTTCATTCCCAGGTCGAGCAAAAGGTGTTATTGGGTTTTACTATGAAATTCTCAGTAGCAGCTCGGAGTTAGGATTCGTGCCCGATTAATGGCAATAGGCTCGCCCCTTATTACATGGGACTTCATGATACCGGTGAACAGTGGGTGTGCATTGGTACACCTCTGCCTAACTTTTCTGGGAATACAGGCGTGATGTTATGTATTTTATGTATGTGACATAAATCAATCTTTCCAACCTTGAAGTATGTGCAGCTTTTCCTGTCATGCTTTACAGTCACGGCAAGACATAGGAAGTGCAGTACCATACCGTGACAGTCCAGGTTATTTAGGAGTAAGTAAGGCTCCCACTTTCCTTTGCGTAATATAACACTTCTGAGTTTTACCTGGCAAATAACAATCAACGGTATGACAAAAATCCTACTAGGTATCTTTATTTCATTTCTTGTTTCATTTTCACATAAATTAATAGTTTCTGACATATCTGCCACTGGTTGTAAAGAATTAGTGAATCTAACTTTTAGTCTTAGAGATTTAAGATTATTCTCTCCAGATTGTCGTCTTATGCCCGGCTATTCACTGATAGTTTATCTTACCAGTCGTTATTCTTTTGAATGCTTGACTGGTCGTCAGTGAAAATTCTGGTGACAATTTTAAATGTTAACAAAAATTATGGATATACCTACCGTGTACCTACCCGTATGCTGAAAAATAAACTCCTATAACAGAGAAAATACAAAGGCATTTGTTTGTTAGTATGGTTTACAATTACCGGTCGGTAAGTTATAGGAAACGGGCATTACATCTTCAATTGATAGTTCAAATTTCAGCCAGATCGGTTCTTAGATCCACCATAATGGTTTTAGGCGATATTGATTAATATTTAATTTATTAATAACTTCAATCAACAGCGATATAGTTACAAAATCCTACCTTCAAATTCTTTGTGTCCTTTAAAAAGGTTATATTTCCACTCAGAGTGCCGTTGTGGGTTCTAGATTGGAAAAACACTGTAGGATTCTTCATGTATGGCTTGCTCGGGTCGCTACATTCCGTGATGTTGGTGATGGAAACTTTGAACTGACCCTAAAACAGTAGTAAGTTGAAGACCTCATTCTGTCGAACAGAGACATTCATATTTAGAACGAGTGATCTGTCGGTGTACCTATTCTGAGAATAACTCTCTGGATAAATTTGCGTGTAGTGAACTTGAGGTATCAAGTTCACTACCATCCACTATTTCACTGATACTATGGATTGAAAGCTCACCTCAAACTCACTTCGCTTATTTTATTTTGGGGGTTAATCATTTTGTCTGCCATGATATCAAACTGATCTAAATTCACTGATGTAGATTTTTACTGATGGAGATGTCACAACATCATCATATAATTAGCTGAACGATGTCCACTGCTGAACATTAGCCTCCATCAAATATAGCCACAATGACGACCGGTCCTGCGCTACCCACATCCAGCGATTTCCCGGGACCTTTACCAGCCCCCCTAGCCAAGTCACAAACGATAATCGTAAACGCTCGGTAGCTACCAATAGATTTTCAACTTAATACCCAAGATCCTTAAGTTGAAAATCTATTAAAGATTTCTAAGCGTTAGCGACTGGAACGAACGAAAACGCTATGCAATCTTCATTAGATCTTCAACTTAAAACCAAGCACATAAAGTTGAAGATCTATTAAAGCCTACTCAGCGTTTGCGTTTATCGTTTGTGACTTGGCTAGGGGGGCAGGTCGACGGTCGACATGATAGGAGGCTTTTCGACACTGTGACTTTAATCGTGGTTGCCACTCGAGAACCTTACGGCCCCAACGGTCGTCAGCTCCATGAGCTATGCGTCCTGCCCATTGCCACATGACTTTTACAATTTTGAGACCTAGGTCGGTTACCTTAGTTCTTCTACGGATCTCCTCACTTCTGATTCGATCTCGCAGAAAGATGTCGAGCATAGCATCCATCGCTCTCTAAGTGACTTATTGAGATCACAATCACTGCTTAAATATAACACAAGTACTAGTGTTATACTTACTGAAGAAGGAGACGGCCCAGGGTCCAAACAGCAGATGAATTGTTGCATATACACCCACAAAAATATGCAAACAAAACATGAAGTTCTCATCTCTACCTATGATACGACTACGTTACAACAACATTACCTAGCTTGTTAGGTACTCGCACATAATTGATGGTAAATGAGCCGTGAGTAATGAGGGGTTTTATAACTAATCATACTTGTTTTTTTGACTGCCCCGTTGGTCTCGTGCTCACAAGCGCGACTGCTGAGCAAGGGGTACTGGGTTCGATTCCCAGGTCGGGCAAAATATGTTATTGGGTTTTTCCATTAGGAATTTCTCAGTAGCAGCCCGGAGTTTGGAAGTTGGTGGTGTGACGCCCCCGTGCCTCGGAAAGCACGTAAAGCCGTTGGTCCTGCGCCTGATCTCTCTCCGGTCATGTCGGATTGCCGTCCCATCGGGCTATGAGAGTTAGGGAAGAGGGAGTGCACCTGTGTTTGCGCACATACTTATGCACTATAATATCTCCTGCGTACGTGGCTAGTCTGCGTTAAGATTAGCTGCCGTGGCCGGAATCGGTCTGGAGAATTACATTTACATACTTGTTTTTTTTTTCGCTTCGACTTTTTACGTTGCTTTTTAATGTGTGCATGTGACTGCGTATCCTTCAGCCGTGGATTCAGTTCATGATACTAGACTAGCTTTGAAATTATTAGAAGGAAATCAGCGGTTTCATGCAAAGGTGTTCCTTTAACGCCCAAGTGCTTATGAACAGTTGTTTTTCTATTCTTTGGCCAAAGAATCAGCATTGCCATACAACGTGGCAATGCTGACAGCCTTCTGGGCACATGCCCCATTGACAGCGATGCGGATGAGTTTTTTGACGCCCTATGACCTTCCTTTTTTATTTTAACTGTACATAGTTTGTAATTTAATTATTATTTAGTTTTAACTTTGATGGTCCAAATGAAATAAATATTTATAAGTATTTGTATGCCGGTACCAAAATGGGCTCAAAGTCCGCTTGTTGTTTTTTAATAAACAAGGAATTTCTCTTCTGAATTATGCAACACAGGTGCACTACCTCTTCTCGCACTTTCATAGTCCGGTTGGACCGCAACCCGACACGACGGTCGAGAGATCAGGCGCTGGACCAACGGCTTTACATGCTTTACAAGGCACGGGGGTGCTACATCACCAACTTCCATACTCCGGGCTGCTACTGAGTTTTTCCTATGGAAAAACACAATAACACTTTGCCCGACCTAGGAATTAAACTCAGAACCCGACGCTCAGCAATCGCAATAGAAACAGGTTTCTGAAAACATTCCCGTACTTTATGAAAATAACGATATTTGTATGAAAAGGTTACGCCCTAAATAATTATGTATTTCAAAATTATTCCGTAGAACTCGGACAGTTTATTTAACTCCAACCCACATGTCTGCTTACCTACATGTTAATCTGGTGCATAGTACAGGGAATCAGTTTTAGCGTGCTATAAATCCATAAAGAATTTGCTTTAATCCGAGTAAACACGTTAGGCTTGATGCAAACCTGCGACAAAATACTGCGATTTTGTGGTATTGTACATATTTGATATTAATTAATACAAAATATAAAGAACACACACAAACACTTAACGATGCGTATTCCTGGTCTGTGTATACTAAACATGAAAGAGCAGCATATCCACGCCAATCACCTGGTAGAGAAATCCAAATTGCAGTCGCTGTGGCCAAAATCACCTACATGGTATCATCATCATCATACCGAACATTAACAAAAAACAATAAACTCTTCGAATCTCGAACGTGAGGTCACGTGACGTCTCCGAAGCTAATTTCATTTTATTAACCGACTTCATATTGTCACATTTTATTTGTATATGCCTTTGATGTAAATATAAAAAAAGTGACTAGGCAGTAAGTGACTGCATAGAGTGATTTAAATTCTTGCCTACATCGCGAGAAAGACCTTGCACTTACCAAAAAATCTTGTGGACGCCCTGAGAAGTTTGGAAGAATTCATCTGCTTCTGGAGGGAGGTAGGTTGGTTAGAATAACAGCCACCATACTATGGCGGCTCACGCACCCTTGTGCGTGAGCCGCCATGGCCATGGCATGACCTTGATGGTGGACCATTGTTCATCATCAAGGTCTAAGTGCGGACCAAACCCCAACAACAGACTGATGAGAGAATTCATGCCAAATCATTATATTGGCTACCTTCGTGCGACAAAACAATCGTAGCATGTACGTGAAGCCTAAAGCTAATTAAATTAAACGCTCGCTGACCTACAATGAGATGAAAACAATTTATTCGCAATAATAATAAAACGAGTGCATCGCATTATACTGGTGATGCTACTGGGTTTTCTTGTATATATTACTGAATAGGATTCATGAATTGTAGGCTCAAAAATGTTTTATGAAGTGCAAGCAAAATAGACTCTTTTAAACTCCAAATGGACAAAATGATCAATTAAGCCAATTTTCCAAATCGAGTCTCAAATAATTGGGTAGTTGTGGGTACGCAACCAGGATCTTGGAAGTTGGTGGTGTGACACCCCCGTGCCTCGGAAAGCACGTAAAGCTCTTGGTCCCGGCTGTCATTCGTAGATCTTTGACAGTCGTTACGGATAGTCAGAAGCCAAGAAATCTGACAAGCAGTCTAACCAAGGGGTATCGTGTTGCCCAGTTACTGGGTTAATTGTGGAGGTCAGATAGGCAGTCGCTCCATGTAAAACACTGGTATTCAGCTGCAGCCGGTTAGACTAGAAGCCGACCCCAACTCAGTTGGGAAAAAGCTAAGCAGATGATGAGGGTACGAAACCAGGCAACTATTTTGACTTACTAAAGTCATTAGTATTTTCTAAATATCTTGGATATCAATCTGAAATCAACTTAAGCAAGCATTGTGATCAACGCTCGTGCCTTCTCTGTATGAGTAGAGCCCTTTGCTCTCCAGTGTGACAATAATAGGCTGGTATTATTATAATTGTTGTTTACGAATTTTGTCAAAAGCTATTAAATATACGGACACGTTTTCATTGTAATAATTATGAATATTTTATTAGACTCTGAACACACTGATGTAGCAAACAAATTCAAAAGCTGGGTGTTGACAGCGCAGCTGCGATTGTTTCGATATTCAATAGTAGACGTATTTCGGTTGAAATGTTGATGAAGTAAAGCCCAATGTTCTTTTTTAAGGTTCGGTACCCAAGGGGTGTCAATAAGATCTTATTATAGTATGTTTGTCTATCGTCACCGTAACCAGCAGACATTTTCACAGTCTGTATTTATAATACTTCGCTGATGTAACAAAAAATAATAAAAATAATATAATCATAAAGTTGAATAAGTAAAAAATAAGTAAAAGGGAGCACCTTATTTTTTACATGTTTACATTTATGATTATATGTTTTTTTTAACATATTTTTTTTGCATATAGTGTTATATATTTTACGATTATTTCGTACGCGAGTTCGACTCACACATGACCGGTTTTTGAAGGTTCTTCAACAATATACTTGGTACATTAGCGAAAACTTACCCAGCTAGTGGCAGTATAAGTATACCTTTCTCCTCACTCTCACTCTCTTTCACACCGAATCCGAATGTTCGCTTACACGCCAATGCCCAACAACCCTAACTCCCCATTGGACGAGTTCCAATAACCTTGTCACTGTGATATGAGTCACAACGTTGCCGCGACGTATACTAGGTATGTTATTATTACGTGCGATCTCGCAAATAGGAGCACATTGTTCATAAAACGAGTGAAGTGTTCAACAATTAGCAAAATAATGTCGTTAAATTATCTTTAACAATTTATTTCGTGGGATTTTGAGAGCAATGACGAGTGACGGCACTAGTATCTTCGGTGTGATCTAAATAATTAAATTATTATAATAACTGGTTTCTGCCCCGTTGGTCTCGTGGTAGCCAGCGCGATTGATGAGCTTTGGGTCCTGGGTTCGATTCCCAGCTCGGGCAAAAAGTGTTATTGGGTTATTTCATTAGGAATAACTCAGAATCAACATCATGTTTGGAAATTTGTGCTGTGACACTCCCGTGCGTCGAAAAACACGTAAAGCCGTTGATCCCGATTGTCATTCGTAGATTTTTCACAGTTGTTACGGAAAGTCAGAAGCCGGGAAGTCTGACAACCAGCCTCACAAAGAGGTATCATGTTGCCCAGTAACTGGGTTCTGAAGGTCAGATGCGCAGTCGCTCCACGTAAAACAGTGGTATTCAGCTGCATCCGAAATGACTGGAAACCGACCTCAACATAGTTGGGAAAAGGCTAGATAGATAGATAGATATTGCTGTACAGTAGGTAATGCAATAGTGTTATGTTCTCAGTAGCAGCTCGGAGTTAGGATTTGTGCCCGGTTAATTGGAATAGGGTCGTCCCCTATTAATACATGGGACCTAAACATACCGGCGAACGGTGAGTGTATACTAGTACACCTCTGCCTTACCCTTCGAGAAATACAGACGTGTTGGTGTAGTAATCTAACACATCAGCATTGCCATACAACGTTGCAATGCTGCCAGCATTCTGGGCACATGTCCCATGACAGCGATGTGGATGAGTTTTTTGATGCCCTATGACCTTCCTTTCTTTTTGTTTTTTTTAACTGTACATAGTTTTTAATTTAATTATTATTATTTAACTAAGTTTCGTGTTCGAAAAATAAACACATTTGGCATATTGAATCTGTTTAACTGATTGAGAGTTTGTGGGTTGGCTCGTATTGACAAAATAACCTCAATTGAACAAAATAACAGAGCGCAATTATTATAGTGATACAATTACGTAAAGCGACTGCACTGAGATAATTGTGTTGCCCACATTAAAATTAAAATTAACATCGGGATCACGAGCCTCGAATAGTTTGCAGATATTGTGCTGAACAATTCTATTTACGTAGGTACTATACATAGTCTTTGTGTGAGTATTTTTATATGTTAATCGATTCGTGCTTGTATGACCAGATGTATGAACGTGGACGAGGCGAAAGGGGTATGTAAGGATCGTAGCAGGTGGCGTTCTGTGGTTTCTGTCTACTTCCATGGGGAAAAGGCGTGAGTTTATGTGTGTATGTTAAACGATCCGATAGGCTTTCTGAAGGTATGTGGTCACTGCCACGTGATGGATATATAACATTTTTTTTTCCATAAGTTGGTTCGTAATCATATTTTTGTCATATACGGGAAAAAATTGCTTCCCCTTCCAAAATATATTTTCGTATGGAGGAGAATGGTCAAGAAACTCCATGTCTTCTCTTTTAAAAGAAATGTTTTAGGTGTAATATTTGGTATACAGGATCGCTACAAGTGAATTTAATATACCTTGCATTAAAATGCAACGTAGAATATGTAGATATTTAGATTTGATAAAGAGACTCCTTTCAAAATACACTACAACCTAATCCGTGATATTGCTCGTCTTTGATTACTACTCCCACTCCTGTAGGTTATAGCGAGATGGTATCCTACACTTTTCCTCTTGAATCTAGGTATTATGTAACCAGTTATAAGTGTGGTAGTTATATAGAATAGCGTGTTTACAAACAAACATGCAAAAATCTATTTAGCTTTATCACATTTGTATAGATTTCTATTAACAATCCAATTAAACGAAAACCCTTAATAAAATACAAATCAAACAGAGTATTAACACTTCCATCTTGGGTGGTAATGTTGAGATCAAAGGGCAGACGGTCGGACAAAGACGCTGTCCTGGTGGATTAGCGGTCCCTGTCGTTATAAACAACTAATATGACAGTCGTAATGATGGAACTATACGCTACTATAAGTTCGCGAACTCGACTTAGATATGAGTTTAAAACACAAGCTTATTACCGCGACTTTATGCGCGTTACTGTTTTTTTTTTTTTCTAAAATAAAAGCAGCTTATGTTATTCCTAAAACGTCTGGTTTCTGCCAGTGAAAATCCCGTCAAAACCGGTTTAGGCGTTTAGGAGGTTAGCCTGAACAAACACACAGATACACAGACATACAACTCTATTATTTATCTAAATTACAAACAGATATTACAATTTGATTTATTTTTAAAGAATATTAACTTCTGCCCGCGACTTTGTGTGCGTCTTTGATATTATTATACCATCACCATCACCATCACGCCTGTATTCCCCGAAGGGTTAGGCAGAGGTGTACCAATGTACACCCACAGTTCACCGGTATATTTAGGTCCTATGTAATAGGGGGCGAGCCTATTGCCATTAACCGGGCACAAATCCAAACTCCGAGCTGCTACTGAGAATTTAATAGAAACCCAATAACACTTTTTTATATTATTATCCCACGGGAACCGTATTTTTTTCAGGATATTAAGTATTCTGTCTATGTGTTATTCCACACTACAATTTATCTCAGTGCCAAATTTCATCCAGAACCGTTGAAACGTTTAAGCGTGAAAGAGTAACAAGCATCCATGCATCCATTAGTAGGATGTTTAGAGATGAAAAACTAAAACACACCATGTACGAAAAATAAATCATTATCTCTGTTCAAAGTAGAATAGTAGGTATAGTAAGATAACATTGACGTCAGGTAGACGATCCGGGCGTCGGGAGCCACGAGACGACTCCCGGCCACCGTAGACGCGGGTCTGTGGACAGTGAGCAATGGGTAGCTCACCGTCCCCCCCCCCGCAATACCGCGCCCCCGGAACGCAAAGGACACATGAAGGAACATAGACGGGTTTTAGTCAGTAAAAGTCTGACACTAAGGGGCGGGGGAAGTTATTTGATGATTTCCCGCCTTAAAAAAAAAAGAAAGGTAGACACTGGCCAATAATACAACTTGCCCCAATTAAATAAACTATTCTGTAGTAAATAAATAAGAAAGTTTACTCTCCAAATAATAGTGCGAAACATAGTAGTATCCCTGGACAACATCCAAAAAGGCCACGCTGACTTCTTAAAGTGAACTCTCTAATTATAACCCACTGAATTGTGTTTTGAGTGTCCAATTAACAGCAGTTGATATTCAACGTATTTATTTATTTATAAGGGTGTATCTACACACTTACTTACTTGCACAAGTTGGGATTTACACCTGCATGTAAGGTGTAGAAGAAACCTGCATTACGCGCGGGAAATTTTCATTTGTTATTTATTGATAATTAACTAAAACATATCCAATATAGAGTAAAACGTTGGAAACAAGATGATACGGAGTGTAAAAAGTCACATCACACAGCCGTTATATCTACGTACTCTGTCTTAATGGACAGAATACCTAGATAACTAAGTAACATTATGAACAAAATTATAGCTGGGAAATTACCTTTTTTAATAAAAAATAAAAATATTACATGTGACTACATTACAGGAGACGTGGGGGTATTTAAAGGTTTGATTTAACATTTTAAAACTTGATATGGTAAAAATTTAAAACGACGTGTAACTTTTACGTGCAAAGTCTCCGAAACTAGAAGTTTCCCAGGTAAAACACAGACCAATGTAATGATGAGAGAAACATTTAACTCTTGGACTTTCGAATTCGTTTAATTATTTTTTACACCATTATCTCTTTGCAAAAACTTGTGCAAGCAAACCGCTGTGTGTACCCAAGCCCTTATAAAATTAATCATAAATACGAACGCCCCCTCGTAATTTCTAAATAATAATTAGTCCATATTTAGTCAACTTCAAGACCATACCAAGAATTTGAACACTATAAATTCTAGTGCTAGATTTGATCTAAGTATTTGCTAATTCATATTTCCTAGAAAATAGTATCCATCTTTCTTTACTTCACTTAGGAAATAGTGTTTTTGAATTCCCAAGTGATTGATTTAGAGTTTCCTTAAGTTGCTCGTACTTTATCTACCTGACGTAATTAAAATTAGCTGCAGTAATTAATAGTGAATTCCTGATCAATCTTGTTCTTAGTAGCCGTATATTCTTATAAATGTAGTTTTGAGTAGTACAGCTATTCTGTAAAATTATCACTCGTTGAATATAGGTGAAGTGAGCTTGAGGTAAGAGGCAAGCATTTGGTGGGATCTATAAACCTCAAGCTAACTTCACCTGAATTCATTGAGGAAGAATGTCAAAGAGTACACCGGCAGGTTTTTTTTTAATTTGAGATGTAAACACATCTCAAAGCATTTGGCTCTAAACCAGGTCAGAGGTGATAAGCACAAAGTCGACGATGGAGTAAGCTTAAGGATGAAGATCCCTGTATAGGGGTTTGTAATCAAAAGCTTACCTCCATCTTAAACAGTGAAAATAAAATACTAGTACCTATCGAAGAAGCTTGTCAGCACCTATGTAAAAAAAAACCGATAAAGCAATTTTTTTTCCCCAAAATATAATTTGCTACCAAAGAATACACACGAAAAAAGAAATCAATAAACAACAATAGAAAACCAATAAACACAATCACAAAGACCTCAAAACCGATAACAAAAAACAATCAAACGAGAGTCCCAAAGAAACACAACACCACACCGACTTGCGAAACGAAGCAATAAAGTTGTACCATCGACGATCATAAAGCAGTGCTCACAGCACGCAGCGTGCCTATCTCATGTCTTAATTTGCACAGTGGAACCGAAACAGTATAAATAATATAAAAACAATGAATACATACACTGACAACGATGTGGGATCGTGAGGAGGTAGAGTTATGAATTGAGAGAGGTGTATCATTTGGGAAGTTGAAAGAGAAGATGTAAGTGGTAAAGACAATGTTTTAGAAGTTGATGAAGTTAGATGGGTGGATGTAGAGAACTTCATCCACATAACCATTGTTAAATCTAAACAATGTTAGCTCAAAAAAAAATGGCTGCTAGCTTTTTGGGACAAAGAATTGCAATGATTGATAATCACGCTAAACTTAGAGACTACTGGACCGATTTAAAAAAATCTTTTTGCGCTTATAGAAAGCTTGTTGAGGAAGATTATAGGCTCTATAATATCACGCTCGGATAAACGGAAGCAAAGCAGTAATCGAAGACGTTACTTAGCGTTGATAATAAATATAACCAGTAATCAATAAAAACAAAAAGTATAATCTAGAAAAAGAAAACGCCACAGATAGACTTTTGTCTCATTATCGAAAAAAAAAACGAATTTCTCTTAAACTCTTCACAAATGAACATGAACAATCTAATCCCTTCTTAAGCTGCGCAGACGCACGCAGCGGCGAGTTTGACGTTTAACAGAAAAATCTAAAACCATAAAGCACTAACACGGGCTTGTCATATCGGGTTGCGATTGCTGCCTGCATGCTAATGTCTCTTGAACCTGCGCCGTACACATTGCCAGGGGAATTTCTCCCTTATTGCTTAGAGTTTAAAGTTCTTTGGTTATGGACAGATCAATATTGTGATCAATGATATTGAGAATCCTTGAAGCAAATGCCTCTTTATGAAAATGACACGACACTCTCATAAATGTAGAAATTATTGGCAATAACATTTTGTGGTGACGAAGATTCTAGATATAATTATGGCTAATAATAATATCTCGAAATAGATGGATTCCTCCAATTCCTTCCTTCCTGGATGAAATGCGGAATCATGAAAGATGAAAGGAGTGAAGGAAGGCCTGGTTAGGAGTGGGACGGGACAGGCTAACAAAAGAGAGAGAAAATATTTGCATAAATATAAATCTTTCTACCGGTATTGCAGTTGATGAAGTCGTTCTTAGATTTAACTCAAACGAAAAAGATAATTATGACTTTCCAAGCACAGATCAAAAGAAAATAAACTTTATCGCAAAGCACAAGAAGGAACCACAAGAAAGTAATCGATATACACAAATAAATCAACAAACAAACAGAATACGACATCCATCTTTAATCGGTAGAGAATTAACAAGTCATGTACACCACCATTTTATTAGCGGTCGCAAAAGAATATCAATAAACTGCGCACGCGGCGACGTTTAATATTTCGCTATACAAGATTCTACAGATAACCTCGACGGATTTGTGAACAAGCTAGTCATTGTGGCTTTGCAATTTTATGCATAATTGTTCTTTGTTATCTCTGATGAGAGTTTAAAATTCAACAGTTGAAGATTTGAATAAAGTGAGTGGAATAGAGAAGAAGGAAAGTTCTAGGAGTCATGGAAATGAGATTAGAGAAGATGATGAAATTTCGGTTGATGAGAAAACAAAGCTTATAGGCTTGGGTTTAAGCTACTTCGATTATTTCAAGCCAAGTAAATGCGACATCTAGGTAGTTGTCGCATTTACTTGGCTTGAATGAAGTAGGTACTTCATTATCATCATACTCATCATCAGCTGAATGATGTCCAATGCTGGACATAGGCTTCAACTAAAGATAGCCATAAAGATAGCCTTTACCAGGTCGTCAGTCCTCCTCGCTCAACACTACCTACTTAGGTAACCTAAATAGTTTTGTAAACTTTAATTTGTGCTCAGCGATGAACCATTTGATTAAATAAATAAAATAAATAAATATCTTGGGACAACTCACACACGGCTATCTGATCCCAAGCTAAGCAGAGCTTGTGTTATGGTAACCAGACAACTGATATACATACTTATATAATTTATAAATACATACATATTATAGATAAATCACATCCAGACACAGAACAAACAATCATGCTCATCACACAAAGTTTGTCCTGGGTGGGAATCGAACCCACGACCTCCGGCTTAGCAGTCAGGGCCACTAACCACTAGACCAACAGGCAGGCAGGCAGGATTGACGGATAACTATCGATTTTAATAAGAACATTTTGTGCTGCAGATTATAAACTCGTCTCAATTGATTCATTAATAATTCCTACTATTTCATTATAAATGTTTCCTACAAGCTTTTGCCTGCGACTCCTTTCGCGTGGATTTTCCCTACTGATCCCAAATATTTTGAAAAACAACATAGCCTAAGTTACACCCTGATAATGTAGCTTTCCATAAGTAAAATACTTTTTATAATCGGTTAAGTAGTTTTTGAGTTTATCCCTTACAAACAAAAATACAAATAATCCATGGAGTTTCTTGCTTGTTCTTCTCTATAGAGACCTACGTTTTGGAACGAGCAACTAGCTTTTACTTTCTGTATAACTTCTTGACAATTCAAAAGTTAATGGTCTAATTTAAATAAATGCTTTGACTTTAAATTGATTTCTCTTTATAATCTTAGTTGGTATGGCAATAGGCTCGCCCCCTATTACATGGGACCTAAATATACCGGCGAACTGTGGGTGTACATTGGTACACCTCTGCCTAACCCTTCGGGGAATACAGGCGTGATGGTATATAATCTTAGTTTAGTTGTAAAAACGTAATTCTCTACAGAACCACAATAATCACCGAAACCATTAAATTCAAAACCAAATTGCGACATCCGAAACCTTCCTGATATGGTCATTGTAACAGTCGGGCAATATTAATAGACAAAACGAGTGCTGTGTTTAGCATTCACGGCCTACCCTCGCTGCTCGGCCACCTTTCATCTCGCAGATACACATCGCATGCGCACGCGCATATGAAACGAGTAGATATGGGAAATGGAAGATGTGGCTTTGAGAGTATCGCTAGGATTTGTTTTGTTACTTTGTTTAATTTATGTAACATCTTAAAATCTGTTGGTACGGTAATTGAATAAATAACAGTACAGTACAAACAAAAAGCTGTTAAAGAAAGCAGATAAAGAAGTTAATTTAAACTGAAGTTTAAATAAAAAAGATTTAAAGTAACCAATTGCTATTTGTTTCTAAACAAAACAGGGTACGTAAAGTAGATTACGTATAAATAAAGTACTAAATAAACTTAGCTGTATTTTTTTTAAAGAGTTGCTCCACACTAGGGATTTCTCCTTAATCGTGGATATATTTACAATCATAAATATATCATACACATACTTACATGCACTAGTCGCCAGCCTCGGAACAATTACCTGTAAGCCACACAAAATAATAAGTCAAACTAACTCTAAATGCCACATTTCTAAAGTTATTATTCTCAAATACATATGAAAGTAGGTATTTAGTGCTAAACATTTAATTCGAAATTTCAGAAATATTGACATAGGTTTGTTCGATTGTACAGAAATAAATTAGTGGTACTAAGCACAACTGCTACGCTAGAACTCTTGGGTTCGATTCCCAGGTCGAGCAAAAAGTGTTGTTGGGTTTTCCTATGAAATTCTGAGTAGCAGCTCGGAGTTAGGATTTGTGCCCGGTTAATGGCAATAGGCTCGCCCCCTATTACATGGGACCTAAACATACTGAACTGTGGTGTACATTGATACACCTCTGCCTAACTCTTCTCTACAGGCATGTAGAAATAAACCCAATTAGTAAAATACATTACAAGATTATAAACGAAAAGAAAGCAACAACATGATAAATTATTCATCAATTTCCGAGAATGGAACACAAAACAAAGAAACATCACCGCTCGCCGACTCACACTTGACCGCGGCGTGTGAACAGTGACACCGTACCGTATCGCCTCACCAAACTCATAACTTCTTTATTTATGTCTTACTTTACCCGAGGCTCCCGAATCGGATTGGGTTACAAAGTCTTTGTTTATGTGACGCGTTCGATTCTCGCTGATGTATCGGTTTTTGGGGTTTTAGGGGTCCGTGGAGACAAGGCTTAATATGTTTTGAAAAGGCAACGTTTGTATACAAAGAAATCGTTTTAAAGTTTTTTAAACTGCTTCGTTGATCACGTGGTCTATTGAGCGTGGAGTCCTAGGTTCAATTCCCAGGTCTAGCAAAAAATGTCGTTGGGTCTTTCCATTAAGAATTTCTTATTAGCAGCCCGGAGTTTGGAAGTTGGTGCTATGACACTCCCGTGCCTAGGAAAGCAAATAAATCCATTGTTCCTGAAATTTGCCAGCCGTATCAGGTTACCGTCCTATCGGACTATTGAGTAAGGAAAGAGGGAAACACCTGTATTAATTTGTGCACACACTAGTGCTCTATAACATCTGCGTACTTGGCCAGTCTTAAATCATTGATATGAGCCGCCGTGACCGAATTTCGGTCAGGAGAATATTATTTACAACTAGCTTTTGCCCGCGACTTCGTCCGCGTTCCCGTTCCCAGGGGATTTCCGGGATGAAAACTATCCTATGTCTTTTCTCGGGTCCCAGACTATATCTGTACCAAATTTCATTGAAATCGATTCGGTGGTTTAGGCGTGAAGAAGAGACAGACAGACAGAGTTACTTTCGCATTTATAATATTAGTAAGGAAAGTTAGTTGTGATAGTCTATTCATTCCTTCTCACTAATACACAAGGCTTAGGGACTTTCGAAAGTCAGCATCATCTGATTCCACATCAGATCTTGTCATCAGGCAGTACTAAAGTTAGCGCAGATCTAGAATATTAAAGGTATGAATGAGGAAACAAGCAGCTTGAAGACAGGAGATATCATATTCGTCGATCACTTTATCCTCAAATGGGTTAAACCAAACTGACAGTATAATGGTATCTATATTGTTGTTATTATTGCTATTTATTTCATAGATCTTACATTTAATTAGAATGGAAAAAAAAACTAAATAATAATTAAATTACAAACTATGTGACTCTACTTTCCGGCTCGCTACATGCCTGCGCCTGGGTGCACCTTGTGGGGCTCCGCACCGCTGTCAGTGCGGTGAAGCTGTCGACTGCCTCGGACACCATGGCCTGTCATGCAAAAAGAGCGCTGGCCGCATGGCACGGCACGCCAGCATTAATGACATCATCCGTCGTGCTCTTGTCTCCGCCGGAGTGCCAGCTGTTTTGGAGCCAATTGGCCTGGCACGCGACGATGGGAAGAGACCAGATGGGATGACTATAATGCCCTGGAAGTTGGGTAGACCTCTGGTGTGGGATGCAACATGCGTCGACACCCTTGCGCCATCCCATCTTCCTTGCACGACGTGTTGTGCTGGGGCGGCTGCGTCTAGTGCGGAAAATCTCAAACGGCGCAAATATATTAACCTTCATGAAAGTTATATGTTTGAGCCGTTTGGGGTTGAAACACTAGGGCCATGGGGACCGAGCGCTCATCTAGTTTATCGCGACATCGCGAAGCGACTGGTCGACTCTTCACGTGACCAGAGGGCTGGCCTATTCTTTGGCCAAAGAATCAGCATTGCCATACAACGTGGCAATGCTGCCAGCCTTCTGGGCACATGCCCCATTGACAGCGATGCGGATGAGTTTTTTGACGCCCTTTGACCTTACTTTTTTATTTTTATTATTGCTTGTATCTTATTCTTAAGTTAAAGACGGAATTTATTAATGATCTAGTATTAATTTTTATTGTTTAATATTGGTTATCGTGGATGCAAACGAAATCGCAAAATGCAATGTAGCGTCACTGTCCTTTCTTGGAGTTCAAGCTTACTGCGTACTAAATTTCATCTAAAATGGTTCAGTGGTTTTGTCTGTGAAAACTTAACATAGCTTCAGTCAGGGTAACTTTCGCATTTGTAAATATTAGGTACTTCTAGCTTTTACCTGCAATTTAGTTCGCTTGATGTCGGATGCAGACAAAATCGCGGATTAAGGAGTAGCCTATGTCTTTTCTTGGAGCTCAATCCCTCTCTGTTCCAAAAATCAAAATCGGTTCATTAGCTTATATTGTGTTATTTAATTTAAAAACTCTGTCATCATCAGCATCATCGTTTCAGCCTATAGCCGTCCACTGCTGAACGTAAG
Source organism: Caradrina clavipalpis (assembly GCA_932526535.1). Lineage (NCBI taxonomy): Eukaryota > Metazoa > Arthropoda > Insecta > Lepidoptera > Noctuidae > Caradrina > Caradrina clavipalpis. The sequence continues at coordinate 1,079,104 of OW052106.1, read as the reverse complement.
CCTCCCCTAAAAAGCGCTACATAAAACTGTTTATCGTATTTATATTATTAGCATGTTGTGTGTGTTGTGACTACATTCAATAGTTTTAAATTATTTTACGTTCAAAAGTGCCTTTTAATGGTCAAATTGAAATAAATGATTTGACTTTGACTTTGACTTCTGTGTTTAATTTATTTTAAAAGTTAGTATCTAGAGATTGATTTTCTTCGGAACACCAAACTTGAGCCGAATAAACAGTAGTTGAGACCACTCTCACCATAAACTATGACTATTTATTGTAATATCAGGATATCTCATAATCTTAATAGCATAAAGCTACCAAACCAAAATATGACGTAATTCATAAACCGATTCCACCATGACTCACTAATTACAACATTCACATGGCAATATAAACACAAATAAGTTATTTCTAACGTCACGAACCCATAACTTAAAGGGAACTGCCCGAAAACGTACCATACCAGTCGGCCAACACAATATTGTACCATAAATGACCATAACTTCTTTGAAAAGATAAAGTTTTTGGGCCAATTATGGGACGGGAGCGGTGTTTCCAAAAATCCCCTATATACTGCTTTTTATCAGCCATCAGACAATATACTTACGTGGATGATGTTATCTTTTTAATTTACAAAGTTTTCTGGGAAGTTTGACCTCCGAAAATTCAACCACCATCACTCTTTAATAACCTTGCTTTAAGGTTCAAAATCGTATGTTGGTTTTGTTTAGTGGTGTTGATTTTAATGTTGTTTTTCACTAAAATTGTTAGTCACGACCACGATGGCCAGTGTCTTTTACTGTTTACAAGGTGATATTAAAAGTTGACACGCCATTTTGGTTTCGATAGTTTTTTTTTTTAATGCTGTGACGAAATATAAATGTTTCTTTTATTAAGGCTTATTTAATTGAATGTTTTAGGATTTGATTCATGCTAGAAAATAATAAGGATATTTAGTATTTGATTTAGAAAATTTAATAATCCTCTATGCCCAAACTGTTATTTAGTGTTTTTTCTTGGTTGAAACTTAAAAAAATAATACCAGTATATTAATTTTCCACTGCAGGGCTAAAGCTTCTTTCCGTACAGAGAAAGCACGAGCAATTATCGTCACACTTGCTCAAGGCGGATTGGTTATTTCAGACTTATATTTATTATAAGTCCAGGTTTTTCTTTCAGAAATGTCGATGATATCCAAAATAAACTTAGAAAGTACATATTAGTTAAAAACATCACTAGGTACTTGCTCGGTGTTGAGCTTGCAACCTCCTGCATGACAGGCTTGAACCACTGGACCACCACGAGATTACAATAATTAAAATATTGAGTTTATTCTGATATTTTATTGAATTAAACAAAAAACTGTAAAGTACCTAAGATATCGACAACAAACAATCAAGTACAGTCGGCAAAACAATTTTAATTGCTGGTGATCTCAAAAAATACAAAAAAAAAATACGGCACAGCTCACCGCGCGCCGAATTTCCACATCGACAGCCAAAAGAAAGAAAGACACGGAAAAATAATAATAACAAAAAAAACATTTCAGCTTTCCAACAAGTTAATGATGACGCACGAGAAACAATTCGGTTCGCCACTGAAAAGGCTGAAAAATGAACGGAATCGTTTACTGGAAGAAAGCCTTCGAAATAATGCGGAATTGTGAAAAGAATGGTAGAGACAAAAGGGCAATTGAAGTCGAAAATAATGAAGAACAAACAATTAACACACGACGTACCCGCGCCACTGGCCACGGAGATAGACCGGGAGCGTGGGGCGCAAATTGTCAAATATTTTTATTAAAAATACTAGCCTATTATTGCCTCCCACTGCAAGGCCTCGTCTTATATTGAGAACGCACGAGCATTGATCAATGCTTACGGCAGATACACGATTTCAGACATTATTTATTATATGGCCGATGTCAGTGCTGTTCAAGATAAACTTAGAAAGTAGATATGAAATAGAAGAACCAAATGTCTTAACCACTGGGCAATCACTACAATATTTTTATAATTTTTGTTGATTCTTTACGGTGGGGTGTTATAATTAAAATAGATTAACTGAATTATTATCAAATATTTAATACAATAAAAAAAATATATATTTGTGTGTTTTTTTAGGTACAGCGTAAATAATTTTGTCTCTTTTTAAGAAGCGACTGACACTTTTTGTTTTTATTTTTTAAATCTTTTAATTTTATTACTAAGCAGTCATGTTTTGTACTCTTGTTAAATCATTTTTTTTTTCTTTAATTATTTCATTTTATTACCAAGCAGTCATGTGTTTTGTACTATTGTTAAATCCTGGGTAAGTGACTAACTACCGTATAGTTATACAAGCTACTGGTCAATTTAGTTATGAAGCTACTTAAAAGCATTTCCACGTCACCTCCCGTTCTACAATATGGTTCTTCGAGAAAAAAAACCTCATGTATTGTTTTGGCTTTACTTCTCCCTTTAAACATAAAGGGTTGTGAAATCCACCCTAAGAAAAAATTCAACTCGAATGGAAGAAGAATGCGAACATTTTTTTGTTTTACCCATTATAATACTTTTTTATTTGTTTGTTTTTTAAAATGTTTCATAATTGTTTCCCTTTGATCGAGACGGACGGGCTTGGGAGGTCAGTCATACTTTTCGTTTTATTTTTTTTGATCAAATATTTTTCCCTTTTTGATTAAGTTTTTCTACGATACCTACGCACTTTCAAGACAAAGAGGTGAATATTTTAGTTGGTTTTTGAGTTGTAGGTAATAAATCTCGTGAAATATTTATATCTTATGGTGGGTCCACACGATACAGACTTTTGTATGTACAGATATCTGCACAGACTATAAAGTCTGAGTAAATTTTTTACTTAGAGGTCTTTACCAAATGTCTGTGCAGACTTTTCATCAGTTCAGACTTCGATTTTCGTAAATCTGTAGTAATCATGATTTTTGCTCCGACAATCGTACAGACATGTACGCAGATTTCCGACTTTTCTGGTACACCGACATTTGTCTGTACTGATTTGTTGTACAGACAAAATTCAATTGAAGTCTGTATCGTGTGGACCCACCATTAGTGGTTATCTGTAAAAACAGTAAATTATGTGTAAAGATTATGCTCAAGAGATGACTTTCCTATCTACACTAGTCTATACTTATATTATAAAGAGGTAAAGTTTGTTTTTTATTTTTATTTTTTTATTTGTAGTTCTCTGTTGGTCCTTGTCTGGTTGCAAAAAAAATCTTAAAGTAAAACAAATTATTTTTTAATTATTCATCTTTATTGTTTTCACATACAGAAGCAACAAGAATATTGTACCCAGGATTTCGTAAAAACCAAATTGAAGAGAGTGTCCGTGGAGTTTCTTGCTCGTTCTTCTCCATACAGACCTGCCTACGTTTTGGAACGAGTAACAACTAGCAAGCTTTAACTTTCTGACTAACTGACCGCCTACTTGTCAATTAAAAATTACCTGTAAATGGTCTCATTAAAATAAATGGTTCGACTTTGACGTTGAAATTTACCCTATTACTAAGTGTCATATAGGACTTGACTTCCACACGACCGAAAGTCACGGCCAAAAGCTACTAAATTACAAAACTAAAACAACTATTCAATCAGACAATAATTTATATCACCTACAAAAAAATACAAAATAAAAATTCATAATAATTAAAATAGGTACTAACATTTAAAACAGAAAGTTGAAAGAGAAAAATAATAATACTGATTGGAAAGCAGCCATTTCACGGTATTACCGTTTGGGGATGGGCACGTTAAGTAGCTCCCTAGAGACAAACGTTTGGCATTTAAAAAAAAAAAATGCGTAAAAACAAAATGGCGAGGGCTAATCTAAATTAGTACGGTGAGACAAACAAGCTATTGTTTTTGTTGAGAATTAATAAAAACAATTCTTGTGACGATGAAAATTAAATTTTGGATGGAGTTTAATGGAAATTTAGAATTAAAAGTGCTTTTTTATTAATCCTGTAGTGGTTATATTTATGATAGTTTATTAATTGGGAATTAAATAAGCTACTTATGCTTTGCTTTGCATTTTCATGGAAGTTTCGTGTTTTTCGTCAAACGTCATTCCGTTATTTTACACTAGCTATATCCAGCACTTTAGTCTTTGTTACTGCTCCACTCCTTTAAGTGGTGGCTTGAAGTTATATAATCTACAACTTTCCCCAATAATTTTAATCGCTCTACATTTATTTATTTAGGCTAGCCTACAATTGTTTACACAATTCAATGATTTTTTTCATGATAATTATGTCTATATTAATGTAAAAGATTATTTTTTTTTAATCGGGCCAGTAGATTCCTGAGCATATCGCGTACTTACAAACAATCAAACTCTTTAGCTGTACAATATTAGCATAAAATACATACAACTCCAAGTTCTTTACATACAGTTCTTATTTTAAGTAAACCGTGTTCTTAGTTATTTTGTTATTTATTCAAGCAATAATTATCTTCTGCCTTTGCTGACGCTACACAAATCGGAACCAATCGCGAGTTGTCGTAATTTTTTATTTCGTAATTAGTATTAGCAGAAGTAGTCCATTAAGATTATATATTTTTAAATTCAGGGTGTGAGGCAAAAGGAGGGGTACCAAATAATACAGGGTTTTTAAGATTACGTAGAATTAACGTTTGTTTCTGTTGTCATTGATTTGGTTAAAAAAATGGCAAGATGCTATTTTGTATTCATCATCATTATCATTATATTAGCCACAGGACGTCCACTGCTGGACATAAGCCGCCCCATAGATTTCCAAAAGGACCGGTTGGAAGCGGCCTGCAACCAGCGCCTTCCTGCGGTCTTAATCAGGTCATCTATATTTTTTTAATACCTGCTCATTTAATTATAAGTACAGGTTTCCTCACTATACATATTTTGCTAGTGTTATTGAAATCGATTTCCGATGTTAGTGAAATCTAAAAATAACTTATAAAATACATATAAATTGAAAAAAAAAATACACATTGGTATTTGCCCGTGGTTGGTTGCGAACCCATAATGGAGTTATAGATGTTGAACATTTAATTTAATTCTATTCTAAGCACAAGTTAGAACTTATAAATGTTTTGTAAATAATAAGTCTATAATCACCAATTCGCTTCGAACAAGCGTGGTTATCAATGCTCATGCCTTCTCTGTATGAGAAGAGGTCTTTGCCTTGAAGCCGGCTGGTATCATTGGGGTCGGTGTAACACGTTTTCTTCGTCTATTCCATCCCATCAACCGTCATGATATCATTGGCTCCCTTCTCTTTCACATCATTCTTCACACAATCCATCCATATTTTCTTTGAACTCCCACTTCCTCTCCATCCTAATTTGTTTAAATATCAAAAATCACCAAAATTACTCTAAAAAATACAAGAAAAAATTGTCATGAATTGGTTCATTTTGACAAAATGAAAAACCAAATTATCTCATCTCCACAAACCAACATTTCATGAACAGACAATGCAATACAAGAATAATTAATTAAAAATTCTCAAAGTATCCTAGGAAGTCGATAGTGGGGACAATAAGGGCCCACTCGAACTTGGGCAACGTCTGTAGTCTGAAGTGTGTTTCAGCTGAAAGGGTTGTTACAGTCCACAGTTACTGCTGCTCCTCGGAAATTTTCAAACTGTTGATTTGTAGAATTTTCCAATTGGCCACGGATCTTGTTAAGTGTTGTGATGGAGATTGATTGCTATTGTTATGGAAGGTGGATGAGGACGGATGTTGCGGTTGGCGTAGAGGCTGTGGGATTGCCTGCTGCGCTACAGATAGTTGTTTCGGGTTTACCTATATGTGTATGTATATGTTAACACACATGCTCCCACGGTACAGAATAAATTCCTACTGAAGGGCTAGACATATGAAAAAAAAAGTAAAAAAGGAGTCATAACCGACGGCGTTATGTAGTTTCTGCATACCCCTATTGGAAAAGGCGTAAGTTCTTGAAATACATTTATGTGTAGGTATACTACATAAATACCGCTGCCTACTAGCTGAAAATACAATTAAGCTCTTTGGCCAGTTACATTAGTTGAAAACATACACAACATTCACACGCTCATCTCACAATTCTCCAAATGTCAGTACGTTCGTGATCATTTCAGTAAAATATCATCTTCTATACGACCGCAAGCACATTACTTAAATATCTGACTAACTGACTTAGGACTAAGGACCTAGGCCCGGACCAGAGCGAATCTGGACTGGTTATCTCACAATAAAATTTCAACATCGATAGCAATAGCCTCCACCGACACGTAATATTCAGTTCGATGGTGATTCGTGACAAAGGTTTGTTTTTCTCTCGTCATTTTCCGACAGATTGTCCCTAGGGTACTACATTCGATGGCACTCGAGCACTCGAAGAGCTTCGGAGTGCTTCGGAGAGGTTCGGGAAAGACTCGATCACTCTTCAGCGATGTCTCTGACGAGATGTTTTGTTAAGAATTGATATGTTTTTTATTGTTTTTCCTTTTTTGTTGTCTGTGATATTGATGTTAGATAGAAAATTTTATTAGAATAGCTTCTGTCCGAGATTTCATCCGGGTGGATATTTTCACCCTCGTTATGTTACCTCTTTTGTTACTGCTCCGCTTCCGAGTGTTGTAGCGTGATGTTTATACAGCATATGACACTCACAAATAACTACTCACACTCTCTACAACTGACTACTTCACATCAGGCTAAAGAATAACAAACAGTCATCCTCCATCCACAGAAAAACTCACGTGACAGGATTCAAGTAGGTTATTAATCAATCAGCTGTTTCGCACTGCACATAAATTGTAAACCTACGAAAGAAGTATTGGTTCCGTACCTCACCATGTTATATGAGAAATTAATAAAATCATCAAGATATACGAGTATCAACACACCAACTTAGAGATCTTCCTGTCAAAATTTTACTTCCAAAAACCCAGAATATAGTCTTCTTTCCGGCCGAATTCCGGCCCCAGCGGCCAATCTCTTCATCTCTCAAGACTATCCAAGTGATATTATAGTGCACAAGTGTATGCGCAAACACAAGCGCGCCTTCTTTGCTCAGAACACAGTACAAACACAACATAAGAACAAAAATGTTCAAAAATAATCAACATAAAATCTCATTCACAATCAATAATCCATCACAACTCAATTACATCCACCAACTCAACCACTCTTATTCAGAAGCCGATAATTGGAAAACTGAATTTGTAATTTCAATCATTTGTACCCATTAAACAAAGGAACAAACAAACAAACAAATCGAATCGGGCAATTTCGGCCTCAGCCGATCGCTGCCGAAATCAATTAGCTCCTTGTAATCTGCAAAGCAAAAATATACCTACCAATCTTTGCCTCAAAAATCAGTTCTATATGCCTAAACATAAGTCTGAAATTCACTTTCGCATCATCCAAATTAACCTTGCCAAACATAATCGTAGGATGTACCCAGAGGTCTTGGATTACCGAAAATTGCTACCAAACGAAAATACCAACATACTATCATTATAACTTTTTTTCTTAGTTTTCGATATGAAAAAAAAAAAACACAGCGAATAACTTATGCGATGCAATGACCGCGGGCGGCGACATCAAAAGGGTTACTGGCGAGATGTTTCGTCCTTGTCTGGCTTGTTTATCCATCAATATCTGAGTGAGATGGATGTATGATGTTGAAGATAAAAAATGCCCTTTAAGTTGGTATGAAGCGATGCCGCCACATTTGTAAGTACGTTCTGTAGTGTCAAATGAACGAAAGTATAGCGGTTGCTTGTGCGCATAATATTGCAAATGTAGTTGTTTGATCAGAGTTTTGACTGATGTACTTATTAGTTTTGCAAGTGTCAAGTATGTCAGGTTTTAAGATAATGACGATATTGGGGTGGTTTGTCAACAATATTCAGAAAGCGATGAAAATTGTTCAGGGTAATTTTAACGATGCTTATCGAAGATGCTTTGACAATTGTTATGAGGGTTTTAGGGTGACTTAAACAGTTGTATGTAATCGTCGGCGAGCTGTAGCTGTAACTGATCTATTTTACTGGGCTGGCTACTGGATGGTACACTGGATTAAAAATTGTTTATCAGACACTGTTGCAGTTGCACTGCCATCTAGAATGTGAGACAATGTAGGTCAACTATAAAATGTCAGTGAATTGACAAAAAAAAAACTGAAGTCAGGTTAGAATTAAAAAAAAAAAGAAGATATCGTACACACATGCACGCCATCACGCTTGTATTTCCCGAAGTGTTAGGCAGAGGTGTACCAATGTACACCCACAGTCCACCGGTATGAATATATCGTGTAGCTCTCTAACCATAATAATTGCTGAACGTACATGGAGGTGTTTTGGGGAACCTATGGAGAGAACCCCTGTCTTTAGGACGTCGTCTCACTAAAAAATGATATGATGATAAATATTAGACTGTTTATCAAGTTAGTATTTTCCAAAATACTTTTTAAAAACTCTCTCTGTCTGTCTTCTCAACCACGATCACCATCGGAAACTCTCCCCCAATCCGTCTTCCAACACAATCTATTATTTTGTTTAATAAGGATGTTTCAAAGAAAACAAATTAAACTATTGTAAAAAGTGTTGTAAATCTGGCTACGAAAGGGCAGAAACATCAATGATAAAGTAAAACGAATTCCTTCACGACTTATCCCTTTGAATATAAAAAGGTTTTACAGGGAAACTTTTAATCAGGGCCCATCGCTGCTACCAAGAGTTCACGAGCTCTGTTTAACTCGATATCCTGCTAATATTACAAAGGCGAAAGTTTGTGTGTTTGTATCTTCTTCACGCTCAAACGGCTGAACGGATCTGGATGAAATTTGGCACTTAGATACATTGTAATGTGGATTAATCCATAGGATACTTTTTATCCCGGATAAATGTACGGTCCCCGTGTGATAATATATCAAATTTGACGCGGATTAAGTCGCAGGCAAAAGCTAGTTATTAATATCTTTATTTAAAAAATAAACTGTGGCCTATAGTGACTGGTGTCAGGTTTTTGATCATATTTATTTATTAAAAATAAATTTGATCAAAAATCACGAAGAACGATCAAATGTACGTATATTGTATTTTATTCTTGGGAAGAATAAAATATAATAAACGTACATACAAACAAAATATATAAAGTAGAGAGAGATACAAATACATAGGTGGAGAAATATAACAAATTAATTGTGTCCTCTGACAACCGAGCACGAGCAAATACTAATATAGACTTTTACTATTTAACTATGTACTTTCTAAGTTTACGTGAAAAAATCATGAAGAAACTTGGAATTATAATTAATATGAGTCTGAAATCGCCAATCCACCTTGAGCAAGAAGCATGGTGATCAATGCTCGTGCCTTCTCAATATAAGAAGAGGCCTTTACCCTGCATTGGGATATGCTGGCATTATTATTATTCACTGCATCATTAGATTTGGAATTGTTTTTCTCAATTTCGAAATTAAAATTAGAATAAATGCAGCCAGCTTTTTTGTTTGTTTTTCTTAAATATCAAATTCTCGTGTCACAATGTTAGTTACCATACTCTTCCGAAACGGCTGGACCGATTTCAGTAGAATTTTGTGTGCATATTGGGTAAGACTGAGAATCGGCCAAAAACTATTTTTCAAATCCCTTAAAAAGAAAAATATATGGTAAAACAACATTTGCCGGAACACCTAGTTTTTTTATAAAAACATTTGAATCACCTGACATAGTTTAATGCCGCTAGACAAATGAGAAGTAGTGAATAATCTTCGAGTATACCCGTAGTAGGACATTCAGGGACATCGAGCTTAAAAATGAAAGCATAAATCACGATCTTTGGCCCTAATTAATTCCTCGAGCCTTCGCTGGGGAGTGTGCTATGGGGTTGAATTATTTGAAAAACTTTCAACCTCTTTTGTACCTACTCTTTCATTATCTTTTGGTCACCTGCGTTCGGGTTTACGGTCCTAAGTTATGCGGTAATGTTTTGATTCGTGTCCAATTTTTTTGCCGACTTCAAGAATAGAGGAGGTGCTCAATTTGTTTTTATGGATGCTAAAAAGATGTGTGAGATGTGATGTGTGTTTGTTTTTATGGATGAACTGCCTCGTTGGACTAGTGGTCCTTGCCTGCTACGCTAGAAGTCCTGGGTTCGATACCCAGGTCGAGCAAAAAGTGTAATTGGGTTTTTCTATGAAATTCTCAGCAGCAGCTCGGAGTTTGGATTTGTGCCCGATTAATGGCAATAGGCTCGCCCCCTATTACATGGGACCTAAATATACCCGCGAACTGTGGGTGTACACTGGTACACCTCAGCCTAACCCTTCAGGGAATACAGGCGTGCTGGTATTATATTTTTTTTATTAAAAAGATGTGGTTTATCTCTTTAAAGTAGCAGGTATTGTATCTTTAAAGATTCAAAAAATCTTAAACAGTCTAGTGGCTAAGACGCCCGGTTCTTATGTATGAGGTGGCGGGTTTAATACGAGGTAAGGACCAATTTGGCTTTTTCAATTAAAAAACGACAATTAGTGTCATATTGACTTTTTCAATAAAATTCATATCGACTTTCTAAGTTTATCTTGGAAGTCACTGACATCGGTAAAGTAAAGTGTCGTGAGGAAACCAGGACTTACAATTAATTTAAGTATAAAATGCTAATCCGACTTAAGTCCATTAAAGTTATTATAAAGTTGTATTACATCTTATCGTTTATCGCAGCTGATCGATTTCAAAACGTCAAAGAATGCAAAATTATCGCGATTAATAAAATGTATGGGACATTTTGTCACGACTATTATAAGCTATTTAGATAATATCAGTAATAAATAATCCATAATTTTAATTAAAAATATTTATATATTAAAACTTCCTTTTTTCTTTTGTTTCATTGTTTTGTTTTGCATGTTTTCCCACAAGGAATTACTCCTTTATCTTGGGTACGCTAACAAACATATAAACTCACATTCACAAACAGCCAGACCCGAAACAAATATCTGTATATGCCAAAAACATACTTTTGTTCCTCGCGGGAATCAAACCCGTGTCTCGCAGTACAGTAGCCAATCACCCAGTCACTACGCCTACCGTGTCGACAATACAGAAAAACACACTTTTTAAAGAAACACTTTGATCAAGGCGCCTAGCTTTTTTACAGGTCGACTTTACATCAATGCTCTCGCCACACTTATTTAACTTCTATCAATCGAATTCGGATCATCGTACTCCACAAAAACCTAATCCAAATCCCACAGTATTTGATTCGAAGACATCTATGGGAACCACTCGACAAAACTACGAATCATCAAACCTTTTTGTGGCCAAACTTTTAATAGAAAATCATCTGTAGATTGACAAAGTATTTTTGCGGCCACTAAACTTATAACCAACTTAAATTTCGCATGTATTCCAAGGGCATAAGAATTAGAATCTTTCAAAATTCGAATTGGAAAACCGCAAATAATAACATTGTAATCTCCAAACGTCGAAACTGTAATTCCGGCTCTATAGCGACTAGTTTTAAGATTTAAAATCCATCGTGTTTTGTTAGTTAGTAAGAAGTGATATTTTGGACAATAGATAAAGAATCGATGAGCACAGCTTTGGAATTGATTTCAATCAGTGGGACGGTAGGTGGCAACTGTATTACGATGACCATTCGACTGGTAATTTATGGAGGGGAAGATGCTCTACATCTGCAAAATGCAAGTCCAGGGCTTGTAAAATAAAGTTTTGAGTGATGAAGTAGTAAATTGGAATGGAGGTGCATATTAATTCAACTGTGAAACGTGCTATGATATGTGCATTATTGATTTATGCCTGCGACTTCATTCGAGTGAAGGTTGGTTATCACGGGCGGTTTTTACGCGGAACCATTTTTTTTTAATAAAAGTAGCTTAACAACACACACATAACCCAATGAAAAACTCGTCAAAATCGCTCTAGCCGTTTCGGATATTAGCAGGAAAAAACAGAATGATAAAAATAAATATGTTTTCGTGTAAGTACCGTGCACAATAAAAAAAAATGAAATGAATGAATGAATTTATGTGAAATGTTTTATTTATTGTGTAAAAGGCTTTTATTTTGACATTACAACCAGAAGCTTCGATTTGATTTTTGGATATACATATTTATATTGATTAATCACAAATGAACAAGATCAAGAATTGAGTAAATTATTTAAATGTAAAAAGATTCGAATACAAAAAAAAACAGTAAAGCTCACTTATAAATTACTAACACATGAATTACACAACGTTTTTATTAACTTAACAAATAAAATAAAATATTAAAGTAGAGCAACTTCCTAACCGTGTCCGTACACTGACAGTCAATCAATAGTCCAATTTAATTATGAATGGATTTATTTTTTGTATTGTAATAAGTAATAACATTATGTCAATGCCATCTTGTAAGTTCATTCCCCGGGACATATTGTGGGCACTTGGCTCATTTCTTGCAGTTTAGAAGTACACAAAAATGGTAAACAGTTTTACGATACTTTCAGATACTTTGGGGAGCGTACTTAGGGCTTAATGAACTAGTTTTTATGTTAAGGTATTAGGTACAAACTAGAGATCTTGAGTTCGATTCAAAGGTCGAGCAAAACGTGTTTTTGGGTTTTTCTATGAAATTTTCAGTAGCAACTCGGAGTTTGGATTTATGCCCGGTTAATGGCAATAAGCTCGCCGCCTATTACATGGGACCTAAACAGACCGGCGAATTAAGGGTCTACATTGGTACACCTCTGCCTAACCCTGTGGGGAATACAGACGTGATGTATTGAAATGTATGTTCGTGTTGTATGTTCGTATTGTTAAAAATAACATGGATTACCTACCTATTTCTTAACAATATTTTGCGAACAAAGGTGTGCGTTACACGTTTATCTAGCTTTATAATTAAACGATATATTTAAGACGAAGAAAAAAACATGTTGTGTGTCTGTTTGTTACGGCTGAACTCCGAAACGGCTGGACCGATTTTGCCCAGACTTTCACTGACATATAGCTGATGTTATAGGGAGTAACTTAACTTACTATTATTTAAGAATAATAATTAGGGCTCTACACAACACATGGGTCCCTATTACATGGGACCTAAATACATACCGGCGAACTATGGGTGTACATTGGTACACCTCTGCCTAACCCTTCGGGGAATACAGGCGTGATGGTATGACTAATTAGGGTTCTGCGTAAAAACAAACACTGATGTCTGGACATTCAAGTGAACGAAATCTGAGGCATTAGCTAGTAAAGAAAATATTTAAGGCAAGTGATAACAAGAATTCCAAAAAAACGCAATATGTCGCAAAATTGTTGATTAATGAATACACTTTCGAATTAAATATCTCAAAAGCGTATGTCACAAAGATATAAACAAAAGGTGAGACCAAAGAGTAATTATTAATTAAATACAAAGGGAAGTCATTACGGCGGCATGTACTCGATGCAGGCTTGGCAGATTTGGACTCTTTTGACTTAAAACCGTATCCTATTGGGCTTATTTATTGGCATTGGATTTGTGTGGATGTGGTTTTTAATAATTTTTACTTATCGTTTTGTAAAAATTTAAGTGAGATTTATACTGGAGAAGTTTTGTAAATTCTATTCTGTTTTGTTTGATAGACAATCTATGTCACTTTCACAAAGATTGCCTATCAAATAAATATAGCAGGATAATAATAAAAATCTGTTTTGACTTATTTCACCAGCGTTTTGTTACATCTTTGGTTACTGCTCGGCTTCTGTGTGTAGTTGTGTAATGTTATATAGCCTATGTTATAAACAAACAAACAAAAAGTGTTAGCCTGTCCTTTCTTGGGGTTCAAACTTACCCTATACTAAATTTCATCAAAATCGGTAAGTTCTACAAGCACAACAGACAGACAGGCAGAGTTACATACATAAACTCACGCCTTTTTCCCATGGGAGTAGGCAGAAACCACGTAACGCCACCTGCTACGCTCCTTACATACTCCATAGGCAGAGTTACTTTCGCATTTATAATATGTATTAAGTATGGGAGTATACATAGAATATTTGATTACATATTCGTTTTAACATATCCAATAAAATACAGCAAAGGCACAGCCACACTACTCCCAACGCTGCGCATACGCATCGAAGGCAGGTGATCGGACACAGCGCATGCCCAACATTATTCATCGGTTAACCGACCAACACAAGCACGCGACTCTGTAATATAATTCAATTCGCTAATTGTTCGTGTGATAATGCCTTTATACCGTATAGAGGCGGCAACTTTGGCATGAGGATTTTTAAGAAATTTAACTCTTGAACTATTTTGATGAAAGTGATCCTGTGATAATATAAAGATTAAGGATAGGAAATGTCATATTTATTACTGTCATTGGAATTGCTGTGTTTCGGTTTAAAAATTGTGGGAGTTCTAGAGTAATTACAAGAGCGCTTAAGCCTTTTCTTAAACATGGTCAATGCATTCTTTTATTCTGTTATATTTATATTTTTCATGGTATTGCAGATATCACGATTTTATTGGTTTCTGAAACATGATATTGGTAAAGGGAAACTTCGTGAAGAAACCTATACTTGTAATTAATTTAAGACTAAAATCGCCAATCCGCCTTGAGCAAGCGTGGTGATCAATGCTTGTGCTTTTGAGTGAGAAGAGGCCTTTGCAGTGCGACTATAATAATCTATCTGAATCAATGATCAATTGAATTCACAAGGATAACATTATATAATCTAGAAAATAAGTTGTTATTCTTAGGTTAGCTTCAATATTGCATTGGGTTGTTACGTAATTGTGTTAATAGTTGTAAGTGATGATTATACAGGATAAATAAAGTTTATTGATGTGAACATGTTAATATTGGATTAGAAGAGTAACATTGTAAGGCTCGCGTGCGCTAAAAGCTTAACTCAGCAACGTTGCTAACATTAGGTTTATGGGTAATTGCATAATGTCATATTTAATGGGCTTGTAGTAGCAACTTAGTAGGCACGGTTGCAGCAGTGGCTGCGCGATTGGGTTCGATTTCTGCACGAAATAAATATTTTTATGGCCTTTTTAGTTGTACAGGTCTGTCGGGTAGTGTATGTAAGTTTGTAATCCCACCTACGATACAGGAGAAAATCTTAGAGAGGGAAAAGGTTTTTACAAAAAAAAAAAAAACTATGATTCAAAAAATTTGCTTGACTAGTCAAAGCCTTTACATTATTGCTTTTTTTTTTCATGGTATATATTACACATATTTAATAATAACTGCTTGCATTGTACATATGATGAGAAATTAGATTATTAGATATAACATTAGATATTTGTGTTATTATTAATACACAAGTGTTTTACTTTTAAGATTTTAGATATTAAGTTGTTGCTGCATAGCCCTTTCCTCTCTCCTATGTTTGTGCTGTGCCCGACAGGGTCCATAATTGATTCTGTACTTTTATATTGTTAAGACCATTATGTACATTATGGAATGCAATAAAATATTGAGTATTGAGTATTGAGTATTGATATGCCCCATATTACAAAAATTATGATCACAATATCCATTTTCATGTTGCCCTGTCTAAACCTTCTTAAGCCCAAATCATTCAGTTACATTTCGCCCAGCATTGACTTCAGTTGCCTAATTGAAGTCCTAATTAGTCAACGAGCCACAAAAACAAGTTAAAAACGTATCGCCAATGCTCCGTTTCCCGGATACGCCTGCAATAATGTGGCAGTGCCATAAACATGTGACATGGCTTATGTCACATATTTAAGGTACAACCACATGTACCTATAATTTTCTTTCTTTTTTTATTTAATAGCTTTCGTGTAATAATAAACTTTAGTTCATTTTATTATAAGACTAACTTATGCCCTCGACTTTGTCCGGGTCATTTTTTCGCCTGTGTTAATTTATGTCTTTGGCTACTGCTCTGGTCCTATGTGGCGTAGTGTTATGTTATATAGCTTGCTAGCGAACTTCCCCCGACTTCGTCTGCGTGGCTTGTTTCACCCGCCTTGCGATAAGTCTTTGGTTACTGTTTCGCTCCCGTTGGGCTTAGCGTGATGATCTTTACGTATAAACCTGCCTCTTGAATCACTCTATCTATTAAAAAAAACCCGCATCAAAATCCGTTGCGTAGTTTTCAAGATTTATGCATATATAGGGATATAGGAACAGACAAAGCGACTTAGTTTTATACTATGTAGTGATGATACTATATTCCTCATGAATCAAGCTATCATACATAAAAATACTTTTTCCAATTTGAACAGCATTTCCAGAGATTTAGCGCGTTTAAATAAACAAACAAAAAAACTTTTCAACTTTATTATTAAAGTATAGATGGGTTTATAACAATTGCTGGCAAATTTATACAGTTACATAAAACTATAAGTTTTAGTTCGTTATGGTAATTTAAGAGGTAATACTTTGTGATGATGTCTTGAGGAAAATATAAAACCTACCCAAGTTTGTATGAAACAACTTGTTAATGTTTTAGTACAAGGATAGTCAATAACATCTTTAGACAGATCAGTCGCATGCGCAAGCATGTTCCTTTTTTAATGAACGACGGTTTAACATATATAAATGTATTGAATAATAAAAATAATTGCATGGTAATAATTATGACGTAAATGTAAATAATTTGCATGCTTACTTGTAGGCAGAATACAGTGGCTTTTAGCGTGTAACATATTTTCTTTGTAAGCATAAATAAAATTAATATATCTTTGGCCTTATTTTTTACAGATTTTAAAATTAAAATCCTAGATGATGGCTAGTGATGAAATTTTGCCATTCCGGTCATAGGGTCAACGTATTCTAAAAATTATATCAAACTAAGTTTCAAGTGACTATAATTTTGATTAAACTTTACAATATGATTTTTAGATTCTTTGAAGTCAATAAATAGTAAGTCTATTGAATTGGTAGATGAGAGATGATGGGATTTTTTCCTTGTAAATGTTGTTTAAAAGTCCCTTTTTAAAAGTCTCATTGAAATAAATGATTAATAACCCTAATCTAGACTTTAACTATTATAATTCAATTCCGTTCACAATAATATTCCAAACTAAACAACTCCGTTAAATCAAAAACAAACACTATCACTACATAAATGTTTTATAATCGCCATTGTTAATTACAAGTGACATGGTATTAGTCAACTCACGCACAGGCATTAATATCGGAAACTGGTATGTGGACCCGTTTGACCGTCTTCGATGTTAACGAGATAAATTATCGATATAATCGATTGTTTTATCGAGTAAGCCACACTAGAGACCGTTGAGTTGGTATCTTTGAACTCTTTTAAAATGATTTGTCATTTTGACATCATACATTTGGTACTATAAAAATATATAACGGATTGTTTCACCACTTCGGATAAGGATTATTTGCCAAATAAAATCATAAAATTCTAGTATATTTTATTTATGTCACCTGATCTTAAGAGGTCACCGCTACCTATAGACATCTGCAGTACCAGAGGCCTTGCAAATGCATTGCCATCCCAGAGACAAAGTTGAAATGTCTCATGTGCTTGTACGAGTAATACACCGGCACCCATACAGCAACGCTGCTTTGCCGCAGAAATAGTATCGGCAGTACTTGTGACGCTAATACACGGTGGTAGTACTTCTCCAGGCGCCCTCTCGCGTTCGGCACTGGTTCAGGCCATGGTCCGGAGCGAGAGGGAATGGGAAGCAGTCGCCTCCTTCTGCGAAGCTGTAATGCTAGAGAAGGAGGCGGCGGGACGGGAGAGGGAGAGGACAATCGCCCGTCCCAGCGGCCGCCGCGGTAGACGCTCCGGGCGTCGGGAGCCGCGAGACGACTCCCGGCCACCGTAGACGCGTGTCTGTGGACGGTGAGCAATGGGTAGCTCACCGTCCGTACGTTCACTAGCGACAGACCGTGTCGACGGCGCGTTCGTGTTCCACGCGCGCCTCAAAGAGATGTCAGCAAACTTGGATGGGGCCACTGAGGGCCGATGCCTGCCGGGGCTGCGGGTTCTTCGAAAGAGATACCGCGCCCCCGGAACGCAAAGGGCACATGAAGGAACGTAGACGGGTTTTAGTCAGTAAAAGTCTGACACTCCCTCCCGCCCCGCCCAGGGCGGGGGAAGTTATTTGATGATTTCCCGTCTATAAAAAAAAAAAAAAAAAAGTACTTCTCCAGACGATTTACTTCACAAAGAGCTCTACTCTACTAAAATCTATCCGGGAATGGTATACTACATCGATCGTCCATCACGGGAATCGAGTCTCAAAGATTTTTGCCTCTTTCCCTCCAAACAGACTACTAGTACGAGTATCAGGTTCGAGTGTCTCGAGTCAGCGTCAAATATCACGGTGCAGGGTCATGTATTACAAGTATCAGACTCAAATGTGAGGACTATCAGGTCAAGTGTAGCGATGTCAGAATCAAACTGTAAGTACTTCAAAAATCAACCCTATTGACAGCTCTCAATCCCCAATCGACAGACCTGACACAAAAGGCGCCAACCGCATCTATCATCACTCCATCTTTATAAAAAATAAAAACAACATCACTCCAGACTGCACAGCATTCATAAGCCACAGTATGAGAGGATGATTTAAGGCGCGCGCACACGACGCATTGTAAGGGCGAGCGCACACCGCCCACAGTAGCGGCCCACGACCCGATCGGCCGCTAGATCGGCCCGCCCGCCTCGCCGGGCGAAGCTGGCTGAAAGTGTGGAGACGGCTTTATAAGAATAAGAAAAAGTTGTGGTGATTGATGTAGTACCTATCTGGTATCTATGTTCTGCAATGTAATAAGAAAGACTAGTTAGCCTAGTGGTTCTAAGTGTGACTGCTACGCTAGAGGTCTTGGGTGCGACTCCTAGTACGAGAAAAGTGTTATTGGGTTTTTCTATGAAATTCTCAGTAGCAGCTCGGAGTTAGGATTGGTGCCCGGTTAGTGGTAATAGGCTAAACATACCAGCGCTCTGTGGGTGTACTTTTGTACACGTCTGCATAACCCTACAAGGAATAGAGGCGTGATGGTAGAAAGGTCGGGTGCACAGTACTCGTAACCGGCGTGCTTGTATGGCCAGATATATTATGTACGTGCACAAGGCGAAAGGAGTATGTAAGGATTGTAGTAGGTGGCGTTCTGTGGTTTCTGCCTATACCGTTCAAACCAGAACACAGCAACGTTGCTCCAAGGTGGAAATAGGCATGGTGGTTGTACTTCCCTAGAGGAGCTCCTTCACAAAGAGCTTCTACCACTACTAACACTCCAACTATTAATCAAATAACTTCGTGAAAACTTGTAAAATCCAGGTTAATGATCCCCAGCACAAAATCAACCAAAAGCCTTCTCCACACTCCCCAACAGCAACATTAACATAGAATAGCTAAAAGCGAAGTAACAAATAAGGGTACATCCATTCAGTTATTGTGCACAGCATTTTAAATAATAATTGAATCAATTCTCCGGCTATCGGTCATTGATTAAAATGCGGCTAAAAAATAATGCTTTATTGAATTATAAGTTATGGCCCAGCATTGTGGCGGCTTATTTATGAACTGGTGTCGTGGGTGTACACCTTTATGTAGTGATGTGTTAGTACTGTGATTCTGGAGTAATAAATCGCTGTATTTGTATTGGTTTTGTGTAGTTTATGGTCTACTGCTACTATGATCTGCTGCCTGTGATTTCGTCCGCAAAGAAAGTCGAAGTTGATATACGGGAACCGTTTATATGACACTAGCTTTTGCCCGCGGCTTCGTCCGCGTGGATTAATAGTTCCCGTTCCCGGGGGATTTCCGGGATGAATACTATCCTATGTCCTTTCTCGGGTCCCAGACTATATCTGTACCAAATTTCATTGAAATCGGTTCAGTGGTTTAGGCGTGAAGAAGAGACAGACAGAGTTACTTTCGCATTTATAATATTAGTAAGGATAACATACTATCACGCCTGTATTCCCCGAAGGGTTAGGCAGAGGTGTACCAATGTACACCCACCGTTCGCCAGTATGTTTAGGTCCCATATAATAGCATAACCGGCCACAAATCGTAACTCCGAACTGCTACTGCTAATTTCATAGAACCGTTCATATTTCTGGGATAAAGCCATTGCGCTATTACAGACTATAATATGAAAATATTTATCCAGATCCGTCCAGCTGTTCTGGCGTCATTGAGTAACAAACATCCACTCATCCATCCATATATGTGTCCTCCTCACAAACTGTCGCATTTATAATTTAGTAGGATTACAATAATTCTTTTACTGACTGTGAGATGATTATTTCATTATTGTAGTATATGTTTTGACATCCATGCGGACGGAGTAGAGCTCAGAGGCTAGTCTTACATACAACTACAAATTTCCTATCACCAAAAATAATCTTAGAAAATCAAATAAATAAATAAATATCTTGGGACAAATCACACACGGCTATCTGATCCCAAGCTAAGCAGAGCTTGTGTTATGGTAAACAGACAACTAATATACATACTTATATAATTTTATAAATACATACATATTATAGATAAATCACACCCAGATACAGAACAAACAATCATGCTCATCACACAAAGTTTGTCCTGGGTGGGAATCGAACCCACGACCTCCGGCTCAGCAGTCAGGGCCACTAACCACTAGACCAACAGGCCCGTCAAAGAACAAGAATGTTGATTTGCAGCCAAGATAAGCACAGTAATAGTACTTTCAGACGATCCCATGTGTGTCTGATAAAAGATACCAGACTATTTCTTAAAAACCCATAAAAATATACATCAGAAATGTGATAACCTATACGGCGATTATCATAGAATTTTAATTAACAGTCTATAATAAATTGATACGGCTGTTTGTCTGTCCATGTGAGTGATTGGGGAGCCATTACAATTTATTAGTCGATGTAGTCCAATGACCAGTCGATCGGAGATAAGTTATAGAAGCGTATAGAGTATGGATTTTGAGTAGATGAGACTTGAAGTTAATTGACGGGGATTTTTTGACGGGCCTGTTGGTCTAGTGGTTAGCGGCCCTGACTGCTAAGCCGGAGGTCGTGGGTTCGATTCCCACCCAGGACAAACTTTGTGTGATGAGCATGATTGTTTGTTTTGTGTCTGGGTGTGATTTATCTATAATATGTATGTATTTATAAATTATATAAGTATGTATATCAGTTGTCTGGTTATCATAACACAAGCTCTGCTTAGCTTGGGATCAGATAGCCGTGTGTGAGTTGTCCCAAGATATTTATTTTATTATTTATTTAGATATTTGTTAATTATGGTAAACCAGCTTTCGGTTATGCAGAGCAAGTCGTGGAATAAAAAGTAACCCATGTCCTTTTTTGGGGTTCAAACTTGCCCCGTACCAAATTTCATCAAAATCGGTTCAGCGGTTTAGTTAGGAAAGCGTATCAGACAGAGTCACTTTCGCATTTTCCGGCCCCCTTCCACCATCGGACATCTAGCTGCACTGCAAATTACCATCCTTACCTTGTTGGTATTCCACCAATTCGCACTGAGCGTTTCCAAACGTCTTTTATAATGCTGCAAAGGAGTAGAACTCTGTACCAGCATCTGTATTTCCGAACGCATTTAATCCTATTAACCAAAATCAAAACATCAACATTCTGGTTCGGGACGGGAGAGGGAAAGGAGGGTCCCCCGTCCCAGCGGCCGCCGCGGTAGACGCTCCGGGCGTCGGGAGCCGCGAGACGACTCCCGGCCACCGTAGGCGCGGGTCTGTGGACGGTGAGCAATGGGTAGCTCACCATCCGTACGTTCACTAAACAACGACAGACCGTGTCGACGGCGCGTTCGTGTTCCACGCGCGCCTCAAAGAGATGTCAGCAAAATTGGATGGGGCCACTGAGGGGCGATGCCTGCCGGGGCTGCGAGTTGTTCGAAAAAGATACCCCGCCCCCGGAACGCAAAGGGCACATGAAGGAACATAGACGGGTTTTAGTCAGTAAAAGTCTGACACTCCCTCCCGCCCCGCCCAGGGCGGGGGAAGTTATTTGATGATTACCCGTCTAAAAAAAAAAAAAAAAAAAAAAAACATTCTGGTTAATCTCTTCAAAGTTATGTGCACAGACTTGTTCTGGGCAAGCTCACTCCATTGTCAACTTTGCCACCTCTGACCTAAACTACAGTCAAGAGCAAACCCAGATCAAATAAATAAATCAAAAATTATAAAGCGGTGCAACCCGTGTTCAGTTATGTCTTTGGTTACTGCTACGTACCCGTTATTTGTAGCGTGATGCTCAATACGTATAAACCTTCCTCTTAAATCACTCTCTCTATTGCTAAAAACTGAATTAAAATCCTTTGCGTAGTAACATACAATAATAATGACTTTGTTGCATACTATGTAAAAAATGGACTTTTGACCTTACGTGCTCACTTTACCTTAATAGGTAGAAAACTAAGTCTTACCTTCTACGTCTCCTCTGCACCGATAACATAATCAGTGGCAGGTGTATACATGATTATGTTAATAACTGAACTATTAATTAAAACAGTCGATACTCGTTTGTAAGCGACACCGGTCGTCTTGTCGCTGTTTATCTTAACATAATCGAGATTTCCGATAATTTATTAAATTAGTCTAGTTCTTGGTTCAAGGTCCGTTTTATTGGAATCGGAAGACTGGTTTTTGGTATCGATGTACTTTATCGATATGAGTATATGTCATTGTGTGGATGTAGCAGATGTGTCTTGCGACTTACTTAGTACTTTTATTGGACTGTAGACCTTATTGGGGAGAGATTAAAAGCTTATATCTTTGTGGGTTGATGGATTGGTCAATGATTCAAAGTTTAAGTTACTTTGACAAGTAAAAGCTGAAGTATAAATGCTTCTACGAGCAGTACTGGATAATAGAATGTATTAAAAGACCTATTACTGGTATTTTTTTAATGTTATCGTCATTGAAAAAAAACCGTCTCTTAAAATGCTACAGGTAATAATATGATAACGACATGAATTAAAAATAAAACATTATATAAATTATCTCAACTGATTGTCAATCACGGCAACCAACACCGATAGTGGCTACTGACAAGTACGTAGGAGATATTAAAGTGTGTGCGCAAATACGGTAGTATAATATAGTAGGGCCTGTCTCATTCCTTATGGTGGGTCCACGCGACACAGACTTTTGTCTGTACAGACATCTGCACAGACTATAAAGTCTGAGTAAAAATGTTTACTCAGAGGTCTTTACCAAATGTCTGTGCAGACTTTTCATCAGTTCAGACTTCGATTTTAATGAATAAATTAAGTAATTCAATAATCATGAGTTTTGCTCCGACAATCGTACAGACATGTACGCAGACTTCCGACTTTTCTGATACACCGACATTTGTCTGTACTGATTTGTTGTACAGACAAAATTCTATAGAAGTCTGTGTTAAGTCTGTGTCGTGTGGACGCACCATTACTCTTATAATTCGATAGAAAATCCTATTTTACCGGGGGGATATCAAGCGCAGGACCAACCGCTTTACGTGCTCTCCAAGGCACGGGGCTGTCACACCACCAACTTTCAATCTCCAGGGCTGCTACTGAAAAATTCCTAATTGAAAATCCAACATCTCTTTGCCAGACCTGGTTTTCTACCTCAGGATATCACGCTCAGCAGTCGCGCTTGCGATCACCAGACCAACGAGACAGTCGACAGAATCAAGCGATTGCGAAACATTACACTACAATTTAAACAATTATCACCCGTTACATTCTGCAAAAATTTCCTCAACAGCCCAGATTTCAATATAACGATTTTAAATACTTCTTTAACATGTAAAACAAAAAGTTAAAAGTAAAAAGTTTCGAACACTAAATGTCACACTCGTGCACTTACGATTGTGAACAGTATCGGCGCGCGCGCATTAATTTGCGCCCAAAATGGAGTAGCGAGCATTGCGTGTAGGGTGAACATGAGTGATGTCTGCTAGAGAGACAAAATCGTAAAATCGTAGTAGTGAATGACCTTTTCAAAACGTTAAAATGTTTTTTTATTGAAATAACAAAATAAAAGTCACCGGCGGCGCGGGACGGGTCATAGGCTCGCCCCCTATTACATGGGACCTAAATATACCGGCGGACTGTGGGTGTACATTGGTACACCTCTGCCTAACCCTTCGGGGAATACAGGCGTGATGGTGATGGTAAAAGTCACCGCCTTTGTTTTCGATCTACAGTGGTCATCACTAAAATCTCTCGCCGAATTTGGATGAAAAAAGCTTGTGGTGTACTGTCATCCAATCTGTAGCTGATTTTGCGAAATGACAATCTATACTATGTAGTTATATAATAAAGCTGAAGAGTATTTTTATTTATTAAAGCGTGCTAATCTCTGGAACTACCAGTCGAATTGGAAAATATCTTTTTACCCACACTATAACCCACGGGAGTGGAGCAGTAGCCAAAGACCGCGAGGTATAACGAGTCTACCTATAAAACTTGCTAGGTTAATCTGTAACACACCATCATTATCAATATTACAGATGGATATTAAAACTTGGTCTATCCAGCCTGAATCACATTCTAATAATTTAAAAACAAAGTCTACGATCATATGCAGCATGGTCATCTTACAGGTAACATATCGTTCAAATCT
Organism: Caradrina clavipalpis; assembly: GCA_932526535.1. Taxonomy (NCBI): domain Eukaryota; kingdom Metazoa; phylum Arthropoda; class Insecta; order Lepidoptera; family Noctuidae; genus Caradrina; species Caradrina clavipalpis. The sequence goes on along the minus strand of OW052106.1, from coordinate 1,054,507 downwards.
TGGGTGCCATACGGCGATATAGCGCTACCGTTTCACGGCATTTTTATTAAAACTGTATAAACACTTGGAAATTCAAGCGGATCGGTATTTTGCGCAAGATTATAATCTATTAGGGTGTGTTTGTATTGGTCTTAAATAATAAAGGCACTATCTAGTTTCGTTAAAGTCTTTTAAATCATTAGTAGCAGGCTTAGGTACTGTCCCACTGCAGGGCAAAAGCCTCTTCTCATACTAAAGAGATAAGAGCATTGATCACCACGCGTGCTCAAGGCGGATTGAACATTAGAACAATTGAGCGAAAAATAACAATAATTACTATTTATCAAATTCCTCGTATTTACCGTAGGTCTAGTACGAGCAAGCTAAAGTATTCTATTCAAGTCTACGTTAGTACTACGACTGAGTCCGAGATCCTGAGTTTGATTCCCTGGTAGGGCAAAGTGTTATTGGGTTTTTCATAAAGACAATAGCAACACGGAGTCTGGATGGTAATAATCTCTTTTTATTAAGACTTAAACGTACAACCTCATGCCGCGTGACAGACGGGCACTGAGCTATCAAGACACTTTGTTAGGTGTTAAATAAAAATAATTGAAAAGTTTAATCACCAATGTGAACAGCGCTCAACTAAATGCTGTCATTAGTTTAAATCTGTATCTTTCACACTAAAATCCAGCTCATTCGGAATCGCACTAATTTCTCGAATATCTATCGAAGGAACAATTAATTTTGTTTGATAGTGCTATTTTTTATACTGCACTGGAATCTGTTTTTGGCCTTTGGTGTCGAATTGATTGATCTAGAGTTTTTATATTTTACATAAATAAATAAGTTTCAACTTGTAAACTTATAATTACCTACCAATTAAAAATGTTAAAAATCTATTCGCAATCTCAGCGATAATCAATGTCAATAAATGTAGGTTCACGCTAAAATAGAATAGATTTTCTCTTACCACAAATTACAATTTAAAGTTTATTTAGTCTAAAGATATAATTTTGTAATTATCTAATTTGTGGAAGACATGATGCCTTTTATTTAAGACGGGAAATCATCAATTAACTTCCCCCGCCCTGGGCGGGGCGGGAGGGAGTGTCAGACTTTTACTGACTAAAACCCGTCTATGTTCCTTCATGTGCCCTTTGCGTTCCGGGGGCGCGGTATCTCTTCCGAACAACCCGCAGCAAGACATTTTGCCTATACTAAGATAATTTTTTTTCAAACCCAGTCAGTTAGGTACCTACGTTAGATTGCAGAACAACGTCGTCGCCTAAAGAGACCTAAGAAACACTAGCATGATGACTTAGAAATGTTAATGATTGGCCAGAGAAGGCAACGTATAGCAATGAGTAGAAGGAATTGAGGTAGACATTTGCCCAGTAGTTGGACCATATAGATAATAATAGAGCTAATAAAAAATGATTGCGCTACTTCCTAAAAGTTATTAACCTCCCAGATATGGCTCTCAATATAATTGCACACTAAATAGAAACATAATACTCTGAACTATTGAATTCTCGAAACACAGAAAGCGCTTACACGAAGCTAACTCCCCATAACTCACAGAAAACATCTCCTAATTTATCAGTACCGCATAAATTTATGCGCAAGAGTTCTCGCCTTGCAATCGAACATTTAGCTTTTTATCGAGTGTTTGATTTAGGGTCCGCTGGCAAGCCAATCCCTCAAGTCGATATGTACTGCGACGTGATCGGGTGGAGGTATTCTGGTGACTATTGTTTAAGAAAGAATTAAAGAAAAGATGTTTCGTTTTATTTTATTACTTCAAACAATAACAGCAGTAGCAAAAAATATAGAGAATAAATATAAACAATACTTACTTACCTATAAACAAATAAATCTATGCTTATTTATACTAATATTATAAATAGGAAAGATTTGGTTGTTTGTTTCGATTTGGCTCCGAAAATGTTGGTCCGATTTTAACCATTTTTTCACCAATATATAGCTACATTATTCCTGAGTAACATAGGCTATATAACATCACACTACGACACACGGGAGTGGAGCAATAACCAAAGACATAATGAAATAAGCCACGCGGAGGAAGTCACGGGCAGTTTAATAAAATTGAATTGTTTGTAGTGTCAAAATAACAGCTTTTTACAATATAATTTTATACGTATAATTATAATTTAATACAAGGTACTAACACAGAAAACAACATTAAAAAAAATGTGTATCTGTCTGCCTGCCTGCCTATCTATCCGCCTGTATGCTTCCACTAATCTCCAAAAAGGCACGACCGATTTAAATCAAAAATAAAAATATCAATTAAATTGTAGCACACGCTATTTCGCGAGACAATTAAGTTTTAATTATATAGATTCTAAGAAAATAAATAACTTAAAAAACAATAATTGATGCACTACTGCATAATTACGTAGTTTAGTAATTAAAGTATTATTAGAACCGGTTTTTATTTTATAATTAAATTGTTAATGATATCAACACACTAGTTTGTATGGACATTAAAATTAATATGTCGTATTAAGAACTTTTATTTGCATAATTACGAATACGTATCTCAAGAATGAATTTTAAACGTTTTTTTTTCTTGGAAATTCCTGTGCATTGTAGGTACGTATTATAATTAGTAGAGCAATTTGGATTGCAAATTGATTGACGCTGTGGTTGGTGCAGTGGCAGAGCGATAGGCTACTGTGCTGCGTATTGTGGGTTCGATACCGAATAAAAAAAGAAATTATATTTAATTACACGGTGATGATTCTAGACCAAACATTGATCGGATTTCTTAAAAGTGTTACACTTTTAAGAAATCCGATCAAACAAACCAAACATTGATCGGATTTCTTAAAAGTGTAACACTTTTAAGAAATCCGATCAATGTTTGGTTTGACCTGCACGGTCAAAATATGTGAAACAGCTGATTTTTTTAAATGACCGACTGAGTCTATTTTATTTGTTAAGTTAATATGTCCCTCTTTCATTCGTTACAAGACAATGTTTTTTTTTGTTTTTTGTTCAACTGAATGAAACAAATTAAGTTTTTTCTTATAAATAAAAATATAGCCACTAGTAGGCTAACTGCCTCGCTAGCCTAGTGGTCCTAAGCGCGACTGCTACGCTAGAGGTCTAGGGTTCGATTCCCAGATCGAGCAAAGTTTTACTAAGTTTTTCTATAAAATTCTCAGTAGCAGCTCGGAGTTAGCACATTGGTACACCTCTGACTAGCTCTTTTTAGAATACAAGCTTGATCGTAAGTATGTAAAACAATAAACACATAAAAAAATCTGTTCATATTTCCAGAATAGGTCCACCGGTCCACAGGCCGTAGGTGTAACAGGGCTTGCTAAAATTATAGCTCGCATATCGAAACCCCGTGTTTTGCCTGTTCGTCTGCGTGTCTGTTTGTTCGTTTGTCCCATGCGCGCTGTTCAAGAATATCGGCAATTAATCTTGCACTATGGGTTCCGTCGGTTTTCGTTTTTGTCGCTGGAGGAACAAGACTATGTTTTACATTATTGTTGTGTGCTTTCGTCACGTTTTTGGTATCGTCAGTTGACAATTTGTGAGTGATTTATTTTGTGATCTTTTCGTTGGGGGTCAGCAAGATCTAGGGAACGTTGTGCTGTGATGCTTAGGGTTAGTTTACACTGACACAGGACAATATTGAATGTATTTACTACACAATAAGGTACTTATACTAAATCTTGATAGGTGATCTTTATCATCATCATCATATCATTAGAACGATGTCCACTGCTGGACATAGGTCACCCCTAAAGGAGGGATTTGCCGTAATCGCCACACTTGGCAGTCGGGTTGGCAATCGCAGTGTTGGCTGTGAGTCTTGTGACCTTGTTTTGGAACGCCAAAATATATAAATAAAAACACCAGGATGCCACTCGTCGCGTCGTGTAACAGTGTAAACGGTCTTCAAAACCATCCTATCTCCTTTTACTTTTCATCACATCAGTAGAATTATGCCACCTTTCATGACAGAGGACGTGACTATCGTAATTAACTCTCCAGGCAATGTGGAATTTTTTAATAGCACACTTTACCCGATCCGGGAATCGAACCTCGGACCCCAACCTCACCAGTCACACAAACGCAAATTCTCAAAAATCTAAAACTACCCACACAATACAAAAATAAAGATGATCATTCCCATCAAACGCTTCCAATCCTCATACAAGCTAAGGCATGCGCCTGCGCCATTAGTCACGCATTAGGCCGCGATTACACCGTTTACTGGCTCAGACGGTGTCATATTCAACAATTTGACATCACACGGGTTTCCTCTATCAATTCACATCATCACTTGTTTACGCTTAATTTTGGAGGTTACCTAGCGGTGTGTGGTGGCGGACAGAATTAGCGACACATGCAGAAAAATAATGTTTTTATTTTGAAGGACTTGTTGGCTCTAAAGTGCCTTTTAATAGTCTAATAGAAATAAATGATTTGACCTTGGATTACCCTTTAGGTGTACGAAAAGAGGAGGAACACAATTCAATACGTAAAAAAATGTGTATGTTTGTGTTGAACATGTTTCTGAGATTACTGATTAATAGAGATTTTTCTAAGTGATTTGTAATCTTTAGAAATAAATTATTTCAAACCGTTAAATGATTTTATAAGAAAAAAAGCTTTTAAAAAACTGTGCTGTCTCTAGCTTATACCTACTCATATTAAGCCAAACATGGCATGTCAAGCCTAATAACAAACATTTGTATCTTGAAATTTATCGTAAATTACTTTTAGTTAGTTTAGATGTCCTTTTTTAAACATAAAACATCAAAGCTAAATTCAAAATTACTCCTACAACAACAAAACACATTACTTTTAAACACCACAGTAATCTAAACAAACAATTAATTGGACACCACACGATCCGCCAGTGTACAGATAAGCAGCAAATACCAGTCGGCAATAAAATTGATTGCGAACTAACTGGGCATCCTGCGATCTGCGCCTACGCAGCCCCGACCCACAACACTGTCGATTCAATGAATTTATTCATATCTTATTGGCCTATTTGTTTTTGGATTTGGGAGGAGAATTTGTCATTGTTAGACGTGACTCGTGAGTGAGTTGTTGTGGGTTGATCTTGGATATGGCTTTAGAGATTGAGCAAAAATGAGACGTCTTTATGAACTTTATGAGTGTGTGGTTGTTTTATGATATCTATTTATAGGCTTGCTTTTGACCTTTGTCTCACGTTAACAGTTATTTTTGTTTTTGCCACATAAAAGAGTTAAGGCAGAATAAACAAGACTATAGATTGTCGCCGAGATAGACGTTACAAGGAATTGATTGATTTCATTTAAACGTTTCACAAGGACTTTTGAATGGTTTAAGGAGTCAGAGCACCTCTACGGACACAATTTTTAATCAAATTTGATAAGCCAAAGAGCAATAAAACATAGAAAAATAAAGATTAAGTAGCAGTTCACAAATGTCTATTCTCAACTGACAGCGCCTGTTCACGAACATGACGCGTAACGCAGCACCATATTGCGGGAAAGTTACAAAACCAGATACAATAATTATACAATATCCGAACATACAAAAAAATGACATTAATCTACAGATAACAACAATGACGTTAAAAATATCGTTGACGAAATAACAAGTACATACGTCATGTTTAAGATCTTGTATACAAGTCACATTACACACACAAGAAATTGATCACCACTCCGCTAAAGGAAGCAAGGAAGAATATAAATCACAGTAATTGGTATCGAACATTAACTTTATTTATCTTTGCTGAGAAGTGATGCATGTAATGCAGTAATGCACTTATTTGTCAACGCACTCATTTGTCACTGCTTACACTTATTTGCGCTATAGTTGTGTCAGATGATTGTCAGGGTCTTGTTCCTAAAGATTATTGGGTCATTGGGTTGAGCTAAGAAATAATGGTGCTGGTCTACGCGTCATGTTCGTGACCGGACACTTTCTGTTGGGATTGGTCATCTCTGAACTGCTGCTTTTATACTGCCAGTCATCGATATTGTTTTCAATTTCAGAAGCACCAGGAAAAATAGCTACCACGCATTTGTGAAACCTTAATTAAAAAGAATGTCCATGTAGAGTTCCTTCTCCATAGAGACTAACCTACGTTTTGGAAAGAACAACAAGCTTTAACTTTCTGACTCCTGACTGATCAACTGATCTGTCTGATCGACTCCTTGTTAATTTTAAAGTGGCAGTAAATGGTTTAATTACTGGCTCTGACATAAGGACAACTTTCATAATGAGATTCAAGTAAGGTTTCCTAACTACTAGTCATCACCTTCAAGTAGAATAGTGCCATAAGCAATTAAAAATCCAAGTGATATGATAACGTCTGCTTTTTACGTCTTTTCTTTTATTTAACTACCCCGTCTAACTGTTAGATTCATGTTTGCAAGTGCAAATTCTCAGATCGCACCAAATGTTATTGGCTTTTTTCATTAGGGATATCTCAGTAGCAGCTTGGAGTTTAGATATCAGTGGTATGATATCCCCATATCTCGGAAAATAAGCAAAGCCTTTGGTCCTGCACCTGACCTCTCGCTGTCGGATTGCTATCCCATTAGACTATTGATTATTGACTATGGGTGTGATTTATCTATAATAATTATGTATGTATATCAGTTGTCTGGTTACCATAACACGAGCTCTGCTTAGCTTGGGATCAGATAGCCGTGTGTGAGTTGTCCCAAGATATTTATTTATTATTTATTTATTAAAGTTAGGGAAAAGGGAGTGCACCTGTGTTTTGCGCACACAAAAGTGCACTATTGTATCTCCAGCGTCCTTGACTAGTCTCTATTGAGATTGATCGCCGTGACTGACATTTTCTCAAAAGGATTATGTTATTATTCTTAACATATCCAATATAAATAAAAGGCAGATGAAAAGAAGAACAAAGATTATCAATAACCTTTAATGTCTCTACCTGTCTTTAAAGCAGTAATTTCCCTCTGAACTCACAATTTGTATCAGCCGTCGCAATCAATCCTATATTTCTACCTTTATCGGTTCTACACGCGTGAGGCCAAGAATTCTGTACATACCACTAATTTTATAATTCGGCATGACGAACGAGATCTCAAAACACCTCCGTCCCCGTATCAATACTCGGTTATCGGGGATCAGGGAGACACCGAAACTCATTGATTTATATGAGAAATCATCTTAAAAGTACATACGATTTCAAGCTTTATGCGGACAATACTAAGTTGAATTTTCTTTGAGAAGTGTCAGGAAGTTTAAGTTAAATGTATTTGAGGAATTCTGGACTGTGTTGTAAAGGTTATAAGGTTGGGTTTGGAGTAGGTTAAGTTAAGATAGCATACCACCAAAGACGAATACGCCACTTTCGAGTGATTTATACCCGATACGGCGTATTAAATGTTTTGTTTTCGTTTTTATAAAATGTAAAAATCTGTTATTTATGATACCAAAATCGAGAGGTCCCGATTAAATTATGTCCGATACTATTTAGATTTATAGCGCCTTGATGTTTTGTGCTTCCTCTTATTTGTAAGAACTATTTTTATTTTTTGTTTTGCGGCTTCAATGGTGGTATGTTTTTTTGAACTGCATTGTACAGTGACAGATTTTTGATAGAGGTTTTAATTGATATTCTTTTTTTTATTAATTTCAATCTTATTGTTGGAACAAGTCTTATAAATTCGTTTGGGGTCAATTCAATTGAATAATAAAATGTGTGGCTGAGATGACCTCTCTGTTGTAGACTGTACCTATTTGTGTAGAGGTCACATCATTCGGGTCACATCTTTTGTATCTATACTTTTACTTACTAATATTATAAAGCTAAAGAGTTTGTTTGTTTGAACGCGCTAATCTCAGGGACTACTGGTTGGAATTGGAAAATTCTTTTAGTGTTGGATAGTCCATTTCTTGAGGAAGGCTATAGGCTGTAACATCACGCTACGACCAACAGGTGCTGAGCAGCGTGGGTGAAACCGCGGGGAACAGCTAGTGTCTTAATAACGGGTGTAAAAACACACTTAACTGAGCCAAAACTTACACCTTTCTCCCAACATTGCGATGTAATTTTTTGGTTCTGGAGCAGACCTTTTGGTTACGAAGATATTGAAGATCAAAGTTCCATGTTGTTTTTTTTACGAAAATAAGTTTTAATTGTTATAAGCAAACTTTTAACATCCTCACAACTAATGTGAAGCACAATGTTTGTCGTGTGTACGAGTATGATTTTTTTACACAAAATATAAAAGCCGTTTCCCAGCAATCATTTTGTGCACAATGTTACTCAGTTTGATGGGCAGTATGCTTAGTTAAAGGGTATGTGATGTGTCTATTTCCACCAAGCGTTATTAAATAAGGTGTTTAAATACACAGGTACACTAAAACATCAGCAATTCCCAAATAAAATGTAGTAACTACACGATCAAAATGTACTTTTAATGAACAGCTGTTTTTTTTTTTACTTATTTCTATTTGGATGACTCCAAATAGAAATAAGTAAAAAAAAAAAACAGCTGTCCCTTAGTGAAAGTTATTAATATTCACGAGTATGCAATGACCCTTTAAAACATTTAGTGTATGTATGTTTTACATACCTAGAAAGTAGTTGTAACGTAAAGACCAATACTCTACTAATTAAAATCGTTCAATATAAGGCATAATCTCATATCAACGCTAACCAATGCAGTCATAAATTAGAGGGATTTTTGTCAGATTGTTATTGACATTAGGTTGCGATCCTTCAGTAGGTAAGTGTTAGTAGAATTATTGCCCTAATAATTGAATTTTTCGCTCTAATTTTAATTATGGTTTTGGTATAGATCTGAGGATGGTCAGCGTCGCCGAGACCGGGCCAGGAAGAGGTAGCGAGATGACCTAGATGTACACCGAGAGGGTTGGTCCTAGATGGCGCAAGAAGAGAATATTGAAAGACTTGAGGGAGAGGCCTTTGCCCAGCAGTCATGTCAGTCAATTTGGACATCATATTATGACGTATAGATCTATGAACATTACACCACAAAAGAACGCCCCAAATCAAAAGAAAGTAACATATCCAAATTGCATTGAAGATGTGTTTACAAAAACAATACTAACACCGTATAAACGGCTAAAAATAACCATTTCACTAATAGAATTAATACGGAAGCGAACAATAAATGAAAGTTTTTCAAAACGCCATAACGTTGCGCCTGCGCATCGACAAAGCAAACAAGAGCAGCGGCAACATGCTTGATTAAACACACATTCGGTGCACGGCCGATGCCTTAATTAGAACTGGGGGTAGGGATGGGGTGATGGTTTATCGTGGGTAGTATCGATATCGATAAAGTGGGTTGTCGAAGTTGGGATATTAAAAACAATTGAGGGTTACGTGAGCTGAGACTTTCTTTGCCGAAATGTAATCAAAAGATAAATACAGAAATGTAACTTCTTCTCCTTAGCGTTTCGACGACAAACTATAATATAGGTGTTATATTGTTGCGGCCCAGAATTTACACACTCTGACTGACTTGAAACTGTTTTAGTAAAAGTTTACTTAAAAATGTATTTTAATGGTTATTCAAATAAGCTACTACAAAAATATATTTGTACGTAGGTTAGTTAAAGAATACGACAGAGTAAAAGAAATTGTTCAAACTTACTTGATACAGGTTGATAATAAAGACGTAACTACACAGTATTAGGTCTTGTCATTTTGTATTAAACCTGAAAGTTTTCAATAGGACTGCCACACTCTCCAAATCTATCGATACATCGTCGCTCCTATCCCAACCCTAAAGTGTTAATAGCAGTAACACCAGAGTCATTGAATATGGTCGTAATCGTAATTATTTTTAATTAATAATCAACACGCTTAGAACGGTGCACATAATAAGGATGCTCGTGTCGATGTCCTGACGATCGCCCCATGTTTGAACTTGTGTGTGTAATATTATACAAGACGACTTTCCTTTGTTTACCTACTTATGGTTTTTTGTTGATTTAGGTAACTATAACAAACATATTACATACATACATACATACATACCATCACGCATGTATTCCCCGAAGGGATAGCCAGAGGTGTACCAATGTGGCATTGGTACACCTCTGCCTTACCCTTCCCCCTAACCCCCAAAAAGGTAGTTTTGTATGGACATAAAAAACCCAATACTTACTGCTTTAAAAAAAATATTTACTATTACTTTGTACACAGGGTCACAAATTATTTCAAAACGGCTAAATATCTAATTTTACAGTTTTTTGAAAAACGTCTGCTAATCCGCCTTGAGGAAGCGTGGTGATCAATGCTCGTGCTACCTCTGTATGAGAAGAGGCCTTTGCCCGCCAAACTTCGGGAGTAATTCCTGATAGAAATCCCAATAAAACTTCACCCGCCTTGGAAATCGAACTTAGGAGCTCGCGCTCAGCAGTCGTACTTGCGACCACGATACCAATGAGACTATCAAGTTTTAGGTGTTAAAGAACCTACCTGTTACCTATAGCATAAATAATAACAACCTAAAATTAATTGTCTCACTGCAGGGCAAAGACTTCTTCTCATAAAGACAAGACACAAGTTGTGATAACTGATTGGTGATTTTAGACCTATATTAAATCTATGATTTTTCATAATATTTTTCTTTATATTGTTATTTTAACCTCAGTGATATCCCACATAATCATAACACAGTAGAGGCAGGCAAATTAACCTCTAGGCCATCATGAAACCTCAAAAATCACATATTATTCGGGAGAAATTGCTATATCAGGTAAAGGGCAAAAGCTTGTATGGCCACAACCAATCCTAAAGTATAATCCCCACAAACAAACACACAACTTTCACTATTCATACTATTATTAGCCGCTGAATACTGCGTATATCAGCATAAGTCTAATTTAGAGAGGAGACGCCAGGTAAAACGATATAAATACGATTAACGATTATATTTCTGTTCTTTCGATCGTTAATAACGTTATAACGACCGATAATAACGATAACGATAAATATAACGATGTGCTGTTGTCCGTGCATCGTTTATTATTATTAGTTGGTTTGTATGTTTGTATCTGATACGAAGTGTGAGTTTAATCTGTAAGTAATAATGCTATTATTATTAGGTACTTTTTAACAAAAAAACGTTGCCTCACATTAGGAATTTCTCCTGTATTGTGGGTGCGTTTACAAATATATAAAATCATCCACAAACAGCCAAACTCGAAACAACTACCTATAGGCTATACAAATGTTTGCTCCATGCAGGAATTGAATCCGAGACACACAGCGCAGCAGCCAATCGCTCAACCACAGCGCCACTGCTATTATTTTTTATCAGTACTTAAAGTTAAGTACCTTTCCTTTAATTTTTTTTTAAGTTCTTATAACAAACGTCTCGGTTAAAACCTAAACAAAAGCACGTAACAAAAAATAAACACCTGTGAAAATAACACTAAAAAAACAAGAATAGCCGCGACAAAAACTAGTCACCTTAAATACAACGATAACCGTAAACTAAACCAATAGTCGTACAAAACAATAACTTAACCTCCCAAACGCGGCGTTTCCAAAACGAAAATCGATATTTATCGATAAAAGAAATCGGTTTTCGTTTCTCGACGATCGTAAAACGGAATTTATACACATGTTTATTGGTATCATAATGTATTTTGGAGTTTTTGAGTATTTGAGAACGATGAGTTTGTTAGAAACCGGGACTTTAGTAGATTAGACGGTAAAATATTTATTACTTAATTAGGTTAGTATCGGTAGTGGATTATCGGCGATTGGAAGACCAATAATTTTAATAAGAAGATTGGAATTTTATGGGAAAGGTGTTTGGTTTTAGATATTTTACATTGTATTCGGTGTTTTTGAACGCTTATAGAATACTTTATTAGCATAATTATAATGTAGGCATAATGATGAGATGATACCGATTTCTTTTTGCAAAATTTATTGTGATACATGTTTTAAACATGCTAGAAAATTCTTCATGATTTGGAAATGATAGTCTAAACTATAATGGATTAAAAATACCTAGAAAATATATCTAGGTATTTGTGAATTCCTTTTTTTTTGGCTTGTCGACTAATGTAGCCTTTATACTGTTATTATTTTTATCACTACAGCAGGTATTTAATATTGTTGTGTTGTTGTTGTTGTTGTTGTTTAATATTGTTGTGGCAGAAGTGGGATTGGTATTGAAAATATTCAATTCGATTAGTACAATAAATAAATAAATAAATAAATATCTTGGGACAATTAACACACGGCTATCTGATCCCAAGCTAAGCAGAGCTTGTGTTATGGTAACCAGACAACTGATATACATACTTATATAGTTATAAATACATATATACACACATATACTTTATTTACTTACTTTATATACTTTTTTTACTATATTTTATACATATATACTTTATAGTTTACAATATTGTATATGTGTACAAAAAAGGAACAAAATATTCGAGGATCATATTTTTAATCAAACAGCTTAGACATCGATTAACATAGATTCAAAATAACCCTTTTCACATCACTAAAATCAGCCATAAAGATTGCAAAGACAAAGATCTGTACCATAATAGACAGTTACAATAATACTACATTTGCATTTGTTCGATTAAGGCCCCCTTACATCTAGACGCAACAAAGACGCCCCATTAGGGGTGGTCGACACTCTAGATTTATGTGTGCAAGGGTTATACCACCCTTCTTCGATTTATGTGCAGTGGTTAAGATACTTCTGATTCGGGATGGGTTTAAAAGTGTTAATGGGTAGCTGTTAATGTTGACGTCATATTGTTTGGTTTGTTAGATTGCGGATCGGAGGACCACATTGACGGTTCAAAAGTACGATGAGGTTTTTTTTTAATATGGCTATTGTACAATCCTTTTTTCCTTTTGTTTAATCAAAAAGTTCTATATTTCTATGTGTCTTAGAGGTGTATTCGTTTCAAATACATTTTTTATAGGTAGTAAGAACATCATGAGATAAATCTTATAATGTACCTATAAAAATGGTAGCAGGAAGTTTTTTAAGAACATCGAGGACACTTATTCAATCCACAGTTCATAATGCATTAATGATTGAAATACGACATTACGCAACATCTTCCCAAATAAGCAACCGACCTTTTCAATCCGATACCAAAATACAACCGATCCAAAAAAAAACGGAAATAAAACAATATAGAATTTACGACACAATAAAAACTCATGCGCATGACACTTCAGACGCGCGAAATACGAAAACTTTAATATAATCCAATCGATTTAATTCAAAATTGTAAAGTATTGAGGATTCGAGAATTAATATATAAATAATGGACCATAAAGTGTAAGCTGAAGACAAATGTACGAGAATTTATGAAATTAAAAATGTGACAGAATTTTATATTGGAAGGATTCGATTATGGAGACGGGTTTAAGGGATTGCAGGTATTGTATCTGCAACAGCTATTTTCAATTCTTGTGACCCAAGGGCTGGCTTGTACCTTGGACAGTGGCTTAGCATTGCCATCCAGCTTAATGCATCAAAATATTATAATAGTTTTAGATCCTTTTTGATTTATGTAATCTTATTTTAAGGCTGTTAAAGAACATTAATTATTAAATCCAATACTTGATAATTATGAATACCAAACCATTAAAATAATAATAATAGTGGAACAAGCTGGGTGAGGCATGAAGAAACTGGAGAATACTTACTCGACTGCTTACAGTCGTATCTACCGTCTAATAGAAAGATAAGTGACGACACTGATGGTGCAAACGCTGACCGATTGGCTGCTGCGCTGCGTGTGACGGGTTCGACGGAACAAATATTTGGATGGCCTGGCAAACAAACAAAAAAACTTTCCTTTTTATAATATTAGTATCTTAAGAAGATAATTTATAGTCTCAAGAGTAAACTTAAAATCATGTCACGTAATATTCTTGAATAAAAATAACAAATTCTGATATTGATTCAAATTCGAACAAGATAGATTTTTGTTTCTTACATTTTTATGTCCCCAATAACATTGACTTTCACAACACTGTGACCAGATTCTTAGCCCTCCCGTGGAGCCTCACACATAATTTAACGCAATATAATTTTAATACTTTGATAAAATATGGCAACTTTCTCTGTTCTCTCTCACTACATTCAAATAAGGGAATCCTGAGCACCTTAGGACCAGTGCAGAAAAAGTAGCAAAGTATTATAATAACAATAGCCTATTATTGTTTCACAGAATGGCAAATACCTCTTCTCATACAAAGAAGGCACGAGCATTGTTCACCACGCTTGCTCAAGGCGGATTGGCGGTTTTAGCTTCATATTAATTATTACGGAATTGCGCCGTTAGTCTAATTGTCCTAAGCGCAACTGCTATGCTAAAGGTCTTGGGTTCGATACCCAGATTGAGCAAAAAGCGTTATTCGGTTGTACCCAGTTAATGTCAATAGGGTCGCCCCCTAGTACTTTGGATTTAAACATACTGGCAAACTGTGGGTGTACATTACCTAACCCTTCGGGAAATACAGGCGTGATGGTATGATGGTCCGTATTAATTATTAATCCAGGTTAACTCACGATGTTGTGTTTTATGATTATTTTTATTTTCTTTGTCATCATCGTCAAAAATACATCAAATGCTTCGGCAACTGCAGTCTTTCTATCTCCTTCTAATTCCCGAACCCCCAGTACCCACTGTTCAATATTCAGCCCATAAGTCACAGATGCCTCTTACAGGACTCTTCATTTTAATTCGCAGTTCCTGATCGGCCCTGGAATGCTGCGGCGTAATTATATGAACCCTTTCGGCACTAAATTTGTTCCGTAGCGCAATTTAACTCAATGTTTGAACATGTCCCGTTTTATTGCCCTCCACAAATTAATAGCGTTAAGGTCAATTATTAAAATAATTAAAGGATTTTTGGAATTTCTTCGCTTTAAGAGAAGTTTGGTTCGAAATTGATATGTCGTGTCGTGATGGCCCAATGGATGGCTGTGTCATCCAAGACCGTTAAAGACTGACTGATAAATGTCAGTCTTTACTGAAGAATTTAACCATAATATTGACCACGATCATGACTATAGTGATGACGATAATCTTTAAAAGCTACTTTATTAACCGACTTCAAAAAGGAGGAGGTTCTCAATTCGTCTGTATGTATAATATTTTTTTTTTTTTTTTACTAACCGACTTCAAAACCAAGGAGGTTGTCAATTCGGATGTTTTTTTTTATGTATGTTCTGGAAAAACACTGTCAGTTATAGACGGATTTACAATATTTCTTTTTGGTTAGAACGGAGGTTATTCCGAAATGGTCCCATATAAATTTTATAAAAATCGGTTTAGAACTTTGATTTTTTAAATGAAAAAAAAAGGTCTTCCAAGTAAACGA
This sequence comes from Caradrina clavipalpis, assembly GCA_932526535.1. Taxonomy (NCBI): domain Eukaryota; kingdom Metazoa; phylum Arthropoda; class Insecta; order Lepidoptera; family Noctuidae; genus Caradrina; species Caradrina clavipalpis. The sequence continues at coordinate 1,039,137 of OW052106.1, read as the reverse complement.
AGTTGCGTATTTGGCTTTCTTGTGAGTGTTCAGTGGTGTTTATCTTGTTAATCTACGTAGTGTTACCGTTTCTTCATGGGTTTGGATGATAGGAAGTAAATAACAAAAAGTTAAAAATAAAAAAAACTTTTCCAATCACAAAGTACACGCTACTCCTATTGACGAAGCGTTGAGATTATTGTATACTGCTATTTGTTATCCCTATTAAAACAAAATAACCTCCATACCATTATTCATCAATATCTAAAACCACAATAAATATTCAGTTACTCCCATAGATTGAACAGAATATCAAAAGCTAATCTTAATTCCGACATCTTCGATAGTTATATTTCAAATAATAACGATCGTCACTAATTAGTGAGGTCTTCTCGGATCATTCGATATTATCTCGATATACTCGGAACCGACACCAAAAACACACACAGACAAACACGACAATATTTTTTATATTATAATGTCAGTTGTTAGATATCCATCTCTTCATTGCATAGTGGTATCGCTTCTGATTGCTACTGTTCTTGAATTTTAAATATTTTTGAGTCATTGATGAGATTTGGTCAGTATCTTAGTAAAGGAGCTTGTCTGGGAAAGTTCTAACACCATACTTATTTCTGCCGCCAAGCAACGTTGCTGTGTTCCGGTTTGAAGGGTATGGGTGCCGAAGAAATTACATGCACATGAGACATTTATTTGTATCTGAGATGGCAACGCATTTGCAAGAGCTCTTGTATTGTAGGTGTCTATAGGTAGCGATGACCACTTAAAATCAGGTGGACCGTCGGCTTGTTTGGTATCAAAAAACAAAAAAAAAGAACATCTTTGACATAACACGATCTTTTGACAGCGTGAATATCGGTTTTCACGGAACCAGACAAAGGTATGAATTAAATAGTATCCTATGTCCTGGACTCGTACCACGAGAGCTGGTTGAAGATAGCGCGGGAAAAAAGTTCCAGGAAGGCCTTAAGGGGTGCGTCCACTAGCAGTGGGACAAGGTAGGCTAGAGAAAAAAGAAATCCTTGTCCAGACCATAAGGAAATTTTAAATTGTCATAATTACCATCCATTTAGTGATTTTATCATCATGAGGCAAGAGATGTGTGTCTTCCAATAAGCCGTCCTTTTACCAACTTCCTCACAATCAAAACTGTTTCAAATTACATACAACTTAAACACAAACTACCATCTTCACCAAAAATAACAACACTCACCCCTTTTAGGGGGCTGATATTTATCGCGGGGTGTTTATTACTGCGAAAATTATACCCCTAATGAGTTCCCGAATTCTCCCTGTGGTGCGGAGCGAGGACAGAAAATCCTATCGGCTATTAACAGTCAAGAAATGGTAAATTATTGTGTCTGTAGAGCAAAGTTTTGGCCCGCAAAGTCCTTATGGTAATGCGCGCTTTGTAGAATGGCTCCTTACGTTTTTGTTTAGGTGATTTTGTTAACTGTGTAAGTGTAAATCGTAAGTTGAGGGTTGGGTTGTGTTGTGGCGGTTTTTATGACCTTTGAGCATGGAAACTGAGAAGTTATTGGGAAATATGTGGAATAGGAACAATCTGTGGATCATTTCCAGTTAGAGAAAAAGATAAAAATTGCGTTTATCGGGATAAGAACTTAAGTATTTTTTTTTGCATAGTTTCGAAACTGGGTAGTACTAATATGACTTTTTCAGGCCTTTACTTTGCAGTAGGACAATAATGGCTAGTATTATAATTAAGTCTATGTTATCCTGCTGCAGGGCAAAGACCTGACTTCACTGACTGACCAATGGTTTTACGTGCTTTACAAAGCACAGTGGTGACACACCACCAAGTTCCAAACTCCGGGCTGCTACTAAGAAATTTACAAGGAAAACACAATAACGGGATCGCGCGTTTACCAGTCGGACTTTGTAAGTCCGACTGGTAAACGCGCCATCGAGGCAGTCCACCAACGATCAGACCAGACACAACAACTGTAGACAATTACTAATTCCACATCAATAAATAGTCACGTAATCTCATAAAACATTTAACCATGCGTTTGACATCAGTAGTAATAGCTATAGTATTTAATAATCTTAGCTTGTCGATCAACCCATTACGAGGGCCATAGCCGGCCGCGTTGCATTTCAAATCAATTATAGAACTCCTCACGCCTCCTTCCACCTCTCTTTATATTCCATACTCCAAGATATCGACTGTTTCCAAGAACTTTGTGTACGTGCATCGGCTGTTTACCGATTTTTATCGAAATTTTATCAAACTGGTATTTTTTTTGGTTTGAAGGTTCCAGGTTTCGGTGTGTCGTAAAATTTTATGTCTATATATTTGATGGCTGATCGGTTGGGATAGGTTTCGGGTTGGTGGCGATGACTTTGATGTGTGGTTACTGTTCTTGGGTAGCTCCAAGTATTTGTTGATGGTTTGTTATGGTTTAATTAACTGGTTGAATCGTGGTAACCATTGATTGCTATACAATCGGAGAGGTTCAAGATTGTGTATCGGATTTTTAGTATGGCATCAATTTTATGGATTTCTTCTGATTTTTATAGGGAACTATATCAATGTAACAGTTTACTTTACGTATGATCAAGCTAAGCACATTGGTGTCTAACAAAACTGATAAGAATTATGTTAAAACGAAGTATGTCGTGATGGCCCAGTAGTTAAGAAACACATCTCTCATCTACTAGATGAGTAACTGGGCACGAGCAAGTAGCAATATGGCTTTTTTAATTTGATATTCACTTTTTAAGTTTATCTTGGACATCACTGGCATCGGCGAAGGAAAATAGCGGTGAGTAAACCTGACCTTATAATAAATATTAGTTTAATATCACCAATGTGGCTTGAGTAAAAGAGGTGATCAATACTCGTGTCTTCTCTGTATGAGAAGAGGACTTTGTCCTGCAGTGGGACCATAATAGGCTGGTATTACTAAGACATCAGCAATAAAGGACCAAATAGGTATGAAAGTGGTTGGAATTATACAAACAATATTTACAATGACGACACTTCACAAGAATCTGCCTCACAATATAACCAATACAAAATTAAAGAACACAAAACAAAAGAATTCACTATAAAACGAGAACGAACTAAACACAATTATCACAAATTATGTCCATTAAGAAATAATAAAAACGCGACGCGAAATATCAAAGGCGAAAGAAAACGTTGCGTAGGTATTTTGCAATTTTACAGCTGTCATTATAATAGGTGTCGATTTAGACTATCGAGATGACACCGATAAAGTTTAACGATTGATATAATGAGTTCGCCTGTCAAATGTCAGGTGTTTCTCTTTAATGTGTACCGGCTTTGAAACATAAATCAGTGTGATATTCATATTTAATACAAGAGTGGAGGATTTTGTTCAGAATTATTGCCGTTTCTCGGAATACTTGAGTTGTGATGTGTCGTTGTTTGTACTGGTGAGTACAGATGTGGTTTGTGTGCATCTATAGATTTTTATGTGATTCGTTTCATGTCTGAAAACATTCAATGGTTTTTTAGGTTCTGGCCAATTGCGGTTTTGTTTAACATTGTATGTTGATCAAAATTCACAATTGGAAATTATAAGGACATAATATATTTGATTGAATTCCCTTTAAGGGATCCAATTTATTGACACATTTAATTTATGTTAACCAGTAAATAGTTTTGATTAAGTAAGTACATAATTGAAAGACTTCGGCAAGTAATGTCATACCAAATAGGTTATAGTATTTCGTTAGATTCGATTGCTTGACTTGGTAAATGATGATGGTTCGGTTAAAAAGTAAAATTTATACTATTTTATACAGATTACGCAGAAAGGCTGCCAGTTTGAAATGGGATCGGGAGATTAGCCACTCGGTGTTAGTCTCCGAAATGGATGTCTGAAGATGGACAGGGATCCGGAAAAAGATGGTAACAAGACCTGGATGAGACCACGAGGGATTAGTCAAGGTGATTTGAGGGACCAGTCCTGCAGTAGGAGAGAGTACGGCGTTAGAGTAACTACGCAAACAGACAACATATCCGTAACTACACTCCCTTCATAGCTTACACATAAAAAACAAAAAAAGCACGGCATCAGAAACATATCCCCAAAATAAATCCAAAACCCACCAAGTCACCACTGTCCCCGTGTACCCACAAGTTCAACACGTCCGCGCGTGCAGTACTTTCAAGATGCCGAAACCAGATAGAGGCATACGACCGTACGATACCCATGTCTTATTGCCTTTATAGCGGTTACTGTAAAATTGTAACCGTTCGGTTTAAACGCTTCACACTGGTAGCTAGTGGTTAATGGCGGTGGTTACTTTTTTTTTCTCTCTTTTACTCATAAAAATGGTAGTTATATGCATCTTTTTGGATTCTAGGAAGTTCAGGTGTGTATCCGATATGGGTCTAGGATAGTGCCTTGAGGAACTCCTGACAAACGTGTCAGAGATATAGATGGTAAAATCTGCATTTAATTATAGTTTGATGGGCAGTGCTTGAGCTAATGACTGCTAAGCTCCGTGTCTTGGGTACGATTCCCGCACGGAACAAATATTTGTATGGCTTACAGGTATTTATTCTGTTTATTCGTGTATGTGAGTTAGTATGTGCTTGTAAACGCAATGCCATTTTTCTTTATAATATAAGATCAAATATTATCACATACTTGTGCATAGCTTAGTTGTAGAGCTCTTTGTGACGGTACTCGTCCCGGAAAGTACTACAACCATACCTATTTCTGTCGCAAAGCAGCGTTGCTGTGATCCGGTTTGAAAGATACCTGTGTAATTACAGGCACATTGAGACATTTCAACTTTGTCTCTAGGATGGCAACACATTTGCAATACCTCTGATATTGCAGATGTCTATAAGCAGCGGTGACCACTAAATATCAGGCGGGCCGTCGGCTTGTTCGCCATTCAATGATACAAAAAAAGAAGCTTTCTGAATAAAATTCAAGCACTCAAATAAATAGAACCAACTACTTAGGCTTCTAAGAATTCAACTTGTACCTAGACATCTGCAGACACTCCTAACTTCAAAATAGGTACAAACAACGCCACGTAGTGTGAAACAGTTCCATAACCTTATAACAGCTATTACTAGACCAATTACACGTAAGATTATGATCGCTAGGCTGAGATAGCCAATTAAACTGTCGTTGTAGACACCTCCTGTGTTTGCTTAGTTGATAACTATAGCTTCACTTGTTATTGTGCTTGTACCATTGAGCTGAATTGAGAAGTTAGTAGGATTGTTAAGGATTATAGTTAGATCAGTGGTGAAGAATAAATTGATGAAGAACAAAAGAAAAATGACCTAGGCAGGTTGTGGGGTCAAATTTGGGCAAGTCCTAATGTGGCTTTATTAATTAATATGTACTTTTTCAGTCTATCTTGGACATCACTGACATCGGTGAAGGAAAAGGTCGTGAGGAAACCTGGACTTATAAGTATTATAAGTCTGTGATTACTGATCCGCCTTGAGCAAGCGAGGTGATCAATGCTCGTGCCTTCCTCATACAATGACTAAGATTATGATTAATAAAACTTTATGACGATAATAAATGGAAATAGTTGAACAATTTAAACTATCCTTAGAGGTAAACTTCTCAATTTGGCCCCAGCCTCACAATCTTAAGAAACACGATCACATTTTCAAGCGTCAATAGCTCAGAGCGTGGGTAAGGCAAGCCACAGCATTTAGTAATCAACCAGTAGTTTGCAATCACAGCGATACTATCACGAGTTGGCTGCCATTACGTAAAAATTACGATTACCGTAATGAAATAGTGGTGCGTGGTGATGATACTGGATGTGGCGAGGACTTTGGGATGTCAAAGTAATATAAAAAATATAACATTTTCAACCTATCTTGCTTTACTGTCGGTATTCAAACTGTTCCTTTCTGACGAAGAGCAGAGGAACAGGTCTCTTTGAATGTACCAGTTTCCTTAAATAATTCTTGTCTGTTTTTAGGGCAATGTTGTCTTGTACTTAAATAAATTTTGTCACGAACCTTTTCATTAAATCAGTCAGCTATTTGTCAGTTATTTCATTGTTTTAGACGTGTTTATATTTAGAAGTTCGAAACTAATTCTTAACTCTTTTACTAGCTCATGTATCAGGCGAAGGTTTATCACCCCTGCTGAGTAAAACTCAATCCCTAACCACGCTCAATTCTCTCCACAAACTACACCCACCCCATTCACATCTATATTCTCTAAATCATCACGAAGACAGCGAGCCGCTCGAAATAATTACGGCGAACTGTAATGATTACAGGCGACGATTAGAGCACAGATAGCTACGCTCCTCTGAACTCGCACTTTAATAAAAATTATATTAAACATTGCATCCAAGTTTGTGCAACTATCATGGCGGTTTGGTGCATTCTAGACGCTGATGCAAGGTGGTAAGGTGGAGTTTGGAATGGAAGCAGAAAAATTTTGGATTGAAGAAAATAAAGTTGTTAGTGTTGATATTCTGTTGGTGTGAGCTAGATGTATGACTACCTGATATCATCATAGCTATGTTAGCTGTAATTACCATAAGAAAACAATCATAAAATTAAATTAAATAATAAAGGACCATGGGAATTTTTCAACATGGCCCAAGAGTGACCAAATCAATGTCATATTAAAAGTCATAGAGTGTGCTTCATTTCATTTTATGGCGACTTAATTGTAAATGGTTCTTTGTGGATGGAAAACATAGTTATTTATAGTACATGAAGTGTTTAGAAAGTATCAATATAAAAAAAAACAATGAGATTTTTGTATAGGTACACAAATTGTTGGGTGAATCCCTGTACTTTTTTTTTCATACCTGTGTAGGCGACAAACAAGCTAACGCCTGATGTTAAGCAGTCACCGCTGCCTATGGACACTTGCAACACCAGAGGCATCGCTCGTGCGTTGCCGACCCCGTAAAAACGGCAAAACTCCTTTCTTAAAGAACCCCATGCTGTAGTCTCTTCTAGCTTTTATTCTCCCTATTAAATGGCTTTCCAGCAAAAGACTTGAAATTTGAAATTGGTCTTCTCTTTGTGCGCCTATGAGCTTTTTATTTTTTCCATTATTTAGTAAGTGCGAGCCAGATGATGCACCATGTCACCATAAGGAACCTTTATTTGTCTAGTATACTGTAAAGCCAAGTATTTGTTAGTTCAAATATAAATACTTTTCATACATGGTCATGATAGGAGTTAGAGAGAAGAGTTTATTTCTACAATAGATAAGTATCATTAAAACTATTTCTTGTATGTTTCTCCTTTCGTCCTTATTTAAACTCTTCTTCAGGTGTTACTTAGAAAATCACATAATTATCACCCTTCTCTGTAGCATCGTCATCACCTACAGATTCGCGATTTGGACTTCAGAAACTTCAACCTAGCTCACCCTTTAAAAACCCAACATTAAAACTTGCAACTAACAAGAAATTATGACATAATTGACAAACATTTCCCAATAAAACCAGCCCCGTACATCCAAAATTACAATACACCAATAAATCAATAAGAACTTCCGAACCTCCACCAATAGATGGCGCTACTTACAACAGACGAACACAGTCGCAATAATTATGTCCGTTCACGCACCGCTAACACGGGTCTAAATTTATACCGAGGGTAGATTTCGATCTAAACGGCTACATATCGACGTGCATTGGGGCCATCTTACTAGCTAAGTATTGGAGTTTTTTGTTCGTCGTTAATTTTGGTGGTTCTTAGTAGTTCAACGGATAAAAGTCATTGATGAAATAGGTATTTCTTTTTTGGTAGTATTTTTTGCTGTTGGCTTGAGACTGTTTTTGCGTTCAATAAAGTTATAAATTTATTTTGGGATTTTGTGTCATTATTAAGGTGATGTGTCTCTCATAATAATAAATAAATAATTGTCCTTGGGTGCATTTGCATAGTGCAAACAGGGATAATTGTCGGCTGGTGTTCCATTTCATTGTAAAGCCATGTAAGGGGCCTCTGTGAGTTGGCTTCGGCTCCTCGTGCCGCCCGTGACGCCTTCCAAAGGTCCGGGACCCTAGGGTCCCGAGGTTGTTAACCAATAAATAAAATAAATAAATATCTTGGGACAACTCACACACGGCTATCTGATCCCAAGCTAAGCAGAGCTTGTGTTATGGTAACCAGACAACTGATATACATACTTATATAATTTATAAATACATACATATTATAGATAAATCACACCCAGACACATAACAAACAATCATGCTCATCACACAAAGTTTGTCCTGGGTGGGAATCGAACCCACGACCTCCGGCTTAGCAGTCAGGGCCACTAACCACTAGACCAACAGACCCGTCATAATGTAGTATGCCTTCAACCTTGTTTGCGTAAATATGGGTTATCTATTTTCTATAAAATCTACTACTATCCGGGCGTTCTTAGGGTTCAAATTTGCCCTGTACCCAATTGCAGCAAAAGCGATTCAGCGTTTCAGCATTTTGTTGTTAAAGTGTAACAAACAGACAGATGGAGTTACTTTCTCATTTATTACATTAAGTATGGATTACCAATCTAATTATTAGATTCTTTCTTACTAACCCAAAGTATGTAATTTATCCAATGAAATAAAGTGTTTATTTTTTTAGCATTTTACCAAAGTATGCCCAATAATAAAGATGTTATTATTTACGAGTTTACGGCTTAAGCCAATAACCGTTCATTAATTATATTACAAAAACTAATTAGAACCACTCGCAAAACATGCGTAGACGCATCACACTTATTGCTCCGTAGTTCAATCATTTACAGCAGTAACTAGCCTTACCACACACCTCCTACGGACAGCCGAGGCCCAACCCAATGTCAAAAGTATTGCCCAAAACAAATCAAATCAAAAAATTGCCCAACCTACGAGCTATTCAGACAATAGCCCCTTCGTGACGTGTCGTGATGTTTTGCAAGTTGTTCAATTTTATTGTGCGCTCACTTTGACAATGGATTGCACTGTCACTGCTAGAAACTTACCAATTGTTATGTATTTTGCGAAATAATTTAACTTGAGGATATGTAATGTTACTATTACCTGTATTTTTGCTATGGAAATTTGATGAACCAGAGGTAGGCCTTGGCAGCCGGTTAAAAACAACTACAAAAAAAAAACGGGAAAATTCATTATTAATGTATAAAAAATGTTAATGTGGCTTATAGTTTAAACTTATCAGAACCTTATTGAACCCAGTATAGATTTGTAAAACTTTACAGGATGTTTGGTAGAGCGTTAAACATACGAAAATAGGTGGAGTCATCTGCTACTTACTCAGCCCAAATTATTATTCTCATTTATTAGTTTCATATACATATTAAATACATTTTTAAATATTAGTATAAAAAAATAAAAACATTTAAAAATATAAAAAAATAGTAGCCCACCGGCGTCGGGAACAGGGTCCAAGCCACCGGTGGTCAGGGCTCCTGAGAAAGGAATCTCCTAACGATACGCGCCGTGTCTAGGAGTACCGCTTTCTGAATCAAGCCCTTGATCCAACCGCCCAACGAGAGCCTCCTCAGGTGTTGGTCGAGGCTCTTGGCTATTATGCCATTGGCCGTCACGACTATCGGCACAATGATTGCCGTATTCACATCCCACATGTCGACAACCTCGCGAGCCAGATCAAGATACTTAATTTGTTTATCTTTCTCAGCTTTCACGAGGTTCTCGTCATGCGGGACAGTAATATCAACGATCATTGCGCGACGCTCTAATCGATCTACCACCACTATGTCAGGCTTATTGGCAACAATAGTCCTGTCAGTGATGATAGATCGGTCCCAATATAACGTGATATGACCATTTTCAAGAACTGGGTCGGGCACATATCTATAGTATGGTACTTCCGATTCCACAAGACTGTATTTCAGAGCAAGTTGCTGATGGATAATCCTGGCTACAAGGTTGTGTCTATGCAAGTAGTCTCCGTTAGCCAGACGAGAACAACCAGATATAATGTGACGGATTGATTCCCCGGGACGATGGCATGCCCGACAAATGTCAACCGTACCGTCCTTCACAATATATCTCCGGTAATTGTTCGTCATCATAACTTCGTCCATAATAGCACAGACAAAACCTTCGGTTTCCCCAAAGAGGTCACCAACGCGCAGCCAGGATACGGACGCCTTGAAGTCTACATCCGGCCCATGTAGGGCCCGGTAGTAGCGCCCGTGAAGCTCCTTGCTCTTCCATATCTCCATGCGATCTTTAGTATCTAATACTATAGGTTTGCGCCAGTTCTCGTTCGCTAAAGAGAGCGGGGTGAGGCCCTTGTCCACTGAGACCACATCTCGGTGCATCCCCACATCAGCTTCCAGGAAGTACTCCCTGAGACTGCATATCTCACGGTTGTGCAGGGTCTTAGCATTTAAGAAGCCTCGACCACCACACTTCCGCGGGATATACAGTCTCATTACTGACGACCTTGGGTGATGCATCCGATTTGCGGTCAATAGTGAGCGAACCCTCCTATCCAGGGCGTCAAGTTCTGTCTGAGTCCATTTGAGTACGCCGAAAGAGTACATTAAAACTGGCATGACCCAACCGTTGAAGGCGCGCACCTTGTTACCGCCTGATAAAAGACTATTTAAAACTTTATTTAGGCGGCCAAAGAAGCGCTCCTTCAACGATTGCTTCATGTCAGTAGCACTGATGCCTAACGCTTCCGACATACCCAAATATTTGTAGGTTTCAGTTGAGGAAAGGGATCTAAGGTTTATGGAATCCGAGAGTTGGGTTCCCACAGATTCCATAATCTCTCCTCGCTTCACATGCATGACTGCACATTTGTCCACACCAAATTCCATCCTGATGGCACTACTGAAAGTTTTTGTTACCTTCAGTAGCTCCATCAGTCGCAAATTGCTGGGGGCAAAGAGTTTCAGATCATCCATGTAAAGGAGGTGGGATATGACCTGACCACCTCTTCTCAACCGATAGCCCAGTCCTGAACCCTCCAGCAGTGTACTTAGAGGGTTCAAGGCTAAACAAAACCACAGTGGACTCAGACTGTCGCCCTGAAATATACCACGCTCGATCTTTATTGGTTCGCTGGTCTCCCGGATCTGCCGACATCCTGGATAGCGCAAGACCGTCCTCCATTGCCCCATACACGACATCAAGAAGGTGCGCAGAGTTGTATCTACTTTATACAATTCCAGCACCCTCATGAGCCATGTATGTGGCACCGAGTCATAGGCCTTTTTATAGTCTATCCAACATATAGACAGATCCTTTCGAGAACGGCGAACCTGCTGGTTAATGGCCATATCAATGAGGAGTAGCTCCTTAGTACCACGGGACCCATTCCTACATCCATTTTGAGAGACAGACATGATAGCATTGTTATCAATATGATCATTGATTTTAGCTCTCAAAATAGATGTAAGAACTTTATAGACCGTCGGTAGACATGTGATCGGTCTATAATTTTTGGGTTCCGTAGTACTACCCGATTTATGGAGCAGGTGGGTTATACCAGTTGTTAAGAACTGGGGCAACGATCCAGACTCTAAGGCTGACTGGAACTGGGATGCCAAGCGAGCGTGTGATCTTTGGAACCACTTGATCCAAAAGTTGTGCAGTCCGTCCGGCCCTGGAGATTTCCAGTTAGGCAACGGACGAACTGCACGAGCTACGTCCTGGGGGCTGATTGTAATTTCCCCCATCTGTGGTATTGGATCACACATTCGTTCAACCTCCCGGGTCCAATCGCCCTCAGCGTGGCTGACAGGTACCGACCAGATGCTGCGCCAAAACGAACTCATGGCATCATCATCCGGCAGGCGCGCATCAGTCACACCTTGGTCTGGCCGCTCCCAAGCCCTGTAAACCCACCTTTCATCGCTCTGGAATGTGCGATTTTGGGTATATCGCTCCACTCGCCGCTTGTACCGACGAATACGGTTTGCCCATGCACTTATCTTCTGCTTCAGGAAGTCAATACGTTCTGTGACGCGGGACAAATAATCTCGAGGATTAATATCAATCCCCGAAAATGCCCGCCTCACAAAACGCATCACTCTAGGGCGAGTATTGCCCTCCCTGAAGCAGATTAGCTTGCCAATGAGTGCTCTAGCCCTATCGATACGAAGCTCAATCCTGGACTGCCATGCTGGTACGGTCGGTTTTGGTCGTGCAGTTCCGTCACTGGGAAATTTGACGTGGGCTACACGACATGCCGCAACAGCCGCGCAGTACAAGATTGAGTGGGTATCGACAAGGTCTACGCTGCCATCAAAACAATTTGACAGCTGCGAATCTAGAGCACACACCAGCGCCTTATTTTTGTTGTGCATAGGCAAACGTGGTAGTCGCGGTCTAAGCTCAGGCGGTGTGGAGCGATACTCCCGGAAAGCATCCTCCAAAGCACTCCTCAACTGTTCATTACATTGGGAACTCACGGAAATAGCCACGCCATCATCCTCTTTATCAACGCGTTCAGGCCGCGGTGAAGCACTGTGTAGACTTTGCGATTGCACCGCGACCGTGTGCTGTGACAAAGTAGGTGTTTGGGATGATCCTTGCGGAATGAATAAGTGGACTGTATTATAAAAAACTGGTATATTACAATAGAATAATTAGTTTTACAATCTGACGACGATGACGGATGCGCGTACATACAGTGCGTGTGGTTTGGTCGGCGCGCGAGGGCAAGTGGGCGAGCGCGCGGGACGTGAGCCGTAGCCAGGCGCGTGCGGCTGGCAGGCGACGACGGGGGGCGGGCGGCGGGAGGGAGGCGCGGGTGAGCGCCCAAGGCCTCTTGCGTTCCGTTGCGCGTAGACATGCTCCCCGGGTTGAAGAGACGATCTTCAATTGCTCTCCTCTACTGGCAGGGGGCAGAGGTTGTTCCATCCTCTTCTGATAGTCCCCTTTTTCGTTCGGATCTCTGCGACCCTGTTGATCCCATCAATTCCTGGGTATACCTGCACCACTCTTCCTAGGTTCCACCTTAAAGGTGGACAGGTCTTGTCCTTAATAAGAACAAGGGAATTCAGTTTGATGCTGTCTCTATCGCTGCTTGTCTTCCATTTTGTTTTCTGCTGTAGCATACAAACATATTCATTAGAAAATCTTTGCCAAAAATGCGATTTAATAGCTTCTATTCGCTTATGGCGTTGCAGCAAGTTGACGCCCTCAATCTCGGCCACCTGTGGATTAGGCACAGTAGTTAGAGTTCGTCCAATGAGGAAATGAGATGGGGTTAGGACAGAAAAATCAGAAGGGTCGGTAGATAGTGGGGTCAAGGGTCGAGAGTTCAAAATAGCTTCTATTTGAGTAAGACAGGTAGACATTTCTTCATATGTTAGATGAGTTAAATTTAAAATTCTACGTAAATGATGCTTCGTAGAACGAACAGCGGCTTCTGCCATCCCATTGAAATGAGGGGAATAGGCAGGCGTAAAGAGAAAGTTAATACCTTCCTCTGCTAGTTTGTCAGCTATATCTAGTTTAGAGAGAAAGGATTGCAATAATTTACATGCGCCAACAAAATTGGTTCCATTGTCAGACGTGAGGCTGCGAGGCTTGCCTCGACGGCTTATAAAACGATATAGTGCAGCCATATAGGCTTCCTTGGTCAGCTCTGTCACGAGCTCCAGATGAACTGCCTTGACTGCGGAACAAACAAAGATGCAAAGGTAGGACTTTAATAACTTGCAACCACGACCTTTTCTATCTGCTATCAAAATTGGCCCGCAATAATCAACTGCACTATGTAAAAATGGGAATTCTAATTTAGTCCTACATTCAGGTAGTTGACCCATTATAGGTTGAACTGTTTGAGCTTTAAGTCTGAAACATTTAATACATTTTTTAACTATAGACCTAGCTAGATTCCTTCCACCTAGAGGCCAGTATGTTAATCTAACATTAGCAAGGAGCAACTGTGGCCCTGCATGTAAAAGTTCTAAATGTTGTTTATGAAATATTAATCTTGATATATGATGTTTACTACATATTAATATAGGATGCTTTTGGTCATAAGTGTATGGGGAATTATCTAACCTTCCACCAACTCTTATGATATAATTTGAGTCAAGAAATGGAGATAAGGAATTTAACCTATTATTTGATGGCAGTAATTTGCCTGATTTTAAACTAAAATATTCATCTTTAAACATTTCACTTTGACATAATCTTAAAATAGTAAACAAGGCTTTTTGTAATTCATTAGCAGACAAAAGGTTTGTTAATTTGCTGCCTTTATTCTTACAATTAAATAAAAATCTTTGTATGTAAGCTACTACGCGAACAAGACGTGTGAGCTTAGAATGTTTTTGTACAAGTAATGAGATAGGATTACTATCTGTGATGTTATTGTTAGTAGAGTTATGAGTAAAGTGACACACTATCTCCGGTAGATCTCGCTCCTCCTTAGGGTTCGGCATTTTTGGCCAAGTATTTTCATCATGTTTTAAGAACTGTGGTCCTGACCACCACAGAGAAGCTGAGCTGATAAGATCAGCCTTCACCCCTCGGGAAACGAGATCAGCAGGGTTGTCAAGAGACGGCACATAGCTCCACCGGGCCCCCGCGGTGTTCTCCTCAATTTCATTAACCCTATTGCGAACAAAAGGTTTAAGGCGTTGCACAGGTGTTGACAACCAGCCTAAAACTATTGTCGAATCGCACCAATACCTGCATGTTACTGGCAATGTTATTGACTGCAATACTTTAGTACACAATCTTGTTGCTATTAGGGCTCCGCATAACTCAAGACGCGGTATCGTGGTTGGCTTTATCGGTGCTACTTTATTTTTTGATATTATTAATTGGGTATGAACCATGCCATTATTACTTATTGAACGGGCATAGATGCAAGCTCCATAAGCACGTTCAGAAGCGTCAGAAAATACATGTAATTCAATTTTGACATAATTATTTTGCAAAATCCAACGTGGTACCTTTACATTGTTTATATATGATAATTTATTTACAAATGTGGCCCATGATTCTTTTATGTCGCTTGGAACTTCATCGTCCCAGCCTATTTTTAAAGTCCAAAGTCTTTGAAGTATAATCTTTGCTTCCACAATAACTGGACCTACGATTCCTAACGGATCAAAGATTTGACTAATGACTGACAATATATTACGCTTTGTGAATTTTTCATGCTTTTCAATATTTATAAAAAAAGACAATGTATCTGAACTCGAGATCCAATTGAGACCTAAAGTTTTATTTATTGTGCTACAATTGTTCTCTGATAATTCTAAAACATGATCCGATTCTGATTGGCCTTCTATAATATTTTCCAATATATCAGGACAATTAGATTTGAATTTTCGCAAATTGAACTTTGCTGAAGATAGGACAGATTTTACTGTTTTAGTTTGCTCTATAACGCTACTTTTGGACCTTCCTCCACTGAGGTAGTCGTCCATATAGAAGTCTCTAGAAATTGTAAACTTGACAGATGGGTCATCCACTGTCTCCGCTAAACTGGAAAGACATTTTGTAGCTAAGTAGGGAGCTGATGCAGTACCATAAGTCACTGTGTTTAAAGTGTAAGTTTTAAGTGGCATTGAGGGTTCTGGCCTAAATATTATTTGTTGAAGTGATCGCTGTATAGGATTAAGCTCAATAGCTCTATACATCTTTTCAATATCTCCACATATCACATATTTGTGTTGGCGAAACCTAATAAGAATCGACAATAGATCATCTTGAATTGTGGGTCCTATCATCTGAATATCATTAAGGGATAGTCCTGATGTAGTGACAGCAGATGCATCAAAGACTGTACGCAATTTAGTAGTGGTGCTAGATTCACGGGTAACACCATGATGAGGCAAGTAATAATAGACAGAATTAGGACTATTGTGACTGGGAGTTGTATTTTCAGTCATGTGACCTAGTTGTTCATACTCCTGCATGAATTCTAAGTATTGTTTTTTGAAATTAGGGTCCCTTTGAAATCTACGCTCAAGAGAGAGAAATCTAACCTTTGCCCTAGTATATGATTCACCCAATGTATGAGGATCTTGTTTAAGAGGCATGCTGACTACGAAGCGGCCTTCTTTATTACGATAAGTTTCTTTTTTAAATCTATTCTCACAGGCACGTTCTTCACTAGATAAAGAATATTTAGTGGGAATTGAATCTAGTTCCCAAAATTTTGAAATACTATCTTCATGATTGACTAAATTACATTGGTGTACTGACTTATTTTTGGTATTGCCTACATGACCAGACACTAACCAACCCAACTTAGTTTCATATAATTTTGGTTGTTTTTTACCAAGATTAATGGAATTATTACATATGACATCCCAGAATATTTCTGCCCCTACTAGAATATCTACTGAACCCGGAACATTAAATGATGGGTCTGCTAGCTGTATACCTGATGGTATAGCAATGTCCTGCATCGCCACTAGTTTGGATGGCAATGTTTTAGTAATTTGAGGTAATATTAAGCAATCTATGTCTACTTTATAATTGCTATATAGAGATTCGATCCTAACATAACAAGATTGTGTACTCTTACAAAACTGATTATAGATACCTGATACCATGGAACTTGTACTGCGTCTCGACAACCCCAGCTTACCGCATAACTCGGCTGTTATAAAGTTGGCCGTGCTGCCATTGTCGAGCAGGAGCCGTGCTGTGAGTGTGCCGCCCTTGTTGTCATGTACTTTCACCAAAGCTGTGGATAGAAGTACATGTGGCGAAGTAGTAGGCTGTATGGTATCTGTTGACAGGGTGATGGTTTCAGTAGAGTTATCAGAATCTGTAGTAGGTTCATTTATGTTGGTGGCTAACACAACATTCTCTTGATTTGTCACAGAGGACATAGGCTTATCATCATGTTTATGTAGTAATGTATTATGTTTGTATCTACAGTACCTACAGTGTGGGAATTTACATTTCCCATGAGAGTGACCAGTGCGTAGACAGTTAAGGCAAACCTTGAGATCATTAGCTTTTTCCAAACGTTTCTCAATGGTCAAATCTCTGAATTTGGCACAATGATACAATGTGTGTTCCTCTTTGCACATGGGGCACTTAAAATTATTTCGTTTTTGTGAATTGTTGTCATTTGACACTACTAGAAAAGATTTTGACTTTTGCTTTTCTGTGTTTGACTTAGTCGTACTATTATCCTCTATGGATTCTAACAGGTCTGCTCTGTTACGCAGAAATGTAGAAATTTGTTCCAGTGTAGGTGGAACACACAGTGTGTTTCTATACTCTTCCCACTTCCTTTTGGTTGTAGGATCTAGTTTGCTAGACATAATGTATATTATTAAGGTATCCCAATGCTCGGTAGGTTGCTTAAGAATACTTAACGCTCTAATGTTTTTGTTTGTAGTATCAACTAGTTGTCTAATAGCTTTACTCGACTCATCTAAAATGATATCTACCTTAAATAATGCTTGAACATGATTGTTAACTAGTAACCTAGAGTTATCATAACGTTCACATAATAATTTCCATGCTATTGCATAATTCTCTTTTGTAAAATCTATATTTTTAACAACTACTGCAGCGCTCCCATGGAGGGACGCTCGCAAGTAATGAAATTTACTAATGTTATCCAATTGATCATTGCCATGAATCATTGACATAAATGTATCCCTAAACTCGAGCCAATTTTGATAGCTACCATCAAACTTTGGTATATTAATTTTTGGTAAATGGAAACGATGAGTATGGTTGCAAGTCCCACCTGATTTAGCATCACTGATGTTTGATTCGACGTCTGAGCCTGAACGCCGTCCGTCACCAATTTTGTCCGCGCAGGCAGCAAGAAGAGTTTGGGCCTGAGCGACGAGCTGATAGTACTTGGTTTCAGTTTTCTCTCTGTCAGCATACTGCTCATCCGGAGGGTCGCAGAGGTACTCAAGCTCTGTCTGTAAAGTGTCGAAATCAGAAATTAAATTTTGGACTCGTGAAAAGCGAGATTGCAGTTCGTTAGCGTGGAGCTCACTAAGCACTTCGTGTGAACTTGCTGTAATTAAATATGTTTCAAATTGGGTTAGCTTTGCTTTTAAGCTAGCTTTAGCCTTTTTTAGCTTAACAATGCGTTCATTCTTCTCCGCCATTTTGCTCATGCAATGGCGTGGTCGTGCGTAGTACCTATGCCGTGCGTTAGGTACTTATTAGCATAAAATGTGCACACACCAAGCAGATTTAGTATATTTTTCAATAGGATTGCCCCCCACAGAAAGCGTGCAAGATGCAATGTTTAATGACGTGAATTTATCTCACGTGCGAATGCGAAATATTGAATAATTTGAAAATAAGCCTCACTCAAATAGTCACTGAATAGGAATTTACGAGAGTTTCAGATGAATAGGTAAGGATAATTGGAACGAACTCACAATACCAGCCGATGTATCAGGTGCACGTGGTGGGTATTCTTCACGTAGCCCGTTGATCGCTGCTGGATTTGGTTTTGCGTTTTGCGACTTGCACGGCGGAAATGCAGATTGGAGATCACGATGCCGACGATGCGGTGTGCAGTATCTAAGTTGTAGACCCGCTGTATCGTAGATTCCAAGTTCACTGAAGCTATCTTCCAACCGCCGCTCCGAGTTTTTTCAGACCGCGTGGCAACAACGTGTCGACGCCGACGAGAATACGTTAACTAATGAAATTCTATTGTTTCCTCGAAGGACCAGTGTTTGGGATGATCCTTGCGGAATGAATAAGTGGACTGTATTATAAAAAACTGGTATATTACAATAGAATAATTAGTTTTACAATCTGACGACGATGACGGATGCGCGTACATACAGTGCGTGTGGTTTGGTCGGCGCGCGAGGGCAAGTGGGCGAGCGCGCGGGACGTGAGCCGTAGCCAGGCGCGTGCGGCTGGCAGGCGACGACGGGGGGCGGGCGGCGGGAGGGAGGCGCGGGTGAGCGCCCAAGGCCTCTTGCGTTCCGTTGCGCGTAGACAGTAGGTGTAACATGAGTACTCCGTGATTCGAGCCTAAGTCGATCAAGC
Source organism: Caradrina clavipalpis (assembly GCA_932526535.1). Lineage (NCBI taxonomy): Eukaryota > Metazoa > Arthropoda > Insecta > Lepidoptera > Noctuidae > Caradrina > Caradrina clavipalpis. Next base: position 1,020,183 of record OW052106.1, on the reverse strand, counting down.
ACAGTATTATCCAACATATGATTACGTTGTATAACCCGTACCTGATCCGACAGTCGTTGCGCCGAAACGTTGACAGCTGGTTCAAGCGCCTGAAACAGAGAGAGCATCCGACCACGGTACGCAGTCAGGTTACTTCCCCCCTCTGTAGCCCCAAAGTATGAGCGCATGACACTTTCATTAATGGACTGTGTCCATCTCATGCGCTGCACACTTCCACCGGTAGCGGGGACCCTATCAGAGGCCAGTGGGCCTCGGAGTCCCAAACCCCCCGGCGGCCGGCGTCCTCCCCGTCGACGAGCAGGTGGTGGCGTCGTTGGCGGAGAGAAGTACTCGTCGCTCGAGCTCGACGCAACTGCCGCGGTCGGTGTCACTGCACTCACGGTGGGGCTGGTTTCCGACGGCGGCGAGGCGGAGCTGGGCGACGAGTCCGGAGATGGTGGCTGTGCGATTAAGCGGGCTCTGGCGCGTGTCAACATAGTTATTAGTTCATATTTTCTTCTATTAATTCCATATATCGTCTAATGACGGCCTTGACAGCCGTCATTCTCTTCTGATTTTCTTCGTTTTTTCATATTTTATTGTAGGTTTTGCTGTAGTTTTTAATCTGATTATATATCCAAATATTATTTCAGGCCTGTAGATGGAGTAATGTTGTAGGAAATGTATTATAAATATTAAAATTGAAGGAAGAAAAATGAGAAAAAAATTGTACGTCGTAACGTTGACTAGTGTTAAATTATTATTCTCATTTATTCATTGTATATACATATAAGTTACATTTTTAAATATTAGTATAAAAAAATAAAAACATTTAAAAATATAAAAAATAGTAGCCCACCGGCGTCGGGAACAGGGTCCAAGCCACCGGTGGTCAGGGCTCCTGAGAAAGGAATCTCCTAACGATACGCGCCGTGTCTAGGAGAACCGCTTTCTGAATCAAGCCCTTGATCCAGCCGCCCAACGAGAGCCTCCTAAGATGTTGGTCGAGGCTCTTGGCAATTAAGCCATTGGCTGAGACGACTATCGGCACAATGATCGCTGAGTCCACAGCCCACATGTCGACAACCTCGCGAGCCAAGTCAAGATACTTGATCTTCTTATCATTCTCGGCCTTCACGAGGTTCACGTCATGTGGGACTGTTATGTCAACAATCATTGCGCGCTTCTCTAAGCGATCCACCACCACTATATCAGGCTTATTGGCTACAATAGTCCTGTCAGTGATGATGGATCGGTCCCAGTACAATGTGACATGGCTATGTTCGAGAACTGGGTCGGGCACATACTTATAGTACGGTACTTCCGATTCTACAAGGCGGTATTTCAGAGCAAGTTGCTGATGGATGATCCTGGCTACAAGGTTGTGCCTATGCAAGTACTCTTCGTTAGCTAGACGAGAACACCCAGAGATAATGTGGCGGATTGATTCCCCCGGCCGGTGGCATGCCCGACAAATGTCAACCGTGCCATCCTTCACAATAAACCTCCGGTAGTTGTTCGTCATGATAACTTCGTCCATAATTGCACAGACAAAACCCTCGGTTTCCCCAAATAGGTCACCGAAGCGAAGCCAGGATACGGACGCTAAGAAGTCTACATCGGGCCCATGCAAGGCCCGGAAAAAGCGCCCGTGAAGCTCCTTACTCTGCCATACCTCCTCGCGATCTTTGGTCTCAAGTACTATTGGTTTGCGCCAGTTCTCTTTAGCCAAGGAGAGCGGGGTGAGGCCCTTATCCACCGCCACCACATCTCGGTGCATCCCCACGTCGGCTTCAAGGAAAAATTCCCTGAGACTGCATATCTCGCGGTTGTGGAGAGTCTTAGCATTTAAAAAGCCACGACCTCCAGACTTCCGCGGAATATACAGTCTCATCACCGATGACCGCGGGTGATGCATCCGATTTGCCGTTAACAATGTACGGACCCTTCTATCCAGGGCGTCGAGTTCCGTTTGAGTCCATTTAAGTATGCCGAAAGAGTACATCAATACCGGCATGACCCACCCGTTGAAGGCGCGCACCTTATTTCCGCCTGATAAAAGACTATTAAATACTTTTTTCAGGCGGCCAAAGAAGCGCTCCTTCAACGATTGCTTCACGTCAACAGTATTGATGCCTAACGCCTCCGACATACCCAAATACTTATAGGTCTCCGTTGAAGAAAGGGATCTAAGGTTTATGGATTCCGAGAGTTGAACTCCCTCGGACTCCACAATCTCCCCTCGCTTGACATGCATGACCGCACATTTGTCCACACCAAATTCCATCCTGATGGCGCTACTGAAAGTTTCTGTTACCTTCAGTAGCTCCATCAGTTGCAAATTGTTGGGGGCAAAGAGTTTCAGGTCATCCATGTAAAGAAGGTGAGATATTACCTGACCTCCTCTCTTCAACCGATAGCCTAGACCTGAATCCTCCAGCAGTGTGCTTAGGGGATTCAAGGCTAAGCAGAACCAAAGCGGACTCAAACTATCACCCTGGAATATACCACGCTCAATCCTTATCGGTTCGCTGTTCCTCTGGATATTTCGACATCCTGGATAGCGAAGGACCGTGCTCCATTGCCCCATACACGACATCAGGAAGGCGCGTAGAGTTGCGTCAATTTTATACAACTCCAGCACCCTCATGAGCCATGTATGTGGCACCGAGTCATAGGCCTTCTTGTAATCTATCCAACATGTCGACAGATCCTTCCGGGATCGGCGAACCTGTTGGCTAATAGCCATGTCAATGAGGAGCAGCTCCTTAGTACCACGGGACCCAATCCTACATCCATTCTGAGAGGGAGACATGATAGAATTAATGTCTATGTGTTTGTTAATTTTAGCTCTCAAAATGGATGTAAGAACCTTATAAACCGTCGGCAGACATGTGATCGGTCTATAATTCTTGGGTTCCGCAGTACTACCTGATTTGTGGAGCAGGTGGGTTAGTCCTATCGTTAGAAACTGGGGCAGCGAACCAGATTCCACGGCTAACTGGAATCGGGACGCCAAGCAAACGTGCGATCTTCTGAACCATTTTATCCAGAAATTATGCAGCCCGTCCGGTCCAGGAGATTTCCAATTAGGTAATGGACGGACCGCACGAGCTACATCTTGGGGGCTGATGGTAATTGCCCCCATTTCTGGAATTGGGTCGCACGCTCGCTCGATATCCCGAGTCCAATCACCCTCAGTGTGGCTGACAGGCACCGACCAGATGTTACGCCAGAACGAACACATGGCGTCATCATCTGGCAGGCGCGTATCAGGCACACCTTGGTCCGGTCGCTCCCAATCTCTATAAACCCACCTTTCATTACTTTGGAATGTGCGATTCTGGGTGTATCGTTCCACTCGCCGCTTGTACCTGCGAATACGGCTTGCCCATGCATACACCTTCTGCTTCAGGAAGTCGATGCGCTCTGTGACCTGGGACATATAGTCTCGAGGACTAATATCAGTCCCCGAGAATGCCCGTCTCACAAAGCGCATCACTCTTGGGCGAGTATTGCCCTCCCTAAAGCAGATTAATTTGCCGATGAGCACTCTGGCCTCACTAATACGCCGCTCAATTCTGCACTGCCACACCGGCACAGCTGGTCGCGTAGCTCTGTCATTATTAGGAAATTTGACGTGAGCTACACGACACGCCGCAACAGCCGCACAGTACAGAATCGAGTGCGCATCAGCAAGGTCTTCACAGCTATCAAAATAATTCGATAACTGCGAATCCAGAGCACACACCAGCGCCTTATTTTTGTTATGCATAGGCAAACGCGGTAAGCGCGGTCTGAGCTCGAGCGGCATGAGTCGATACTCCCGAATAGCACCCTCCAAAGCACTCCTCAATTCCTCACTGCACTGGGTACTTACATGAGTAACCATGTCATCACTTTCCTCATCCACACGACTGGATGTTGGGATGGACTGTGGCTGTGCCACATCCACAGTCTGCGATGGAGGAGTAATGACATGGCTCCTTTGCATCTCAGTTCGAATGCGATCAAGCACAGTATCATCCAACATATGGTTACGCAAGATGACACGCACCTGATCCGAAAGTCGTTGTGCCGTAACGTTGACAGCTGGCTCAAGCACCTGAAACAGAGAGAGCATCCGACCACGGTACGCAGTCAGGTTACTTCCCCCCTCTGTAGCCCCAAAGTATGCGCGCATGACATTTTCGTTAATAGATGATGTCCATCTCATGCGCTGCACACTTCCACCGGTAGCGGGGACCCTATCAGAAGCCAGTGGGCCTCGGGGTCCCAAGCCCGTCGGTGGCCGGCGTCCTCCCCGTCGGCGAACAGGTGGTGGCGTCGTCGGCGGAGAGAAGTACTCGTCGCTGGAGCTCGACGCAACTGCCGCGGCCGGTGTCACAGCACTCACGTTGGGGCTGGTTTCCGGCGGCGGCGAGGCGGAGCTCAGCAACGAGTCCGGAGGTGGTAGGGGTGCATTATTACGCGCTCTGGCACGCGTCAACATTAAGTCCAAGTAAGTTTGTAAGTTATTTCATCTTGATTTTTCCTTTCATGACGGCCTTGACAGCCGTCATTCTAGACATCAGCTGTAATTTTTTTTCTTTTCTTCATTTTATTGTTATCTGGTGGTAAATTGTATTTTCTTGAGGTTTTTTTAGATCAAATTCTTCAAAAGTATGTGCTGGTAATAATGGAATAAAAGAACAGTAAATAAAATATGGAAAATATGAAATTAAATTTTTTGAGACAGGACTTGTCGACGGTGTTGCCAAATTATTATTATTAAATTATTATTATTATTATGAAAATTATCCTTTAACAACATTTTAAACAAATCAAGATAACAGTTATCCCACCTCTTAACCCAGAATCATTTGCCACCAAACAACAACAACAATACAACACCGAACAACGCTAATGCATAACAACGCTTCATACACCATCAACCCAACTGACCTACTCGAACAGAAACCGCAGCGCACACAATAGATGGAGAGGATACGACACATTTCAATAAACACGAGAGCATCAATCAATTCGTCGCCAACCCATCATCAGGTATGAATGAGCTATGAATGGCGTGCTGTGAACTGTGACTAGCAGGCGGTCAGTACCTTTTTTATGCAGATATATGACTGTTGTTCCATGAGGTTTTGAATTTAGTAGGAGAGGGAGTTTTTAAAGATAAACTGTTGAAAGTAGATGATCGAAAGTAAAAGAGATTAAAATAATAAGATCATGGGATGAAAGATTTGCAAAAAAATATAATGAGGGTGTTAAGTGTACAGGTGTTTTCAAAAAATACAAATGAGCTGAGCTAATTGCATTTTTGTTCAAAATTATTTGTAAATAAATAACCAAGGTCTAATACAAATTCTGTTTCTGTATTGATACAAAATCACATTATCACCAAACCTGACGAAGATCTTGGTGTTGTTAAGAGGCTGTCACACTTACAGCCCTTTGATAGCTTATACCAGGCAATGTGTCAGCATTAAAACGAACATCTAAATTTTTAACTATACTATTATATGTATGTTCCTCTAATTTACTTATTATATTAAAAAAAAACAGACTGACTAAAATGATGGAAGTCTGGCGAATTTAGAATCTTAGTCTTATCCATAAAGACTATAAAGAAAGAAGGAGATAAGGAAAGAATCGCTAGCTCTGAGTTTAGTGTAGAACCCTAACATCTAAAACAAAAACTAATCAAGACTTATTTCCCAAAATTCCAAATACAAATGCCAAAAAATCAACGCCAATATTAGTAGCAAGTCAACCAAATCATGTTATTCTAAGTCGTACAAATTCAGTGGTGAGGTAGTGGTTAGCCACGGTCCGCTGGTGGCCGATAATTGTTTGCCTGATTGACAGGACCAATGTGCATTGTCATGGAGAGCAGCCTATGGATGGAGCCAACTGATTTTAGGATATTTGCATATGTGCATGAAGTGACTAGGTTGTAAATTGATGTTAGTTTGGACTATACTTCGAATTGTTTGTTATTGACTAGTATGTTATTGTTATTAACTACATATTCGCTGTTATTAAAAATAATACTTGGCAATTATTGTTCCACCTGATTGCAAGGCAAAGTCCGCTTTTCAAGAATGCACGAGCATTGATCACCATGTTTGCTCAAGGCAGATTGGCGATTTCTGACTTACATAAATTACTAGCTGTGCTTGCGGCTTCGCTCATGTTGATCTAAGTATAACTTAAGGAAATTATTATTAAATGCTATGTCATTATATTAATTGCCTATATTATGACAGTCCAATTTGATTCATATTATAAGGAAACTGTTTCTTGTCAAAGTTGTTATAGTTCTATTCGTTTCTTTCTTTCTATTTTTGTTTTTAACAAGACATCGCGTTTTGTTTCAATCAGAGTTGCCTTTGAACATCAAATATGTAAATCCAATTATGTTCTCTCGTTCATTCAAATACTGAATCAATTTGATTCCCAATCGGTCAGCCACACCGTCCATTCGTCAGTCGCCAGCCCTTAGCACATGTGAACCGCTCGACCGAAACCACAGCGTGTTTAAAATTCCGACTCCACCATCATTTGTATTCATTTTACAATACAATACTGTCAAATCTCATCTTTAATATTTTTGTTGTGTGTATCCGAACGGCGAGCTGCGCCACGCCAGCGCCGCCGAGCGGAAGAAAAAAGAAAAGAAGATCGACTTGAATCAAAACGGCGCCCGCACGCGTTTTTTAATAATTTTATTTGCTGCGGGCTAATCCTCGTCGTGAACAATGGTGACCCCGACGTGATGCGATCAGAAAAAAGCCGCCATTAAATGCGCTTGCAACGTGCTCCGATTGTCGCCTGCCTATGCCATGGATAAATCAAAATATGCTGCCTCTATAGACATATAATGCTGCCTGCCTGTAAGGCCTGAAGCTTTATATTGTGGTGTGATGGTTTTTGGTTTGCCTGGTAAAGTAACCCATAAAAATACGACTAACAATTTTGATACAAGGTACGTGTCACATTTATTTTCGCAAGTCATTGTTTGAATGTGCATTTCTCGAAAGTCAAATTATCAATAAAGGAACTTCTTATTTTGCTACACTTCGGTGTTTTTCCCGTGTTGTTTTGTTTGCATCAAGCCCCTATTAAAAAAAAAAAATATAATTTGCATTTGCCTGTAATTGGATGGGGTACTTTTCATAACAAGTTTGTTCACAAATTTACGGAAGCTATGCTTGCAACTCCAATAACTTGCATTCTTTCCTGCACTTAGCACCTTTCTATGCTTGCATGACGCATACTTCAGCTAGTTTTGCCGACCATTTCAGCGTTCGCGACTTTGCCGGCTCACGGGATCCCATCGGGCGTCCGGCACGAGCCTACGTGACGAGGCATCGGGTGACAACGTGCATCTCTTCACTACACATCGGAATCTGCTGACAAACGGTGCACCAGTTTGCTGTTAGGTTTGCTACCTGACAGCGACACGGTTTGTTAACTGTTTCCATAATTTCCACTCGAGGTTTCTGTTTGTGCTTGTTGTTTGTTCGCACATAGTTTATCATAATGTCAGATTTAAAAGGTTTAGTTCAAATCCGAGGTACTATAAAGGCAAGGTTGACCATGTTCAATAAGTATGTAGGAATGTTAGCTGTTGTTGCACCAACGGATATGAATAAGTTGCAAGTTGATGAATTTCAATTAAAATTAAATAGGTGTCAAGAGTTGTTCGTTCAATTTGACAAAGTTCAAGATGAAATTGAAAAATTAGAGGTAAATATAGAGGAACAACTTCAAGAGAGAGAATTAATTGAAAATAAGTTTTGTTCTTTAATATCTCAATCTCATAATATTATTGAGGCCTTTTCTAGGGTTCAAAAGGCGGACAATCAGGATAATGTTAGTCATGCATGTAGCAGTTCCGGTCATAGTAAATATAATATTAAATTGCCTACCATTAGTCTCCCTTCTTTCGACGGCAATTTTTTGAAATGGTTAGAGTTTCGGGATACATTTGATTCTTTAGTGAATAAAAATGAGTCAATACCTAACATTAACAAATTTCATTATTTACGTTCAGCGTTGCAGGGGAGCGCTGCTGTGGTAATTAAATCAATTGAGTTTACATCATCTGGTTATGCTGCAGCTTGGGAACTTTTATGCAGTAGGTATGATAACAAAAGGCTTCTGGTAAATCACCATTTAAAGTCATTATTTTGTTTTGACCCTATTGCTAAGGAGTCTCATAAGGCATTGCGTTTCATGCTAGATTATTTTACAAAAAATTTACAAGCTTTAAATACATTAGATGAGCCTACAAATTATTGGGATTCTCTAATTATTTACTTAATGACCTCGAAACTAGATGGCGCCACTAGTTGCAAATGGGAAGAACATAGGAACAATTTAAATATTTCACCTAAGTTACAAGATTTTTATCAATTCTTACGTAATCGCGCAGATGTTTTAGAGACGTTAGTTTTTAATAAACAGGATTCTGCTAAATTTGATAAGTCTACACACTTTAAGGAAACCAAGCAGTCTAAGTCCTTGGTTTGTTCCAATGAAACAACAACTAGTAAGAAAAGGTCTTGTGTGATCTGTGACAATCAACAACATCAGGTTTATGATTGTGAAAAGTTTAAAAATATGAATGTTGATGCCAGGTTGAGTGAAGTAAATATGTTAAAACTTTGTGCCAACTGTCTTCGCCCTGGCCATCGCCCATCTCGTTGTTTTCGTGGTCCTTGTAATATCTGTAAAGAGAAACATAATTCTCTATTACATAAGAATTCAAACAATAGTGATAAAAATGTTGTATTTACTTCATCTTCTATTTCCTCAGGGAATAATGTGAATTCACCGGTGTCCTTGTCCGCGGCTATGGTGACTGGTCAGGTTCTTCTATGCACTGCACAGGTAGAAATTGTTAATTTAAGTAACAACACTACTTACCTGGTCAAAGCGTTGCTAGATAGTGGTAGTCAGTCATCCTTCATGACACAGGATCTGCAGGATAAGTTACACTTACCTTGTTCCAGGCGTACTCCTGTAAGGGTAGCTGGAATTAATAATGCAGAGGTGAATGTCACTCAACATTGTGATCTATTAATAAGATCAAGATTAAATAATAATTTTCAAATAAAGGTTTCTTGTTTGGTCATACCTAAAATTACAGGTATGTTGCCTTGTGTGGTAATAGATTCTTCACAGTTTAAGTTCCCTAGTTATGTGGAGTTAGCTGATCCAAGTTTTTACTATCCTTCTGACATTCAAGTGTTGTTAGGAGCAGATGTGTTTTGGGATTTAATAAATTCGAAACAAATTAAACTTGGCTATAATAAGCCTACTCTACAAAGTTCTAAGTTAGGTTGGTTGATATCGGGCCCAACAGGCAAGAATCAATCTCATAAGGTTCTTAGTAATTTTTCTAGGGAAATAAGGGATTCTTTGTCCAAATTTTGGGAAGTAGAAGAACTGCCCCCTAGTGACAAGCCCATGCTCTCAAAGATTGAAGAATTTTGTGAAAATCATTTTAATAAAAACACCAGGAGACTGTGTGATGGTCGGTTTTCAGTTAAGATACCTTTAAGTGAGTCACCAGAACTAGTATTAGGTGATTCCTATGATATTGCTAAGAGAAGATTCTTCAATTTAGAGAGAAAACTTGACAAGTCCCCGTCATTAAAGAAAGAATACAAAGAATTTATTGATGAGTATGAGCGGTTAGGACATCTCTCTGTTATTGAGCATCCTGTCTTTGGTTATTACATGCCACACCACGCTGTCATTAGGAGTCATAGTGAGACAACCCGCTTACGTGTCGTCTTCGACGCTTCGTGTAAGACTAGCTCGGGTAAGTCATTCAATGACATTCAGCTGGTAGGGCCAGTGGTGCAGGATGACCTCATGTCCATTCTTTTAAGATTTCGTCAGCATGCTTTCATCGTCACTGGTGACATCGAAAAGATGTACCGACAGTTCAAAGTTGACGAATCGCAACGGCATTTGCAGTTAATTCTTTGGAGAGATGGTAAAACGCAACCACTCAAAACACTCCAGTTAAACACAGTCACATATGGTACTGGTTCCGCTTCATTTCTGAGCACGAGGTGTTTACTGCAGTTATCTCATGAATGTGTTGATCAACCAGATTTAGCTAATGTTATACGTCATGATTTTTATGTCGATGATTTGAGTACTGGTTCTAACTCTAAACTAGAGTTACAGAGCATTGTCAAGGCCGTTATTAGCAAATTATCAGAAGCATGTTTACCTTTACGAAAATTTCGTAGTAATGCACCTGATATATTTAATGGTTTATGTATTTCTAATCAAGTTCAGGAGTTTTGTAAAGACTCAACAGTGTTAGGACTGAAGTGGTCTCCTCAATTTGATATTTTAACATATTCTACTGCTCTTAAAGCTGATCAGACTGTTACTAAGAGAAGTATACTTTCTATGTCTTCAAAGATTTTTGATCCTCTTGGTTTATTGTCAGCAACGACTATTCTTCCTAAACTTTTACTGCAAAAATTATGGCTGTTAAAAGGTGGTTGGGACGAGCCCATTCCAGATTCCATTAAGGCTGAGTGGTTGGAATTTCTAGATAATATTGAATCATTGTCTTTTATTAATATTCCCAGGCATGCTGTTTGTATGGCTCCCCGCGAAGTAGAGATACATTGTTACACCGATGCATCGCTAGCTGCATACGGCGCTTGTTTGTATCTTAAATCTACCGACGAGGCGGGAAAGGTTACATGTCATTTATTATGTGCTAAAGGGAAAGTTGCTCCTCTAAAACCTGAATTGACAATTCCCCGTCTGGAGCTAATGGGTGCGCTATTAGGTTCTCGTTTACTCGCAAAGGTTTTAAAATCTTTACGTTATAAAGAGCTAAAAATCTCGCGCTGTGTTCTTTGGACTGACTCGATGATCGTGCTGGGTTGGATCGGTTCGCAGCCAAAAACATTAAAAACCTTTGTATGTAACCGGATACAAGAAATTCGTGAATTAACTAGCGAGCATAAATGGCGTCACGTGCCTACCCATTTTAATCCGGCGGATCTTGTTTCTCGAGGGGTAAATCCGCAGCATCTGAAAGAAAATAAATTGTGGTGGCACGGTCCTTCATTCTTATTAAAACCTGAAGTCGAATGGCCGCAATATAATCCTGTTGATGTTGTGTTACCTGAAACAAAAATTGCATTAAATATTCAATGTGAATATAATATTATAATATTTGAAAAATATTCCGACTTATCTAAACTTGAAAGAATTTTTAGCTATGTTTTACGTTTTGTTAATAATATTAAAAATAAAGATAATAAAATTACAGGAAGACTTACCGTAAGTGAATCGCGGAAATCTTTATTTACTTTAGCAAAAATTTCACAACGAGATTCTTTTGCGAAAGATATTCACGCCTTGAGAACGTCAAGTTTATTAAATCGTAAATCAAATATTTTATCTTTAAATCCTATGTTGGATGAGGAGGGAATGTTGAGAGTTGGTGGGCGCATTCAGAAAGCGTCAGTGTCCTATAATAAGAAACATCCCATTCTCATAGCTTCTAAGCATCCATTTACTAAACTTCTTTTTGCAAGAGAACATCTTAGAATGCTGCATTGTGGGCCGCAACAGTTGCTGTGCTCGATACGAGACACTTTTTGGCCTACTGGTGGCAGGGTTCTCGCTACACAAACTGTGAATAAATGTGTACTGTGTACTAGACTTAAGGGTAGACCAGAACAACCCGTTATGGGTAATTTACCTCAACCTCGCATAACGCCTAGTTCGCCTTTTGAAACCTGTGGCACAGATTTTGCTGGGCCCTTTTACATATCGAGTCGTAAGGGTCGGGGTGCAAGAACATCTAAATGTTATCTTTGTCTGTTTGTATGCTTCAGTACGAAAGCTTTACATTTAGAGGTGGTCAGCGATCTAAGTACGAACGCCTTTATATTATGTTTACGCAGATTTATTGCTAGACGAGGGAAGCCACGTACCATTTATTGCGACAACGGTAAAAACTATGTGGGGGCAAAGGGCGAGTTGAATAGAATGCTCAGAGTTGCGAATGCTTCTGTCACGGATTTCGGTGTGAGTCAGGGTGTACAGTTCGAATTTAGTCCCGCGTACGCGCCGAATTTCGGTGGGATCTGGGAAGCTGGTGTAAAGGCCGCAAAATTCCATCTTAAACGTATTGCCGGCAACTCCAGTTTAACTTTTGAGGAGCTAGCTACTCTCTTTTCCCAAATAGAGGCGATATTAAATTCGCGACCATTGACTCCGATGTCTGCGGATCCTTCAGATCTTAACCCTTTAACGCCCGGGCACTTTCTCATCGGGCGACCATTAACGTCATTACCATCTCCCGTCACCGACAAGTTATCTATCAATCGATACCAGCAACTTGAGAGATTGAGGCAGCACTTCTGGAGTCGGTGGACCAAAGAATTCCTCTCCGAGCTGCAACAACGTGTCAAGTGGCGTCGCAGCGAAGGTGACGGCGTCAAGATTGGAGACATGGTCGTCGTTAAGGAGGATCAGCTTCCACCAATGAAATGGCTGTTGGGGCGCATCAGTAAGCTGCATTTTGGAACCGACGGTGTCTGCAGGGTTGTGGACATTTCAACAATAAAGGGCATCATTCGTAGAGCGTTGACTAAAGTCTGCGTTCTGCCCGTGGAAAATCCCATGAGCTCCTTGGAACCACCGATTCCAAGGGGGGGGAATTATGTCAAATCTCATCTTTAATATTTTTGTTGTGTGTATCCGAACGGCGAGCTGCGCCACGCCAGCGCCGCCGAGCGGAAGAAAAAAGAAAAGAAGATCGACTTGAGTCAAAACGGCGCCCGCACGCGTTTTTTAATAATTTTATTTGCTGCGGGCTAATCCTCGTCGTGAACAAATACAAATTCGATACTTGTTCATACACGTCCCAAGAATACGTTTAATGGCTATACTCTGTGTTTATCATTATATTTACTGTTAGAGTCCTTGAGATCGTGAAGTCGAGTTTATGGGAATTCTAATAAAACTAGTCTTTTTGTCATCTTTGAATTATGGATTATATGGTAATTTTTATTTTTATGCTCAGTAAGCGGAACACCTGGTATCGTTTAATTTTTAATCATAACATGTACTAACATAATATTGTCCTACTGTAAGGCAAAGACCTCTCCTCATACTGATAAAGCAAGAACAAAGCCACGCTTACTCAAGGCAGATTGACGAATTCAGGCATGACTATGTTAATTAATTTGAAATTATAAGTCCAGATTTCTGTACGATGTTAGTCCTTCACCAATGTTAGTGACGTCCACGATAAACTTAGAAAGTGCTGTGGAATTGAAAAAGTCACATTGGTACTTGCGCGGTAATGAAATATAAAGATTTATAATCATGATTATTATACCAGCCGATCGACGTACTCTGCTGGACACTTCTCCTAAAGATCCACAACGACCGGTCCAGCGCTGCCCGCATCCCGCGCACTCTACCACGTCATCGGTCTGCCTCGTAAAATATAAAGATTGCAATTATTGAAAGCTACCAACATCGGCCATATTACTCACGGAACCAGGTCAAATATATTTACCAAAGCAACCAAAATGACAGAACAAAAACCAAATTCATCTGGTTCTCACACAATAAGCCATTCAATAGTCAATCTTCTTGGCAACAAAGTTGACCACTTTCTTTCTTCCTCAGCTACTGTCATTCATATCATCAAGCCTTCATAATGCGAGGGGTGACAGCAGTAATATCGGTACTACTGACGTTTCTGTAATCATTTCACTGTCACGTATTTTTCTCAATAGAATTCAATAAGGCGCCTTTGTCGTATAAAAACCTTCCAGTAAATATGGATGGCTGTTACACCGAAGTGAACTGAAAATGTAGGTTGTATATATTACAGAAGAGATAGCGAAATACTAATAGGTTTACCATGGGTTCAGTACAATACATAATTCTAGACACTTCAGAGTAAACATTTTAGGACGGTTAAAAAAAACAGCTGTTCCATACATTTTCACTGTGATGTAGTTTTGTTGCACAGTGTTAATAAATAATTGTTATTGAATAAAAATAAAAATTCTCAAATTAAAGACAGCTTATTGGATTCTTTCGAATGGCAATAACGGGTGTCTGTAATCATGGTTGAAGGTTTCAAACCAGCGAACGTTAGTGCTACTACTCCAACCACACTTTTTGGTCACTAAGGACTTTTTATTCCATTCGTTTATCATATGTAGTTAATCTAAATGACACTATGCTTAGATGGCAATACGAGGGTAGACACCATTCACCAATAGCTAGTCATAGTTGGCAAATAAGTGGCATCACAGTACTCTATAGCAATACAAAATCTATGGGAGAATCGCAATTTGACAGCTCATAAAAAGTGTATGTTAAATTGTTTTTGGTACAGCATCTGCTTCTAATTTTTCACACAAATTGTTCGTTTCTTCTTCGGTTTCTGCGCAGTTCGGTGTGACAGTAACCCGTTGTCGTTTAATAGCGTTTCTATTGTAACACAAAACGCAAACGACAGGAAGGCAGACATCTAATTTGACGTTTGACATAATTCCACCACCCATTATGCTTTGACAAAGATATTGTTTGACACACCATTAATTATACTTCTTTCTTATTGTCCAAAGAATAGAGTTGCAAATTGACTGGCACCGAGTTCAGGTTTCCATGGAGTAGGAACAAATAACGTGGAAATTGTGGTCGTGTATTGAGCGTATGAAAGTTATTTTGATTTTCTTGCTAGTGTTGTAATATGATCTTTATTTGATTCCTTGAAATAATCATAGTATCCTTTGACTAAGGTGCTATCATATTCGTATTATCTTAAATTTCATTAGTTTCTGCTCAAAACTTCGCCTGCTGAAGCACAGAAATGAGATAAAAATGATCCAGATTGCTAGTACAGAATATCCATTTGCGCCACAGTTATTTCCGTATAATTGTGAAAGAGTAACAACCGTCCTTTTATCGACTCAATCAATCTATTCCCACAAACTTTTGCGTATATAATAGCAATAGTAAGTATCGTCATCATCATCATGTCAGCCGCAGGACGTCCATATTCATACAATAATAGTAAGTATCGTAGGTTTCTTAACGACTACAACAGCAAGAACCCAATTATTACATTTTTTCTACAGACCTTTCTTGAACTCTAGTTCTGTTCCATTACCGATGAATTACTGCAAGTCCATCAACAGTCCGATATTACGCATAACTTTCTGGTCCTCTGTGTCATCACATCTACCATCTTGTTGTCCATTCTGCTGAGCAGGTGCCCGAAAGTTATTCAACTAACAAAATACGTCCTTGTACCTGATTGACCTACCAGACAAAATCTGACTGACTCACCCCAAATTTTGATCAAGGTACTCTCGAAAATGACCCCACAACTTTAAATCTGCACATGCTTGCGACAATTTTAGACTTTATCGCCATTAATTTAAAGGTCATGAGGAATTTGAAGTAGGTGATGATAAGTTTGTTGGCAGTGTGAGTCAGAAGGTACTAGACACAACAGCTTAAAGTCGCTAGTTCCGTTTGCAATGACTCCAATTTACATTAAGATCTTTAAGACTGGTATGTTAGTCATCATATTAATACATGTGGCATACAAACAACTGGACTGTGCACTCTTATATGGATGTACATTGATGGAGAATTATTAATGTCTTCTCCAGTGGTCATGTCTGGGATAGAATACACAGATAATCTGGAATGGAATGCTATTCTGGAAAATCCTTCGTTGGTGAATTTAGCTGAAGTGAGGTTAAGGCTGTTTATCCCTAACATCCAGATGGAATGAGGGGTCACTTCACATAAATTCATTGAGGGATTTTTTACAGAACTGCTGGATACTTTACACTGATCCTTCCCATACTAACAGATTCTAGATATGCAAATAGCTCATTAGGCAAAACGATTACTATAGAGGCATAGGACCCAATCATCATCCAACTGGCTTACATCCGTAATATTATATCACACCTAAAGGTTCAGCTGAAAACTATCATCAGGTACAAGGTACAGGTCTAGGATTTTTGATGAACTGGTCCTGTTTGACGCAACTGTGGGGCACAATAATATTTGTTTTTTTTTTTGTATTTTTGTCTGTTTCTCAGAAATATCTCTCGGATTTTCTCTCTAATCACAAGACACAAGAGAGCTCTGACAGAGTTAGACAGGCTCGGTGAAGACCGAGGAAAATACAGAGTAACAATAAAATGTAAATATATTTAAAAAAAAACTTTTATACACTAGTGTTATATCACATACACAGACTAAACACCAGACTTAATTTCTCCAGAAAAAGACACATTAATCCCGTCTAGTACATATGTATGCCAAACGCTAATTCTAATCTAAGATTCGTATCCGCAGCCGCCGTTCCCACGAGTCGTCACTGAAACCACAACTCTTAAGAAGTGGCCGAGACAGGTGAAGGTGGATGCAAGTAAGATGTTACCTGGTATTGTGAAGATACATTAAAATTTGGAATGAATATGTCTCTC
Source organism: Caradrina clavipalpis (assembly GCA_932526535.1). Taxonomy (NCBI): domain Eukaryota; kingdom Metazoa; phylum Arthropoda; class Insecta; order Lepidoptera; family Noctuidae; genus Caradrina; species Caradrina clavipalpis. The sequence continues at coordinate 1,003,672 of OW052106.1, read as the reverse complement.
CTAAAGATAGCCACAGTCACCGCACCTGCACTGCTCACATCTAGAGGTATTAGATATATTTGCCTGATTGAAAATAAATTCTAGTTTAAATAATGATCAATCAATCTATAAGCACTAAAACAATAAAACTGAAGAGATTTTTTATTGTTTGTTTAAACACGCCAATCTCAGGAACTACTAGTCCAATTAGAAAAACAACTTTTGCGTTTTATGTGGCCTTGGCCTTATTGTCGAGGAAGGTAATAGGCTCTACAACATCACTCTACAAACCGAGCTAGTGAAAGATATATAAATGTTTCTATATTTAAAGAGAATGACAGAGAAATTCATTCTCATATCAAAGGATCAGTCGTGCAACTTCGTCGTCGTGTCCACCTCAAAAATAAAGGTGATACGTGCAAATTGAGCCGCAACTATGAGTGAATTAGCGCAATTTGCGCCGCTGCGTGTTACCTTACATAATAGCATGAGTAAACGCTAGCGTTCAAGAGCTTGGCTTAATCTTCAGCCATATTTATTTTCAGGACACGATCTTTCATATCGCTGAATCTTTCTACAATTCTAGTTTTTTTTTTAATAGTCTTTCCTATATCTGTTTGAAAATGTATATATTTTTTCTTTCAAATTAAAAGAAGGATGTAAATTGCAGTAAACAAACAGTTTTTTTATACATTTTCATAAACTGCGTAAGCCATACCTACTATTTATATCTTTCTATTAATTTACATGGATAAAAAAAAATATATATCTTGGGACAACTCACACACGGCTATCTGATCCCAAGCTAAGCAGAGCTTGCGTTATGGTAACCAGACAACTGATATACATACTTATATAATTTATAAATACATACATATTATAGATAAATCATACCCAGACACAGAACAAACAATTTGTGTGATGAGCATCATCACACAAAGTTTATCCTGGGTGGGAATCGAACCCACGACCTCCGGCTTAGCAGCCAGGGCCGCTAACCACTAGACCAACAGGCCCGTCCGGCCGGATATAAATTAATTTGTTATGAATTCAATATTGTCGTGATATTTTGTATGAATTTTTGTTATAAAACTAAGATAGAGGTCTTAGTTTTATAACAAAAATTCATACTTTTTAATTTCTTTTTAAATTCATTCTCTTTTTAATTATTAAGATTTGTTTCGTTTTCTATTTAAATAAATCATTCTCTCTCTAATGCCTGTTTGTATTCAAATGCCTGTTATTTTTCGAAACTAGCTTACATATGTCATCAGCCATTTTTACCTCTTTCTCAAATAAATCATCACAGTTATTATCATACCTACCTAAAGGCGGCTTCCAGCTATCGACAGCACCGTCCAGGTGTCTCGCACATTACTCAGAAAAGAAACTTTGACCGTGAGAACTTGAAACACGTCCGAATATGAATATTAACGACTTCAAAAGAGGTGCTAAATGTTGACACTTAATATACCACAGATATTCATGACACCAGACGTATGCTACCATAAAAACGAACATAACAAAGTTGAACTTTACGATATAGAAGATAAGGTTTCATTTGGTGACGAAGAAAGTTTCGTAGATGCAAATAAGTTTGGTGGTTGCAAAGTTATTTTTTAAAGACATGAGATTTTAAAACAAAGATATGGCTGAAGTTCAAGGGAAATACTAGATGTTATCAATAAATTATTCCGATGTGGTACGGTGAGTCAGAGTGGTAAATATCATTGGGTATGGCTGTAGACTATATGGCAGCAGGTTGCGAGATGGCAAACAGGTGTCCTTGTTTGGATTACTGCAATTTGAAGTGTGGATTGCGAGATTGTAAAAGTGATTGATAGTAATTGTTGTATTATCTTCAACAGTATCATATTTCAAAGGTTAGCGTATGCTATAGTCTGAATATTATGGATTTTATAGGCCTAAGGATCTAAATATGAGCATGACTCTTCACAACAACATGTTTATAGTCACTGAAGACAGATTAATTAATAGTATCACAGGCTTAATTTTGCCTTAATTCTGCTTATTTATTAAAACTTTTTACGAAAGTTCAATGTTAGATACAAAGGTACTGAAAAACACCTACAATTCTTACATCTTTTTTAGATAATAGCGGTGTATGTTTTTTTTTAATTATGTCCTTCTGTTTTTTAAGTCTGACAACCAGTCTTACCAAGAGTATCGTATTACCCATTACTGGGTTGTGGAGGTCTGATAGGCAGTCGCTCCATGTAAAATACTGATATTCAGCTGCATCCGGTTCGACTGGAAGCCGACCCCAACATAGGCTAGGCAGATGATGATGTCCTTCTGTTTGGAAATGGCAAGAAGCTTCATCTTTCTGACTGACTGACTCCTTGACAGCTTAAAAGTGCCAGTAAATGTTATTTTTTTGTGTCTCGAAACATAATTCTGCAACTTATTAAAAAAACTCGAAAGTTTTGTAACGTTAATTCAGTTTAATATACTGTTGACATATTACGGAAGAACTTGACGATTGATGTTTTTACCAAAAAGGACAAATATCCAAATAAAGCCATCGTTGATCAGGAAATTACTTTGTATACGAGAAATTGGTGACTTTTATCGCAGACGGCCATGTACAAACTGATAATTATACAAAAACAATTCTTTTCACACCCAATAGCCTTAACATGCTAATAAGAATAATCGAAATGACTAAAATACCGATCTAATAGCAAAATTCTATTTTGTCAAGGACAAACTTTTATTTGCAACCACAAAAATAGAAATTTATGAACCTTGAATCGTAAGCTAAATGAATAAGTTCCAAATTCATGCAAATAAAATATTCGGAACAGCAAAACAAAAAATTGTCGAAACAAAAAATACAAAAATGGTTTTGCATTTACAGAAAAATAGTCTTCGAAAATTAAACCTTAATAAAATGGAATAAGCCTCAAAAAAGAACAGTCAAACAAATGTTAAGGCAAGCACAGTTCTACTTGATACAAATATGCAAATAGTGGCGGGAAGTTATTATACCGGGGACACTTATTATACGGGTCGTGCTAACATCCCTCGTTCCGGTGTAGAGGAGAGTCGTAGACAACTTGTGTCTGAAGTCGAGAGCACCCTTGCTAGGGTCTCCGACTGGGGACGACTAAACTTAGTCCAATTTAACCCTATCAAGACACAAGTTTGCGCGTTCACCGCTAAGAAAACCCCATTTGCTGTGGCTCCACAATTCCAGGACATAGCCCTTTCCATCTCCGATAGCATTGGGATCCTTGGTGTTGATATCTCCAGCGACGTCCAGTTCCGACGTCATTTGGAAGGAAAGGCCAAGCTGGCATCGAAAAAGCTCGGTGTGCTCAATAGAGCAAAGCAGTATTTCACACCAGGGCAAAGACTTGTGCTGTATAAAGCGCAAGTCCGGCCCCATATGGAGTACTGCTGCCACCTTTGGGCGTGAGCTCCGGGATACCAGCTTGGGCCTTTTGACTCGGTCCAAAGACGCGCTGTGAGAATTATTGACGATCCCATGCTCACAGGCGGTATTGAACCTTTAAGTCTGAGGAGGGACTTTGCCTCCCTATGTGTGTTCTACCGCCTGTACAATGGGCTGTGTTCCGCGGAATTATTTGAAATGATGCCAACGGCCACTTTTTACCATCGCACCTCTCGCCATCGGCAGGGGGCCCATCCTCACACCTTGGAACCGAAATGGTCCCGTACGGTACGGTTTCAGAGGAACTTCCTCCCTCGTACGCTTAGGTTGTGGAATGCGCTCCCTGCTACGGTTTTCCCAAGAGACTACAGCATGGGGTTCTTCAAGAAAGGAGTTTTGAGGTTTTTACGGGGTCGGCAGCGCACGAGTGATGCCTCTGGTGTTGCAAGTGTCCATAGGCAGCGGTAACCGCTTAACATCAGGCGGGCCGTTAGCTTGTTTGCCACCTACAGTGGTATAAAAAAAAAAAAAAAAAAAAAAAGTTCGCATGGACACAAGTCAATTGTTCCACGGTGCGAACGAATGTCGATAAATGTAGTGTTGCACAACCGTGTCACAATAGACATATATTTAGAACCTGATGATAATCAAACATGTTTGTCATTACACTATCCTAACTAATATTATAAAACTGCAAAGTTTGTTTGTTTGTTACATTTTACGCCTAAACCACTGAACCGATCATCCTGTCCTGTATTGTCGTGGTGGCCCAATGGCCTCTCACGGACAAGTACCTATCATTGTGACTTTTTCTAATTCATAATAATATGTAAGTACTTTCAAAGTTTATCTTGGACATCACTGATATCGGTAACCATGTCAGAGGCCCTTAAGGCGGTTTAGAAACTCTGACACTGGGGTGTGTGGGGTCGTTAAGACCTTACTGCCCACACGATAAAGAAGAAAGATCCTGGAATTTTACATAACTATACGCTGTCAGGTGTACAGAAAGGGACATAGGGTACCTTTTATCCCGAAGTAATGTCCTGTTCCCGAGGAAAACGACAATATTTATACTACGACTTATGATAACATAGCCACATGTCTTTTGAATTAAGATTGAATTTTAAACTGCAGTATTTCCTCTTGCGATAACCAAAATTTATACGGACGAAGTCGCGGGCAAAAGTGTCAATATAAAATTGGATACGATTTGGCAATGAAGGAGAAACTTAACCCGTTGAACAAACTAGTTGCTGATAAATCTGATGAACACTGAACCAGTTTTGAACGTCAATTGTGAAGGAATATTGTGACACTTATAATGGTGCTACTTCATCATTTATCAGATAAGCACATCATGATTGGTCTACTCATGTTATTGTATGTTAGTGTTGTGTTAATCTGTATATATTCTTAGCCCGAGCGCTGCGTCTCTGGAATCGTTGATTTTGACTTTATTCTTCCCATCATTGCAAACTTTCTTCATCACAGTGGACACAAACTTTTACCATAAATCCAGTAAATGATTCTAAAAACGATTATTGTCGGTTATAAAAAAAAAACGGTTGTTTCTTACGTTTTCTCCGTATACGAAAGGCACTTTTGTATGGACACAGTGTATTTTTTTTTGTCATATATCAACATCATCATATTTCATTCAATATTGCCGCAGGACGTCTGCTGGACATAGGCCCCCCAATTTTTTTTAAATCATGAAAAAATGAGAACTTTTGGAGTAAAAAATCACTAAAAATGCATGTTACAAGCTTACGTCACGATGTCCCTTCCTCCGCGTATCCAATCAAAATACCCACAATTCATATTTTATCAACACCACAAAATGCCACTGGGTTGGCAGCCCTACGCTTCCAATACCTGCACGGTTCAATATAACAACAATTTGGACCAATCATGGTTTCCCTCGGTAAGTATGTGAACGTTGTCGGTTGGTTGAGCCCGGTAACGAGCCACCGGACGACAGGCTTCACACTGATCAATCACCACCAGCCTTAAGGTCAGGGGCTTGGTGGTACTCCGGAATCAATGCCAGGCTTTGTTTGTGGTGGTTCGTATTGGTTTGAGGGTGAAGGAGTTTGGTTTATTAGTGCAATCTTTGATGTAAGTAGTATACAAGAAGATAATCATTGAGCAAATTATTCATTGTCAATGGTGTCTTAGAAATATTGGGTTAATGGGGATATTGGTCTGTCTCATCATCTGTTTGGTACAGCGGAAGAATGAAAGCGACTCCCGAGCCCCGGCCAGTGGCAGTAAGAGGAACAAAGTAGAGTTTTAGTAGGTGTCTACGGACTAAAACTCCTGTCAGACACACATCTCCGCCTACTGCGAGGTAGAGGCTAGACATTTAGCACTAGACATTTGGAGAAAAAATCTGACACATTTTTATTACATAAAAAAATATTGTGATTGCAAAGGAGACAATGCAAATCTTATAAAAAAACAAAGCCTGTCCCAATGGCTTTATACATAATTTAGGAAATCATTGGAATATGAATAATAAAAATGATCATAATTACTAGTGTAACTAGCTACGATGCGTGTACGATAAAATCAAATCATTTATTTCTTTGCAAACATAGATAATTGATACATAGACGTACTCTTTTACATACCAATGTCGTTATATTGTACCGTCACATGAGCATTCAAATAATATTAAATTCTAAAATTAAAATCAGACAACAAAATGCAATACAAATAAATGTCAAATCTTAAAAGTTACAGTAAATACAATGCTTATAAAATCTTCGCTAAACATCACGATGTGCCAAAAACAAAGATATTCACGAACAAGCAAAATGAAAAATCAAAACTACACCACAAGGAGTCAACAGCTCAAACACAATTCGATACGTCGAGTGAGGGCGTCACGCCTGGCATCCCACTTTGGCACAGGCGTGATGATATAATGGCGATTGTCGCGACGCCAATGAAATGTCTTTCTTCCTTCCTGTCTGTCCTTTTGTGCGATGCCATCTCGGAAATATGTTGATGGTAAGACGGTGCTTCTTGCTAATGGGGTTTGGATGTCGTTATTCTTTAATGGGGTATTTTGGCGTCAATTTCATTATTTATTTCTTCATGGATATTTTTTTCTAGTACCCCTTGCAGTTTTGAAATAGATTTCTGTCTGTCTTGTCTGTCTGCGTAAACTTCAGAATTAAGGCAATGTCCTAAATGATTCCACGGGAATAGAAAAGCGAGATAAAAGCCAAAAGCCCAAAGGCCCAAAGGTTAAGCTAGATCATTTCTATATTATGTGTTATTCCATCCATCCATCCATCCATCCATCCATCCATCCATCCATCCATCCATCAAACTTGTATTGTACTTGTAGGTAGGTAGAATTTAATATTATAAAAGTTACACTATTAAATTCTAATTGATTAAAATAATTGGCTTTGACATCAAAAACATAAAATGCTACATCAACATGGTAAGCTATGCTTTAAATACATACATAAACTCACGCTTTTTTCTGATGGGGGCAAGCTGAAGCCATAAAACACCACCAGCTACGATCCTTTCGCCACGTTTACGTTCATACATCTGGTCATACAAGTACGCCGGCTACGAGTACTGCGCACCTGACCTTTCTGAAGAACCTCACCAATAAGGTTAGGGTAGGTCTTTCTAGGGCGTCTCCTCTCGGCGTTGCCACTCACATCAATTCGCTCAACCATGCTTCAATCCGAGCAATTAGAACCTTTTGACCTTTAGTTACATAACATGTTGTATTATTGATACTGATAAAAAATCACTTTGTAATCCATTCATCGAAAAACACATAAATTCTCACCAAAAACCCGTGTCTTCCATTGTCCCCTGACTCTTAACACGTCAATCACGTGGTTGGTTGCACACCTAAATGACATGTATTGAATCAATCAACCCCCCACCTGCTTGTTTGGGACCTAATGACCCGTGTCTGGTCGTGCTTAATTTAACATCATTGTTTCCACCGCGAGGTGACGGGTTAAATGGACTACGACGAATATATTGAAGAAAAGATATGGATTGGTGCCTCTGGGCTTTTTAATATACCCTTTGATGTTTTAACATTCTACTATTCACATTCTGAGTCGAATGTTAGACTTGAATAATATACATTTGTAGAAATTTTGCCATTGGAATCTTTAAATCCTGTCTCATCATTTTGAACTAAACATCCTCTATTTTTTTAGTATATGTAATGTATACTACCCAATTCGAGGATGTAAATATCAGTAAATTGATATACTATATTTATGACCTATCAAAACATAATTCCACATAGATTTCTTATGGCAATTGCAAATTGTGACGTCACTTATTCGCTAAATCCATTTATTACAAATCAACAAAAATCTAATTTTACAGTTGGGACAGTTTTCAGGGCTAAAGTAAAAGTTTAATTCGCGAATTAGTGTCATAATTTGTATAAGGTTTCTTATATTTATATCAAGCAACTAATAAGAAACATTTTTCACATTTTTGACAAATTGAGATTAGAGTCTGGAGTCAGTAGAATATAACCCTTAGAAGTAATTCATGTTTTGAAGTTAGTTCAAACCGATACTATACTTCACATAAAAGAAAACCTACCGATTAATTTTCATATACCAAAGACACATCACTTGAATAACACAAACGACTTGAAACAGCAATCAAATATTTTTTCCTAACCATTATTAGCCTATTTAATAACTTAACTACATCCTCATTCGTGTTCGCCTTACCTATAAGACGTGCGTTATCTCCTCATCTGTCCCCAGCCAATGGTTTATCTAATAACACATATCCATGTAATTTGTCCGTTGCTACTGTTTGTCATATACCGTGCGTTTAATTGTGCATGATTGCTGTGACTCCATGGTTTTTATAATTGGATTTTGTATTTTTATGTCAAGGAGTTGTATGTTGTGTTTCGTCAATGGAGAATGTTTCTAGTTCATCTTTATTTTATTTTTCTACTATTTCTTTGTTGTTATTAGTTTTATGGTAGATCTCTACCATAGATTAGATCTATACAAAAAATTATGAGTATTTTTATGGCCTATGCGGCGTCTCTCTGCAGACCACGGACCACCTTTTAACTTACGCTGCATGCCCTATCACCTGCACATGTGAGGACCTTTGAGGAGGTGTTGTAAAATTATAGAATGGGGCAAATAAAAAAAATAACAAATTTAATTTAATTGTGAAGAAACAAATTGTTAGCAAAATTGTTAGTATCTATTCTTGTCATCGATATGTACGCTAAGCAGAAAAGGTTCTTTTTTTAATCTCTGATTTTGTTGTTTTACTCTCGTACAATAATTTGCATTTGCAATGCTACCTATTCCTTCACCACCATTGGTTTATTTTTCTTGTTGCATAAAGTTTCAATAAATAAATAAATTTTGGACTTGCCATTGACATCGATTTAATTATTTTAGATGGCTTATACCTCAGTAAATTCAAGTCTAAACCCAACTAAGATAATCTCATCCACTAACACCAATCCAATTTGTTCATTTTACCATCAAGCAAAAAGCAGACAGCGGTACAAAATCTAACATTATCAGTAACATCTTTAACTTTTCGCTTGAAGCGGATTAATTGCAAACTATTAACAGTGCTATAGTAAATAAACAAATTGTTGTTTTTTTTGTTCGCTGCCCAGCGGAGCGAGGCTGCGAAGATCTTGATGGCGACTAGACTCATAGTTACCACTACTATGAAGATATAAAAGGAAATAAAAATATTTTACTGTAAAAATAGACAGTCATGGGGATTGCCGACAGAAGTGAAAACTTACCGTCACTTTGGCATATAGGTGACGCAAACCTATAAGTTTTGGCCCTACTAAAAATTGCTCAAGGAGAATAAAGACGTTCTCACTTTGAAAAACGACATGGTCAAAAATTACATGTTTATTTTTACAGATTTAGTTTGAAAGCGCTGTGTAGGTACTTTCGAACAAAATCAGTATAAAATAATTATATTTATATTCTAACATATACTGATCTCATTCTACCTATTAGTGGTAATTATTTAAAGGTTTAAATAATCAAATGATTAATTATTATTTAATGCTATTTTTCTTTTTCAAAAGGAACACAATCATATTCACCCACAAACATGGTCCTACACACTATCACCAAAACAACCCAAACTCTTCCCCAAAATGACTTCCCCCCGACTCCCACATTATCGAGAATCATTAGTACGTTCACCTACGTACTACTAAGTACTAGTGTCTTCCTACCCACAACAATGGTAAGCCGTGTCTAATCAGGAAGAGATGTTATCAGCTACCGCGGCCTGAGGTGTTGGATTGTTCTGAAGTTCTGCTGGAAAATTGTTACTGCACCATATAATCCAAGTTAGGAAGACCCCTAAGGGTCTATGGGAACTAGATCTAATAAATAATTGACTTATTAAGATACAGACTTCTGCCCGCGACTTTCTCTACTAATAGATACTTTGGGCAGCCTTTCTTAGTATTAAGATACAAACACACAGACTACATTTAAAAAAACTTGTTTATTTACTGCCTCGTTAGTCTAGTGGTCCTTAGCACGACTGCTACGCTAGAGGTCTTGGGTTCGATTCCCAGGTCGAGCAAAAAGTGTTGTTGGGTTTTTCTATGAAATTCTCAGTAGCAGCTCGGAGTTTGGATTTGTGCCCGGTTAATGGCAATAGGCTCGCCCCCTATTACATGGGACCTAAATATACCGGCGAACTGTGGGTGTACATTGTTACACCTCTGCCTAACCCTACGGGGAATACAGGCGTGATGGTATATTTTTTTTATATTTATTTGTTTATTTATTTTGGTTTCGTCCTCAAGTAATGATGGATTCCCGTGCAAACTTTCATCCTCTATTTTACCCCTTTCAAGTCCTTTTGTCGCTGCAACAGGTAACCTATGTCCTTCTCCAAGATCCAATCTATCTCTGTACAAAATCATCAAAATACCCTATTTTGATGATTTTGATGATCGGTTCAGGCAAACCAAAGTTTTGAAAGTGCAACAGACAGAGAGATTTCCTTTATCCTGAGATGTACTAAGTAACATTATATGATTATATATTTCCTAAATTACTATTAAGACTATGCACCTCGTCCAAAGTTAATTTATTATTAGTCTACAGCTAAACTTAATTAGCTGAAAGATTCTATGTGTTAAGCTAGACCAAAATATATGTGCCGAATCTATTCCGTTTTTGTGTTCCTGTGAGATAATTTAGAGCTTTGACCAAATTATGAAGTCTACGTAGACGAAGAATATATTTTTTTTTTTTTTGGTTTTTTTAAGAAAGTTTTTAATACAAAATCATTAATGTCGGACACAAAAGGCGACCCAATCGGTAACGATGTAAATCATCGTTGACATGAACATATCTAACAACAATTACAAAAATCAAAATGGCCGAAATCACCTTCCTGAACAAGCGCAGACCACACGCAGTAAAATTATTTACAACTCCTTTACTAATAAATTAAATCGAAGTGTCCGTTTGTAACGTAAAAATAATAGCTTTTTACTAAATGCATACTTACTATGAATATTCAAGCGGTATGTATAAAAAAATTGTCTGTCAGTCTGTTTGTTCTACCTAATCTCCGAAACAGCTGCTCCGATTTTGACAGAGCTTTTATTGGCAGATAGTTCAAAGTCAATTCTGCTAATTCTAGAAATCTAGTCGCAATCTCATCTTAGCGAGAATCAATGTCAAAAAATTTTGCTTAATTATAAGCATTTCTGACAGATTTGAAACAGAGATTAGATTGCGATCATTCCTATAAGTTACTCCCTAATTTATATTTTAGAAAATTTTAAATAGGTAACAAATATTCACTCAGACGAAGTCACGGGCACAAGCAAGTCTATTTTAATAGTACTTATCTAGGTATTTTAATGCTCTCTACAAAATCACTGAACCAATTTCGATAAGCCTTACATTGTCGAGTACATCCGCTTAATTAGTGGCCCCAAGTCGTGTGAAGCCAGTGAGATATTCGTCGAGATATCACACAATACGTGCGTGAGAGTGCGTGTGCGCACTTTCTAATGCACAATTATGTACGTAACGTTGCGACTTTTTAATCATGGTGTGTTGGTGAAAATATTATTTTGATTATGATGCTTGTACTTACAAATTTTCGTGGATTTTTGGACTGTTCTTGATTTTTTCTGGGGTCAGGCAATTTTAAAGAAAGAAATAAAATATATTAGTATGGCACAGTCCATACATACATACCTACATAAACACACGCCTTTTTCCAATGTGAATTCTAAAAATAATAAAAAGGTAATTTTATTGCAAAAGGGCGACTTTCAAAATAAAATATTACAAATTCTGCCTTATTAAATAAATTAAATTTATCATTTATCATTCATTTCGTCTCCTTGATTTTGAACTAGACGCCGCCTATTTTATTAATTTATTTAATTTTTCTATCAGTTCCACCAATTCAGATCGATAACGTATTCAATCGTTTTCAGTCTGACTATTTAGTAAATTTAAGTGAAAGAGCTTGACAAAGGAGTGAAGGTGCTTGCTTTTCTAGAATATCACAGCCAGAAGTCCGTCTTTCCTTATGAACTTAACAAACTGAAAACAAGTAACATTTCAGCTTCTAAACCCACATTCCTACCTGGACACTCCACTACCACTCTCCAACCTATCTCCGATCCAATAAACATACAGTTACTGATACAAACCAAGTAAATTGAGACACTACTCTACCAGACCACCACAACACATAAACCAAGCAACAATGGACCTTAAAGCGAAGCAGATAAGGATGGACAAGTTAACTTGGCATGTAGGCATATATTTGCCAAGTTCCCAGGACATGTTAATCGTGATACGACAGAGTGATCTGTGAATAGGCTGGCTACAAGCTGACGACTAATAAACACTTAATCTGCGACTGAACTTCGCAGTCAGTCTTCTAGAGCAAATAAAGACACGATTATTTCTTTTGGCTCCGAAATTAATGAATGTGTCTGGTCGGTATTATGTAAGCTTGTATGTATTCAATGGGTCAGCTATAGATTAGAAATTTTATTTGTGAAATTGTCATTATCATCAAAGTTTTATTGCAAGCAGGTTGGCAAAGACTGGATGGACTGGACTAGTACTTTTCCCGTGGCTTCATCTGCTTAAATACAAAAACAATACCTTTAGTATTAGCAAGGCAAGCCAAATAATGACTTTTACAGGCAACTTTCTGAAACCTTGTATTACATTATTGTAGTTTTCGAAAGTATATCTAAAATTTTTGATAATGTAGCTTCCCATAGGTGAAAGAATTTATAATATCAGTTTAGTAGTTTTCGAGTTTATCCATTACAAACAAAAATACAAATTTCTACTCTATAATATTTCATCATCCTCATATCTTGTATTGTATTAACATAGTTTATAAGTCTGATTGTTACTAACCTAATATGAAACAACTACAGTCTGAAATAAATGATTTTTTATATCAGCCGATCACTGCTGGACATAAGCCACAATATATGTAGTTCTCCTAGACATCAATTGATTGACCAATACATCTTGACCATTCACGACTAATCGGAACCACGCAACATCCCTAAAAGGGCTAATTAAATGCGGATGAGCGTATCTCGGTCGTGCATAGCGCCGAATGATTTAAGGTGGTGCAAAAACTTAAGGAATTATAGCCGTTTTCCTAGTATATGAAGTAACACAGCATAAGAATAATGTCTCTGGTATAAATGGTAGTAGATGAGAAGAACACGGAATCCTGGAAACGGTAACACATAGTGACATAATTGCTAAGTGTTATTCATGAGTTCAAGAGATTTGTTGCAACGGTGCAAACTAAACGGATTGAAATATCTGCAAGCAACAACATTCCCTTAAATATTTAAGTCTCCTTACTGCAGTATTCGAGCGTCAATGAAAAATAGTTCTTATCGGCAAATACGATAGAAGATAAAAATAAATGAGTAAAAGATAATTACGATATTCATCATGCTTTGAAAGTGGATAAAGAAAAATTGCAGTCATTTTATTAAGTTAATGAACTAGGCTGATGGCACTCACATACTTGATAAAATTTATACTTACAAATATGTATTATAAAGCAAAAGACTTTCTTTGAATGTGCAGTACTGCAGTAGTCTGATATGAAAACATCTTTGTAATGTATATTCACCTGCGGGTTGTTCGAAAGAGATACCGCGCCCCCGGAACGCAAAGGGCACATGAAGGAACATAGACGGGTTTTAGTCAGTAAAAGTCTGACACTCCCTCCCGCCCCGCCCAGGGCGGGGGAAGTTATTTGATGATTTCCCGTCTATAAAATTTAAAAAAAAAAAATATATATTCACGCTACGACACATGGAAGCGGAGCAGCATCCAAAGACGTAACTTAACACGGAATATCTAGCCAGTCACAGATAAAATCAGCAGAGCACTGTTACAAGTTTATTCAGTCTATCTCTATGGACACCCAACCAGGTCCCACACAGCAGCAGCACAGCAGTCCGACAGCAGTCGACAGAAAGCAGTCGGCAGTTCGACTCCTACAAAAATGACAAAGAAGCATCAGTACACCCCGTTCTCCATCATCCAAATATTCCTCCCAATTCCCTCCATCACTCCTTCAATAAACTCCACCAGGTGGCTAAACAACAAAGTTCAATTTAAACGATGCCAATCGATCATCTTGGCTTGTCTCAAACTCCGATCCTGGAATCACGCCAGAAGCATCGACATTTATAAGAAAATATTATTAATAACTCGTTGTATTAGAATAGACTGTTACACGTTGAATGTGTGCGTAATTACACGTTCTATGGGGCGTGTGTTAATTCTATACTTTGTTATTATCACACTGTGCCTTGTGATCTCGACTGCTAACACATCTCTATCTTTGAAAGAAACTTCTAAGAGATGATTAAATATCTTACATATACTGTAGCTATGAATACAATATTATTTAACAGTAGCGCTCATACTTGTCTCTAGACAAGTGCCGACATCGATTTTAAGAAGGAATTCATGATCAGAAAAAACATAATGATTATTCACATCAAAATTCCAGTTTACCATTTAAAATCAAAGTTAAAGTTACAAAATTTACAGGCCCTATCGAATTGTCAAGAAGTCGGTCAGTTAGTCAAAAAGTTGAAGCTAATTGTTTTATTCAAAACGTAGGTAGGTCTCTATGGAGAAGAACGAGCCAATAACTCTCCTCTCTATACAAACCTGTTCCCGATTTTTCTTCCTGGATCTTAAGCCTAGATCAATAATATTTAGACCCGATATAGATATCATTAATGGCAATGACGTCTCGTAACGTTTTTTGTGAAAAACTGATGTTTATAGAAGTGATAACCAACCATATTATCAATAAATATGAAGCCATGCAAGTAACTCTTCATAACTATAAACTATCAAAACCGTTAGTAAAGCCACAAAAACAACAAACGTTACCCAAACAGCAGCAAAACCAACATTTCCTAATCCTTAATATGTCTCAATCTTTGCCTACATATGTCTTATTAAAATAACGAGTCGGATTATAAATCTCATGTGCCGGTAGATTGTAGGAGATATATAATCCGTTTGGACACATTTTTGATATAGCTCCGAATACCTGGGATAGTTCATGATTTGTAGTGTCACTGAAAAATATGACCATGTTTGTGTTTCAGTGAATTTGTAGAATGTTTGAAGCTACAAGTTGAGCTGTTTAGGAGGATTTGAATGGCTTCAAATTAATACTGATTGTGTTTCTGGTGTAGATAAGGATCCAGGAGGAGATGTAGCAGAACAGTAAAGATTAGATTAGATAGAGATTCAATGAATTGGTGATCACAGTATTAATCATAGTAGAAGTAGGTACCTAATTGTAAGATTTCAGAAATCGTTGCCTATTTTCAGCAAAAATAATGCATTTGCAACCTGACTTACTGATTCGAATAAGATTTTCAACAG
Organism: Caradrina clavipalpis; assembly: GCA_932526535.1. NCBI lineage: Eukaryota > Metazoa > Arthropoda > Insecta > Lepidoptera > Noctuidae > Caradrina > Caradrina clavipalpis. Next base: position 988,303 of record OW052106.1, on the reverse strand, counting down.
TAATAATTTTACATAGTTTCTAAAAAGTTGCTTCCCGCCGTCTGTACGATTAGATCTTAGATCTTTTAAACTACGCAACGGATTTTAATGCGATTTCATCAATAGATAGAGTGATTCAAGAGGAAGGTTTTTAAGTATGTATAGAATATCACGCTACGACCAACGGAAAGGAATCAGAAACCAAAGACGTGAAACTGAATGCGGGTGACGCCACGGGGTACATAGCTATTCCAAATACGGGGAGTATTTGGAATAGCTATGTACAATGTTTAATGTAATGTGTATGTATAATGTTTCTTCTTTATTATCAGTTTTTTTCAGTCTAGTCTAATCTACCAAAGTCACAAAATCAAGTTTAGTCACAAAGTTTATGACAACATCAGCCATCAAATATGAAAACAACCATAAAAACAAAAGATCATCAAAACATACTTTGTAAATCGCCAATAGCGATCGTGTTCTGCGCACCGACGCGTGAGTTTCCGCACATTGTTCTCTGCGCATGCGCGTTATTTGTGAAGTGACGTTACACTTTGATCTTGGGCTGGGAAACGATCATTGGACTATTGAAGTAAGCTGAAGGTATTATAGCAGAAGAAGTAATAATAGGGGTTGATGAGTGTTTTTATTTTAAAAGAATCTACTATAATTATAATTACATGTCGTCATCATTATCATATCAGCCGTAGGACGTCCACTGCTGGACATAGGCCTCCCCTATAGATTTCCAAAAGGACCGGTTGGAAGCGGCCTGCATTTTCTGCGGTCTCGATCTTGATCAGGTCTTGGTCTGTTCACCTTGTAGATGGACGTACGATATAGCTAATCGTAAATAATTTTATGTTTTTGTTCGTATGGTTAACTCGTATATAATTTTATTTAATAATTAATGTGAGATATATTATATACAGCCAAATAAGATGATATAAAATATTTAGGAAAAAGAAACTAAAACTATATGGCATCTAAAAATTCCTCCGCATCGCCGTCAACTGGAAATGTGCCTACAAGTGGAGACGGAATGCTAAGTCTCTGACCATGGTAAAAAAAGCCAAAAAATCTTGTGCATTGAACTTGAGAATATTATCTGTGATGTAGTTGCTCGTATGCAACTAGACACAAAATAGTTCAGAAAGAGAAGCTAAAAATACAAAATTATAACGTGATTCTAAAAATAGAAACATCGTCTAAACGTTATGACAGTTTCGCTTTTGTAGATCAAAACAAAAACTCAGCACGTGTTAAGGTACATAAATGAATGGAATATCACCACAGGGAAATCGGAGATCGTTTAAAAAACCATTAAAACCCTGGTTTCACCATAAGCTACTTGAAATGAACGCCATCGTTTAGATATAAAAACAAAAAACTTATTGTCACCTATTCAGAAACAATCGAGCGATTTCTGCGATCACCTACTTTTATTTACCAAACAATCATGTTTAATTTTTGTAAAGTCTATCTTATTGTAATAGACATAAAGAAAGTTCTGCGTTAGTGTAACTGAAAATCTATTATTGTCACAATCAATTTCAACCGTTATGCAAATTTCATCCTTATTATTTACCACAAATAGATCATTTTTTCTTATAGCACCACCACGATTCTTCACACTTCACAAAAAAATAAGATTGTTAAAAAAATTGACGATATTGTAAATTGAACCTTAGCTCTCAGTAATAAAGTACAAGGAAATGTTAATGAAGAGAACGATGATGATGGTTCCGAAGTGGTTGGTGATAATGACGTCACGGTAAGTAACCTCTGTCGTATTAAAATGACATTACTAGACGTACGGAACAGTTATAATAATTCACGCCTTCGAGCTTCGGATATTCAGATTTATTTTGATTTGAACACCAATGAGGTCGAAGCACAGGGTAATTTGTTACAAATTATACTTGTAATTAAAGTACATTGACAGTAGCATCGTTATAAAAACAGAATATAATTTGAAATTCTGTAGACCAGTCATTGGACATGTTTAATTTCACACACCACAATCAGAATTTGAAGAAAACCAGAAACCCAAAGTCTTATAAAAATAACATTATTTTTTCCTTAGCTTTTCCTTAAGTGAAGGAAAAAAACATAATGTGGAAACCTAGACTTATAATTAGTTTAAATCGCTAATGCACTTTCAGCAAGCGTGGTGATCAATGCTCGTGCATTCTCTGTATGAGAAAAAGCTTTTGTTTTGCAGTGGGACAATAATAGGCTGGTGTTATTATTATTACTATCAAGAAGTTTTCTTTCAATAACCCATGAAAGAAAAAACGAGAATATATTCAAAAAACACAGAACACAATTATCAATACAAAGTTTATCTAAACACGCACTGACTAAAACAAATCTGATGACACCAAATCTTTTGAAGTGCTCATCTTAAATATCCATCCGATATAACACGTCGAAAGTCATAATGTGATAAATATAGAGTATCAATGATGCGTCAACTATGTGATGCAGAATTGCGCCTGCGATTAATGATTCGTGCCAAAACATCTGGTATATTACCATCAATATCTGTCTGTCATATGTACACGATAAATTTACGAACGATATGCTTCGATATTCGGAGAAGCTCCGACTGGTAGATCATGTTTGTAATTGCAATGTTTTTCGATGTTGACTGCGACACCTGTGGTGGACATCAATCAGGATGAAATGTTTGGCGTGGTACTTGGAATTGCAAAAAAATGAAATGATTGAGGAAGCGATTGGAGAGAATTGCTAGGAAATGTGGAAAGGTGAAACAGAGGATAAAAGAGGAAAATCAAAGAAGAAAGGTGATGAAAAATCATGCTAAAAAGTAAAATTAAGCTACAAACTGTGTCTGGTTTTTTCTTAAATAATTATAATAATAAATTGTTTTAATTGGGACAACATAGGGACCATTTTTGCTTAGACACCTTAAATACTACAACTTAAAGCACTTTGATTAATAATACTGCAAAGTTAAAGTAAAAGTCAAAGCATTTACTCAAATTTCACCACTTATAGCAATTAGTTTCACATTTAGGACTTTAGAATTATCCAGAAGTTAGACAAAAAATAAGAAGAAAATAAGCTAATTGTCACTACTATCAAAATATTCGTCATACTTGGCTCAACCCTTGAGATCCCAACATTTTATCACCAAAATTCAAATCTTAACCAAGAAACCCATCACCATCCACACAAAACTCACCAATACCGTTCCAATTGCACCACATATCTCAGTATCTAATAATATACCGTTAAAAATCTCTCAGTGGTTCGATGATGCATCGTGGGGCAGTACTATGATTTGTGAGAAGACAGGTGTTCGACGCAAATACATTGCAACCGGTTCGGTTTCGCCATCTCAATTGGCATTTTGACGTGGTACTCAAACTTTATTAATTGCATTTAATTCGGGTTCAGTAATGTGACGTTTGACATGCGGCAGTGGCCCGGTAGGCTCGACAACTGTTTGTTTTGGAGCCACTTCAACACTCGTCGCTTCACGTGTTTTACAAAAGGTCGTATAAATCTTAATAGGTGTCGAAGTATATTCTGGGCGCGTTGTTGTTTTTTTCGTGTGGCGTCTGGCGGTTACTTCCTTGCTGGTTTGTTTCCTGATAGCTCTAATTTAAGACTTCAAATCACGAGGAAATGGGTTATTTCTAGACAACTGTATTAAGTATAGCAATATCCCATGGTTTTACCTGCTTTAAATTATGTATTTGGTTATTTCTCCAAATCTTTTCTAATAATAATGTTAGTTTACAATTTATTTATTAGTTTAGATACTGTCGTCAGCACTATTAATAGGAAAAATCTTCATGACGATCATACTATGTTTGGTGCACCTGTTAAACCAATTAGTACCAAAGTAAACTAAACTCTTCTGCATACATCCCTGGATCATTTTATCTCCTAAAAAGTTTAAATTAGGGAAAGCAAAAAAAAAACCATCAATTAGGAAGCGACGGCCAATTTTTCGGCCAATCTTTTTAGCCAATAGGTGGTTGCAATCTGTAATACCAAAAGCCGCAAATGCTCAATGCTGAAATGTCTCATGTGCCTGTATTAACACCGGCGCCTCCTAAACACATCAGAACACAGCAAGGCAGATGTCAATTCTATCGCAGTAAACACACCAATAAAAATAAACTAGAAGCTCAAAGTTTGAGCACCGCACTGCAATAAGTTCGGTCCGTCGATAAATCTATGAAAATGTACGTGCTCCTAATGTCACTGGAATGCTTTCATGATCTGACCGATCCAGGGACGGATTGGGAAGATTATTATTTTGATTTTAAATATTTCTTTACTTATACATACCATCACGCCTGTATTCCCCGAAGGGTAAGGCAGAGGTGTACCCACAGTTTGCCGGTATGTTTAGGTTCAATGTAATAGGGGGCGAGCCTATTGCCAGTAACCGGGCACAAATCCGAACCCCGAGCTGCTATTTATTTACTAAAAGGTATAAATACTGTGTTGTGAAGTACGAGACACTATTTTATAAGGGACTAGCTTCTGTCCGCGACTTTATCTGCGTCAAAATTGATATGTTATCCTACGGGAACCGTACATTTTTCTGGGATAAATATTAGCTTATACATTATTTCAGACTGTAATCTATCTCTGCCAAATATCGTCTAGATTCGCTCAGCCGTTCTAGCTTGATTAGAGTAACAAGCCATCAACCCATCCAAACTTTCGCATTTATAATATTAGTACGATTTCTGTTGTTCTGTTCTTTTTTCTGTGGGCTGGTCTAGGCTACCTGGACAATTTTAATTATTATTTTGTCCACATCCATAATTCAGACAGGCTTGTAAATATGAATATAGTCACCATAAAAAATGTAATAAAAATCGGTCTTCCGTTGTAGGTACTCCAAAAAAATTTGGCAGAAACCATGAAAAAGAATATTCTAAAGTTATTCACGATACCAATTCACCTGAATCCGTTCACCAAGTCATAACTAACGAGCGAACAGTATAAGATCGAAGTGCAAGCATCTAAATATACCAGCAACAACACCCATCAATTTGAGAGGAATTAATCGTTCACGAGACATGTCGCCGGAATGTGGCTGTTTGGCGAATTGGCAGTTTTACAACGAATGTTATTGATTTGCCACTGGCCTTTGAGCCAGTGAAATTCTTTGGCGCAAATAAAATTGTGTTTGTAGGAATGTCGATTTTTGAAGGCTAAAGGTATATTTTTAGTTTTGTCTCAATAGATACAAATAATAATGTTCTCCAGACAGATTTCTACCCAATACTAGCCAAGTACGTAGGAGATATTATAGTGAAAAAGTGTGTGGAAACACAGGTGCACTCTCTCTTTCCTCACTCTCATAGTCCGACGGCACAGCATGGGACGGCAATTCGTCACAACCGGGGAGAAATCACATCAAATATTGAACAAGAAACGACTTTTGTTTTTGGTGTGAAAGGTCACTCACTGTTTATGTTAGTGCATACAAAAGTGCAGGGGTCGTGAACCCATTCAAAGTTAAACTATATTATTTAAAACGAGTTATCGTAAAAAAAAGTTGTAACTTTGACCTTGAATATCTCCGTAACCCGACGGTTCCCAGGTATGAACCAGAATAAAAATAAAGTTTGTTCAGTGGTATTCTAAGCCTGTTACATACATACTTAAGTCACGCCTTTCCCATGGGGGTAGGCAGAAACCACATAACACGACCTGTTCCAAACAAACTCCTTTCACCTCATCCGCTTTCATACATCTGGTCATACAAGCACGCCGGTTACGAGTACTGTGCACCCGAACATTCTGAAGGACCTCACCAATATGTTCAGTGTAGGTCCTTTTAGGCCTTTTTTTCGCTCCCGGTGTTGCCACTCACATCTGCCATACAAATTGATTTTGTTAGTCGCCTTTCACACATCGTCTAATAGGTAGGTATCTTGGGATATGAGATAGTGAGATAAAGGCAGGAGAATAATGAGTTTAGTATACCTAATTAATATAAAATATACAATCCCTAAGTCCACCACCCAGTTAATAACTAACTCGACCGACTGCCATAAGATCGAAGTGCACCGGCTAAATATAGCGCGCATTGCCGACACGCACATCAATGTGCGACAAATTAATCGCAAGTGTGTGCTTACGCTACTATGTAGCGGTAATGATTTTGATAACATGTTGCAATTTCCGTGTTTATTGAGAATATCAGTAGGTGAGAACATATTGGGGATACTAGAAAAAAAAATGTGATGGCCCTGTGGTTACGACGCCCGGATTTTGCATGAGGTTGCCGGTTCAATACTGAGCAAGTACCAATGTGACTTTTCTAATTCACATGAACTTTCTAAGTTTATCTCGGACATCACTGACATCGGTGAAGGAAAACATCATGAGGAAACCTGAACTTATACTTTATATAAATCTGTAATGTAACTGCCTCGATGGCCTAGTTGGTCCTAAGCGCGACTGCTACGCTAGAGGTCTTGGGTTCGATTCCCAGGTCGAGCAAAAAGTGTTATCGGGTTTTTCTATGAAATTCTCAGTAGCAGCGAGCAGAGTTTGTATTTGTGCCCGGTTAATGGCAATAGGCTCGCCCCCTATTACTTGGGACCTAAATATACCGGCAAACTGTGGGTGTGCATAAGTACACCTCTGCCTAACCCTTCGGGGAATACAGGCGTGATGGTATATTTAATATATAAATCTGTAATCGCCAATCCGCCTTAAGCAAGCGTGGTGGTCAATGCTCGTGCCTTCTCTGTATGAGAAGAGGCCTTTACCCTGTACAGACAATAATATCCTGATATTATTATAAATAAACCTTCCCAACATAAATCAGAACTTCACGACCCATTAGCATTAACTGAAAAATACACCTAGTCTGCTAACCCATAAGTTTCACTTTTATTTACCTCTCGGAGTACATAACGCTATATTTACCTCCACCAAGTCTTACCTATACACCCCCCCCCCCCCCATCTAGGCAACGTTAAAATGCAATCTTCCTAATGGAATTTCAATTTTCGCAGCAAAGTTAACTAAAAATCCGACTTGTAGCAATATTGCCACCCGGGAAGACGCTGACTATTTTATATATAGTGTGTCTGTTTGTCTGTCTGTTACTTACGTTATTAATGTACGGAGAAATGTACTTTTTTATGTGTAGGAGAAGACAGAATCAAGCATTAGTATTTAACTGAATCAGATAGGTTGGTGTTTGCTAGATTGGTCTTTGTAAACTAGATTCAACTGTCTGACTAAATAATTAGTTCGTCAAAAGAGCCTGTAAATGGTTGTAGATATATGCTGTGACTTTGACTGTATACAAATTTTCCATGGCTCACAAGCTGCTTGATAGGTAAATGGGCACCAGAGGCTTGTAGACATCTGCATCTCCAAGGCGTAATCGATCTTGGAATCAAACTTCAAATACCTTAATAGTACTATCTAACTAAGATAGTGGAAAACTCGTTGGTGGAAAGTAAATATCTGAAAAATACTACATATCAAACAACATTAAGGATAGAGAGTTGTCGAAAGTCCTGCTGTTGTGCACGTGACCCCTGGGTTCGATTTCCATGTCAGGCAAATAATTAGGTACTTGATATTTCATCAGGAATTTCTCAATAGTAGCCGAGGAAATGTATTTGACAATAGCTTCTCCTAATAAGGACTTAAACAGGAACTCTGTAACGTGGGAGTCCTTCTGCCTAACCCTTCAGACAAAACAGTTTTGAGTTTTTTTTATCTGGTTTTAGTACAATCTGCTACTGTTCTTGATGAGTAATTTAGCAGATAGATCCCTCTTGTCATACAAAGATTTGCTGAGAATTTAAAGGATCATCTGAATTTATCTCTGCATTACAGAGACTAATTTGACAGCCTTATGTGTCCAACTTGAAAACAGTGTCTTTGAAATTAAAAAAGCGAAATTAAGAAAGACATATCAAAAATAAAACCCGAATTCACCCAATACAGAACCCTGCATACTCCAAGCTCCCGACAACACCACTATAGTTTCTCACGAACATAACACAGAAAAAAAAACTAAAAGAAAAACGAGTTATTTGATTCAATAAGCAAAGTTGGGAGCGAGACACTAGTATTTAATATCAAGAACGGGAGCTCGGAGGAAAAATAAAAAATCTATACAGGGTGGCAGACCCCCCCCCCCCCCTCTCATCGTAACGTCTTGGGGACGCTTTCCAACTGCAACCATTATAGACACTGTGCACCTGACCTTGTATGTGTTTGTGTGTTGTGTTGACACAGTGCGACACTGTGTTTACGGTTTTAGATTAATTAGTGTTTGTTTGATAGAAAAATGTTTGTTGTCTTTTTAATTGATAGTATACAGGGTGGTCTTTATATGTGTGAGGATATCTTTGTATATGCAGTGTAATACAATAATGATTGTATTTAATTTTGCTACCATAAACCATTATTTAATAATTAAGTCCTCGGTAGTGCCTACATAAGATTTTATCCAAATAACATATCTAAAACATACAAGAAATAATAATTCAAAATAATCTATCTCATTAATTTGACGCTTTATTATACTTTACCGGGTAAATTTTCTTACAGATCCCTCACTGTTTTGATAATTTAAATTTATAAAAAAAACCTATAACACTCAGGGATAAAGCAGCTTCCTATCAGCGAAAGAATTTTCAGAATCAGACTAGTAATTCTGGAGATTATCGCATTCAAAGAAACCAAACTCTTGAGCTTTATACTATTTGTATAGACGACTATTAACCACGGTTATACTTTTCCTTTACCTAACAAAACAACGTACCACATCACTCTAATACAAGCACAGAATACTTCACAAAATAGTCCTAAAAAATGCAGCTGAAATACACGACACGCGGACACGAAGTACATACGAAGGCAATACCAATCAGACGCTTCAGCGCCCATCTATGTCCGCAAGCGAGCACTCCCATTTACGAGAGAAAAAACCTCGGAAAATCTACGTGACGTAACATAGAACCGATAGCCAATGGCGTATCGAACCTTCGGCGATTAACGGCCAGCGCATCAAGACCTCCCCACCCTCCCTTACCCGTTCAAAAATCGAACCCGCCACGGGTGACGTGAAGCAACAGCGAAGCTCTACAGAAAACAGTCGGTGAGTATCGAGAACGGAACACGCGTCCTGATTGGTTGATCGGTTCTGCGCGATTGGGCACAACGGCGCACACTCGAACCGATATCTCGTATTTACTACGTTCGACGTTTGTGTGGTAGTGTGCGTGCATGAAACCGCCTTCGATAGGTATTTACCGATGTGTTCGTGTAGGTATTGATTTGATTTGTGACGCCTGCCTCGGCCGATCGGTCAATCGCGATGCGTCGCTGTCGATTTAAATTTGGAACGTGGTATTTAAATTTGGTATGCATTCGTTGACCGTTAACGTGACGTAACGCTGTCTGATTGGATGAAAGCTCTTGTTATAAATGCGTTCGTAATTAAACTATCGTTTTGATTTGATGTTTCAGTGACGTGTTGTACATTTTAGTGTAGGGATGGGCAAATCAAAGAAATGTAGGTATCAATTGCATTTACAACTTATCTAATTAAAATATTGTTATGTCTACTAGATAATTATTATGCTCAGACAAAATACTTAAAGTTTTTAAATAACTTAAGAAGCTTTAAAAAATAACTAAGACTCTTTAATAATACTCAAAGGCTTACAGCAAAGTAAGCCACTTCCTTATATCATCAACGCATACACAAAATAGTTTCCTACAACATGCTGAAAAAAAAATACAAAAAAAAATCACCACCCACCGTTAATTAAAACGCAACAAAATAAGTCCATAATTCATTACTATAGCGAATCTTCACAAATGTCAGTCAGTGCAAAAAAACCGCCCCGCGTTTCGACAAATTAAAAAAGCACGTTCCACTCCATTTCTGGATACAAAAAAAAAAGTTCCACAGATAAAAAAATGGTGAAACATCCTCATCAACTCTGGCTATTAATAGGGAAAAAGTGCGCAATCCGGGGGTTTTACTGTTCACTACCTACTAATATTTAACGAACTTCTAGATAAAGCAAATATATATGCTTTCCCGTGTACTTATTTAAAATGGAAAAATATTTTTCCTGCGTCCCGTCGTCGCTTCCGCTGCAGATAGCCGTAACTGCATTATGTTTGATGTTTTTCTTTTTTATAATGCGGGTGGCTAAAGATAGATGGCCTTTATTTTTCTAGCTTATGCAGACCGATAGGATAGATGGGCTGAGTAATGGGCTCTGCTTAATTGGATTATCTGGTGCAATCCTTGTATAAGGCTTTACCTTATTACGAACACAAACAGGAATCCTGAAAATTAGAGAACTATGTAGGTACTTATTACTATCAAAGAACACCTTAATATTTTTGATGTTCTTATTAAAATCTTGTGGAAAGAACCAATACCAATGACCAGTGATCAATAGTCTTCTTCTTTCTTTATCATGTGGGCAGCAAGGTCTAACGACCCCACACACCCTAGTGTCAGAGTTTCTAAACCGCCTCAAGAGCCTCTGACATGGTTTCCGATATCAGTGATGTCCAAGATAAACTTAGAAAGTACATATGAATTAGAAAAAGTCACATTGGTACATGCTTGTACCCGGTTGCGAATCCACAACCTCGTGCATGAGCGCCTTAATCACGACACTGTCATCAATAGTCATCATGTGGCTTGAAAAATACGTATTCAGTTTAACACACTTTTCTTCACTTGTCCCCGTAATAAACAGGCAAAAATAACCTTCCAGTAGGAGGTATATCTGTCCAAAAGCGTCGCAAATGATCACTCCATTATTTTTTGTGCGAGTGATGTATAAAATTCTCAGTAGCGCACATACGAGAGGAGGAGAATTACTACAAAATCGAGTATCGCCACAGCGAGATATCCGCCATTCGGCCGGCGGAGGCGTCGTGTGTTCAGTTTATATGAGACACACTGGGAGAGGAAATAAGAACAATTTTATTTAGAAAATATGATAATTATTATCATCGTCATCAAATTCAAATTTCAAATTCAAATTCTTTATTGCGAACTAAGTGTACAGAAATTAGATGTTAAGTTTTATCAATATGTAGGTCCTTAGAACTTAGTAGCCTGTTACGGCATTGCAATGTCATATGTAGTAATACATTTAAGGCACATTACATTAATATTGCTGATATCACTAATACATTAATTACATTAAATATAAAGTATCAAATAACACATCGACATCATCGTCATCTACCTGCCCATATCCCATTGGATCGGCCCATAACGTTTTCTTCTTCCATTATGTTTTGTCAACTGTCATGATATCACTGACGCCCTTCTCGTTCTCATGGAAGATTTCATTCCATTTTTCACAAAAAAAGATACTTAGAAAAAAATATAGTTTATTAAATAGTAGCTTTTGCCCGCGACTTCGTCCGCGTGGATTAATAGTTCCCGAGGATTTCCGGGATGAAAACTATCCTATGTCCTTTCTCGGGTCCCAGACTATATCTGTACCAAATTTCATTGAAATCGGTTCAGTGGTTTAGGCGTGAAGAAAAGACAGACAGAAAGACAGAGTTACTTTCGCATTTATAATATTAGTACGGATTTATTTACCTAATAAACATCTTAAAATCAGTCATTTGCACTTTAGTCTTTCTACATTTGAGACTGGCCTGCACCATACAGATGAAGTCGCGGGTAAAAGCTAGTTTCCACTATATGGGCTTCAAAGTTTTATATGAGACTAAATAAGTATTCAGCTGTAATAAGTCCATTATATATTTGAAAAAGAAAACCTACCATTCTCCATGTGTGCAATAACTTTAACATATACGGTACACAGTCGGTGGCAGTGCGCTCGGAATATGCTCGATATAGAGCACGTCGCCTCCACTCGATCCCGGTGAAACATTGCTCTAGTTAGAGATGTCCCATGAGGCAATATATCGATATTTTCTTGCTACACTGCTGTAGAGACTTGGACTTAATAATTATAATAATACCATTGTCTTACTGCAGGGCAAAGGCCGCTTTTCATACAGAAAAGGCACGAGCATTGATCACCACGCTAGCTCAAAGCAGATTGTCGTTTTGAAACTTACATACATAACATACATCATCATCTGCCTAGCCTTTTCCCAACTATGTTGGGGTCGGCTTCCAGTCGAACCGGATGCAGCTGAATATCAGTATTTTACATGAAGCGACTGCCTATCAGACCTCCACAACCCAGTAATGGGTAATACTCTTGGTAATAATGGGGATACTCTTGGTAAGACTGGTTGTCCGACTTTCGGGCTACATACATAACATACATACTCACATTAATTATAACTTCAGGCTTCCTCACGATGTTTTTCTTGACAGATTTCAGTAATGTGCAATAAATAAAGCTATCTGCTCTTGCACTAAAACGGGCCTATATTCAGGCAACAGATAAATTCATACGATAATAAAAAATAATTGTAGACGTTTTCAGAAAAACCATGTCCAAACTATCGATAACTCGTTCCCCCATCTCTAACAGCACTTCCGATATAATATTTCATATTTAATAGTGATGCACCACGAAAAATCCTTCGCATATGACTCTCGGCTTATATTTTACATAAATTGGATATTATTGCACACATATTGAATTCATGAATGACTGTTATATTTTGTACGAACTATTTATTTTGTACCTGTCTATGTATACTAGATTGACACAGATATATCATAGAAATACCTATCTACATTACCTATACAAAAATAAATATATGTCATTTTACAATTCGGAATATCACGCAAATCAAATCCATACAAATTAGAGTAAAATTTGTTTGTAAAAGGCAATTTCTGCTAAGGCGATTTCAAAAATAATTTCACTTATAGAAATTGAACGGTATTATGGTATCTACACTTGTCTTCCACGACGGCGAAGTCGCGAGCAGAAACTAGTATTCCAATATTTAATAGTAAACGTGGATTTATAGTCAAGATGCAGCAGGGTAGGGTAAAAGTCTTCAGAATTACTAAAAGCTTTCAATCACCTTTTCCTATATATACATACCACTAACACGAATCCCAAATTCTGCATAAACCAGGCCCGTTACTTGTAAAAACTGCCCACCCATCCAAGCATACTGCAAAAACATAAATAAGTTCTAGAATTTCGAAAAATTTTCAATATTCCCCCAAGGTAAGCTAACTGAAAGTTATACTCACCTTGTTTTTAAATAAAATCAAAGTGTACGTTCGCTGCAAGTTCCCCGGCCCGTTCTTTATGAACTTCATAAAAATGGTCGTATTTACTGGCAGAGAACGGAACCCCTACTATGGCCACTCAGTTTAAAACTAGTGCAGTACCTTGGTACTGCCCGTGGTAGGTGTCCTGACATGTTATTGTAGAAAAATGTTCTGTTATCAATAAATCTATACTATGATAAAGCTTGAGTTTTTTGTTTGTTCATTTACACGTGTTGATTTCCGAAACTGCCAGTTAGATTGGAAATATATTTTTGTTTAAGATACTCCAATTTATGAGGTATAGGCTATGAGGTACTCTAGGGAGCGGAGCAGTAACTAAAGACGAAACTCAACGTAGGTGAAGACGCGGACAAAAGCTAGTCTGGTATTAAATGTGACTACCCTGTTGATCTTGTGGTTGCAAGTGCGGTTCGGTCAGGTAAGGTGTTTTTGAAATTTTCAATTTTGGATTTCTGAGTAGCAGCACGGAATTGGGACATTTGGTGATGTGACAGACTTCAAAAGCAGGCAGGCAGCCGTTAGTCATTCACTTGATATCTTCTCCGTGGTGTCTGGACTGTAGGCAAAAGGGATAAGTAAGGGACGTAAGCAAAAAGGTTCCTGTATAAAAGTTAACTTATATAAGTTCCTGTTAAAGCAAGCATCAAGAAAATTTCTTTAAAAAAATGTTTAAATGTTTGACGTGTTTTCATTCGTTTCGCAAAACCAAAACCAATATCCCTAACTATATTATTTGGTCCAAAAACTTTAATATATGCGTACACTACTTTGCTAATACACTATCGAAACACCCATTCACAAAACGTACTTCACCACCATTTCCTACAATAACTCCTGAACTCCTGTTCACCAAAATTCAAAACTTAGAAACTTCTTCAAAGGTAAGCAAGTAACACCCTTTGATACCTCACCGCGTTCAGAACGTTGCATTTTAACCAGTTTAAAATACTTTATGCATAGACATTACGGCAAGCTTTCTGTACTGGAGAAATTTCATCCGATGCTGCGAAGAATTGGTGCTGGTGGATAGGGGAATATAGTGGGGTTCGGGGGTTTATAGGGTTTGGTAGACTGGACTGTGTAGTTATCAGTTGGTTATAGATATGGTGCTAGTGATATTGATATGCATAAAACCCTACAGTGCTGACATTTTTAGTTGATTAATATATACTCGTATATTAGAAAAAAATAACAAAAATGCAGAAATGCCATAATGGAGAGTTCAGCTGTTTTGTTTAGGACTAAAAAAATACTGGAGTAGACAATGTCTGGATTACATCAAGAAGATGTAGCGGTAATGTTCTCTTTATAAACGAGGTAATTTTAATGATTACTGTATCAAAAATAATTTGTAAAGACCATTTACAGTATTTGGTTTGAAAAAATATAAAGATTTAAATATTATATCCACTCAATTCTGCTTATTTATGTCTCACTGCAGGGCAAAGGCCTCTTCATATACTAAGACGGCAAGAGCATTCATCACCACAATTTGCTCAAGGCGCAGTGGAAGACTTATTATGTATTATAGGTCCAGATTTCCTCATAATATTTTCCTTCACCAATGTACATGACTAAACAAACTCACACACAAAATAAACTCTACTTGAGTAAAAATGCCTTTATCTCAATAATTCAACATTTAAAACAAGAAGTCAAACAGAACCCTATCCAGTATTTCATAGTTTCACGGATGTAAAATACCACCCAGCGGCAGCCAATAGCGGCGGCCAATTTGAATATAGAACGCCCGCTCGGAATTTATAACGGACACACGAAACTTAAATGTTCGGCTACTGTATTGTGTAGTTTGCAACTGGTTGCTGTAGCAGTTGCCTTTGCGTCTGACCTGACAAAATTAAAAGCAAAAGTATTTGACAACTATTTTCGGTACCGTTGTGGTGGTTTATTCTGAAAGAATGAAAGCTTTTTTGTTGAATTTAAAATTGGAGCAAATATTTGAAGTGATTTTGTGACTCCTTTTAATATTTAAATCATTAATAGATTTGACTGTCAACATTGAACAAATAATGGATTTATTTTAAAAAATATGCTTAATCGTTACCCTATTTGACGTTATCAATTTTGAATGTAATTTAGTTATACATACAAACATTATATACCATCACTCCTGGATTCCCCGAAGGGTTAGACAGAGGTGTACCAATGTACACCCACAGTTCGCCGGTATGTTAAGGTCCCATATGTAATAACCCTATTGTCACTAAATCATTGAGACTTTTGCCATTAACCGGACACAAATCCTAACTCCGAGCTGCTACTGAGAATTTCAAAGTAAAACCCAATAACACGTTGCTCGACCTGGGAATCGAACCACTATAGCAGTAGCGCTTAGGACCACTAGGCTAACAAGGCAGTCTAATTAGTTTTCTAAAAAAACTTTTCTTCCCAAAACTTCAAAGCACAGTAAGACTGACTACTAAGATTTGAAAACATAGAATCTCATAACAATTGCAACTAAACAATTCCTAACAGTCGTTCATTTACACAATACGTTTACATTTTCGTTCGAATTTTTGAGAGCAATATTCGTACTCGTACGGAATCAAGAGTAACATCTGTAGTTCGGGAGCAACGGAGCGAGTGTTACAGCTTCCTTACCGAAGAATATGTTATAGAAAATATGATTTCGTTTGGCTATATCGTATGCTTTTGTTTTCCTTTGCATGTGATGTGAATTTCTAAAGGTTTTTGGTGTTTTTGAAACTTATTTAGTATCAAGAATGGTTAAAGCAGGTAAAACTGCAATGTTGACCTCGTGGATGTGAAGCATGACTTATAGCGTGGGGTCCTGGATTCGATTACCACGTCGGGCAAAAAGTATAAGTATTTCCAAAAGGAATTTTTGAGTAGCAGCCTACAGTATTTTTTTTTTTTGTTTTTTTGCAATAAATGTTGTAGCAATTATATAGTTTAAAAATGCGTCAATCCCCTCAAATTACTCAAATAGAGAGCTATTACATTTTTTTTTTGTATTTACCCAGACAGCAGACAAGTTGCTAATTTTAATCAACACATTTACACAGTACAAGGGAAAATATAAAAACAACTAGCTTCTACTCGCTACTTTGTTCGCGTCAAACTTGATGTATTATCCCACGGGAACACAAAAACGGATCTACATATGTATATTATGTTTGCCGAATTTCAACAAATTCCGTGTAGAAAGTATAGTTCCTTAGGGAAGGAGTGAATGCTAGTGAAACTGTGGATAAAACCTAGTAGTATAGTAGGAAAAAGAGACTGTCATACAGCTAGGAGTGACAGATACATTGCTCTACATACAAAGACACACAACATCACGCCTGTATTCACCGAAGGGTTAGGCAGAGGTGTACCAACGTACACCCACAGTTCACCGGTATGTTTAGGTCCCATGTAACAAAACAAAAACATTTTTTCTAAAATATGGCATTCCTTATTCATTACCACGAAGATACCAAGTCACTAGGCGTGGCTATGGTAGTGGAATTAGTAAAAAGAATCAAAGAATTCGATCCTTTTTCCAGTTCTGGAATAGTGCCCAAACTGTTCCAATAAATGGAACTAACGATGTCTCTTATCACCGCTCGTATTCGGTACGTTGTCCATTATAGCTGAGACTAAATAACTGTATTGTGGATTAGCTTCTGGCCGCGACTTCGTCCTTGTGTGATTTTCAGCCACGTCTTAACACGAATAGCAATGTCTAGTTACGTCTTTGGTAGCTGCTGAGCTCCCGTGTGTCGTAGCGTGATGTTATACCGCCTGAACTACTCCTCATAAATCTGGCTTCTTAAAAAAAACCAAGGCTTGCTATATTATAGTAAAGATCATGATATAATCAGTGTCCTAAAACATCACTGTTTATCCTTTTCAGCTTTTTAGCGTAAAGACAGCTGATTTATTTATAGGGAAAACAAACAATACATAACTAAGAATAACAAAGTGCGTCATGTAGCTTAATAAATACGTATACTACCCACTACATTTTCCACAGATTTCTACTTGCAATAAAACATATGTACTGAATAGCAAACATCGACTACAGTCAAAACCTAACGTTAAGCGTACTACAGATGAATGTAAAAGAAGCGAAAGGAATACGTATTAGGATTTCATAAAAAAAAACAGTCGTAGTCTTTATATGCATTTTTGATAAAATTACAAGGAAAATAATGTTATATATCTACAAGGCTAACTGTGGTAATCCAGGACAAATAAACCTAATCGTAAACCACAAAACAGTAATTATTTCCACCATTTTTTTATCGAAATCTACTATAATTATAAAAACCCACAACACCATCGAAACCCCACATACTTCCCACCACTAAACCACCAGAATTTAACCCTAAAATTAATAAGAAACCCGGTACAGTAACGTTAAAACTAATAATGCAACAGAGGACCAGATTGCACCAATACATTGCACCTGCCCGTAGTAGCACTGGGCTCTTGTCACCCCGGGGGCGCACCACCCCCAGCTCCCCCCCACCCCCCAAAAGGGGGCAGGGAGACCGCTGTACGTGTGAAACGGTTTTTTTATATATATTATATTATATTGAACTGTGGAAATTGCGGGTTGTATTGAAGATTTTATGTTTTCGTAGTGTCTTGGAGAAGGATGGTTGGAGACGAGGTTTAGGACGCCTTATGTCCAGCTGGGGGTGGTTCCAGGATATAAGGGTCCAGCTGTAAGACTATCTATTGTTCTTTCCAGTAGACACTAGGCAAGTATCTGATAGAGCCCTGAAGTGCATCTTAAACTCGTCTTCCAAGATATGCCTAAAACCATCTGGCTATAAGACAGTGACTCCAGACCTATTTCTCACCTCTCAAACCGAATTCCCTCCTATCACATTGCGAAGAAACCATGCTTGAATACACCTCACATCTTTGCAACTTAAACGAAACCCAATCGATCATATCTTGGTTTATGTGTGCTGTTCCAGTTGACCCAGAAGTACCTTAAGCCATAATCTCAAGAAAATATTACTCCATGATTCCCAAGAAGGTTCCAGCAAGAAATCACCAGACTTGACTAACAAACTGGTGATTACGCATAGGTGACAAAGTAACACCACTGGAAATCCTTTGAACCAAATCCCAGTGCCGTGCTAGTAATGAAAGCCCGACTACTTCCCGACCAGAAGACCTACAAAGAACTTCAAAACCGTCTCCAGACGAGCTTCAAAAATCTATCCCAAAAACAACAATACAATATGCGGACGATAATCTATTTGTCCCTAAGGCCGACATTGTAGGCGAGGATAAAAAACTTAAAGCCTTACAACGGGGCGGGTGGGATCATAAGGCATTTTTCCGACAAAATTAAAAGCAAAAGTATTTGACAACTATTTTCGGTTCAGCTGTAGTGGTTTATTCTGAAAGAATGAAAGCTTTTTTGAATTTAAAATTGAAGCAAATATTTGAAATGGGTCTGTGATTCGTTTTTTTATTTAAACAATAATAGCTCTGACTGTCAACTTTTAACAAATATATGGATTTATTTAAAAAGTTGGCTTAATCGATATCCTATTGACGTTATCAATTTTGAATGTAATTTAGTTGTACATAAATACATGCCATCACGCCTGTTTTAGGTAATTTGTTAGGCAGAGATGTAACAATGTACACTCATAGTTCGCCGGCATGTTTAGGTACCATGTAATAGCGGGCGAGTCTATTAGCTTTAGTGGAGCACAAATCGTAACTCCGAACTTTTTATAGAAAACCCCAATAACACGTTGCTCGACCTGGGAATCGAACCACTATAGTAGTAGCGCTTAGGACCGCTAGGCTAACGAGGCAGTCAAATTAGTTATCTATAAATACTTTTCTTTCCAAAACTTCAAAGCACAGTAAGACTGACTACTAAGACTTGAAAACATAGAATCTCATAGCAATTGCAACTAAACAATTCCTAACAGTCGTTCATTTACACAATACGTTTACATTTTCGTTCGAATTTTTGAGAGCAATATTCGTACTCGTACGGAATCAAGAGTAACATCTGTAGTTCGGGAGCAACGGAGCGAGTGTTACAGCTTCCTTACCGAAGAATATGTTATAGAAAATATGATTTCGTTTGGCTATATCGTCTGCTTTTGTTTTTCTTTGCATGTGATGTGAATTTCTAAAGGTTTTTGGTGTTTTTGAAACTTATTTAGTATCAAGAATGGTTAAAGCAGGTAAAACTGCAATGTTGACCTCGTGGATGTGAAGCATGACTTATAGCGTGGGGTCCTGGATTCGATTACCACGTCGGGCAAAAAGTATAAGTATTTCCAAAAGGAATTTTTGAGTAGCAGCCTACAGTTTTTTTTTTTTTTTGTTTTTTTGCAATAGATGTTGTAGCAATTATATAGTTTAAAAATGCGTCAATCCCCTCAAATTACTCAAATAGAGAGCTATTACATTTTTTTTTTGTATTTACCCAGACAGCAGACAAGTTGCTAATTTTAATCAACACATTTACACAGTACAAGGGAAAATATAAAAACAACTAGCTTCTACTCGCTACTTTGTTCGCGTCAAACTTGATGTATTATCCCACGGGAACACAAAAACGGATCTACATATGTATATGTTTGCCAAATTTCAACAAATTCCATGAAGAAAGTACACTGTTCCTTAGGGAAGGAAAGAACACGAGTAAAACTGTGGGCAAAAACTAGTAATACAGTAGAAAAAGAGACTGTCATACAGCTAGGAGTGCCAGATACATTGCTCTACATACAAAGACACACACCATCACGCCTGTATTCACCGAAGGGTTAGGCAGAGGTGTACCAACGTACACCCACAGTTCGCCAGTATGTTTAGGTCCCATGTTACAAAACAAAGACATTTTTTCTAAAATATGGCATTCCTTATTCACTACCACGAAGATACCAAGTCAGTAGGCTTGGCTAGGATAGTGGAATTGGTAAAAAGAATCAAAGAATGCGATCCTTTTTCCAGCTTTGGAATAGTGCCCAAACTGTTCCAATAAATGGAACTAACGATGTCTCTTATCACCGCTCGTATTCGGTACGTTGTCCATTATAGCTGAGACTAAATAACTTTATTGTGGATTAGCTTCTGGCCGCGACTTCGTCCTTGTGTGATTTTCATCCACGTCTTAACACGGATAGCAATATCTTGTTACGGTTTTGGTTGCTGCGGAGCTCCCGTGTGCCGTAGCGTGATGTTATACCACCTGTACTATTCCTCATAAATCTGGCTTCTTAAAAAAAACCAAAACTTGCTATATTATAGTAAAGATCATGAGATAATCAGTGTCCTAAAACATCACTGTTTATCGTTTTGAGTTTTTTAGCGTAAAGACAATTGATTTATTTTTAGGGAAAACAAACAATACCTAACTAAGAATAACAAAGTGAGCTACCCACTACATTTTCCACAGATTTCTATTTGAAATAAAACATATCTACTGAATAGCAAACATCAACTACAGTCAAAACCTAACGTTAGTGTACTACAGATGAATGTAGAAGAAGCGAAAGGAATTCGTATTAAGATTTCATAAAAAATCCAGTCGTAGTTTTTATAAATATGCATTTTTGATAAAAATTACAAGGAAAATAATGTTATATATATCTACAAGGCTAACTGTGGTAATCCAGGACAAATAAACCTAATCGTAGACCACAAAACAGTAATTATGACCACCAATTTTTTATCGAAAACGACTAAAATTATAAAAACCCACAACACCATCGAAACCCCACATCCCTCCCACCACTAAAACACCAGAATTTAACCCTAAAATTAATAAGAAACCCGGTACAGTAACGTTAAAACTAATAATGCAACAGAGGACCAGATTGCACCAATACATTGCACCTGCCCGTAGTAGCACTGGGCTCTTGTCACCCCGGGGGCGCTCACCCCCAGCTCCCCCCCACCCCCCAAAAGGGGGCAGGGAGACCGCTGTACGTGTGAAACGGTTTTTTTATATATATTATATTATATTGAACTGTGGAAATTGCGGGTTGTATTGAGGATTTTATGTTTTCGTAGTGTCTTGGAGGAAGATGGTTGGAGACGAGGGTCTGGATGTCTTATGTCCAGCTGGGGGTGGTTCCAGGATACAGGGGGAGTAGATTTTAGCTGTAAAACTATCTATTGTTCTTACCAGTAGACACTAGGCAAGTATCTGATAGAGCCCTGAAGTGCATTCTAAACTCGTCTTCCAAGATATGCCTAAAACCATCTGGCTATAAGACAGTGATTTCAGACCTATTCCTAACCTCTCAAATCAAATTCCTTCCAATCACATTGTGAAAAAACCATGCTTGATCACACCTCAGATCTGTGCAACTTATACGGAGCCCAGTTAATCATATCTTGGTTTAAGTGCGCTTTTCCAGTTGACCCAGAAGTGCCTCAAGCCAAAATCTCAAAAAAAAACTCTCTATGGTTTCCAAAGAGATTCCAACGAGAAATCACCAGACTTGACTAACAAACTGGTGATTATGCATACCAGACAAAGTAACACCACGGGAAATCCTTTGAACCAAATCCCAGAGACGTTCTCATAATGATAGCCCGACTACCTCCCAACCAGAAGACCTACAAAGAACTTCCAGACGAGCTTCAAAAATCTATCCCAAAAACAACAATACAATATGCGGACGATAATCTATTTGTCCCTAAGGCCGACATTGTAGGCGAGGATAAAAAACTTAAAGCCTTACAACGGGGCGGGTGGGATCATAAGGCATTTTTCCGAACACACACGAACCACTACCTCACCCCCCGCGCCCCCCACCCCGGTGATCTGCGCCCGATACCGTAGAGTAACGAGAGAATTTTTAGCAGAGACTTTTTGTAGTACTTTGTTTGTGTTTTTAGATGTTTAGTTTTCTATTAAAAGTGTACGGAAGTTAGATATAGCGAAGTGTCTGGAAGCACCTTTTTTAAGGATTTTAATTACTACTAAAATTCCCATAAGTAGTTTGTAAATAAATACCCGATTAGAATTATGCCTTAGAAGGCACTGCAAGTAACCCAAAAAAAAAACTTGTGACTATTTTTTTTTTGGCGTCACAATTTTCTCTTAAAAATGTATGTGCATAAAAGTTTGGGCAAGAAAAGATGGTTAACGAACTCCCAATCAATCGTATTTACTAGGAATACTAAATGATTCTAACTTTAAAAACATGTAGAAACATAATCATCTAATCTAAAAACCAATCACCAACTGAAAAACAGCATCAAAGCCTCCCTGAAAACTCGCCTCCTCTAAACTGCAAACTAACCTACAGCCACTCTTTGCTTCTTCGTCTCGCCGATAGCCTGCGATGTGTGCGGCATTGGAACGCTGAAAGACGCCCTGTGACGCCGAAGCCTTCCTGAAAATGTATGCTACCCCCCCACCCCCACGCTCAAGCAAAAACACACACAACGACACGGAAAAAACCTCACGAATGTACGGGAAAGACGGCTGTGTGCGTCAATGAAAGATTACTCCTATGTAGTAGCAATACATATTCGTCGAGCGAAAGGTTCCTTGTCTGTGTGCGTTCTGTGTCAACGCTGTTTCGTATTACTGTGCAGTAGTGTGGGTGTTTTATTGACATTTTTATACATGAAATTTTATGTGCACGATTTAGATGTTTTTGTATATAAGCTTGTGTGTCGGGTGTATGTGTGTGTGTGAATTATTTGCGGTCGCTTTCGATGTTCGTAGAATACTGAATGGGTGTAATTAATTCGTTTCAGATGAAACTGTTCGGGTTGGTTTCCGTGAGGAATATTCAGGATTTGCTGAAACTGTAGGATTTCGTTCGACGGTCTGCACTATTCGTTGTATCGTGAGGGATTTGATTTCGAGAAATACTTTGTGCTTAATAAATCTGTGTTGGTGTGTTCTGGTGATGCTGTGTTGTCGTTCGCCTGCTTTACTATGTTCCTTTTTCAATTTGTTTTTAACGTTGCAATGAGATGAGAACGTTTTACGATAAGTAGTTTTGTGCAAGCGAACATTTTCATTTTCAATATTCTGTATACTGGCGCCTTTAGGAATAAAACGCTACACCCTCTGGACGTTGGATTAGCAAGCGCACATTCGGTTTGTGTGGATCTCAGTTCGAATCCCGAGTTGATCAAATTGAGGAGAAATAAGAGGTGACTAGGAGGACTATGAGGTATTAGGAACAAGCTGTTATTAACTTTATACTAAAACAAATCTGTTCATGGTGAAACGTCAAGCGTTAGTACCTACATCTCAATATGTAAGCCTAGTATGAATGCGCCGATGTAAAAGTATTCAATTCAAGTGGATTTTCAAAAAGGAATGACGACTATTTTAGAGCATTTTTGTTCAAAATCCGTACTTAATATTATAAATGCGAAAGTAACTCTGTCTGTCTGTCTGTCTCTTCTTCACGCCTAAACCACTGAATCGATTTCAATGACATTTTGTACAGATATAGTCTAGGACCGGGAAAGGACATAGGATAGTTTTCATCCCGGAAATCCCCCGGGAACGGGAACTATTAATCCAAGTCGAACGAAGTCGCGGGCAAAAGATAGTAAATAAATATTATGAGTAAAAGAACTATTTTCGTTTTTACAGACGCGCGTAGATCCGTCATTCTCTATGTTTCCTTTCGAAAATACAGATTTTTAAACAAAAATAATTCTAGACTACACTAAATAAGTCTGAAAATCTCTTTATTTTCACCTACGATCTTAAAACAACATCAAAAGCGACCACCACAAAGCGATGCCATCTAAAAGAAAGCAAACTAACCAAAAAACCTATTCGCTGGACCGCCCGAGTCCAAAATTTACATAGTTAATAGGAATCGACACCCACACATGCACACGTTGGTACACAGACAGTGAATCTTACACACACATGCACATGGAATTTTCCTCTGCCGTATTAAAATGGACTTCAAAAATATAGAGAATAGTTAATTGGGTATGGAATACTTTGTATGGACTCTTGTTATGGTTCTGTTGGAAAACGCTTTTTCCTATAAATGTGTGATGAATTCGTGATAGAGTAAAAGATTTTGAGGATTGGAAGATGAATCTAAGATAGATTTTAATAGATTGCAGTGATGATCCCAATAGAGAGAAATAAATGATAATTTTATCCTGTGAGTTTTTATAGTTCTTGATAGCAAACGTATCGTTGCGACGGCCTACCTGATTTTAAGTGGTCACCGCTCCATATAGACTTCTGCAATACCACAGGCCTTGCAAATAAATGCGTCGCCATCCCAGAGACAGAGTTGCTTGTCTCATGTGCCTGTACTTACAGCGGTAAAAATAGCACTTCAATACGTCTTTTGTTTTTGAACTAGAGAACCAAAAACATAATAAATTAAATTAAACAAAAACACAACAGCCTATTATTGACGAACTGATGGGCAAAGACCTCGTCTCATACAGAAAAGGCAAATGCGAATGTCGATATCATTCTTATTTTTATGAGGTTTCTTCACCATATTTTCTTTAACCATTATCACCGATGTTTTTGTTATATCCAAAGTCATGTCCTAATCGTAATAGCATACACATTTGCAGGATATCAGGATAGCAGATCAGGATAGCAGTATACACATTTGCAGGATGGCAAATGTGTATACATTTGCCATCACCAGATTTGATATTACATTCTGGTATAACCACCATAAGCGGTGATCATTTTCGGGCCGTGTCATATTAAACTCGTTACCAGTCAATTTCATGTCATCTTCATCACCTAAGCTTTTTCACCCATCAACTTTGATCACCATAGAATTATGTAATACGACAAGGCTCTAAATACGGTCAACCTTTTCATAAACCGACTGTCTTTACTGTGACTATACCAAATGCAACATAGCTATCACATATTAACAATGTACGTATGTCCCGACGTTTGCAGCATCCCCAAGGTACGTGTGTGTCTTATACCTTTATTTTCGTACTGTGCAGCTTGTCAGGAGTCTATGTGCTGTCATTGAAAGTCGCGCGACTAGAAAATTACGACTTTGTTCTATTCTGTTGCTTCTTGACCTGTTTTCTGGTGAGGGTGACGTGTTTTGTTGTGTATTAGTAGAATAGAATAGAATGGAATATTTATTTTTTGTAAAAACATGAGTGTAGATCAAGTAATTTGTGCAAGGTCTTAAAATAACAAGTGGATCTGCATGTTTTTGCCTGATGGTATAGTGGAAATTGTGTTTAATGTGAATAGATACACTCTATTTTTTTTTAAATATCTACCTTGTGCCCGCAATTTCAGTTGCGTTAAGTCTTTTGTTACTGCTCCTCACCCGTGTGCTGTACCGTGATGTTACATAGCCTATACTATTCCACATGAATTCACCAATAATAGACAAAAAATAAAGAATAATGAATTGGCCAATGTGACGTGTCCTATTTTAAATGTATTTTCTTTGTCAATCTTGAACATCACTGACATCGGTGAAGGAAAATATCGTGAGAAAACCTGGATTTAAAATTGATATAAGGCTGAAATCGCCAATTCTCCTTTGCGGTAGCGTGGTAATCAATATTTGTGCCTTTCCTGTGTGTAAATAAAGTTTTGCTTTGCAAAGAGATATTAATTTATGTTAAACTTTATCAGAAGAAGTGTGATATAGTACCCCGACGGTAATGTTTTTCACCTCATTAGTCATAACATCGCACAAAAAAACCTAATTTCAATAAAACAATAAAATTACCTATTCACTGCAATAACCGTTCATCAGAAACCCATTGATCTATAACCAATGAAGACATAATTATGGAAACCCATTCAATAATGCAAAGTGGCGCCTACACTCAATGAAGTTATAACAATTCATCGATGATTACAATTATGAACTTTTTGTCCTCTACAATAAGAACTAAAAATGAATTGTGCAGAAAATTATTCATACTTACATCCCTAACTGATGACAGTACATTACCATACAAATTACTGCCATCTTCAGACATAGACCAAGCGAAATTGAACCATATTTGCACACGCGTAACGTTCAAGAAAACTGTATAAAAATACCGTTTAGTAAGACGTAAGTGTACATAAAAAAAGGAGGATGTCCATACTTTTATTGAAGATCATAATGTTACAATGAATTAGAATAAAAAAATTAATTAACATATTGGATAAAAACTAGCCACAGCTGATTAAGAAGTAGTAAGTAAAGTAATGGGTAGGTTCAATGGAGAGTTAGATGTTGAATAAGGAATGAGCTGGTTGTCTGTCGACACCTTGTCGGTAGGTGTGTTTTATTGAATAATTAGTATTTAATTATGTGGTATTGTGACCATAACATACGCCTATAGTAATTAGCTGTCCAGGTGGCGCACGTTTTTAAATTGCAAATAATGTTCTTGCTGTTGAATCTTTTCTGATATAAGTAGTGTTAGCAAAATTAACAAAGGTCCCTGTGCTTAGCAGTTTGTCTGTCTAATTCTTTATTAAAATGAAAAAAAAAACTATGTTACATCCTGGTTTTATTGCTTACAAGCTTGACTTCATCCTCGTTGAAGTTAAAGTCAACATTCTTAGCTGAAGTTCTTACCTATAAACCATCAATCTACCTACCTTTCAACTTCAATAGGCCCAGTAGTTTTCGTGTTTACTCCATGAGTGGTCTTTCGCTTTCATAATATAAAATTAAAATGGTTTATTGACAAAATAAAATAATAGTTATTAGATAGGAGTTTGTATTCCATAGAATCTTAACGACGTAAGAAAATTACACCGTACAGTGTAACAATTAAAGACACGATCCCCAAGACCTAAAAACCTGCACCAAAGACCTAAGAAACCTTTACCAAACTAAAATGTAAAGAGCATATGAATCCCTCAATTATCATGAGCTGGAACAAAGTTCTGGGATCGAGATGTATGACGTGACCTCCCCCCCTACCCCCAAAAGGGGGGGAATGGGGGACGCGACCCACTTATCCCTGTAATATAGTAATGGCGGAGTGGCATTTATTAAATTGTAAAAATCTTATTGATTTCCTAGTTGTGGGTGGCTTGAGTGATGGGTAGTGTCTGGGGAGGAGGAAAAATGGGGGGGAACGGGTAGGATTTGTGATTTTTCCGTTCAATGTATATGTAAGTGGGACGGTTTACTTTGTGGTTGTCGGTAGAATGGGATCTCTTCTGCTACCTGTGGTTTTTGTGGGAGATAGTATGGAAAATAACTAATGATTTGAAAGAAATGAGCATTTTATATTTTTTCCAAAATTCTCTCGTGTCAGGGAAAATCTGTGTCAACAAAAGACGTTTTTTCAAGCTTTTATTTACTTTCGCCTGTTCAATCAAGTTCTACAAGTAAAATTAGGGCATTTCCCAATGTTCGACTGAGCTGAAATTCTGCATTAATCTGCAATTTGAATGACAATGCAATATAGTAATGTCACAGAGCTGGTTTGATGATGGAGCTGGACAGTAGCTATAGGAACTTAATCAAATCTTATAAGTTAAAGAGCCAATTCCCTATGTTCGATTGAGCTGGAATTTTTAATACATGTGCACATTACGTGACAATGCAATATAAAAGCTTGGTCCAAAATAAATATTTTTATATTGAACTCGTTGACAGTTTGAGAGTAAGATTATATTGCAATCGTAGCAGAATTGCCCTTCTGGGACCATTACAAAATGTCAATCATAAAGAAACCAACTCAGAACTTTTAACCCTGCCTGATGCAAACAACTCTTAAAATCACATTCAAATAATCCAACTACCCTTTTTAACACATATTAAGTCACGCGACAACTTTTGCGATTACAAGATCATCGCAAGTGGTGACAAAAACAGCAATATTTACGTCTGTGCCGTTCAAGGGTCGTATCTTGCCGTTCTGTGCCGTACTGTGCCGTTCAAGGGCCACGCCGTGCCAGCGTACAGCTCGATGGCTCTTACACAGACAGACACTCCATGTTGTGTAGGTATGGTGGAGTTTCTTGCATTTTTCTTAGGTCGTAGTTTATGTTCAGTTTTCGATCAGAAATGCGAGTGCCTAAGACTCAAGTATATATTTGATGTAATTTTAATTATAATACATATTAACGACGAACGAGGCGAAAGTAGTATGTAAGGATCGTAGCAGGTGGCGTTCTGTGGTTTCTGCCTACCCCCATGGGAAAAAGGCGTGAGTTTATGTATTTATGTATGTAATACATATAAAAAAGATATTTCATTGATGATTCGGTTGGCGCAATGGCTGAGAGATAAGCTGCAGCGTTGCGTGTCGGAGGTTCGATTTCAGCACGAAATAAATATTTGCGTTATCTACACGTTGTTATTCAGAGCCTGGTGATTTCAGTATGTGGGTTTATATGTTTGTAAAATCCGATAATAATAGCAGGATAATAATATCAGGACAAAATCCGCTTCTCATACAGAGAAGGTACTGATCAATTGAGCTCAAGGCAGATTGGCAATTTCAGAATTATATTTATTACTCAAGTCCCTCACTAAGTTTTCCTTACATAATATAGGAAAATTTCTTAGTATGATGCAGTTTTCCTAAGAATTATACGTATACTTAATTACGCATGGGGTAAAAAGGGCAATTAATATTTATATTCCAATTTTTTTTAAATTGCTTTTTGTTTGTGTTGTTGGACTGTCTCGTTAGCCTAGTGGTCCTTAGCACGACTGCTACGCTAAAGGTCTTGGGGGTCCGATTCCCAGGTCGAGCAAAGTGTTATAGGACTTTCTATGAAATTCTCAATAGCAGTTCGGAGTTAAGATTTGTGCCCGGTTAATGGCAATAGACTCGCCCCCTATTACATGGGACTTAAACATACCGGCGAACTGTGGGTCTACTTTAGTATCTCTGCAACTCCTCGGAGAATAAAGGCGTGATTGTATTTATGTGTTTTTTGTTAAAAATATGCTCCACGCAAATCCATAGACATATTCAACAAAACGGTCCACATATTTTTACATAACAAGTTACACAATTAATACTTCTATTGTTACGAGTAACTATAGTAGTGTGACACATAGAGACCGCTCATTACATTTCTATGTCATTTGCGCAACGCCGTCATTTCTTACATGGGAAATTTTATATGCAACCTTTTTATAAGTTACTAGCGAAATACCCGCTACTTCGCCCGCGTAGCTTTTTTCACGTGCCATAAGCTACGTCTTTGGTTACTGCTCCGCTCCCGTGTGTTGTAGCGAAATGGTTATAACCTATGTTACTCAGGAGTAATGTAGCTATCTATTGGTGAAAAAATGGTTGAAATCGGTCCAGTAGTTTCGGAGCATATTCGTTACAAACAAACAGAGAAATCTTTCCTCTTTATAATATTAGTATAGACTTGCTTATGCCCGCGAGTTCTTTCGCGAAAATGTCGTGATTTTTTAGCCTAAGTTACTTTTTATAACATCAGCTATCGCCCAATAGAAGTTTCGTCAAAATTGGCCTAGCCGTTTAGAAGATTAGCCGGAACAAACAGACAGAGAGGCAGATTTTTTTTAAATAATTGTTTGTTTGATACGATATTAGTAACGGTTTCTACCGTATTCGTAAAACAGTGGCTGTTAGCAGACTTAATACAACTCGATTTCATTCGGCTTTTGCTCAGAATTGTGGAACATCAGTTAGTCAACCGCCATTTACAAACTATTATTTTGTACTAAGTACATCTAAATTATTTTGTCAAACTGCTGGTATTTTAAATACAACATCCACTGAAACATTATGACTACCAAAAAAACATTTCACTCCATCTTGGTGTGAAAACATCGTGTTGGTTCATCAATTTCATCTCTGGTGAGTCTAAAATAATTAGAAAAGATTATCGACAGTCTCTTCTACTCCGTATTCACCTGAAATACGTTATCACAACAGTGAGGTGTACCAATGTACAGCCATAGTTCGCCGGTATGTTTTTAAGGTTCCATGTAATATGGGATGAGCAATGGGGGGTGTACAATGGTTGTCTATAACACAACCGGCGAACTATGGCTGTACATTGGTACACCTCTGCTATACCCTTCTGGAAATACAGACCTGTTAGTATGTATGAACACAAAAATTGCAATCGAAAAACCAGTCGCATCACAAAAAAACCCAACACCAACAAAAACAGTCGTACACAAATCTAAACGAAACACAGATTTATATCCTCATGCTTCCGAAGACAATAGGGAACCTAACCTGGCTCCGTTCTATCGTACGGTGTACAAAACAACACCTAACAACTAACTGCGCTATACGTAGGACGCAGCACTCCTAACAAAACCCGGGGACTCTGCTCAAAGCGTGCGAAAGTAGAGCCCTCTTTATCTAAGAGCCGTCTAGGGGGGGGGGGGGGGAGGGGAGGGAGAGGACAAGTGCATCTCAAAGAAATGCAGATTTTACACGTCGCTACTCTTCGGGTGTGTTGGATGTATCGCGTAGACTGTTGCGTACGGTCGGCATAAGTGGGGGACGATGGGAATGTGTTTTAGAAAAATGAAGATTTCAATTTTGTGTTTAGGTTGATATGATCGGTATATTGATAGGTAATTAGATTGAATATAAACTCAAATACCTTTAGATCTGCTAAATAGCTATTATAGATTAAGATTTGGATTAGAAATGGTGAAGGAATAAAACTTGTAATGCGACATTGGGTACAATGCATTGGAGACGCATGGAACAAATATTTGTATGACCTACAAATGGTTGTTCCGGGCCTGGCTGTTGGTGTATGTTAGTTTATATGTTTGTAAACGCACCCACGATACAGGAGACTATCCTTTTTTTTTTTTTTTTTTTATAGACGGGAAATCATCAAATAACTTCCCCCGCCCTGGGCGGGGCGGGAGGGAGTGTCAGACTTTTACTGACTAAAACCCGTCTATGTTCCTTTCATGTGCCCTTTGCGTTCCGGGGGCGCGGTATCTCTTTCGAACAACCCGCAGCCCCGGCAAGGAGACTATCCTAGTGTGGGACAACGTTTTTGTAAAAAATACTTTCTTAGTTTTTCATTTCAAAATATTGTAAGGAAACCAGGACTAATTAATATAAGTCTGATATTGCCAAGCAGTCTTGACTCAAGACTGCTTGGCAATAAAAAGATCACCACACTTGCTCAAGACTCTTGAGCAAGTGTGGTGATCTTTTATTTTACCTTCTTTTCCGTATTTCCATGTAAGTATCAAAACTTTAATCAAACATGTTTAATTCCTTTTCTTTACAAACTTGGCGTCTACAGTAATAATACCTATATTTAACTGCTTGCCTATTATGTGACAAGATATTGCAACATGTAATTCACGTAGACGTTGCGTGACTGATACGTATCTAAGTACATTTTTATACAATACGCTGCGTTGTGAGCTGGATTTATCATACGTATTTTATATAAAAGGAATGGTTTTATAAAAACTAGATATTAGACTGTTATAAAGTCTAGTTGTAGTGTGGTTGGTTGGCACGCGATAACGACTTTTGTCTTCTTGTCAAAGGCTTTTAATGGGAAAAATGGTTTATTGACAAGATCCGTTTGTGTTTTTAGTGTAGACTCGCTATACTCAAAGAAGTGTGATCTGTGGTGCCCTAGGGCTCCGAAAAGCCTCTGTGATTGCTCCGCAAAAATACTGGTGGTAATGAAAAAACCTCATATATGACTTTAACTATCTTTTATCAAGACTGACACTAATTGATTAAAGTGAAACACAATTTCATATATACCTCCCAGTAATGTCAAGTAAGACAATATATAAATCGTAGTGTATCTTTTAAAAATTGAAGTACCATCATACAAACACGCCTGTATACCCCGACGGGTTAGGCAGAGGTGTACCAATGTACACCAACAGTTCGCCGGTATGTTTTGGTCTCATGTAATAGGAGAAGAGCCTATTGCCGTTAAATAAGCTCCAATCCTAACGCCGAGCTGCTACTGAAAATTTCGTAGAAAAACTATTTTTTTTTTTTTGTTCAACCTGGGAATCGAATCCAAGACCTAGCCATTAGTTTAACGAGGTAGTAAAAATTGCAGTGTTAAAAAAAACATCTATTACTTTACAAGTACCTACATATGAAAGGCTCTTCTTACATCTTCTGTTTTGCAAACCGTACACCGAATATGACACTCATTATAGCGTGCCGGTAGGATTTGTGTAAAATATGTCAAACGTAAGTAGGCGACGGAATGTCTCGCCGATCTTAGCGCTAATGCTCTTTGTCTAATTGTACCTATGTACGACAACTTATACATACTTAAAGAAAAAGTTAAAAAAACACACAACAATTCATTTTAAAACATAAATTTTTTTGAATGTTTTCTCTCATCATCAACTTCATTTTCATATCAGCGGTAAGACGTCCACTGCTGGACATAGGCTTCCTCCATAGATTTCCAATAGGATCGGTTGGAAGCGACCTGCATCCAGCGTCTTCCTGTGGTTTCTTTACTGATAAATTGTTATTCCCTTCAAAATTTGATAGGATGAGTCAGAAACATAAGCGATAGTGCTCTCCTATACACCTAATATGTTCATATTCATATTTATTTATTTGCATACCATACTGTGTATAAAGGTGTTACGTAAGGCTTAAAGCTAAAAGAACAGTTATGGACCCTGATCACTAAATGAGGCAACTTAACATAATAATAGTGACAGTATCTTCTGCACTTATCTGCATCTATTGACACTTAGTAATCACTTTTTACTTTTTTTACTTTTTTTTTAAAAAAAACGTTGCCCCACACTAGGCATTTCTCCTGTATCGTGGATGCGTTAACAAACATATAAAGTCACATACACAAACAGCCAGACCCGGAACAACTATCTGTTGGTCATACAAATATTTGTTCTGAAGAACCAAACCCCTCCGCCCCTCCTCCCTCCCTCCTGTTGTTGTTTTGTTGTGGTGAATCACTGAGATACCTATATTCTGTTGATTAATATACTAGCTATTTACCCCGCGGTGTCACCCGCTTTCAGTTACAACTTAGGTTACTGCTCCGCTCCCGTTAATCGTGGCGTGATGTTCTATACAGATAAACCTTCTGCTTGAATCACTCTATCTATTGATGAAAACCGCATCAAAATCGGTTGCAAAGTTTAAAAGGTCGAAGCGTACAGACGACGGGAAGCGATATTGTTTCATACTATGTAGAGTTATCAAATTACAACCATAAAATCTACGCAATAAAACATTAAATCGAAACACCCAATTCCAAACATCATGTTTCTTAAACAAAACACGATTAAAAACAAAACGAATTAACGAAACAATAAGGTGCAATATTAGTTAAACAATATTCTTAAAGGGGTAAGTCCAATAATCTTAACGGTAAGTTCAATATTCGGTAGAGTTCGATCTCGGTCCGGTCCGGGGCTAAAACTTAGCACATTATGATTGTAACGCGCGGCGATTAAGAGGAAAGTTTTTACAAAAGGGTGTGGTTTGGGGACGAAGAGGAAGTTTATAGAGATGATACTTCGTATTTATTTTGTTGAAAGTATTGGCGGCAAAATAACGTAATTGTTTGCGATGATTATGTTGCAATAGGTTTGGATAAAATGTGGCGAGTACCTATTCAAGACTGTCTGTCTGTTATTTGGCAGTAATGTATCGCAAGTGTCTGCAGTATAATATTGACAGAATGCGGTAAAATGACGCAATTGTCTGCAATTTGTATTATTTGAAATAAGAAATCAAAACTACAAACTAATAATGTGAAGATTTTGTGTGTGTATGTGTATAATGTTTTGGTGTAAACATATAAAATTTCACATATTTAATCGTGCTGTTTTCGCCCAAAGTAAGTGGGCAAATGTCCCGCACTCTCAATTACATTTTCCACCAATTTCAATCACAATATAGCAAAAAATAAATCTTCGCCAACCAAACCAACACAATCAACATTTACCTAATATTCCCAAAATCTTCTGTCACACCAAACCCTTCAAAAGACACACTTAGACCACTCTGTACAGTTCAACAATTAGACAATCGGCGCATCGGTGGCCCATGAGCCATTAGGAGTTTAATTGAAAATAGCGTAAAAGCTGTAAATCGTACAGTGCAGCTCTGCCCCTCCCGATAGCATCGAGCTTGCTATGCGTTCACTGCTATATATTTAATTGAAAAATAAAAAAATATTCATTACTGTTGTAAATATTTTAAATTAAGTAATATGTTTCGTGATGGCTTATTGCTTCAGGTGGCCGCCTCTCATGTATAAAGTTGCGGCTTCGATACTGGGTAAGTATTCAGCTAATGGGCAACAGAATACCCCTCGGTAAGAGTTTCGGGCTTATGCTTACCCTTATTACGGTAGTCGAATATATACAAATAACAGCAAAGTCCAAGGGCTTTACATGCTTTTCGACACACGTTGATGTCACACTACCAATTTTCAAACCGGGGCTTATACTGAAAAATTCATCATGGAAAAATCCAATAACATTTTGCCCAAACCGAAAATCGAATCCAGTACCAGACGCTCAGCTATACCTACCACATTGAAATATTTAAATCAATATAATCCCAATCTAAACCACTAAACATAGCAATAATTCTTCAACTAATATCAACAGAGTACCTCAATCCAATTAGACCTTTCAATCATAGACAGTTACCCTTCTTATCACTACAATATCACAAAAAAAAACCAGTCTAATCGATGGCTACACTAAAATATGGTTGACGTAAAAATAGTGACCATACATTAAAAGAAATTATGTATATTAAATTCTCAACCGACTTTCTTATCGACATCAAAATGTATCGGCTGAAGGGGAGATAGCAGTCTTGATACTTGATAGTGAGTAATTTAAATTTTTTAATTGCTTTTTAGTTTAGTTTGGTATTTTTGGCTTGTAATAACCCAAATGATTAGTGTAATGTAACTAAAATCAGTGGTCTGTCAGAAAACAGGTATTTTGGTTAATTATGTCATTCGATGAACTTTGTCTTAGAAGTATGTCAAAAAATAAGTTAACAGGCGCTCAATGTACTTGACTTGCATTCAATTTTGTCAGTTTGATAATTTTTGTTATGATACCGGGTTTTTGCAGAAAGGTCGGGTGCGCAGTACTCGTAACCGGCGTGCTCGTATGACCAGCTGTATGAACGAGGCGAAAGGAGTATGTAAGGATTGTGGTTCTGTGGTTTCTGCCAACCCCCATGAGAAAAAGGCGTGACTTTATTCAAAGTAATTATGTATAAAATCGGGTGACTGACAACCTGCTGAATTTTAAAAAGAGGTCACATTCACTTAGGGACAGCCTTCGCTTGTAACAGCTTTGTCAGTACATCGTTGACATTGCATACGTACACATATGTAGGTAATACAGGGGTCGTGGGAGTATTTAAAGTTTAGTCAGAAGATTTTAAACTTATTTTCGTAAAAACCATTTCAAAAAGTTGGACTTTGACCTTGCTCCTGTTATAGTAACATTTGCCAAAAATAAAAATATCAAACTACCCACCAAGTACCAAGACCTTTTCCCTAACAACATAACACGTTAATATCGCATGCGACTAACAATCTAATTACAACCCGCGGGAATCGAACCGCGATCGACTGGCCGATAGGAACCGATTACACTCCCACCGGCCGATACACTGCGTTAGTTAAATGAGTGTAAAAGGGTCCCTTTTCAACCATAATTGTGGCTTTTTTCTGGTGAATTTTGCTGTCAACTTTTGTTTGGAACTACCTACTTTTGTATGAAACCCCCAGGTCGATTGAGTAATTAAAAAATCGAAAAACACGACTACATTTAAACGTTAACCACCATACCTATTTCTGCCGCAAAGCAGCGTTGCTGTGTCCCGGTTCTAAGGGTATGGGAGTTGGTGAAATTACGGGCACATGAGACATTACAACTTTGTCTCTGGGATGGCAACGCATTTGCAAGGCCTCTGGTATTGCAGAGGTCTATAGGCAGAGATGACTGACTGATAGAGGCTCGTCTCCTATTACATAGGACCTAGACATTCTGGCGAACTGTGGGTGTACATTGGTACATCTCTGCCTAACCCTTCGGGGAATACAGGCACTAATAAAATAAACTATTTTATTAGTGAAGTTTTGTCTTTGAGTTATTAGTTAATGGTATCTACCCAAGTAGAAACCAAACGTTTTTAAAAATACAGGTATTGCCTCTCTGATAAAAACAATGCAGGACCCAATACATGAACAAAGCTTCCGTGAACATAAAAGTCATGATATGAGTCACATTTCCAACCCCATTGCTAATCAGTATACACCACACCCCCAGTACTACCATATCTATCAATACACGAGCTATAAGACAGTTACAGTATCGGTAACCTCCCTAGAAACACTACAACTCATTGCAATCAGATTGAAATAAATTAAGTAGTGTCTTTCGGTAATTGATTCAGCACTGATCAGAAGGGGGCTATTGACTTTGAAATGAAACTGGGAACACTGGTATGATCATGCTTGCTAAAGGCAGATCACGGACGCAGACATAGTTGAGGGAAAAAAATAGCCTATGTCCTTTCTTGGAGTTCAAACTTACCTCATATCAAATTTTATCAAAATCGGTTCAGTGGTTTAGCCGTGAAAATGAAACAGACAGACAGACAGTAACTTTTGCATTTATAATATTAGTATGGGTTACAATTCCAGGTTTCCTTACAATGTTTTCTTATCGATGTCAGTGATGTGCAAGATAAACTTAGAAAGTACACAAGAATTTAAATATTGTCCAATACTTGTCCAGTATCGAAACCGCAACCATCAAAAACCACAGATGGTATTGTCGTTCTAGAATAAATAGAATATTTTAAACAATAGTTTGTATATAAAGAACGTATTCTTGAACATCTGATTCCCAATCATTTGATTGAACGAAACAACAAAAGACCAGTTATTTTACCCATTCAATTCTTAGGCCAAGGTTCCGCATCGTTACAAAGGGACTTCCTTAACTCAACCACACACTTTTACATGTGTGGTGCCCCTAATTACATTCATATTGGTGACCGTCTTGCAGGTGCACAGCCAGGCGTAACGGGCATCAGTCAAGCGAAGAAACAAATTAAAGAAGACCGTACCGCAAATGAAACAGAGTTTAAAATAAATTGCAGAAATTTCAAGGATGAAGACACGATCAACGATCGATGTATGATTCGTATTAAGAAAGTAATAGAGGTTATTATTGAATGTTGGAATAAATTCGGTAACAATGATACTGGCTTTGCGCAAGGTCAATAGCATGGTCGAATTCGGCATCGTTAATTACTGACCGATGGTCGAATGGTTTTTTATTAGTAAAAGGTGGTTGTCGATCGTAATTTGAATTTGATGGACGGGGAAGCGGTCGATTGTTCCGATAGCGCATCCGAGTGGAACCTACTGAACCATCAGTTACAATTTGTGGATTAGATTATCGTATGATTACTGTTTGTAACATTAATCGAAAGATTTCCAAGCGGCAAGGCTAGAATTGAAATCAACCTTTGACACCGAAAGATGTACCATTTCGTCTCGCACCGATCAGTGAGATTTGTGTATCCACTTTGCAAAGTAATAAATACTTTATAAATGCAGATCTAAAGTTCAATGTTACATGAACAAGTATTTAAATTTCAGGTCGTACATCCTTGATTCTGATTCCTAATTAAAAAAAATATATATACCATCACGCCTGTATTCCCCGAAGGGTTAGGCAGAGGTGTACACCCACAGTTCGCCGGTATATTTACTAAACCCTAATTTCCTAAATCTTAATTTTTACTAAACTTAAAATATGTTTTCAATCACCTTTATCAATATTTTATAGTTCTGTCATGACATGGTGCATAAAAGCCACCTCCTCGAACGACGTACACTCCGACCACTGAGTGTTGACCGGCGCACCCTGGGCAATCATTCCTGCTGAATGACTAATTCTTTTACCACGATGGCAAATTTAAGGTCTAATCACCCGTCCTCAAATAGTAATTGACTGACACAATAATATAATTTTATGTCTACATTTGCCATCGATACGCTAATAAGAAGATATATTACAATTTGCTTAGTAACAGCTTATATTCTCTTCATTATTATATTTTACCTGACCATGTTACTATAATTACTCCGTTCAAGGTCCATCTGTTCGTGTCAGACGTCATATGAGTAGAAAATTATTGCAACTTTAAAAGAACTGTTATGTTACTATACAAGAACTTTGCAACTACAGTATTCAATTACAAGAAGCTCAATAATAAATCATTTATTTGACTTTAACTGCTTGCACGAGATGCCAACTTGCCTATATAAACATGTTCTATTTTTCTTCCCTTATTCGATGTAACTTATTAGCCGTTTTTTGATATGATTCATGCTGTGAATCATTTTAAAAAACGACTAATATGTTACACTTCAACTACTCAACAAGCTCGCAACATTCTATCGAACTCAGCTCATCCACCAGGAAAAAGAATTTGACTTATGGATGTTCTAGACGGGCCACATTTTCTTGGCAATTTGTGGCTTAAGTAAGGCTTGGCCATACTTATAATGTTGCTGAAATACTTGGCAGTATCTCCAGTGTGGCTCAGCCACTCGAGTAAGTAGTGGTGCAATACTTTTTATATGATGCACGTGAGTAGCGAGGACTCTATACAACTTGATTCCCACCAGATTATTTTTGGAAGTTTAGAACAATAGCTGCTCTGAAAGATGGAACAGTCAGTTGTGTCTACTATTACCAAATATAGTCACACTGAGATTTAAATAGGTTAGTTGATGGTGAACTGATAACATTTGGAAAACGTCAGTTCTTTTTGCCTGTAATTTTCACATAAAGACTAAAGCAATTTTTGGTTTCACATCCCTCTCCTGACCATTGTCCCTTCACTGCTGCACGTGTCAATTTTTTCGGTGCTCCTAAACAGGCCCTATTTTTCCGAAAATATTTTGAATGTGGTTAAACCATACTCAAAACATTTTCAAGTATGACAACCACAAATTGTAGTAAAAAAATTGCCCGCACAAGTACAACCACGCCAAGCATCGTACGCAAAAAAAAAACTTTTACTTTCAATACATCTATCATTGTTTTTTTTGTTTTTGCTACCCACAATTATGTAAAAAGAATGAATATAGAATACTGCCAACGGTTATGGTGGCCATAAAAACGTCACTACTAAGTATAAATGACTACTTTCTAATAGGAATGCTATTGGTCTAAAGCAAGGGTGCTCAACTTTTTTAACAGTCGGGCAGAAAGGTCGACTTAGAAATTTTCGGCGGGCCACTAACGGTTCCTATTTTAGTTAATTTTGGCAATAAAACCAAAGGTAGATTTTATGAAATATTATTATTGTTTATTAAAAACAAGGATAAAACAAAGCATCAAGCGACATAAGCATTGTAAGACATTTTTTTTTTAAATTTAATTATAATGTGTTTATTTTACAAAACTTATAAATAATAATTATTATTATTATTAAACTACAAAGTTAAATAATAATAATAATAATTAAATTACAAACTATGTTAGTCAGTTAATATAAAAAAGGAAGGTCATAGGGTACCAAAAAACTCATCCGCATCGTTGCCAATGGGGCATGTGCCCAGAAGGCTGGCAGCATTGCCACGTTGTATGGCAATGCATAATATCAAATTGATTGTATCAATAGATGCAATCATTCCGACAATGTTTCTGTTGTAACAGTTTTCTTATGTTGGGCGTCATATCAAATGCTGAAGTTACGCGGGCCATTTAAAATCGCCCGCGGGCCTGCGTTTGAGCACCCTTGGTCTAAAGGATGTCTCTAGCTGAACTTCGCGTGTCAAAGTTGAATTTAACATAATCTGTCATTGTATCCATACTTGCAATGGAGTAATTTATAAGTGTTCGGTGTAGGCCGTTAACTCTTATAAGGGGTAAAGAAAGTAAAGTAAAAGCTTATGTAATATATTGTAAAACTGTTGTAGTTTTTGCATTTATGTTCGATCGTACAAGGTTAGATTAATTCTTGCTGTAATTTAATTATAACCCTTAGTGCAAACTACGTATTTATTTATGCATAGCCATGTAAGTTACTAGCTATTACCGCCGACTTCGTTTGCGAAGAAAAATACTCTTTTTATTTGACATTGACTTAACTACTTCTTTACTGACATCTTCTAGGTACTTATCAGCTTCATAGGTCATGTACGAGTAAATTTCGAGATTTTGTCGGTTAATAGAATAGAACAAAGTGACTTATGAATGACCTTTCTTATGATGTACTATCTTCTGTCCGCGACTTTGTCGGTGTGACCTCTCCTTGGTTACTGCTCCACTGCCGTAGGTCGTAGCGTGATATTTGTACTACCCGTACTAATATTATAAATGCGAAAGTAACTCTGTCTATCTGTCTGTCTCTTCTTCACGTCTAAACCACTGAACCGATTTCAATGAAATTTGGTACAGATATAGTCTGGGACCCGAGAAAGGATATAGGATAGTTTTCATCCCGAAAATCCCCCGGAACGGGAACTATTAATCCACGTGGACGAAGTCGCGGGCAAAAGCTAGTTCCTCATAAATCTGGCTATAATATCGATACCAGAAGTATCAATTAATGTAAGGGACAAAACACGGTTTTTCAGGAGAGCCAAAAAACGATTTTATTTTTTTAAATCTGGGTATAACTTTTTACTGTCTGCTCCAATTTTAATTGTGTCTAGAGCAAAGTTTCTTAGAATTTCCTCTTCTTTCATGCCCTAAACGAAAGATTTAGGAATACCCAGCGGATTAAAATATAGCATGTCCTTTACATTAAAAAAATATGTTTAGTTGTGCCTTACGTTACTAATATTTTATGTGTAAACCGTCAAGCATAGTGTAAGCAGCAAGAGAAATAGAAAATTATACGTAATCCTATTGTAAAGGACTTTTACAGTGTTGCAATTTGATGTAACTATAGATTATCTACTAAAATTATGGTATTTTAACACCATGGAAATAGGTTCTTTGCATGATTAATGTTAGTTTCAGCTTAGCTATCACAGATTTAAATGAAAGGAGATGGCTAAATGGAAGTATAGACCACTGCCCCATGTGCCAGGTACCATGTATAAATATGGTACTAGGTACAATGTAATGCTGAATGGCTAAATATTAGTATTTCATGTAAAAAAGATTCAGATACTTTTTGGGAATAATATAATGGTAAAATAATATTGCCTAAAAAGGAAAAAAAGGTGTGTGACAGTATATAATTTTCTTCAACTGACAAAAAATAAAACGAAAACGAATAAAACTAAAAACGAAAATGAGGTTGTATATTTATAAGCGAATGTTTGTGATGAAAAAGTTTATTTTTTAGATACTTTATTATGTTTAATAAATAGTTCACGAAAGTGCTAGGAAAATATTAAACACTACATAATTCATGAATGATTTTTTAAATATTATGAGGCTATGTAAGATTCATATACATTCCAGAATGTATCTGGCCCGGAGGCAGTCATTTAGCCATCACCTTTAGAAATAATTCTTAAAAAACTCTAATCATGAATTAAAGTAAGGGACATGGTATTTAAATCGACTGAGGTTGTAAATTATTAACACTATGACTTACTTTATTTTTCAGAGAAAAAAAAATGTAAACGTCCGTTACATCATTTTTTTTTCATAAATCGTTTTACGCAGGCCAAATTTTTTTAACGTAAGGGATTTTTTTTTAACGATGGAATTTTTTTAATAATACCAATCGATAGAGCAGTAAATTCTGAATCCAATGATATATATAACTCATTTTCGCCAAAATGTCCCTTACGTTAATTGATACTTCTGGTATCGATATACAAAATCATTTTACCATTCGATAGTACTTTTAGTGTTTCAGTAGTTCCAGAGATTATCGCATGTAAACATTAAACAAAAACACTTCAGTTTTATTATATTAGTACCCATTGTTATAGTAGATTGTAAATCTATCAGCATGATGGCCTGACAAAAACAAAACAGGTATATCTATAAATATACGTCTTCATAACAAAGTCAAATCATTTATTTTAATTATCTATTTTAAGGCACTTTTAAACGTCATTTACATCATTCAAGGTTAGATATTTTAACTAATTTTAAACATAAGAGTAAAATGATAAACAATCTAAAACCCATTTACAAGACACCTTTTCAAAATGTCTGTATAAAATAGCTATAGACACATAAAACAATGACATTTTCAACACAAATAAAAAAAACCGTTACAGCAACAAATCTATGTCGAACACTGCTATTTATACTCACACTATTTCACTTTCTACGACATTCCGAGTAATAAGCCCGACCACCATTAATTACAGCAGTCGGTACGAGGGATGTAGTCATTACAATCGATATACATCGATACCCTATCGATACCATCGAATCGTTAAAAAAAACTGCCCATAATTAACAGTTGGTAACAGACGCCACATGTCATTCTAAACAAAAGCTCTATACATGAGAAACTAATTACTAAAGCCGGGTGAAAGAGATGGAGTTATGGGAAGGTTATAAGTGGGAATGAAAGGTCAGAAAGTCCAAGATCGGAAGCAGATTGCAACGCACCACTGCCGACTGTCCGAATATGTTTTTTACTAATTAAAAATGCAGGCGGCAGTTTGATAAATGGTATCCCGGTCGATTTATTTAGCTTTTGTGTTTTTGAGGTTATGTGCGTGAGCGCAGATCGTAATGAAATTGTTCAGTGGCCACCGATCGAACTGCCATTGTTGGTTTTTTGTGGATTGAATTTAAAAGTAAATAGAAATGTGTGTGGAAATGTTTTTTTTATTGTTTTGGGTAATAACGTACTGTTTGGATGTGATATAGAAATTTATAAGTACTGTGGTTGTCTTCTAGGTGTGAGTGAGATATCGGACTATACACCACTTTACGTATAGGGCTCCAATTATATTCATTGAAAGCAGACGTATTTATTAAATCATATATTGCAACTTTACGTTATATGTTAATGAATCGAGTGTGGCCAAACAAGTGCGCCATGTATGTATAAAAAAACCGAATTGTTACTTTTTCTACAATTGAATTAGTAAAATGAATTCGCCTTAGTGTTTGGAATAAAAATATTCTAGCCAGGCTGTCGCGGTGTACAACCTTCACAGTACCTATTTGTTTCATTGGCTGATGAGTAAAATGAAATAAGTTTCAACTGACCCAATTTTTCTGCTAGTTACAGACAATTCCAATATATCACGATTTATCTATTTCTTGTCGTGTAAATCCATCTACGGATCCTCCACCATCAGTGTCTCATCACCCCTAGCCAAGTTTTCTGCTCCAATGGCCATATGTTCTTGCCCTCCATTTGCTAGTTCCACGAGCTATATCACTAACTCTAGTTCCATTTCCCGTTTTTTCTCTCCTCATTCAATCACTCCGTTAATTTATAGGCGTTAAAGTCTCTTTATTAGCAAAAAGTCTACCAGCCATTAGATACTGATTGATCTATCATGATCGTAAACTTTATCATGCTTC
This sequence comes from Caradrina clavipalpis, assembly GCA_932526535.1. Taxonomy (NCBI): domain Eukaryota; kingdom Metazoa; phylum Arthropoda; class Insecta; order Lepidoptera; family Noctuidae; genus Caradrina; species Caradrina clavipalpis. Next base: position 944,623 of record OW052106.1, on the reverse strand, counting down.
ACGGGTTCGCTGAAGACCCTTAAGAAGTTTATAGTTTTTGGTGTAATAAGTTTAACTTTATTAACTACATCACTGACTTTTGATGTAGGAGTAATATCTTCTATAGGTTTATTTTTTGTTTTGCAGATACCTGAAGGGTCATTATGCTCATTGTTATGAGCAACTTTTACTGTGAGAAATATTGAAATAAAAATCACCTGATGCATATTTCGACAAAGCCAAAATATTTATTACTGCATTTTATAACACCATTTAAAGATTTTTTGTACGTTATTTACAAGACAAACAATTGAATCTAGGTACTCCTTCCAAAAGGTATTTTTTATGGAGAACTGCATAATACTTACTCTTTTAAAATACGTTTTTTTATAAAATGTTGTGTGCTGGAATTATATAATTACACGTTAACACAATGTGCATACTAATAAGTAGAATGACCTGTTTTTAGGTTTTAGGTAAACTAAACATTAAGTTGACCAAATAACTCATCACCATCAAAATTTCTAAACAAAATACCATTTAGAATTAGTACTAAAAACAAAATGGTTTCCAAGTAGACACGTCACGTGCATTTAGCATTATCATCACCAATTTCCATAGCATTTGAACCTCTTACCACATTATGCGAACCGAAACGGCCCATTCATAGATTAAGTGCATTTGAACGTAAACCATAAATCCACATCATATCTCATACAAAAATAAATACTAAATCACAATCATGCAAATCAGGTTCAAAAATTCAAATGATGCCCATAAAATCGGTCGGGACACAATATGTAGAGGAGAACCATGGATCACGAACAATATCGGCTTTGCCCAATGCCACTTACGGACCGATAGCTACACACTAATGAGCTATTGAAAAATGATAGCAAAAATAATTCAAGGAAAAATTATCATAAGCCATTTGAGGGTTGAGTGTTCCCATGGACTGGAATCACAAACGAAATTCCACCTTATCTACCAAGCGTAAAGAGCAAAATGTATTAGCGTACAAAAGAAAAATCTTTCAAAAGAGCATTCGAATCTTACACATCACCCTTCCATTCACATTCAACTTTATGCCCATCAAAACACAGATCAAATTCAAACGAAATGGGCTGTCAAAGTAATCATATGATAATTTTTTCTAACCCTTAAATGGCGTATGCAAATTTCCGCATTGTCAATCGGATGCGTATGCAAGGATTGAGGAGCGTTCGGGGGTTGACTCAATATGCGTTGACAGATGCGAAGTCGGGACACAAACATGATATCGAGTTACTTTTGAGGAGCAGAGCGAATCTGGAATTAAATTCTTCATGGTTTATGTTATTGGTTGTAAATGTTAAATGATGTATAATGATTTGGATTTCTCACGCCTACATACGAACGATTCTAATCGATTGTTAATATTGTAACGTTTACTGCCGCACTTGGATAAAATATGTCATTTATTTAATATCAATAATGAACCTGTAATTAACAATAATAAACGAATTAAAAAAAATGATTAACTGGAACACTATTGATATATAGGTTAACAAATAAATGAAATTGAACTTTTGAACTTTAAAAGACCAGCATATCTTAGCACAAAATGTCAAAAATGCTTTTCAATCAGTCATAATATTTTAGACGGATGGCGTTCCAATATTAGGTATTCCAATACACGAGTAATTTAAGTTAATTTTAGCCTTACTCAACGACTATCGTCGACAGTCAACAAACGTCTCTGGGTATGTCAGTTATACTAATTTTCATGTCCATCATATGCGTAATTTTCTTTTGCCTTCTGATTGGTATTTTTTTTTTTAATGTTTTCCTTAGCAAGAGTATCATGTTGCTACTATCAACTTATACTTTCTGCGCATAAGCATACATCTGAGTCACAGTCATTAAACGCTGTCCATCCAACCAAAAAAGACCTATAAGCTAATCCATAATTTCCATAGCTAGTTCTGGTCTATGAATATCTTCAATATCACGTTTATGCGCCATCACGATTTTTAAATCCAAACCATTTTGCTATCGTTCGTCATCTTCATGCATCGCTGGAACTGTTCCTATTTCATCAGACTTCAAACCGTTGGTAGATTTTTTATTGGATTAGTCTAGATCTTCGATAAACCTTCGTTTATCTTAAAAGTCTTCGGAAAAACGAAAAATAACTTCGGAAAGATTAAATATATCGAATTCTTTATTAAACATGCGTTCAACTTCTCACAATTCTTCATATAAAAACGTCATTGCACACTTCCCCATCGGATTCGCTTGAACGCAAAAAAGTTGCGGTTACTACAGACGGACAGACAATCGATAAGTAATAATATCGATAGTGGTGATCTAAACGAGCGGGGAGTAATCGAGTTATTACACTGTAATTATTAACCGACATTTTACTTTCTTCGTTTTGTTAGGTTGGATAGTGTGGAGAGGGCTTTTGTTGTTATTGTGTGTGTGTGTGTGTGTGTGTGCACTATAGCAGCTTTAGTTATTTTTTCGTATTTATTAAATGGCATATATCGTCGTTGCGACTTTAAGACCTCCTATGTGACACTTTTGTTCAAAACACTTTTTCACTCCAGTCAATTGTACATTTTGAAGCCCTATCGAATGCAGAAACTCTCATGTGGCTATGACGTTTTATTCGTAATTTATTTACAAATTACAAGATCTTCAATGTGCTTGCTCATCATAATTTGGTACTTAAAATGTCTTATGTGTCGTATGTACACATACGAGTTTTTAAGTGTATCATGCTCGTGGACTATAGGCAATTTTTGGAATAAAATATCCTATGTGTAATTTACGCGGGTATTTTTTAATATTACTTTTGGTATCTTTAGACCGACAGGATCGAACAAGTGAACGAAAAGACGAGTGAAACAATATAATGTAATTATGCTATAAACATATTATGTTTATAGCATAATTATTTTTTGGCAGAACGTTTTTATGTCCGAATTTAAAATGGCAAAAACATCTGGCAAAGCACAAGAAAGTGTACTGTGCTTTCGTAGACTTGGAGAAGGCCTATGACAGTGTGTGGAGGGAAGAGGTATGGTCGACTCTATTCATGTATGGTGTGGACGGGCGTTTGATACGAGCACTGATATCTTTATATAAAGATTCCAGTGCTTTTGTTAGGATAAATGGGGCATACACTGACTGGTTTTACATCTCAAGAGGTGTAAGACAGGGCTGTGTAGCGTCTCCTTGGCTGTTCAACATATATATGGATAGTTGTTTGACAGATTTGAGAGAGAGTGAGAGTGGATTAAGAATGAATGAGTTGCCTGTCAAATGCCTGTTATACGCAGATGATCAAGTTCTTCTTGCATCGTCGGCGGAGCAGTTCCATGCAAGACATGGTAACATTAATGAATAAAGCGTTTAAGAGAAAAGGAATGAACATAAATGTAAATAAGATGAAACTGATGGTTTTTTAAAGAGAAGAGGATGTATCGGTATGTGATGTGAAAATAAATGATGTGAGTGTAGAGCAAGTGAATGAGTTTGTATACCTGGGCAGTATGTTTAAAAGAGACGGTAAGATTGATGCTGATGTGGAAAGGAGAGTAAATGCGGGAAATAAAGTGAATGGTGCTATACATGCGGTTGTAACCAACCAGTCGATGTCCAAAAAGGCTCGACTGGCTGTGCACAATGGCGTGCTGGTGCCTACACTTACGTATGGAAGTGAATGTTGGGTATGGCAAACGAGGCCTGAAAGTCTGATTAATGCTGTGGAGATGCGTTCCTTGCGAACTATGTGTGGTGTAACGTTGAACGATAGAGTGAGGAATGAAATTATACGACAACGTTGCAGTTTAAAAGAGGATGTTGAAGGTTGAAAAGAGTATGCTTAGATGGTTCGGTCATGTTGAGAGGATAAGTGAAAGGCGACTAACAAAAGGGATTGATATGGCAGATGTGAGTGGCAATGCCGGGAGGGGACGCCCTAGAAAGACCTACCTTGACCTTATCGGTGAGGTTCTTCAGAAAGGTCAGGTGCGCAGTACTCATATAAATGAGGACGAGGCAAAAGGAGTGTGTAAGGATCGTAGCAGGTGGCGGTCCGTGGTTTCTGCCTACCCCCATGGGAAAAAGGCGTGAGTTTATGTATGTATGTATGTTAAAATGGCATACTTTTAAGATTGCAGAATTTTATTTGCATTACTACCTTTGGCATACTTATAATTTCGCATAATTTCGTTTAGTATAACTTTTATAAAGAGCGAGCGAAGCGAGCTCGAGACTTGGGGCACCCCGACTCGGACAGGTTAGGTTAGGTTAGTTGGCGGAGTCTAGAGAGCAAGCGAAGCGAGCGAACAGACCCCGCCATCCACTTCGTGGTTATTTCTTTTGTAAACCCTTGAGCCCCGGCTCCCCGATTATGCTTTTTAAGCCTCGAGGGCTCTGGATCTATCTCTAGGGACTTTGATACGAAATGTATGCCAAAAGACGATTCTGCCTGTGAACTTTCTGCGATATGATGGTTCTGCATTTTAATTATTATGGAAATGAAATTTATGCGAAATGAGGATTCTGCCATACAAATGAGTATTGGCACACATTTATCCTACTACTATTATAAAGGCGAAAGTTTGTATGTATGGATGTATGGATGGATGTTTGTTACTCTTTCACGCTTAAACGGCTGAATGGATCTGGATGAAATTTGGCACAAAGATAGATTATAGTCTGGAATAACACATAGGCTACTTTTTATCCCGGGAAAATGTACGGTACCCGTAGGATAACACATCAACTGTGACGCGGACGAAGTCGCGGGCAGAAGCTAGTGAGTTATAAATGTATGCCAAGTAAGTGATGTCAAATGACTTTCTGCGAAAAGAAGTTTATGCTATCAGTTGTTATGCAAAATAAAATTATGACTTAAAAAGTTCTGCTATAAAAGCCGTTTTATTTAACGGTATTTTAGTTTAAAAGCACTGATGTGTAACTGACAGCGCAACCAAAATCTCTTAAGTGTCAAATAATTTTTTTTTTTTTTTTTTTTACTATGTTGTACTTTTTTTTCCAACTTAAAATATCATATTAAAAAGCAGGCAGTCATGTGGCTGTCACCTGTATTTTTTGTTGTACTTAGTTTCATTATATTTTTTTCAGTAGATGGTTTTTATCGATTTTCTCGTAAAAGTAAATTTTACACATAAGAGGTCTTGAAATCGCAACGACGATATGTAGTATAATATTAGTTTCTTCACAACACTTTATAATTATAGTGACAGCATGTTTGTCGTTCGATAAGATTCTTAATTGCTCACTTAGATCACTTATTTTTTTGTTACTCATTCGTGGTACTAACATCATTTTGAACAATTCAGTTCAAAACTTATTGTATTTTTCTGTTTTTAGCTTTTCACGTAATTTTTCATATTCCACTCTATATTGCCCAGTTGGAAACCAAATTCAAAATAATCAAGTGACCTGAGATACCCAAAGCTTTCACTCCAACTCTATCCGCACCGAAGCCTTCTCCGCAGCACCCAGGGTACGCGAGATGTTCGCAGGTGTCGCCACGCTTCATCGCCCACCACGCACCACGGCACAGGATAAAAGCCTCTATGTCCATCGCCGACAGCATTTTATACCCTATTTGCTGTTTTAATTGAGAAAAACTTGCCTACTTTAACTTTTGCTTCCAAAACTTTTTTATCTTCAAGTATCGATTTTGATTGAATGAATTATTCATGAGGAACTATTTCCTTTTGTATGATAGATGGAATGTTTGCTGGTCTTGTTGCTATCCTGTCAATAATGCCTGTTTTTATTTCTGTATTTATTAATTTTAAGTGTGGATTAATTATGGTCGGGAGATTTATTAGTATTATTATATTTATTCGGTGTACCATGACAGGTGTGGGTATCGAACACGCTACTTTCTGTAAAATGCGGATGGAATAGTGCATTGAATAAGTTGTCTGCACTTAAGTTATCAGGGAAACTTTCTTTCACATTGAATTCTAATTATAATAAATAGTGTACGGCATGTAAAAAAAATCAGAAAAAGGATCACTGTACCACATTTTTTTTTCTACCATTAGACTAATTTGGTAATTGCGAAAGAAATCAGCGGATCCATAAATTTTGTTAAAGTAAACAATAATGTATGGAACAGATGATTTTTCTTTCGCGATTTTAAGTTTGATTGCATGGAAAGAGTTGTTCATAATGATGAGTACAATGACCACATAGATAATTAAAATTGCAACGTTGAAGAGAATCAACATAATAGCTCTGATTTTGATACCTTTCTAAATATGACCCTAAAATATTCACAGTACAAAAGTAACAAAAATACAATTGCTTTGTCCGAATCGTAAAACACCGATTATTTTTGCATCAATTACTATCTGCAACTGTCGTTGTCAAGTTTTTGAGAACGGGTTCCCGAAAATATAGATTAATGATAGTGCGCACATTAAGTTTGACAAGCAAATCGATACATTTGTGAATCGATTCGATCATCAATATGAATTATACGGTACGATTGCTGAGATACGTAGCCATGGATGTAATTTATACTGTATTGAAGATGAGTAACATCTGCAGCAAAAGAATTAACACATATTTCTACATTTTTCTTTAGATTATCAGAAAAATAAAGCCAAATCTAATGACAATATTTTAATTTTGGTCAATAAAAATTCTCTACCTTCGGTCTTATCGCAACTTATATAAAAAATATGTAAATTATTTTGACCATTGAATGCTAACTTATAATTTATACTACAAAAATAATTAAGTACTACTGATAAAGCCACCTCCATCCGGCCCACCAATGGTACAATGACAGGCCCTAACCAAAATCCGGAAGCACAAACAATAATATCGAACGTATTACATTCAAAAAAAGAACTTCACAACGAACTTTCATATTCAAATTTGAAATTCGAACGAACCGAACCGAACCAAAAAAAAACGAACGGAGAGCACCGATCAATTAGAGTAACTCAATACTCTGTCACATTAAAATGACGAGTCGCACTAATGGATTTCCAAATTTGAATTTCAAATATGAATGGGATCGGAAGGATCAGTCGGGCGTCCTCGGGTGATTCCGTATCGGCTCAGGCGAACTATTGGTCGTGTGTTCGAAATATGAATCAATATTTCTTTTAACTCAAGGTAAAACCGTTCAGTAATTATGGCACACAATTTTATGTAATCTCATATATTGTGGACTGATAAAGGTATATTAACGAACAGTTACTTTTATACAATATTAAGCTTTATTAATTTAGGTACAGGTTCTTACGACAAAATCGGATTACTCTGACTAGACAAATTGTATCAAAGTCCAAAAGCTGACCTACAGTAGTAAATAAATTGAATACTGTAGCTGATTACCGATCTCATTCCGATCACTAATTTTAAACATTATTCCAAGTTGATCAGAATCTAGCAATAGGTTCTTAGCAAACACAATAATGCCTGCATTCTATTCCTCATTTAAAAAAAGTAACGTTCCTAATTCAAAAATTATACCATCGATACTCCTTGATGCACCGACAGTCTGTCAGTCTCACTTTGAGCAGTCTCCGTGACGGCCGCACTTTTTGCGTCGCCTATAATATCTACTTACAACCATGGACGTAATTGGTTATATTACACGATGGTGATTAATTGATGAGGATATTATGACGAAGGCTTAATGCCTGACGCCTACGATGAGTGGTAGTTACTGATCGGTTATTGTCTGTGGGACTTTTTGTGGCGTTTATGCTACCTGTCTTTATTTGCTGCCGATGGTGGGTCTATGATGGAGCTTCTAAATACTGTGTGGATCTTGTGGCTATCCTATGGTAGGAACCTGGTAGACCCTAGACGTCAAAGTTGAATTGATTATTTCTGTTTTACCATTACAAGGCCCTTGAATGTCATATACAAGAAAAAATAATTGAATCTAGTTGCACCTTCCAAAAGGTAGTTTCGTTTGATTGAATGAGGATGGCACACAGGAGTGTAGAGATCATTTATTTTTTATTTGTTCGAGTTCATGTCGATGTTCATGTCTTGGCTCTAGTCTAGGTCAGAGATGACAAAGACAAAGTCCACGATAGAGTGAGCTTACCCAGAAGAAGCCTATTCACTCTCACTGTGAAGAGATTAGAGTTTTATGCGTTTGGAAATACAGACGCAGAAGAGTTCCACTCCTTTGCAGACTACTCTTTACATATTAATACAGACTTATATACCGGCAGTGGTAGTAGTGGGGCTGTAATGATGATGATAATAATATGCAACCTTAAGATGTTATATGATAATGACATAGTATTCAAAACAAACACTCACAACGTTATGTTGTAATGTCCCAAAAAAGATGCAAAGCCATCCAACAAAGTCAAAGATACCAGACCATACTTCACCCCATTACTTTGATTTCCATCATTTGCAACTCCGATAACTATCGAATACTTAACAAGTATATCCTCTCGGTTGGTTGCGTTAACCAAATCCCTGCAACCAGATAAATCTGTCTGTATTCGCCACGCGTCTCGCGAACCATTTGTCACTCGCTAATGATTTGGTACCCCTTTGAAATGTTTGGGGGTAGGTAGATCAAGGTGGTCGTATGGGATTTTGGAGTATGTAGTGCTCTAAATCTTTTCGTGGATGTAGTAAAGAGTAAGTATGGAGTTTCTTGTTCATTTTTCTTCGTACGAAACTGCATTTTGCAAGGCGCAACTAGATTCGATTCTGCTTTATTGTATATCAGAAAAGTCTCATAATGGTATAATTGAAATACATGATTTGAATTAGACGTTCACTGTTTCTGCCCGTTGGTGAAGTTTCGCAACCGCGACTGATGAGCATGGGGTTCGATTCCCAGGTCGAGCAAAGTGTTATTGGGATTTCCCCAACCCTTCGGGAATACAGGCATGATGGTATGTGTATGTGTGTTCACTGTTACATAGAAGTCATACTTGACTTGGGTTAAAGCTGGCGGTTCATCATCATCATTATCATATTAGTCGAACGATGTTTACTGCTGGATATATGCCACTCTTAAAGATAGCCACAACGACCAGTCACATCCAGCTCTTTTCGTGTCGATTGACTTCTATTAAATTTTGTCCAGCCAGTATTGAGCAACCTGTACAGCTCTCCCATTGGACTTGTTTAGACCTTATCTTTACCAGCTAATAAACCTATCTAACAAAAGCATATATTGCAAAATTTGACGAAAAAAGCAATGGTCAAACATTACTTGAAGAATCCCACAGTATTTACCAAGAAAACACTTATTTAAAAAACTCCAGCTATAAAATATCAAATCTAAATTTAAACGCACCAAGAACCGTAGAATTTCATATCAAAAAATAATTTAATTCACGTACACTATTTAAAGAACGCGTGCGCAAGTCCGCCCACGGACGAACAGACACACAAACCGATCTCGTTACTAACAATGCACCATATATTACGCTGTTTCCGGTGAGATATCACATTTTTCTTCTCTCTCTGGCTTGGGTGCTTTGTATCTTGTTTCTCTGTCTGCAATCATCGCGAGACATCAAGATCATTAACAGGCGATACTGTGATTTGTATTGTGTGTTTTTTATAACGTATTCCCCTTTGTGGTTAATTTTTCGATTTGGCGAGTTAATTTTGAATTTAGTTGGGTAGGTCTGCTTGGGCTTCGGGTATCTTGTCATCTGGTAAGGAGTTAGTGGTTGTTTGTGTGTTTGTAGTTTAGTGTCTACGTGTTTGGGTTCTTCGATTGATTTGATTGGTACTAAGTTTCGAAGGTCTTTAGAAGGAGTTTTCTAAAACACGAAAGTTGTAAAGATTATTGGCGAAATTAAATTATGACATACATTGGGCAGATTTTTTACGTTTGATAACTATTGTATTTGAAGAATAACATGTCAAAACATAACAGCTTTGAATTATACATAGCATATGAATGCAAACGCGGTACTTATACCACGAATCTATTTTTTACATCTTTGTCTGTATGTTAGTTCTAAAACCGAAACGGTTAGACCAATTCTGACGCAACTGCCTGATAGCTGATGTTTTTAGGAATAACGTAGATGGTTTTTTTTTTAATTCGAGTTAAATGCAAAAATATTAAAACCGAAACCTAAATTTACGCAGTCGAGGTCGCGGTCATAGGCTAGTCAAAAGTTTATTTATTTATTTAAGTGAATGTATTGTTAAAAAAAACAGATTCAACTACCCGCCAGCAGTTTTAATATATTTTAACGATAACAATAACTAGACCATTATCAAACAGTTCGATGATACCAACACCAAAGATAGCGTATTGTCTATGATTTCAATGGACCTCTATTATAACGCGATCCATCTTTTATGGATATGTCAAAAATATAAACCCTACTTTGCATATCAACAGAATTTTTGCCCTGCATTGTTGCTTTGGTTTTTGGGATTTTTAGGGTCCCGTAGTGTAGTCTTGAAAACTTTAGTAATCTTGTAAGTTGTTTAAGGGACTATCTGTTCATTCTTGGTATTCTGTCGCACTCTGCTGCCATCTCCCTGATCCCATCATGGTCGTCATGTCACATCGGTAACCATGTCAGAGGCCCTGGAGGCGGTTTGAAAACTCTGACACTAGGATGTGTGGGGTCGTAAGACCTTACTTCCTACACGATAAAGAAGAAAGAAGACCATATCCCTGACTTGCATATGAGGTATACGCTAATTTCATTGATCTTCAACGCAAAGGGCAATCTAGTAACTTTAGGGAACAATCGCAATTTAATCTCAGTCTCAATCTGTCAAAATTACACCTAGACTAACATTTTTAATTAGTAGAATTGGCCTTCAAATCAGATTTAAGTACTTAATAGCTATATAACTTACCTTTAATTACAGCAACAGCACTTCCTGAAAAAAAAAACAATTTTACTACAGAACCCAGTTACAAAAATCACGTTTACACATGTTTTTCTGTCATTACAACTAAAAGTTGACACAGACAGCGATGCAGATAAACTGTCACTAAATATTTTACGCCTATCTTGTAAAGATTTCAATAGACAAGGTGTTATTATATGTACATAATTATAGTGACTTTGTGAAACACTCAAGTTTTTAAGGACATTTTATTCCGAATGGTATTTTTTTGTCAAATATTAATTAAAATTCACAAAACTTTACTAAATTAAACTAAAACAATTAGTACATACTTTTAATCAACCGAACAGTGTTCGTTGACAATCTAATAATGAACTAAAACGCAAACGCTAAGCAGTCGAAAATTGCATGCATATTGCTGCTGTGTTCGCGCTGATCCCATATTCGAATAGTCCAAATATACTACTTGTATAAAAAGCAACACTTGCTTGGATTTAATCAATTAATAATTATAATAATTGTTACACTACAGGGCAAAGGCCTCTTGTCATACAGGGAAGGCACGAGCATTGATCGACACGCTTGCTCAAGGCGTATTGGCGATTTCCGACTTATATTAGTAGTCTAGGTTTGAACCTCACGATATTTTTCTTATGCGATGTCAGAAATGCCGAAGATAAACTTAGAAAGAACCTATGTATTTAAAAAGTCACATTAGTACTTACTTGTACTTTAGCTTGTTGTATAGAAACACACAAGAAAACATCCAAAAAATTCCTAAACAACAAAAGAGAAAAACAAACACAGATCTCTTTACACAATGCTTCCATACCAAATCTATTATCTGTGCTCTATTTTTTTTTAAATAATGGCAAAGGTATCCGATCAAACATCCTCTAACAAAAGCCCCAGTCATTACTAGATTTGAATAATAAAAAAAAGTTTTTAACCAAAGGGGAGAACTCAGCCTTGCATAAGTAATTAGAACAATTATTTTTTGATAGATAATAAATTATTTTTGACATCGACTAGTCTGTTGGGGTATTTTGATGTTAGGAAATGGATCGCCATTTTGCATTTGCGATTGAATTTTTTGCATTTTTCTGAATGTATGTTACAGTGTTCATTGAATAGTTCCGATACCCTTTTTTTATACACGGGAAATCATCAAATAACTTCCCCCGCCCTAGTGTCAGACTTTTACTGACTAAAACCCGTCTATGTTCCTTTTATGTGCCCTTTGCGTTCCGGGGGCGCGGTATCTCTTTCGAACAACCCGCAGGCCCGACAGGCATCGGCCCTCAGTGGCCCCTTCCAAGTTTGCTGAAATCTCTTTGGGGCGCGCGTGGATCACGACCGCGCCGTCGAGTTCCGATACCCTGTACAATAACTGTGTCAACTCTTGGAGCATTTAATCTTATGAGAAGAGAAACTGCCTCCTTAGCCTACTGGCCATAGGCGCGACTCTAATCCTAAGGTCGAACAAAAAGTGTTATTGGGTTTTTCTTTGAAATTCTCAGAAGCAGCTCGGAGTTAGGATTTGTGCCCGGTTAATGGCAATAGGCTCGCCCCCTATTACATTGGACCTAAACATACCGGCGAACTGTGAGTGTACTTTGGTAAAAAAAAAAATGTAATTCTCCAGGCCGACTCCGGCCACGGCGGCTAATCTTAATGCAGACTAGCCACGTACGCAGGAGATATTATAGTGCACAAGTGTGTGCGCAAACGCAGGTGCACTCCCTCTTCCCTAACTCTCATAGCCCGATGGGACGGCAATCCGACACGACCGGAGAGAGATCAGACGCAGGACCAACGGCTTTACGTGCTTTCCGAGGCACGGGGGTGTCACACCACCAACTTCCAAACTCCGGGCTGCTACTGAGAAATTCCTAATGGAAAAACCCAATAACACTTTTTGCCCGACCTGGGAATCGAACCCGGGACCCCTTGCTCAGCAGTCGCGATTGCGACCACGAGACCAACGGGGCAGTACTTTGGTACACTTCTGCCTAACCCATCTAAGAATACAGGCGTATGTGTGTGTCAATTTTCAGCCTGTTATTGTCCTACTCTGCAGTAGGACAGACTCTGGACTGTGGGTAGAGATCTATGCCATGCGGCAAAGTTCTCTTCTCATACAGAGAAGGCACGAGCACCGATCATATCACCACGCTTGTCCTGTTAGTCCTGGATTTGATTCTCAGGTCAGTGCCTTAGTTTTGGTTTAGCATATCTATGCTAAATCGAAACTGAGGCATACAAATAGAATAGATAATTGAGCAACAGAAAATATCAACCTTATCTTCTTCTTACCCTATAAAACTCTGCGGGTTGTTCGAAAGAGATACCGCGCCCCCGGAACGCAAAGGGCACATGAAGGAACATAGACGGGTTTTAGTCAGTAAAAGTCTGACACTCCCTCCCGCCCCGCCCAGGGCGGGGGAAGTTATTTGATGATTTCCCGTCTATAAAAAAAAAAAAAAAAGAAACCCTATAAAACTGCAAACAAACAATTCCTTGTTTTACCATACAATAAAACTTTCATGTTTACCCCATAGAAAGTGAGTTGTCACAAAAACGTGGCACCTTGACTGCAGGATACATTTGAATATGACATCCGATCCGCGCTGTCGATAAATATCAGATGTGTCGGAATTATGCGAGGGGGAGACACTGTCACTGTTTGTACTTTCTTGTAAGTTACTTCGTTTATGCATATTTTTAAGGATCCTTAAATTGTCAGCCTGTTATTGCCCTACTACAGGACAATAATGCTTGCAATGCTAGGGTTAAACCTAATCACCACGCTTGCTCGAGGCGGATTGGCGATTTCAAATTTATATTATTTAACGTTTCTTCACGGTGCTTTCATGTACTGATGTAAAAGATGTCAAAAATAAACTTAGAAAATGCATATTGAAATTATAAAGTTACATTTGTACTTGCCCGGTTTTGAACCGACAAGCGAATACATGAAAGAGATGTAACTCAGCCACTGGGCCAACACTGAAAAACATTTCAAACTTACATAAATGCTAAACTATTATAATCAACGCTGTATTGTTAGTTTCGAAAAATCATTCGAAAAAAAAAATTCATCATTATAATACCAGCCTATGACTGTCCCACTGCCTTGATCCATACAAAAAAGGATTGAGGATTGTTCATCATGCTTTCTCAAGGCAGATTGAAGATTTCAGACACTGGTTGGTTTTTTCAGTAATCCCAGAAAATATAAATTCCTTTTTTGAAATCATAAAACAATACCAATACAATTTATTAAAACCACATTAAAATTATAATTAAAAATACTCAAACCTCATAATAAACATTAATTAACATCGAAATGATAAATCAAACTCCCTCGCTTACATTTTTTGTGGTACATCGTCACTTCCTCTGGGACAGATGTCATCCTTTCATACACAAATCTTTGTATTATTATATTTAGATCAACCCTTTTTTACAATCACAATGAAGAAAGGGAAACTGTTTCGTCGCATGCCATCGTCTTTATACAAAACTTTTGTATTATTCATTGGAAAGATACCAAGGTGTTAAAAGTGTAGCTGTTAACTAGGCGTACTGCCCATTAAATAAAGTAAGTCTTTTGGTTAGCGTAGGTATCGATGGCAAAAAAAAATAGTAATACATAAAATATTACTTGATTTTTTTGTAAAGCCCAAAATTCAGCTAATAGTAACATTGAGAAAAAGCTATTGCTTACGAGCTATACGCTTTGAATGTGTTTTTTTTGTATTTATTTTTTATCTCTGACATTGGGTTGTGAGGGATCGTACTGCCCACTCGACAAAGAAAAATACAAATACAAATCATTTATTTGCGTAAAACAGGTTGAGAAAATGTGACAAAAGGTCGAACGGTGTACCGTTCGACCTTTTGTCATATCTTCTCACAACAACAACAACAGTGTACTGTTAATAGCCAATAAGGTATGCAAATATAAAGCAAGCAAATTTTACACCGTTATTTTCAAAATTTAATGTATTTTTTTATTTATTTATTACTTAAGTACCTAGAATCAGATGCAAATTGTTTTATAATTAGACGACTAATAAGTAACGATGCCAAACTCGTGGCTAAGTTCTGGGCCAACTCAAAGACTACAATCAGTACTCAAAGTAGAAGTGGCTTCCCCACATACCTGTGCAGAGAAAATTGCAATGATTTTTCGATACTTGTGAAAATGATACAATTTTCTAAGTAACCGCTACAGAATACCCATAGTACCTAAGAAACGTGATATTAAATTCTTAACAGAACACCATAAACCCATCGCCACACTTGCCAAATTTCACCAGCACCAAATAAGTGGCTCACGCCCTTTAAAAGTGAAAGTAAGTACAAGTGGCAACAGGTCAGTACACGCACAAATGCAGGCGACCGTCGCGGGGCGAGTGCAGTTCGTATTGGAGAGAACAGAGCGCCCGCATCATCAAATTTTAATTGTTCAAATGACGCCATTACTAATTCAGAGTTAGGAATGTGTGTAGAGGTGGCAAGGTCATTAACGTTCGCAAATGGTGGTAGCTGATGATTTGTTGTTGGTTTACACCAAAAATTTCAATGTCCTGTACATGTAACTTTGAAAGTTTTGAGAATATATATTTTCTAATTTTTCTATGGTGCAATTGGAACTGATTAGATGAAGGTTCTTTAGCTTCTGCAAGTTTTTTACACAAAACTAAGTTTAAGTTGGCATACCTAACCAAACAAAATGTTTGGAACCGATGATTTTTTTCGCCATTACAGGGGTCCCATATTAAAAGTTGTTCAAAGTCAAAGTCAATTCAATTAGACTATCAAAAGACGTAATAATGAGTACAATGACCTTTATTCAGGTTTATGTTTAACAATAACTGAGATCGTATTTTTTTTTTATTACATAAAGGTAGTAAGGGTTGTTATGTCTATCTGTAATTACTATAAACTATATTAAAGACATATAAGTCAAATTGAAAAACACTATTTCGTAAAAAACACATGAGCAGTGGCACATCTAACCAACACCTCACTCTATGTCAAACTCATTTCACATGTATCCATCAATTCCGGAGCAATTTTTTGAAGAATATAATAGTGTTGATTAATTAATTATGGTGATTGTGGTAAAACAATGCGTCAGCGGTGAACGACTCCTCGGCAACCATGGGGGCTAGGCAGGGGAGGCGGTGTATGCTGTTTTATAACTATTAATGATTATTGGCTATGCTTATTGGTATGATCAGCGCATATAACTTATAACTGTAAAATATTGTCGAGACTCAGTAACCTAGATAGGCATCACGCCTTTATTTCCCGAAGGGTTAAGCAGAGGTGTATCAAAATGTACACCTACAATGCGCCGGTATGTTTAGGCCCAATGTAATAGGAGGCAAGCTTATTGCCATTAACCGGGCATAAATCCTAACTCCGGGCTGGTACGGAGAATTTTATAGAAACACCCAATAACACTTCTGCTCGACCTGGGAATCGATGCTGAGACCTCTAGCGTAGCAGTCGCGCTTGGGACCCCTAGGCAAACGAGATAGTTAAAGAAGAAACTTGTGTCCTAAGTTTGACAGGTTC
Source organism: Caradrina clavipalpis (assembly GCA_932526535.1). Lineage (NCBI taxonomy): Eukaryota > Metazoa > Arthropoda > Insecta > Lepidoptera > Noctuidae > Caradrina > Caradrina clavipalpis. Next base: position 928,192 of record OW052106.1, on the reverse strand, counting down.
AGTAATTTCTGCGGCTTGCTAGAAAGAGATACCGCGCCTCCGGAACGCAAAAGGCACAAGAAGGAACATGGATGGGTTTTAGTCAGTAAAAGTCTGACACTCCCACACTGGACGGGAGAAGCTATTTGATGATTTCCCATCCGAAAAAAAAGGAAGCTTTAGTAAACGATATGAGAAAGCTTTTATTCTAAGCTAAAAAAACGTAAAAATAAACATCGTAATAATATTCAATACAAACATACATACACCAAAGATATCGAGTCATTGTAAAAGAGTACAATTTCGGTAAGTACTTTGCCTAACAGTAAATATTAAACTACAAACTTCAATATACACTTGCGATAGACGAAAATGATCTTTATGTTTTTCGAGACAAGGTGTAAGTCATGTGTAGTGATATGATTGTAAGTATGGTACAAAAATATTCAACCCTTACGAAACCGCGATGTGCATTTCGATAATAGGTCACAGAGTAGTGTTGATACAGAGGCGAAAGCAGAAAAATATTGACGAGAAATATAGACTGAATATAATGTTTCAAGTTTCGCATATGTATAGTAAGTAGTAATATAATTAAGATCTAATAATCCGAATTTTATAAAAATGCAATATTTGTAATTTTTATAATTTAAATTGGGATATACGTCATAGAATCACAGTCATATGCTAGAGGCGCATTACTTCCACATCATCATCAGCCTGCAACAGTTCACTGCTAGACATAGGCCTCGCCAATCACACGCCACTTAGCTCTTTTCGGCAACTCTCATCCAGTTGCTACCAGCTACCCTGCGAAGATCGTCACTCCACCGAGTCGAGTGGCCTCCCCTTTACGCTTGCTATTTCGCGGTTTCCACTCAGGAATAACACGTCTACCTCAACTGTAATCGGTTCTCTAGCCTTCCACTTAAACTCAACCAATTTAGTCCACTGCTACTTGTAGCAGAAGTAAAATATAATTATGGTGACCTCTCCCACAATTTCTAAACACACACATCACTATCCCATCCAAACACCTGTTCATAAACCACTTAATTCCAGCAATCATCACATCACAAGTAACGCCCATCAGATGTGAGTAAACACAAACATTTGACCACCTGTGTGGTCTGACCACCATACACAATGGTCCAGCCACACAAAACATTACATGTAGCCTCTATATCTGACACTACTCTGTGACAAAGATGGCGACTATCAAAGATTCAGACACATGGATTATTGAATTGCATTTCTTAGATTTCGGTTTGTATGTTTATGGATGTTTTGGTAAATAACGTACGGTTAAATATTTAGAAACAAGGGAATACAACAAATGATTAATGACAAACAAATGACAAAAAAATAATTTCGTTGTAGTTACATATTTATCTTTAGCAAAATCCATAGTTAATACCTACTTTAATCCATAAATTATTTTAATATAAACTCGAAAGTAACTCTGTCCTTCTGTCTGTTACGCTTTCACAGCTAAACCACTGAACCGATTTTGATGAAATTTGGTGTGGGGTAAGTTTGAGACCTAAAAAAGGGACATAGGCTACTTTTTACTCCTAAATAAAATCGAAATAAAAACATTATGATATTGTAACTTTTGTTGAACTTGACATATTATAGATTAGAAAAATTTAAGAGAATCTATGATCTTTAAATACTTAACATTAATTTTATGAGGCCACGACTACCTTTCTACAATGACTACATTATACAGCAAACAATCTTCAAAAACAAGGCCAGATAAGTAACATATCTATCTAAATCTATACAAATAAATTAAATTGAAGTGTCTATTTGTAATGTTAAAATAACAGATTATTTATTATATATATTTTTATATTTATACAAAACAAATAAATATGACATACAAAAAAAAATGTCTGTTTATTTCGACTAGTCTCCGAAACGACTTAACCAATTTTGACGGGACTTTCACTGGCACATAGCAGCTCTAGCTGATGTTTTAAAGAGTAACTAACTTTTATTTAAAAAGAGAATTATGGCCCCACGCAATATGAAACAAAACCCAGCGATAACCAACATTAATACGAACAAAGCCAAAGATGTAAGCTAGTAAAACATATTTTCGTTACAAATATCATAGAGCGACTGATACAAAAACACAATAATTTTGATGTAACAGCGTGTATTAGCATACGACGATAGACGTCAGTAATAAAGACTTCACGACTCATAAATAATTAATGTAAGAACTGAATTCTTATAACAGAAGACGGTAGCTGCTTTGATGTTGGCGCGTGGGGTGAGGGATAAGCTGAAGCGATTTTGTAAGTTTAAGGTTCTACGTATGCGTATGTGTTCGAAGGTTTCTCTTTCGAATGTGACCGTCATTGATTTATAGTTTAAAATCACCAATCTCTGTGTAAAAATACCTTACACCATAGGCAGTTGAAACATCGTGTGGGTTAACGCAGTGACTGAATGACTGGTGCTGCGTGTCGCGAGTTTGATTCCCGTATGAAAATGTTAGTATGGCCTACAGTTATTCCGTGTCTAGCGGGGTAGGTATGTGGGTTTACCATATTTGTAAACGCAACTACGATAAAGGAGATTTTTTCAGTGTGGGAAATACTTAGTGGGTCTCAATATTTTACGACGTATGATGACAATAAGAGGATACCTATTTCTGGGCGATCCTATGTCTCATTGAGGTCACATCATAAACACCGAATATGATAGTGACGTCATCCACTGCTGGACAAAAGCCTAGGCCTCCCCCATAGATTACCAAAAGGGCCGGTTGGAAGCGGCTTGCATCCAGCGTCCTACTGCAGTTTTAATCAGGTCATCCGTCTACCTACACAGTAACGTATTATTTATTTATTATTATTATTTAATAGATAACTTACACATGCCAATAATGAAGTTTACAACTCTCGAAAGAGAAATAATCTCCATTGCTCGTCTGCTTAAATGCAGGTCGCACATAGCACTAACTCAAGCACCAATGTATATAATTATCTCCACCTTTGGCGATCGCGCATTGATATCCATAACGCTTTTACTTCCCCGAACCTGTCGAGGAAGCTCAACAATGACGGTAATGTAATCCATGGCGCCCTTCCAACTGCGGTCAATAGACTGGGAATATCAATGATAGGAAAATCCCTATTAGTTATTTCCACGTCCGTTTTTGTTTAAACAGAGTTAGGGAACTATGTATTCTAAGTATTGATAAAAGAAGCCATTAAAAAAAAACCGTCATCTCTCTCTATATACTATTCATCAGATATATAAAAAAATTAGCTTCTGCCCGCAACTTCGTCCAAATAGAAATCAAGTATAGCACTAGGCAATAGTGAAAAATAATATCTTTTTAAAATAACTGTTAAGAAGGAACAGAATTTGCATAATACAATCTGCTAAATAAGTTAACTGGTGCGTTTTGGTAGGTGGTACAACAAAGGTATATTTTACCACCTTCGTATTTACAATATCGCTAAGCCAAAATACTAGTACAGAATTCGTCACTGCGTCCACTGAATAGTTAGCTTATTACCATATTTTTTCTTTATTATTTCTCGATCTACAAAGACTATACCTAAGTTGATCACAAGACGACAAAGTAACTCCAATGAAAATATCCATAAAATAAAATCAAAGGACAGCTTCCTCAGATGTTTTTATTCTTTTCTATGACAACTAAATCATATTGAATCGTATCGTAGCGACTGCTACGTTACAGGTCTTGGGTTCGATTCTCAGGTCGACTAAAAATGTTATTGGGCTTTTTATGAAATTCTCAGTAGCAAACCCGCCACACTATTAACCACTGCAACTCCTTTAAGCCAACAATGGCGACCGCTAGAAAAGCGCCGAAGCAACGAAGCTCGACGAGTCCCGGAAAAACGATTAAAAAAATCTCAGTAGTAGCTGGAAGATTTAGGATTTGGGCCCGGGATAAAATTAAAAAAAAACATTGGCCAGCTTCCTAAGATGTATACCATAGACCATTTCTCCGCTAACCTCTCATCCCCCGTCCCACACGGTCCACCTATGCAGCCAGTAGTGGGTGACTATTGTCACCTGCACGTGGCCGACATTGTCTGCGGAACAAGGGTGTCGATGTACCAGAACTGGTTACAACTCGAGCTGGTTCTGTTAGATTGAATGATCTTCGTATTGTGTGGAGTAATGTATTAGAATTAGCTTTTAGCCGCGACTTTGTTAGTGTAAACTCGCTGACGAAGACGAAGTCGCGCAATAAATAGAAGACAAATTTCATCAAAATCGGTTGAGTGGTTTAGTTGTGGAAACGTAACAGACAAGTAGAGTTACTTTCGCATTTATAATAACACATAACAAACCTACCATCACGCAAGTCTTCCCCGACTCTCATAGTCCGATGGGACGGCAATCCGACACGACCGAAGAGAGATCCAGCGTAGGACCAACGGCTTTAGAGGGAGTGTTTGCGCACACACGTGTGCACTATAAAATCTCCTGCGTATGTGGCTAGTCTGCATTAAGATTAGCCGCCGTGGCCGAAATCGGTAGGGAGAGTTACATTAGGAGTTATTATTAGGATTTGCAGTGCACAAATCTTAGGATTTGTGCACCGTGACTCCGAACTGCTACTGGCAATTTCTTAGAAAAACCCAATAACACTTTTACTCGACCTGGGAATCACACCCAAGACCTCTAGTGTAGCAGTCACGCTTAGGACTACGAGGCTACCGAGGTATTTATAATGTTAAGATTGAATTGAGAAATGAGTTTTAAAATCAAAGCATTCATTACAATTAAACCCTTGACAGGCACTTTTGTATTATCAAGGAGACGATCAGTTAGAAGGTTGAAGCTAGTTGCTCGTTCCAACAGGTAGGTAGGTCTCTATGGAGAAGAACGAGGAAGAAACTCTACGGATACCCTTTTCAATTAAGATTTTACAAAAAGGATTTTGTTTAATGTTCTTGTTGCTTCAAACTTGTTGAAAACAATGTAGGTTTATTTAAAGTAGTTAGTTTTGTATCATTAAAGTATGTAGTGATAATATAATAATAATAAATACATACAATCACGCCTATATACCCCAAAGGGTCAGGCAGACACGTACCAATGTAGGTACACCCACAGTCTGCCGGTATGTTTAGGTCTCATGTAATAGGAAGCGCGCCTATTGCCACATAACAACAACATTAACATTTTCTCGACCTGGAAATCGAACCCAAGACCTCTACCTTAGCAGCCGCGCTTAGGACGACTAAGCTAACGAGGCAGTTTATAATAATAATACCAGCCTATTATTGTCCCACTACAGGACAAAAGCCTCTTCTCATACAGAGAACGCATACACGAACATTTGCAGCAAGGCGAGTTCAGACTTTAATAATTGTAGGTCCAGGTTTCCTCACGATATTTTTCTTCAGAGTATGTATTGAGTAGTCAAAAATATGTTATTAATTACATATTTGAATCTGGACAAAATCTACTGACCTTCGACTATGAATTTCAAAGAAAAAACTAAACATTTTTCGTGTAGGTAGTATGACGTTCAAAAGGATAGGTTACATTTTAGGTAGAATAGGTATACAGTTATAATATGCTCTTGAAAATTACTTGTGAAATATTATTGAAAGCAAAGATAACTACATTTTATTAATTAGCTTTTAATTTAAACTGAATAAAATTGTAGAACTAAAAACATTTAAATATGAATAACCTCTACAATAACTCAAGTAATTCAGAAATACTTCTATCAACCTCCCAAGGAACCCAATCCGGAATTCTGATTACAGAAATATAAAAACAAAAGGACAATTTACACTTCAAAAAACCTCGATTTTCTTTCGCGTTAATTAATTCTATTGAACGAAAAAGTCGAGAAACATTCGTAACCCTTTGAAAGGCGCGTCAGAAAAAATAGGTACCATTCCGAATTCGGAATTTTTCATAAATCGTTCCGAACAAAAAAAAATGCTAATAAATCACTTGGAAATTAATAATTAATATAGCAACACTCGGACGCGACGGCCCGCTAAAATCAAACGTAAATTCTAAGGAGTTATTTGCATAAGAAGGGATTTTTTTTTCGTTACCGTTTTTTTCTACTTTTTAGCGCTCACTTTCCGATTTTTGGAGAAAGATTAGAGGGGATACGCTTGGGGTGAGTTGAAAAACTTTTTGTTGAACGAAGATTAGCGGCAAAGTAAGTATTTATTGGTAATTTAAATCTTTGAAGCATAGATTAAATTGATGTTGGTTGTAACTTGTTAAAAATTTACATACTGCTTAATAAGAAAAAGTGATTTTTACAATTTTGATACACTTATTGTTAAATGTACTTGCGAATGACTGAAAATGCGACAGATGTAACTGTTTCATAATCAAAAGTAGTTCATATTGAATCGTTCTAATCAGCAGTGATTAGAACGATTCATTCTGTACTACTCCAGAAAAGAATAAAAACTAGCTATACTTCGCGGTTTTACCCATGATAAGTTAGGTTATTGGTTACTGCTCCGCACGCTCCCGTGTGTCGAAGCGTAATGTTACTGTAACTTTCCTCGATAAACAAGCTATACAACGCAATAGATTTTATTTTAATCTGATCACTAGTCGCTGAGATTAGCACGTTCTAACCAACTTCAAATTCTTCAGCTTTATAATATAATATTTTCAAACGTTAAATTCCTCAATATTTTAAAAGCCAAAAGAACGTCCACAACAATTCCTTTTAACCCTTCAGCGGGGAGGGTATTGGAGGGATCGGAACAGATGTTTTTAATATCGGAGAGACACCCCATAGCCACTGTTTGCAGTCAGCCATTGTGCTGCGTCTTGACTCCCAATGTTCCAAGGTTTTGATTGTATAAGCAAGCGTTTGTTTAACAAATGTTTGCGTTGTGACAGGTAGATCCAAGTGCATTGAGAGTATCTGGGTAAAAAACGCCAGTGATATGGATGAATGGAAAGAGGAAATGTGCATTTATGGTAGAATCTTCAAATATTTACTTTTATATTCTCAACTATAGGTACTAGCTTAATAAAAGCAAATTCAAAGTCAAATCATTCATTTCAATGAGATCAAAAATAATTGCATCTATTTGCTCCTTTCCAAAAGTAGTATTGTATGGAGCAGGAAGGACGGCACTGCTTACTTAACTAAGTAAAAGTAAATTGAAGGTCAATCTATCAAATATTATAAACATTCCCATTACAAAAATACAAATTGAAAACTCTTCTCGTATTTTTCGAATAAATGGTGCCATATAACTTGTAGATATGTAGGTAGGTACTTTCTTTTTTAACGACTTTTTCTTTAATTATGTATGGTAATATGCTTGTAATAACAAAAACATAATGTTATCGGCTTTTAATTAGCTTTTTGTTAATATTACATTCCTTCTTATTACCTAGTCTGTTAAATAAAATAGATAAATATAAATTAATTTATTTTTGGTGTAAAACACTACATCTGCGGCTCAGAACACCACCCATAGTAGCAATCATTAAGACATCACACAAAAATATTTTTGTTAAAATGATCTGTTACCAAAACATTACCAAAAGTAAGTTACAATTACGCGACTGAACGAAATGAAGAAAACTGCATTAATCTAGCCAGGCTTGCCCAATGATAACAATGACGTTCAAATAATACAATTTCCTAACCATCCTACAATTATACGGAGGGGCTTAAACCACAGGAGGGGGCGGGAGCGATTGTGGAAGAAAAATAATAATTTATATTTTAACTAGCTTTTGCCCGCGATTTCGTCCGCGTGGATTAATAGTTCCCGTTCCCGGGGGATTTCCGGGATGAAAACTATCCTATGTCCTTTCTCGGGTCCCAGACTATATCTGTACCAAATGTCATTGAAATCGGTTCAGTGGTTTAGGCGTGAAGAAGAGACAGACAGACAGAGAGACAGACAGACAGACAGAGTTACTTTCGCATTTATAATATTAGTACGGATTATAAAATATTTACTATGATGAAATAGTATTTCATAATAAAATACTACCTGCCTACTAGTCTATTATTGTTATTGTCCCCCTGCAGTACAATGGCCACTTATCATACAGAGAAGGCACGAGCATTGATTATCACGCTTGCTAAAGGCGTATTGGAGATTTCATTCTTACTTAGCTTACAACCAGCGATCCGCCATTTCTACGCACGGGTGCAAATTGCCGACATTTCCACTGGATTTTCCGAATAAAATCTTTAATACAAACATTTTCAGGGAAATTACGATCACGATAAAAAAGGAATGAGCCAAATCGGTCCACCCATTCTTAAGTTTTGCACTTAGCAATATAGCTTTTTATTTATAGATAGATAGCTAAATACAGACTTTATCACAATATTTTCCTATACCGAAACACTTCGATGATAGATATCCAAGATAAACTTAGAATATAAATAATGTAATAGAAATAATGATATTGATAATTCCAATACCAATTTTTTTTTCTATTTTCTAAGTGCTTTCTTTATTTTGGCAGGCTTTATCACGACGCATAGACTATACTATATGACTATAATATAATATAAATCGTTTATAATAAGTCGCGGGCAGAAGTCGAACCGATCGTCGAAAAGTAGAAATAAGCCGGTCGGGTATTTTGTTGTATGTAGTTTTACCCCAACTGGTACCTATTTGTTTTTGTTTTGGTGCACGACTTCCTCCGTCGTGGGGGTTACAGAGGGGCATGCCGGACTCTTACCGTCTAAAAAAAACCACCACATATTCTTACCTCTGCCCATGACAGGGGGTGCGGGATACTCATAAGCATTCACCACTCCCGGGTACACAACATCTGCAAAATCTTCTTCTAGCTCTAAGCAGAAATGATCACAGTTTTCTTCTAAAACCCGCTATCCGCTCTATGCAGTCTCCGCTTTTCGGATGTCGTCACATCGCTTGCGTGAGCGCTGAGCTATAATACCTAATTGCGTTCGCACGATCGACTCGCGCGCAATTATTTTGTCACAATTTTCATGAATCTTAATTTCTTCTTTTGTTTTCGATGTAATTTTGAATGGATGGAAGAGGTTTGTTTATGTAATTTAAATTATTTTTGTTATATCTAGGTAGGTAAGTACCTATGTGATGTTTTCAATTTATAGTTATGTACTTTCTAAGTAGCTAGTTTATCTCGAAACATCCGTAAAGGAAAATATTGTGAGGAAATCTGAACTTAATGATAATGTAAGTCTGAAATCGCCAATCTGCCTTGAGCAAGTGTGCTGATCAAGCCTCGTGCCTTCCTTGTAATGAATAGGGACCTTTGCCCTGCACTGGGACAATAATGGGCTGCTATTTTTTATCTAGGTAGAAGATTTTCTAGGCAAATTAACAAACCGTAAGCACATCTGAAGTAAAAATTACCTTATTTTAGTTAAAACCCAGTCAGCACTCTTCATGTTCAAGTATATAAGAAAACGTCCATTATGGAAAGATAATTACATGACAAATGCATAATTATAATATAAAACTTGCTATAATCATGTTTAACAGGTTTAAACTGCATAGGTACCTAATAATTTGGTGGTTATAAAAATAGACACATGAAACATTACAACATTGCCAATGTGGCAAAGTTAAAATGTCATAGGTTTGCAATGCATCGGCACCTCCTTTATAACCTATTAATATTGTAGATATCGGCCGTGGTTTTTGCCTACCCCCATGGGAAAAAGGCGTGAGTTTATGTATGTATGTATGCCTGTCCAAAACCAATAATATAGGTAAAAATACTCTGACACGACTTTATAACATAATTACAAAGATATTGAATAGACAGAAATACTACAGAATTCAATATTCACTAGGTAGATAATTATATGGTCCTTGTCCATTCAGAAAATAGTTTTTATGCCCTCAAGTATCCCATCATAAACCAAAATCAGACGTCTTATTAATAAAAATCAAAAGAATATTCAACCATAAAACCAATTTCCTTATATAGAAACAAACATAATTATTGAAAAATCACATCCATTGGTACAAAATCAAACCACGCTAAGTAAAACCTACATATTTTTATGTTTTACTCGAAAACTTAAATTTAACTTCGGTTACTAAGTAAATTCACTATCTTTTAGAACCTTGGAACTTGTAACTAAATGTTTCATCCATCCCTTTGGTCGTGGTACTCGGAAAATGTTTGGAAAATGAGGAAAAGCGCCGCTTAGCGCCATCTAGCGGCGAGAGGAACGCGACGACTTATTGCAATTTTCTTCCTAGGGAATTCTGTATGGGAGTATTTTTTATATTGAAGTGTAGTGTAGCATATACGAGGATTGTTAATGCTATAATTATAATGTGCTTCATTTTTTTTTAGTAAGTATAAAATATAAAAAATAGTTTTTACTTTCGCAAGGTTTTTTTTTGTGTTAATTTGTAGAATAACAAAAATCAAGAATGTTTAAAAATGTTTGATTGTAGATGCAAAATGTCTATAATGAGATATGAATTAACAATGTAATCAACTTGAATATTAATTACGCAGTAATTCTTTATTAACTTGATAACATAACTTAAGCTATTTTTAGCATCCCCAAAAAGTAAGGTAAAAGCACCAATAATCGGCCCCGTTAAAGATTAATACCCAAACGAAACACGAATGAACCTAGTAACCGAATTTCGGGTGGCGCGAAACAAAAACTGACCTACATCGGCGCCCTACGGAGTTCACCCACCCCTGCCGACGACGATGAGACGATCACCCTACGCGTCTTGCCCTTACAGTTGTGTTCATGCACTTTCAATTATTTCAAGGTGATGCCTGATGTCGGATCCCCCTTTCTTATTCTTTTCAACCGCCGATATCGACAATGCAATAAAAATCAGAGATGACTTATAAGTGCAGAAAAAAATCAGATGTACAGTTGAGGACATGTGTGATAATGTAGTAGCACCTAAGGCGTGGAGCTTTGATCAATACATTTTTAACAGACAGAAAAAATCAGGTAGGCGTGTTTGTTGTGGTCACAAGTGGAAGCAGCAGAGTAAATGTAAACAAATGAACGGCAACACAAACAGCCGCCGAGCGGTCCAAGAAACGGGCAGTCGATCGCGCCGCAAAAAAGCGCATCCTATTATCGACTACAACAAAAGGACTTGTGCAGTGATACCTAAGTACACATCTCGATTCATCGTCTCGACTCGATCCGCCGAACCGATCCTATTGGCGCGCCCCACTGTCGCCGCGGGGGAAAGGGACGAGAAGCGTGGAACAGAGCGCGAGTGATAAAGAGGGAGACGGTCATCTTAGCTACCGAGTGGCGTCCCACTGGGCGGGGCCGCGCCAAGGAGTGAGCCTCAGATGCGCGTCGAGTTGGTGGGGCTTCGTCCGAAGGATCGCACTGCAGTCGTGTGTCGCGCCAACGACGCGCGCCCGCCGTCACGCCGCGCTCCGCGATCAGGATCACCTTACGTAATAATAACTAATCGGATCGAAACCGTTTGTCCGATAATCGATTGTGATTGTAAACTGTCGATAATCCCACACTGATTTTTATTAATTTAATTATTTTTTTCTTCCGTACCGGCCGTTTGTGAACTTGAGTTTTGTGTACACTGTGTCATGTTTTTGTTTTGTTTTCGCTCGGACTTAAGATTATTTTTGGGCGTAGCTGACTGTGTTGCGCTTTTATAATTTAGTAACTATATTGTTACTAGTGCGTGTGATACTGAACAACAATTTTTAAAAACAGTTCTTGTGAAATATTTTGACTTAGAAGTGTTATGTGGACGTACATTGAAATTATATTGTGATTTTACAAGTCTCGTCTGAGAACACACGTAAGTGTTAATTTATTAAGTGTTTTTGTTTATTTTATTTAAGGGAAGTGTATTTTTTTGGAGTGACTTGGTCTGGTATCAGTTAATTTTCGAAGTGTCAATAAGATAAAATCTTATTAGACCGACAAAGTTATCTTAGAAACACAACATTATTTCTGAGTTCCAACAAGATTAAGGCCAACTGGACAAGACATTGATTATAAGAAAATGCATAAAACATTATAAAAGTTGCCGGTCAAATTCAACTGGCGAAGAAAAATATTTTCCGCAAAGACCTGGCAAAACTTTATGATCATGCAGCGACCATTAAATTAAAACTGAAACTCTGAACAATAAATTAGTTAAAAAGAAAAAATAAAAATTGCTCAACACATCGTTAAAGAATGCATTTCTCATTAAAAAATAAAAAGTTGGAAATAGAGCAGAGTGGAGTCGATCGGTAAATCAAATGATCAATTGCAATCGAAAGTTTAATTATCTGTGGCGCGTCGCGACGGTGTCTTGCCGGCGAGCGACGATTCGGATGATTCTGTGATTGATTGGACAATTGTTGGTGCTCTCACCTTACAATCTTCCTTCGTAGATTTAGTGGGTTCGAATTGAAGAGGCTTAAGGTCTTAAATAGTACTCCAGTGTTCACTTAAGTTGATTTTAATTGAGTGGTCAACTTGATAAATGTTTTCGAAAAGCTGGATTTTGAAGTACCAAAGTGTTGGTTGGATTTTCTGATATTGAAATGAAGATACCAAAATATAAAAATATACCCTAGGTCTATTTATGTCGAAATATTTTTATCGCATAGACAAGATACAATAATTTATTTTTGGAATGTCGAGAATTCTTTTGCCATAGCAAAAGTAGAATGCGTTGAGATATATTTATGATTTCATAGCCTGTCATCTATAGGTATTAATAAATTCTTATGATAAACTTTTACAATCAGATCATTGGAATTTCTATGCATGTTGGTTGATAATATTTTTTAGCCGTCTATGTCCAGTTGGTTTAATTAAATTAGTAAGACATAGTTTTAGTTTGTACCTCACGATTGTTAAAATTAGAAAACAGTGTTCGCTGTAAAAAATAATTAAAAACAAAGTAGATAAAAGTACCAAGTCACTCAGTTTTTTTTTTTTATTAATTTATTATTGTATTCAAATAGACGATGTGAAACAAATGGTGATTTTCAAAAAATTCAAAATATTTCATTGTATTATTTTAGCTAGTAAAAATAATGAATTATTTTAAAAAATATGAATAATTAGAATGTACAAAATAAGGTAGGTAGGTAAGTTGCTTCTGTCACAGATGGCGCCCTCAGGTCGTTGACCCCTGGAGTTAACTTTACTGTTGAATTAAACAGAACAGTTTCCGGCCTTTAATTAATATTATTATTATAATGTCGATGTCATAATAATTATTATATTTTAAGACTCATATTTTGGGACAAGTTATGAGGTGACTATTAATAAAGTCTACCTTTAAAAAATAGTTTAATAAGTTTGAATAATATTATGGCTTATTGGATTGAAAGTTTAAGTTAACTAAGTAGGTATCTTCCGATCTTATAAAATAAGCCAGGGACTATATAATATTATACACGTGTGTTAGGGCAAAAAAACGCAATATTCAAATAACCCTTAAGTATAAAGGAGGGAGGAAAGGAGTTATTTTTTAAACATACTCGTCAAAGAGATATAGTTGATACTTTATAGACTGATGTTAAAGATTTTAAAATGGATTGGATTGCAAAAGGAAAAATCAAGAAGATGATTAATAAAATTAAATTCTTCCATTCTTGCACTTCTGTCCATTAAATACGTAGATGTCAATATGGATAAGTACCTAACCAACCCGCTGACAGAATGCCACAAAAATCACAGAGAATTTAACTCAATAGAATAGAAAATTGATTTTTGAAAAAAAAAATGTAGCTTCTTCGTTTGAAATTAAAATAATTCCTACTGGCCAGAGACTAGCCAAACCTTCACAAATATTGTCCAGAAATTTAACAATAATGTGCTTACAACTTAATATTAATAGAAGCTTAAAAAATATATATCTTTCGCCTGAAGGGCAGCACAGAGTCGGCCGGTATCTACCTACTAGTAGAATTCTCACCCCTCATGCCGTCGAATACGAATAATGAATATTGAAGTCCCGTACAAGTGTTTTTCCAACTATATCAATTACAGCGAATACTAATTAGAATGCCGACAAAAACCTAATCGATTCTAAACAGTATCGATTAACAGTGAATCGAATAACGCGAATAAGTGATAATGTGAGATTTTTCTATTGTTGTCAAGAAATAGCTAGTTTTTTGCCGTGAGAGAATGATTTTTATTGCATACGTTTCAATGTATTGCAAATAGACTGCTTTTATAATTATTATGAGCATGACATTTTTATTTAACGATTAATAATTTAATACAAATGTTTGCTTAATTTTCTTTTTTTTTTGTTTTATGCTAAATTATTTAACTGATAACAAAATGTTTTTCTTGCGATAATTAATGAGGTGTTAATTCAATTAAATGAATTGTATTATTGAGATTAAAAAATAATTATTATAAATAATTTTTACTGGGATAATTACATACAGGTATTTTTTAAAGTTTTAGTGATATGACTGAATGAAGAATGGTTTGATTGTAGAATGATAAGAAAGAGAAGGGAGTCAGTAATATCATGACGGTACACAGGACGGCATGGAAGAAAAAAACGTGTTGCGCCGACCCCAAGTAACATGGGATAAGGGCAGGAACATGACGATGTTGATGAAGCTCCTACCTACCTACTTACAGATACTAAAATGATCAATTTTAACACTAGTCATTTAGGAGTATTTTTACGCTGTAAATTAAATTCCAAATTTAGCAATAATTAAATTATACCTATTTATTACTTAGTCTAATATTTTTTTAAGTTACAAAAATACCAACGAACCTAATACTTCATACATACTTTATAATAATAAATAATACCAGCCTATTATTGTTTCACTGCAAGACAAAAGCCTCTTCTAATACAGAGAAGGCACGAGAAGGCTTGATCACCACGCTTGCTCAAGGCGGATTGGCGATTTCAAACTTATACTAACTATAAAAAACGCGCGGTTAATGGCAATAGGCTCGCCCCCTATTACATGGGACCTAATCATACCGGCGAACTTGTGGGTGTACATTGGTACACCTCTGCCTAACCCTTCGGGGAATACAGGCGTGATTGTATGTGTGTGTGTGTACTAACTATAAGACCCGGTGTCCCCACAATATTCTAAGAAACATTAAATATGTCTTCAATAATATTTAGTTCTAAACTTGTATCAATAAATTATCAGTTCTTTGATATTATTAAGAAGAGGAATATCAATAACATGGCTTGTTTACGGAATACATTGTAACACAATGTATTATAAACTTTGATCTGAATTAACGATGATACTTGAACCATATGTTGTAATCGTTTAAACACTGAAACGTTGTGAAGAAATTTATTGATGTAGGGGACAAACATACAAACAAATTGTATCGGACAAGTATCTACAAGGTTTGACTTTGTTACTTTGTGATTTTTAATCTACAAAAATATTATTAAGTCCTGCTAATAATCATATTATAAATATGAAAGTTTGTAAAGATGGATGGATGGATTGATATATGTTACTCTTTCACGCTGAAACGGCTGAACGGATCTGGATGAAATTTGGCAAAGAGTTAGATTACAGCATTCTTTTTATCCTGGAAAAATGTACGGTTCCAGTAGGATAATTTATTAACTTTGATGCAGGCGAAGTCGCGGGCATACGCTAGTCTTTCATATTTTTAATTTTTTGTAGATTAAGCTGTTTTGTGGGTCGGTCTGTTTGTCCCAAAGCTGTGGCATCTGTACTTCTATACTACCCATACCTACTAATCTATACAAATATAATAATGCTAAAGAGTTTTTTAGTTTGTTTGTGTGTATGTTTAAACGCGCTAATCTCTGGAACTACCAGTCACCCAATCCAGTATAACATCACGCTACGAAACACGGGAGCGGAGCAGTAATTTAACAAATCACGCTAACGAAGACGCGGGCAGAAGTTAAGAATATTATAAAGATGTAAAACTGTTTGTTTGGTTGTAAAAGGTAATCTCTGGAAGTACTGGTTCCGATTATAATTACACTCTTGCGGACTGTTATAGGATATTATGTTTTATGGTATATTAGACTTGCACGCGGACTATATCACGGGCAGAAGCTGGTATTATTATATTAGTACAATAATATTAAAAGTTCTTAAGAAATAAGATAATATTAAAATCTGTCAAGACTCAAGAGTGACCAATGTAATCAGACCTTACTGTATTTATGATTGAGAGGATTTTAAATGAAAGAAAGAAAGAAAATAGTAATAATAATGACCGAAGGTTGTTCACCCGATGATATGGTGATGAACTGTAAGTACCCAGATATACTTACATCATCATTATCTCGGAAACTGACCATATTAGTGCTTATAAATAGTAGCATGACTATTTATCAGTAAATAACTTTACCAAACGAGGTTTCATTAGCTTCGAAAATCTTATCATCCTTAGGTACTAATATTTAAAAACCGAAGGGAAGTTAAGTTTGTTAGTTTGTACGCGCTTATCTCCGGAACCACTAACCCGATTTTGAAAATGGATGCGATATATCCCCGAATGTTATAGGCTAGGTTTTACGCTGCAGGTACTTAGCAGGCAGATGCTAGTTGTCCCGTAAAAGCGCGTATTTTTGACAATACTTGGACGTTTTAATAACACGACTAACAAAGCAGTTAGGTAGATCATAGTTTTAAATACTTTGTGTATTACAAAACCAGTCTATTACTGTCCCACTGCAGGGTAAAGGTTCTTCTTAAGAAGGCTTCTCATACAGAGAAGTCATAAGCATTGATCATCACGCTTGCTCAAGACGGATTGGCGATTACAGACTTATATTCATTAGAAGTCCCGGTTTCCTCACGATGATTTCCATCACCGATGTCAGGGCTGTACAAGACAAACTTTTGTCTCTTATTCATTGATAATTTTGCAAAATATAAAACAGTAAAGTTTACCAATCAGCACTACTTATAGCATCGACCACAAGCCAATAGCAATTCATCAATTTATTAACGATATATTTTTTAAACAAAGATCGAATGAACTTTCAAATGTCAATCAAATAGGTTCTAAGTATTAGTTATTTAGATGATCATAGGTACAGATAACGAATGGCGGGTACAGGCACACGGCGTGGGACGCCAACTGGCGAGGTGCTCCCATATCGTTCGATTTCTTACGTCATTATTAGTGTTTGATTGTACAGGGTGTTACTATTATCCTAATTTAATTAATGAACGAGTGAGGTATGGATGGATGAAGAAGGATATTGATTTAGGTGTTAATTGATAGTGGTTTGTAATATTTATTAATTATTTTTATTCCATACCATCACGCCTGTATTACCCCCAAAGGTTAGGCAGAGGTGTACCAATGACACCCACAGTTCGCTGATATGTTTAGGTCCCATGTAATAGGGGGCGAGCCTATTACTGTTAACCGGGCCATTATTTTTATTCCGCTATTTTTTATTCGAGATGGGTTAGCTCTTGACTCTAGTCTAGGTTAGAGGTGACATAGACAAAGTCGACGACGGTAAAACTAAAAAAAAATTAAAAAAAAAAACGTTTTTGTAACAAGATTGTTAATTTCTTTCCGCAATTTTACGTTGATAAATAAACAATTTATCTATGTACAGCTTCGTCCAGCCGTTTTGCAAATAGACGGATAATATTTAAAAAAAAAAGTTCATTTTTATTCTGTCCTATGAATGCGTTAGAGTTGAAATTAAAATGAATAATAAGGATAGATTATACATAATGAGTCAGGGGGTGTAACTAGTCATTTATATGGGAAGGAAATAGATTAATGCTTTCGCCATTAATTAATATAACTATAATCAGTCAACTTTAATACTGTTATTTATAATTTATAAACACTTAAATATCGCACAATGGTTAAATGACCAGCGTAATTTGTATCTTAATAGAAGCGCTGCTTAAAATAGCAAAATGTCAACAATACGTCATATTTATTACATTTATAATTAGTTCCTTGTTTCACCACGTGCCAAGATATACTAGAAACTCTATATCAGGGGTGTTCAACCTGTCGATCGCAGCTATTAGTCGAGTCGATCCCAGTTGCAATGCTCACACTAATATAAGTAGTTATGCACTAAAAATATTCATAATTGTGTGGCCCCCTCTTTGTCCTCTTTCTCCAGTAAACAGTAAATATTTGGGTCTAATCAAGTTGACCACCCCTGCTCCATATTATAGAAACCAACTACTATTTCCAACATTAAAACTAAAATAAAATCATCTACCCGTAAATATTCGGACTTTCCAAAAATAAAACGAATCGCCGATCAAAATGGCCACGAAAATATCTTCCACCAATTACTTAAACACACACACACATTTAAAGGAATTTCAAGTAATAAAACTATTAAAATTACACTCTAGAAATACGAAATCGTTTAAATAAACAAATATTGGAACATTTCAGTTAGATTTTGAACGTAAATGCGCAATCAAATAGGTTTATTAGTGGATAGATACGGGATACGCAATTATTACGGATACGCCGATACGCATTTAAGTAAATATTTATAAACAAGCGTTAAAATAGAATTTAGTTTTTATGTTGATCCGGTATTGGCAGGCCCCATCAGACATTTTGAAATTTTAATTCAGCAAAACTATTTTTATTTTTTAGTCTTAAACTATTTACTAAATATACGTAATTTACTTCACTTAATATTGACAAATCCGAAAAGTGCCTTTTATTGTATTATTAAAATAATATTATTTATTTTCCAACTATTATTAAATATTAACAGCCTTAAAATAAGGTTTAAAAAAATTAAATACAAAAAAAATCTTGATAAAAAAAACATTAATTTATTTTCTTAATTCGCAATGTTTTTACCAACACCCTGTATAAACACAGCGTCCAATATTGTTTACTTTAAGTTTTATCTGCAGGACGGTAAACCGAGCCGCCACCCGATTCTTGCGCAGATCGATAAATACGAGAGATCTATAGATCCAACACAGGATGTCTGTGGGAAGAAAGAAGAGATCGACGTTTTTATTGGTGTAGTTAATTGGCTATTGTTATGGAGATATTTAGTTAATAACATATGTACTACTATAGGTATTGTTGAGAAGATGTAGATGTTTTTAACTAAGATAGTTTTGTAGCAGATTAGAATCTGGATAAACGTAAGTTTATTATATTAACAGCAAAATTCGCAGTCATCTTTAAGTATCATGCTATCTCTGTCACTATAAGGTGTATTGTAGCGAGAGAGATATATTTAAAAAAGTCTTCAAGTTAAGTGTCATTTGTGTTTCGAAGGTAAGATTTCTAGCTAGTTTCAAGATTAATTTAAAATTATTTGATTGCAGTTAGGTGTTAAAAAAAACATACTGTTTTTTTTTATTACTAAGTATACTGATTAATCATTAATCCGTTTGTATGAGATTAAACACCTAGCTTCATCATGACAGCATTGGAAATAACTTGTATACTTTGTTATTTAATTATTAGTTATAAGTCTTATGTTTGGATTAATTATATAATCACTGTGAAAAAGGCATAAAACCTAGCCAAGGAAACAACAACAAATTGTTATTGTAACTTCTCAATTATTGGAATAGTTGTAGTAATAACAAGGTATCAATAACAGTTATATTCAAACAACAAGCTTGTCTTAAACAAATTAAAATGTTTACATATTAAAAACTCCTTAGTATCACATTACGCCAATCATCACCTTCTTATCATATTGTGATGTATTGACATATTTTCTCACGGTTGCGATAGGCGAATTTGAGCTTTAATGTTGATAATTAAGGTGGGTTATCGATTGGATTGCTTGTTTGAGGAAGTAAGATTGGTGTAAGGTGTGAGATGAAGCGATTTAAACATATGTGGGTAGTAAAGAGGTAGCGAAAGAATACAAAGTCTCTTCCGCTTGTATTTTTGTAAGTACTTAACCACATTTTTTTAGAACTTACTAGAGTACTTTTTTGTAGGCTTTTCGTTTGCTCAAAGCGGTTTAAAAAATCTGCGAAACAAATCAATCCGTGGCTATTTGCTGTGAATATTTTTAAAACACACCTAAAACTTTTAGTAAACTAACTGGCTTTTGGGCATTGCTATTAACGATAAGTAAGAGTAATGTTGAATGTTGTTTAGGAACAACGTCCTTATCAAATTAAGAAAAACGTACCACGGGACTTTTATACAATTTGCAATTTTTAAAATCCGTAACAAAATTTAAAAAAATATATCACTGACGAAAATCAAATCTTGACAGGCTTTGATAGCAGACCAAAGACAACATTTTGTAATATATACATAGGATTGTTAGATAAAGGCAATAGATTAGTTTCGTACCTTCCGTACAATAATCATATTATAATAACAATACTGTCACTTATTACTATTTTCATTTGCTACTTGGAACCCCGCTCCCGCTTCCGCCTGTCCCCCACACCGCTCGGTGTAACATATCACTAACAAACGCAGTCACGGGGCGTATGGATCAATTAATGGTGTATTATTACCGCAACCGTCCCATGAATGAGTATCGGTCGTCTCGAATCATACGATACGGTGCGACGCAACGGTTTTTCTGAATGGGATGAGGTGACATGGATGATGCAAGGATGAGTAGAACAATTCGTTGAGAATCTTGGTTGGCCAGTCAAAGTCAAAGTCAAAGCATTTATTTCAATTCGACCATTTACAGGCACTTTGAATTGTCAAGAAGTTACAGTTACAAGTTGAAGCTAGTTGGTCGATCCAAAACGTAGGTCTCTATGGAGAAGAACGAGCAAGAAACTCCATGGACACTCTTTTTTTTCAATTACTTATTTTATATATTAAATTATTTCAATATGAAAAATTAATTCAATAAGAAACGGCATTATATCGATAATACTTTAAAATCTTTTGTTCAGAGCTTATTAGAATATTATCAGAATCTTTAGCAATAGCTAATCAAGACTTAGAATATGTAATCATAAAATAAATTCAATAATTAATTTTAAATCTTCATCACCCAAACCCATACAATAACATCAAACAAACTAAAGACAAACAAATAATAATTACACCAATAACTTCTTAGTATCAACCCGTTAATAAAACTATTCGAAAAAAAGGACAATACCCATTGATCCCACACTGGAAGCACATGTGGAGGAAGAGAGGGACGACGCCATACGCCAAAGGGAGACAGAGAACATTTTTCTTTTTTTTTCAGCCATCGGAGGCACCGATTTCGCCATATGTTCGAAGCTTCGATGGTAATAAAATTGGTTAGTTGGGCTTTGTACAAATAAAGGATTGGAGTAACATCGGTTTTGAATTGACTGAAACGACCATGATGACGTTTTGGTGACAATTTTTACGCCAACACTTTTGTTTGTCTCTGTACGGGATCCATTTTGGATTTTATTTGGGAATTTCTGGTTTTTAGGTATCTTTTGATCTCTGGTCTATATTTTTGTGATACCACACAAATGGATGAGGATGAGCTTTTGGACTTGAAAAATAGGAGTACTTACGTGACTGAAACCTCTTTTGCATCTAAAAGGTGTAAAAAAACACTCTTATTTAAGCCAAGGTTACGTGTTCTTGCCATCATTGTATTTATTTATGAAAGTCGTTTCGTAGGAACAATTTTCGCTCAGTGTTAATACTCAATACTCAATACTTTATTGCATTCCATAATGTATACAAGGCTGGTAGGTAAATTATAGAGAAACAATTATGGACCCTTACTTAGTTTGATGTGCAATATGCATAGTTGACGGGTATGTGATGTGTCTTATTACTACTCTGTATTGCCGCTTTTTTTTCACAAATAAATAAAAGGATATTCATTCCTCAATCGTAGGTATCACTAATATTTACGTGGGATATAAAACAAAATCGCATCTCGCCATCTGTACGCTTAGATTTTCTAAACTTCGCAACAGATTTGAATGCGGTTTTCATCAATAGGTAGAACAATTCAAGACGAAGGTTTATAAGTAAAGAACATCACGCTATGACTAACTGGAGCAGAGCAGTAGCCAAAGACGTAACTGAACTCGTGTGACACCGCGGGGTAGCCAGTAATTCAATATTCGCTAAACACACGCAACACTCCCACAATACATTAATAGTAATGAGATCTAAATCAATATCTTTAGACAGGACCACTAACTCACCGTCAAAGTTGAACCAATTATTTAACAACACCTTATGACAACTACAATGTAACCGTAGTTAAAATAACTGCCATTCTAATCTCACAAGTCATTGGTCAAATCGTTGTGTAACTCTCAGTGACCTGCCAATAGCCAATAGATTTGATTCTCTGCCAAACTTCATAATGTCATGTAGTATTTAATATGTGAACGATAGACATGATGGAGACGATACCGGGCAAGCGACAATGTGACTTGTTCTATTCATAACTAAGTTTATTTTGGATATCACTGACATCGGTGAAGGAAAACATTTGTCCTGGAGGTAATATAAGTCCTAAATCGCCAATCCGCTTCGAGCAAGTGTGGTGATCAATGCTCGTGCCTTCTCTATATGAGAAGAGACCTTTGTCCTGCAGTGGGACAATAACAGGCTGGTTATTGTAAAAGTTATTGATGTAGGCAAAGTGAGTAAAACAATAGCTTTGGTATTAGATGAAGGGCATCAGCTAGTGCCTTAAACTAACCAGTATTTTTGTTACAAATCTGACCAATAAAACAGCAGCAATTAAAACTGAAAACCAATCAAACGACTCGGCAGAATCTTTGAACTACTTAATGTAACAATAACAGCCAATCATAAATTGATTTCGCAGTAACTTCATCTATCAATGCGCACATCCCTAAATCAGGCCTAAATATATCCCCTTCGGTCACCTGTTCTTCATTACATCATGTACTATCATCTTCTACGTATGTATGATCGTGTATGTATGGGATGCAGTCAGTTTGTCATTGTCACGCGTCCAGCCAGCATTGTCGATATTAATGCCATTGGAGTTATGAAGACTGTTTGCGTAGATTATGTGAGTGGAATTTGATTGGTTGGGTTTGTAATTAGTAGCTTGATTTTGAGAAAGGCGACAAATTATTTATTTCAATAAGACCTTTAAAAGGAACGATTAAACGTCAATAACAAGAGAAAACAATTGAATCTAGTAGTCCATTCCAAAAGGTAGTTTACTGTTGAGTTCAAACTAACAAAAATAGTCTACGGCATTATAATATTATTAAGTATTAAGTATTTGGTTGTCTTTCTATACTATGTACCTTTACGTATTGGCGTATCTTCAAACCTTTTCGTGTCAAGATTATTCCAAAAACCACCTAAGAAAAATACATTTGATACACACTAATTAAGTAGGTACCTATACTAATTCCATTTGTCCTACAATTCTTAGAAAGACATAATCTTTTCTTTAATTAACATCAATCACCCACACAGTGTTTTTAAAAGACTTTCTCATCAATATATTTCTCCCACAGTCCCGTCGTATTGACGTAGGCGTGATGGCCAAAATCGACAGCTATCCCGAAATATACCGTCACACGCGAGGGTGTAATGACATAGTGCCTCGGATCTCTAGGGTGGACACAATTTGGGAGACAGTAGGATAGTCCCTTTAAGAGTTATCGGAGTACATAATATTATCTTTCCGGAGTTTTATTGCAATGGGTATTATGTAGTCGAATATATTTATAAAATAAACCCAAATTCATTTATACTTCACACAAGTAAATAAAAATTTACTAAATGTATACGTAGGTATATGATTTTTTACGCA
The DNA here is from genome assembly GCA_932526535.1 of Caradrina clavipalpis. NCBI lineage: Eukaryota > Metazoa > Arthropoda > Insecta > Lepidoptera > Noctuidae > Caradrina > Caradrina clavipalpis. The sequence goes on along the minus strand of OW052106.1, from coordinate 904,508 downwards.
GTATTTGACAGCCTATACCATACAGATTATGACATGACTGTTACTGACAGACAGCTGAAGAAGTAACTTAGATAACTTTTATTTTAAGAAAATATTTAGGGTACTGCGCAAAAAATGAAACCCCAATGGTAACCGACAATAAAGCAGACGAAGCTGAAGCTAGTTCAGAATATAAAGAAGGCCCTTCATTTTAGATGTTGTGGCATTTAATAGATTGATTGGTTTGCCAATACATTGCAAGCAGCCACGCTCGTTTTCTACCATAAATTGTAATGTAACTACAAACTTTCTACCAAGACATAGTAGGTACATAGTAATACTTGCTCATATAAATTAATGCCCTTATGACCTTTAAATGGTAATATGCAAATAACCAATTAGTGTTTAAGTGAATACTTTGCATAAGAACGATATTTAACATTAATATTGTCGAGTGAAAGTTGTTAGGGCTTCTACGTACCATGGGGTCATCATGTAGTTCTTAAAAAGGGCCTATAATACAGTATTATTTTAATATTACTTTGCCTAGCACACTGTTGGATTTTCAACACTCGAGTCAGCACCAAAAGTTCAAAATCCAACTACTAAAATTACAAAGTAATATTGAAATGGTACTGTTTTAAGAAATGGTGATAGGCTTCGTGAATAGATGTTCATAAGTTAACAGAACATTAGGTGAAGGATCACAGTTTGTTAAAAGCGAAAATCTCCCTATAGCTAGCAATTGAGAGTCTTTAAGACTTGGATGAAGAGGTTGCACCATCAGCACTTATCACCAGATAAGATGATGATCAAACACGAGCCTAATCATTAAACTGATGAATTTCACGACCAGGCCTCTCTACGAAATGGTGCAAAGCCACGAGCGAGAGTACCAATGGGACTGTTTCTTTATCACAAGTTGTTTCTAAGTTTATCTTGGATATCACTGACGTTGGTGAAGGAAAACATCGTTAGGAAAATTGGACTTTTAATAATTATAAATTGCGAATCCTCCTGGAACGTGAAGCGTGGTGATCAATGCCTTTTTTGTATGAGATAAAGCCTTTGTCCTGCAGTGGGTTAATAAAAGGCTGGTATTATACAACATCTTTCCTTTCGGTGGCACCCACGTAAGCCTTTGCCACAAAAATAAAGAAATATCATTCTCAATAGCTACAGAACTCATAGTCACCCTACAAAACAGGATAACAAAAAACAGTAGTTCAATATTACATATTCGGATGTAATTTTTTTGTCTCCTAAAGGCGATAGCGTGAAGTTATGTGAGATGCGTGTACAGATAATTGAACATAGTATTATCTCAGTCAATCGTGTGTTACCCCGTCTATTGGGAGGAAATCGATCTGTCCTACCGTGACAAGACTTACTCATAGGAAATGGAATATGTACTTGGTCACCGTTTTATGGAATAGTCCTGTAGATGGGAAAGTTATAGTTTTGAATTGTTGTCTTATTCCTGCAGGAATTGCATAATAGTAAAAATCGCCCTTGGTCAATTTAGGTAAAGTGAATTTTAATTAAGCTGTCATGTCCCCCGATACTAGAGGATTGCCACCTCATCTCAAACTCTAAGTGAGTTTGAGATGAGGTGGCGAATATTTTTTTCAGAATAGTACTGTGGTAGTGGGAATTCAGTAAAATATAATATGGCTATATCTATGTATAATGATCTTATCATATCTAGTTGTGTTTCTGTTTCATCACTGGCAATCATTCCGTACATTTAAGTTATCTCTAAATTGTTTGCTTCCATCACGCCTATATTTCCGGAAGGGTTAGACGGTGTACCAATGTACACCAACAGTTCTCCGGTATGTTTATGTCCCATATTATACCTAGAAGGCGAGCCAATTGCCATTAACCGGGCACAAATCCTAACTCCGAGCTGCTACTGAGAATTACATAGAAAAACCCAATAACACTTTGATCCACCTGGGAATGAAAACCAAGACCTCTAGCATAGCAGTCGCGCTTAGGACCACCAGGCTAACGAGGCAGTCTAGAACTTTTGTCAGACAAACCGATACACTCAGAAAGCTGTTGTCAGTACCATCTGCTTTCATCTCTTCGTAAATCACACGCTAAATCATACTAAGTATTACATAAAAAGCCCTCCACCATTTTTTCTCATCCTCATTTCATTGAAAGTTCATTAACACATGAACATTATTTTGTTTTTGTCATAAACTATTTTTTTATATTCATCTCCCCTTCGATTGAGTTTTTAAGCACACTATTATGTCAGCTCACACTACGTTAAATCCCAAATGAATTTTAAATTAACCAATAACTATACCCAAGTGTATATTTAGTATTTTAATTATTTTACTTTTTTGTTAATTTAGGGAAGTGTAGTTTTTTTTGTGGGGCAACATTGTAACACTTAAAATGGGTAGTGTTGTTACAAATGTGAAAAGTAAATGGTTAAAAAAAGTATTTTGTTTTTTTTTTTACAGTGGCAAGTTTTTAGCTTGACCTGGGCAAATAGGCTTAATATTCATGAAATTAAAATAATAGTTTTCTTCAATGGAAGACGCTTACTTTATGTCAATTTTGACAGATTGGCAAACCCAAAAAAAAGGACGAGACCAAAAAAAAACTTCATATTTTTTAGGTTGATCACCGCGGTAAAGGTTCAATTCACCGAGTCATTTATATTTCAACCATTACAACAAAATAAGTAATTAATAAAACTAGTCCAGCCCGTCTCATCTAGCCCTAATTCCGTAGGTCATAGTATCGCTTAGATAACGGCCGATCGATCATCATAAACATTTGAGCGACGGCATAAGTAATGCGATAGTCGGTCGCGAGTCGCGTGTGAAGCCTATAGGTGCAGTCGGGGACACAAGTGACTACACAAAGTTTTTTTTTTTTAAGATTTTTTCTATTTTTTTTTCTAGTTATTAATAATATTGTGCGGTTTGATGTGTGGTAAGGGTAATGAAAAATGTAGAAAAAAAATCTAATAATAATATTTTTTTCTTCAAATTAGGTATTGTTATTTTCCATCTTGCCATGCTATAATAGATATTACGAATGAATTATGTTAAGCAGTACACTGCAATGTTTCAACTAGTTTGACATGCTTCAATGTCGACTTGAAGGATTTATTACACAAAATAGATTTGCAAAGCAGAAGTTTGCAATCCAATAAATTATAGCCACTGTGTATGCAGATTTTAGCATTGTTTTTGAGATTTTAACTTGAAATTCAAGCTTTTTAGACAAAAAACTACAAGTTAAAAGTTCCTATAGTTACAAATAAACCGCGGCCATATTAAATTTTAACACTCTCGCCTACCAGTAGACGTTTTGCATACAAATGTGTTCATAAACAGCCATTGGAAATGCAATAATGCACTGTACATTACTCATATTTAATTAATTACCTGTTCAAATACGCGATACTTTTTGTAATTAATGTAACTCGATGACAGCTTCTTGCTACATGGACATATTTATTAGATTATAGATTTTTTATATATATAGTTGTTGTAGAATTGTGTTTTTAAGTTATGGTACCAATATTTCTTTATGAATAACGGTTGTTCGGTGTTAATTTTCTTTAGAATAAGGCCTTTGTTCTGAATAAGCATAATTACACTTACTATTCCCCGTGTCTTTCACCATTGTACCTATTTAATTATTCAAAGGTGTCAAATTAATAAAGGCATAAAAAAATAAGCTACTTTATAAAAATATTTTTACCCAGACACTTGTCCACAGAACGATACATTTTTTTCAGCTTGACTCATTCATGACAATGCTATTTTTTCTCGTCCATTCAACAAGCTCCAGTAATTGTTGCTAATTATTAATTCCGATAGATTACACCTATTAGTGCATGTCGTTCGTTTTGTCTGTTATGTTCTTCTATAAGACCGTGATATTAGAACTTCGTCAACTCAAAATCTATTTACCTACCTACCTATTATAAAAATAAAAATAAAAAATTCAAAAATGGAATGTGTCTGATTCCATATTAAAATTTTGTCTAGTCTGTGGTATAGGCCATCAAAAATTTGTAGACTATGGTATAGGCTGTCAAAAACTTTATAAGTAAACGTAATTCGTTTGTTAGTGTTGCAATATTAAGTTATGCCTTGACACTGCTCAAGCAAGCAATTAAATAAGTCTGAAACTGTTAGAATAACACACCTTGACATAACAAACTACTCCTTCTGACCTATAATAAAAAAGTAACCGCAACATCAAAATGTTCGACATATCACGATCACACAAGACCTTTCCAAAGTGACACACAATATTTATACTATTATACAATTTTAATAAAGAAAACTATGACAATAACATAATGGCGGTCAAAAAAAAAGAAATTTACCACCGCACCTGCCAGTGATACACACAGGCGACTCGATACAACTGTATCGATAATCGGCCATTTAATAATCGAATGGCGCGTCACTATCGTGATAGTTGGACGTTAAAAAGTGATGTACCTTATCGCAAGTGAAATTGAAATTGATCATTTCATAGAATTAACGTTTATTGAAGTGATAACCGTTATTTGTCGTACGGTCAAGTAATTGGATCAAAATATTTTTTGTCGATGACATATACATGTTTTAGTGTTAGGGCACCGTTTAATGTCCAATTTTAATTAGACATAAATTATAGTTTTTATTATGCGTATTGATTAACATTATGAGGTAAAGAAAGGATTGTAGTTACCTGCAAACACGAAGATGCCATTAAATGTCTCGTACAAGTTACTAACAGTTTATTATCGATAAGTACCTACGTACACTGACACTGCAAGTACACTTCACTAAAAACTATCAAACACAACACAGCTCATTGCACCGAATAGAACACAAATCCTAAAAAACGGTAACTCCATTCAATAAAAGAACACTCGTTTTAAACCAATACGACAAAAGGGCACTTAGCACACGTTCGGAAACCGCTCCACTCTAAAAAGAGAAAACAAAAACGCATCAATCAAAGAACAGAAATGAAATAATCGAATTTCAGAACGTCGAGCGTAGTTCAAAGAGCACAAGCGAAGACCGCAACAGATTTAAAAGTGGAAATAAAAAACTAAAATGGCCGAACATGACTAATATCTGGCACAAAGTTCGGTGTCGATATGAACAAAAGAAAGCGGAAGGGGAAGGTATTTAGAAATGGAACGTTCAGAGAGCACTGGGAATTGATTCTTTTTGAAAATCGAAGTCATTTTGCTGGATTTGATTGTTTGGATTTGGAATGGCAAAGGATATTCTTTTTTTTTAATTCTCATTTTGATTGCATTTTATCGAACTCATCTCTTTGACCTACGTAGGTATGTAGGTAGTTAATAAATAATGGTACGTATTGAATTTACATTAATAAAGTTTTTCAACAAAAATCTCTGAACAGGGTTTCACAAATATCACTGGAAATTAACCCTCACTTTTTTTTCTTCTAAACCGTTGCATGTGAATAAATAATTAGGTTAGAAAGTTAGTAAAAAAACGCTGAACTAAAAGGCATCGATTGAATGGCTAGTAGCAAACTTTTCCGTCACGAACCCAACGATTTCGATGCACGATAGATTTTACTACGGCAAGGTTCAGCTATCGACTGTTCTGGCGCCAAAACCTAATTTACATCTCAACAACTGAAATTTACGCGAAAACATACCTTATTCCTTGAAAGCTGAGAACGTTAAGGTATTTAATGGAATGATTTGTGTGCATTGTATTAGATTTCTTCGATGTATTTTAGAATCTGAGGGTATTTTTTATTTACAACAGTGATAAAAATGTTTGCGGGCATGTTTTCGTTCGTTTTTGTTGAGTAGTCTTCGGATAGTCGTAAAATAGTTTTTAATGGTTTACTAAATCATTATAATGATGCGCCTAAGGTCTGGTATGAAGGAAGAAAGTATAATAGGAGCGATTTCTTTAATAGATATTAAAATCTTTTATGTTAGTGGTTTATCATTGAGACAGTTCACTTTTCGTGTTTCGTGACTATCGTTAAATTTAAAAAATGCCTTGATCTGGAAAAATATCTCCAAAAACACGTGTCTATGGAACGCACACGAACATTTAATGAAGTACCCCTCTTTTCTTTTTTTTTTACAAATCTAGAAACAAGCACAGCACTATTGAACGTTTCCTTCAACAGTTTTCAATTACCCGCCAATTTTGAAAGAACAAGTACACGACACAAACCACTTAGCGACACGACAAATTTACAATTCTAATTCACAGTTAATTTATATTATATTCCAACGTAGACATATTTTAAGATTTTGTCGAAAAATAAAGTTGTTAGAAGCCATTGTAGTATGGGGGGACAGAGAACGGGCGACCAGCACGCGACCAAAGATTACTATCGATGACAAACTTACCAAGTTACCAATATCTATTGGAATAATCAAAAGTTCTTACAAAGTAATCCTTATTATACCTTCGCCTTAAAGTTGGAGGGGAAAAAGCTCAGCTGTCAAACGTCAAATTCGAATGCTGACGTTCGATTTTTTAAATTGAGAAGTGTATTTTTTGTTAGCTTTGGTAATTAATTCAAAGGGCCAATTTCTTTTTTTTTTTTAAGATGGCTACTTCGATGCTCGCCTCTGTTTTTATTATAGTTCTAGGATAAATTAATTACAGTCTAGCTAATACTTTTTTTTATAAAAAAATAACCTATTCCATTAATTAACATTTAGTAAATAACTGTCATGGTCGTTAAGTGACATTTGCTGTCAAAATCATGTCAATTACAGTCACCGTCAAAATTGCGTTTAGAAAAAAAGTATCATTAAGTCAATTTTTAACACTTTTGTTGTTGTAAGCTAGTTAATATTTATACGTTTTGTGTAATATGTAACACAAATTGAACAATACGTAGGGTAAAGCGTTACTAATAACGAGTGCAGCTTATCAGTACATCTGACCTCCCTCACTAATGAATATTAACTAATACGAACTGCTGCAAAGTGGATGGTTACAGCTAAGTATGGTATATATTTTGTCAGACTCGGTGACTCATTTTAAAGTAGGGAAATCGGTTTAATTTCATTTCTATTTTAAATTGTATTTGAATTAGTTTTGTCCTTTTTTTCGCTTGTGGCACCACCTTTTGGAAGGCAACCACTTTAATGATTTTTTCTTATATACGACTTTGAAAAGTGCTTTGAATGGTCTAATCTGAATTCGACTTAAGATAAAAAGTCCATAACTTAATGCAAATTGACAACCCCCACGAACATAATGAAACTGACATCATTGTCTCTGCTTTCCTTAAGACAAGCACAGACATCTAACCATACAGCCTATAGTGTTGTCGCATTTAATTTCAACTAATTAACATTACCAATCGATTCGTACAATCGCCTAATCGATTCAACGCGTGTAGAGTTCGTGCGGCCGTGTAATCCCGTTTGCATATCAGGTAGCACGAAAGTCCCGCACTTATCATGTTTATTGATTGACACGGCAGTAATTCAACCTACCAACCCCACCGGCTAACTTACGGGTTGCCGTGCAATTTGGGAGTTGGTGGCGGGAACCAACTTTTAAAAAACGAACAAAAAAAGTCAAAAGTCTAATCATTTATTCCAATTAAACTATTAAAAGGCACTTTTGAAAGTCAATTAATTAAAAATATTGAGTCTAGTTTAGCCTAACTAAAATCTAATCTAGTCTAACTGATTAAAATAGGTAGTGTTTTCGTTAAATTAGTTTACATTATTCAATAAAAATGGTAGTATTTATAATTTTTAATGATCGAAATAAGAATAGTCTTTTGTTTTCTAGGACAATATTATACATATCCAAACAAAGAATGAATTAAAATTAAATAAATTGGTCACAAGATTGAAAAACGAATCAGCTACATTTCGCCACAGTGTATGCCTTGGGCCGAACTCACAAATTCACAGGTAGCAGTTTACGGCTCTTTGTTTGGGTGGCGATAAGTTTTTACATGTTTTATTATACTATTTAGTATTTACTATAACATGAACTAAATAAAGAAACAAACGACTTCGTGTAAGGAGGTAAAAACCGTTTTCCCGCTAAAATAACGACTTCTTTATTCGAATGTGTAATGCGTTTGACTTGTAGATTGTTATTATTCGAATTTGGTGTTCCATTTTTGAAATATTATCGTTGACAGCTTTTGTTTTTACTTTTTTTAACACCACTATTTTTAACCAGTCTTTCAAAATAACATGTTTAGCTCAGTTTAAGTTTCACAATGGTGGCGACAAGTTGCTAGACATTCGCCTACGCACTTTAACCTATTTTCCTGAACTGACAATTACAACTTAAGTAGAATAGCAAACAGTTAATACAGGCTATAATTATCGTCAAAACAAGACCGCCACAGAAATAATCTTTGTCCTTTGACCAATATTAACGACTTACGTCATTGACAAGCCCACTCCCATTTTTCATACTTTACCTCTTTTGTGTTTCACAGTCGTCTACGTCCCGATTGTTCTTTTCGATCTACGAACCTGTCAATTTTCTTTTTCGTAAGCTATCGCTTTGATCAAACTTCGCAACCAAATTAGTTTCGACACGAAAACCGAGTGGCCGATTGTCTACAGACAATAGAATCGATGTAAAACCTTCCCCTTTCAATCGTCTTTTTCTGTTTCAGGCTGAACAGCGCAACAATAAGAAAGTAAAAAAAAAACATTTGACACGCGAGGCAAAGGAAAGAACAGTCGATTTAGTAGAGTCAAGAATCGATGGTGAAGCTCTATTTTTGAAAATAGAATGTGTGGTGGTGCACGAGGGATGTTGAACTGTCACGCGCGATGTTGATGTGGTCAGTATGAGCCGAGCGTGAGACTAGGACGGATGCACCCCACGGGCGCGGCAAGCCTGCCCGCCGCACCAGAGGCGGAGGTGCAAGCTATGCACTCGATGGACTGGCTCTTCAAGAAAGAGAGAATATATCTACTTGCGCAGTTCTGGCAACAGGTAAGACTAGAACTACTAAGAAACTACGAAAAAAAAAATGGATCATTGTACCACGCAGAAAAAAACCCAGTACCTACCTAGAAAACGAGCAATAATTACTTAACTACCAATCAAAGCACACACACAACTACCAACATAACAACACCTTTTCAAATTACGAACATAATTACCTAACCCTATAAATGCGACGCGGGGTCTTGATGCCCCAACCCGGACTATTCGAAACAATTGAATACCGATAGTTAATAGACAATGTAGCAACAAAATCAATTAATAGTTGAACATTAGAGGCACAATTAACCTGCAGAACCCACAGGTCGGGCCGTCCATCGAGACGTGATTATTGTATTGTCTCGTATGGTAATTGTGATTGGTGTATTAGCAATTTCTGTGTAGACGTTGAGGTTAGTGTACTTTGTAGGTAGAGAGGGTTATTCTGAAAGGATTGTTGTATCAATAAATTAGATAAGAAAACCGGTTGGTTCTTTAAAAAAGTGGTTGCTGTTTTCGAAACAGTACCAATAAAACTATTTGAAATTTCGTAGATAAAGGCGATATTTTTTTTTTATCTACGGGAAATCATCAAATAACTTCCCCCGCCCTGGGCGGGGCGGGACGGAGTGTCAGACTTTTACTGACTAAAACCCGTCTATGTTCCTTCATCTGCCCCTTTGCGTTCCGGGGGCGCGGTATCTCTTTCGAACAACCCGCAGCCCCGGCAGGCATCGGCCCTCAGTGGCCCCATCCAAGTTTGCTGACATCTCTTTGAGGCGCGCGTGGATAAAAACAAAGGCGATAATATAATAACTTTACAGAAATCATTATTTAAAAATCTAAAAACAAAGCAAAAGAAATATTACACACCCCTAATGCCGCATCAAATCAACAATTATAACAAAACAATACAATAGTTCTAAGTATTCAGATCTGATCTATTGCGATATTCAGATCCGTATCGTCAATAGTAAGGTCGCAGGATGTTACGCCACAAAGGAAACGCGCTGATGACTCCAAATCATTATGAAGGAATTGCTATAAAAAGTATTTATTGAAAGATTAATCGTCTGTAATGGTCAGTAATTATAGGTTATGTAAATGTGAACTTTAGTTATGAACTTGAAAGATTTTACCAACCAATTAATTAATTCTGAGCAAAAAAAACATACTAAAACGGTTTTCTATAAATGCAATCGTATTTGAGGGTTTAAATTAAAACTAAACATTTCGTTCCACTGCATTCCTTTTTCAAAAGCAACCAAATTCGAATAAAAATTCAAATTCGAATTACGAACACAAATATCGTATAAATCTTCAAGTGAATATCATAGATAATGAGTTGTGATCTGTGACACGGCATTGGCTATGTCAAACGCCATTCAATTATTACACGTCGCATTATCGTCTAATGTGTGTAATATTGAATAATAACATCGATCCTGAATGGGAGACACGTTTAAATTAACATGTAAAATGGCGGCGATGGAGGGTCAAAATGGCTTCTTGAAGAATGCTAAATGATTTTCTGGGTAATTTGTGATTAGTTGTTTGTAGGTGTGTAGATTTGATTTAAGAAAATAGTTAGTTAAACGTTTCTACTTATACGTATGTGACAGTAATATCGAATGGATAATTAGTACTGTCGTTCTTTTAAAATAGAGTTAATTTTACAGTAGACAGTGATTGGCGTTAACTTTTAAATTAAGAACTCAAAGAAAACTATTTGAATTTAGAACTTACCAAAAAAAAAAACAAATTCAAACATGATCGAACAAAAGCATATTTAAAATCAGAACGCGCTCGCATTTTAAATCCAGACCAATAAAAACAAATGCAATTTCAATTTCGAATCCCTATTCTAGATTCCGATACGACAATTTAACGACAAATTACGAACAATAGTATCATATAAACTGCTATGCGAAATAAATATTCATTCGCGTTCAAGGAACGGCTACCGATTCGTCCCAGTGATACTGAACACATTTGAATGCTGCCTTCCGATAGTATTGTTAGTACACTAAGCCTTAACATTGATTAAAAAGCATATTTACATATGAAATTTGCATACGCCGTGCCTCGAATTGCACTTATCGATTAGAACTTCGCAAGGACGTTTTGCTTTAATTTCATAGTTAATTTTATGATGTTTCTCTACTATTTTGCATATAAATATGCATTTTAAAGCTGTGTTCGCGTGTTTGTGTAGTATGTCACTATATATTGCGGGACTTCATTAATATGGATTTCTGTGGACTTGTAGGAATTACAAGCTGCGTTCAAAATGAAGGACGAAATTGTCAGCTGACCTTATGGGTACTTACTTACTTATTATTTAGTATGTTATACTTTTAATTATAGTTTATCATCATTAATCAAACACTTTTCCGTTTTATGATACCTACACTGCAAAGTAATAAATATGATGAGTATCTAACTCATTTTAATTAAGATTTTTAACTTTAAATTTTAAAAAAATATCAGGAACTGTAATGGTTTGAAAAAGATGTGATTAATGTGGTGTTTAACATTAATTTTAATCTAATTTCATATTATACTTAGAAAAAAGAAACAATGCCAATTTAAGCCCACGTCCGATTATCTTGCCGATTTTCCGAGATTTCTGGTCGTTTTGTTTTTTCGGTGGTGTGTGGAGAGCCTTATGGTAGTCACCTGCACAAGTGAAGCGGGGTATGTTTCCGTATAGTAACATTAAAATAATCGTAAAATAGCGAGTAAGTAAATAGATTTGTAATTAAAACTCTAATTAATATAATCATAAAACTGCATTTCTTTTAACCGTTTTTGTTACTCCCATACAAGTGTTATGAAGAAAAGTTTATACCTTAATGCAAAAACATGTTACGACAAAAAAAAATAAGTACTTTCAACATTCACAATAGAGCATAAATTAGTTTAACAACATTAATTTCTTCTGCAGCTAGAATAATAACTGAGATACAATATTCAGATTGGCTTTACAATCTTGTTTTCTTCATCACTAATCAAATATAATACCACAAGTAATAAAGTACACAAGTCAATTACATTTTCAATTAAACTTTCTATCATATCACTATTCAATCGCAAAGACGTCATTTGCAGTCATAAAACTTGTATTATCACTAAAACCAATAGTAATAAATGGAAGATTAGCCACCGATCTTGATTGAACGAAAGACCGAACGAAGAGACCGACCACAGATTCACTCCTGTCAGATTCACATGTCAACTGTCATTTTTGGCGGCAACCGCAACTTTTTTATAACATTATCGTTATGAAATATTTCACAACCCGCGACGTCCAGGTAGGTAAGTACTCAAAGGAGGTTGTAAATAAAACTAACAATTAACATCAATAAAATCGTGGCGGCCTATAGCTTCGCATCATTTTATTGTCACTATAATTGAATAAGGTCGGGCGAGCTTCGATTCAATCGTTTTTACGTCGTTTAGCGGCGTGAGTGGCAAAAAATAAGGATGTGGAGGACAGAGAGGTCTTGTAAAAAGCCTTCCATAGTCTAGACTGTATTGTCTGATGAGACTTTAGTTGCAAAAAGTTGCATTGACAGTCAGAGTTTGTTGATCTACGCAGTAGGACTATAGGAATTATTCATGCTTCGTTGAGTTTTGGCACGAATGATCATTAGTGTAATTCATCAAAATTCTTCATCATTATAATTATTTGCATTGCTGTCTTTATTTGATTTAGTTTTTGTTCCAATCGCTGATAATAAAATTAAATGCTTGGTAACTCATTAGCAGATATAATAACGTTTGCATACAAAAACTATTCGCAGTAGCAAAACAAGTTCGCCTTTTCCAAAATAACTTTAAAAATTAAACTTCGAACGTCGCATCCCGAACGTTAATTAGTGTTGGCCAAGGAACGTCACCGCAAACATTCGAATTTCGACGCCGTAATTAATCGACTCGATTCATCGGCCGATCGTATCGGTTTGGATCGTAAAAAGAGCATTTCCCTACGAGTCGCAAGCGGAATGCAATCGGTTCCCACAGCCTTGATGCCCCGAAGAATTTGTCCCGTGTCCCGTTTAGAGCAAAAAATCGCGTGCTTTCCCATGCCTACGTCAGTTCTGGGTCAAATAGTGACGCCAGCAAGGACGTAGACACCATAAAAATAAAACGGAACGCTGCCTCCTTTTCTTTAAGCAAATGAGCACTAAGTGTCCCAAGTTTATTTTTAGAAACTTTTTTACTCCAATTATCTTATTATCGTGCAAAAAGCGAAAGCTTCAAGACTCCAAAAACGTGGAATCTTGTGGAGCGAATGCGGCTCGGGCAAAAACTGTAACCTGTATTTAAAAATCGATTGCAACCAAAAAATTGTCACTGACAAATGATTCGAACGCCTTGTGGTTGAAATTACGAATTCAAATCTTCGAATTTCGAACAAAAACCGCCATTAACCGACGGTTGTTACCTTTTTTCGGCTGTCAATGATTTTCGGGGCTAATCGTGTTTTTTGCCGATACGTTCGAGGCTAATCGATGCATCGGACTCACTAATTCGATTTGCGCCCCTCCCCCTGCATCTATAAGTGGGCGTGACCTATCGATCGTCTAGCTCGATCATTACCATAGACTCATCAACTTTTTCCAACAACAATCCCACGATGTAAAGGTTGATATTTGTTTTTTCTTTCCGTTGGAACGTTAAGTCTATTTCTCGTTAATGTTGGACGTAATTTTCGGTAGCGCAAAATCGAACGTTAAAAACCGCGAACCATAAACGAGCGCTCCTCACGACGTAGCTCAATAATTTAATAAAAATACTAAGAAAAAAAATAAAGAATCGATTGTGGTTGATGGCCGGCCGCACGAATCATCTGTGGAACATTCAAATCATCAAGCGCTGATGGTTTTTTAATGATATTTTTCACAATCGGCCCGATCATTGATGGTTATTAGGTATAGGCGAGTGCCCCGAGACATGAATGTTAAGACTTCGACACAGTTAACACCGCCTTACGAATGTTACTTACGCTAATCTGATCTTTAACGCGACTAGATAAAGGGCAAAATCCAGTATAAATCATCAGCTATTAGTGGCATTTCTATGTGGTCGTATAGTTCAGCTGTGGTGAGAACGTCTCCAAAGGCATGGTGCGTCATACAAAAATTATAAGAATTGTGAATGTCGTACAAAATAGAAAACTTATGGCGTGCTCAGTCGCCAGTTATTCGTCGTTCGTTTTTGCATTACATTGAAATAAAATCAACAGTTTAGTGCAGCTAGACAACTGTGATATTTATAGAGAATCTACACAATATCTTTTAGCTAGATATAAGTTTTTTTTATTCACAGTGAATTCTTAATAATTTCGTTCAATAAAACTTAATTTTTTCATGACATAATTTTCAAAGCAACTCATTTGTCAACCGACTTTTCTTTAAACCACCTCACTATTTAATTTCGAAATACAAAATCGATAGGTACACCGTTTAAAATCGACTAAACTAACGAACAATAGCGAACACGGGTAGCATCCCAACGGGCGGCGGGAGTCGAGTGCTCATTATCATAATCTTAACCGCTTTCAACTGGTTTCGACTAATTTCCCGCTCGCCGCTCGCGTGTTTAGCCGACTCGCTAATGCACTGCACTGATGTTTGTAAACATACCTTTATGAATGAATGTATCGATGTCTGATTGGTTGCACGTCACTATTGATGGAGTGAGTGAATGATTAGATTGAACTATAATGAATGGGTAGATTCTGACGCAAGGATTTTGAAATGGAGAAGAAAATTGAATTTGGAATTTAAACATTTTATAGTTTGGTTACAAGATGTTGTCAGGAGTTCAGAAGTCAGCTGTGCATGAATTACCCTACCCTATTATTCTTCCTACTTTTCTATTCCAACTATCCTACTTCCTCCTTAATATTAAAAATGAGAATGTTTGTGGTATTTGGCTGTTTGTTACTATTTCACGCTCAAACGCCTGAACGAATCTGGATGAAATTTGACACTGACTAATATAATATCAACTTCAACGCGGACGAAGTTGCGGACAGAAGCTATTGGATAATAAAAATAAAACATTATGTACCTCTTTCCAGTAAAATGTTTAATGAGTAAAATTGATTATTTTAATGTTATATTATATGACAGCTATTACTTTTCACTTACACGGCGTTAAATTTAAAGCCAGCTTTCTTTCTGAAGTCGTTAATAGAGCAGATGTTTTTGTATGGAATAGGATTCAACGACACCATGACACCTGTAACGAATGTTAAACAAGAATTATGATTTAATCGCTGTAGTAATAGACGAGACCAAAGCCATATTTAAATTTTGAACACGAGGTTATGGACGGTTGTTGTTTTTTAGTTCAACGACTTTTAACCTCTTTAGTGATCTAACCTAAGGTAACGCCATGAAAACGGTTTGAGCTATATCTATGACACAATAAATTAAAAAGTCACAAGAAAGCAAATTGCGATATTTCGTTTAAACAAGATTTTTTTTCAGTTATTTTTATTTAAAAATCTAGACAGCCGATTTTGATAAAATTTTCTAACAAACAGAAAAAAACACAACCGAATTGATAACCTCCTTTTTTGAAGTCAGTAAATAATGATTACAAAGTGCTAACTTAACTTTCAAAAAATCTATATACTATATTCTACTGAAGACTAGTCCTATAAAAGGCTAATTGATTGAGTGAGACGGAAAGTTTAAAACAACATAACCATGGTTAAATGTTAAAACGAAGCCAGTAAACCGCAAACATAAGTTTAAAACAGCTCATAAAGCAGTTAGCAGCCGATAATTGCTATAATACGTACTTAGGTACTTCCGTTTATGGCTGTGTGTCAGTAGTAACAGCAGGTAATGAGCCCGGCCTATTGAACGGAGTAATAAGTGAGCTGATATCCTTGAACTACATGCCTTTTGTGAGGCTTCAATACAAAAATGACGTTTTTCCTAATATTATTGGAAAATAAACAATAACTTCTAAATGAAAATAACCTCAACACTACGACCTCTCCTTAATAGATTGTTGTTATTCATAATTTAAATTAATAACGTCTCAACAATTAACAATAAAAACAAAGATTAATGAACAGCCAATGACAACAGACTTTAATAACATCATTACCACATTCGAACGTGGAACACAAAAATTTGAATATAGAATGCGCCTGCATTCCAAATTCAAAACAAACACGACACGAATCAAAGATTAAGCTTGACGAGCACATTCGAATTTAGAATTCTTAAACGTTCGAGTGTTGTGTTGTATCGGCGCTTAATTAATCGATTACGTTAAATCGATGGTTTAGCCGATTAATTGTGTATCGATAACACATCGAGTTACAGATACAAATAGCTTGTGTTGGTGATTTACGGTACCATTATAGTAAGCGACAGCTAAGCGATGTCGCACAAACTTAAAAGGTTAATTGGGTACTCCTTACGCCTAAAATAACCAATCGTAAAGTTTTATGTAGAGTGCTCAGATATCGAGCGGTGATAAATATGAAGCTAATGCATTATAATTTAGAGGATTTCATTAGAAATCGTATTAATGTCGAACGTATATCACCGACAGGAAATGATGACTATGGATCGAGATTTGGACCCGATCGGTAATAAAAATTGGAGAAACGAAGACGAAGTAATGAAAGGTTTTTACATAAACCATGTACCTAAACCTTTCCATTAGAAATCCTAGCATTTAACAAATACCTCCTAGTTACCTAAGCGAGAACAATTTATACGTCGTTGGGTAAAACTTACAAACTTAAAAGCGCAGTTCCGTAACAACCTGCCAGGCGAATTCAAACTTACCATCATTAGAACAAGACGCCAAATTATGCAAAGTGTGTGAAAAAGAAAAGTTGTAAAAAGTCCAACTGAAATGTCATTCATGTTTGACTGATTGCTATCGAACTGCAAAATGTTGCCGTGTACGGATAGCAAAAAAATTGCATGACTACAACAAAGGTTTATTGTTTGAAAGGAGATCCAACCAGGAGATAGCAAACGTTTCTTGTAATACAGTTTATTGCACAATAATGTCAATAAATAGAGGCGAGGCGAGGCATTGCCTCGTGCACTGTCGGTACATTAAATGTGAAACAGCTAGTTTGATTTTCAAAATTAAAGCAACGATTTGAATGTTTGCCAGATTTTCTAAGCATGCTTCGGAAGATAGATGTTTCAATTGTGAGTATTTGTGAGTGCCGGTGCAGTATCGAGACTACCTATTCCATAGAAATATTTATTGGTGCACACTTCATTTACAAATTCCTTGAACTCACTTACGTGTTTGGTTACTGTAGTACGATTCTCTAAAATGCAAACTCGAAAACGAGTCTCACTAAAGTGATCGAGTGAACTTGTCATTGGTTTATATTCGTTCGCCGTGGTGACGTCACCACGGCGAACGAATACTAAGCCAATGACAAGTTGGTTCGTTATCGAAGTGAGACTCCTTTTCGAGCTTGCATTTTAGAGAATCGCACAGCTGCTCCGCTCCTGTGAGTCGTAGCGTAATGTTATACACCTTAAACTATTCCTCATAAATCTGACTAGCATTTATAAAAAGATTTTTTCCAGTCCGACTGGTAGTTTTAAAGATTTGCGCGTTTAAATAAACAAAAAGCCCTTAAGCTTTATTGCATAGATTACTTGCTGCAATTTCTTGACAGCAGCTATTTGACAGTGTAAAATAATATTTATGAATATGTAAATTAAGATCTATTTCCAACATTCCTACTTACCCAACAATAAACGCTTAAAATTCTTGCCACGTCCAATCTCAGAAGTCACTCTAAAGAAATCGATACCGAAAAGCGACGACTCGCGTTGTTTTTGCCAAACTTTCCTCATCTGCTGACGGTACAGGCAAAGCTGCCCATTGTTTGTGGTGATACGCATCGCAGTTACAATTGCTCACGCGCTGCCGGTGAGAAATGACTTCATAACGCTGGACCTGGTGCTGCAAATATACCTTTAGGTAAAGAACAGTTAGGGAATAATACAATAGTTTCTAACAAGGAAGGAGATAATCAAAAAGTATAGACAGAGGTTGTATACCCACAGTTCGCTGGTATGTTTAGGTCCCATGTATTAGAGGACGAGCCTATTGCTATTAACCGGCCACAAATTCTAACTCTGAGCTGCTGTTGAGAATTTTATAGAAAAACCCAATAACTCTTTTTGCTCGACCTGGAAATCGAACCCAAGACCTCTAACGCAGCAGCCTCGTTTAGAACCACTAGGCTAACGAGAGCAGTCATAAAAAAGTAAATATTATGATCCTCGACATTTCTCTAGCTAAAAAGGCATTTCAATAATGTAAGATTTTTCGAGACTAAAACATTATCTAAAAACAATCATCATCATCAACCGATCAACGTCCACTGCTGGACATAATCCTCCCGTAAAGATAGCCACAATGACCGGTCCTGCGCTGCCCACATCCAGCGATTTCCCGCGACCTTCGCCAGGTCGTCGGTCCACCTCGTGGGGGGCTCGTCCACACTTCGCCTTCCGATGCGTGGTCGCCACTCGAGAGCCTTTTTTTTTTTTTTTTTTTATAGACGGGAAATCATCAAATAACTTCCCCCGCCCTGGGCGGGGCGGGAGGGAGTGTCAGACTTTTACTGACTAAAACCCGTCTATGTTCCTTCATGTGCCCTTTGCGTTCCGGGGGCGCGGTATCTCTTTCGAACAACCCGCAGCACTCGAGAGCCTTACGATCCCAACGGCCGTCCGCTCTACGAGCTATGTGCACTGCCCATTGCCAAAATACAATAAGAGTTTAGGAATATTATGTACCAGAAAAAAGAGAAGGAATCATGTAGGGAAGGGAATCATTCTTCTTTATCGTGTGGGCAGTAAGGTCTAACGACCCCACACACCCTAGTGTCGGAGTTTCTAAACCGCCTCAAGGGCAAATCAAAGAATCATTGAAGAATAGCCTACCTTCAAGAAAAGTGTAACTTGGCAAAAGGCCGTGAAAAGATCAAGCATGAGAGATTTGCAGAATCATGTTGCAATCAAAAGATAAGCAGGTTGTCATATTATGTATGACGAAACAAGTTTTCCCGTACAATTACCTAAATAGCAAATAACTTGTATTCAAGACACGTAACAATGAATTGTTTTATTTTGTAATATGAGGTTTTTATCATTGGGGCTTTCCCGGATGCCATGATTTGGCAAGCCCTGATGATTAATGCGATGACAAAAAATACATATATTGTTTGAAGAACGTTTGGGTGCGGTGGAGGAAAAGTGTGTTTGTTTTAATAATCTTGTGGAAATGAGTCACGTTTTCAGATTTCTTTAAAGGATTCTGCGAACATTTTTCATTATCTAACTCTCTTAATCATTTGTTACGCAAGCTTGGGATTCTTACACGACGTGCCCTATTTCATTGTAACATTCAAGCTCAACAAAAAACGAGGAAAATCAACCATTATGTCACTGCAAACAATAAAAATAAGAAACAAACGCATTTCATAACTCCTGCGCAATTTTTCACGGCGCCGCCATTGACGCGTCCCGGCAGCCGTTCGAAAATCGAAAACATTTCAAATTTAGAACACCCCCGCCCGTGTTCGAACTCTTTCAAAATACGCGCGGGAATCGAAAACAGCGATTAGTTTTAAATGTCGCCGTTCGAACTTTAAAAATATGTCGTATTCTTAATTTTAAATATAAACCGACGAACGCGTTCTATTTCGTCGCCACTTTACGATGTTTGTCAGTTTAATGATTTTCGTTACGAAACATTTCGAGATTGGTAATATTAAATTTATTTGCGCTTTTAACAATTTTTCTTTTTGTTTTTATGCCCGTGGGCGGGGTTTATTTTCATATATTCTACTTTACTGATGGGCGATTATCGTAACTAAGACGTTATGTCATAATACTAAAACTTTTAATGATGGAGCAGAGCTTACTACACATTATATTTTCCATAATTAACTTAAGAAAATTCTAGCGTAAAACTAGCCAACCAAACTCCAAAGTCAAAGTCAAAGCATTTATATAAATTAGACCATTTCCAGACACTTTTCAATTGTCAAAGATTCAGTCAGTTAATAACCTTTGAATCAATGGCAATACCAACATTCCTAACGGTCATTTGAAATTTCAAATTGAGAACATCTTTCAAATCATTTCAATGTCAAATAAAGTAGGTACCTACCTACCTACCTATAACAAGCCTACAGCTCATTTAATTCTATCTCCAATTTACCAAAACACAGTCCAATCAATAAGGCCTTTATAAGTCCGACTCCATCTTCCTTCTACTGTCATCTGTAGGAGACGTCACTTTGACATCTCGGACACTAGGATTTGTGCCGTCTGTGATCGCGCCCAGGGGACGATTGGACTGAAGATCGAGGATTTATTAGGATAGGGAAATTAATTATTTGAATATTATTTAGATGTTTGTTGATGACATTTGTAATAGTTAAGGTAGATGAGGATGTCTAGCGTAAAATTATTGTAATAATTGTTGATTTGTTTGTTGGCTTAAAAAAATGTTTTCCGAGGAATTTCTCCACATTTAAACTAACGTACACAAACTATCTACTACGCCATACTAATATTTGTTGACGTCGTGGATGTCAATGATTATTATTAGGTCAGAAAATGTGATTAATTTGGTTTTTTTATATCCACAGTTCTTACGATCCTTATGGTCAGAAGCAACTAAATTTACGAAAGGATCAAAAACTTGTAAGCATGAAGCAACAGAGACACTGAAAGTTTTTCCAGATTTTCTCAATGACGTGTTACAAAATGATGTGTCAATTGATAAGACCGGGCAAAAAAGCAACTAGAACAGAATTTTCACCTTCTTAATTGAAATAAACAGAACAGAAACATGGTTTTTATCTTATTACATTGAACAAGACATCACGATCGTTATCATGTCTTGTCATGAAGATTACATTCACAAATGTCAATAAAATTTTATTGTTACAAATACCTTTACTACGCAACGGAGCCCTCTTTCACAATTTATTGAAATATTCAACAAGTATCGGAAAACATCTCATTATTATTCAATACGTAAATAAAGATTAAATAATAATATGAAATAGGCCATTATGATAAGTTTAATTATTCCGTTCCGTATATTTAATTTATAAAGTCATAAAAATCGATGAAATATACTTTATTAATCTTATTCAAATCCGGTTTTATTACTGATTAAGTACCTATGTTGGAAACATATTTTTATAGCTTTATTAATTATTCAAAATATTTAATTTAATGTTGATGCGTAGGACTGGTGTTTATCAAAATCGTCAGATAACTAATAACAAAAAAACAAAGAAAAAAAATGAATTCGAAAGGAATTAAAAAGAAGAATTTAAAAAAGGAACAATTTTCAAATTTCGAACAGTGATTTGAAATCTTTGTCTCGGCTGACGGGCTGACTCACAGTCATTCATCTAGTGATACCAAGAATTTCAAAAAGAACACTCCGTTTCACTCATCTTTAATCGCGACATAACAATGTCTCGGCGATAGTGTGAACACATGTAACGCTATAAAAAAAATAATCTCCAACATTCCGTAAAATGGAGCGGTGTTGTAACCGATTTTGTAACGGTCACAAAAATAAATTCGTTTTTATGACATTAATTTCTTTGACAATGTATTATTGTAATGTTTAAATGAAAAAAGTCTAAAAATACGGTACATTGTGTTTTGTATCATTGACACTCACCCACTTGGCACGTGTTTTTGGGATAATGACGCTTTTACTTACGAAAACATTGAAGTTTTTCATTTTTTCGGTGATGTATTTATTTACTTATTACGTACAATCTCTTGACTTTGTCCGCGAGAAAGAATAAAAAGTAGCCTTTATCCTTTCTTGGGGTCAGGATTTAAACTTACCCCGCACCAAATTTCTTTAAGATGGGTTCACTAGTTGTCGTCGTGGAAGCGTAGCAGACAGATAGAGTTAATTTTGCATGTATAATATTTGTAGGTACGTATTAAATACAAGATAAATTTATTTAAGATAGATTTTCTTAGCTAAATATTCGTCAATCTCGATATAATATTGTTCCTGAAATATATTCAGGAACAATACGCGGGGCTGATCTCTACAAATAAAGAGATCATTTAACGAAAGAGATAAAAAAATAAAAGCAAATGAATAACCAAACTGTTTGTACCTAATAGACGCATTATTTATTTAACACGTGCCGTAACTTGTGTATCAATTTAGCTTAGCCAATAATTAATAAACGTATTTTACCGCACTTCGTTAATTACTCATAACAACTCCCACTGAGCAATTCCAATTAATAGCCATATTTACTTAACTAATAAACGTTAAAAATAATTCGTTTTTAATAATCGTTAATTAAAAATGAAAATCATCCATCAAATATTGAAGCAAACAGCGATGTCTCGCGCAAATATCGGCCTTTGCTCTTTATTGCTTTTCCGAATGTGAAAAGCATGTCAAATGACGTCACAGAGACACTTCGCTCAATACGAACAGGACATAAGCAATAACACGAAATGAAAACGTTAAAAGAAATAAAAGAATGTTCTAATTTTAAAATCGTAACGATATCCCCCTCGTGGTTCGATGGAGTTCGATTTTTGAATGCCGTTTCGTTCGGAAATAGCGCGCGACAGCTGAGAGACGACATCGGACTGTTTTTTATTACCTCCTTCGTGTTTATGAGCACTTTATGAGTTTTTATAGATTTTATTTTTCTAATCCAATGAAAGTCACACCGGGTTCGTGATCGGATACATTCTGAACGTTCGGAAATTTACGACGGAGACCTGTTCGCACGTTATTTATTGAAGAGTTTAACGAATGACACTTTTTGTGAGCATTGAAGCTCGAAAAATAATGCTTAATAACTACTCACAAGAAATGGTCGTTATTATTTAGATAAGAGTAAACAGCCAATTCAATTATTAAACGTTATCGCCATGCGGTGTTAATATCCTTAACCCCCCTGACCACATGTTTTGCAATAAATACGCGAAGATATCGACAGATCTAAGATAATTAAGCAGTGATATGCAAACCTAACGAACCCTGTTTATTACGATATTTTTATCAAGACTCCCCGGTTTAAAATTAGTGTAATTTAAATAAAAAGTCCCTTTTGATTAGATCATTCAATGGCCCGATCGATAAAATAAGCAATATCCTTTAAACGAGGTCACTTATCGAATGAATCTATAATCGAAATTCGAATCTCATTCGGTATTTAAATTACCGATCGAGTTCCGCACTCTATGCTCATTCAGAATTCGAAAAGAAATAAAAACCTATTTAAAAGAAGCTTCTGTTTGAATTAAGAACGGAAATCAACCGTCGCGGCCGCTTGTTCCAAGTGTGAAAGGAT
This sequence comes from Caradrina clavipalpis, assembly GCA_932526535.1. Classification (NCBI taxonomy): domain Eukaryota; kingdom Metazoa; phylum Arthropoda; class Insecta; order Lepidoptera; family Noctuidae; genus Caradrina; species Caradrina clavipalpis. Next base: position 881,171 of record OW052106.1, on the reverse strand, counting down.
CGATTCGAAATTTAAAAAGGGGTTATTTTTTTAAACCAGCTTTTATTGACATGTTGCGTGTCGTTTTTTCAAAAAAAGCCATTGTCTTAAGGTCTGACATTTGCGTTTCGAAAACGCGCATAAATTACTCGGGTTTCGACGAGTTTTGTTTTAAATTGCACTAGTATTTTCCACGTCTTTACTTACGCACAAAAATGAGGTTAAAGAATGCAATAAAGTCAACAGGAGGCTTCATTTAACTCACACAGTGGTATTCACTTTATCTGAATTGTAGCTTTATTTGTAAACACCCATCCATGGACGCTTAGTAGTAAAACCTTAACCAGAAAATAAGCTTTTTATATGTAAATATATCGATTCATTACACAGATTATATCCAGGGTGGATATTTTCCAACCTGTTAAATATAATTTTATTGTTTTTCGAGCACTTAATGAAGTCAAATTAGGCATTTTCGGCTTCCCATCGGCTCATAAAAATGGTAGTAAAATTGTTGGTATTGATCGCGACCGAGTAAACTATTTTATGTTGTTTTTATTGTTATTTATAGTGGTATAAAATCGTTTTATGAATGTCATCGGTTCCTGAGGGCGGTGGAACTATTAATGTATCGATAATTAAAGGTTTATTTGGTTACGAGCAGGTAGGTCCTTTGATGCGGACTTCGGACCAGCGGGCTGGATGTTACAAAAATTTTGTTTTAGTTTTTACATTTTTGAGATTTGGACTTCAAAGCTTATTGATTTAGTTACTTGTTTATTTTATTGAATATTTATTTAATTAGTTAATTACGTCTAACTCATAAGCTTACCAATTCATTAATAAGTATCTAAATAAAAACCATTCATTTTTAAATTCCAGTTAAGTTCTAAAAACAAATGAGCAATCCACACATACCTATTCTAGATTTAAAATATAAAAAGAAAAATAGAACTCTCAATCTATGGTTTCTAATTCTACAAATCAAACGACATTTCTACGACCAGAGGCAAGCTGCAGCCTCCACTTATCGGTGGTCGGCAATCGCAATAGACATTTCGCTATCTCTACAACCAGTTCACTTACAAGTTTTTACTTGGTTCTTTTTATTAATTTTGTCAGCTTTACGTAGGTATTAATGTTACCCGATAAATAAAACCTTTTGAATAAAAAAAAAACAATACCTATACTAGAAAGGTTTAGGTAGTTAACTAAAGGTAAACAAATCGTAGAAAAGGTTTTTTATAGTTGACACTTCCTTGTTTAAAAATACGTTACAACAAAATCAATTCTAATTTCGATTTATGCGATACTTTTCTCATTTATTAATGTATGTTAAACTTTATCATTTATTCGTAAACTACTCTTCATAGATGTCATTGTTTGGACACCACTTTTTTGTTAGTTTTATAAAATAGTATAATATTTTGTAATCTGTCTATTGTAAAGAGCCTAAAAAGACAGGTTCCCAAAACCTTTTAGAAGATACGATGAATTAGATAACGTCGCTAAATTGAAGAGTACGCCCGTGATGTAGTATGGCAACTAAAATTGCAGGTATTACGTTTAGTCGATTAACCAGGCGCCTTTGAAAATTGCGAGGGTCATGTAATAAAACAAGAACAGAAAATGTTTAAATTAGATAAAATGATTGATAATACCACTGAACGTTTTATTATTAACGTGGCAGATAGTTCCTCAAATTCTGATATAGACTAGAGCCTATTATTATACGACTTGAAATAATACGATTTTAAAATTTGAAGTGAAAGGTTTAGCATCCATGAGTCACGTGGTTTGTTTTGTTTACATTTAGTTAACTACCTAAACCTTTCTAGTATAAGTCCATCTTACTCTATGAAAGAGGAGTTGATATTCTTTTTTTGAAAATAAAAACAAAAAAATAGTTTTGAAAATTAATTTTTAATCTGTCACAGTTCGATAAAACTATTGTAAATGGTGTAGATACTTGCTTTGAATTACGAGTATTTTTAATTTTAATTAGGTATATTTTTAATTCCGAAAAATCAAAAGAAGATAATGCTTCTATTATTATAATTCAATACAAGTTTTAATGGTGGCTGTAAAAATGATTCTAGGCTCGTAAAGAAATATAGTATAATGTGTTTGTGTGTAATTTTATGAGAACGCCCGCATGCTCTACTTGATGCTAATAATCCTTTATTTAAAATAATACATCAACCCCACCCTTTAAAGAAGCGTGATACTATGATCTAATTTTCATTAAAATCATTCAAAAAAATAGTTTAGACAACCCTGGTAATAGTTTCTTAAAGTACTGTTTTTCTTTTCAGGTAAATTAAGTTCCCGTATGAAAAGCTCCAGTGAGTACCTACACATTATTTTATGTTTTAAAAAACCTGCAAATCCAACGACATCTCGACAACGACAATCAAAATTCGAAATTCGAAAACAATTTCAAACATCGATCACAAACGCTCACAGAAACAATTGTTTCAAAAAAAGGAACACGTTTTCAAATTTAGAACACCAATGAATTTCGTGTTTGGAACAAAAAGAGCGCCCCCTACTGCAAATTAATTATTAATTTGTTACCATTGGCCACCGTGTAGATCGCATGCATTTTAGGGTACCGTAAATTATTGTGTAGCTCTCTTGTCTGTTTTCATGGCACAATTTTGATGTACACTGATAGATTACTAACTACTTTGACGAACGTTGCGCGTACAAATGCAGCGATGGACAGTGATATGTGGATAACATGTGTCATTGTGAACAAGAGCCTTAATAGGTATTATGTGTAGTGTCTGGGATGAAACACTGTTTGTACACTGTTATGATTAGCCGGAGATCTATGTCTAAACGTGTTGTGCTTCATATTAGCACACAGAATACTGAATAGCTACAACGGGTATAATTGTCATGTCATTTTCCTTTGTGACAGTTTAAAACCAAAATAATCAACGTGAGTACCTAGAGGGTAGATCCCTATTTACAGTGGATTTACTTATAGTCTTCATGCTTTTTTTTCATCAGCGCATTTCCCAGAGAAAAATCCGTACAAAACCTTCTCTCCTTGCAATTCCACTTTCAAAAATTATGATGCTTCTTTGAAAATCAGTGAGTTTTCCATACAGAACCCTTTTCTTGCGTGCTTTCGCCACTTTTCTTATTTTTGTTTGTTTAACGCTTCAACGACGGCAAAAGTAACTTGTATCATTTTATTAATGCTATAATCGTTTGCCTGAATAAATTCGAGAGGGATAGTCTAATAAGAAAAAAAAAACGATAATTTATCGCCTGTGTAAATAATTGACCGCGAAAGTTAAAAAAGGAATTTCAAATTTCAAATAAACAAATTCAAAAATAGAAACAGGAAATGTAAAAGTTATGCTGACCACAAATTAGCGTCAATAGACAAATTATTGTTCGTAGACCAAGTACACTTAGTAGCAGAATATATTGCAAATAAATGCATCGCATCGATATACGCAATGTTGAAATGTAGCCAAGACAATAAAAATAACTACGAAGTGACAGAACAAAGACTACTTTACAATCAAACAGAAAATAAAAAGATCTTGGCGACAAAAGAAACGTCAATATTTGACAACGCGCCAAAAAATGGGTGAGTATTGGAAACTGTCAAATCTATACTTTACACTTCATATTAGGAATGCGAAAGTAACTGTATATCTGTCTGTTACGCCTTCACGGCTAAACTAAACTGATTTTGATGAAGTTTAGTGCGGATTCGGAGCAAGCTTAACTTGGGTCCAAAGAAAAGATATACCTATAGACAATTTTTTTATCCGCGATTTAGTATGTGTCAGCTATCACCTATATTTACGAGGACGAAGATAGGGGATTTACATTTAAAAGAATATCTGAATGCAGTTATTTCCACAATACACCTAATAACTATTGTTATATGGCCGCTTTTTGTGTACTTAATTCTAGAATAAAAGGAGCTACGCATTGTAAAGAAATTCGACAAATAGTATTAGATATTCGATGAGATTTTTCTTAGCGTATAAATAATACAAATAAAATACAAATCAAATTGTATTTTTTTGGCACAGAATTCTTTAATTGCTGTTAAGATTGGTACAGAAGCCATAGACATAATATTTTGGTAATATCCATCAATGATGACATGAATAGTATTACGTCATCACTCGAAATTTTCTCGTTCACTCGAAATCTGATTTAGTATCTACTCCAAAGACTTGCAACCTTTATCAAAAACACTTTTCTTCTTAAGTTTATCAATATTTTAAAAGAATTTCTCACGTTTCTAAACCAAACTCCAAAAAGCACTTTAAAATGTCAAAACAAATATTAGAAAATCAATTTCCTATCAATGGCATTGCTCCATCAGTCAGCCCCCGTGTAGGGGTGGATGATGCTATAAAATTGATTAGCATCGACAGTTGGGACAAGTAGGTAACACCCCCGCGTCGTAAACTGTGCACTTCTAGCACTTTACAACACATTTGAGGGGAGGTGGAAAAAAAATGTGGTGAAAAAAGCAAATTGAGTTATTCAGTTTTTTTTTTGTACACGATCTAGGAATAAATGCTTGGTATTTTAAGAATAAAATAATTTACGTTACATACCATCACGCTTGTATTCCCCGAAGGGTTAGACAGAGGTGTGCCAATGTACCTACACCTACAGTTTACCGGTATGTTTAGGTTCTCATGTAATAGGGGGCGAGCCTATTGCCATTAACCGGGCACAAATCTTAACCCCGAGCTGCTGCTGAGAATTTCATAGAAAAACCCAACAACACTTTTTGCTCGATCTGGAAATCGAATCCAAGACCTCTAGCGTAGCAGTCGCGCTGAGCACCACAAGGCTAACGAGACTGGTATAAAAGAATATTTATTAACTTTTATCGTACTTTCACATACAGAGACATTCGATTATTATTCTTTTTATTTTAATTTCATCGAAAAAAGTTTTCGCTAACTGTTATTTCTTAAGTATTACATCGATGTTTTTTGCTATGTGGCTGTACTTTTCCATAACTTCGATGTTATCAAAGTACGTTACGTACAAACCTCATAAATAACATTAAACAGCGGCACTAATTAATAACTTTCTAGTACAAAAGCAACAATATAAAAATTCATAGAAAATGTTAAACTCACACTAAAGTCCTACATTCATTTATTACACATAAATTGTATATTATGACAGCGTTTTTTGAAAATGTATTACTTATCCCTTTCGCGGTGAAATTTTTAACATTTGCGCGTGAGCCGCTGCGAATTATAATTCAAAATGGCGGAGTAAATTCTACACATAACGCGACTTTTCTTTGTCCGGGACAAAATTCAGTACCTAAATGCATTATACATTTATGATAATTTCGACCGTGTACTGTTTAAAATAAGAGCTAAAAACGCTTAATTTTTAAGTTACGTGTAAATGCAAGGAAAGGCAGTTTTGAAAATGATTCGCAAAAACTTGGAGACAATGATCTTGCTACGTCTCTGCGTATTATGAAATTAACGAATTACTTTTGGACCATAAACGAAGCGGTGTTTTCGCAAAATGTATGTTTTTGGACACTCGAACAGCTTTCAAGACAAATCTTGGATGAGATTTTGGACTTGGATGGTTTTGGAGAAAAACATAAAAATGTGACTTGTAATGCTTCTGTCTTAACACTGTATCGGGTCTGTAACCACGTTTGGTATGGTTTACGTTGCTGCTGAACTTGCACTGTTGGAAATTCAACGTTAAAGGCTCAGCGCCGAGAGTTAAAAATCCAACACTATGTAGGGCAAAATAATATTAACATAGTACGGTTTTAAAATATGGCCGATGGCCCCCTAATATTAAACCTAATTTCAACACCAACAACAACATCGTAACCCTAACTTTAAAAAAAAAACAAAGCTTGTTCGATTTCTTACAAACACCAAAAGTAACAAAGTGAAACAAATAAAGGCAATCGAACTTTAACCGCAAAGATTTCCGACATCTTTCAGCCGATGTTTACAAGTTCAAAAGAAAACTCCCTCCTCGGAGGGTCCGGGAGACCGGGACACAGGTAAAGAGGTGCTTAAAGGTATTTTTTTGCAAACAGATCACGTTCTATGTCCTTAAGTGAGACATCTTTGTTTCCCCTCCGTAGCGATTTGAACGTGCGGCTAAATCGAACGCGCTTTATTCATTCTCGAGCGGTGTTCCAAGTTTAAAAGTTTGTTTAATTTTTTAATTTTCGGTAAAGGTCTTTGGAATTTGGGGGTTTATTAGCATGTCATTCGATTTAATTTTCGATGTAATAGGTTAAGGTTTTTTTATGAGACTTTTTTCGATGACAGTTATTTTATGAATATAGGTTATAAGTACTTATCTTGGAATATACACAGTGGAAGTAGCATCGTAACGAAGAATCTTATCATAGATCCAGTAAATTATTGCTGACCCCCAGTAAACACATTTTTTCGATGTTTATTAAAAATAAAGCAACAGTTTCATTTACAAGTGTAATGCCCAACCTAACAAAATATATGTAACACCAGATTGTTTTAAAATAACCTCTTAAATTTGTTAATTCTGGTTACAATGTGTTTCTTTTATGGAAGTCGTCATGGTCTTTCTCAGTCCTGGTGGTGACGGAGGGGTATGCCGGACTCTAAACGGCTTGAACTAAATCCATGGCAGTCTTCATTACATCGCCCCATCCACCATGTACAGGTATCAATAACTATAGCCATTACCCCTTCATCAACCGTCTCATCACCTGACATAAATCCGAAGGTAACCTTGTCTTCCACGTTTAGTTTCCGCGCACGTCGCTCCGTCGTGCCCGTCCGACTGCACTGCCCGCCAATTGTCCGCCTATTATCCGATAATGCCGATCAATCTGTTTTGATTGAATAATCAATCGTTAGTCAATTGAACTCGATTTAGTTCGTTCGAGATGTTGTGTTGTGAGCGTGGCATAGATTCGCTGGGAATTGAGAGTGAGTTATGTTACTACATACTATCACGCCTGTATTCCCCGAAGGTTTAGGCAGAGTTATCCATACTCCGAGCTGCTACTGATAATTTCATAGAAAAACCCAATAACACTTATTGCTCGACCTAGGAATCGAACCCAGGACTTCTAGCGTGGCACTCGCGCTTAGGACCACTAGGCTAATGAGGCAGTTACTAGTTAGGATAGTTACTATTGGTGTTGAAAACTTTGGTGGTAAGCGAAGATGGTGGATGGCAGTTTTGAGCTGTTTCCATACTCTCGTACTCTATCTGTATAATACGCTTTCATGACTAAACCACTGAAAAGATTTAGAAGACATTTGGTATAGAGTAAGATTGAACCCCAAGAAAGAACATCGGCGGCGTTTTATTCCACGACTTCGTCTGCGTCAGCGATTACCAACATGTACGTGGACGAAGTCGCGGGAAAACCAAAGTCTTAATAATATGGAAATTATATTTTCTTATTAACAATGTCATTGGCTTGTATTAGGTATTAAAAAATCTTACCATAAAAATAAGACAATGGTACCAGCCTAACGTTTCTAACTACAGGGCAACGGCCAAAGGCCTCTTCTCATAAAGAGAAGGCACGAGCATTGATTGCCGCGGTTACTCAAGACCGATTGGTGATTTTAGACTTATATTTACATGAGCACAGGTTTCTTACCGGTGTCAGTGATGTCCAAGATAAAATCATATTACCAATAACGATTTCCATTGAACCATACAGTTCGACGAAATCACAAATCATACATTTATTAAAAAGCCGAAATGAGTTTTTTGACAAATATTTATAGTGTCTCGCTCACTTAATTTACGATTTAAGAAGATTATAATCTTTTAATTAAAATCTTTTTTTTCGACCATTATCATCCAATATTCGATTCGTAAAATCGATTTGAAGAATAGAGTCACCTACCAGAGGTCCTAAATTTTTACGACCAATAAAAACTTGACTTATTGGAGACCTCACTCGCCACGTAGGTACCTCCACTAAAAAATTCTACACATTAAAAATTCGATATTACGACCGAAAGTTCTAATTTACGATGGTTTAAAACTAAACGATAGGGCTTTTTCTGACTAATATATAGATACTCAACAAATTGATGATTTTTATTACGTATATACGATTTGATGAAAACACAGTCGTAAAATTTTACAGTATCGTTATGGGACGTTGATTGCGGCACGTAATTCAGAATCAGATGATCGTAAAATGACATTTTGTAATGTGAAATATTGACCGAAACGGGTTTTCCTCGAATTAAAACGAGAGAAGATGAGGTTCAATGTTACACATTTTGTAGAAAAAAAAATTGTATATACCATCACGCCTGTATTCCCCGAATGGTTAGGCAGAGGTGTACCAATGCACACCCACGGCTCGCCCGTATAATTAGGGCGAGCCTATTGCCATTAACCGGGCACAAATCCAAACTCCGAGCTACTACTGAGAATTTCATAGAAAAACCCAATAACACTTTTGGCCCGACCTGGGGCATCAATCGAACCCAAGACCTCTAAAGTAGCATTGGCGCTTAACACCACTAGGCTAACGAGGCAGTAAAAAAATTGTGTTTGTATTGTTATAGAAATTAAAAAGATAAATAAGAGACGTAAGTGCGTACAAATGAGACCGGTCCCGTCGGTTCCCTATTCTGTAAAAAACTGGGTTTTGCGCGGTGGATTCTTGGCAAGGACACGCGACTGGTAGCGGGCGATGCTCGCGATGCTCAGCGCTTTAATTGTCAAAATTGCGCTCGAGTCGCGTTTGATGTCGCCGACAGCCCCGCTGTGAGACTTGCGGATTCCAAAACATACGAGCAATTATCGAGAGGAGTCATATTTGCTAATGAAGTGCAGATGTGCTTTTGTTTTCTTTTAGTGAATATTAATAGATGTTAAAAAGTGGAAGTTAGTCTTTTCGGGAAAACCCTTTTAATCATCTGTGTTCTTTCGGTAACATAATCTTTACTGAAATAGTTGTGGTTTTGACCTACCAAATGTATTGTTACTTAAAGTCCGGCTAATATATAAAAATAAGCGGTGATTATTATTTAAACGTACTTAATTATCAAATTATCAATATTATCCAGAAACTACTATAAGCAAACCATTAACTACTTTGCTTCGAACACCCTTTTCATTATAATTTGATAATTTTTTTTTTAATTACACTACTGATCCTCACTATCCACATAACTCCACGTCTCCTTAGTCAAGAAGATTATCTTCTAGAACATTCTAGCACATACACTTCGACCATCCATGTCCAAATCTCCACATAGCACATCAATACAGTATACACTGAACGCTGCGCACGCGGCGCTCGGCCCTGACCTCGGCGCATATCGCCGACGCGACGGGAGCGCGTCAGCAAAGGGGATACTATATGCGCACACGCACTTGTTGCAGTGAACACTCTGTTAATACTGATGTAAGATAGAGTGAACAGGCTTCTTCTACGTAAGCTTACTCTATCTCCGACTTTTTCTTTATCACCTCTTAGGCTCTTACCTAGACTAAAGTATGATGATTGGTTTTAACAGGGAGCACTGTTTGATTTTGAATATTAGTTAATTAAAAATGTCAAGTCTAAATCTACCTTCTTGTCTTTAAAACTCCAATTATGTATACGAAAAAGTAGCTTCATTGGATATCGGAAAATAGGTGAAAAATCGATCATAAGTTTTCACACTGTGACGTATTTACTTTGGGTTTAGTAGGTTTAGTTGGACTGTAATATTGTTCACTTATAATATGCAGTATTCTTACGTCTTCAAATTTCAATCTTAACAATGAGCAGTTAAATTTAATATTGAATAGCCAAAGTACACAAATAAGTACAGTTACTCTGTAAAATGAATAAAGTGTTTACTGTTGTTATTAACAGAAGTCATACACAGCGATGACGCAAACAAACTGTGAAATTCATTAATAAACTTCAGGATCCGTGACCCATTTACATCGGTCAGACAATGAAATGCATTTTCAGAAGCCAGCTAAGTACTGGATTTCACCTGAAACTTAATTAATAATACCTACATTCCTAACATTTAACGTAAAAGTATTCACGTACATTCCTAGCAAGTCTGTGTCTGAAATTCAGTGCAATAATCACAGCCAATCACAGGAAAACCACACTCAAAATGTTGCAGTTTTAAATACACTATTATTATTATTGAAAGGGTTTAAAAGTGACGCTTCTCGTAAAGGAAGAAAGCTCAAAATTAACTGTCAATCAATTTAGACGTCCACAATTATAAAAAGGTTGATCTCAAACATCCACAGGCCACTTTTTGCGCGGATACCGATTATTCGACGTGACGTTCCCACAGCGCTCCCGAGCGATCGCCGGAATAGGCCCCGCGGTGGAATTAAGACGAATTCTTTTTACGAATTAGCGAATCACCTGTCTAATTACGCGCAAATCCAACTTTGAATTTGGAATCTGGAATTCTTTCCCTCTCAACGGTCACCGTTCAAAATTTGAATTTTCAATCCGATAACGAAAGTGGTGCAACCGCGAAAAAATAAAAACGGTGTAAGAAAACAATGATTAACATAACAAAAGTGACGAAGAGGAGCGTTTGTTGTGAATTGACAATCTGACAAATTTACAACCGATCGCTGAGCAAAACACACAAAAGTGCCCTTTCGAATGCAAATTTGTCAGAGGGATTCTTTTCCGATTTTTTCTCCCCGGCGCGAAACTTCCGCCTATTTTCCCGCTCAACGCACATCCGGCAGGGGGCGCCGCTTCCGCTATCGGTGCTCGTTCGGAAATCGGATGAGTTTCACCGACAAAGATACGTCTATTCTCAACCATCGCCCCATTGATTCTGTGTAAAGTGGTCATATTTTCTATTTCATATTTTTTATTGACTTTCAATGATTCTATTGTGTCGGAATTCGCAACTTTCGAAATTGGGAACATTTTATGGGGTAAACAGGGTTCCTATTCTATTTTGGGGTGGAATTTTCGCTGTTGATAGTTTTGAGAGCAACAAAACCGCCTCTTCATTAGTTAAAACCCTCAATTAAGTTTAACAGTCGCCGCCAATTGGCTTCCTATCGGCTATAAAGTGAAACGACCGATGGTGTTCGGTTGAGACCACATAACTGGTGATCCTTATCGTGGTCCCGTGGGTCGGGTATCGGCGACCGCAAATCGGCCGACGATTGTCAGCCGCCATCGATGGCAGAGCAAACGATACCGCACAGAAGATACACTTACAGAATTTAATGGTGGACCTATCCTGTGTTTTGGGAATCTAATAGAGGTTTATTGATAAATCTATCAATTTGATGTAACTGAGGAATATTGTTTTATTTACGTAGTCTGTGTATATTTAGAAGGAGTACCTGACTGACTGATTGGCATTTAGCTTCCAACCGGAACTACTGGAACTAGAATCATGAAATTTTGCACATGACTGTCCTTTTATGATATAGGCGAGCATTGAGAAAGGATTTTTGGAAATTCAACCTCAAAGGGGTTGAAAGGGAGGCGTGTAAGTTTTATTTATTTCTTTATTAATCCACTTGAAGCTTTACACGAATTTAAACCTAAATAAATTACTTATAAAGTTTGAAATTATTCGTATTTTTAACAACCCCTTAAAATGGTCTACGGGATGTAGAATTTGTAGGGTAAGTACGAGACTTACGCAGACGAAGTCGCGGGCTAACTGCTAGTAATCATAAACCAGTACCTACCGACTTTTCATATCAATACTTGGAAACTATGTCTTGTTTGCAGGTAAGAGATATCAGTTATCAGGTCATTAAAATACTGCAGTATGATTAAACTCAATAGGTATTATAAACTGAAAAAAATAAGTCGTAACTATCACATAAGTAGGTGATAACGATACTATATAGATAGCTAATACTAGAACAAACACCAGTTGACAAGAGTTTTTAATAAGCCAATGGCGTTTAGATATTGACAAGATGTTTAAGAAAAAAAGAATAGCTAGTTTGACAAAGGGTTAGGCAGAGGTGTACCAATGTACACCGACAGTTCGCTGGTATGTTTAGGCCCCATGTAATAGGGGTAGAGCCTATTGTTATCAAGCGGGCACAAATCCTAACTCCAAGCTGCTATTGAGAATTTCATACAAAAAAAACAATAATACTTTGCTCGATCTGGATCACCCAAGACCTCTAGCGTAGTAGTCGCGCTTAGGACCACTAGGTTAACGAGGCAATCCACAGCTAGCAAAGCAGCTAGTTTTACTGCTCCTGACCACACAAAAAAGCTAATGATATCCATTGATTAATTTGTACAGAGACATCGATATCAGTACTACATCACCAGTCAATGTATTCCAATATTCCAAAATAAACATTTCCATGCTAGCTTTTCGAATTTGAGTCTTAACCACTTACTCCGTGTCATCAACCTTACCCAACTATTCGGAGTACAGAACATAAAACCCAATAGTATTAAATATCGAGCCAGTCGCGCTAATGGGTCGTAATCGAAGAGTTTGAAAACAACAGGTGCCGGGAATCAAACCGGCTGACAGTTACGACAAGCATCTGCTCAACTATCGGGATAACTCCAGCGGGATTTGGCTAAATATAATTTTCTAATTTCTTTTTTTAATATACTTCGGGGAAAATGTTTTACATTTGCTTTATTTACTGATCGTACATCTCACTTATCTGCCGACCTATTTTTGTGACAGAAAATATAAATGGAGACGAGCTTGTATAAATAATAAATGATATTTTTTATTATGCAGATTTTTCATATAACTACGTGATATAAAGAGCTTAAAATGTTCCCGAAATATTCCGTTAAAAAGCTCGTTTGCCACATTAATAGTTTCTCCATTCTATTCCTATCTTCAAAAGCAGGTGGAATTTGACTCAGTCCCCTCCAGTCATAAACTAATCACCATAAGAAAATTACAATAAACAAAAACTTACAACAATACGACGAATTAACACAAACTAACAAACGAAAACATTTCAAAGTCCAATTAATACAAATATAACACCTTGCAACTGACGCTCTGACCCTTACTAGCACAATTGAAATTTTACTCAAATGTCATAAAGACAGAGTTGAAAATTGCGTGTGTGATATTCAAGACACAAAGGGTGCTGGGCAAAAGGGTATATCTCAACAATAAAATACTTTTGGTGAGCCGCAACTCAATAAATACTTCATAGTATCGGTTTGAGGGCGACTTGACCGGATGTCCGGCCTTCGATCTTTTGCCCTCCGGGAGGGTAAGAGGGTAAGGGTTTACATGCTTTGAATGTATTTTAGTTATTTGTAGTGGGAAATTTTATGGCAGAGGCATTTAATGCGGCCTTTGGTTTATAAATGTTAGTTAATTTGAAAGTCTCGGCTGAAATAGCTATTTGGTCTGTTTATTCTGTTAGATTTGGAAAACAATGTTTTTGTTATGCTAGGGTTTGCATATTAATTACATTAGGATTATTATTATCTTAAAACTATATCTACCGACCTACGAATAAATACTGAAAGGTAAACAAATCATACTCTAATGTCAATTATTAAATGAAAAAAAAAAACAAAGGACGTCAACCATAATTACTCATATATTTATTCAAGTCGATACCAAAATCCATTTGTTCAACAAAAGATTATAACAAAATTAATTTAAATTAACTTACGGAATCCAAAGTTAAAATATCACCATGTAACATCACATAATTCAGGACTAGAGGGCAAAGGTCGCTTAAATAATAGAAGAGAAGGGGTTCCGTCGGCGAGAAAAGTCCGGTCCAAACCGACGCGAAGCAGTTTGATCCAGTTATTCGCCAACATAACTTGAGCTCTGTTAACTATTTTCTGTTAATTTTCTTGGGTAATTTATTGGTATTTTTTGGCTATTTATTAGGGAAACGAATTCCGTTAAATATTAAATTTAATGTCTTTTGCTTTATTACTTTCTGCCAATTTTGGATTGCTAGTTTAAGTTTTTGCAAAATTGACAGGGGTCATTTTATAAAAGTTAACAGCAAAGATGTTAGTGGACTCGGTCAAGAGGTGTTTTATTGGGATAATCCCGGATTACCATTGTATCCTGTCACGGGCCATCGCCTTAATTAGGGTCAATAGTTCCGAGTTCAGTGTAAACTGTCGGTTACTTTAACTAACACCCCTATTGGTTTATTTGTTATCGAATAGTTTGTTGAGTTAGGACATAAACAACCCATTGATTGAACCGCTATTGAAAGTTTTGACTTTACTGTTACCGTTTAATTGTATTGACACTGGTCTTTTGTCAGCCACTGTAGAAGGGAAACTACATACTTACAGACTTACTTTTTAGCTGTCAATAGTTACTTGAAGTTACTACCTATACAGAGAAGACACGAGCATTGATCACCCACACTTGCTCAAGGTGAATTGGCGGTTTCAGACTTATATTTAATATAAGTTCGGATTTCCTCACGATGTTTTCCTTTATAAATGTCAGTGATGTCCAAGACACTCTTAGAAAATTCACAGCTAAATATCAAATGGAAAAAGTTACATCAGTACTTGTTCGTACCCGGTTGCAAACCCACGGCCTTGTGCTTAAGAGGTGGGCCGATTAACCATTGGGCCATCACACCGACTTAGAATAATCCCCTTAATAAATAAGACATTGAAATTAAAGTGTATTGTACTCAGTAATAGACTAATGCAATAACTAATAAAGTAGATTATGTCATTACGAATCTGATCACCTTGACATCACCTGCTTAACTCAAGACAGACGAACAAAAAACTAATCCCTGTGACGAATTCCATCCATTGATCTCTTTCATCTATTGATCGATCGAGATACAAAGGACGACCAATTCTAAAACGATAAAAAACTTCACGTCCCAGTGTTCAAAAAGGAGCTCTATTGTTGAAGTTTCAGCGTTCATATTCGAATGTGTTTTTCTTAACACGTGCAATCTGTTTACGAAAGGTTAGCGGATATTGCTTATTAATGTTATGACTGAATCAGACTATTGGCAATAAAGATGATTGAGTCGGCTAAAGGTACGGCTGCGTAGGAACTGTTATTGTTATGATACTCTCGTGTAACCATGGAACAGTTTCATACACTTTAAATAAACAACGCTACATAATCTATACTCGAGAATAGTCTCGCCTCCATAGAAACGATTCAAGTGTAATTCAACGAGCAATTATTAGAATCTGTTTAGATTTTTAGCAACTTTGAACATCAGACATCAAAATAAATATTATGAGTAGTTACACATACAGTTAGTCCATTGTTCTGACTCACACATAATCAAACACGCCATTTGATGTGATTGAACTCAGCTTTTCAATGCCACACCAAAAAAATCTATATTTGAATTTATAACCGTCATAAAATATGACAAAAAAGATTAAAAACAATGTTTTTAACGACACAAAATATATTTTCTAAATAAACAAAGCCCCATTAATATCTTTCTGACTAATTACCGACATGAGAAAAGACCAGGATTATAGAAATACATAAATAATCATAACATAAATACATCTCTATGAACAAAATCAAACAAAACTCCACACGATTGAGACGCCACATGTATCATATTTATGTTTTGAAAAGTTATTTCTAGTTGAATCTAAATAACGAGTTAACTGGCTTATACAAATATCCTTACTAAACTAAGACAACATAATAAAAATTATTCTAAACATTTGACGGTTGGTATTATTTATGTTTTATTTCTCTCTGATTTTTGACTTAGGTGTAGTTTAGTATTCGGATGACAGAGTTGACAGGTCTGTGATTTAAATTTGGAATAATTTAAAATGTCAAATTTGGAGACATGGGCTTTTGAGGGTTTTGCAATGTTAAGTTTTTAAAGTTTTTAAGCTTTCGTAAATCTTGTGTCAAAGGTATGATTGATGTTATCAGCAAAATGATAACTGCCATCTATCTACATTTATTTCCAAGTATATCTAACCTTTTTTTAGATTTAGAGTTAATAATAAGTTGTTCGATTACATTGTCACTCTATAATTACGTGAAAACTTCTTGCCCCATAAAGAAAAACACTTGGAAAGTCGAATAATAAACCATCAGATCTAATAATACACGGAGGTCCACATGTACCTCGCCCGTCGTATTTATAGAGTCCCGTGAAATAAAGGATATTGTGTCATTCTGTTTATAGGTAGCCAGGGACAAAAGCCTTCACAATTGTCAACCAACCTCCAAACTCAGATACTACGTCAATTTTGACAGCCCTTAGACAATTTGACATTTCTAAAACTTTTCAAATGTCTACAAAATCTGTTTAATGTTTTTATAAAACAAAACAGTTTTGTAAAACTAAAACGTATCAACCTCTAAACTCCCACAACACTTAATTTACATAAAATGTAAAACAAACAAGAATATTTCAATTAAACAAAGTACCAGGCATTCATAAACGGTTAGCATTTTAATACATTTTATTTGCCCATTATTGCTTGCTTGATAAGAAAGAATGCGCAGAGAAAGAGCCGGTCCTCATCTCAGGACGACCTGCGCCGCTGAAAAGGACGCATATATGGAAAAAACTCGGGAGCGAAAGAGACACCACCACCTCCGATAACACGTCAATACATTCCTTACGGCACCCACATACGAGAAGCGTCCGTAACTCCACAGCGTAGAGTCGAATATCGCTTATTTGGGTTAATGGAAAACCGATACGACATCAATATGTTTTACTGCGCCATTCTGCAACCGAATCTATATTTTAGAAAGGTACAAATAAGGTTGAATTTGGACTTTTAGTGGTTTTCTTGGAAGGCGTACTCGATATCTTGTAAGATAGTCTGGGCGTTCGGAACCGATCGAACGCCGATATAACGTTATTGGAAAAACACCTCTATAGAGCAAGCGTAAAGGTTTTAGTCGACAAGGCGTTCCCGTATTGGGACACGCCCAAGTCTTATATGGAAAAATGAGGAGTGACTTTTTTTATTTCCCTCGATCGTACCCGCAATATATCGAGATAAGACGTATATTATTTTATTTCATTGTTGATAATGTTTTCTTTATCTCATTCTGCTTTGATTTTTCCAGGTACGTTAAGATGCTGTGTCTCTATCAGGTAAATATAGATAACCTAAATGTACTGTCAATAAGGAATGAGTAATCCCTTTGTGTGAATAGCGTCGAGATTTTTTATTGGCGTTTAAAATAATACCCCTACGTGAAGACTGTGATAATTAGTAAAAAGATAATTCAAATTGGAAAGATAACGGCCATAATTGGAACACACAAACAAGACCTACCTACCTACCTATAAGCGAATTTAAATATAGAACTCAATTCGAATTGTAGTCACAAATCGCGCGTACCGTTAATTCGTATTGAATTTCACGCTAGTGTTCTAGAACAATCCCAATTTGAACAACAATTAGAGCTCCTATAGGTGAACAAATCGAATAAGGCCGAACGCGATCCCGCCGCAGGCACAATGCGATTAAAACTGCGATCGAAACAAATGAAGTGAAAGAGCTCGATTAACGATTTCAAAAAACGAACGCGTTCATTATGCGTTAATATTTTAAAACAATACGCCATTCAGCCATTGGCCCGTTTGAATATGGAACGTGATGGACAGATCCACGGGTTCCTTTTAAATGTTTATTTCGGGTGCGTTCAATTTCGCTACCTGTGTCAAGGATTTCATTATTTTTTACGAATTGATTGACACGGATCGCCGGTAAAATGTCTATCAATATGACGTTTTAAGTGTTGCCGCTGCACACTGACGGATTCTACTTCATTCCAATTTTGAATTCGAATGCCGTTTCGGTTGTATCTATTTGCTTTTTTGACAACAAAATTGGCTGGAATAGTTTTGACGTTATATTTTAGGGTCTAGAATATCTTAACTTGAAAAGTCTATCAAAGTTGCCGCGTTCAATAGAAGGTAAAACAACGATATTAAAAAGCGATTGGGCAATCCACATTGTTCTAAATAATCCAAGCTATTTGTACACAACAGACATCTGTTCCGCCGACATCAGAGCAAACAAAAAGCTATAATCAAAGGTGGCCGGGTTCTTGCCGGGCGCGCTATCGGCCCATTTGTCCGCCGCGCCTACGATCCGATAGCCGGCTCGCCACAAACAACAATTTAGCCCCAACAGTGATTGATACAACCGATACATCACTAAACGCGTTTTTCTATGAAAAATTGCTATAATCGACTTAAAAACTCATTAGGCCGAAGACAAAGAAATCTTCCGACCGCCATTCGTCTAATTTGAGTTTCTCGATCGAGACGAATTTCAGTCGTGATTACCGTTCCCCTTTTTTGTGTTATTAAATGCCATCAAAGAATTTTAATACCATCATCCTTAATATTTGATGTTTTAGTATCATTGAGTGATAATGTCCTTGTGTTTGGTCTCGCGTACGTACGCGACGCGTGCGTGTGTGCGTGCGCATGTCCTACCTCACCGGCGTCACATTCATTAGTGTTGACAGCACAGGAAATAGTAATAAAGCGTGTACGCCGCACAAAAATCATAAACAAGAATAAATAATTTAAATAAAGCATCCATATTTGAATGCAACTCGACAGACTCCGTTCGGGGGGGACTCTTTCATAGTTCCGAAAAAAAAATCGATCACAATGCACACGATATTAAAAAAAGTGTGTCACCGTCACCATTCAAATTAAACGACAAGATAATTTTTGAATATGTATCGTGGTATATTTGAATAAGTGTTACATTAATATTCTTTTGTGATAATTTCGAATTCGGAACGCCCACGCCGTCCCATTGTCTCGCAAGTTATTGGCTCATTAGGCAACGTGTCGCTTTGTCTCGAACGATTTGAATTTTTGATTTTCGAATCGAACGTAATTGATTTGTGGCTCTTGTTGGAATAACGAATTGAGTAAAATAACCCTTAGAACAATTTCATTAATCTAATAAAATATTAATGTCTCAGCAGTTTGAATTAAACCGCTCAATGTTGGTATAACAACTCATTATTTCAATTCCAACGACAATGAGTTATCTAAATAAAAAATCTCGAAATGTCAAATTGACAGTTACAACTTCCGTATTACTCGCGCGCGTTATCTCAAATCAAAATGCGATTCGAACGTATACAAAGGAGCGAAATGATATATTTGAACAATAAGAAAGCGAGAGTCGCCCACGTGTGAGCTTGGGACAGATGTGCTCACAAATTACGTATGCTAATGTATCTTGTAATCCTTCCGTCGGACCTCCCTGCGCCGCGTCACCTTGTCTCGCGGTATAATCGATCGATTATGAATGCGGGCAATGATTCCCGATTATGGTTTTGAGATGTCGCGTCACTCAAGAACTTGACGCGCCTACAGTTTCAAACTCGGAACACAAAGTGGCTGTAACGTGTGTACCTTCGTATATTTGAATATCGAATTCGTCGTAAACAAAGTTTTTCTGTCAACAAATCAGGGATATGTTCTTTTTATTAGGCGCCAGTTCGAATGGCATTTGGCGGTAACCGTACCCCTAAATATGAAAAGGAATAACGTCAAAAATGAACGAATCCTCGCGACATTACCGGTAATCATGTTTTATGAGTTTCCCCTGACGGAATAGACGCACAATACGCCGCCCCCATCGGTGACACGTATACTTGTAAAAAGTTAAAATTGCGTAATATTACGCTCACGTGCTTATTATTGGCATTCATCGTAATAATCGCTCAAATTATCAGCCGAGGCGAAATAACATGTTGCTCTTTAACTGGAAACCGTACACAGCGCGGTACATCCACCTACCGCATTTGCATAGAACGGCCTATTATAAGTCATTATCGTAAATTTCCGTTCAATATAATAACATGCGTTGTGTCCCGCAACAAAATTTTATCAATAGAAACGTTGCGATATTTCGTTTGAAATTAGAATCAGTACCGTTTCCGCTTCCGTTCGATATTTGAACTCGCGCGTGTGAATTAAGAACGCCGTTCTAAATAAATGATAACTGTCAATATTTCAAATGGAGAATGCGACTGTTTGAATCGGGAACAATTTGAGGAATTAAATTTTTTTGAGACACCTGAACCGTTGGTTCTGGAATAGATAGCAAGGGAAGAAGCAATAACCATTAAAAGCTTGCGGAGGGCCGTTCCGAAAGTTTTCTTTTCAATAACGCGTCTAATATTCAAATTAGAGGCACTAAGGCGAGGAATTCTCAGCGATATATCATCGAAGCTAATCAGATTTTTTCCTTGCTCCGTACATTTGGTAAAATGTTTCGGGGATTAAATAGGGTACGTTGAGACGAGGATAATTTAGTAGTTTCGTTGCAAGATTTCATTTTTATGCGAATACTTATTGTGTTTTTGTTGGATCCATCATTTATCTTTTTGCACACCCCGGTGAATTTGGAATGTATTGGAAGTGTTTTGGAAATATGTCTACATAGGTGTTCTAATAAGATATAAATCTTCCAAGAGCAGAATTATTAAAGAATATTCAAATAAGATCACCCCCTTACAATAATCCATATTGGCATCCATTACTTTTTTTTTATTCCAACCATAATCTCAAACACACGCATTAAATCTATCACACATACAATTTAAATTTGGAACGCGTCTCTATACTCACGAGTGGAGACGGAATCTATTCAAATATGGCGTCTTCCATATCAAATGTGTCGGTTCATATAAAATTTACGAAGAACGGAGGCAATTCCTCGATGCCGTCAGTTGGCGAACTCTCAATACACTCGGGCGCTATAAAAAATAATTTAAATTGCTCTTACAGTGACTCGCTATCGCTCCGAACATTTGCATACTAAAATAATGCAAAAATCTATGCGCGGAACGCACTTGGGGCGCGTTTCCATTTGCACACGGTAATGTTATGTCGTGTCGTCTATTAAGAGAGGAGTGATCTGCTGATCTATGTGAATTGATTGCCTATAATAGTTTATTTACATTTCTATTTACTAATTCTAGTTGGAATTTTGATTAGGTTAGGATCCATGTTATATCACTGACAGGACTTATATTAACTAATAAGAATAAATTGATTATTCACGCTCAAAAAATATTTCTAAAATACACCCTTTTAAAAGTCTGTGATTCCCAAAATCGGTGTATCCTGGAATACCTGTATCTTGGAAATCGGGATAAGCCTAAATACAGGGGTGATAGATCAAGAAAAGCGTCACAAGATGACTGCTGATATTATTATTATCAGTATAAATAAATAATTTCCATTTTTTCTAGCCTGTAATGTCCCACTGCTAGGCAAAGACCTCCCCCAAGTCCTTCCAAATATTCTTTCTTGCCCCCTCCCGATGCGAGATTAATTTATAAATATTATTATTACCAGTCAACATCTTCTACCCATCCGTATATCTCCCGTCACGAGATTGTCCTGTGAAATTGGAAACGCACACAAACATTAGACGCGTGGGGCAAAGAAATTTTTATGTGTTATTTTTTTTTCTTGTTTTGAAATATGTACGCCGTTAGGTTATTTATGGGCTCCATAGAGGTTATATTTCGGGAAGTAATGAGGTTTCGTTCGGAAAGGGCAATTTAAATGTGCGTAGATTGAGTCGTTAGGGGGCGCATCGGTCGCTCGCCCCGCGTAAGTAACCCGCGAGCGATCACGCGTGGTCCCGATCACATTGTGGCTTTTAAAGAAATGCGTGAGATTGGGAAAATTGGCGGGATAGATTAAGTGTAGGAAATTAGGGGATGTGGTTCTCTAAAGAATCGAAAATAATTGTACACCCACAGTACGCTAGTATGTTAAGTCATGTAATAGGGAGTGAGCTTATTGCTATTAACCGGGCACAAATCCTAACTTCGAGAAACTACTAAGAATTTCATAAAAAAAACCCAATAACACTTTTGCTTGACCTGGAAATCAAACCCAAGACCTCTAGCGTAGCAGTCGTGCTTAGGACCACTAGGCTAACGAGGCAGTCAATTATCTCCAAACACCAGCAAATCTCCAAAAAAACCCCTCGATTAATTGATAAACGTATAAAACCAAAAAGCGCAATGCTAACGTTCGCGAAACGGAGCGAATACACCATTTACGTGTTCAAATACACTGGACACGGTAGATAAATTAAAAAATTCACCAACTACACCACACCGCTACGTTTGAAATCTGATAATGAGAACGGTTCATAAAAACTCTTTTATTCATAATTTTTATTTATATTAATTAAACATGGGCCAAGTGTACTGTGACGGGGTTAACGCACGTTTTCGTTGAGACTGGCCATCCAATATCGGAATAGTAGACGTACTAATAAGTAGGAAGTACTTAATTGCCATAACTGGCCATTCATAATTTTTAATTTCTTCTTTTTTTCGTTTCTAAATATAAAAGTTTAATTGTCTTTTTATTATTTTAGAATGTCTCTATTCTTTTGTAGGGATGTCGCGATAATCTTATTATTCGAAATTAGAATAATAAAAAAAATCGATTATTCCATAAACAATTTCAACATACATACATACATAAACTCATGCCTTTTTCCCATGGGGGTCCGCAGAAGCCACAGAACGCCGCCTAATACGATCCTTACAAACTCCTTTAGCCTCGTTCACGTTCATACATCTAGTCATACAAAACAATCAACCAACCAACCAATTTCATAATTGTCAAAATTTTGCTTCGATCAATATAACGCAATGTATTTTAAACGTTAATCACTTGACCAACTCCTAACTATTCTAATATGCTATTTTTACAATGTACTACCAGAATAAGTAAAGTTTAACAACCTTAACTTCATAATAAAATGTGCGTAGGTAACTCAAGTTATTCTTAATTAAAGTTCATTAATTCCAAACTTATCAAAACCGGTAAACAATCTAAACTCCACCAACTAGCAAAGAGGTCAATTGCGGTACCGAAAATAATAATTCGAACGAATTAATATGAATTATTGTTTACGGCGCACAATTACTAAATAAATTCAAATTGCACTAATCCAACGCTCATTCATTGGACAAAACAATAATATTTTCTCATACAAAGTAGATCAGAACATATTTTTTTTTGGACTCTACTACATTGGTAATAAGCGTGATTTTCCTATGGCAGCTGATGTTTTTAATAGTGATAATTAATTAAAAAGATTATATATCCAGTAAAACATTTCCAAATTCTTTCGGAGTCAACGGATCGTTGGACGTGAGACCGGCACTTACAGCTATTGTTTAATTTTTATTATTCGGACCGTTACCACGATATACTTTTACAATTAGCTTTTTATTGATGACCGTTAAAGCTACTTAGGTTTCGGTATTCGAATTTTGTTTTAATTTGGAATAATTACGATTGTATTTTTCCATTCGAATAATTTATTCGAGATTCTAACTTTGAATTTAGAACTTAAATTAAAGATCAGATAAATTTTCTTTTTTTATCTAATGTCACTGTTAATACTAAAAAGTCTTTATAGATTAAATCCCCGTTGAAAACCGGAAGATATTCACAGCAAATAATCAGACGAGTTATAATATCAACTACAATTCAGACATCTACAAAACACAATATTTGCCAATAATATCTCGCTAACTAGGACGAGCGTTAATTATAATGTCCTCCGTTGAAACGTGTCAAAAGTTATTACAATTAGAGCGACTGAATCATCGGCTAATTTGTTTTTCATTTTACTCTTTTTTTCGCAACGGAAATCGCTAAATATGTACTTCCTGCATATGTAGATACGTTTATTAGAAATTGCGGAAATAGGGATTGTGGATAATTAAAAAGTACTACTAAAAGTACTAAGAGTAGATAAAAACAAAATTAATACTCTAGTTTTATTATAGCTATTAGTACCTATTCCCTATAAATGAATAAGGAATGACATAGGGCTTATAAATAGGTTTTAATGTTAATATTAATAGGTAACCTAAAAATAAAAACTAATTTTAGAATAACGACCACGCAACTAGAAAAATAAGAAAGATTTAAAATCCGGTAGCTACAATTCTACATTCGAAATAAATAAAAATAAAATCTCATCAGCCAAAAAATTCAAATTAAGAATTAAAAAATGCATCAAGAAATTCGATCATCCGTAAAAATAATAAATCAAAATCGAACCCACGGTGTGAGTCAAAGATTCTCACAAAAAACGAAACCAGTTGAAGACATTCTGGGATTCTTAATATGCAAATAATTAACCAGAGTATCGCTCAACCCTTAACCCGACACATGTAGGTCAATAAATTAAAAAAAAAGAATAAAAAAATAATTCAGTAAACCGGTTCTTACCGATCTTAACCCCCTCAATTGTTCTATGATTTATACCGATCGATCTGCATATGGTAATTCGAATAATTATTACGGAGGTCGAAACTACTTAATATGCGAATAACAATTAGTGTTTCCTTATTTTTCTTGAGTCACTTTCTCACGAATGGGGTTGATTGATCGGATACTCGTATTTTGTTATCGGGGTAGCCGTTTTATTTAAATCTGTCCTGTTTTTGGAATAATTAACCTAAAATTCTCGAATAATCCAATTGTGACTTTAAGAAATTGTAAATTATTATGACTAGGCATAAACTATATATTTTTTCTCAAAACTAGGAAGACTGGTAACATTCTCTATTAAAAAAAAAACATACTCGCAAACTGCTAAGTAGGTAGTTTTTGCCAGAAAAAAATCCATACCTACCCAAACTCCACTGCGCACCTATCTCACGACTTAACAGATCAAAAAAAGAAAGTTTGTATTCAAAACATCATTTTTCTCCACACTGATTATTGTCAACGACATAAATCGTCAATGCTGAATACTGAGACATTAATGCACACAAGCTATCGCATCGCATTATAAAAAACCCATTTCCGAATTTCTTGAGCCGAACAATGAACTAAATATCAATACTCCGAATGCGACACTGACATCTGGGTCGAAGGGTTAAAAAGTCTTAACCCTAATCCTATCTCAGGACGAACAAAAGCCCATCACATATATTTAAACCTGTTTTACCGATTGATAGGTCGATTTCGATATAAAACGTCGTGCAACAAAAGCGTAAGATGCACGGTCGCATCGATTTGCATACATCTTCTTTGTATATGCAAATGATTTGATACGATTTTTACAAGGAGCCGATAGTATGGGAAACTGTGGTGTTCGGGTGCGTATGTATGTAAATGAGGCGATAACGCGGCGAGATGGGCGCTTTATCTAACTTACTGAGTTAGTTGGTCGCGCGCTTCGGATCTGTAAACGTCACGCGCGGCAATATCGCAGTGTTCACATTTCAAGTGTAAACGAAGCGTTCGATGTTTGAAAGATTTTTTACTTATAATTATTGTTCGATTCGGAAAAATCTATTCTAATTTTCATATATTTTTTGTCGTAAATATTTTTGGGTGGTTTATTTTAAGAGAATAGATTCTTTTTTAATCTTTCGAACAATAATTATAAGTTTCTTTCAAACAGAACGTTATCTATTTTTAATATTTTTCAGGGTTTAAGTTTTCAGTGTAAATAAATTAATGATTAATTTAACTTTTTTAAGAATAACTATTAATAAAAACAGTGCACATGAATGACATTTACTGTGACAGGCTCAAGATAACATTTTTCGAAATTATGAAAATTCGGAATTATTATCATGAGGTAAGGGGACTTTACTTACTGATTTTTTTTTACTATTTTTATTTATTATATTTTTACTTTTTCTTCGCGGCGCTGGCACGACAGTCTTTTAAATTTTCGTGGCCTATAACATTGCCTCTTCCATGGCAATATTTTCACTATATTATTGACGTATTTGTAAAGTTAAACAAAACATTCCAAACACGACACATATCATTCTCGAAAAAAAAACTTGCAATCCGGAACGTACCTAATTACAAATTAACAGTTCAACCCTACCTAGTTAACACGAAAAATAAAGCAAAGTAGCCGATGAGTAGTTAGTGGTACATTTGTACCCCGGCTCAAACTTGTGCAGGAGCGAATTAAAAGAGAATCTATAATTGAGGAGGTCAACCTCAATCACAGACCCACGGGTGGAGGATGCGGCATATAAGTAATTAGGAATTCAATTGTTTTAATTAGGTCTCTAATTACTATCCAACTGTAAAAGAAAGGACTGTTGTTACAGAAAAAGAACAAGCTTTTAACCCTACGCTAGCTAATTGACTGTTTGTTGTTTTAGATTGTAAGCTGTGCTTTTTTAACTATTTTTTCTTTCTGTCGATTAATTGCCAAACTGTATTTTTTAATCTCATATTGACATTTTTATACGTCGAACTTAAAAATAATGTGCTTTTGACACATAAACATAAAGCAAACTATTTTCAAGTTGGACACATGAAGCTGTTAAATTAGTCTCCGAGACAATTAGACACCCTTTAGATTATTAGACACCGACAATTGTTAGTTAATTATACTACAATTGAAAACTAAGCGTGACAAAATCAAGCTTTTTTTAACACAACGTTTTTATTGAGAATTTATTCGTTTGTCTGTAGACAGTAGTCTATGATTGGAATTCTTCTTTAAATGACGCAGAGTTCCTCTGTAGAACTTATCACATTGTTTTCTGTATGATGTCATGCTGATCTAGAATCCCAGCACACAATTGATATCGGTTGTAGACGAGATAAAATTGAGTCATTATAATATCAAGATGTTATTTTCATTCTTTCAAGACATCATGATGTGTGTTATCAATTAAAATGTAATAAAGGATAAGTAATTAGTAGTTTATTTCAATTACAGTACCTACGAGTACATAATTGTTAACTAAATGAAACATGTAGATTTTAATTATAAAGCCAAAATAATTATCATGAAAAACAGTGTACAATTAATAGGCAAACAACAAAAAAACAATAATTATTTTCGAATAATAATAATTACCGTTCACATAAAAATTCAAATAATTATTCGAACTTGAAGCTACAAACAAAAAAAAATACACAAATAATTATTCGAACTGCAAGCTGCAAATAAAAAACAATACAAATAATGAACAATAAAAAGGTTTAAAAGAAAAAGAAAAATAACTCAATTTCAAATGTGGAATACCGCATCAAACGTAACGTTCCTAGCGGCACACGTCCCGTCTCTGGTAATTAAGAGGCGAAAATTAGCAACACGAGCGAAAGACGAGTGTTTTTCTTTTATCCGCCCGTATGTGGGCATCCTACGTGCCCTGAGGTTTCCCGCGTTTGTAGCCTGCCTAACATTTATTTGTCTCTTTTCCAATGGTTTTGGAGGAATACGATTCTAATTATAACACTTTTTTGGTCCTTTTGATTAACTTATTCCTTACTGCGTTATTTTAATTGGATTTGTTGATAAAACTCGCGGTTTCCTCTGAATCATTGATAGCGTCATGTTTTATTGTTAGTTAATTGTACTAATATTTCGTTAAGGTAAACTTTCGCATATTGTACAAATACGCGTTATCGTTCTGGAACGAGCAACTAGCTTCAACTTTCTGGAAAACTTCTTGGCAATTCAAAAGTGTCTGCAAATGGTCTAATTGAAATAAATGTATTGACTTTGACTTTGACTTTATGTGGCTCGGAGTGGATCTAGCGTTGGTCATGTAGTTGGAAATGCGTTTTAAAGTGTTTCAATTATTTCTGTTATTAAATCTAATTAAAATCATACCTCTGCAAATGTTTCATAGGCTACATTAACTAAGTCAAAAGTATTTAAAATGAGGCCAGGATAACAATAACTCTTACAAATACTAGGCTTCTTTTTATTCCGGGAAATGTACGGTTCTCGTCTGATGATAAATTAACTTTGATGCGGACGAAGTCGCGGTCAGAAGCTAATCAATTCTAAGCTACTAATGATACCTATTTAGCCAAAAAAGTGCTGAATTTAGGCAGAAACAATCTTATGTTTAAAAAAAAAATACAGTTTCCATTCATGTAAATAGAGATCCTATACATAAGACAAGCAAAAATTTTCTCCAAAAAAAAGCATCCATCTTATTCAACTTTGCCCGCTGACGCTACACATTAAAATTGATCAACACATAACGACGTTATCCATATAATACGACCCGACTCAGCGGTCACTTCGACAGCGGCCAACCTTGCCCCAACACCCCCCATTCGCCCCTTTTTCGCCCCTTTCAACCCACTTTTTACGTCAATGTTTTTCTATAGAAACACGGAGGGACGGTATAAGTATACGAATAAGTGAATGATGGGGGCTATCAAAACATCTCCCTTATCAGGAGGACCAAGGGTACAGTTTTTAGGCAAAAGGATTAGGTAATACATGACGAGAAGGTTTTAATCGCGATGGCGGGATCAATTTTGCGTGACTTGACGTTTTGGAGCGATTGTGCTGATGCCAGAATGTGTCGTTAATCTAGGGATAAGTATGGTTGTAGCCTAAACCATGTAAAAGTACCTCTGTTTGTCTGTTACGCTTTTATGAATAAACTACTGAACCGATTTTGATGAAAGGCACCTACGGGGTAAGTTTGAACCCCAAGGAAGAACATAGGCTACTTTTTATTCCACTACTTCGCCTTTGATTTTGTTTTCTAGGATCATAACAATATAAGCAGTGATAGGTACAAAAACATGGACTATTTAAATAAGTGGGCTTACACCTTACTAACTTATTGGATATTGGACATAAAGCTACAACAACTAATTGGATTTCCACTGGTCATGATTCTCATAAACACATACATGGAGAAAAGTAATCAAAATCCTACTATCAAACAATTTTTCAAATATTCTTAACATTAAAACAAGCTTTAAAATTCCAATTCGCATCACAATGACTCATCATTGATCAACACAACCCCTTAAACGGTAATAATCAACCCAAAAACCCCCTCACCATCCCCACCCATCAAAATACATGGACATTTCTAAACACAAACGACCCCACCATCACCTTCTAAGCCAAAATTATCCTTACATCCTTACCCATCGGACACTCAGGGCTTTATAATTTTTCCACTCATATTAATTCCTTAATATCGACGGGGAGGGTAAGCAGGGAGGCAAGGGGTAGATAACGGGAGACATAAAGCGTAGGAGATCGCTAATTCATCATAAGTTAAAGGGTTTTTATGTACGGAACCTTTACTCTTTGTACGGTGCGCAAAAAGCCCGATGTCTGGCGATACAGTTTAAAAAATTACCATCAAAGGCTGTGATATTAATTAACTTTTTAAAAGGTGATTTTGTTAATAGGTTCTTGTTGGAGAGATATTAGATTCGCGTAGCTTACACGTGGAAGCTGGGTGGGTTTTATTTCAATACGAATTTTTTGGGCAAAGTTGAAGTTTATGCCTTTAGGTGCTCTTGTTCAAATAGTACGTGATTCTGATTCCAGTTGAATTTTTAGTTAAAGAAAAATAGCATTTTTAAAGTTAATACTTAGAATACGTATCGTCTTATAATTATATCAAAAACAAGCAATGTCTAAGTAATATTAGCACGATACACACGTACCATCTTTAACATAATTACTGTATCTATTTACAAAATACATTTAAACTTTTAAACCATTTAAAAGTTGGGCAAAGTTGCGAATATTGACAGACGTCGGGCGCTGAAATCCGTTCGGATATTAATTGTATTCTATTAAAAGTTCACTTTTAATCTTATCGATCCCTTTGAATTCGCTGAGGGGGTGTAAACAAATGATAATTCAGTTATACGGTATTGATCTGGTAAAAGGATTCGGTTCTAAATACTTATTAACGGTAAATAGGGTTTTACGGGTAGAGATAAAAGTTTTAGGGAGAAAAAATCTGCACATAAAAACTATAATGGAGTCAGTTTCGTCAGATCTTTGGATTTTTACTTATTTAGCAATAAATACGTAGGACATCTGTATTTATTGATTATTTAAAATAGCTATACCCCGCGGTTTCACTCGCGTCAAGTTACGTCTACAGTTACTGCTACACTCCCGTGTGTAACCTTCCCTGATAAACGGGCTACATAAAGCAAAATATTTTTTTTCTAATCGGACCAGTAGTTTCTGAGATACGAGCGTTCATACAAACACGAAAGCAAATGCTAATACTATACCAATACATCAATAAAGAAATGCAATTGACTTCTCATTCCAAGAGCTCCAGAAACATGATGTAATGCAACTTTTTGTACAAAAAAAAACTCAAGTGTTGCGCGAAAATTTCCCATTTTCGCTAACCATTGGCAAAGTAAAAGTTACACACTCCTACATCCCTTCGAGTTAAATCAATTAAGGCCTGTTTTAAAATCGTGTGAGGGCCAGAGGGCGGGCTTAGAAAAACTTCTAACGAATGGCTCCGAACCCTTTTTAATCAATTAATTACTCAATACGAGCACATTGTACTGATTCGATGTTTTAGTTACTTCTATGAAGGTTATTGGGCAAAATTACAATGGTTTTTTACGTCGGAAGACGCTAAAGACGTTGTTTTTTTTTGGTGTGGCGCTCTTATTACTTTTCTTAAATAAAAGTTACGTATATCTTATATGATCAGCTATCTGCCAGTGAAATCCTCATCAAAATCGGTCTAGCCGTTTGGAAGATTAGGCAGAACAAACAGACAGACAGACAAAAAATATTGCTATAAGCTTCGTTTATACTGTTATACGCATATAGTAAAAACCTGTTATTTTGACATTACAAACACTCTTTAATTTTATTTATTTGTATAGATGTAGGTATACGTATTTATTTTAGGTTTTGTTGGACGACATCAGTTGTCTACAAATACAATAGCTCACTCTCCCGTCACGACTCACAGCATTCGATATATATTGCAATCGATTCGAATCGATTATAAATGAAGTGCGAATCGATTGTTAATGTTGCACCCGAGTTAAACGATGCGACTAATTCGTTCTGATCGAATGATAGATGTAGCAATCAGTCTAATAGGAATCAATTCGAAGATTCGTTTCTGATTGATTAAGAGTTTAATGTTACAATGAAGTCATTCAATTAGGATTGTGATGTACTGAGGAAGTTATAGTTTGGCTGTTTCAAAACTTTAATCAAAGATTTCGATTAATACTTTGACAAAAATTTGTTCCACGTGTTTTTTTTTTTTTCTTGTTGGTGTCGTTCAAAACTGCCTTATGGATCTAGTTCAAATTAATGATATGACTTTGGTTTAGAGTAATGTAATATAAAACGATAGAAGCTACTTAAGTAAGTACCTACGTCAGGATAAAGTATATTTCATCATCATCATCATCATCTCAGCCATAGGACGTCCACTGCTGAACATAGGCCTCCCCTTTAGATGTCCACATAAAAATCGTCAGAAAAAAAAATCATTTAAAGTATATTTACACAACTTTATATGATCAACAATAAAATTGATCTTGCTTTATTTCTCCGTTATCGCCAAAACATATGTACCTACGTACATTATAACCAATTAACAGTAATTATAAATTAACGTAACGAGCACCATAAAAGTCGTGGATTGCAAATATTACCGAAGCGACAGACGGGCCGGGGCGTCGGGCAAACTTGACGCAACTTGGCACAACTTGGGCAAAGTTGGCACAACTTGAGGAACTTGGTCCGAACTCGATGAGCTACAAATAGGCATCGGAATTAAGTTTCTGTCGGTTTTCTGTGCGCCTTTTAATTATTTCTTGGTACCCCTTCAGGTACTTTGATCAGTCCCTTCCAGCCTCTTGATTTTCTTCGGAATTGACTGATAGGCACTTATAAATTGTAATTACGTTTGCATTACGACTTTCCCTCGAATTTGGTTTAAAAATGTCATTTTTAAATAAACCTCAGAAAAAGGGTCCGAGTTTTTAACTTTTGGGGCAAGGGTGTCAGTGATTGTTTATTAATGGGGTAAGAAGTGTCTCTGTTGACAGAAAGCTTAAGAAAAACCGACAAAAGATAATAAATGTAGGACAGTACAACTGAAACGATCTTAATTAGTCTAATTAAAATATTTTCGTGCGTATCTCCAAAAAATGGCATAGCTCCAAAAGATGCGCCTGCGACGTTTCAATGGGCCAACCCCATTCACTCGTCAGCGATCAATCAGCGCGCATGGATCATTACGAGGATCTCTCGCCGATCTATAGATCTACGCCATCTTACCCGACTGCGCATAAATCAAGATAGTATGATGTTTTATTTTTATGTCTGCACTTAATATAGTCGTTTGATCGCGGAAGAGTCGTGTTTTTGACTTTTTTTCTATAATTAACGTCTGGAATACGTCTTGAGAAATATGTCGATCAAATGCCAGACATAAGTCAAGTTTATTGACTTAAAAAGGATGCTGTGTGGTTCTTATTTCATTAAAGAGGATTGCTTTTGTAAGTTCACGCAATTGTGAGTAATGTGTGCTTAAGTAGTTCAAGTAGTTGGATCCTGAAAGTATATATGCCTAACCTACCTACATCTGACATTTGATAACTTCTTTCTTCAACCTTTATCCTCCCACTGCAGCAGTAGGGCAAAGGACTCCCCCTTCTACTCTCTTCTATGTGTTGACTACTCTAGCCAATCTCTCATAAATATCTTCAAGTCATCGCGCCAGCGTTTCCTAAGCCTCTCTTGGCAATGACCCCCGTCTTTCGCCACCGACTTCATAACAATTCTGGCCCATCTGTCCTTACGCTGTACTCTCAATTGTTATATCGCCTTCTATTCTACGATTTCCACAACAAGTCTTTCCAAAGTCTGTTCTTGAACTCCACAAACTAACACTATAAAAATCTGTACCCTGAAAAATTCAATATCTCACAAAGTTATTGGAGAAAAACGTCCCGAGATTTCCCCAATAACTTTTCGCCTTGCAAACTTTTCAAAAGATTCCCCCATAACGTGATGTTTATTACATGTGAGGTGTAATATTGTGCGTCGGTTTGTTTCGCGTCTCACGAGCATCGGTAGTCGCCAATAAACGTCCCGCTTTTGAGGTGCCTGCTCCAAAGATTAAGTTTTAATGTCAAAGTAGAGGAGACACTTGATTGATGTTATCTTTAGTTTTTGAAATCAAAAGATATCTAACTAGCCACGTGTTTTTTAAAAATTACTTGGACTATAAAACTGAAATTTAGGTAGGCAGGTAGTTAATAGGTCCATGGTTGCGGAATTTGTTCCAAAGAGTTACCCGCAATGCAAAGTGCATTAGGAGGAACACGAATGGGTTTTAGTCAGTAAGACTCTCACACTGCCTTCCGCTCAGCCCAGGGTGAAAGAAGTCATTTGATGATTTCCCATCATTAAAAAAAAGGTAAGATAAGTGACGTCAACTTCGCACGGATCTGAAGCTAGTTCTCTAAGGTCATTAAATTTGAATAGTGTGATTTTTTTGAAAAGTCATGAATATTTTTTTTTAATATTATTGTCATTTTAATAAGATGAAGTTAGTATATCAGTAACTGCCTTGATCTTAGATCTGTTATCTAAAGTAGGCTTAGCAAAAACTTTGGGAAAAAATGTGAACCTGCGTAATCAAAAAATGTTTTGATTGTCTTTGCTTAATAGTGTCATAATAAGTCAATTATCATTGAATTAATTTTACAATCTTGCAATTTAATCTTAGTATTAAGGTCATAGGTTCGATGCCTATCTGTAGCCAGCCTTCCGCTCAAGTTTCATGTCACATCTGCCATAATCATGGCGTATGCAGCATCCCTAACAAGTACCTCATTTTGAACACGATTGAAGATAAAAGCCTAGCTAATAACGCGCCAATAAAGCCTTTATTGAGCCGAACAGAATTAAGAGGCGACGGAAATTACCGATGTTAGCCGAACGTCGCCGAATTTAATAACCCACGTTCAGTTTTTAATGTACTTTCGTAGGGGGAGCCCGTGTACGGAGTAATTAATTGAAACATTTTATTAGACGATATTACTTACTGATTTATTGGATGTTTCTGATGAACGTGCAAAGATACATACAAAGTTCAAAAACGCATGTTGAAAAAATTTAATTGACTTCAAAACTAGACAAAACCACGTAATGTTTGATTGAGCAAATTGAACCGAAATCACATCTTAATACACATTTAACAAGCGCCAACCTGTTACAGTTAATTCCACCATTAACACCATTCCCAGTTGACCGGACCAATAACAAGACAATGTAAATCATTGCAGCGTACGAACGCTTCCGAACGACTCCGAACAATGCCGACGATACAGATCTAAATGAGGCGAGTTAAATATTGTTTAAATGCGCTCTTTTGGCTTAATCATAGGCTCGAGTGGATAGCAGGTGATCAGAGATAGTTGAGAGCGTTGACTTCGCATAGACCGGGGGCTTCCTTGATCATTCTAATTGCGTGGTTACGCAACTATCTACGGAACCGAAAGCGTGACAGATTTCTGCGATATGTATTGAAGTTAATTTTTGTGCGCAAGAGTTTGTTAGTTAAATAATAATGTTAATACCAGCCTATTACTATATTACTGCAGAGCAAAGACTTCTTCTCAAACAGAGAAGGCGCGAGGATTGATCACCACGCTTCCTAAACGTGGATTGGCGATTTTAGTCTTAGATTATTTAAAAGTCCTAGTTTCCTCACGATGTTTTCCTTCACCGATGTCAGTCATGTCCAAGATAAACTTCGAAATCAACGTTTCCTACTTACCATGTTTCAAATGATAAGGAAGGACTTATTAATACTTTAAAGATTTCTTCAGACTTTTTCATACACAGCGACAGTAAATATGTAGTTGTCTTTTACTTGTGACTGTCTAGCTTTGTTTTCCATTAACATGACTATATGATCTAGCTCAGCTCAGCTCAGCTCAGCTCAGCACACATAAACATAGCCAGAAAACACAGGACAAAACTTCCAACCCCTCCTTGAACAAATAACTAACGATTCACAGAATTCGCGTGAAACCGAACAAACGGTCAATAAGCGAACAATGCGCCCCACAAGTGTGTCTGTATGTAAAGTTCGCACAACAAGCGAATAAACGTCCCGCCACGGCACAACTTGCGCGCTACGCTGTACACCCATACTTGATTTGTGAACTTCGAACATTGGACATAGAGTAGGTAGCAGATAGGGGAAGGTTTTATGCCTACGAGTACATTGATTATTCAAGTCAAAGAACCAGAAATTTAAAGGAAATTTGAATAATAATATGATTCAATAGAAGCCAATGATGGCACACCTGATTTTAAAGGGATCTACATAAAATATGTAAAAGCAAACGATCATTTATTTACTTACTGACTAAGCGCGAAATTCCGAAAGCTACGAAATTTGGCAAGTACATAATTTATACTACGTCGGAGACGTCAGCTGATCTCTGACAGATTTGACTTTGACCTCCACTGAGACGAATTTACGGAAAAAAACTAGTAAGATTAAAGACAAAAAAAAATGACAATCATATTAGACAATTTAACGTCACACAATACACGGAAAAACCGCCACTAACCCCACAGAAGAAGAACAAAGATAGGCATAATACTTATCCTCAAACTTGTCATTTCTATCTTCAATATCTATTCACTATCAAAGTTACAGGTGCGAATATTGAGTTTTATTGGCGCCCGCCCCGCCGGGGCTGAGCACAAGTTTTTGATTTAGTTTGCCAACAACTACATCAAAAACCTAATCATATTTCCTATAGTCTATGTAAAAACAGAATTTTACGTGAGTTTTTGACATTGACTTTTCGACTTAAGATGGCGATTCAACAGTTATAGGCAGATCGGCTGCCCCATTTCAAAACCTAGCAAGGACCTAAAACTAAATTTTATAGGAGAGCGAATAAACGTAAATTAGATCAGAGACGAGTAGTGCATTTACTGGGTATCGATGATTAAATTTCACCACTTTAATGTGAGTTTTCAATGCTGGTGTTTTTGTATTTGGTAGGGACGTATATACTTGGTTAGCAAAATTATGCAATAAAACGATTTTTGGAAAAAGTGTCCCTTACTAGGTTTTGAAATGGGACAGCCGAGATAGGTACGTCGTATTGTATATAAAAATTATCATTCCTTTCTTTAAAAAATAAACAAAAGCTGTCTGTTTAAAAAGTTTCTCATAATCGATATAAAGTCCAAAATACAGAAACTGGTCTAAGGATAAGCTAATACTTAGTTTTAGTCTACGAAAGAACCTTGAGAAATTAGAATTGGTCTTAAATAAAATAAATAACATCATGAATGATATACCAGTTCCATCAACCGTTGATGATATAGCTAATGATAATACTGATGACTCTAAGACAGCGCCAAATTCTTCACAGGTCCCTCGTAACTCCCCCCATCAGTCTAACATTCCTTCCATCAAAAATGACGACTGTCTAAATCAAAAAGTAATCAGTATTCTCAAAGAAATAGGTTAATTGAAGATATTTCATACTCAATCTTAGTGCCAAGTTGTCACTTCCAATCTAGTAATATGATTGTCCGAACATCGTGGATGACTGTCCGACATCTTGGAAATATGTATTTTGAAGAAAAAATTGCTGGATTCCACACAAAAAAGAATGTTATAATATTCGCGGATACTATAACATTTCTCTGTGGCTCCCTTTTTCTATAATGTCATTGGATGGCAAACCAGCCGACTGCCCATCTGATGTTAAGTGATCACCGCTGCCTATAGACATCTGCAATACCAGACCTTGCTAATGCGTTGTCAACCCAGACACATAGTTGATATGTCTCATGTGTGTAATTACACCGGCACCCTTCGATATACGTCTACTAAAAATACTCCCTGTTCATAAAGAAACATCCACAGACTTATCCCTAAAGATAATGAATCAATGGACGCACGAGTACATACAGAAGTGATCACAAAAGGCACTTATTACCAAAACAACAAGATTCTACACAAATTCTAATCGCGTTCCTGAATTAACGGGAACACACGAAAATTCAAATGTGGAACGCCGGAATCACCAATCGGATTATCGTTCTACATGTATAAAAGACGAAAATTCCCGTTCTTACCCCTTTGCCCGACACCCCACGAGGACGCGAGGGGGGGCGGTGAGGGAGGGGGGTGCAGGGTGTAGCTAATGGCAGTACCACTCGGATTCATTAGTAAATTAGAAAGCGGATGAGTCCAAAGTTACGAAAATTCAATATCTAATAATGATCAACTCTTACCTGCCTATAGTCGATAGAAGGGTGTTTGAACGAAAATTTCGCCTTTCGAACGTTTCTATTTGAATTTGTCAATCCGACTTTGTTGAGAATTGAATTATTTAGTTTTCGATTCGACTCTGTTTGGGTTTTGTGTTTGTCTAGCTGAGGTGTTCATGCTCTGAGGGTTTTGTTTTGTCGAGCGATTTCATCAATAACGACCCTTTTTGGATGTGGAAAAATAGGTCGTGCACGTGGATTTTATTTAGGAGCTCTCACTCAAATTAATTACTTAAATTAACTTACACATGATTATTTTTTAGATAATCTGGTATCTTACCTAAAACCACAGATTAAATAAGCTAAAACACTAAATTAATCAACCCTCTCCTGCAACACCCGATAACGAACTACCAAATTACCATCCAAGGTATACATCAGACCCTTAAAAAAAATCATCAAAACAAAATTGGAAATCTAAGAGCCTAATCAAATTACTATGTAGACGTTATTAAAAACACGGGTTTTTTTTTTCGTTTAAATCTATTGAACGGCGCTTAATATCTCAATGTCGGTTTTAATTTGGAAGCATCGTGTTACCTTCCAACAGTTTTATTTTCAGAAGCAAGACAAGGAAACACGTTTCGACAGCCTACGTGGAAAATAAATATGTTGATCTCGC
The DNA here is from genome assembly GCA_932526535.1 of Caradrina clavipalpis. Taxonomy (NCBI): domain Eukaryota; kingdom Metazoa; phylum Arthropoda; class Insecta; order Lepidoptera; family Noctuidae; genus Caradrina; species Caradrina clavipalpis. Next base: position 843,474 of record OW052106.1, on the reverse strand, counting down.
GATGAGATGAAAAATCGACCGGGTATTTTTTTTGCTTAGCATTTTTTTGACAGATGTTTTTTTTTTATATTTAGCTTAGTTAAAGATCGATTTATTGATGACCAGTTAATGAACTTTTTTCCTAATAATCTGACAAAATTATCCCAAAAAGATTTTTATTATTTAAAATTTAAAGAAAAAAAAACTAAATCTAGCTCAAGTACCTAAGTTGTACTAATTTCGTCCCTACTAATATTATATAAGTAACTGCGAAAGTTTTGTGAGGATGGATGGATGGATATTTGTTACTCTTTCACGCTTAAACGGCTGAACGGATCCAGATAAAAGGCACTAAGAAAAATTTTAGTGTGAAACATTGGATACTTTTATCCCGTAAAAATGTACGGGACCCCTGAGATAATATATCAATTTGACGCGCACGAAGTCGCGGGCAGAAGCGAGTATTATACAATTCTCAATACATCAGCGGACATGTACAAATTAATAGGCAAATTATCTGACAATGGTCAGGCGGGCGAAGACGGGAGGGCTGCGAGGGACGAATGAGGGTAAATAAAGTCCAAAAAATATAGATCACATACATTCGTAGAACTGGCGCATATTTAACTTGACTTATTTGTAGAATAATCATATGTTCTCATTGGCTTGTTAGCTTGAAGTTAGAATAATACTGAAATGAGAATAGATGAGTTAATAAAAGTTTTTTTACGAATTTTATTTCAAAAAGTTAGTTAGGAGTTAATTTAGTACTATTACTAAAAGCTACTTTTGGTACCTAAGCTTTACCTAACATAGAATTAGTAGGTACTTTAGACCGCCCACTTGACTTTTCGTTTCACTCAAAAACAGTCAAATTCACGATTTTATTTAACACACCGAAGACAAACTGATTGAATGCCAATTATAGAATACTAGCTTCCACCCGCGACTTCGTCCGCAAAAATGTCACTGATCGCGGACGCAGACAAAAGCGCGGAATAAAAAATTAGACTATCGTTTCTTGGGGTTCAAACTTACCCCGGACCAAATTTTATCAAAATCGGTTCAGTGGTTTGGTCGTGAACAGACAGATACACAGACAGAGTACAGTATAGACAGAGTTGCTTTCGCATTTATAATATTTTGTAAATATTAATTGTCCACATATTCGCATAGTCTTACCAAACAATTTCCACATAAGATTGCATTATTTTTATAGCTTTCCTTTCTTCTTCTTTATAGTGTGGGCAGTACCTAAGGTCTAACGACCTCGTCTAGTGTCAGAGTTTCTAATCGCCATAAGGGCCTCTGACATGGTTACCGATGTCAGTGATGTCCAATTTTTATAGCCTTTACCTATCCACGTATCTGCTGTCCCGGTAATTGAATCCTTGTAACAAATAAAAAATTAATCAATATGAAGCAAAACAAACAATGTCTGCGTCATATTGACGTTCTAATCCTTCAGCTACTGGGCACAGAAAAAAAAACAAAAGCCCGAAGCCCTCCGACCGAGGCAAGGAGGGCGGGCGTCCTTTATCATATTTATTTTATTTCAATTCGGTCCGAATTTAATCCTTTTCCATTAATTAGTGACCGCTCCCCGTATAATGCGGGGTCTGACCGACCCCTCGCGAGGATGCGTTAATTTTTCTTGGCGGCTGCCGCAGGGTTGTGGTGTGGGGTAAGTAATAAGCGATCGACCATTTTTAATAACATACAAGGTCAATTTTACGGGTATAAAATAAAAATAAAAGATAATTATATCACTCTACCTTCGATTTGAAAATCCAACATCATTCCTTATTCAATTAAATTCCTGTGCTTGTATAGGCACAATAGGTACATAAAGGGGGGGGGGGTGAGCTTCTAAGGCTACTTGTTACTCATCATCATATCAGCCGAACGATGTCCACTGCTAGACATAAGCCTGCCCTAAAGATAGCCACAACGACCGGTCCTGCGCTGCCCCGCATCAATCAATTTCTAAAGCAAAATATTACTCATATCGAACAATAATAATTCCACCTACTTAATTCCAAAGGCCTCATGTACTTTCAAAAAGTAAAAAAAACAATATTCATGCGTATAAGCCCGCGCCCGCTGGTCTGTGACGCTCTCACCGAAACACATATATGTTTTCCTTCATTATCTTCACATTTTATAATGTTCTAGAAAACGGATGCGTTACTCATTGAGATTCACCTTTTGGTTATCAGATCTAACGTACCATGTATCATATTAATTGGTCGTTTCATGTTCATTATAATTAAATCTTAATTTTTCGGCTCCATGTTTTTTGTTAATACGTTTTTACTGTTAGGTTTTATAATTTTATTGTTTTAGGTGGGTCGGTTACACGTGGATTCGATTGGTGGCAACGCTCTTTGTTATCTGTATTCGGTTTGCCTCTTATCGGGAAACTGTTTGTGAAAAGCTTGGACTGAACTAATATTTTTGTTTTAAAACTGGGTTTTGTATTCGACTTCGATCGCTTGAATTTTCTTAAGGATCTCAAATAAAATGTTACCTATTATCATCATAGGCCTCTCCTAAAAATAGACACAATAAAGACCCCCCACGGGCATGCTGAAGGTCGCAGGAAATCGCTGGATATAGCCTATAGCACTCAAGAATAATGTAGCTTTTTATTAGCGAAATAATTTTCAGAATCAGACCAGTGGTTCCGGAGATTAGCGCGTTAAAACAAAAAAGCAAACAGCTGTACCTTCATAATATCAGTATAAATTCTTCAAATTTCTTCAAACACTTTTATATCAACCTTACAATCTTGAACTGGATTCAAAATAACGCTATAATGATTATGAGTCAGTTTTTTATCAACTACCTTACACCAAAGCTCATATAATGTACTCCAACCTTTGTAAAGAATATGAACTGTCGACATATCTATACGACAAACAGTAATAAAAGTCAGGTTGGCAGTTTAGCCATCGTAAACATAGGAATTGTCATACTTTTAGTCATTATTTCTTTTCTTTTGTAGTCATTATCAGTCATTAGGATACACGAAATGCCGATGTAGTTGCAGACGGACGGACTTGTATACTTTGACTCATAGATAGACTGTGCCAATATACAACGATGTCTTGTCATGTTTTAATGTTATTGCACAAATTCTTTTCCCAAATTATAAATATGACACAAACAAAATTGTTGAAATGTAAATTATGTATTTTTAAGTTGTTTTGCTGTATTTTATTTAAGGGTTATTATTGGAGATCCACGTGTGATGATTCAGGTAGTGAAGATGGAAAAAGTCGTAATCATTCAGGTGACAGAAGAATCATTTCAGCATGATTGTCATCGGCAGTAACGTAGGTCGTTCCTGAATAATTACATTTCTTTAAACTAACTATTCGAAATAGTAATCTGTACCTACTGATATTATAAAGCTAAAGAGTTAGTTTGTTTGCACTAATCTGAAGACATAGGTATATCACGGCTGTATAACATCACGAATATCGCGGATAAAACCGCGGGCTATAGGTAGCTACTTTATACAACATTCAATTGCAAACGAAATTTTTCAATTGTCTTAGAAATATTCAAATGTATTTTGCCTTCCGGTACTCGTTGAAATAACACATCAATGTTATAGTGGTAGTTGTAAACGTGGATACTCTTAATATAATATCTCTAAACGTGTCAGACTATTTACAGCACCCATTTTGCTCATTTCTAAGAATGTTTTTCTTTAATTAATTTGGCGGAAAAATTCAAGCTCCATAGACATTGCGAAACCTTTCAAAAGAAAGACAAACTTACAACCCTTAAAGTCAAAACAATAACAGCGACTGTAACCGCTTTACAAAACAAATTGTATACCATAAACAAAATAACATTCGATTGAAAACAAAAGAGTTTCGAGACAATGAGCTCTCAATACAAGACTCTGATTTCTGCCCTCTCGATTTTATTGATTGGTTACGACACCGAGGAAATTAATAAGTTTGATTGATTTTACTGTTGTCAAGAAAACAATTTCGAAGGTTTCGCAAAGAAACCTAACCACAGCTTTTGTTATGAATAACAAACAATAGAAAGAGTTGAAGAAAGGATGTTTTCAAGAAATAACAGTTAACATAAAACAAACAGTTAAAACAACAATGAACTAACATGAACGGGTGACTAACCCATTGCCAGAATTTCCAGCAATTAACCACATTGATCAACAAGATCTGATTGAAGCAAGTTATTTTCCAAATCTAACAGCGCAATAACTCATTGAATCATTAAGCTTACAACCGTTACTGTAATTGTTAGCCGTGAGAGTTCAATTACTAAAATTACACCGACTTAATCTATTGCACAAACATACTAAAATTTAGAATCAGATGACTTGAATAGATAAGTATTCTTTGTTGGTTAGTCGCCATCGCTTTAATTGTTGGTTTAGAACCGTGCACTTCGACTAGACTCTTTTTGAATAACGGATCGTCATTGATTGCTATCTGTGGTAATGTAAGTTCGGGTAGACAGCTTTACGCCAGGATTTAATCTTCAGAATTAATTACCTTTTGTTCGGAACCAATATGTTAATTTCTTACAAGTACAAGTATTTCTTCAATATCAATTTTAAGATCAATGTCAAAATAATTAATATACAAAACCACCTTGTGGACGTCTTTCAGAAGATTATCAACTTCTTTTTACATTTTCGCGAATATTTTAAGAACAATGATATCTATAATTCGTCGCGTCAATCCGTCCCAGTTTCACAGTCATCAAAGTTTCCCATCTCTTTCATGTTCAAAGCTATAATTCATCAATGTCGAGTGCGACTCACCTTTCTTGTCCACACAATCGAAAAAAATCTACTTTCTCACATTATGCTCATCTGAAATGTCTCTTGAGCTATTATAAAAACATTTTTGACGACATCGACGGTTTTTAATTATTCAGAATTATTACATTCTCATTACACTTCACACAATGCTGATAATTCTTCTTCTATTTTAATTGAATGTGCCACTTCCTCTTTAATGACTACTTTCATACTTTCGTGTGTTTCGACTTTCTAGTTGTAAACATAAAATTATTCGGTCGAAGTACATAGTTTCTGTTTAAAGTTTAATTTGAATTACGCACTTTACGATGGCGGTTTTCTATAGTCTGAATAGATAACTAGTAATGGTCGGCTTCGTGGCTCGCTGCGCAGAGATGACACGATAAATGTACATATTATGCCGGCAACTATGTTTTGGGTCCGATGTATTGCTGGAAAATAGATACGTATTAATAAGAATGTTAGTATTCTTTTCCCGTCCGAAACTATCTTGGTTCCAACTAAATTATTTACTTGGCTACATGCTTTCGTCACTTTTTTCTCTTCATCTGCATCATTCCCTTCTTCTACTTTACCATCTCCTGGACGTTTGTCCTTCACCTCCTGCCCACAATGTCACCACACTAAGGTCTCGATGACGACAGTCTCCAAGGGCGTTTATTCTTAAAACACTGCACTGAGTCAGTCAACGAGCGTGAGTGATCAATCTTGTTCAATTGAGCCAACGTTACGTAATCGGGACACCGTCAATTTGGTACTAGGTGATAGGAATTATCCGATATTTGGTTACAAGTAAATCTGGGACTGTTTCTATGATTTTTGACTAACATAGCGAGCGACTGTTTAAAAATGGTAATGGCTAAAATGAATTTTACAGAAAAAATGAATTGAATTAACGAAGGCGAAAGCGTCTTTAATACTACATAATGTAAGAAAGTTCACAAGAATCTTGAGTTTAGTTTCTGAAATCTGAATGAGTGATTACTAAACTGCCTCGTTGGCCTAGTGGTCCTGAGCGCGACTGCTACGCTAGAGGTCCTGGGTTCGATTCCCGGGTCGAGCAAAAAGTGTTATTGGGTTTTTCTATGAAATTCTCAGTAGCAGCTCGGAGTTTGGATTTGTGCCCGGTTAATGGCAATAGGCTCGCCCCCTATTACATGGGACCTAAATATACCGGCGAACTGTGGGTGTACATTGGTACACCTCTGCCTAACCCTTCGGGGAATACAGGCGTGATGGTATATTTTTTTTTATATATTTTATATATTTTTTTTTTATTACTAAACGTATAATTTATCTCTTAGAACATCAGAATGATCCTACACGAATTACCATAATGTCTGCAGGATTTAACATAATATTTAAAGCAATAACTAATTCTGTAGCAAAGCATTAAGACAGGGAGGCACACAAATATTTACCTATCGCTGTATTGGAACACTTTCCTGGAACCCTGATCGTTACGAGATGTCGTGCCATGTTCCAGTTACTGCGCCATTAGTATCTCCTGTTTATATTTCATATAGCATGTATGGATGTGTTCTTAGCATAACTACTTCTGAATATAAGGGTCTTCTGAAATCGCAGATTAGTGTGTTTATGTCTTTATCACTTGCTACTGCTCGTGCCTTCCATAGCGTTAAGTTACCTCTTAGGTTACTGTTCCGCTCAGATTGATCTCAGCGTGATGTTAGATAGCCTATACTATTCCTCAAAAATCTGGCTATCATATACAGAAAGTTCTTTTCCGATCTGACTGACAGTTCCAGAGATAAGCACGTGTAAACAAAAAACTCTTCAGTTTTATTATATTTGTAAAGCTACATGAAAAACATATTGGCAAAAAGGCGATGGCTTTTTGACTCACCATAATTATCAATTACTTTGTGGATTAAATTAGCTCTTAAACATCTTAAGTGTAGATTCTTAATTACTAATTAACAAACTTACAATTAAATTTATTAATGAAAACAACGAGAGTGTACAATGACTTTCAAATACAAGTTAAGACTTGGCTGATACAAAAGAAAGTTGACTGGCTAATATAATTAGACAAGTATGGAGTATAATCCAGTGATCTTTGGTTTCATCAGAAACATGGGTCTAGTGCGTAAACTATCGTGCGTGTTCTTAAGGAGTTTCAGATGAGATAAACACGCTGCGTTAACGCTGTATCTACTGAACGAAGCTTGTAATTATTTCTTTATCCAACACGCAATTTTTTCTTTTACATATTTCTGATTAATAAATTGACTAATAAACTTTATTCTGTGTCTGCTTAATAATTTATTAATCGCAAAACGTTCCAAGACGATGGGAGAGGCCTCTGTCCAGCAGTGGACGTCCTACGGCTGATATGATGATGAAGATAATGAAAACCTTCCAAGAACCTTAACAATTAGAAATCAATCCTATTTTTGATACCATGAGTTTTATTGACAAATGTCAAATCTGATATTACTGCTATCATAAGATTATTATTCCCAAAAATTGCGTACATGCCTGGCCATCTACAAGTCATTGTCTTCCTAAGGTGTGTCTGTATAACCGAAAACCGCAGCGAAACCGGCCGTTGTTCTGGCACCACCCTTCTAATCTGCGTCCATATCATCGCGCTGATAACATCTGTGCAGGGGCCGTGCAGTCACGCGTGTGTTCACTCAGTTTTATACTTTAGCTTTCTTTAACTAATGACTCATTATTTCAGTTTTAGTCATTTCGAAAATAGATATTTTGGTGGTACCGTTTTGAGTGTAATTGGAATCGTTTTTTTAATTTAATTTATGACTAGCTTTACATATACTCACGCTTTTTTCCATGGGTGTAGGCAGAAACTGAACGCCACCGTCTACGACTCTTACATACTCTTTTGACTCGGCCACGTTCATACATTTAGTCATACAAGCACACCGGTTACAAGCGCACCCGAAGCACAGGCGATTTTGCGATATAAAAAGTAGCATGTGTGCTTTCTTGTAGTTCATGCTTATTCCGTACCAAATGTTATCAAAATCGGTTCAGTGGTTTAGTCGTGAAAGCGTAACAGACAGACAGACAGACTAAAACTACTATTACTAAAACTAAAAAATTTGGCGACAATTAAACATATTTCATTGTTTTGTTCACCATCGATTATATCTACTGCAAGTACCTATATTTGCTCTAACCTACCTAAAATTATATGACAAAACACATCACCAATGATTTAAATTCCACAATACATTGATGGCCTTTTATAAACAATACAAGCAAACAACACCTTTTCATTATTTCACCGATCTAACCGCCAATAGCTATGTACTTCCGGCGATCGCTGATAGCCCCAATGATGTTACCGGAAGTACGTCACTATGGGAACTGGTAATTAGATTACATTAATTCATTTGCGCTCGCGCTTGTGAAAAATTTACTTCCTCTAGAATGTTATTGTTGTGGTTTTAATTGAGGATATTGATGGAGTTCAAATTGTTAGGTTTACCTAAATGTATGAGTTCTATTGTGTGAAAACCTTTATCTCTGTCGAAGGCTAATCCTTCATTGACATATTAGCATTCGTCGTTCATCATAATCTTTATTTATCATTGTCGCTGTAAAGATTTTGCTTAACGACTTTGGCGTGAATAAAATCTTATAATTAACTGGCTTCTGCCCGCGACTTCGTTCGCGTCAAAGTTGATATATTATTCCACGGGAGTCTTACATTTTTTCTGGATATAGTAGCCTATGTGCAGTTCCAAACTTATGATAGATTAAGTCTGGAACTGCACATAGGCTACTATTTGGCTTGTGCCAAATTTTATCCTCATCTATTCAGCCGTTCTGACGCGGCGTAAGATAACCTACAGGTACATTATGAGCTGAATTTACATGAATCAAAAAATCTTTGATGAAAAACTATAGTGTTCTCCCAAGTAGCAACAATAAACAAAATTCTCAAAATCCCTTCTCCCTTGTTCCAGCGAGCCACACTGGCTGAAAAAGAAGTGACCACGTTGAAGGAACAACTGGCCACGACCAGCCCGACCCCCCTGCAGGCCACGGTCCCCAAAACCAATGGCTCCCACATAGAACCCACCAGGGACCAAGCCACAGAGACGAGGATCGACAGGTTCAGTCCTGACATCAAAGAAGAGAAGCACGACGTTGATGACGACGTAGAACAGAAGATGGAGATGGCAGCCACCGGGAGGAGTAATAGCAACTCTTCGAGGAGTAGTCCCGTGGTTCACCAGCCCAATCTGGAGGGCGAACTTGCTGCTAAGGAGAAAGAGGTATGTAGACTATTGGTTGAGGACATACAGGTTGCCAGAGATGTAATGTTTATTAGACTAATTATGATGGACTGGAGAATACAAGATTCAACACGACTATATCTATCATTCGTCCTATAAATTCTAATCAAATCATGTCATATACCTATGTAGTACAGACACATTACATGTCCTATTAATGTACATGAATCTTTCCATATATCACTGCCATTATCCACGATCATAGGTCCATGTGGGCGGCCGTCTACCAGTTATGACAACACAAGCGATTGACTCAAACGCTGTATCACCGCTCTATTGCTCTCAATTAGAGTTGCGCTCAGCCGAGTTGCGTTAATTGACTGTATCGATAATATTGATTGATCGATTGGTGGGCGGCCAACATTTGTTATCGACGCTTAAATGAATAGGTGATTGTGTACATTTTAGGGAATTGAATGACTCAGGAATTTTGGAAAAATACGAGTCCGTTACAAGTAACAATATTTTATTTAAATTTCCCAAAGAAACGTGATACCAGCCTAACTAGTTGGTAGGTACGTAACTTTTTCAAAGAACTTTCAAAACAAAACCTTTTAAAAGAGCTTGTTAACAACACGACAATAAAACAGTTAAGAAACGCAACTGGACCAGTTAAATGTGTAAGAAAAATCGATTTCACTAAAATTTGCGAACACATTCACGTGTTGGACATGAAAACTCAATTTAGAAGTAGCGTCACGTGAGACAAGCACTCTTAAGAGGTGCGGAAAAAACTTATCATGTGTTGTCGACATTTCAACATCGGCGTTGGCACAACACTAATTGAAATTAGCAGCGCGCTCTGATCGCTTGCCAATGCCAATTAAGACAGAAAAGATAATGTCGTATTAGATAACTATAGCTCTTCGTGGCATATGTTCAATGGTAGATTTAGATCTAATTCTGGGATTTCCGGTGTGAGAAAAGAAATTTGTATCAGTAGATAATAATCTAGTTGCGAAATGGGTTAATGAGTACAGAGTAATATTCGTGTTATTGGAGGAAAATATCGCAAGTAAAAAAAAACATAAATTCCCTCATCATAATCTCATCACTGTAAGCAATGAAAATGATTGAAGATTTTTGGTGTACTGTGTAAGACAGAATATATTTGTATATAAGCTTTTCCCGTGACTTTCTCCACATTTTCTTTGTCATTTTCATACATATCCCATTTTTTTAACCTAATAAAAAAGAATCAGATAAGAAATCAGAATCAGAAGAATAAAGAAGTACTAAAGTACGCTTAATCTCCCAGCCTTTATCCCATTGTCAACCATCATGCTATCACTGACTCCCTTCTCTTTCATCATTCTCCACACAATCCATCTTTTCTTTGGCCTCCCTCCTCCTCTCCATCCATCCACATTTATATTCATTCATAACTCTTTTGGTCACATGCTTGCACAAAGATCGAAAGGTTAATAGAGTATAAGAAGTCCAAGAGTAGAATTCTCTAGTAAATTTTTCCTAAATACCACATTATTTCGATGCTGTTCCCATTAGGCAGAATACTATAAATAACAGCCATGTCGCGTGTCTTACTGCGTGGTTCATAAACGGTGATATTTATTTAGTGCAAGGATTACGTTCGTTCGGTACCGATCAATCATCCCATTGAACGTATCCTGTTTCCTTTGGCTAGGGATGTGCAAGCCGATTGGGTATCGATAGATCGTCAAGATTAATATCGATAAAAGTTTAATCTTTATTTGAAATCTTTGCATGATTAAAATAGTTTCCTTTAATAAAACCTTCATGTACTATTTATTTCGTCATAACCTCTACGATTATAACCATGAATGGTTGACTAGACGATCCTAATGGCTAGTTGCGGGCTTCCTGTTTCAGTTAATAAAATAACTTCCTCATTATTATTGTGCTAAGTAACCTCAGCAGTTACTTTTGTGCTATTCAACCTTAGCGTTTAGTAGCTTCCGCCGTCTTTAATTTGCTACTGTTCTAATTAATCAAAATCTATCTACAAATTGACTATCTATTCGAAGAATCTTATTTCAAGATTCTATCGATAAAATCCCACCCACAGTTCGCCAAACACATCCCTAGATCTAACCGACTGTCAAACCCAATTCAGCATTGCCCCCGCGCACGTAATTGATTTATTGATCGTACGTTACATTCGATACAAGATGAGCTGCGCTGCCGCTGCATCCTTTACTAACAATTTCTAACCAGTTGACCGGCTGACCTCGATCGCATAAGTCATGTGGATGCTAGGGGACGATCGCGATTGAGTATTGGGTTTTAAGGCCAAGCGTGTGATAAGAAATACTGACATATAGCTAGTAGATACATGACAGGATTAAAGAAGTTTCTCAGGTGTAATCGGTGTACTGACACATCCTTATCTAAATCTATCAATAATCAGGTCACGCCTAAAATGCTTGAAGCTTATGCTGATGTTATTGCCAGAACTGTAATCAGACATAAAGTTCATAACATCTTTAGAGTTGAAGATCTTGAAGCATATACAAATGATTGCAAAGTAAATATAGCCATGTGCGAACTTTCAGAAGTGGTTATTGTCATAAAAGAAATAATAGTAAATGTGTTGAAGGTTGTAGTTTGTTATGAGAGTCACGCATCTTTGCATGCTGAGAAACATATTACAATGTCTGCTGATGACGAGATAGCAGCTGTCGCTACTATGTGCGTAGAAAGTATTATATCTTAGATATTATTGATGGCTGCCTTCATTTAAGATATAAAAACCATTTCAATTGAGATCTTGAGTTTGATTGGCTAGAGATAATTAAACTTGTCGTGATGGCCGAGTGGTTAAGGCACCCGCTTCTCATGCGTGAAGTTGAGGGTTCGATACCGGGGAATAACCAATTTTCAAATCATATGTAGGTTGTAGTTTATCTTGGACATCACTGACATCGGTAAATCCGCCTTGAGCAAGCGTGGTGATCAATGCTCGTGCCTTTTCTGTATGAGAAGAGGCTTTTACTCTGTAGTGAGATAATTGTAGGCTGGTATTATTTATGAACTTATGTGTGTAGTTGTGTAGTCTGAACTATATGTAGAACATATTTGGCAGTAGGCAAGTATATAAAGCCATATACAAAGTTATATAAGCCAAGCTTACTGAAGATTTTAAACACACAGTATCAACAAAAACAAACATTTACATGAAAGAAACTACACAAACAATTCATGAGTCAAAAACAGGCCCCCATCCATTTGAAGTGGTACTCATCGCCAATGCGGCCGAAATTCAAAGAAGCCTAGTTGCAAGCGAGGCCTTTCAGAATGCACCCATTCATGCTTCAGAATCATTAGTCCATTGAATCACCGAATTTAAAGCAAGCGAAAACGCGGATTTGAAACGAATTTTCATCTCTTTGTTGAGGATTCAATAGCTCTATATAATTACAAGTATGTTTGAGTTTATTGGTGAAAATTGCATGCTGCTTTTTTGGGTACTAATGGGGATGAGAATTTAGATGTTGGGTATAATGAAAAGAATATTGTGTGAAATAAAACAGAAAAAACAAATCGATAAAAAGTAAAATACAGAACAAATTAAAGAGACAAAAAGACACTAAAATGAAAAACATGAAAGCTTCAATAGTGTTGAAGGCAGTCCTCGTGAACACTTGCACAGTGTCGAAACTCAATGAGTTCGCGATATAAAAGCTGTTATTTGCCGTAACGAACGCCTTTGTGCAGAGGAATGCCTTTACAAGCACTATCTTAAAGACGAATTACCGTACAACGCTGCGCGAGCTCCGGCCGCTGCAGGCACAAAGTACTATGACGCCGCAATGCAAACAATCCCCAGCAATAGTTCCGCGTACAAACTAGCCATAAACAATCCGATAAAGGTACCGAACGAACAACTTTTGATAGTACGCCGCTTTTTATGCAAATTCGTATGGCGTTGCGAAATATCGATGTATTTAGCGAGCTTCAGCGTTGTCTTCCGTATTTATTGTGTCACTTTTCTAGTTTTTCTATTGTAGTTTTAAGTTAAGGGGTTCGAGGAGAATCTATTTTCTTTGTTTGCAAGAATTATTGTTCCAGTAAAATTCGTCCTTGTACGAAAGAAACTCTTGTAAGCCGCAGAGCAATCAATAACATCTTAAAAACTTTCTTAAATCAAAAACTCGTGCAATCAAATCCAAAGGAAAGTTATCAAACGAGAAAGAGGACCTATTATCGGAATGTCATCAAAAAGGAATAACACAGCGTCACCCTTTCGGCAACTCAATTAAAATCTTTGCAAAAAATCCCCGAAGGAAAAACTTTGACCCTTCGATAAGGTTAATAAGTTCCAAACTGCGGCTCTGCAGACTGAAAAATTGTTTCTTTTCCTCAAAATTTGTCGAACAATCAAAGAGTATCAAAGAATACATGCCCAGGGGGCCGTTGTCACGATTTCTCGACTTACGAACCCTTTTGTGGTCTTTATTTTTGCGAAAATGTTAAATTTTATATTTTTTCGTTCAAATTTTAACGGACATTTACTAGGTAAGGTTAGAAATGCGTCACTTTTTTAGCAAGGTCCTCGTTTTAGCAAATCTAAAAGGAATAAAAACATTCACTGCGAAATTTGCTATACAAATATTTGTGGCTTCTTCCCTAAGTTCACCTGAGCAATGGCTGGTTTCTACCAACCCGTAATGTTGCCATCCAAATAAATAACATTTCTCATTTCCACACGATGACCATTCCTGTCAATTGGTTTGTTAGAATTAACGAAATAAGATTTACCAAGTGTCACTGTTATTATTATGATAAATGATGGGCGATGATATTTCTTTTTTTATAAATTGTCTATTTATTACTATAACTCATGTTTCCGTCTAGTCCAACTGGCGGTACTAGGTAGGTACTGCCCTACCTACGTATCAAGATTTTTTATGTCATGTGGGTGACGACTTTCTTGATGAAATGAAAATGGTGCATGAAACTAAGAGATGTAATGACGAATGCTATAGATAATGAAATAAGAATAGGTAACTACTTGATTTCATTGTAAAGAATTATTAACTTTGTCCACCGCAAAGGATTACTCATCGGCAACATAAGTATCAAGACTTTACATTATTTACTTATACATACATTGCGACAAAAGATAAAGAGATCTCGACATGTTTTTCTTTCACAATCAAATCAACAGACAACTTGCTTTATTCTTCATAAAGTTATTGAATCATAAACAAGCAGTTAGTAACATCATTACGCCGACAGATAGCGCCCTTTTGTAATAAAAACTTATTTTAGAAATGTACCCTTTTACATCTAATGCATACATGCACCTGTCATTAAATATACACAGCCAGACACCTGACATCAAAACTAGGTAAACATTACAATAGGTACGTAGATATAACGATGCTACTATTTAATTTCAGAAAGCAATAATGGTTCTACATAAATCATAAACACCTTTCTTTTTAGGTAGTAAAAATGTTACTTTCATCTCATAGATGGCGCTGTACTAAAATCCAACTGTAAATTATAGTTTAATGTCACTTCACGGCGCGACATGAAAGAGTGACGAAGCTATTTTTGTGCACACCAAAACGAAAACACTCGAAATTAGTTTATGACGTTTGTCTGTAGTTCGATTTATTTTAATTTTGTTATTTTCGGGGGCCATGCTCTTATTATGTGTCGGTCGTCGTAAATTGCTGTAGTTCGACACTGAATTATCTCCCGCCTGACTTGACTAATGATGGCGGCGGTAATACTAATTTAGACTTTATTGACATTTATCGATGATCGGCCACTCTTGCGCCGGAAACGAGACTTGCTACAATCATTTCGATGTAACACATTCCGACGTTCTAATTTCAAATTCGTTTGGCATAACGTTGATAATATTTCGTTTCCTTCATTTGCATCACTTATTTAGTTTTGATAAATCTCCTGCTTTCCTTCATTTCTGTCAACAACATCAAAGATGCTATAAGTATTTGATATTACATTTGAATCAGCTCCATCAAACTCTTATTTATCAAAGTTTTTAACAGTGACAAGTCCTATAAATACTGGTAATTCAGTGTCACTCACAACGTTCATAATTATTTGACTGTACCTACAGTACAGTCAAGTACAGTGTTGTCATCCCCGCCCCAGCTAGTTATTTATTGTTATCCATCGCAATATACAGCTAATGATAAATTTTCTTAACAACTGGAGCGATCTATCGACATTAATTTGCAGCGGTCTATTCACTGATAATTTATGTAACGAAGACGATGCCAAAACGCGACCGTCTGACACCGTGAGGAATGACAATATATCGACCGATAGATTCATATCGATAGATATACGAGTACCGATAAACATGACTAACCCCAAGCTTGTTAAAATAACATATTTGAAATAGAAATTATACGCGCAATGCACTTTCAAAAGATCATCAACATAAACAAGCCTTTGGCTGACATTAACATTGAGTCTCAATTGCAACTGAATCAGCTCTAACGACACTAAAGAATATAAATAATAATGTTTTCGGTAATGTAAATCCATGTTTGATTATAGATATGCGAGCACAGACAAACACACATGACCTTTACGTTCTGATTTCCAAGCAAATCAAAGAGAAAGCATCGAGGGATGTCGACAAGAGAAGCAATCAGATGCCCCATCAAACGCAACCTATCATCTTGTCAGAAATCGGCACGCACGTTAATTTAATAACAAAAAAAGCCTAGAGTTACATTAGAAAAAAGGACAAAAATAAATGGTAAGTAGTGTGCGCGTGGGCTCTCTCGCTCGCTCGGCGGCGACGCCCGTAATTACGCTCCAAACACGCGAGCGCAACTTGAAAGCAAATGTCAAACTCACATATTTATTTCTTAGTATTGAATGCTGCGCTCGCTTCTCGGAAGATCCGATGTAAACATCATCGTGTCGATGATGAAAGCGATCTGCTTCTTTGTACTGGATGCTGATTAGTCTAATTTTATCCCACAAAAAAGATCACAAATATGTAATTTGTGTGTACCGTGACAACGCGTGGCGTGACTCGAGACTCAATAATGACCGGAAAGTGTTCGGTACATCTCAACCGAGTGGAAACTTTGTTAGTCAGTCAGCAATGTTACTTTAATAACCTCGTAATTAACTAAAACGAAGACGGCTCGTCGAATTCGTCCCGGTTTATTTATACACGGTCCCGCGTCGATATTCAGAAGCCAACTTGATAGATTCATAGCAGCGAACATCAAAGAGCGTACATTAATCATAACTCACATCAATCGCCGGTGAAACATTTCTGTTTTTATTGTAAATCAGTATTAAAAAGCGACAACGTAAGCATATGAATCAAACGTGCGCCTCGAGACGTCGACTATGTGCAATAAATTCGTGAAAACGTAAATAAAAAAGTGTGGCGGCCCGATCGGACCACCCTGCGGTACACCTGTTGAATCTATTAACGTGTGCGCGGCCCGCACCAGATACTATCGAACTCGTCGCCGGCTGCTATGTGTCGTACATCATAGTACGCGATGCGTTCACAAAAATCAGCGACGGTCACATCTGTGAGCGTCGCCGTCGATGGAGCCGCGCGATGGCTCCGCGAGCTAATCGTGCGTTTCGTTTCGTTTTTTAAATTACAGCCGGTGTAAGTGCGCCTCAACTGCGCCAAACTAATAAAAGTTATACTTCCTACGAAGTGATATTTATGTATGTACTACGTCTGGCTTCCATCTTTTACGATCGTCAACAGTTACATATTTAATGTTCGATGTTTATCAACATTTCTTTCTTATGCAGGTTTTAGTGGGGCGATAAATTATTTATCATCAAAGACTTGCTTATTTTGAAACTTTTGTTTCTTTAGCGCGGTAATTCCTGGCTTTACAACAGACGTCACGGGCATTATTAAGTAAACGTCAGTATTCTTTTATCATAGATTTGATGTATTAAGAACGGATCATAAATTCAAAGATAGCGGATGGTATGATAACAGTTTGGCAGGACTCGAAGACGATGGGTCGTGATGTCAGTGTGTACATAGATGTGGACGAGTGTTAGTCAGTAGTTTACTAATTGACTCATTCTGAAAATCTGTGAAACACTGACGCACCGTCCGTCGTAATACTTAACAACGATTTTGAATTAAAACATTACACTGCTCCTAACACGACCTGGTTTATTACGTATGATTCAACGGAACCTTTGATACCATCATCACAATTGGCAAATATTGTCACAGAAAAATCGTCACCTCCAATTAGATTACGCTTCGCTGTTCTTCCGATTTCGTGACCAAGTCAAATGGTAGTGGGATCGTTACCTTTGTTTAGCCTTTCATGTCATGATTCAGTTTTCGATCTTACAACAAGTCCGTGGAATCTGTTTGCTATACAACTCTCTGTGGACTTTTTATATTTAAAAGCTCTCTTTGTCTTACAAGAGTGGTTCACGTTTAATAAGATACATCTGTTACTACTATATTTTGGGGACATCGTCTTCAAACGTCATATAGTGGAGAGCGTAGATATTCGGTTACAGGAGCTGTCTGTCACCAATTTTAAACCTTATACCCTTCTAATAAGGATTGAGGTTTCGAGAATTATTTTCACCTTTGATGTATTTCGATTTCTTTTTGTGGGAGCTGAGAATTTTCGATGGCTCATCGAGACACGACACGATGAGTAAATCAACGGGAAGAGATATCAATATTTTTAACGACTTATTCATAACGTGTCTCACGGAATTGTTTTGTTGAACTAATTTTGTTTCTGAATAAGAGCGTTGACTGAAACCAACGTATATTTGTTTATTTAGCTTAGGCAACAAGAGTCTATAGAAAAAAATACATACAATACTTTTGTGACCACAATGTGTACTTAAAATATTTATTTAAGCTGTAGATTTTAATCGAAAAAAGACTTTATGAACCTTCAAATTGAAAAAAACCTAAAACTTCTTCTATGTGATTAGGTACTATAAAAGCTAGATGAAGAAACCCCAATAAGACATCATTATCTCCCGTCAAAAGATGACATTCTCGTACAAACGCGTTAATCAGTATTGGATTGCCAAGAGGTTCCAACTATTCCTCAGCATTACGCATCACTTCATCATTCGTTTGATCACCTAATGTTTTATGTATGTCGTCGTAATTAGTTCGATCTCTTGATCATCAATATTAATTTGCAATTACAATATCACGCCTCTGTACCTGATTAGGTTCATTCCAGTTTGATTAAAGTTTAATATGTTTTGTTTATTCATGATTTACTAGCTATGTTTTTGTTCAATATTGAACGTTTCATCTTTCAACTTTTTATAAGGAGCCCATTTTAATGGAGGATTAAATTTTTTGCTCTTGTTAATAAATTATGGTTTATGGGCGTCTGGTGATAATTAATCTTAATTATTTGATTAAGCTACGGATATGGCAGTCATTTCTGGTCTAGTGAAGTTAAATTACTACAGTTTGATGGCATGTTAGACACTAATACATCTACACTTGAATGGATAAGAAACAGCAACGTATAAGACCATATTGATGACCACGCCACACACAACATGATCGAACGTGAAAGAAATAAAGAAAAAGATAATCACGTATTACATTAATCCACAGTCCCAATAAAAAGCCAATCTTCTAAACTCAATTGCGTTTTATAAAAAGCAGTAATTACAAATGAAAATAGCTCCAATACATAGGCAATTATCGTCGCATCTAACGATCAAGTAGTATTACACTTATCGGAACTACTGCCATATTACCTCAACTAAAACCTTATTGGGTTTCAATAAGAACCAATTTGTTCCGCGGCTACCGAAATCCACCAAAATTCGAAATTGGACTTAACATCGAGCCTTGTAGAGTCTAATATTGTTTGTTAGTCAAGTGCCTCCATATGTAGGGACGTGTTAGTTGGAAGTGAACACGTGTGCGGAATATGTCAATTCATTATAAACTTTGTGTCGTATAGAAGATGATTTGTGACATATTATAGAATAATGCGGTATCTGTTAGTACATGCATCCATTAAGGACTTATTGTTTCGTGTGTAGATACCGCCGAATTCTGAGTAATTGACGAAATTCGTCGGTGTGTGCCTGTCATTATGTGTTTAATTAGTTTCTGTCTGTTGATTGTTCGTATTATCGATTCTAGTTACGTTATCGTCGAGAAAGTTTCGGTTTTGGGATGAATGGGAAGATTTGTGTGATTCATTTATTGCTTAGAAGTTTAGTTAGAAGAACGAGTCATTTGTAGTCTGTAGATGTATTTATTAGTTACACAAGACGGTCTAATATTCATCTTTGTGATTGAAAATTAATTCAAGAAAGGAAAAAGCTTCCTTATTCCGTTGATTTCTTGTTCATCAAAAATTATAAAACTTTTTCGTCCTCCCCACCTGCAACTTCGTCCAAATGCAATTACAGCCCGTCGAAAACATTCTACTATTGTTTTTATTAAAATTAATTCTGAAAATCAATCAATTCAGAACTTTCTTGTCGTCCCCTGTAGCTGGGACCATTTTTCTCTGCCCCCTCGTCCCTTAGACAATAGAAAATGGTTATTAATATTCCTTGTAAAAAAACAGTGGTGCTAAACAATAGGTGTTGTTAATTTACTCATTAAGGATTCATGGGGTGTGCCCGCCCCGTGGGAGAAGGGTGGCAGATTCAGAATGATATTGGCTTCCTTTGATACATTTGGTTTTGGTACAAATTGAAATTTAATTTTATATCAGTTGGGATGTGTCGAATTGTGGGTACCGGTACTGAAAATTATAAGTTTTGTATTACATCCGAACCTTTTCAGATCTTTCTTTTGCTACTAGCTAAGGATACAATACAATGGAATTATTTTCAATTCAAATAATAAGCTGTCCAGTCGCAAAATAATTAATAATAAACATAAAACTTTGGCTATAAATCACAGATTTACAGAGAACACAATAGAATACACCATAGCCGATAATTTTAATAATACTTTGAATGACAAAACGTATGACCACGTGGCGGGGGTCAAAACCGGTCGCAACCGGTTCTTAATAAAACACCATTCAATCGAATTTCGTACAATCCACCACAAATGTAAAGAAACTCCACAATGACATGTCATGCTATTCTGACCTTTATTAATTTAATGTAAGGGCGAGAGTTTTGTAAAAAATATAAGTTGAAGCAGGGCAGTGATTGGTACATTTGATCGTCTATTCATTCGGCAGATTTGAATCTACGCAGATGTCCAGCTGGTCACATTAAATCGAACGAGATCTATTGATACGATTTTTTATTGTTATATTAATGGTCAAGTAAGTCTGAATGAAGCATCGCGTGACGATTTCAATGTAATTTCGAGCCCAGGGCGTTTGGCACGGAAGATTCTATTACTGTGTTTATTTCAGACACTTTGTGTAAGCAAACCTTCGAAATCTATCGTCACGATATCGTGATTTCTAAAATGTCAGGTGAAGTGCTGGTGTATTTGAACATTGCAAACGATATTCAGAACTGTTACTACCTACTATGCAAATTCATTCAGATTTTCGTTTATTTAAGGATATCTTCAGAAAGTTCGCTCTATATTTAGACCTCTTATCGTTTCATGTATTTCTGAATTTCCGTATTACCATTTTCATATACTTGGTGAGGCCTTGAACCAAGGTCAGTAGATTCCAATACTATTCGGTAAATCCCAAAATATGCTCATAAAACTGAGAAAAAATAACCGTAAAGTTATCACTCTTAAAGTATACATTTATAAAAAACAGAATTCCCGTTGAACAGAACACTAGAATGATTAGCATGTCATCCCTATCTTACAGGGGACACTTTAATTGAACGTTTTCTGCGGGCCCCATCGAAACAAAGGCGTCAAAAGGAATATTTCGCATAAATTATTTTTTTCTCTTTTTTACAACACTTCATTGTGAAGATATCGTTAATATTAATTTTTTGACACGGAAACACCACGCTTTAATATTCGTGATATAGCCCTTTGTTATTTTAATGGCTACCGATATTCCGTTTGCTATCTATAGCTGCGTCAAAGAAGTTTTCTATTTGTTCTCATTGCAATTCATCGGCCGATTTGGGGTTGGGATTCGTTCTGTTTCGATAAATAATTAAAACAAATGACTCGAGTCTGCTGTTTCAAATAGATTCTTTTTTGAAAGGTTTACTAGACAATAATAGATAGATAATAGACGGTACGGAAGAGCTAGGCAAACCGAACGCAAATGAAATGAATGAACAGATAACGCTACCTTGGATACTAATTATCTACAAAAATACTGCAGTGAAGTAAATAATTATAATAATAAAAGCTTGAGATAAATAAGGAGTAAGAGAGACAGCTTCCGATGGATAAGAGGTAATGACGCAATATGGAGCACGTGTAAGCAAAAATTGATCGTTAAACAATCGATAGTGGCGACGATTTAGACGGTAAGTCAATGGCCTGCTTATCGCGGGTCAATAATTCAGTATAGTTTAGTTGAGCGAACTCACGATTATCTGAACTCTGGCGCAGAAATATGGTTGTCAAAGTTTTGGAATTTGAATTGTGGAGTTTTGTTGGCGATTTTTTGAATGCAAATTTCGATGATTCTGATACGCCTGTTTTAAAAATCTTATTTAAAATTTGACTACTAAGATATTTAATGAAGAAAAGTACAGCTAGGATGAAATTCATATAATTTTAATACATAATCCAAAATGTCTATATTACTTAAAGTAAAGATTAAATCTAAGAATGAAAGACAGATAAGATGAAGTGTAAGATAAGACAAACTACCAAAGAAAGCTCTTCAAGCTAAAGAGAATGAATGTCCAAAACTTTGAGCATCACTACTAACAGATCGATACACGCATTTTGACAAAAACAATGTTCCCGATACTGTTGATAAAGAGGTGTTTATATAATATTTTTGTTTTACACATATCAGTACATGTAAGCCGACGGTGGTGCGATAGAGACCTGCATCCGTCCGCGAGTGATAGTGCCCGAGCTGATGCCTATCGGGAATATTCGGTGATGAGGTCGGTTCTGTACATTCTGATATTGTATCATCTACAGGTTTGATATCAATAAGATCTTCGTTAATAGATGAAGTGGTATCTAGACGATGTAAAGGTATTAATGTAAGTGAAACTGTATCGTTTACCAAGATGTTGTGTGTTTTCTTGAAAATGTGTTGTTTGGAAAATCTTGTGTATCATGTGAGAGGGTAATAGCGTAATTTCATCGTATTTGTAATTACTCATAAAATTGTATAAATTCTAAGAAGATTATTAAAGTTGTTAATACGTATTAAAATCTTTGAAGTACTAAGAATCAAGAAAGTAACAAGAGAAAATATCTGAGAAGCCTTCAAACAAGCAGACAGTTTCCATCTCTGCCTCAATAGACGGCTTAATAATATACAAACACAAGCAACAACAAACACGACAATAGTTACGGAGAAACAAAACGTTTCCACCATCCGTTTAGAACACATTAAGCGATTTACTTAATGTCTTATCACAGGCAACCAACAACAATCTCTAAGCACCAATCAATAAGATTGATATTCGATTGGGGATCCAACCGTCCTTGAAAACATCCGATCTAAACGCGCTACGTGAAGGATACTATTCTCAAAGTACAATAAACTCTATATCGACACGGCTCGGTCCACAGTGAGTCGGTTCCGTCTTCCAAGTTACGTCACTCCGAAGAGGATTGTTACCAATCTATCGGAATAGTTCTCTTAGGAAGGAGGTCTAATGCATTGTCGTTAAATTAATGCCACGATTTATGACAGTCGGAATTAGCCCCAAACGAGGGCCAGCAATGGATCACTGTTTAGTTTTATTGATGAATGTATTTGAATACAAATAACTGTGACATTATCCGCGGCGGGTGATGTACGAGCGATTCTGGTGTTTACTGATTTGATAATAGTGTGCGTTTTGGCTGGCATAGAAACTTGTTTGATAGTCGTTTGTAATGTTGATGGACTTGCGAATAATTTTGTTATCTATCAGAATACGGAGGTAAAAGACGTTACTGTGACGACTAAAATATCCATTGGTACCGAAAACGATTGTAAATCTGTCAATAATAACAGAAAAATGTAATGCACGTCAACGTAAACACAACTAGGCTCCCATGAACATTGCTTGTCGCCGCACCGATCCATCACGAGCTAATATAAAAATGTCAACGATTCGAGTTACTCAATTTGCAATAATTTTCAGTACCGCGGCATGGTTGAGCAAATCCACCATGCAGCCACAGTCTGCCGTGGATAATGAGGTTCGATTCCGCGGGAAGCAATTTTCTTCTATATTACGCCGATTTTTATTTTATGATCGTCTCGGAACAATGACGTGTGTGACTACTTGACTATTGTTGACAATAAATTGTCATGTGAGGCTATATTTACAATAAACGGTGTTTGCCAAACGTTTGATCAAATTCTTCAAATGCGACAAATATTTGTTGCCAGCTAACTGTTACAAAAAACAAAATGCTTTTGTTATCACAAACATGTTGTTTGAATAAGATATTGGCAAGTTTATACAAATGTTTGGTCAGGTTAGTACAAAATTTCGCAGTTGATTGTTAATTTTTATCTGAAGCGCCTTCGTCTCAAATTACACGAATATCATAATATTTATCTATCATTGTACATTTATGGTTCTCTTCTAAATCTTACACTTAGGTATTACTGATATCTTTGTTCGGATTCGTGTATTTATCATCAAACACAACATTTTTGGGTAGAATCGTCTCGAGTTTTCCTTTTACGCCACCTACAACTTAAGTCTGGAAAAACCCTTTGTAAAGGTCAATCGATGTCTTGAACACTCTAAAAGTTTGACCAAAACGATCGACAAATTGTTCAGCACCAGCCACTGTTTATTTATTTTACAAAAGAGGGTATTTGTCTCCAAAGACAATAGCTATTGGTGCGCAAGGGGGCTCTCGATAATTGAGAGGGGCTCTTTAATAACCTTCGATTATTTATTTAGGAGTTTCGCCACCTGAGGCTTTGGCGACTGACAAAAAACTCCTACTAATTATTTTACATTTCCTTCAATTGCAAACTCATTTCCAGCTTTATTGTGACCATTTTTAGGTTCAGATTTGCCTGTCGAAGGTAGTGTTTTCTGTAAAGGATTTGAATCTGGGAGTAAGCTGTGGCTTACATTATTTTTCTCCGCGACTTCCCTCGTGTCTGTAATTAAAGATTTTTTTTAGACAAACCCTTTGCATGCACTTTACTTGTGTTTTTTTGAATATTTCTTCTCTTTTAGCTGTTGAAATATTATTATATATCGTTTCTTCATAAAACTCGTCAAAGATGTACTTAGAAGGTACTTCCAAGTAGTTAAGTATCTGTAATCCGAATCTCAACTCAAAAGATGTATATGTATATGTTAATATACAATGTATATGAATACATATATGTACACAAAGAGGCGGTCGGGCCAAACCGATACACAATTAAAGAGGAAAACAAGAATACTTGTAAGTACTAATGCTAAGACGAATGTTGCGTAAAATCGACGCGTCTCCCCTTCCCCTAGCCTCCCCATGGCCGTAGGGACGTCTGATTTACGATATCTAGAGGAGAATGGGGTTTTGTTTTTTGCATTTTTTTATAAATATTCAAGATTGTAACGTCCTTCGGTTTAATGTCTTAGAAGACTGAATTCGAAAATAAACTTAACCTTCTAGATTTTTTGAATTTAAATCTAATTGTATTGCGTAGGCTGAAATATAATAATATCATTAATATACAAATTAACGACACTATATTTTTATAAATGATTTTTTGCTCACAAAAAAAAGATTCTAGGAAATAGGCAAAATAATCAACATATATTTGAAATATTTTTTTCCCAGCCCAATTAGCACCTAAATTTATACTAACTCTATGTTTTAATTTAAAAGTGGTGAAACAAATAAATATTAGGAAGTATATTTTTTGAATTTTACATACAAGTAATTGTATTTCGCGTGAAGCACAGCCCTACGCCCCCCGAATTCGGCGTTTTCTTTCTCTAATTGATAATTCTTGCGCGATCCCTCATCGGAGCTCCTACAATAATACAATTAATTCCCTTATGCCGAGACCTACTTATAAATTTCTTACGCACAACCCTTATTGGGGAGCATTTACATTAGACGATCTTCTAGTTTAGCATCAGCTTCTTGTGTTGTTCTTAAATCAATGGCTGATAGTATAAGCTATCAGCCATTGATTTAAAAACGAAGAACGAAGACGAAGATTTGTAAAATAAAAATCAAGATTACCAAAAAAAAAAATTGTATAATATTTTTATCTTCATCTCGCGTGTTTTGGCTCCAAAATCGGTTTCTATATTACCAAACCAAACTTGAACTAAATAGTAGTCACTTATTTCCGTCCAAACTTTGGATTGTACAACAGAAATAGTTTTCTTTCATCCAATTTTACTCATTGCAACTTCATTCACCAACTTTAAACCGTGCCACACATTCACGAAACTAGAATACAAAAATAAACTACTTGTTTTCTACCAATAGCTTATATTTTCTTTCCGTAAACTGAAACTATACTTTGAAAATAAATTTCAGAGTAACTTATAAGGGACAATAGGCAGTTTTTCTATTAGTTACTTTTCCGAGAAAATAGTTTCTTCCCCCATATGCTGTCGATGCTATATCAACGCTTTTTTTCGTATTATATGTCTATTTTCAACAATGCTTTTTTTCAAAATTATAAAGAAATACATTTAGGCATTTCAAATAAACCATTCACAGGCACTTTTGAATTGTCTAGGAGCCAGTCAGTAAAAAAAAGAGACTTTAAAGTTTACCAAATAATTTAGGTATTGTTACGAGCCGGGTATGGGATAAATTAATTACTACCACTCAGACAATTAAATAACTTTATTAAACACAAAAACACTTAAACTTAATCACAAATACAGTACTGGTCACTATTCGCTTAAATATCGCACTTCTAGTTCGCTTCGATTCGCTTCGTTGTATCGCCTGAATCAGACTGACCCTCGTTTGTCGGCGCTTGTGCTTTTATACAACACACCAATGTTCACGAACATTCCGGCAATGTCTACTTGTACCGAATAAAGAAATAGGTACCTTATGCCCTCGGCGTACGGTCGAAATTACAATGACAACTAACTTCCAACTAATAATAATAATAGTGGAATGCTTCTCGAAGCCTTTAGCCAAACACACTGTAATCACGTGCTTTCTAGAAAGATCTCGTACGTACGACGTAACACTGCCCCCTCCTTAGACATGCTCGTCCCGAGCATCATTAGCCCCGTAGTATCGGGCCAATCGGTCTACATGGACAATCTTAGGCGCACCTCGTAGACCCTTCTGTATTCGGTAGGTGACATCGTTGATCCTAGTCACGACTCGGTATGGTCCATCCCATTTTGCTTGCAATTTCGGGGACTTCCCCTTGCTCCGCACTGGGTTATGTAACCACACCAGTGAACCCTTGTCGAAACCCCTACTGTTTACCTTGCGGTCATAACGGGTCTTCATCTTCTCAGACATCTGTTGGCCGGATTGTCGAATATCGTACACCTTTAATGCACCTCGGCTGCGTATGTGGGGTCCTTTCATGGCCGCACAACTGGTACGTTTGCGACACCAGTCCTCCACATCATCTCGACAGTGGATCCAGTAAAAGCGTTCTCGAATTTTTAGTAGAGTCCTTTTTACCCCCATATGTCCTCCTGAACATCCATCATGGGAGAGCCGTAGAACATCCGGTACCTTAGCTATAGGGACAACCATTTGTAGATGACAACTGTCCCCTCGAGCGTTTTCCCATTTACGGCACAAGACTCCATCCTGGATCACCAAGCTGTTCCATTGCGCCCAATAACTCTTCGTGATGGAACTCAACGCAGCCACATCACTCCACTTAGGTTTACGAGCACCAGCTTTGACCCACTCGAGGATCGGTTTGATGTCCGAGTCATTTTGCTGAGCCTGCTGTAGGGTTTCCTTCCATTCATTGCTGAGATCTGTTCTAAGCATCCTCACGGGCACTACTTCCTTAGTCTCTTGCCTGGCACAGTGCTTACAGTCTTCAGGACAAGGTCTTCTTGACAAGGCGTCTGCGTTACCGTGAGTTCTCCTACTGCGATGTTCAGTTATGAAGTCAAACTCTTTCAAGCAGTACACTTTTCCTGATGGTGCACCTTCCATGAAGACTTCATCTGAACCACATTTCAATACTCCTTGATCAACGTTGATCTCGCAACGATGTTTCCGCATGAAGTCCAAGCCCAAGATGCAATCGTCCACTATATCGGCCACGATGACATTATGCTGATAAGATCTATCACCCAATTTTAACTCCACCTCCTTCTTGCCTCGGACGATTATGTGCTGACCGGTAGCTGTTAGTAATCGTATACGGTCGTGGTTATCGACGTAGTCCCCAAGAAACCGACTTGCTAGGTGAGAATTGACGACCGTATGAGAAGCTCCAGTATCCAACGTCAGTTTGCATGGTGTTCCGCTGACTTCGCCTTTGATGGTCAGGCTGTTTCCATCATGTGCTTGCGACATCAAGATTCTCGGGGTTCTTCCAATGCCAGCCAGCACCCGCCTCCCAGTCCTCCAGTCCTCGTTTTCCTGCTGTGGCTGGGCAGTCACTTCAGCCCTCCTTCCCTGCTGATCTTCTCTCGGGGTTCTGCGCTTAGGAC
This sequence comes from Caradrina clavipalpis, assembly GCA_932526535.1. Taxonomy (NCBI): domain Eukaryota; kingdom Metazoa; phylum Arthropoda; class Insecta; order Lepidoptera; family Noctuidae; genus Caradrina; species Caradrina clavipalpis. Next base: position 815,703 of record OW052106.1, on the reverse strand, counting down.
AGCTTGACCGAAGATGACCCCTTTCTCCGCAAGTGTAGCACCTAGGACTGTACCCTTGCGGCCGGTCGCGTACAGGTGATGCTACAACCTCCCTGACGTGGTGCGTTCGGTGGTCCTGCCTCACTGCCTCTACTTCTAAGGCATGGGCCAAGGCGTCTTTCAGCGTCTCATGATGCCCAAGTCTCACAGCGGCTCTAACTTCTAGGTCGCGTATTCCATCAACGAACGCTTGTACCAGATTCCCATCGATAATTGCAGGGGCAGACTGGTATGCTTTCCGAACCAGCTTTTCAACTTCGAGGGCCCACTGCTGTAGGTTCTCGGCACTACGTTGAACACGATCCTTCAACTTAGCACGAAATACGTGCTCCAGGTGCGCGTCGCCGTATCTGGACTCTAACGCCTCCAGCAGCTGCTCGTAGGTAACATTCTTGCCGAGCGCCTCAAGAATGTTTAGGGCCTGGTCTCGAAGGCCCAAGGTGAGTGCGGTCATAGCTTGCGGTTCTGTCCATCCATTCGCCTTCATAACGGCCTCAAATTGAATCTTATAAGCCGACCACGAAGATGTGCCATCGAATGGAGGCACCTTAAAGCCCCGCGCTGAAGGTGCAGCAACTACTGAAGCTACAGTGACGTCTCCAGTCTTCAGTTCCCCCAAAGCCTTCTTCACCCCAGCGATCTGAACTTCGGCTTCTGAGAGGCGATTCTCGTGCTGCTGTACCTGATCCTTTATCACCTTTAGGTCTTTGCCAAAAGTTGCATGAAGATCCTTTATGAGGAGCATCTGCTCGTCTTGGCGGCGGACCTGCTCCTCTTTGTCTCGCTGCAACTGCTCTTCCAACCGGCGAGCCTGCTCCTCTTGACGGCGAGCATGCTCCTCTTTGTCTCGCTGCAACTGCTCTTCCAACCGGCGAGCCTGCTCCTCTTGACGGCGAGCCTGCTCCTCTTTGTCTCGCTGCAACTGCTCTTCCAACCGGCGAGCCTGCTCCTCTTGACGGCGAGCCTGCTCCTCTTGACGGCGAGACTGCTCCTGTAGCAGCGCCATTAAAGCTGACAAGTCTGGCGCACTTGATGCTGTAGCAACTGCAGATGGGCCAGCGACTTGCACTGACGTAGGCTGGTCACCACCCGGTGTCTGTGTTGGAGAACCTCCAAACCGCCTTTGGTCCATGTCCTGCTGTCGCTGACTCCTGGTACGGATACCGTCCGTGTCGTCCTTCGGTAGAATCGGCATAATTTATCCCTCACTTCTGACACCAAATTGTTACGAACATTCCGGCAATGTCTACTTGTACCGAATAAAGAAATAGGTACCTTATGCCCTCGGCGTACGGTCGAAATTACAATGACAACTAACTTCCAACTAATAATAATAATAGTGGAATGCTTCTCGAAGCCTTTAGCCAAACACACTGTAATCACGTGCTTTCTAGAAAGATCTCGTACGTACGACGTAACAGTATCATCTGTCACTATCACTATCGGTAAATTAGACTCAAACCGGTTTTTCAGTTCCCTGATCCCGATGTCTCTGATGCCAACCTCGTGTACCATCTCCTTAACCCAGTCCTGTATGTGTCGTGTTCACCCTTCAGTTGAGACACCGGAGACTCGCTAGTAATTGCTTCCCCGATCCGAAGAGCGCATCTTTTGTTATCCGCTACACAACACAAAAACATATTTATAATACCGCGATATATTCGCGACTGTACTTATTTGAGATGTTTCTGTGCGTGTATTGGTATTACCCCTTTTTGAAGCGATTTTGACATAAGTAGAAGTAAGAGGGTCTTCTGTTTTCTTATAATTTTGAATCTTAAAGACGATCTTTAAGATTACTAATTCGATGTATTTTGGTATCCATATTGATTTGAATATTTTTCTTTATATATTATTTTTACGCACACATACTTAAATGTAATTATACGAAATATTTTACTAATTTTATCGACCAATTAAATTGAAACGTGCGACCTATATTCTGACCTTATGACCTTACCAATCACAAACATTATCTAACTTAACAAATAACAGTGAGTCATGCTGATAAAGCTAATTATAATGCAATTGATTTGAAAAACCGGTTTTTTATTGACGTTAAAATTAAAAACGCCTAACTGTAAGAATTTATATAATTATTAAATTGGTTGGAAACATTTTCATAAAACATACTTACTTACCTATTCAAGAAATTTGAACACCCTTTTGCTAAAGTAATAAAACTTCCTAAGTCTACAAAAAGATTGTAAGTTCATCCTAAAACATGACTCATTATAAACCTTTCAACTATTATCAATGATTTAGTAACAAATTGTGCGATTCTCCCCAACCTCCCCATTTCCAGATGGTTTGCCGATTTGGCCGGCGCGACTCTGTATATTTAAATATGGCGGCTTAATGTACAAATACAGATATACATATTTTATTACTTTATTTTGTAGATAATGAGAGAAACAGCCAGTCTTTGAACTGTTACGTAGGTCCTAATATTAAATAGGTAGGTATTAGTTTTTTATTCGTAAGATATCATAGAAACTGATTGATTGCTTTATTTATCTAATGTGTTGATCTCCTTTTTTGTTTCAGGTAAGATCAACACAACCTGTCTAGACACAAAATTAAATCTAGATAAATGCTGATTATTTCGAAGTAGGTAAGGTGAAACAGAATAACATTTAAAGCATAAATAAATTAAGGAAACGGAACGTTTAATTTCTTTTTTCGATGCTCATTGACATTTAAAAAAAGAAACGTCATCCGTTGGCGCCAACTGTCATTTACACATCAAAGTGAAACAATTCAACAGATATCAAAACAATTGCCATTAAACCCACTCGATTACCAGCAGTTTGTCAATATTCGAACCGAGCGGCCATTAATAGCGTTAATCTTTAAACGTCATACGATTAAAAAGTCGCGTGACTATAAAAAGGCACCATTTTTAAACGCGACTTATCGACTGTCACTTGTAAACGATAAGACGTTTGAGTAGCCGTTAGTTAAGAGCTTTCTACATCGAACGAAGGCAAAGCGAGCCGTATCGCGTCGCGTTTAGTCTGGCCACAGATATAGAAAACCTAATCGCGTGGCCGTGTTACTGTAGACAGTCCTTATTGGCTGTATAGATAGTTGTCTTGAGACTTTATCGTTTGATTCGAAATTCAAAAAGTAATTCTATTGTGACATGAACGGTCACGAAAGTTTTCGAATAAAAATAAGCGTGGTACCTTTAGGGCTGCTAATTACTTTTCCGAAGTAACTTATTCAAATGTTGTGCGTACTATAATTAACAAGCCATTTAATGGTAAATGATTTGATGTGAAAATATGTAAAAGTCCATCAAATGTCACGCTGGATTAAAGCGGCTACAAGTATAAAAAGGCTAAAAAGGGCTAAACAAACACTTAGAAAGTGTAAGTGTATACACACTAATTTACGATCCGGTAGAATTGTAAAAAAAAACGTTTGCCCTTTTTAAAGTAATTGCGTAATAAAACTACAGGCAAGTAATAAAGTCACAAAATAACGTAAAATCGATAATCTCAAGTGGAACAAACGCAACAAATATAAATAGCTTTGAACGGGTTATTAATTTTTCTTTCGTATTTAATTTTTTTAACTGCGCAAATATTCAAATGGGGCTTTTAACGATTATTTTTATTGACACTTTATGGTTCGGAAACTGAAAATGACTTAGATATGATCCGATGCTCGGACGTTTAACGACTGCACGCGAAACGACATTTTGGAAAATGGAGCGTCTAAGAATGAGTTACAACCGTCTTGCGAATTGAATAATGATTTTTATTTCTTATTGTATTTCTAAGTACCAGCTATTCATAGTGTCCGTAAATAAAACAAAATCTAACCCTTATACTCGTACGTGCAAAATTTAACCCTTCACTGGCTAGAAATATACAAAGTCATCAAAAATCAATGAGGCGTCTTCTCGCCAAAAGATGAGCGCATTAATCATCTCACACGATGTTACGACAATGGACAGAATCTATAAACACACCCCCCCTTACGAGCCACCCTCCACCCCCACACACGTAATTAATTAAAATTATTAATGACAGCGCATAATAATGGATAATCAATATTCTCGAGTTACAATTATGAGGGAATTAAGTATGCGGTGAACGGGTTAAGCTTCCCGCCAAATTGTTTGAAAAAGGAACAATTTGAAAAGTAAAGCTGCTTGTCATTCAACTGACAAAATATTTTCTTTTTTAAAAGGTGGTTAGGTTGCCAGTTGTAGGTCAACTTGAGAAGAGGTTGATGTTGTTTTGTGTTGTCTATGTCTGAAAACGTTTCTTGTGTTACTAGAAAAAACTGCTATTTAGTGAAACTTATACAATTTATTTAGTGCTACAGTTCTTATTAGTATTTACTTCGAAGCCCTGGCATTGGCCTATTTTCTTTAGAAAAATCATATCGCTTTCATGGAAAAATAACTTTCCTAGAAATAAAACATGACAAGTTTAATTCCTATTACTAATTTTCTATTCAGTTTTTACAACACACACGAACCCATATTTATATGATTAATTATACACATTTATTAGCAAAACTGAGGGTAGGTACGTCCTACGTAGTGAAGGGGTGTAAGAAAGGGTTGTGTGCTATTAATATTTATTTCGTATGCATAAGTTATACTAAGGATTGATTGCCAAGCGCCGAGAATTCGCCATTTTGATTGATTCGGTTAGTAAAATGATTCATAATTTTTGTTCGTGTTTTTATTAATGACTTGGTGTACTGTAATAGTAATTAATGTAGCTTATGTGGATTTCTAAGTAACGTCAGCTATTTTTGTTCAAGCACGAATGGGCTTAAAGTTTTGAAAATAGAACTCTAAATTGTTTAACCAGAAATCGAACAGACACTATCACTTGAGACAGACACCTAAATCGCTTACCTACTTACAAAGCCACAATTACTACAGAAATATATTTAAAAATTGCCACTTAAAACCTCGGTGCCTAGTTACGAACAAAAGTAACAATACAAAACAAGATAACAATCACTAATTGCACACCAAAAAGCAAGCCTTTAAACGCGAAAATTTGAGTGTGAAAAGTACGGACGATGCCGTGTCAAATACTATGGGGGTAGTCACGCGACGATCGCGAACCGTATTCCAACTACTAACACAGTGTCTAAAACCCCCTTCTTTACACCACCAGTTTGGTACACAGTGTCACTGCTGTGTGTAAGTGGGGTGAGCTCAAAATGTTATCATAGTTCGCCCGGATCCCAAGTATCGCATGTCGCACCACAATAAAAGTGCATTTGGCAAAACATTATATAAAAGTTTTTGCACAAATACGCCTAACTACGTAATAATGCGAAATTAGCAGTCACTCATTGTGGTTATAGATAGAGATTCGTTTCGAAACAATGGTTATTTATAGCACTTCATAGAAATCATAGAATTGAACTGTGAAACAAAAGACTGGTAGTATATCGGGCAAGTTTGCCGAACGACAAGACAAAGAATTTAAAAAAGGAACTATATTACCATACTCTTTAGGAAATAATTATAATATCTTAAAACAAAATATTCTAATTAATATAACTAACAAAACTTGACATTATCATCCAAAAACCTTATCCAAACTGCAACTAAAATAAAATCGTACTTTCAAATCATTCTCTAACTCCAAATCTCTACACAAATAAGGACGGACAAACAGACACTGTACACACATACAGTATCAGTCGATCCCCCAGCAATATTTTAAACTAACCCTTCGTTTCAACCCTTTGATTGCGACTTTGCGATCAATCGATTGGGCCCTAACCACCCCTTATTATTTACCGATAACTTCAATATATAAAACACGCTATATAACTTCTCATAATTACATGTAGACAATTTGACAACCCTAAAAAACCCTTTAGTTACGCCATGTATAAAAATTGCGAAGATTTAATACGTTTGTGAAAGATAATCTCAGAAATTGCTGTACCAATTTGGATAATTCTGTCTATAAGTATGTTTCTTTGGTTAATAATTCGTGTTGGTACTCGCATCGTCACGCTATGCCAATAAGAAGTCAAATAGGAGTTGTGTATGTGTCCTTAAGTGTTCAATTGTTCATTATTCTTGAGACACGTGTATGTAAAAGACGTTTGTAAATTAATTAACACACATTATTAGCATACAATGTACAAAACTTATCTTAAATTACACTTACAGCTATCGTTTTGGGGAAACAACCATTTTAATTACGAGTATTATTAATAAGGATAAATATCTTCCTTCTTTGTTCTATTTCATCTTCCCTTGTGGTCATTATGGGGTTACGACCTCCAAAACATGCGTGAAGATAAAGCCTAGTCTTCATTCACAATAATTATCGAAAGTACTCCACACGATAACCGATGAAAACCCAATACCATCATAGCGATGTCCAAAAAATCACCCCCTGATTTGTCACCCCTGACACACACACATACACAAATCCGTACACACTAAGACATGTAAGTTTTCGATAGGGTTCAATCGCGATTTTTGATCCCCATCTCAAATTTGGTCCCGAGAGAACCCACCCTTTTTGATCCCACTATGTACAAGAATTATACATTATAGTTGCATACATACAAATTAAAACTGCACCCTTGGGTGTTACTTTTGGGGCAGTTCCATTTAACTATAAAGTTGCAGGTTCGAAAGACAATTTGGTTATTATAAAACAGCGTCGATTCTCGTACCAACATGAAGAATAACTTTCTTGAGCCATAAAATCGATTTCCCATCCCATAGATTCATTATTAAAAACTCTAACATACAGCAACCCTTCACTTGCCTCCAGAAAGCTCCAAAAACACCTTTTTTCCAACCTCACTACCCCAGTAACCACAAAAACCCGAAACGATCAACAGAATATCCCAAAATGATTCATAATATTGCAAATAAAAACAAAAGCAGACGACAGTACCATCCAACCCTCAAAAAACAATAAAAACATATAGTACGCACCTCAGACGGACATGCGGAACCCTCTCGCATAGAATTAACCCTTTCGATACAGAAAGGTGAACAACCCAGTTAAAAACGGGACTTTCTTGTACCGCGTTAAGTTAGGAGCGGATCGCGATTTGAGACAGAAGTCGATTGTCAAATAGTGCCTTGATGTTTTTGCACAATAAGTAGGTACGAGTACCAATGTGACTTCTTCTGATTACATATAATGTACTTTCTATGTTGTCCCTTCACATCACTGGTATCAGTGAAGGTGAGATTCTTGAGGAACTCTGGGCTATCAGCAATTGCCAATCCTCCTTGAGCAATGCTCATGCACTTTATAAGAAGAGGCATTTCCCCACAATGGGAAAATAATAGGCTGTTTTTTTTTCTTCAATATGGATTCTGATCTTATTTACTTACAAGAGATGACTTAATGTAAGTATGCTATGCCCCGACGTCTCTTTTCAAATCAAACTACGCCAAATTATTGACATCTATCATTCATCTTTCAGTCAAATCCTCCAGCTCTCCTGACTTGTTCCATGTACTCGTATTTTATCCGCAGGGTGACACGCATGCAAACGAATATTCATATCGAACTTAAAAAAAGGATCGTTCATTTAGAAATAATCTGGAACGCGTCCAAAATGTCCGCCTCGTTATTAATTTCTAGATCAAAAGCTTTTGTGTAATTGTTGTAATATTGATACGTGATATATTCCATATGAATAAGTAATAAAAGAAAGGATTTCTTACTGTTATACCTACCCTATTAAAATCATTAACTTACATATTGATAAAAATATCATTAAAATACTTTCAAAGCTCTCTTTCAAAGATTGAACTCCGAAAATCTGTAACAAATCATCCTAAGATAGAACAGAACTAAAAATACCCCACCCCAAGTCAATGCATCACCAAGAATTAATATAATTCTTGTCATTAGACGTCCGATCGCCGCGACGTCTTCGCTACAACTGACAGTTGACATTGACAGCTCGTTAATGATGGCTGACAAGAGGCGCCCTCTGACGGCCATCTTGCCAATTTTGTTGTGCGTTCTTGAACACGTCTCGATGTCAACTTGGTATATTAAAATATGTTTAATTATCTGTACATCAGTCTCAAATATGCTGAATTGGTATTCGAAGAATTGTGTTTAGGGATGTTGATAATGCGAGATAATGATAAAAATAACTTTCGAAATATCCTATCAAATTTTCGCAGAAGCAAATAATCATTAAGTATGATAACATCACCATCCGATCAGTGCCAAAATCTCAAAACCGTGGACGAAAACCTTACAAACTCCGAGTAATCAAAACAAAACGTTCATCATTAAATATCTGCGTACGATCGCTGGCAACTGAAAAGTAAATTAATTCTGGAAGTGGAACAAAAAAACTGCAAAACAATAAGACTTCGGAGGAAACCGCACAATTCGACCGCCATTAATTATTCAGTGTCATCATCCAACGACGGATATCAACGCTCATAATAAACTCGTATTTTGTATTATACATAATATGTAAGTATTCTTGAGAATATTCGAGAATTATGTTGTGTTTTCATTAGCTGTGTCGAACTTACTAAACTTGATTAGTGGAATATGAGATGAAAACCTTAAAAAAAGAAAACTAATTTGAAAGTACAGAAACTATTTTCTTTAAATTCTGAATTTGAAATTATGAAACACTTCAATGTTGTCTATACCCCATCCTCTAATTCCAATTTCAAAATAAAAAAACTCCGTACCAAGCTTAGCATTCATACAATGAGCACAATTTATTACAATCAATACACACACACATAAACAATTATAAATTCGGCGCACACACACAAGTTTTAACGAAACTCATGCATATTTATAAACTTAATGTGTATATTATTTTATATCTGCGTCTGTGTGGGTGCGGAGGGTCTTAATAACAGATATTCAATCAAAATCAACCCCTTTTCCTGTCCGATATCTTTGCACTGTGCATCTCCCCTTGTCGGTTTTGTTTTGGTAGTAGTATGTATACTTATGTTGACAATTGGTAATGTTGTTCGTCATATTTATATTGGAAAAGTCGAATAAACTTAAACTTTAAAACATTCATATTCTATAAGAAGAATACTATTCTTAGAAGTCATTTCTTATTTTACAAATCCTACAAATCAATTCTTTGGCACACCGTATTCAGTTTGGTATAGTCTTTCTTGTTATCAAAGTGACGAAAGAAACACAATACACTAACCCATTATAGTTACAACTACACACCGTGTAATTTAAAAAACTTCCCCGTCATTAATATTTGTAAAGATTCCTGTGGATCTAACGTCGAGTTCCTTTCATACTTCTATGACATTTGCATATGAATACCTTCGTCTTTCGTAACAAAACTATAACAAAGAATAAAACTGCGATAACTAATCAAGGCTCACGAATAAAGTCCCCCAATTTCTGATCTTAAAAAAAGTAACATGGCGTCTTCAAAACGTACAAAAATATTTTACCTAGACGATTTACTCATTTTTCTCAAACACCTTTCGTGTTTTCATGCAAAAAGTCCCCCCTGCTTTAAAAGTAATGTCCATTTCAATGAAACAGGAGCAAAACTCCATCGCTTTACGCAAGAAAAAATCTGCACTCCAATAAGATATTAGAAACACCAATTGCGTATCAGAAATTTACAATTAATAACGAGTCGGCCAAAACAAAAGCGTGGGCAGACGCCAAAAAAACGGGGAAACATATAATGCATCAGTGAATCGTAGAATTTGAACAGTATCGTGGAACGGGGTGTATAAAATGTATAAATCTTTCGGGGTGGTCGTCTGGCAGGACTAGCCGTGCCTGTGTGTAGATATTTAAAATTATTCCCTTTGATACGGAAAGATAATTTCATTCGCAGACTTGCAGCGTCAACAGAAACATGAATTAGAATGTTCCTAATTTAAACTTATTGGATTGATTTGTACTCGTAGTTGGCGATACTGGAATTAAAGAAAACTTATAAATACGAACTTCGCTTAATAGTTTAGAAATCGCTATAGACCTAACTATTGTTCGCTTTTAGATTAGTTTTGGAAAAAATCTAGTTTAGTACTCCAAAGAAAGCTGTACAAGTTTTGAATTATGTATAATTAATACTTCGACTAATTACTTAGTTTATTTTATTCGGAATCATTATATTTTTAAACCTTAAGAAACTTGTCTATAAACAAAGTTATTTTCAACGACAATTTAAAAAATTATACAAAAGTCTTGTATTAAAATTCTAGTATCAAAACTAAAAGTAGCCGTCATTAGTAATTTGAATTTGGAACCAAATATTGTAAAATCAAATGGTTCGATGGTACAGCACGTGACACACGGCGTAGTCGGGAAACTTTTTCCCGACGCAACGAGTTCGCTCTGAAAGTTGCTCGGCCTTTGTTTCGCGCAATCATACGCTACGTTGTAAGGATGCGTTGCGAACCGCGATCTCCACTCATCCTTTTGCCAACAGTACTTTGATTTCCGAACCGCTTTGATTCAAACTTTTAAGCATCCCGTGTTTTGACGTCGAATATTGCATTTCCGTGTGTGTTTAATTTGATATTTGTTTGGAACTACACCGCCCGTATATCATCTATATTTGAAATTCAAAACTTCAAACGGCGATTCCGATGAACGTTATTTAAAATGTTCCGACGCGCTGTGATCGGGCCAATAACACTCAGTTTCTAGTTATTCTCATTGTATACAATCTCACCCCACGTAGACCGCGACCCTCCGAGAAAAAATAATAAATTATTTTAGTTAGTATGCAAATAAGAGCGGACCGATATTTTAACCTACACCCCATTGAAATAGCGCATTTTTTTAAATATCTGTTCTTTATGGTACGGAAGAATGTGCTTGTTTTTAACATTTGAAATTGGAATCATAAATAGTTGTAGTGCAAGTACCCGCTGGTTTAGAATTGCTAATACGATAGTGATTCTGAATTTGGAATAGTGATTCTAAATGCGAATTCAACGATGGTTTGAAATGATGGCGCTACACAAGGCCCCTTCAACATTAATCTAGATCTTAACGCGTGCGGCTGTGTGTGTGCATTGTGTGTGTGAGACAGGGCAATGATATTTAATTCGAAGGGTAGAATTTCTCATCGATTTTAATTTTATGCGCGCATCCCGTCTCGGCGTGTATTATTTGTTTTTTATGTAAATATTCTCGATCTCTTATTCAGACGAGTGGCGTCCATTTTGCGGATTTTTTCCCTTTTCACATATTTAGACGTTGGAATATTTTAATATAATGGGTTTTGTGTTTGCATACTGGCATAACTTATTTGGAAAATTCTAATTTGTTCTAGCTATCTGTGTGTTGTCCCGAACTTTCCCTTCGTGTGGAACTTGTGCCGGGCACTTATAAATGAGAGGTGTAGAAAGAACAGACTGGCATTTTTTTTTTCATATTCCTGTTTTTATTTTATTTGAAATATTTTGCAGACTAACGAAAACTTAAGCTACGGCAGACGGTTCAAACATAGAGCCATTCCTATACAAACAGATACATGATAGACACAGTATCTTATATTCTAATGAAGAGGTCAATGACGTAATTAGGGCGCCCCCACACACACACACAAATACCTGTCGATATATCAGACCCACCCCTATAAACCCACAAAATTAATATAGCCGAGAGCTACGTCAAAAATCATTATATTTTATGGGCGGCCAAAATAAATGACGCTTATACGGTACTGGTGGAAAGTTTATATTCAAATTTCACTCAGTCCGTCGGTCCGGCATCTCCAAGGATCAATTTACATATTTTCACAGGTTTCCACGATTACATTTAATGTTAGATATGTATGCGGAACCGTGGGCGTTAAAGATACTTTCCTGTTTTCGAGCTCACATGCTGTTAGATTGCCTGGCTGTTGGGATAGTTTCCTTCGCGTACTTTATATGATGGCGGATATTAAAATTAAATTTGACAGTTCTCATGTTTTCTAAATTCAAATGTTCAACTGGTAACATTCAAATAATAGAACGCTCTAACTTACAAAGGCACACGAAAGCCATAAACAAAAAAACAACACAGACACGTGTTACGTGTCAAGATGTATTTTCTTCGTCAAACTTAACGTATTTTCTAATTACACGTGTGTTTTATACAATGTAAATTCCAATTAATTCTTGCGAATACTAAATAATGAAAACAAAGGTTTAAACGTATGGCGTCTGTACAGAGGACCATAGAACACGCAAATTAATTCCGAAGAAGGAGAATGTCAAAAATAAGTTAACGTCAAAGCATATTCAATTAAAATAATGATAGGGATGTGTTTGTTACGTAAATAATGATGTCGGTTTGTGTGTTGGTTTGCTTATTTTTGGGGGAGAGGGAAACATCTCGTGTGAGAGGCACACCTTGTACTCACCATACCTACCACTCCTAAGTATTTTATTCGCGTGTTATTCTTCGCTTAAACGATGTTTGAGGAAGCCAGAACTTTGGCGAACTTACACGAGTATACTGAACTAACTAAGTACAACGAATGTGAGATTGATTTGCATAAATGTTTAGTCTGCATGAAAATTAAGTTTGTTTTCAGTTCTGCAGTATTCGAATAAATTCGGTCCAACTACAAGAGTACCAATTGAAGCCCCTCAAATCTGAAGCACACACTTGATCCGATGCATCTACGAACCGCCCGAAAATCATAACAAGTAATATTTTAAATTGAACACGAAACAGGAGCAGCCGCAGAAACTAAACGCCACAGAATCAATTCCCGTCTACGAATTAAAAGCATTAATAATACAAAATTTGATTATCCCATAAAAGATTCGGGCCATAAAACTCATAGTTGCTATAGTGTGCACCGTTGCCGAATGTACGAATTAGGAACCCTTTTGATCGTATCCCACCCTCCACCACGGCGGCCCGTCGCCCGCTCTCGCCTGCCATTCATTTTCATAATAAAATCGTAACAAACGGCGCAGGTAACAAAATATGGAGAGAGATCCAAAATTTATGTGAACGCAATGTGATTATTTATGTCGAAACTTGAGATTTTGCTAGAGATATTGTCGGCAAGTTGGATGTATGGCCGCTGGGATGACGGACGCGAGATTTCGATGATATACTGTGCCATGTTGGGCTACTTCGTGTTATCGCTGTATTGGACTATAAACATAAATATGAAATTGCTAGTTTTCAAGATTGTGCTATTGTGCCATTTTCTAAAATCATCATTCGAAACGGCACTAAATGTCTCGCTCCAGAAAATAATAACCAGCAATACTTCTCAAAATCGCGTATTTCATAAGTGGTTATATCATAAAACAATAGTGTAACCGCATCCTCACCTCCGCATCTGTAGGAAGGGCCCAATCAATCTGTCTGTACGAGATACAGCCTCCAAATCTAACTATTGTTCACGAATAGGGAAATTTCCATTTGGATTTATTCATTTGTCTAACTATTGTCGGGCTTTCCTATTTTGTATATTAAAATAATTGTTTTGCCGCCAACATTTCGATGTTCTAAATTCAAACTCGTGAATTTACGTATGTGTTTTGTGCCAGTGTTGGATTAACCATAGAGTTCAAATATCGAATTTTAGTTGATTTATATTTAGTATGTTTCGCATTTCAATTAAATGTCATTTGTAATTAATTTCTCAGCCGTAAAATCGACGTCTTATTAATACTTAAATCCGAAGCCTCAATAAACGTTCCATTTCACATCGAAAACCGAAAAGCCGTTGTATAATAAATTTAACGACAAATTCCGATAAGAATCGGCGACGCACAGACCCAATTTTATAGATATAGCTCAATTAACAATTGGTTTCAATCGCGAAGACATTTCGTATAATAAAGTGTCCCCCCACGCGGGGGTGCCTTCAGGCAATCTTATTTCTGTTTGTAATATTGCGGTGTCAATTTCGCATATTGAAGTGTGAGCACGAATATGGAACGCCATTGTTTGAATCTATATTGTCTATGAACTTGCTTGTCTCTGATCTGGTAAATTGGATCCTGAGGCTTCGTTGAAATTGGAACGGGTTGAAGAGTATTTTAAAATTCAAGGCATTTTCTTTGTTGGAGGATAAAGTGGATAGTAACAGCAGGTTTCAAAGGGGATGATTAACAAAGGAGATGTTGTTTTTAAAGTCAAACACGTGCTGACCCAATTAGATCACTCACCACACAAATCTGTACAAACACAATATCCGCTCGTTACAAACGTTTGTAAACAAACAATCAATGAAAAAAAAAACGCAAACATGTAAATAAAAACGCCAATAATCAACCGACACAAAACGATAAAAAAATAAAACCATTGTGTGCAAAAGAATTACACACAATATCCAATTGTGGTTCCGTCAACGAGGTCTGTAATAAAAAAACCGCCACCCCACGGAACCCGGGCATTAATATCAATCTATCAATAGCTCTCAATACAGAGGCGTGAGTGATCAATAAACGATAACAAAAAAATACCCTATTTTTTTCGTCCCCCCTCTATTACTATTTTATCGATGATTCGTATCGTCTGTTTTGATTGGACCCTCTACAGCGTTGTCTATTGAATTATCGAGTATCACATTTTAATTCCTCAATGTGATTTATTCCGATTCACTTTAATTTATTCCGATTGAATAATTCGATTTCGGTAATTGTTTACGGTTATGACTTAATTTTTGATAATCGAATGTGTCTGGGTGTCTCTACAATTGTCAATGGGTTGTCACTTACAAGTTTTAATCAATTGAATTTGATGTAGCGAATTGATTAAAAATGTCTATGATCCTATTGAATTATAGCAATTGTAGGTAACTTTTTTGAGCTTTAATAACAGATCTAGGCAATCAATCAAAGGCCCAACTTTTACAAAACAATATTGAAATAACTTCAATACAGCGAACACGAATCCTCTTTAATCTTGTTTCGCCATCCAATGTTAAAGCCTCACACAGACGTATCAAAAGCTCAAAAACAGTCGTAACTTCAAAATGTTCAATAAATACACATCTTAGCAAAACTTGGTACATTTTAAACTCCATTACTTATCACTCTCTCAATCCACATGTACTTAATTACACTTGGCAAATACAATGACGTCACATCGATAGATAGATAGGTAGCGCCGAAGACGGGGGAGACTCGGGGAAGATAGAAATCGTATGTTTTCGGATTAATTCGTTCGTGAAATCGTCTCGTCCCGATAAGAATGGTAACTGCTCTGTACTAATTGAATCTACAATTGCGTTGGCATGTCTGATTTCATTAGACGGTTGTGTATGTGAGGGGGCGAGGGAGGGGGGGGGGGGTGTAAGTATCCGAACTGATGGATGCTCTTGAAAGTTTTGCAGCGAAATTTTTGGCGATATTGGTTTCGAGGTTCGGTTTGTTTTGATTTTTTTCGGTTTTTGGGGCAGTTTGTTCAGGTGAGGGGTTAAATCTGGGTATTTTTTTGATTGCATTGATTGATACAGTGGTTATATCATACATGTGTGCAAGATACCACACATGACACACACATCGACATTGTACCAAAATCGAAACCGCCAACTTTCTGAATACATCACCTCCATAACTTAGTTTTACTTCAAAATATACGAAATCTCAAAAGTTGTCTGTTCGTACACAAACGTCTTATTGAATACCCTCGTTCAATCCAAACAACGGAACGGTTCTAAAGCGTGAATTGTTTCAGAATAATGGTATTTATATGCTACATTGGTTTCAAGGGAAATCACTCTTTGGAATAGTCCATAAGGTCTGCTGGCATCGCCGCGAAGAATGGCTACACAAGCATCCCTTTACTGCGTTGTACGTGAAAATGCGATGCCAGAATTCGATATTACTTAAACTCGTATTGAAACCGGTGGGGGGAAGATTCGGAATATTAAACATTCACGTTTATTAGTTTGTCCTCAACGTATTTGGTAGTCTAAACGGGGGTAGTTTTCGATGGGAAACTTAGAAAGTGTGTTA
The DNA here is from genome assembly GCA_932526535.1 of Caradrina clavipalpis. Lineage (NCBI taxonomy): Eukaryota > Metazoa > Arthropoda > Insecta > Lepidoptera > Noctuidae > Caradrina > Caradrina clavipalpis. The sequence continues at coordinate 799,736 of OW052106.1, read as the reverse complement.
ACGAGTTCACCCCAGCGAGTGTACTCGATTTTCCTAATGGATATAACATTTTAGTCGATTGTGTCAGTTTTGAACTAACTTTTGATGTAAGTTAAGTAAGTAGAGGTGACGGCTCACTGCACTAAAGGGCTTGATTCGGGTATCGAAAGGAATAGGCTCGTATTTGTCCTTACAGATCTGTTACATTCACTGTCAAGTTATGAGGGAGAATACAATCAACTAGCTACCTTTAAAACCAGCTTAAACTGGTTGTGATTGTTTCCCAGTCGATAATGGATTACTTCTTCAACATCAAGGGCTCAAGAAAACCCAAAACATTGTGCTACTTACAGTAATATTCGGCCCTCGACAAAGCCAAAGTCCTCCACCCATCTCAACAAGCAACCACCGTTGCCTATCCATTAAAATAAATCAAAAATTCAATATCACAAACTCTTTACGAAAAAAATGCGCTCTTAATCGATGGCTCTCGAAAAAAATCGTCAAAAGAAAATTGGTATCGTATGATCTCGGCTGCACAGATAGCTAAAGGGGCCCACAAAGGCAGCTATCGGAAGGAAAACGAAAGGGTAATGCGGGCATAAGATGCGCATCGACACACACGGCCTAATCACGACACTCCCCGCCACCCACCGCCCAACTTTTGCATATTGCCCAAATTGCCCCTACCTCCCTTAGCTTCGCCGCTAAGCGTACATTTTTGCTGGCCGGATAACTCTTTAGTTTACCGTTTTTTTAGCATCTCCCATTGAATTTTCGACCTTATTTCGTCTGGACAAGAATGTATCGCAATTTGAACATGTGTGCCAATGTTTTGTTTGTAGTGTAAGGGTGTCATGACGTTTGAGGGATGTTTCGACTCAGAGGACTTCTTAATTGTGAGCGTGCAGTTTTGCTATTGATTTTTTAATGTGTCTCTATGTATGATGGGATGGGGGTCGGCTAAGCACGTTTTCGTATATTCATTTAGTTATAAAGTATGGATGTATTGTTTGGAGGACAGAGGGAATACGCGAGTGTTTGATCTTTGTTACGTTTCTAAATGAGAAGTAAACATTCGAGCATTGAAGATGTTCTTTATAATTCATAAGGTCCTAAGCTATTACACTAATTGGTTAAACTACACCTCTGACTAACAATTATGACAAAAAAGTGTAATTCATATAAACAAAGATTACACAAAACACGCTCATTGGTAGTTCGTTAAAACGCTCAAAGTATATAATTATGGTACAAAATAGTACCAAAGACGCCGCTCTTTAGCGAACCTGTCTATAATTCCTTCTCAACCATAGAGTAAGATGTAGACTGGCATTTAAACCTGGAACTAAAAATAAAGCGCGAGAAACAAATTAAATTAATGTCGTTTCATCATTTGTGATTTATGTTTTTGCTGTATGTGTATCCGAACGTTCGCATTACAGGGATTTTTTGTTCATTCGTAATAGGGCATTTCCTCTTATTAAGAAGATAAGTTTAAGATTACGTTAGGGATTTTTCCAAGTAGGTAAATATTACTGAAAAAACCGGTCTCATGGCAGATCGTCAATATTGAATTTTGTTTTGAAAAGGAATCCCTAATGAGTGACTCTTGTCTATTTGTGTGTAAATGTTCCAAGTGTCCCCACTGCATACCTCGCTCCTCCTCGACATTAATCTCTATCTTGTTAAATTATAATAATTGCATCAACATTTAATAACTGCGTTTCATTACACGCATTTACCTTTTCTCGTATTAAAAGGAATTATTTTCTAGAAATTGCTAACCCACTTTGAAAAAACATGGAGACTTGTAATTAATGTCAATTTTATTTATAATTACGCGTCGAGCGCCGCCAGATGGCGGTATTTGCGTAAAAACGAGACCGGCCCATGAGCTATGCGATAATATAAATATTTCTTACAATATTAGACTTTAGTATCTGTGCTACAATTTTATTATTTTAATCTATGACCGCATTCTTTGCTAAACGTACCTTTTTTGTACTAATATGGAATCATTTTGCGTCCTTAATTATTTAATAGAAGTACAAACTTCATATTGCCATCATTAAAAAATGTATTTACGACATTTTTCTATAATCTGTGGTCTTGGACTAAAAACGTCATACGCCCATCTTCATTCAAAAGGTTGTATCTGCCTTCTCAGTAACAATCAATACGTCCTTTTACGACTGTAATTTCTTGCCATCAGTGTCGGACTGTCGAATGGAGTGATATGAGCAACAATTCAGTACAATTAGCTGCATTATTACAACAATAGTAACGATTCTGTGCATTGTGGGCTGTCCTTGCGCGCACAATGGTGCAGGTGACGATCTTACGATATAAATAGGTTACGTTAACTTCCTTGATTACTCTAATGGCTACAGGTTGACTGGCAAGGTTTATATTGTCTTGTATTAGTTGTAAGCTGTAATTATATGTAATGGCTCCGTCGGAAATTGTTAGGTTGCTTCCCTTTTCAATAAAATATCTTGTTATTAATCTGAATTGAATAAAAATGAAAGAAGAGAGAACTATATAAACACATGCATTATTTTTGCCTCTACATTTATTCTCTGACGAAATAAGACTCAAATAAATCTTTGATAAAAATCACACTTGAGACATTTTCACTTCTATCTCCTTTCTTTTTACGATCTACTTATTTACATTCAGTATAGTTGCTCTACCCCTAATAGACAAGAGAATTAACGATATTTGTCGAGTACAAAACAAAATATCGTTTTCCATTCTCTTTATCTTGTCATATTATTTGCTTACGAAGCCTGCATACGGGCGACAGCGAAGTATGGCAACACTGGATGTTCGAGGCTCATTGTAAGCGCGTTTGAAAATGGAGAGCGAGCACAGTTTGAATTTGGAATTGCATCGTTCGTTTATTTTAGAATTTTTAGGAATAGTAGTGTGGGGAAAGATTTTACAGCGAATGTACTTACGAGTTTAAGTAGAATTTTCGATGTTTAGAAAAATGTTACAATATTTTGTTTTTTTTTTCAATAAAATCTCATAAAACTAAAAAGAAACAAAATTAAAACTTAAAGCCTCTATTAGCAAACCTTCACATTAAGTTTTATCGGCATACAGTGCCCGATTCCAGTAACATTACATCTGCACTCATTCCCCCTTCTTCCATTCTATTTGCACAACTCCTTAATGCTTTATTTCGTTTGTGTGCTTAGTCTAATTAGAAAACTCCGAATCTACTAATGGCTAATATCGAATTTTAGCTCCTTTTTGTTTTTCTATGTCTTCGTATTATCAAATTATGTTCTTTAGACAGCCCATACGAGTTCATACTGTGAAGTCAATTAAAAAAAGAGGTTTGTTATAAATTACGTCGAATGTTATTTAAGTACAACCTTTTTACATGATTGTTTATTTATAGACTATGGCATAACTTTGACAGTTTAAAAAAGTATGTTGAATTGATGACATTTAAAATGTAAAAAATTGATGACATTTTAAATGTCAAATAGATTTCTAAATGTCAAATAGATTTCCTGCCTCTTTTCGGAAGCTTCGTTCTAAGTTTGACGTATCGAAGTATCATAAGATCGTTGTGACAGGCACAATTTCGTCAATCTCCGGCTCGTTCCGGCGAATTGGAACGTGTTCCGATTAAGTAAGACGTGATTCAGGGCCGGAACACTTTAGGAAGACATCGGAACATGCTTGAATTGAACCGGCTTCCGACTTTCTTCGATTAAGACTGGAATAGATATTGTAATCTGAAATCTTGTTAAGGGAAATTACAAAAAGTAATGTAATTAGAACAATACAAAAATGATACTTATTTTTAGTTTGGGGACCGTCGTATACTTAATAACAAACATTATAAATGTGTAGATAACTTAGTTACATAACTAAATTAGGTACAGTACCTAACCATTTACCAATAATTAGTACTCTTTAATAAGATATGTGTTTTTGTTACAAAGGGCCAGTAAATTATTCTTACTTAAATAAAATCAGTAGGTAAACTGATTTGACGGCAAATTCCTTCTGTAAGTATCAACTTCTAATATCTTGCAATTCAAAAGTCAACACAGACCAAGGGGTTGAAAATATATCCGCGATGAGTTAGCATTTCTCTTTATTTCTACCCCCAATTTAAATCCTAACACCTTATCGCACGAAAACGTAGAAATTCTTGAAAAATAAATGTGATAGGAGCGGGCGATACGTAACTATAAATTAAAATAATTATCGCCTCTTTTCGGGGGTGGAATGCAAAGCTTTCGCGATCAGCTGCTCGCCGCATACTGCACGAAGGCGCTAAATTCTCTTTTGTACCGATTGTAGTGATTTGTTTCTTAGATTTGTTTTTTTTTCTAAAGAAACCCTATGTTTTTTAGACAGGTATAAATTTTGCCAAGAAACCCGGGAAAACTGTCTTTACATAAACTATGGTGTACAAAATAAATCAGATGGTTTTTTTTTGTAGAAAAATCACTACACGTTTTGATAATTAATATCTATAACTTTACTTAATTGTTTTCTCACGCCACCATTTAGCTTAAAATTATTATAATTGACTATCAAAATACTAAAAATAAAATTGCCCTTTATTACATTTTCACCCAAAAATAGTTTCAATGCAGACATACAAAAAAGAACAACACCTTCCCACCGTTCTTGAACGAAACAATTTTAATTGCAACACAAAACGATATTTTATCCATGGTATGCATTTTTTCCGACCACCCCCGACAGCCGGCCGTTACTCAAAATAATCTAGGCTAGATATCGCACACCCCATGTGATCTACTGCTTCTGCCACGGAAGAAACATGTTTCACTTGATATTTTTCTTTTAATCCCGAATGACGTCTGTAGGTACGTAATTGGCGGTTATTTTCGAGTCGCGTGAGGTTGGTAGCATGCGAAGTTTGTAGTGGGTATGTTCGTAATTTAAAAACGTGTGGCGAAGTTGTCTTACAATATAATTAGTGCTATACGGACCGCAGTTTACTAAACCTCGTCCATTTCCAAATAAAGACACAATTAATCAAAAGCATAAAGTTCTAAACTAAACTCCAATCAAACAGTCCCGCTTCACGGAACCCTCACGTGCAATACACAAACCCAATCAACCTCCAACAATCGGTATCGAATACCTTCCACACGTACAGAGCGAACTTATCATCGGAATCAAAACAGCGACACCCCAATAACGCGCAGTCGGAACCACAACAGGCGAAACTTAGTTTTCCATTCGGTTTTATAACGCGAACGATAGACAGGCAATAAATGAGCTCCCACAACTTATAATTGCTTCATTTCGTTGTCGACTCAAACTGAACTATGCAGTTTGCATTCGGCTTGTCTGTGTCGTGTTTCAGAACGATAATTGGATTTGTCAATATAAAGTATCGCTGAAATCGCATGACAGCTATCTAATTAGGATTTGTTTGAACTTTTTCAGAGTACCTTGTCATATCAAAGTCTGCTTCAAGACATTGATATTAAGAATTAGAGACCTAATTAAGAGCGTATCATTTTTAACTCGAAAAGAAAAATCTCAAAGCTTTTCATTAAACCTAGTCCTGAGATTAAGAGAGAACAAAAAACTGATAAAGCACCGTCAATCCCGAGTATTAAATTCGCCCGGCGTTCCACAAAAATATCCTTCATTCAACGTTAATCACGTCTGTTACACGGTTCATTAAAAACTATCTACTATTTAATACTGACAGAATCTCCGCGAGTAAAGTTCCCAAACGCGAACTGACAGCGTCGAAAAAGTAATAATCGAAATGATCACGATTCATCGCTATGTTTATCCGAACGCCACCGACGTATCATGTCAAAAGTGCATGGACAAGTTCCATGTCAGTGTTTGCCGTTAAAATATACTCCAAAATCGAATTACCAAGCCAAACTCGACTCTAATGCCCACACAATAATAGAAATAATAATGTTGTACAATCCACGCTTGTCCGTGCTTATTAATTTTTACCATTTTCACGCCGCACGTTCGATATGACACGTGATTGATGATCGCGACGTTTATTGTCAATCAAACGGTTACTGTAAAAGCATTTGCCGAAATGTGAATATTTATGAATCACAAATGTTTGTCCCGTGCAATACGTTAAAATAATAATGTTCATTCGGCCGTTTTAATTCCGATAGATGCGATGACAGATGAAGAGCACGTAATAAACGGATAGTAGGAATCTTTTTGAAACTCGCGTCCAACTGTTCAATCATTCGCGTCGTTTATCATCTTTTTTCCAAACGAAACGAAACTCGTCGCGTCAAACTAGACAGACTATAGATGACGTAAAAAGAAAAACCTCCGTCCCGCCGTAGAAGCTTTCCGAACGTCTTTTTGTTCGTTCAGTTGGTATTGCTCGCGCGTTCGAATACGGAATTTGAATTTTCCCGCTTAAACGTCGGCCTAATAAATGTTTCCCGACGATTCGCGATTTTCGTAGGGTCACCACATACAACCGAAGACTTAGGACATGATTTAAACGTTTAATTAATGAATTAATAGGTTTAATTTATGGTTTTAGCCTTAATACTCTATTGCGGATATTCAGTGCGGTGTTCTTTAATAAAATGACTGACATTGAGGGGCACTGCAGGTAAATATAACGGAAAAACGGATGTTTTAACGGCCTGATAGGCATAAACCTTTACTTTAAATACACCTTATACGGGGTAGACCGACCATAATAACAGCCTGTTACTTTATCAGATAAGTATACAATACATGAATTGTACAAATTCTTTAAAATCATCCACTCTGAGCAAACCGGGACAAATCCCACGAAACTCGCACAGATATTTCCTTCATACTGTTTGACCACTTTGACAGATCGCAAACGTGAACTCTTCCCGTCGTCAAAATGGCGTATTAGGTTTTTTACTCTGTTGTCTGTCGTCACTTCCTTTGTGATTGAGCACTGCATTGACGCATTGTGCACCAAATTGATTCTGTTTTGTTACTTTATTGAGCTTTAGACAATCGACGTGGTCTACATCTTTGTTGCTTTTTAATCGGTCTTGGGCAGATAAAAGAGGTTATGGTTTTTGAAAATAGAATAAAAAGCGTTCGTCCTTTGTAGCTCAATTTTGCGGATTGGCTTTTGGTTTCCTATTCTCATTTCATTCTTCTTTGTTTCGTTCCGCTTATATTCAAGTGGGGTAGCTACTGAATTTTCATACTGGTATTTAATTTTGTAGTTAAAAGTAGCATGAAGCATGTTAAATTTTTTTCTCGAAGTCACTTTATTCTAACACTCTCCAAGTACCATCAGTGCCATAAATAAGTGTAAGCATATTATCACCATATAAAAGTAGGTGTAAGGTAGAATCGAGCACGTCTGATAAACCGCCGGGGACGGTGGCGGATTTATGGCCCAAGACTCGACCATTTGCATCGGACGGAACACGGGCAAGAATGCGACGCGACGCACGCAGCCCGTGTGTGTGTGGCTTGACAACTCTAGCCTGAAACATGAATTGCCTTGACGGAGTTTCCCTTTAAAGTAAGCCCGAATGACGATCATATCTACAGTTTTAACTAAAGCTGCAATAATGATCCTCAGCACTAAAATAAATTTTCTCATTTCCCCGACAAATTAACAACTGTCCACCTAACATCACCGAATAAACTAGCAACTACTGCGAATTAAGTCCCAAAAAATCCCATCTGGGACTCAAAACAAAGTTGCTAACACATGTAAATCTCACCAAATTGTGCAAAAGGTCTTTTTTAAACGATCCACACGAGAGAGGTATTCGAGTTAATCGGCGTCACAGTGGGGTGATCACAGACCCAGGCGGCCACGCTGTAATTATACTAAAAATGTGGTAGACTTCAATAAAAAGCTGAAACTGTGACGGGCGGCGGTCGAAAACATAATTGTCCATAGTAATGATTGTAGGTAATTGTGCGAGGGTTACCCTTAACCCTTCGCTGAAGGAACAACCCTTGGCTGCTGGGTAAGATGCGGGCGGACAGCGGTCTATCCACTGCCAATCACGATCACTCGAAAAAATGGCTTCATTTAACAAAACAATAAAATATCAAAAGCGTTTCATCAACTTTCATCATCATAATTTTCATTGACATCAGTTTCATCAAAAGCTAAAAAGTTTTGTCGTTCTACAAACATCTTGGTTATAACCCGCTACCGCTTATAATATAAAACTAAGTTAATGGCGGTCAGTGCAGGTCCGAATTAAGACAATAATTACTCGCGGTGCCGTCCGCCCAAATTTTCGTTTCGGCTAATACTTTTTATGGTGGACTGTACTATTCTGAATGTTGGGATGCGTGTTTACATAGCCTTTATGGTGACGTCAACGATTAGTAGGAATTGACAGTGACATAAATTTGACATTTGTCCCATCGTTTGAAATAAGAAGGTAAAAGTTTATTTAGAGAATATTAAGTGTAACTATATGATATTTTTAAAAATAGAATTGTATAAACATTAACCGTAGATTTAAAGATTATTTATTGGATAAATAAAAAAAAACAATTTCAATAAAGTAAGGAAATAATGCCGCGAAAAGAGTTAACGTATTCTGGCATCCATTTTTCATAAGCACGTTCTCTGTGTCAAAGTATTCCATTTGTTTTCTTTAGCTATTCTATATTATTATAAGTATTACAATCATAATGATGTCTGAAGGTTATTTTTTTAGTTTTTTTACAACATTCTATAAAGAGGCCGAGTAGTAATGAAAGATTATTTACGACAGTTCTTCAAGGCTGCGTCAAACAAAACTGACAATATTTACTGAAGTATTATTATACTGATATGTATTAAGATATCGATGTCAAGGTGTGATATTAATTAAAGTGATTATTAACCTTATTTTGGAGGTGATAAGAAATATATTGGGAGGACACACTCGCTGTTACCAATATTTCTTTTAAGTTTTCCTATGACCACCATTATAATAATGAAAAATAAATGATAATTATTCAAATTAATAAAAAAAACTTATTAAGGTATAACTTATCTATTAATAATATAATAAAGCTAAAGAGACTTTTTATAGTTTTTTTTTTCTTGTTTTTTAAATACTTACGCTAATCTCTAGAACAACCAGTCGGTTCGGAAAAAAACTTTTTTGTATAATGATAGCCAGATTCATGTGAAATAGTATTGACTATATTTCAACATCACGCTACCACCCACGGGAACACAGCAATAATCAAGGCGTTCATCAAGGCATTAACTTAATGCGGGTGAAAATACCATGCAGGCGAAATCATGTGAAAAAGCTAGTAATATTATAATGTTTTTCATTTAATAGCCATCTTAGTCTAGACGAAAAAAATGCAAAAAAAGTATCGGAAAATTTTACAAAAATCTCTGTAATTATTTAATCACTAAAGATACCCACTTATTCGTTTACGTAAGCGTTTAATTTTAAATGATTATTATTTCCCGTCTGCTTATCTACAATTATCACGAAGTTATTATTATAACGATCATAAAACACTAAAATAAATAAACAAAATGGAAAATAACTGCGGAAAATTTTCGCGAAATAATATTTATGAGAGAAGTCTAATTCACAGAGTAGTCTTTATTATGAACTAGACAGCAATACAGACACTTCAATTAAATGTTGCCAGACTTATTATTAATGTCAGCCTATTTATAGATTTGATGAAAAAATGCAGAGAAGATTCCTTAAATGAAGCCGGATTAACAAGGCTTTGGGTTTTATCTTTGCCTGTCTATACATCAGGCAATTTTCCAACAACGATAACTTAACTACACCCACGCTTGACGCTACCTACACTAATAATATTGCTATTAATTGAATGTAAAAATATAATACGGCAATAGGCTCGCCCCCTATTACATGGGACCTAAATATACCGGCGAACTGTGGGTGTACATTGGTACACCTCTGCCTAACCCTTCGGGGAATACAGGCGTACAGTAGGCGTAGGCGGGGAGTACAGAACTTCATATAGAAAAACCCAATAACACTTTGCTCGACCTGTCAATCGAACCCAAGACCTCTAGCTTAGCATTCGCGCTTAGGACCACTAGACTACCGAGGCAGTAGTAAAAGAAACACAAGTATAATATTTTTTCTTTTTAAGAGAATATAATAAGTAATCATCAACAATAGCAATCAGAAAATGACTCCATAAAACTTGAATTGGAAAACCGTCCGTCTCAAGTCAGCCAGGGTCATGTGCCGTCCGTGATTTCCGTCGCATCTATCTACACGATACGCATCTTCACGCGCGAGCGCCGGCGACACCCCACCTCGCTGTGCGCCAACAATTGATATCTTCCGAAGGTCGGGTAATAACATGCTGAGACTTATCCGACCAACACACACCAACACCCATACAAAACCTCAGCAACTCCTAACACAAAGCAATAAGGTCGACATTCCAATACTTACGCCGTAGGGGCGAAATACATAGCCTTGCGTTGTCGGGTGCTGATTTTATGAATAGATCGTCAATTGTCGAACGGAAACGCGAACTAAAATTAGTTTTTCGAGTTTTGTTTCTAAATAATACGATTGGAAGTTCTTTGATTTACTCAATTGCTACAGTTTAATTGTTGTTTCGTTTTTTTACGCTGTTATTAAGTCGATAACCGCGGGAAAACCCGAAATTGTAAAGCAATAAAATTGTGTATAATTATATTTTGTGTTGGAACGCGAATGTTTAACACAAAGCGAGATTTACACGTGTTTCGGAACTTATAAAAAAATGACAATTGTTTTACATATCAAACGTCATTTATAGCGATTTATTATGAGAAACTTATAATAATTGTTAATTCTTAAAATTAAGTATTGTTTTAACAAGAAACGAGGGTAACGTGATGGCGCAATTTTAAATATTTATTTTATTATTAAAATGTCTGATAGCGTCACCCATCTTTATCGTTAAAGATTGATCTACATAATTACAGAGTTAGATGCTTTTATTGTGCACACAGATAACATAAGATAATTATTATGGCAATTAAATTCTTTAGAAAATATGTTACTGGCGACATTTTTAATGTCGTAATGTTATTATTTTAATGTTGGTAGTTCCGTCTCAGGAATTGTACGAATGTGTTCTTGCATGTTCGAATTTTAAATAAACTAGTGATGGACTGATTCAACTAAGTTTGATTGAACTGGTTATCAGAAAAAGACTATTGCGTTCAATATTAGTACATCATTAACAAAATAAACATTTTAAAATAAAAACATTTTCAATAACTTAATAATTTCTTCCCCAGATCGCCCAACTAGTGGAAGACGTGCGCCGTCTCCAGGCGTCGCTGACAGCGCTGCAGGAAGCGCACGCGCAGCAGCTGCAGCGGCTGGAAGAGCGGCTGGACGAGAAGAAGCAGCACATCGCCAGGCTGGAGGCCAGGCTGGACACGCAGAGAGACTATGATGATATCAAAAGAGAAATCAGGTGAGTATCCGTCGTTCCGATTGAACAATTGGGACGACTATGGGTTTAAACTAAGTCATAAGTCATTTAAAAAGTCAGAGTTTAAAATATGTTTAAGACACAGGTGATGGAGTCCCCTAAAATAAGAAATATACCATAATTAGGGATAAAATAAAAGCACGCGGTTAAAAGAAAGATAAGTAAGATAATAAAGTAAGATATTTATCACACCGAAACTGACAGCTGAAATAATTTCCATTTTAAAATAAATATAAAATATTACTTTAACTATCTCACTCTATAGAAAGCAATAAGAAAATCTGTACAAATCACATAAAATTTCTGAAAATGTTGATAAACAATATAATCGAAACAAAAACGATACACTATAATCGACTAAACTTTCCTAAACAAATATGTAAGCACATCCCTACAGCTAGCTACAAGTACATGCTGCACAAAAATTTAAAAGTCCACAATAGAGCACGTGTTAATAAACTTGATAAGACGCGTATCTCGGTCATTCACCTGCGCACAGATTATAATATTGTTTGTAGAACAAGCCTTGAATGTGGTCGAGGTACTAGCGCGAATGATCTTGGTGCAACGACGCTCCTAGGAAACTTCACTGCATTTCCTTGTTTGACTTGCTTTAGGAGAAATAAAACAGGCTTACATTGCAGTTGTGAATAAATATGTGTAAGGATAATATTGTTATGTTATTAGGTAAACGCGTAAAGCAAGTAAGAAATTCTTGCAATCATGTACAGTGAAACTTCATTTGACACAAAACGCCAAAAAGTACTATTTTCCCTCCAATAAGCTACCAAAAAAACGACTGACACATGTCAAAATTTTCATCAACCAAAAAAATTATCATAGATATCCATTTTCAAATATTCATTAAACGTCTATTGTTTATGCCCAATAAAATCGAAGAGCCAATAAAATACTGCTTTTGGCTGTTGAATACAATGTTACTTAGTAGCAACTTATAAGCACACATTTTAAAGGCCCAAAGGTACAAAATGAAAGTCGTTGTCATCACGACAGGAGGGATTAACTCTTTCGCCATAGAACAAACATTAAAGCTAGAAACGGTATGATAATCCAAGTTAACTTAATGTCACTTGAGTACATACGTTCAATGTATCATTGTGTGCTTTGAGCGCATTTGTTTGCTGAACGTACCTTTGACTGATAAAGAGGCGCCTTGCAGCACACCCTGTCTTTGTTTGATTAGTTCGTTAGTCGATTATGATGTTGGAAGATATAGCTTTTAGTTGTACATGACTAAGACATAAAGCTGCTTTTTATTTGACATCTTTTAGGATTTAATTATTATGCCTTTAATAACAATTATCATGGTTAATAAAAGAAAACTTAACCCACTGCTGAATAGTTTGAAAACCAACAGTTCATAACTCTTTAACGGGTGTAAAAAACACTTAACGAAGGCGAAACTTACGTGTTCTTCACATAACATCACTGTTAATAAACAAATAAAGTGGTTCCCCAGCAAACTTTTGTGCCAAATGTTGCTTAGTTTGATGGGCATTATGCGTAGTTAACGGGTATGTAGTGTGTCTCACACCCCGTATACATTGCTAAATATTCGAACTGACAGATTACATTCAAAGCATTAGCTGCATTCATCTTAACCAGAGAGTATCCAAATCTTTTTCTTTGACAACTCCTTCGAGCTCTTGCCACACAGCACGACATACCCCTTTAACTGCTGTCACCCTGTTGTTTAGACAGCCTGCCCCGACAAGTACCAGTTAATTACCAACAGCCATCTTAGACGATCTTTTATGGAGTTCCGAGTATTTAATGTTGTTTTTCAAACAAGGATTGACTCGTCACTTTGAGATCTGACGCCCGCGGTTTTGGTGCCGTCTGTGATATTCGAGATACTTCCTCCTTCGGTACTTGTGTTGTGACTTTACGTAAACATGTACCACTTATGTCATTGTCATGTCACTTAAAATTTACGTTTTAAGAAAAAATCTCCAGCACTCAACTGCCAGTTACATCCCTCAAGTATTTGAGCACTTATCGACATAAAGTACCAACTTAAACACATGACCATAAACTGAACAAACTTCCAAATTCAAAATAGTACGCATTGGTGAACGACACACATTCGACAGTAAACAGTGTACACCCATCGGCTCCCAGAAACTCACCGAGGAGGTCCGAACACCGTGTTTTTTTCTTCCACCACAAATCGAAAACCACTTGTCCCGTCGATGCTGTCCCACCTCGCACTCCTACGCTAAACGTTCGAGATAAGGAATTTAGCGGCCTCCCCTAAGTTTACACTATATATTGATACAAAAATCGCTCCCTGAGAACTTTAAAAGGTGCCTTTTTTATTTTTCCTGTCGCATCAGTGGGAAATATAAATAGAATTATCGAGGGATGTTAATATTTTGACGCGATAGTGGGATGAATGGGAAATTATTTCGGTTTGGAAACAAAAGTCGCAGGCGGAAGTTCTTATTATGTTATATTGGGGTGTTAATTCCACAAATCTCTTTTGATTTTAGAAACATGTTTTGCATTGGTTATTGCTTTCTCGTGCCATTCATTTGTTTTATTTATCATACATTTGAATGAAATCACTGACATCTGTCAAATTGAGTTATAACATCGTCTTGATATGATATTATCCCTCTATTAAGTAAAACTTTTGCCTTTCGTAACCACTTTGTCATGAAATTATTTTACCCATTGCTTCTTAGAATCTCCTCAGTACCGTTTCAAGCCATTATTATCTTCCCAAAATCATCCACAGCATCCTTCCTCCTGTAACCTCCTTTCCACCCAATCCATATTCCCCACCATCGATGCCGTCTGTTCCCACGTAGTAAAGTAATCAGGCGATCAGTCAACATCCTTGAGAACAATCTATCACCTGCGCCGCTGATAACTGATAAGTGATAACGTTAATTAGCAGTCGACAAAGTTTCACACCAGCTGCTTTCGTCATCTCGGTTACAGGATGTTAGGTGACGGTAACACTAAGTGCTGATATTGGTTTGAATTAGGGATATTAGGATCGATAATTTTAAGTGGAAATTTCCATATAACCCCAAGATAGAGAAGTTAGAAAATGTCATGGAAGAAATCCAGGCCATGTAAAGGTGTCTTGCAATACACTAAGAATTCAGGAAGATTCTAATTCTGTCTCATCTTATAGAACCGCAAAGTAATACTGAACAATATGTCTATTGTCTATCCTTTATATGCTTAAACATGAGCTTGAAAAAATATATGACAATATCTAAGATGTGCGAAAACAAAACACTATTATTTCCTCGACATTTCAAATCAAATCAAATCAAATCAAAGCATTTATTTCAATTAGACCATTTACAGGCACTTTTGAATGTCAAGAAGTTACAGTTTAGAAGTGAAGCTAGTTGCTCGTTCCAATACGTAGGTCTCTATGGAGAAGAACGAGCAAGAAACTCCATGGACACTCTTTTCTTTCAATTTGGTTTTTACAAAATCTTGGTTATAATATCCTTGTTGCTTCTATATGTGAAAACAATGAAGGTGAATGTATAAAAAGTTACAAAATTATAATAAAGATGAAAGCCATGGCAGTTAAGAGGTGACCAATCCCAACTGACAGCACCCGTTCACGAGCATGACGCGTGCATCAGCACCATTTAGCTCAACCATCTTGAAGGGAACCGAACGATCCAATGCACGCGCCACCATCAGCGAGACATTAAAGCGAGCATGTCAACGCTCTCCACCGCCATGCTCAGTGTCCAACACGTATTTAGTAACTTGACCAATATAATATGCCTCCATGGTACTCACATTTACAAAATTGAAATAAATTATGTTCAATTATACAAATCTAAGGTTTTCAGTGAACCTATGCAATAAATCAACTGTACTATGTAGGGAAAAATAAATAATAATTATAATAACGGTAGACGTTATTAAAGTCAAAAAAAAGGTGCTAAAAACATCATTCCCTTTCGAAAAATAAGCATATTAATTTGTAAGCTCGAGTGGCTGTGGAGCAGGACCAGCATTAAGCCAAGCATTTTTATCATTTATATAGTCTTCTAATTTATAATATGCTTGACTACATAGTGTGCGTTTTATGCATGTTTTAAACTTTCTCTCATTTAGTTCGAGAATATCGAGTGGTATTTTATTATAACATTTTACACAGTACCCCATAAAAGAAGTGTGTACTTTCGACAATCTGAAACTTGGTTGATCTAATTTGTTCCTATTTCTAGTATTATAATTATGTCTATCACCTACTTTTTTAAAAAGATGAAGATTTTTCCGAACATACATAATGTTTTCGTATATATATTGACAAGGTACCGTCATGATATTGATTTTTTTAAACAATTCCCTTAGAGATTCGCGTCTACAAAGATTATAGATAGCTCTGACAGCCCTCTTTTGCAAAATAAAAATAGAATCTATGTCTGCAGCCCGCCCCCAAAGCAATATGCCGTAAGACATGATGCTATGAAAGTAGCTAAAATAGACTAGTCTCGCGGTATCCACGTCTGTTAATTGACGGATTTTTCTGACAGCGTAAGCGGCTGAACTTAACCGCCCTGCAAGAGATGTTAAGTGAGGACCCCACTGAAGCTTTGAGTCAAGCGTAACCCCCAGGAAAACTGTCTTGTCGACGAATTCCAGTACGTCCTTATTCAATATAACGTTACATGCACTACTTTTAACGTTCGGTAAAGCAAATCTTATGCATTTCGTTTTCTTCTCATTTAACACTAAGTTATTAATCGTAAACCAATTATGAATCTTAAGCATAGCGTTATTTACGTCGTCAAGATGCTGTGCCCGTCTATTTACATTAAAAATCAAAGAAGTATCATCAGCAAATAACACTATTTTAGGTTGGTTTTCCAGTAAATGAGGTAAATCATTTATGTATACTAAAAAGAGAAACGGACCTAATATTGAACCCTGCGGAACACCCATCTTTACTTTTAAGCCTGATGAATTTACATCGTTTATTTGAACTTGCTGCAGCCTATCATTCAAATACGATTTCAGCAAGCTAAGCGCCAGTTGACCGAGGCCATAATGTTCTAGCTTCAGGAGGAGCGTCTCGTGATTTACGCAATCAAATGCTTTTGAGAGGTCGCAAAAAATGCCAATGGCATCCTGTGAGTCCTCCCATGCATTAAAGATGTGCTTAACTAGAGTGACACCAGCGTCAGTAGTACAACGCCCTCTGGTGAAACCATACTGTTGATCGTGCAAGATGTTGTTGCAGTTGAAATGATTTAGCATTTGATTGAGCATCACTTTTTCGAACACCTTGCTGAAAACCGGCAAAATCGACACAGGTCTATAATTGTTGGTGTCTTTGCTATCCCCGGACTTAAATAATGGTATAACCTTGCTGTGCTTCATTAAAGTAGGAAAAACCCCTTGGTCTATACACAAGTTAAAAATTAAAGCTAAATAGGGTGCTACTGTCTCAATTATAGATTTACATACATTAGTAGACATGCCCCACAGATCTTCGGTGACCTTGCTCTTGAGTTGTTTGAAAGTCTTTATGACAACCAGAGGATTAATATGTTTAAACTTAAATTCCTTTGGGCAGGCTGAAACATTAGCCCTTACTAAATCAATAGCAAGTGCGGGCGAAGAATTTAAAGTTTCAGTAGTTTTAATTGGAATATTGGTAAAGTATGTTACAAATTCCTGAGCCACATCAATATTTGTGCTTATGGGCCCTCGGGAAGTCTCTAGACTATAATCAGCATTATGTCTTTTATTTCTATTTGTTTCGTTATTAATAATTTTCCAAACCGTTTTTATTTTATTATCAGCTGATTTAATCTTGTTACTAATGTACAAGGCTTTAGCTGACTTACAAGTATTTTTAAAAATTTTAGAATAAGTCGCAACATACTTATTAAAACTTTTAGTATTTACATAAGGCTTAAGGCCATACAACTCAAATAGTCGTTCCCTACTTTTTCTGATACCTTTAGTTGCCCAATCACTAAATAAAAATTTTGGGCAAATTGTTTTGGTTTTTTTCTTAAAAATATTATTAAACTCTGTTTGCACGACTGAAAAGAATTCTTCATACAAAGTACTACCACCATTCATATCAAGGCTCTGAACACATAACTGACTAATTAAAGTGCTATTAAATTTATTTAAATTACCAGATGTTATCGGTCTTGATTGTATCTGCACTTTTTGTAATGGTGTTTTGTGCTCAAAAGAAACGGTTTGTCCGCTGTGATCAGACGGAAGATAATTTACTATGGCTTTATCTAAATAGTTGCAGCAACAAAAAACATTATCAATACATGTAGCAGTAGTCGAAGTTATTCGTGTGGGTTCTAGAAAAACATTTGACAGGTTGAAAGATTTAAAGAGACTTATTAATCTACTGCTATTTGAATTATTTTCTAAAATATTGATATTAAAGTCACCACAGATTATTAATGATTTAGTACCAGTTGTAAGTTTAGACAAAGCATCTTCCATTACTGTCTCAAATATAGAGTAATTTTGGTGATTTGGGGGTCTGTAGACGCACACTATAACATGCTTATCTAGCTCAACACAGGACAGCTCAATAATATGTTCAACCGATAATTCAACGATGTCTTTACGTGGCTTGGATTTAATAGAATTTTTAATTAAGATTAGTGAACCACCACGCAACATGGATTTTCGGTTGAAACAACTACTCACAGTATAATTCTCATAATTAATTAACATTTCATAATCTTTTAACCAATGTTCGGTAAAACAAATAATGTCGAACATTGTCTTTTCCAAAAACAGTTCAATTTCTAATTGCTTTGAAGAAAAACCTTGAATATTTTGATGAAATATTTTTAAGGAATGTTGTTTAGCCCCCTTTTTTAAATTTGCTAAGTGATTGCTAGAAGGTACCTTTTCATCGATAAGTTTAAATAAATTGTTACTGGTACCTTCTGTTGTCTTAATAACTAGTTTAAAATATTATTTGTGGGTACCACCCTAACATTAGTATTATTACTAAATATTGTGGTGCAAATTGTAGAAGACTTCGACATACTAATTATGTCTGAGTTAATATTAAAAGCTAATAGCCAAGCTATCTGACGTCTAAAACTAATGGGCAGATACGCTGTATCCCTAGTCGATCTCAATTTTTCAACAAAACAGTTGATGTCTAAAAACATGAGCTTGTCACTATAGTGACTAACCAGAAATTGAATGTGATTATTTAAGTTATAAATGTTATTATTTTGCCTATTTGAGAGATGCTCAAAGTAAGGAAAAGCACACAATATTATTTTCTGACAATTAATTTTCAAGATTTCAGTGACCCTGTCAGTAATGTCATCTTTTGTAACATTTATACTATTGCCTACTAATATAGTAATAATAGAATTTGCATTTAAATCTTTTTTTGTTATTGTAGACATTATTTCATTGTAGGAAGTCCCAGGCATACAATAATTTAATGAAGAAGAATGTCTCAGGTTGTTGTTAAGTAATTTACCTAGCCCCCTTCCTAAACTGTCTGAAAACATAATGGGACAGCAACAATCATTATTTTCAGATAGAGAACTACTATTTTTTTCCAGATCAAGAGAGGAAGCATATTCAATATCTGGTATTACACTTGAAGTAGGGATGCATTCCATGATACTATCAGGCTGGGATGGGTATTCTGTAACCTCAGGTTGGAAAGCCTGAGGATGAGAGTCTTGCTGTAAGTGAGTGGTACTGTGAGGCAGCGGATCCACTCTGTCTGCACTAGAGTTACAAATATTCACTAAAACATTTGTTGCAAGGCAATTTCTTCTTCATAGCCGCTCTTAAGACAAAGTACCAACAAGTATAAATGCATCACGTCCAACAGAATGGCAGGCCACATCACAAAGGCACTCAGTCTATTAATATATCGCAACAACATCCCAAAACCGATGTTTTGAACAGTTTAATGTGTTGCTCCACCAATACGGTGTCATACCGGCGGCGCCTTTGATCCACCGTCAAAGATCACATCACAGGCGCCGACATCGCGACATAAAATCAAGACTGTGCAAACACGATAAAAAGCGTTTTTTAGCTTTAATAAAATGTCGATCGATTACTGTTTACGACAGGAAATCGGAAATTGGAACGAGTTATATATAATTTTAACATCAGCTGACTGCATGTGAAAAGTTATTCGTAAATAATTATAGCGGTATTTATAGGTGATTTATTCTAACATGAAAGGTCGCAGATGAGAAACTTTTTTGCCTAGCTAGATTGTAAAACATAGAATAACCTGGAGAAAATGCTTCATGCTCTAATCCGTCCATTCTTTTATGGACATGTGGAGTAAGTAATAAACTACAAAGAGATAGAAAATATACTTGAAACACAATCGAACCCCACAAATAGCAAGAAACAAAAATCCGTCTACACCCAATAATAAAGCACATAACTGACACATTAGCTGTCCACACGACACAATATGATAGAAAAATAAACGGAAAACACCCATTTCAATTATTGCTACCAGCACGCGAATGGACGCCATTTGCTATCGTTCCCATGATCGCTTTCCTTTGCCAACAAAAGATAAGTTGTAATCCTATAAGATCTATAATTCCCGATATAAACATAGAAGGCACCTGCACTGGTTTATTGCTTATTTATTCCGGTTCTCAAGTAAGGATTAAGTTATAGCCAGCCCCCGAAGATTAAAGCTTAATGGAGGGAGCAATGGATTGATTTCTGAACGCGGTTCCCGCCAAATCTCCGCTTAACTGGGCTTGGGCGTCATTACGTTCGATTTATTTGTTGTCTGTGCTTCTTTGAGGATTTTGGTTAAGCTGTGGTTTGATTTTATATTAAATTCTTAGTTATTCGAAAATATAATACAGATTACGTACAATTCATAACACATTCATTCATTCATTTTTTTTTTTCATTTCATTTTTCGTTGCATTGTGGAATGCTAGACGAATTGTTTTGACACGTCTGAAGTAAAAAGCTCAAAAAAACTTTTATTACAAATTCTAATTATGATGACACAAGATTGTGAGCTTTTCGGGGTTTCGATATAATTAAAAGAAACTAAAATTCACTAAAACCCAAATACAACGGGCTCAGTGTTGACACGTCTAAGATGAAATGTGAAAAAAGTCAAATAAAGAGTGGAGCTGGTTATCTCATGTTTAATTAACATGTAAGCACACGAGATTTACATAATTTCAAAGAAACATTCTCTTATATTATGTGTCGTGTGTTTGTGCCTATATATCAATATGAGAGCCTATCGTAGACACCTGTTCTCATTTGCTTAGGCGATGTTTGTCTTACATTTAACGCAAGTTTAGCCTAACACTGTCGCACACAAATTATCAACTAATTTACGTTGCCCGACGATTTTTGATGCCATAAAGAATGCCCGACGGGTCCTAAGCTTTTTACTGTGTTTGTTGAACATACGTCTGCAGCTCAGTCTAAATATCTGAGAGCGGGAAAGTTTGTGTCAATAAGACTTTGTTTAGACTTAGCCAATGGATGTTTCTGAGATTTTCAAGTATTTGGTCGGTGTGTATAGGCGTTAGTGACCGATCGATCAGTGATTGGTCAGCGCCGCGGGGGCGGGGCGACGTTATCGGCGATCGCGTTGATACTATGCAGTGACGTCACGTTTATTGTCAGACATTGATGGGAGCAAGTAAGAGCGTGTTCGATATTTGAATACAATTGAGTTCGTTACACGTGGAGACTGTCATGAATCATTGAGATTTCAATGTCGCCATTTTTTTGTGTCTGACAGTTTTGTTTTCACACCTAACAAAAGAATATTATCACTAGTTTAATAAATAAAGGAGTAATATAAAAAATCATGTGAATATTATTTACAATAGTTAGTTTGAAGTAATTGAATCGCAGTAAACTTGTCTTTTAATAAACGGCTCGGAATCTTGTTATCTCCAAGATGATCTAAAGTCTATTGGTAATCAAACCGCTGAGCTCCCCAATGACACACAGCACAATAAAACAAGGTAAAGAACTCGACAGGAATTCCTAATTTGCTAATCAATATTGAAACATCCCTTTACCGAACAACCCCTTTGGAAATATGTCTTTGAAATATTCCCTTTAAAGGGTTGAACAGTGTAGGGATGATCAATCGACATTTTGTCGCAGATTTTGAAATATGATCGTCATTCGCGGGTTATTTGTCTATTGAAGTATGCCGGGAAATTTTCTTGATAATATCTGTGTATTTTCTTTTAAGAAATCTTTAATTACTGTTGTAGTCTCTAACTGTTTTAATTCTACCATGATATCATTTTTTATAGTATAAAATAAAATAAAGACGCTTCCCGCCGTCTGTACGGTTAGATCTTTTAGACAGAGCAACGGATTTTAATGCGGTTTTCATCAATAGATAGAGTGATTCAAGAGGAAGGTTTGTATGTATAGAACATCACGCTACGAATAACAATAGCGGAGCAGTACCCAAACACATAACTAAACGCGGGTACCTATATAGTTAGTTATTTTATAAAACAGTTAAAAAACACTAAGCTTTCCCTAGCAGAATTCGTTTAAGAATATCTACACGAAGATAGTTAAAGTTTTTAAGTCAATAAACAAACTAATTCTAAAATCAGAGTTAACCCTAACGACAATGATAGCAGAATATTTAAAGCCTAAACACACAATGTTTTAAAAGTTAACCCACTAATTAATTCAAAGTTAGGTGAGCGCACATCGGTTTCATTCGGCGCATCAAATATTCAGTGTGTACACGCCTTATACTGAAGGCTTTTGGCCGAAGACAAAGATGCTTTTAAGCTTTCGTTTAGAACAGGGGAAAGGTGTTGAGTAGCTTGCTAGATTTTTTGAGCACAGACAAATGCGTAAAGCTGGTCTTGTCAATTTAATTAGGTAAGTTCTTTAAAACATGACTTAAGTACATATTAAAAAGCATATTCCCAACAATGTATTCCTACCCTAATTTAACATCAACAACAAAAAGCAAATTGAATTCTCAATTCAAAATATTTGAATTAGAATCAATGGCCGCCACGACGTCTTCCAAATTCAAACTAGAGCTGCATCATCAAACCATAGACATAAAAAGATAAAAACCTTCGCATCCGACGCCACTCCACTCCACTAAGCTGGGATGTCGTCACTTCCCAACTGTGTCATCGCTGTTTATAATGTATCAGTTTTAAAACCCTCGTAAACATTAGCCGACGGTCTTCCTTGTGAAGGTAGTTACATTTTGTGGGAGTTTCACAACTTTTCACGTATATTTTGCTTACTTACCTCTACGAGCTTTCATAGCTTTCTGCTATACGATTTAGAGCGAAAGAAAATGTAGGCAAAGGTACTAAACTAAACGGCCTTCAGTGTCAAACGTAATTCCAATTTTGAAAAAGCATTCTTATTTTAAGTTAATCTTTTTGCTGGACCTAAAACTTCTCACGAAATCTCTTTAGATTGTTGTAAGAAATACTACAATATATGTAGTCTCATTTCAAATAGCAATATCCAGTATTAAATTGTTTAAACACAGATGAACGGCGAAGGGAGTCAACACTAGTTATCTGTATTCCCTGTGAGACAGTCGCTTCAACGAACTCGACTAAGCTCCGAACAATACCAGTACGTGCGATTATATGAATCATTTTGATACTTGCGTTTAAATTGTTTTTATTATGATGTGGTATGGAATCTATTTCTAGATCTTGGTACTAGGTAAGTTTTTTTCTTTATCCAGCGTTTTTTAGTTGCTTTAGCACAATTAACATGAAATGATGAATTTATGGAAATAAAAAATTATAATCATCACATTATTTTTTATCTAGGCAAGCCTATTGCTACAAAAACTCGCGATTTACACAGAATTAAAAATAACAAATTTCAAAAGCCTTAACGTATTTGCAAATAGTAAAAAATACAATGAAAGAAAAGCTCTAATAATAAAGAACAAATAATGGCCCCTCTTATTACCTATGCATGTTAGGATACCTTAAATTCAGTGTTTATTGCGCAAAAACTGTATCATTAGGGACACGTCATGAAGCCGTTTTTAAAAAAAACTTTAAAGCTTCGATTACTTGCCGGTGCATCGCAGTCTCGCTTTGAAACACTTCTTACCTAACATAATCGTAATTATTAGTGAACTTTTCCTATGAATACTATGGGATAATGGTGTTGTACTGTCTTATTTTAATTACATCATCAGTTATCCAATTATTTTAGTAGCGCCTTAGTCAAAGTATTTTTTTTATTTCGATTCGACCATTAACACATACGTCATATACAAGAAAAATAATTGAATCTAATTACCCCTTCCAAAAGATAGTTTCGTATGGAGAAGAATGGGCAAAGAACTCCATATTTTCTCTTTTATTTTTTTTTTTAATATTTTGAGCACCACGTCAATACAACGTACATTGTTGAAAAACTACTAAGTAGGTATATAATAACACTCCCAAAAAATAAAAAGTATGGCGTCAATTAAGACGATACCTTTACTACCAAAGTCGTATAATACACCTTCCTATTACACAATAAAGTTGGCAACACCTCCGAGATTCAGCACTACCGATCAACGATTTAATTGGCGATATATTAAATTGTAATTAAGGTGCAACCCTATTGTGCCGGAGGTAACACCGACGTGTTGCACAACTAGTCTACCGACCGATCGGTATCTAAGGCGAAGTCGAGGGATTTTGACAAAAGTTTGGATCAGTTGTACGATTTGTTTGAAGTTAGATCGTATGTCGTAAGTTACCTTAACAATATGTTGTTGATAGTTTTATTGGTAGGTAGTTAGGTACCTAAGTTTCGGTCCCTCGTGGGCGGAAAAAAAGAAGGTCGCTGTAATTTTGTTCTATTTGAAAGATTTTGTCAAAAGATGGCATTGAGGAAATGTCAAGCTGAGATTTTTGCAAAAAAAAACGGTTTATTTGTGTGTGGGCAAGGTCGAAGATTAGCATCCAAAATCCACATTGTTATATTTAGTAGGTACTTGTTAATTCCGTCTTCCCAGTAAATAATCCTTCGAAAGTACCCAAACACTACACGTGTAAGCTAAAATTAAATAATTATAGAAGATAATTTAATACTGACCGTCAATTAATGTATCATTTATGATAGTAATTAATTTTATTGTTTATAATTTTTGCTATATAAATAGGCAATTAGGAATAGTCGTCATTCGTACAGAGACACTAAGACAATTATAATGGACACCAAATCTACAGGTAAATTAAAATTACTTTATAATAATTATTTTGTCAAAAATAAAATTATCAAAATAAACATTAATGTCTAACTAATTATATAACTATTAAGCCAAAGGTAGAAAATTCTTAACAAAGCCTTATCTACAGGAACAATCTAAACAAATAAATAAAATTTAAGTGTCTGTTTGTTATATCAAAATAAAAGTTTACTCGGAATTTACACGAACATTTCTTTTTTTTTAAATGTCTGTCTTTCTGTTTGTTTCTGCTAATATCTGAAACGGCTGAAAAAAATGCTCGTTTTATGAAAAAGAAGTCGCGAGCATAATCTAGTTATTATTACAATCCTTGTGACGTTTAAACCAACCCCCAAACCAACCGTCAGCTACCTAAAATACACATAAAATAATACCAATAAATGAGCGGCACAGGTACCGGGTCTTATCTCTCTAATAGCCATAAGATACCGTTCAAAGGGGGCCAATCTCAATAAATTTATTAAAGGAATATTGCCAATAGGGACCCAGCATATCCTATTAATTAAAATACTTAATTAATTCACCTGGAAATTGTTTAATCAATTCACTTTTGACCCAATTTATTGGGGTCAATCGAACAGAGTCTGTGACCCGTCTTGTGATAATTAAAAGCTTAATATTACAATCAGGTAATCTATAGGTTTGTGTTTTAATTATGATTACGGTGTGCGGGGATTTGGGTCAAATGAAAAGGGATACTTATATGAAGTTGTTTTTCCGATGTCTGCTTTGCTAATTTATCTAAGTGAAGTCTTATAGCCATGATTGTTGAATTGGAATTCCATTGATAACAACTGGTTTACAGATCATTCTTATCAAGTTCTCACAGTACGATTAGCAATTTTTCTGAACATGAAAGTAGAGGTATAAACCATTGCGGAATTAGTTCGAGAGATTCACCGCGGCCCTGCAATGCAAAGGGCATTAGGATGAACACAGATAGCTTTAGTCAGTAAGAGTCTGGCACTCCCTCCCGCTCCGCCCAGGGTGGAAGAAGTCATTTGATGATTTCCCATCCAAGCGGTGTAGTAGACCAAAGTTAAAAGTAGATTTTCAGTCAACTGCCTGTTTCTCAATAGACTCTTTTCGTATAATGTCGATTTTCCATCAATGTTAACATTATATTTTCCTTGTTCCAGCATGCTCCGAGCGCTCGACCTAGGAGGAGGAGAGCGATCTTTAGACCGTTCTTTAGAGCGAAAGCCTGAGATTCGCTCGCCGAGCACCGCACCTTCGCTCCGAGACCACTCGGCCGAGCGGGAGCGTAGCGCTGAGCGTCGGGATACAGGTACGTCGCTAGAGTTGAGCTTCGAGTTAGATGAATGGACGTCAAACTTGAACTTAGTAAAGTTCAGGATTGGCTCCACTCAGTTGAGTCGTGTTGGTTGTAGACTCCTTGCATTCGGCCCGAATGATGACGTCATGTTCCAAAAGGTGATCATGTAAAGAGACGTGTCCTCGCGCCGGATGCTCGGTACATCGTCGTCAAGTGAACATTGGAAGTCGATCGCGGCTGTCTGCTATGCACGCTCGATGTTTCAAACCTTGTGTATGTCCGTAGCTAGTTCGTGTTCGCTTCACTTTTCTGTCCGCAAAAACAACAATTCGCAAAAAACGCGCGGAGTACGAGGAATATCCAGTTCCCACCACCTCAGCCATGCCGCTCACGGACGCGCGTAATCGTTTCAAACTTAGGCTTTAGAATTCGGAGCATGCCATGATGCCGACATGAGAGACGCCGCGCGCGCATTAAACATTCGTACGCCGTTGCCGAATGATTGCGACGCTTACGAGCGTGCGTGCTAGCCCTCCCTCGCCCCCCGTCCCCCGCCCTGCCGTCCCCTCCTCGTGTTCCCGCGTAACCGTGCTCTCACCGCAGGTGTGGAGGAGTGGCCCAGCACGCCGCCGCCGCTCAACAACAACACCACGCACCACAACAACAACGGGCCCACGCCGCTGCTGCCACTGCCGCCGCCGAGCCCCTTCCGCTTCGAGGAGCACCGCACCTACCGGTTCGCGGAGGACATGGGGCCGCTGCCGCCCGGCGCGCTGGTGGGACGCCTCGGCGACTCCCTCATTCCCAAGGGCGACCCTATGGAGGCGCGGCTACAAGAGATGTTAAGATACAACATCGACAAATACGCGAACACGAACCTGGACACGCTGCACATAAGCCGGAGAGTGCGGGAGCTGCTGTCGGTGCACAACATCGGACAGAGGCTGTTCGCTAAGTACGTGCTGGGGCTGTCGCAAGGCACGGTGTCGGAGCTGCTGTCCAAGCCCAAGCCGTGGGACAAGCTGACGGAGAAGGGCCGCGACTCGTACAGGAAGATGCACGCGTGGGCCTGCGACGAGGCCGCCATCATGCTGCTCAAGTCACTGATCCCTAAAAAAGGTATTTTTCAAAACACATTCATGACTGATAAGATTTTACTACGGACAAACCCCGCAACGTCCTTCGTGGTAAATGATTTTTTGGGTAAATCTCGTCGTTCGAATTTCCCCCGGCTTGGCTTGATGCGAATACCACTGTTTCGACAAATGGGTTTTGTTACTTTATGTGATACAAACTTAATGCTTTTCCTTTCTACCTTCATAATCGATGTTTCTGACAGCGAAACTTCCAAATAGCCACCTTTTTCCAACAACTGATTCATTGGTATTCGCAGTTTTGCATGATCTAGCTTTGAACGTATCAAAAGTGATAATAAATCGTTCAAAAATACTTCCAGTACATCATTAATGACTAAATTACCTAATCATGTTTGGTACGTCGGGCCATGATCATCAATTCCTTTTACACGAATCATCTGAACCGTTTGACGCGTCGGTTATCTTAGCTTGTCAAGTTTACCTGACAATACAACTCATCAATCACGGCACCACTCACCCACGAACACAAAAGACGTTTACATTTTCCGTCAATTACTTGATACGCGAATATTGATCAATCATTACGTATTATGGTCAATCAGCGCGTATGTTAGGAAAATTCGAAATTTGAAAATTTAATTTAACGGTTTAGAACGCACTCGAAGCTTCTTCATATAGTTCCGCACTCTTTTTTGTTTATTTTTTAACATTATTATTTTATTTTTTGTTTTGTTCCTTTTAGACCTGTTCCTCAATCCTTTTCCTCTGTCCCTGTATCCCTTCGCGTGCGGAAATATCAGGAACTGCCCAGTTGAAGGAAGCGAGGGGCAAATAAACGTCTCCCACACTTTCGATCGCAAATTATGATTTACTACTATTTTTTTCCGACTGACAATCTTTCGTGTACCGTCTACCATTTTCTAAATTTTAGCGACATTTACTTATTATTTCATACAGGTTCTACTTAAGCTCATAAGCGGCGATAAACGAGACACATTTCTCTAAATTGGATAAAGATTTTACCTGATACAAGGTTCCATTATTATCCAAATATTTCGAAGCAACTTATCTGAAAATACGAGTCCATTTGTTACATAAATGTGTGTGGAAATGGAAAAGCGGAGCGGACACGCACTCGGTGCTGACTACGAACTTGCCGCAAAGCGATAGCGTTCACGTTCAGTTACATAGCATAGCAACTGCAACTGTCACTCGGTCTGCTTTGTATAGTTGCATGGCACAACTTTAACAAGTATATGTACGCTAGAGCTAAAGTTTAACACATACGGACTAAAACATTGCTTAGATACGTATAATAATTAAGCATTCAATATATTTTACGTTTCAAATAATTTTAAGAATTAATATTGCAATGATTTCAATAAAAACGTTCATCGAACTTTAAGTTTCCATTGACAATAGCCATTTCTATCAATTGCTTTCAATAAAACTTTAAAAATTTTAGAACCAACACGTAATTCGACCACAATAGGTACAGAAATTCGGTGGAATTAAAAAGAACGTACTCATTGTAAGGCTGTGTACACATTAACGACAATGCACGACAAAGTATAAATCTGCGAATACAATGGACTCTTGTGTATTAGCCTTTGTCCCCATCGATAGGGATGAGCTCAAATAGATTGAATTTCAGATAATTCCCGGAAGGGTTACGGTTTTCTTATTTCGCTGCGATGTTGTGCGGTTCTTGTTTTTATATTCCGGTTATTGCTGATTGGTGTTTTGGCCACGTTTATGGAGTTATTATGCAAGGAAGATGGATGCATTTCCCCTTTTTAGCGGATTTCGTTTGTTCGCGAAAATGTTAATCGCTATAATTCGTCGAAATGAAAACAATGGCTCGGGAGGTTTCTTTTACTTATTTCTTGTGTACCACGGGTGTGTTTATCGATAGATTAGATGTTATGAGACATTGGGTACATACGAGAGTAATAAGTACCTGTAATGGCAGCTCATCCGTCACGCTACATAGGTAATCAATCTAGTCGGCTATCGTGGGAAGCAAGTTCTTCCGATTACTAATAATTTTCCAAGTTCAATCAACACAGTCACAATTAGACCTGGTTAACTTGGACTTATTCTTTTAGAAAATTTATGTAAGAGCGAAGCTTTTCTCGTAAACGACAAAAACGCTTTTGTTTTGACGGAAAGATGCAGAAAAAATTGCGTAATCACTAGTAGCCCCAAGATTTCAAGTGTAGCATGAAAATAAGCAACTGCTTTCGTGGAAAATCGTTTTTAAAAGGAAGAAAAGAAAGCTCCTGAAACCTAACTGTTGCTTCTACTTCCAGAAAGCGTACAACACAGAACAGGGTACAATAACGTCAATACTGTTACATAACTACTAACCAGCAACGTATCATTTCGCTGCAACGTTATGGGTGTCGGCTATTTCCCAGTTCCCACGATACACATGCATAATGTCCGTTCGTCCGTCCGTTGCGAAACGATTGTTGTTCGACGTTCACACGCGACAGCGTTGTGGCAATGGTAGGCTGTAGTTTGCGTTCAAAATAAGAATAGAACCTTACCGCCATTTTGACGTTTTACTGTCAAACTCATTTGGAACGCGTTGAGCAAGATTTGAAAAGTACAAGTTAATGTGAGCTATACTTCTGGAAATAGTATGTACCGTACCTATATACTCTAGTACAACTTATATTTAGTTAGACAGTCTTATTCTTTTAATGGCATAAGTGATTAATACAGGGTACTAAGTAGGAATTGGTGTATATGTATAACAATAATTAAAATGTTACTACTTTACCCACTGTAAAAGCAAAATATCAGTGACTGAAACTACTACTAAACTTATTATATATTGAATTTTATAATATTTATAAACGGAACTGATGTTCCGTACTCAGAAATACCATTTTCTCGTATTTTCATTTCTACTCGCCATGTTTGCTTGTAACGCTGTTTTAAAAACTGTATCTATTGTTTATCTAGCTAGTAAATGTTTCTTTACATCCACGTACTTCTAAGTCGGCACAACATAAAAATAATTGGATAAACGTCGCACGCGCCGTATAACAATGGCGGATCAATTAAAACTAGCTACCTACACTAACTTCCCGCCCTTCGAAATACAATGCGAAAAAACTGGAAAGAGTATTTATTAAGTCAGTAGTCTATGCTCAATCATCTACAGTTTTTGCATTTTGTCTATGGTCTATGACGCAATAATATTATAAAGGCGAGTTGGTAATAATTATCTATCAAGTATTATAATAATTTATTGTTAGTTTACATACATTTATTTAAGTAGTCTACCCATTTTTAATTATTAGAATATAATGATGTGTAAATGCATATTTATAACTTAACGTTATTCAAACGTCCATATTTATAGTTTAATACCTGATATGTAGATAATTATTTATTCGCACGTCTAACAACATTTTCTTACTCAATTAATAGAGAAAAACAAACTAATTTACAACAAAACTTTTGATATTCTATGATCCAAGCTCACGATTACACGGTCTAATTGCATGTAAATAGTGATGTACAAATTTTACGGTATTAAACCGATACCGCTGTCGTGACTAAATTCAATTTTCGAACGTGCTATGAGCAAATAAATCGGTAAACTATCGTCGTACATCGAGTGTACACAAGACCATCATATTATTATATTATTTTTCACGGGCACTAAACTTCGATGTAAGTTGGCTGCGTTCTTTATTCATACAATCCTTCATTCCAATTAAGTTTAATAATAGTGGTCGTAATTATTGCTCTTATTACTTGTACGGTTCAGTGACGAAATGCTATAACATAACGTCTTGTTGTTTATGATCACAAAAATCGATTTAAAAGCTTATTGGTCGAATTAAGTATCGTGTTTCGCATGTGCTGCAGTAAATCTTTGGCGCGCTCTTTTTGACGTGATTAAATCAAAGCAAGCGATTATATTTTTTGTTTAAATTAAAAATCTATTAACTGATCTCTAAAACATTTAATTTCAACACTTCTTAAATGAATGCTTTAAAAAAATCTCAAGTTTAAGATATTATGCAAAGTTTTCCAAGTAATCTCATCTAATCTTATCCTTGACGTTTAATAAAAATCGAAATTAAAACCGATACTGTTATCATAATTAGAGCCGCTCTATATCTAAATGTCAAAATCAATGGCACCAACATTCCAAAAAGTCGTTTGTAAATAAAACACGAGTACGTTCGGATACACGCAGAGAATGTTGAGAACCCAATATTTAGACGAAGTTTGCCTCTCAAAAGCATTTCAAGCGTAGCGTGAAAATCTATTTTCAATGGGCCACTATCGGCCGGCACAGGACACCCGCCAAAGGCTTTATGCGCGAAGTTAAGCGTCCTCGATGCTCCTATACTGTAAACTCCCCTTGTAGAGCTCTTAGTTTAACGCTAAGCAAATTTTAATATTCAATTGTGCTTTTGCATGTTCGGGATTTGTTTTACAATTGGTGCTTCATACTTGAACTTTTGAAACTCTAGTGGTTATCTAAATAGTTGTCCGATATTACAGATCCGACTATATATAGTTACGGTTAGTATCAAGCACGAAGCGCAGTTAATTTATTGTTTTCCATAATACCACATGCAATTAAGAATAATTATCTTTAATGATCCATTTATTATCTGTAGACAATATTCAGGTCTAGCCCGTCCCTGTTCGTTTTAATGCCAATTATTCAGAACTAAAGTCGCCACACATCTCTAATAACGATTATAGTTCGAATGTAAACTTTCCTTTTACTTGAACGCATTGCTAATAAGTTATCGATGCGGCGGACACGTACGGCAGCCCGTACGGGGGACTGTCAAAGGCGTTTAAAACTGAACGGAGTTGGGAACTTCGCAAGTGTATTAGCCGGCCGGCTAATGCGCGCGGACAGCCATCGAGCGCAAACGGACACGACTCGCCGTCTTCACTCGCAAACTTTAAACCGAACAGTCTTCACGATACAATTGAATGCGTTCTATTTTCAAATTTATTGACTAATTATTTTATCAGCTCAAAATTTTGAATTTAAACGCATTCTGGAATGGAATTTTACAATCACGTGTAAATGCGTTTTTATAAGAAATTGGAAATTTAATGCTTCTTAGCGTTATTTGACATGATGCCAAGTTTTGTTTGGGAATTCTTTAATATATTTAAATTTTGATACGATGGTAATTCTTAAATATATCCACAAATAACAAAATACATTAGTCAAATGACACAGTAATCAGTATTTTCCTGTATATTCGACAAAACAGATGTGTCTGGAATTGCTACCTACCCACAATATTACTCTGCATAATTATTTGCCAATAAGACAAATTATATCTAATGATAATAAATGTTTTCGCTAACTTTGCATAATACTGAACATTTTCCAATCCATTATACAAAACTAGCAGGGAGGGTATATCGATTCCTCTACAAAATAAATAGGTACCCAAACGAGGGCGTATCAGCTAAAAGTAGCTAACAAACGAGACCATAACACATAAATCATAAACTTTGAAACACGAAAATTCGTGTTGATAATCACATAATAATTACCGACCCGATAAAACCCACCGGGATCGAAGGGATCGAAAGGGATTAGCTCGTAATGAGAATAAAATTGGCAACATATTTGTTCATTAATACCAATTGTAATTTAAACGTGTAAAGTTTTTGATAAATCGGTTCATTGACGTGAGTGCGAACAAAGAACTTTACGAGAGACATTGCAATGTAGCGCCATCTTGTAGCAAGCGGCGAAACTACGAAAAAATATGTTTATTTTAAAACAACAGATACTTCAGCAGTAGGTAAGTGACATAAACTGGATGCGTCTTACAAACACTTATGAAATTACGATGACTGAGACAAACATTTAATTTACGATGCAATTATCGCTAAAGTATTATTACAAAGGACATTTCCAGCAAAAACTTTTGCGACGGCCACTTAGAAAGCACCTTTGAAAAACTAAATGCTCGTTTAAGAACGTTTAAGCAGAAATAACTTGGAAAAAAGTGTGGTATGCACGCAACAATGTGTACGTAACGCCATCTGTCGCCGAGTAGCGTAAAGCTAGTGTAGAGGTCAAGAAATTATTTTGCGAAGAATGTTCGTCGTCCCGCGGCCGCTTTGATGGCTTCCGACGAAGCAATCAGACCTCTTTACGGGCATATTTATGATTATAATACCGTGTCTCATTATATACTTTATGATTTTATACCTAAACGACTGTCCAAGATAATAATACCTAAGTAATTGTTACGGTCGAACGCGTAAACGACTTGACAAGCGAGACAACTGTCTTCTGTCTTTGTCTAACTAATAGTAATCCAAGCCAATAAAACTGTAGAAAATTTTCATGATACAGTAGACTATTCTTAGTGACTAATGTTTAAGTTTATACCTAGATGTGATGTTTTTTTATTATCGTAATTAATAACATAATAATAGAACCACAATTGGTTTTTACCAACGAGCAAATATTATTTCGTTACTTAATTGTTTAATTATGCCTGCTTAATTGTGATAATAAGAAATTTTAATTACCAAATTACTAAACATTCTTGAAATCTAAATAGAAGAACGATCTTTTAATATTTCGACTTCGTAATTCAATTGTTTTTTTACCAAACGTCCAGGGTTTTGCTTTTGGAATTGCAAATTAAAAATCTGACTATGAAAAATGTTATTCAGCCAGTAATGTCAAATGGCCGTCAAACTATTAAACTTCAACGCGATGACATTAAATTCAAACTGCACCTAATGTATTCATGTAATGTGGACTCACTTCATAGTCCTTAACACAATTAGCTTTTAATAGCCAAACTAAAATAAGATGGCGTTAAATTATTGCAATCAAGAGCTCTTGTTATATAGCGTTCCGTTGCAATAATTTTGTTGCGTTTTACATTTGAACAGATAAATATATTTTAATGTATATCAGTTGACACACGTGAATTAACTTTAGAGAAATATCGGGGTTAACTATTTTCATCTACGATGTTACAAAGATATTTTACGAGCGTGCTTATTATATTGCTAGTCGCTCTGTCTGTTGGGCATCCATTGATAGGTTTCATTCTTGTAGCTATAGAGTGTTTACTACAGATTTGTAACCTCATTAAACATAGTTTAAATTAAGCAAGACTTGCTCTAGATTTAATTGAAAACTTTAAAAACTTGTAAGTTCCCAATAAAGCACTCAATCAAGTGAACAAACTAATTTGAAAATCGAACGCGTTCAAAAATCTGCACAGATTATCCAAAAAAGGTCTTAATTCGCCAACAATACGTAGGAAAAATAATAAAAGAAGGGCATTCTCGTTCGTCAAGCAAACGACCGAAGCGCGGGTAATTATTTTAATAAAGCCGCGGTTGCACCGGCGCTCGTAAACACGTCGCGCGACCGTCGCTACGTCAACGCCCACCGTTCACTTTCAAACGTTTCGATTTTCGCGCAAATGTGATCGAGAATGCACCCGGGTTGTCGCTGTTCCGGCCAAAATAATGATGTGGTTTAGCTGGATTGATGACTGAAGTGCGAGGCGAAGTGTTCATCGTGTGGATCTTTGTTGAATGTTTGATTGATCTAGAGAATGTTGGGCGCCATTAATTGCGCGTTGCGATCCTTAATTGGCATCTATGTTTAGAATAGTGTTTAGCACTTAGCTGTTAGTGATCGCAAGTTTTAGTGGCGCCTTGCTCATGTGTCTTCCGCGTGGCAATTTAGTCAAATAAGTACCTTTTAGTTTAACTAAATTGAGCAATTCAGTTATTGCAGCTAAGCTTGCTACTGTAGAAACAATCTTGACCAAACTTCAACAGAAACTACACAAGCATTTCGGAGAAAAGATCAAAATTGTCTCGCGCCAAATCGCGGGCGCCATTTTGCGAACCGTTTTCACAACAGTTTAATAGGAAATTAAGTGCATCCTGACGTATTATTCGTCGTAATTAATTACACACGTTTCCTTAGCAAACCCCGAGTTATATATCAGGGATCTGTCTCACAAGATGGGTTGTTTAAACTGTCAGTTCGGACGCGATTTGTGACCGACCATTTTACATCTTTGCTCCCCGTCTTGCATAATTAGTAAGGATTAATGTGTAGCTATGAATGACTCGTCATTGTGCCGCGAAATAGTTTTAATCCACCACACTCGCAAATTAAATCAAGCTCTAGATTTATCTATATAAGTCGCAAAATTTATGACTGCGAACTGTGCAGCATGTTGAAAATATTTCCAGTTATTAAAAAATGCGACCGCGTTTTCGATGGCGGGCGTTTTGACAGATGCTCCGTGTCTATGTAACGCGCTCTAGTGACGAAAAAATATGTTTGTAATGATTGCCAAGATCATATTGTGACCTTTTGTCACTTACCTATTTTTAATGCACCACATTTCCGCACTTGTGATGCCAAAAGAACGTTTACCTACAGAGCAATAACTGTAATGTTCTTTGAGGTAAGCTTATTCCTGGAAGATTTTACGACTAAGGTCGTTCATGTCAAATGTTGATACATCTCAATATTATTTCGTACAAACGTGCTTTATTTTTTCAACGCCATATCAATGAAGCGATCAATTCGGTCTAATTCTTTGATCTTGGGAATGTTTGACAAGGATTTTGACATAAATGTTCTGTTTTATCATCCATTTATTCTTAGCCAACACCGTGTCTGTAGAAAGTGTTGTAACTCATCGCTTGATTGTGGAAGTACTATTGTCGGGTCTACTAATCTTTCATACTTAACTATAGACTATATAGACTTGCCATCGATCTTTTTTTTTTCAATTTTCACGCAACAAAAGCCCTCTCGCGTAGCGCGTGTTTGCGTGCCACGCCGCAATCAATCGCCGCCACAATCAATAAAGCAACTGTGCGAAATCAATGCATTAATAACAGCTATTAATGCGGTACACGTGAAAAATCGTTACATTGTCACTTTACGTTTCGTATATTTTATATTTTGAAAAAAGAACAGCAGTTTGACATTACGGAGATGGCGGCAAATGATTCAAATTCGACGCCATTGTTTAGTCATCAATTACGTGTTTAACGGTTAAAAGAAATTAAGTAAATTGAACACATAAACAGCATTTGCGTGAAACTTTGAACTATGAAGACGAAATTCGCGTTACTCCGCCTGTAGTTAACGGGAATTCGGTTATTTCGTTAAAAAACTTCGCTGCGCTATCGTTAAAAGTTATACAGATAAGCTCCGGGGAGACGCCAGGGTGTAGTCTGCAGTTTTTGTGCTGTCATCCCACTATGCAGGTACAGCAAATAGGATCAAATAGGTACTAAACTCTGTCTAGGTTAGTTTGTAAACTGTTGAACTGTAATGGAAGTTCGAAGAGAAAATCCTTCCCGGCATGAAAAAAAAAATAGTCTAGTTAGACAGTCTTTTCTGTGGAACAAAGAAGTTACTTTAAAATGCATAGAAATCTGTATGACTATAGATGTTACTTCTTAGGAAGGTGAGTTGGTCTTAATAGTGTGCGTAGAATTGTGGATAAATACGTACACATTGTTTCTGTGCGCGTGAGGCAGTTCGGCAAATACTGGGTCCTCCTGAGCTTGCACACAAAGAAAAACATGCACGTGCAGACGTGCATCACACATACAATAAAGATGCAACCGCCTTCATGACATAAAACAACTGTACTAAGACCCATGACCTATTAGCTGTCAAAATCCAAGCTCCAAGTCGACGTTAGCTGATGAATTTCATCTATATTCCACGACGGAGTGATAGCACTTACTCAGTTTCATCTATATGGGCGACTCCCAGAGCGGGGCTCGCAAAATTGATTATTGAATCTAGTTACAAACTAGCGGGGACCGAGATTTTAACTCCCGAGGGAGAATAAGCAAAGACTTTTTTATATGGTCCTCCTCCCACGTACGTACCTAGGTACTTATTGTAAACATTTCGCACATTTTCATCAAGTAACGAAGCTAATATTCGACGTCTAGCCTTCGCAGGGAATGTGACAAGAATATGTAATAAATAAACTGTGGAATTTATATTATGACACGAAGATTGTTTCATATATACTAATCATATCGAAGACAAAGAATATTGCCAGTTCTAGAAACTAAGCTTTATTAAACACACACACGAGCTTCAGTTTATATAGGTAGGTAGATATTAAGTCGCTGGAATTATTACAGTGTGTTGACAAAACACAGGGATCATTCAAATAAATTGATCTATAAAAATGATTTAAATACCAAACTCAACCTACGATGTAATCTCTCCAAACGAATAATAATTTAAACTTTAATACTCCGTCGTAAATCTTTAAAATTATTTCACTATTATAACGCGACACATTTTAATACGTTTTTACTACTGAATAATAAAAAACTTACCCTCAATATTATAGTACTAAACGGAATCGTGTCATTTTCGCGCTCGTGACGTCTACGCAGTTTAGCCATCAGCCAATCAAATGCACGCAATTTGAAATTCGGTAATTTTCGGCTCAATCAACGAACGTGATTGTCCATTATGTGTAACTGCGTGATCACCGAAATGTAAGCGGATCGCATGTTTACATAACATAGATTCAGCGAAGGTAGGTAGGTAAAGCCACTTAAATGTCTACTGTTAGATTTCTCCCGTGTTCGGAGCGCACAAACAAATCATTCCTAGAATTGTCTTGCTCGTCCTTATCTTAATTTCATGAGGTCGCTTCCTCCGGCGCACGTACTCCGAGTGTATGCGGCTCTCGTCATGCACAGGACCATTCTGTTTCTCTCTCGTGTGGAATCAATTGTGGTCGGTGCCCCCGTCGCAGCAGATTGCCATCTAGCACGCGATCCCGATCACCCGACCCTACGCACGCGACGTCGAACAAAAGAAACTTACCAATCGAAAATTATATCATTCCAGACTTTACCTCTTCATTGTGGACGTTATCGTGTTATTCCAAACGAAAGATTTATGTTGTGTCGTTATCGAACAGTTTGGAAGTATTAGGGGCTCCTCGTTGGAATACTTCCGACACATGCGATGCTATTTGTACCATTTCATTGTTGCAGCACTTAGCACCTAATTTTAACTCAGATGCCCGTTTATGCAACTATTTCTTTTGCATATAATTAACAATTCAAATGCGGTATTTTTTTCCGTGCTCTGCAACACTTTCGAGCGGCCCTGACGTCCGCTCGCGACGACGACTCGAATGCAAATGAGCATCGATCGCCTGTGTGACGTATAGAGCGCGCACTTCTCACCCCTTTCTTGCGACTACCCGCCAACTTGATTTACAATCCCGGATACGAGTTCCCCGTTCGAATCCAACCTATACGGTTAAATTACGAACGTTACTTTTTTCACTATGTCACAGTGACACTATAATTTAGGGCACCGCCCCTTTACTTTCCAAAGCCTTTGAATATTCATACGACTATAGCAATCAATAACGGCCACAAAGAAAATAGTTTTCGCGTGCACGCACGCGATATAATGTCGCATAAACAAATAATTTCTTCGTTTTTATTGTTATCCTTGAATTATGTTATTGCCACTCGAATTTACACGGCCCCTTTCCCGCCATCGGTCAGAAGCGATCAAACGGCGTCCGATAAATTTTAAACTTCCGTGACTGGCCGACGTTAATTGAGCGCGTTTTTTAAAAATATCCATCAAAAATGCACATCTTAATGGCCTACAATAAAAACTGATATCGTTACATACTTTATAGTCTACCAGATAAGAAATGCGAATGAAACTAGATCAATAAAAATGTAATTTTTAGAGTAGCCGGTGCCCGAGGGCCCGCCATTTTGATGAGTTTGACGTGTACACAAAATGGCGCGACCTGTGTTGCGTCGCCCGCCTGTGGAAATAACCTCAGTTTTTTGACAATATTTCGAAGCACGTCGCAGTAATTGCCCGCGTGCCGTTTACAGAATAACAAAATGTCTGCAACAAGATCAAAGGCATTAATAGACGTGTGTTGAAATTTATCGACGGCCCGTATGTCGAAGGATGAATATATACATACAAATCGCGTCGAACCGTTTGTCTGTGATTTCAAAATTATCTACACAATGTATATTTGCGAGACGTTTTATTTATAGATTACTTTTATAGTTTTGTATTTACGTCCGTCCGTTTGCACTGAACATTAAATTACTCGGTTCATAAGAGATAACTGCGTGCTTCACATTTTGATTCGCTACGATACGTCAAGCGGTTTTGAAGTTATAAAAGAAAAACCGCGAAGACCGCCCCGAGGCGAGCCGCGACTTTGAAATAAACTAAATAATCAGCTAGGCGACGGCGGACGAGACACGGCTGACATGCTAATTATGTTTTGATCGGTACTTTTATTGACATAACGGGTGCCATTTCGACACTAAAATTGAATTTTGAAAGAGGCCTATTCCCTCAGTGTCGTATAAATACAGAAATTACCTCATTCGCATTTAAATACGGTCCTCGCGCTCTCCGGACAGATGACTAAATACATTTATATCGTTGTTTGAAAAGTTGTCGCTGCTCATTTGTTTAAAATAAAAATGTGACAGATTACGCGTCGATTTAAAATTGGAACGTCACCGTGATTCAATATTTTTCAGTTCCACCACAAAGCCAGCCAGTCAGGATTTTGTGTTTGCCGACCATAAACTTTAAGTGGCAATTTGCGCAAACATTAGAAATGTAATTAATTTATAAACGAATCACGTATATAGAGTTATTGTCAAACATTATGGTCACACAAGATCATAATCTGGAATATGTTTAAAATATTTGTATCACGTTCGCTCAGTCATAAGTCGTTAAGGTCGTGAACAGTAGGTTTCACAAAAAAAATATTGTCTATAGAAGGACATAACAGCGTTTATTGTATGATTTGGAACGTGAGAATCACCAGAAAGTGACAACATTGCCAATGAAATTTTCGAAAGTGAAAACAATAAAGTTTTACTTGAGATACGAAAAAAAAACCTCATAAATCTGGTGAAAGTTGAAAAAGGTATTTTGACTGCCAAAACAAAGAGATATTGCTCTACTATTATCTTGACATCTAGTATTTAATTTGACACTAGTAACTTTCTCTAATCGACACTGCTTCATGGTATGTAACTGTGAAGACAATTTTAAACCTAAGTAAACATCAATTAATGTATTTTAACAAAACGAATAAACAATGTCACTGCACTTTATCTTAATTCATTTTTAACTCTCAATAAATAAAATACACTTTACGTTCCAATAAAAGCCCGTTGAGAGTTTCGAAGAAAAACAATTGCAACACGCACCATTATGCTTTTTATTGTCAAATAATTAGAGGCCAACCGGCGCAACAACAGACAAATCTAAAATAAACCAAGTGGAAATACTTGTGAGGAAATTAGCGTACATATTGTCGGTTTTAAAATAAAATTTAAGGACGCAATTAAGTCTTTGTGATCCTTGAAAATTAATACGTCAACTCACAAACGATCCGTTTTCGGAGTCGTTAAAATACCGCAAAGCAAATAACATTATCGTTTTTCTTTAAACACTTGACGGATGTGGCCGATTTTTAACGTACATTGGCATACAATATGTACTTACCTACAGACATAATAAGAGTATAGTTATCTAAAGAGATGGCGTCCAATTATTATCATGTTCATAAGATAAAATAAATGAGGGCGCCGCGCTAACGCCCGCTCGGATTTAACACCAAAAATTCTTTGAACTCGAAATATACTGTAACAAATATTACCCGCAAGAGATCCGAGTATCCGAACATTATGCGCGCACTTTAATTCTATAATCATCTCGGCGAACGTCTAAAACTAATTACGTGACTTAATTAAACTAATTCTGTGCGTACATCACCATCTAAATAGTGTCGTTTCATTGTGAGAGCGGAGACAATATGTTGACAGGATGAATGACCACAGTATGGCGGGCGGGATTCACGCGTAACTTCACTTGTTTATGAGTGCGCGGGCGCAGTTTTAGGATTACTGGGCTTAGGCGATGAGTGCACGTTCCCATTCAGCGATTATCTCTAAAGCGCTATGCATCGCTGTAGAGTAAATGAAGCGCCTAATTTCAATTGTACCAAATATAACTCGCGTATTTATTACTTGGCAACAGTAAACGCTGCTAACACGGATATACGCAGCCCTATAGGTGTGTGCGTGAGGAACAATTTAGCAGCAATTAAAATTGTTCGTGTGCGGATTCGAATGCAAAACAATTGCAATATATTTCGTAGAAATATAGCTGTTTACATTGTATAATTAACTACATCACAACTTTTGTACCCTAATAATTATGCGCCACTGTATTGTTTCTGCTCCGACTTCACGGTTCACAAACAAGCTATCATAACGAAAAAACCAATAAAACTAATTTTGTAATTCGCAGTCATAAAAATTTCGTGGAAATCTCGAACGACTCACGAGCAATCATGAATATTTACTCAACCTAATTTTAGGTTAAATAGCTATGTAGTTATGCTGTACTCTAATTGATTTAAGCGTAACAATATTTTTGTTTCTTTTCTAGTTGGGACAAAGGATGGGACCGGCGCAGTGTTCGGCCGCCCGGAGGGTGAGGGTGACGACAGGCTTACGCACGCTATCCTGAGTGAAGCGCATCTGATGAAGACTCCCAGCGGACCTCCACACAACGATGACTCCAGAAGCAATGAGGACTCTAGCTCGCCG
The DNA here is from genome assembly GCA_932526535.1 of Caradrina clavipalpis. Lineage (NCBI taxonomy): Eukaryota > Metazoa > Arthropoda > Insecta > Lepidoptera > Noctuidae > Caradrina > Caradrina clavipalpis. The sequence goes on along the minus strand of OW052106.1, from coordinate 757,972 downwards.
AGGACTCAGTGTCCCTCACCTTTCTCCAATAAGGTAGGGCATTAATATTATGGAACAAAAGGAACACATTATACATTACATAAAATTAAGCTTCCCTCAAACAAAATAGGCAATGTCTAATAACTACTTTTGCTATTTCTTCAGGATGGGAGTCAAAATAGAAGACTCAAGAAGTATGAAAACGACGACATTCCTCAAGAGAAGGTGGCACGCATATACCAGGAGGAGCTTGCCAAAATCATGACTAGGAGAGTAGAGGATATTCGCCGCGAAGGTTTTCCTGGGTTAGTCTTCATTTTTTCCCCATAAAACAAGTCTTTAATATCTAAAATGTATAGTTGCTAAAAATTTAAACGAGAACAGCAAATCTAAAACTAACGAATAGCATGTTTCCTCCTTTTTTCAGCGGCGGTATGCCACCACACATGGAGAGGCCACCGGAAGACATCCGCATGGCTCTGGAAGCGTACCACAGAGAACTTGCCAAGATCCAGCCAGCTGGCAACATTCCCAACCTCCACAACTTGCCAGCCATGCCGCCCTTTCCGAACCTCCTCGCGTTGCAGCAGCAGGCCATGCAACAAGCACAAAACCAGCAAATGAACGGCTCAGGAGCGGTCCAAGATCTCTCTTTGCCTAAAGATAAAAACGCCAAAATGAATGGAATGACTGATAGTGATAAGGATAGGTCAATGGATGCCGAAGAGGCTATTAGGCACGCGGGGAGTGCATTCTCTTTAGTAAGGCCAAAGCTAGAGCCGGGACAGCAATCAACTGGATCGTCTGCGTCCAGTCCACTGGGAAACGCGATTCTGCCGCCCGCAATAACTCCAAATGAGGACTTTAGCAATTCGGCGGCAGCAAGCCCACTACAACGAATGGCATCGATAACAAACAGTCTGATCTCCCAGCCATCAAATCCTCCTCATCATCCTCCTGTACAGAGGTCGATGAAAGCTGTACTTCCGCCAATCACACAGCAGCAATTTGATCTCTTTAACAATTTGAACACAGAAGATATAGTGAGAAGAGTGAAGGAGGCTTTGAGCCAATACTCTATTAGCCAAAGACTGTTCGGAGAATCAGTCCTTGGTCTGTCACAAGGTTCTGTGAGTGACTTGCTAGCAAGGCCAAAACCCTGGCACATGCTAACACAGAAGGGACGTGAACCCTTCATCCGCATGAAGATGTTCTTAGAGGATGACAATGCTGTTCACAAATTAGTTGCATCACAGTACAAAATCGCGCCGGAAAAACTAATGAGAACTGGCAACTACAGCGGAGCACCTCGTAAGTATCATCTCTATATGAATACACGTTACCAACTTTTTATATTCAATAAAACAGTAGATTAATTGTATTTTCTATTTTTGTTCTTACAGCATGTCCGCCGAATATGAACAAACCTATGCCGCCAACACAAAAGATGATTTCCGACGCGACCTCCCTGCTGAGCAAGATGCAACAGGAGCAACTCCTGGGCGCCGGCCACCTCGGTCACCTGGGTCAGCCCACGCCCTTACTGCTGACGCCCCCTGGCTTCCCGCCGCACCACGCAGTCACGCTGCCGCCGCAGCACCACGACAACAACAACAAAGAGCGCAAGCCCCCACCACCGCCACAGCCTCACCACCAGCCCCCAGTCATGCGCAACCTGCACCAACACATATCACCGAGCGTCTATGAGATGGCCGCGCTCACACAAGACTTAGACACTCAAACCATAACTACCAAAATTAAGGAAGCGCTGCTGGCAAACAACATTGGTCAGAAAATCTTCGGAGAAGCTGTCCTAGGTCTATCACAGGGTTCAGTCAGTGAATTGCTATCAAAACCGAAACCCTGGCATATGCTTAGCATCAAAGGAAGAGAACCATTCATTCGCATGCAGCTGTGGTTAAGCGATGCCCACAATATTGATCGCCTACAGGCTCTAAAGAATGAGCGACGAGAAGCGAGTAAACGACGGCGGTCAAGTGGCCCCGGACAAGACAACTCGTCCGACACGTCGTCGAATGATACGTCAGAGTTCTACCACTCCAGCTCGCCGGGCCCCACCGCAGGAGCGCCGTGTGCCAAGAAACAACGAGTATTGTTCTCTGAAGAGCAGAAGGAGGCACTCAGATTAGCATTCGCACTCGACCCTTACCCAAACATGCCAACGATCGAATTCCTCGCCGCAGAATTGGGTCTGTCATCGCGAACCATTACAAACTGGTTCCATAACCACCGCATGCGGCTAAAACAACAAGCGCCGCATGGCTTGCCGGCCGAACCTCCCGCACGGGATCAGTCGTCTGCGCCTTTCGACCCAGTCCAGTTCCGTCTTCTCCTCAACCAGAGACTACTGGAACTTCAGAAGGAGAGGATGGGTCTCGCAGGCGTACCTCTACCGTATCCGCCGTATTTCGCGGCAAACTCCAACTTAGCGGCGCTGATAGGTCGCGGGCTAATACCCCCCGAAGACCAGGTGAAGGACCAGTCTGGCGGCCTCGACCTCTCGATGCCGCTGAAACGGGAACCCGACGTTGATGACTTCGAGGACGATGACGTCGAGAGCAACCTCGGCTCCGAAGACTCGTTGGACGAGGAATCTAAGACTGAGCCGAAGGCAGCGTCGACGCCGCACGCTACAGGTCGCTCCAGCAGACGAAAGCCTGCAGCGCCGCAGTGGGTCAACCCTGACTGGCAGGATGAGAAGCCGCGTAATCCCGACGAAGTTATAATTAACGGAGTATGTGTGATGCGAAGTGATGACTTCCGGAGAGAAGCAGAAGAGACGGTGCGTGTGGAGCCGTCGCCGGTGGCGCGCGAGGGCTCGCCGGCCGCCTCGCCCGCGCCACGCACGCCGCACACGCCACACACGCCGCACACGCCGCACACGCCGCGCCCGCCACACACGCCTGACGATGTGATCCCCGAAGACAAAATCAAATCCGAGACCGATGACGGCTGGGAGTACTAAGACTTTACTTGCTCTTACTCTTGCCGAGTGTGATAAAACGGGTCCCGAACTGTGAGGTGTAGACTGTACCATATCACGTTCGAACGATTATTTATTGTGTGACAAGTGTCCGTCGGGGCGTCGCGTCGGTCCGGTGGCGACGTTCAGTGCAAATGTTACTGTGTAGCTAGTGTTTGTTGTAATTCGATTGTAAGGCCAAAGACTTTGTACATAATACCCTCGTAGCTTCTCGTGATACGCCAGGCGCGTCCCGCCCGGGACGAGGTAAACTTGCGATACAAAAAGATGCATTTTTGCTTTAATTTTTTAATGTAAACACGTACCCTGATTAGGTACAAATATCTGAGTATTTTTAAGTTATGGCTTTTTAATTCGAATGTAAATAAATATACCAAATATGTGTCGAATATTGCCTGTGAACCAGACCCTGTATATAAGTAGGATAGAAACTATTTGTGTAAGATAAACTCAGTTGCTGATAAATTTAGGGATAGGGAAGGTTCATTTAATTGTTAATGAAAAATTATAAAGTGCAATCAGATGTAAATTTAAGCTATGGTTTAACGAGCCCCAGTTGAAAAGTATTATTATGTTTATTAGAACCGGCGAGGTTTAAAATATTATAATCGGGTTATATAAGTTTAACATTTAAATTATTAATGTTTATTTTATACTATTGTATGTTTTTTCTATTGCATTATTTTATAAAAGCCGCGGGACCGCTCAACTTTGTGATTTTAGCTGTCATTTAATAACGTTTAGTTATCATAATCTGTCAATTCTAATTCCGTACAATAGCTATATTGTTTGTTTCTTTTCATTTTTATATATTTTTTAGAAAATGTACAAATCAAGACACAAAAGTACGATTAAGCAAGTAATGTACTGCTTATGGTTTATAGTTTTATTTTATTTTAGCAATAAATTTGCTTTTAATCTTATTTTTCTTTATTTTATTTTACCTCCTTATTTTTTTATCCTTTTTTTCTTAGGATATAAGTAAAAGAAAATGTAAATTTTAAAGGAACCATACTCCTTGCATCACGTTGTACATAGTTATATTCAGTTAAAATGTAAATAACTAATTGGAATGCCACGTTAGAGTAAAAAATAGTTAAGTAGGAAAATAGTTTAACCCAAAAAATTAACTTCGTAAAAGGGTAAATCATAAATAATCGAAATTATTGTCATTCTAAAATGTGTATCGAAATTGTAACGAAATTATGTCAGAATAGATTTAGGCCTCCAGGTTTCAATAAAAAATGAACAGTTTGGAAAATTTCAATTTTACATGAGAATATAAACTCTTAATAAAAATACATCCATTTTTAGAAATACCAACATACATATCGATGTTATATATAAACAGTAAGTTAGATAAGAAATAGCGAGTAATAGTCAATATAAAAAAAAAACTTAGGCTGTTTAACAGTTACAAAAAACAGTTATTTTAACTCTCCAACTCCGTTGTAAGAAGTGAAGGAAATTTTTTAACTTGTAAAAAAAATTGATTTTAGAATCATGTCATAGCTTTTTGCTTTTAAAAGAATAATATATACGTATATTATGAATATTATTGTTATTTAAAATAGATGCTTCGAATATTTTTGATATTTAAGACAGTTACTTACATACATGCCTCCACGCATTTACTTTTTTGAAGTTGGCGAGACTGGACTCTAACTATTGGTAAAATCCCACAAAAGATTGCCACAACAGAAAAATAAATCTCAATGCTGTCACAAAAATTGACCTATTATTATAACCACATCTTCCGGTAAATATATTAAATTTTTCTTTTAGGGAAAAATGAATTTGTATTTCATTTAGTCATAAGTAGGGTTTTGTCGTAGTTTGTTTATTTTGTCTTATTCATTTTCCCGTTTTTTTTTTTTGGTTAGTCACCCCTTTTCCAATTATAAAACGCCATCTTTTTACACACGTTTATGTATTAGTAACGAAGAAAATTACACATAACAACAGTACATACAATATCTACCAGATTTTTATACATTTTATTGAAATCTCAGAAAATGATTGGTGAACGTAAATTGTTTAGTGTTACCAGTAGCCAAACGTTTCTGTAAGTATAGGTACTAAAGTTGATGTTATCATATCAATCATATTGAGGAGGCCTTCCGATTCACCATTGCACCTACTCAGTTGAGGGTTGGCCATGTGAGTAACCAAAGAGGAACCTGACTTTATAAACAGCTGAAGATAACAGAGGCAGTAGAAAATAGTAGATACTGTTAGTATCAAAATATTAGAAGCACCTATCATTAAAGATACGCCATCTCGTATTTTATATTGTTACGTTGAGTGTTGCCAGGTTAGAATGTAAATAGTAATCCGGTAGTGAATAGATTATTATTATGCGTTATATCCATTATAATAATGAATAGTATTAAAAATTATAGCGATAATTATTATTGTTCATATCATAATATTAATTAATAATGATGCTGAAAACCATTGTCTTCTTTCCGAACAATTTCTAAAGTTATTAAAATTAAAAATAAAGAAATTGCTAATCAAATTTTGTTTTATTGTGGTTCACCTTAAAACAGCAGGTATGCCTATTGCGCACAGCTGCACAACGAATTACTTCATGGATCGTCCAGGTGCCACATGGGAAAATCTACACATCGTTAAGTAAAAGTATAAGGAGACACATCACGCACCCATTAACTACGCATACTGCACATCGAACTAAATAGATTTAGCAAAATATATCTAACAACCATTTCTAGGAAATATGCTTTCATATAAAAACCGCATTCAAATCACAGACACATAGACAGGTCAAACTTATAAAACGCCTCTTTTTGATTCAGGGATAAAAAAAAATGATTGCTTGGGAATCATCAATCATGCGAAATATTATGCTTATGTGTGCAAACAATAGTACTAGGATCGTGGGGATAATGAAAATTTCGTTGGAAACGTTCAAAAACCTTCAGTATTTCAGTAGGTAACCAGAATGTTCCAGAACAAAAAATATCAGATTCTGCTTTGCATCGTCTAATGGTAAACATTTGGCTGCCATGTTAAACCTAAATAAATCCCAGCTGAGTTAGTTAAATTGTCATAATAACATTTAAACACCTATGGCAATGGCAATGTCAACGGCCTGTGGTCACTTCAGTGCGATCAGAAATAAATAGTTTGTCAGCCAAGTAAAAAAACAGAATCACACCAGGAGGTCTGTAGTGTTTCAAGGCGAAAATTGTAAAAGTTCATTTAATTAGATACCTAATTTAACAAGAGAGAGAAGAATATTAACAATTCCTTTGAAGATGGTGGTGCTGAAGAACGAATTTAGAGAAATTCAAGTTAGAACAAGTATCTCAAATATAAAGAAAAGGTATACCTCGGTACTCCGTTGGAAATTATTTTATCAATGGCAAAAGATTGCAATTCGATATTAATAGGTACAATTCTAAAGGTTACGGCAGATTAGTGGGCCATCCACTAACGTTCATTCTTTCCGGCTAGTCATTTTGTTCAATCAATGTACGGAAACAGGACTGGATAAAATAAAACCGTTGAAGTCACTATTAAACCATAATCCTGGTTTCCTACCCTTGGCTTCAAGAGGCAAAATAATAAAAAGTCGAAATTAGAACTTGCCGGAAAGTAAATTTGTACAATCGTGGTTAATAATCATATTTTAATACCGTCATTCTTTCCCGCTCCGCAAATCGACTACCGTTTAATCCGTACAGACTTCAGATTCCGGAAAAAATGATCGTTAGTGGATGTCCCACTAGTGAGTGCATCAGCAACATTGCTCAACCGTCTGTGCTCTGCCTTGGCTCTACCTTTCAAATTGTATATTTTAATTGTATCAATGTTAGTGGAGACTGTGTAGAAAATTCCAGCAGGTAACTACAGGTGTATTACAAATTCTTCTCACAGAAAATACTTCAGTATCAGTTCAAATGAAATTGCGAAGTTGGATTTCAGAGGACGATCAGAAATACCATAGCTCTGAGGACCTCCTGGTAGGACAAAAAAGTAAGCCCACGACAAAATACCCGGTATTATCTAATTATTAAAACTTTAATGAAGAAAGACATCAAAATATGTAAATCATTTATTAATAACACAAACAAAACTTAAGCATTATTTCTCAAAATATTTACTCAACTTCCTCAATGACTGGTTGATCATCACTGGCACCTTGTCCAGTCTTGGAGCGAGTTGCATTAATTTTCTTCATAAGCGGGGCGAACTCTTTGCTCAGCTCCTTAAATTTGCTGTCGTATTCTTCCTTTTCGGCCAAAGAGTTGCTATCCAACCAGCGCAAAGTATCGTTGCATTTACGAGTAATTTTCGCGCAATCAACCCCTGCTAGCTGGTGCCCCGAGGCCTCAGCCGCCTGCTTAACACTAAACACATATGTCTCTAACTTATTCCTGGATGCTACACGGCTCCTCTGCCTGTCATCTTCACCTTTGTATTTATCAGCATCAGATAACATTCTGTCAATCTCTGCTTGAGATAAACGGCCCTTATCATTATTTATGACTATGTTCTTGCTTTTCCCAGTGCTATTTTCTTTGGCAGAAACGTTGAGTATGCCATTAGCGTCTAAATCAAATGCCACATCTATCTGTGGCACGCCGCGTGGAGCTGGGGGAATACCAGTAAGGTCGAATGTTCCAAGCAAGTTGTTATCCTTTGTCATTGCTCTTTCACCTTCGTAAACTTGAATAGTGACAGCTTTCTGGTTGTCTGAATACGTGGTAAACGTTTGAGAATGTTTGCAAGGTATCTTTGCGTTACGTTCAACTATAGCCGCCATCACACCACCTGCTGTTTCGATACCCAATGATAAAGGAGCTACGTCAACTAATAGAACATCTTGGATCTTAGAATGACGATCTCCACTTAGTATAGCAGCCTGCACTGCTGCTCCATATGCAACTGCCTCATCAGGATTAATAGATAAATTCAACTTCCTTCCGTTAAAGAAATTCTGCAATAAGCTCTGTATTTTAGGAATACGAGTAGATCCTCCGACTAACACGATATCGTGTATAGAGCTTTTATCTAGCTTGGCATCAGTCAAAGCTTTCTCAACGGGCTGTAAAGTATTGCGGAACAAATCAGAGTTCAATTCTTCAAATCGTGCTCTAGAAATTCGTGAGAAGAAATCTATGCCTTCGTAAAGAGCATCAATTTCAATGCTCGCCTCAGTACTGGAAGACAACGTTCGTTTTGCCCGCTCAGCTGCCGTTCGAAGACGTCGAAGTGACTTTGGATTGGAATCCAAAGCTTTATGGTGCTTTCTCTTGAATTCATCGGCAAGGAAATTGACAAGCCTGCTGTCAAAATCCTCGCCACCAAGATGTGTATCCCCAGCAGTTGATTTGACTTCAAAAAGTGAGCCTTCATCAATAGTCAATATTGATACGTCGAATGTCCCTCCGCCAAGATCAAAAATTAATACGTTACGCTCGCCTTTGAGGTCTTTATCCAAACCATATGCTAATGCAGCAGCTGTCGGTTCATTTATAATCCGAAGGACATTCAGCCCAGCAATAGCTCCAGCGTCTTTAGTGGCCTGTCTCTGAGAGTCATTAAAGTAGGCCGGCACTGTTATAACCGCTTTCTTCACAGGTTTACCTAAATAAGCTTCAGCGATATCCTTCATCTTGATAAGTACCATACTGCTGATTTCTTCAGGGGCAAACCGTTTAATCTTACCTTTATACTCAACCTGTATTTTTGGTTTTCCACCTTCGTTAACAATTTTAAATGGCCAATGTTTGAGATCTTGTTGTATCTTAGGATCGTCATATTTTCGTCCAATAAGACGTTTTGCGTCAAAAATTGTGTTACTCGGATTCATAGCCACCTGATTTTTTGCACCGTCTCCTATGAGTCGCTCAGTGTCCGTAAACGCGACATAGGAGGGAGTTGTACGATTCCCTTGATCATTAGCTATGATGTCCACATTACCGTGCTGCCAGACACCAACACATGAATAAGTCGTTCCCAAATCAATCCCAACTGCAGCCATTGTTATATTATAAATTATTAGATTTCGTAGCTTTTTGTAAGTTTGTATATTATGACAATTAAATATTATCAGTCAGTTTACAAAATTCAAATCGTTGTCAATATTTTGTTCTGTCAGTCAGTATTTTATTTTGGAAAAAAGGTTCCGCTTCAATAATGATTATTTTATTATCCCGTGAATTTAAATAATGTATGCAAACTTTCGGAACGCATCCAAACTTTGTCTTGTCTGTCAAATGTCAATGTCATTGGGTAACTATCAAAAGAGTGTCAATAAGTCAATACTGTCAGTAATTCAGTGAAAATCAAAACATTCGCAAGTGGCATTCAGTGGCGTAGTATTTAAATTTATAAAACTAAACATCTATATTTTCATAATCATACAATAATCTTTTGAACCTTTCCAAGTATTCTTCTTCGTAATTTTGTTGCTGGAATTGCCTATAACGTCAACAGTAAGGTGTTTTTATCACTTAACCTACAAGAATTTTGTTTTCTATTTAATTTTAAATACACAATGCGTTACGCTCAGTTAGTAGTAGGACCCGCTGGCAGTGGAAAGGTAAGAATTTATAGAACTCTTTGTTTTCGTATGGAACAATTTTTTCAATACTTACCACAAATATAAAATTCAGCATGTTGTGTCTCCTCCTTTTCGTAAACGAGTTCCTTTCGATAATAAGATCTTAAGGCAACACGACCCTCCGACTCATTGAGCTATTTATAATAATCTTGGGAAAACCAAACAATCATAGTTGCTCCATGACAGCATAGACGCCTTTTAGACTCCTACCTACATTTTTTTTACAATAAAACAACAGTAATTGCATATTATTTCAGTCCACATACTGCTCAACTATAGTAAAGCATGCAAGTGATGCGAAGAGAATAGTGGAGGTGGTGAACCTGGACCCGGCAGCGGAACACTTTGACTACGAGCCACTCGTGGACATCCGGGAGCTCATACATCTGGACGATGCCATGGAGGACGAGGAGTTGCAGTTCGGACCCAATGGGGGACTTGTGTTTTGTATAGAGTATGTATTTGTTTCATCATGGCTAATACTATAATATTTTATTTTTTGCTGACTTTTGTCCCTCTACTGGGCAAAGGCTTACCCCTATTCCATCCACATACCATAAATAAACTAAAGATTAAAAAAAAAATTGATTATATTTTGTACCTTTAACTTTATACTTCTCAGGATAATTATCATATTTTTAAGGACATTTACATTCTAATCTGAGGAAGATGCCTCTAATTTACCTAAATCTTTTTAAAGTTTTTAAAGTCACTGAGATGACATTGACATTGTGACTAGATTTTCTGGGCTCCTAAACATATGTTGCTGTGCACTACAGGGTCTCAATTATACTATTTACCACCTAAGAATACACATAGAAAAAGATATTTAGTGTACCTAAAAGACTAAAGCCATGGAAGTCTAAGAATGTGGAAAATCTTTTTGAACTCCTTTCTGCAATGTTAATAAAAACAACACCCAATGTTTTCAGAACTCTTCTAGAGAACTGTGACTGGCTAGAAGAGCAGCTAGGCGATGTGGATGATGACTACCTTCTGTTCGACTGTCCCGGCCAGATCGAGCTGTACACCCACCTGCCCGTCATGAGGAAGCTGGTGGACCTGCTGCAAAAGTGGAACTTCAGGATATGCGTGGTCTTCATGGTAGACTCCCAGTTCATGATCGATGGGGCGAAGTTTTTATCAGGTGAAGACATTATTTAGGTTACTGCTTTTTAAGGCCATTCGTACACTGTCACGCATCACGGGTGGCGCCATAACTTAGCAATTGGCTGCTGCGCTCAATGTCGCGGGCTCAATTCCCGCAAGAAATATTTATGAGGCCTATAGATAATTGTTCTAGGTCTGACTGTATGTGTATGTGATTTTATGTCTGTAAATGAACCCACAATACAGGAGAAATTCATAGAGTGAGAGCAAAAAAATATTGTTACAGGAACATTTTAGTAGTAGCATACTTGTTCTGCCAATAATATAATTATCAATGCAAGCAAACACAACACTAAGATTCTCTTTCCAGGCACAATGGCAGCACTCAGTGTGATGGTGAATTTGGAACTCCCACATGTAAATATTCTCACGAAAATGGATCTGCTCAGTAAAAGCGCAAGAAGACAGATTGATGAGTAAGATACCAATAGAAAACTTGCAAGCTAAGAGTTGGAAAACCCTGGATGCCGGTCGCTTCCAAGGGTCTTTTTGGAAATCTATGGAGGAGGCCTGTGTCCAGCAGTTAACAACCTGCGGCTGATATGATACATATGATGATTAAGCTAAAAGTAGACGCCTTTTTTTATAAAAAAAATAATCTGTTAAATTATTATTACCACCTCATACTTAAATCCTTCATAATGGCAGCTGAGTACAGCATAGACAAGTTTTAGTACTTATCAGGAAAGAATATTGCTAATATGTATGTGAAAAAAAGGAAAATAAATCTTGTCAGTGATATTTCTACCACGAAAGCCACGCCACGCGCTACGCCAGTGGCTGAGCATTACCACGGCATGGAAAAAGGAATTTATCTCTGATCAAGTCCTTTTTATCCTTATTTCAATAACTTTAGAATTCATATTACTTTATACAATCATGCCGTGACGTCAGTCAGCGCCGGCCCTTATCTAGGTACGCTCTACATTCTAGAATCACGTTAATCATGTATATTTTATTATTTTTAACTAATTTCCATTGTTTTCCAGCTACCTTGATCCAGATCCTCACGTCTTACTAGCAGACATGAGAAACGCAAAATCAAAATGGCATGAAAAGTATGCAAAATTGACAGAAGCTATCGGAGAAGTCATAGAGAACTTCAGCTTAGTGCGGTTCTACCCCCTCAATATAAAAGACGAGGAAAGTGTGGAGAATATCATAATAACCATAGATAATATCATTCAGTATGGAGAAGATGCTGATGTGAAGATCCGGGACTTTGATGAAGAAGACCCAAATGATGAGAACTGTGATTAAATATGTTTTTAATATTTTGGTGTTTATTTTGATATCATTTTCTTGAGGGATTTGTTAATAACCTTACCTATGTTGGAATAAAGTTGAATATGATATTCCTGTTAGATCTAGGAGATAAGTGTGCATATTATGTTGACTACTGCATGGTTGATTTTAAACTATCCATAAACTTCGAATAAAGAACCATTGTGCTTACACCAAGCGGGAGTTGCGCTTTATGAAACGAAAGTAATAATAATATACCATCACGCCTGTATTCCCCGAAGGGTTAGGCAGATACCGGCGAACTGTGGGTGTACATTGGTACACCTCTGCCTGAAACGGAAGTATTCCATTAAAACAATAATATTCTCCAGACCGACGTTCGGTCACGGCGGCTAATCTCAATGGGGAGTAACCAAGTGTGCAGTTGATATTATTGTGCACAAGAGTGTGCGCAAACACAAGTGCACTCCCCCTTTTCTCTCAAAATCCGATGGGATAGCGATCTACCAGACCCCGGGAGAGATCAGGCGCAGGACCAACGGCTTTACGTGTTTCTTCTGTTATAAACACAATCTCGAAATAAATAAGACACCAATATTTCTTAATTAACCTTTATTTGACAAACATAAACATCATTATCCTAGTTCACGCTACATTATTGATACACGCATAACACTACACATGTATTATTAGTCTATATTTACTATAAACACCTCTATAAGAGGACTGGGAACGAACGAGCATTCCTTTTCATAAGCTTTATATAAATTAAAATTTAAACTACCATTATTTATACTAGATAAAAGAAAATTGAAATTTATCCTAATTAGTATAGTTCTTGGCTAAATTGCGACGATGGAAGACTTTACGGAATTGAAGAATAATAATCATACATTGTCACTAGAGCCAAACGTGTGCCAATTTTCAGTCCCAATAGCTTTAGTGGACGTGGAAGAAATATTATTTGTAAAATTCCAGGACACATACAAGTGAAATGAAATAAAATAAAAGCTATTAACATAGATTTTTAAAAGGGCCACAAAGGCCATTGGAATGAGCGGCTAGCTTCAACTTTCTAACTGACTGACTTCTTGACAATTCAAAATTGTCTGTAAATGGTTTAGATTGAAATAAATGCTTAGACTTTTGTAACTGAACGCTGAATGCCAGTTCTTGATCAAAAACCTACGACATACATATCAAATTAAAATCGTATTATTAATAAAATTTTGGACTTGCTAGTTTTATATAGGATAGCGTGTGGCGTAGATACAATTTAAAGCAAAATTACTGAAGTAGATGCGTTAAACGTATCACTGCATAGAACTACACATTTGAAATTGTAACGGTAAAAATAACCTAGTAAAAAAACGGCAATATTATTTATATAAATAAAATATTATTAATTAACGTAAGTTGTGAATCTTGTTATATTAGACGTACTCTGCAATGGGGAATTACCTTGCAGTGCAATGGCAAGGCGATAGGTTACTTAAAAATACAGTATGCTCGTTCATTCTGTGGCAGTAGACACACTTCTGCGCTCTGGTTTCTTTTTCATCATTAGTTAATTTAGATTAGTCCAGTTATTTTTTTAAGATAGTGAATAAATTATATTTTGACCCTCTATTATGCTATGCTAGATTTGCGTAGATGTGATTGTATACAAGATACAAAGTGTGGTGACAACGGTAGGTTTACGTAGCGTCTACGCCGCGACTGTTGAATACGTTGGACAAATGTTTATTCTGAGAGAGATACTGCACACTACAATAATGACATTGTAGTTTTGATACAGTTACTATGATTTACGTGATTGATGATTAATAATGATATGAGAGTTGATTATTTATTTAGCATTTTGTTTTATTTGTAAACCAGAACACAAAAGTTTAGGAACATCACGGAACATGGCTGATTTGTGATAAAAATGACATCGTTGGAAAATAACGTTATCGTTATTTCAGAAGTTCCGATATTTTACAATAAATACGAAGCAATGTAGACTATCACCAAAAACGCAGGAATTTTAACAACATAATAAAATAACAGATGTTATTTTTGTATGGATTGCTGGTACAAGTAGTTAATGCAACAATATTATTATTATTTCATAGGCAGTGCTTCAAATGTTTCAAAAATCTGCTAAAACAAAATGTTTTTTTTTACTCCAAATCAACCATATACCTTTACAATAGGTACCATAAGTATACACATAAAATTCTACAATCATATGTAGTTATAAAAATCGGCCAATATCTATAAGTGATCTGTTTCAGCCTAATAAAACTAATGATTAATTTATATCAGTAGTCCTTTCACACTATGATACATAAATAAATGAAACAAACCATAAAATATCCAATCAGCCAAGATAAATACCAAAAATATTTTATTTAATTTTATATGGGCATTTTTTTTAGTCTTATTCGAATACAATTTTAAGTCATTAAATTATTGCCGAACAATATGTGGACATATCATTATTATTCCCGCTAAAATAGCTTGTAAAAAGAAGGGAAATGGATTAAAATTTGAAATCACAACCGAATGCCAGATGGCGTTAGCTAAAGAAATCTATTTTATTGGCGAATGAGAGTCGTGTAAACAGCACACGACTTAGTAAATCGTAATGCCGTTTACACGGTTCCAGTCACTGGAAGATAGAGGGTTTACGACTAAGTTTTTGCAACCAGATTAATGAAAGCAATACCTACACCTAAAACCATTAAAATGAGAATTTAAAAGTAATGTTTCCTTTTTAAACATACATACAATCCATAATGAAAAGCGCCCACCAATTATTTAATTATCTAAGTATTTACAATCACCGCCCATGCCTCATTAACATGCAATGCGTATAGAATAACACCTATTTATGATATAATATTAAATTAACTATTAACTCCATGTTTCTGAACGAAAAATTAATGCGGCAAATTGTTAAGTGCGCGTACGCCGCTGATTGGTTGTGGAGGAGTCTGTCGACTAACCACAGAGCAGCATACGCACGTTTGACGATTTGTCACATTTAAATTCGTTCTCAAAACCGCGAGTTATATGATGCTACAGGCATATTTTCTGACGAATAGTATGTACACGTCTAAGCAGTAAAATAATACCAGTAAAAAGTAAGGGGTGGTCAGTATATCAATAAATACAAATAAATGGCAAATACATAATTATATGTTTATTTTGCATTAAAAGAAAATACTTAATAAAAAGTACACAAGTACCAGTAGCTTTACAAAGCTCTGTATTGAATTAATCCTGGTTTTGAACTGAGAATCCAGTCAGGTATTTGGGAATTAGTAATCAGTGTCCGAGCTTACATGAATATACATTATAGAATAATTACCAAAATGTTCATCCACAAAATCTATTAATAGTCAGGAAAATTTTATCTGAATAAAAATGACCGTTTGAATTTCAAACCGCCATTTTTATTCTTATGATAAAATCTGTGCTGTGATTGGTTGACTTAATTATCAACAACCAATCAACGCGCGCTTGACAATATATCACAGTAATTTTGAGTTAAATGTCTTTTGAGAAACCAGGTGTAAGATATAATATAGGAGTTAAGAAAATGTTGATACATGCGTGCAAGTGTGACTTTAGAGCTTGAAAATGCGGATCTATAATTCTTTATTCAGCTTCGAAAACTGACCATATAATGGATCGTATAATTGGCGTTACAACTGTAAAACTAATGTATAATTAAGAAGATTAAAAGTTCCAACCGACTGAATGTGTATAATGTACACAACATAATAACATAAAGTGTTGCGTATATACTTAAAACATTGCATTATAAGTGTAGTACAATTACACTAATCAAGTAAACATAATAATATGTTAAATGTTAAAGTTAACATAGTGCATTGATATAACCAATGTTTATTGTGAAGGTAAGTGTAGACCGTTAAATTCTCTGTTGATGCTAATACTTTACTAAAATAATAATACCAGCCTATTATTGCCCCACCACAGGGCAAGCACCTCTTCTCAAACAGAGAAGAGAAGGGCATTGATTAACTACGCTTGCTAAAGCGATTCCAGGTCTATATTTATTATAGGTCTAAGTTTTCTGTCAATATTTTCCTTTAGCTGTACCAATGATAAGATAAACTTAGTAAGTTAATACGAAATTGATAAATCCATATTGGTACTTGCCTGTCCCCATTTTGCGAACCCACAACTGGGTCTCAACCACGGGGCCATCCAATTTAGTATTTAGGAGGTAAAATTATGCTGTAGATGATGATTTTGTGTGTCATCTACAAGTAAATATATTTTCTGAGGTAGTGTGGTCCATTCTATGCACTCAGAAAGTACCACATTACCCTATCCTATAATATCTAAACTAACATTATAAAGAGGTAAAACTGTTTCTTTGTTTGTATGAGGTAATCTCTGGAAGCACTGATCCAATTTAAAAAAAACTCTTACTGATTGAAAGCTACACTATTATGGAGTGCCATACATAGTATATGTTTTATGGTACGCTTAGCTTCCACGCAGACAAAGTCGCGAGTAGAAGCTAGTTAAGAATAGCTCATGCATTATACTTAGCCAATAAATTAATTCAGCATTTGAATAAATCTCAATTATTTACAACAATTTCAGCTATAGACCGGCGCGAACCGGAGAACTGTGGGTGTACATGGGTACACCTCTGCCTAACCCTTGGGAGAATACAGGCATGATGATATAACAATTTCAACTATAGAAAGAGGTCTACACTTAACTTCATCCGCTAAAATGTCACCAACATATTCAGTATAGTATAGTTTCTCTGGGCTATAGCGCTGGGTCCTCTGTGGGCACCTCGTAGGGGAAGGCGAGGGCGTCTGTGATGCTGAACACGAAGGCCTGGCAGCCGAACTGCAGGAGGGCTCCGTGAGGGACGAGCGCCGAGCCCTCCCACGCGCCCGCCGGGAGGGAGCTGTTGGAGGGACAGCGGCAGGTGGGCTCGTTCGGTAGGGGGGAGGTGAGGTTGCCGTTTATTCTGCGGATAAAGAAAAAGTTTTGTGAGTACAGCATTCGGATGGTGGGGTTTTTGGGAACGATTGTACTGGAAAACTACAGAGTGTAAGATGATATCACATAATCGTTAAATACGCAACGTCCTACGCAAACATTAAGCACGTCGGCGGCGGGCGTGTCGTCACTATACGTGTCCTGTAGGTCTGTCCCTCACCTGAGCGGCTCCGT
The DNA here is from genome assembly GCA_932526535.1 of Caradrina clavipalpis. Lineage (NCBI taxonomy): Eukaryota > Metazoa > Arthropoda > Insecta > Lepidoptera > Noctuidae > Caradrina > Caradrina clavipalpis. The sequence continues at coordinate 740,762 of OW052106.1, read as the reverse complement.
CATGCGGTAGCGCACGATGTCGCGTAGTGCGGCGGCGCGCACGTCGGCGGCGGGCGTGTCGTCGCTATACGTGTCCTGTAGGTCTGTCCCTCACCTGAGCGGCTCCGTCATGCGGTAGCGCACGATGTCGCGTAGTGCGGCAGCGCGCACGTCGGCGGCGGGCGTGTCGTCGGTCGGCGCGACACGCGGCTGCACGTCGCACGCGTACAGCACGCCGTTCACGCTGCTGCCCCACTCCGAGTAGTTGATCAGCTCGAAGTGCCGGCTCACCTGCGGAACAGGGGAAGGAAAGACTAAAATCTCTTGCGTATACCCTGAGTTATGTGAAAGAATTAATCTGCTTCTAGAAAGTGAGTTGGGTAGATAACAGCCACCATGGTTCACCATAGAGGACTAAGTGCGGAATCTCAAACTCCATGATGATGGAAATAAGAAGACTCACCACCTCCCTTTGTTAATTCTGTTGTCTCCTGCTTGTTTGGTGGGAAGTGGAAATTATGTTTTTTTACTTCTTCGCTAATCTTTTCTGATTAATTTCGTTGAGGGATCCAAGACTGTTGAATCGTTTCTCCTGGACTCTTCACTGCCTCGCCACTGTTGATGCTGACATACAGGAGTTGCAGAGGTTTGGGAATAGTGTGTAATGCTCACCTCGTCCATGAATATGACGGCGTGGTTGCGCGACACGTGCCTGCAGACGCCGGGGTCCAGCCGCACGTCGCAGCCGCTGTCCGTGCCGATGCTCAGCGACGACAGACGCATGGGGATCGGCCGGCCCAGACCGTCGCCTACGCCGTTCCTGAGAGATAAAGGTTTTTGGTTAGGTTGGTGTGAGTTTTAGTTAGGTAGTTTGTGGGTTGTTAAGATTTTTGTAATACTTTGTATGTAGTTTTTTACGCAAGGTACGTCGTATTGACTATGATTTTGATTTTAAATCATTTATTTTTAAAGACTAAGTATGAGGTGCCTTTTGTATTCCTTTATATACTAAATTATCTTTTGAAAGGGCAATTAGATTACATTTATTTTTGTTGTACAGTGGCAACCAAAAGTGCATAAGCAATCTCAAAACGTATTACTTTGACGTTTAGTTTGACTTACGACCTTTTACTTTCAAGAATAGACACATGTATCATCGTTGTGAATGTAGTTCATAATTTCAACATGTTTACATGAGACAAGATGGCCTAGCGGTTAAGCGCGCCCAGTTAGTAGCGTTAATCAGTGTGCCGCGAGTTCGAATCTCACATTTTGTCTTTTTGTTTTTACTCAATTTGAAGAAATGGACAGAAATATAATATTCTTTATCTTGTTCGCTTTGTTCACAAATTTTGTAAAGTTAAAAGGGTAGTCATAGAAAATTAATAAAGAATTTAGATTTCTGTGAGGTAGACATGAGTCTTATGCATATTTAACTTGATCGGAATTAGCGTTGTCGTTTGGTTGTGGTTGTTGGTTAGTGACGAGTGTTTTAATAGATAGCCATATTGTAGTTATTCTCAAAACGCAGACAAATAATATTACTGAGGCGAGGGCGAATATTATTGGGCTGCATAAAAGTGGTCCCAATTTATATCTTATGAAACCGGACTGAATGTGAGTATTATATTAACGAATTGTAAATTAAACTTTTATTTGAAATTTATACCTAAGATTATTTGGTGGCATTTCAATTAATTCTTATTATTAATTTTTAAATCTATAATGACGCCAAAAACAATGTGTTTGTTATGGAATTTATAAATGAATAGTTTTAATAAATTTTAATGATATTATTATATTAAATAAATATTATTAAATTATATAAAAAATTAAGTCACTTTAGTATTTTGTTATAAAGCCTAATATTACTTTTTTTTTGTTTTAGAGAATACTATTCTTAGTCTCTGGATCAAGAAATACGAGGAAGAGGATAGATAGCCTTGCTACCTTCTACTCAAAAGTGAAGAGGATGTGCTGTGACAACAAAATTAATTGTGGTGGTTTCGCACCGATGAGACACTCATTACAAACTGTTTGCCGCAGCATGAGGGCTCATGCTGAAGGCTTGCATCATTAAAGACCAGCTACAAACCTTTCTTGACAGAAAGGAATAAACCAGAAATATTACATTTCGTTTTTAATATGTGGGGATGGAGTGCAACAGTGCTACTTATGAAGAAGTATTAGAAAGTGTTATGCTACTACGTTTAATAACCTGGATTGGTTTTAGTTTTAATAGTTAGATGGTGTAACTAAATATTTAGTACTTAATAATTATATATTCGTAGATAGTGATCTTAAATTGAGGTTTAGTTTCAATCTTCTTTTCATCAAGAAAACGAATACTTAAGCTATTACCTCAATAAGTTTATTGTGACGTTACATAAAAAAAAAACCTGTTCATAAAGTCTAAATTATAGTTTAGTTTTCAATAAAGTCTGCTGAATACCGATTCAGAAACCTAATACGTAGTATCACCAAATTTATTTGTGTTATTAAAATATCCTTTTCTTATTATGTTATTATGAATTTTATTGACTTAGTGGGTATACAACAAAAAATGTTATGAACGGTTACAAGAGAACTTCTTTTATGTCGGTAGGAATGTGACGTTACAATTCTCATAAGTTTGTTAATTTTATACGTAAATAAATTTTTGTTATTATTTAGCACGTTTTGTTTTATTTCCTTCTTCTTATTCCAAAAAGTTATACTAAAAACCACATAAATACTTAAATAAATATTACAATAACTAATATTTGCTTATTATAAAACATAAATAATGAGCATGAATACGTTATCAATCAACATAAACCTAAAAAGTTTTTACCTAACATTATTATGGTTTCAAAAAACAAAAAACAGCCACACATAGTGTAAGATTCGAACTCGGATTTCAATGATCGTAAACCCTTTCTTATCCTAAACAGCTGCCAGGACATGTTATTTTTACGCGAAATTTAGCAATGCAATGGTAAGAATACGTCACGCGTCGGGTAGGACGCATAAACAGAAATATAATGCCATCTCGCTTAGTGAGCGCGACGATAGTTCATTAGTGTGTGTTATCTGTGGAATGTTGAGACATCACTCGTAAACACACATGCGCACGCACTGACTGGATCGCGCCCGTGTTCACAGCAAAGTGAACCTTAGCGTGCTTATGCAATTATGAGCGCCTACTGTACATTATGTTTAAGTGTTTTTTTGGCTATTGAGATGAAATTCTGTGAAGTCTGACTTTGATATGAAATTTTTGGCAGAGATCATTGGACTGACTTGTCGATGTTCAAAAGGTTAATGGACTAATTGAAAATATATGATTTGACTGTGACATAACATTTTTAGCAGGGTCGTCGGGCTGACCTGTCGGGCCTGGTGATGGCGCAGAGCGTGGCGCGCACGCCGGCGTCGCTGTGGTGGTGTCCGGGCGGGCGGCGGGCGGGCTCTGCCTGGCGGGGCGGCAGCTGCCCCCACACCTTGGCGGCGATGCGCGCGCGGTCTGCGCCGGACAGCAGCTCGGAGGGCAGCGCGCGGCGCAGCACGCCCAGCCGCTGCAGGCGCGCGCGGTCCACGCCGCCGCGCACTGCCGCCAGCAGGGCACCCGACACCAGGGCCCCGCGCCCAGCGTCGCGCGCCTGCTCGCCCGCCAGCACCTGCCGGACAACCGTGGACAATTGCTGTAACCACACCGTGCTCTGTGCTCTCCTGAACACCAGACCAAACTATGATGTGTTTGCGAACTAATGGAACAGTGATCTTGTAGCAACAACTATCTCTCAGCATTCAAACTACTACGGCAAAACTGACATTGCGTAGATCGCGCTATCAAAGATCTTATAGATAAAATCTTATCAAAATGCTTAAAGTACTACCAAAGTAACACATATAAGGTATGCAACAGCATATGTTTTACCTTCCTTTATTTCATCCAAACACACGAATTTTATCCATCCATTATAAACGAATCAATCTTAGTCTCCTCATCACTCTACTCATATCTGCCCCTGTAAAAGACATTTAAAGAAGAGTCTACACACTATCCTATCCATACCTGCTGCAGCCTCTGCCACGCCAGCAGCTTGACGAGCCTCTCATCCAGCTTCTTGAGCTGCTCATCCACGACGGCCAGCAGCTCCTCGACATTCGCCTCGGGCCTCAGCTCGAGGCGCTCGCTCTTGCCTCGCTTGCTGGGACTCTTGTCCTCGGACTGAGACACCTTGCGCTTCTTCACTGTGGCGGTCAGGTACTCGAAATCCGAGTCTGACAGGTCGCTTGAGGAATCTGTGTGGCGGTCGGGCTGGAGAAATGGTACAAGTTAATTGAGCTTGTGTGGTGGATGGAAGGACCATATTGTATGTTGATAAGGGTTAGTATTGTTTGTCAAGTGTATGTTAGGAAAGAAATACTGTTTCTTTAATAAAATCTGAAGGTACGTAGGATGGGTGATAGATATTTTATATTAGATATTATAAAGTTTAGTTAAATAGTATTACTACTTAGTTAAATAGTAATTAGTTAGTAGCACAATACCTAAGAGTTTATTTTGTCTTCATTTTAGATCCATTCCTTTCATATTGTGTTCAATAATAAGGATTTTAAAATCTGAAATGTTAATCTAATATTGTTGCTGACTTTAGTATGATTTGTTACCTTTATGCTGGGCTCCGAGCTGATGGCATGCAGGTCGTCTGCGGCGTCCTCCTCGGTGACGCCCCGCAGCGTGTCGTCGCAGGCGCCGCTGTACTGCGGACACGACAGGTTCATGCAGATCTTGTGCTTCGGAGCGTCTGCGTCGTCCTCGCTGGCGTCGTAGCAGCCGCTCGCTTTCTGCTTGTTGATCACTGTGGGGCGGGTGGGAGAGTTGCTTTAAGAGGTGCTTTGTGGTTTTTGTCTTATAAATTTCTGGCTTCTCTTAATACATTATTTATGTGTAAAGCACTTAATTCTATTTTTACAGTGTTTTGCTATACACTCAACTCTCTCAAGGCTTTTCTGTGTCATTTAATCTTAATTAGTACATTGTTGCTGTTAAACTTTTGTGGTTCTTTAATGCTGAATCCTATTAGGTTAAGTCATGCCAGAACCGAACAAATTCGCCTCTTTCTTTCTTTCTCTTTCTTTTTTTTTGTGATGGGAAATCATCAAATAACTTCTGTCGCCCTGGGCGAGGCGGGAGAGAGTGTCAGACTTTTACTGACTAAACCTTTCCATGTTTCTTTTTGTGCCCTTTGCGTTCTGGGTACCTCTTTCGAACAACCCGCAGCCAGAGACAACACTAGGCTGATATTATAAGAATCAGTTAAAGATAACACACAGTATCATAATCCTCACCATTTCTACAGCGCACGTACTCCCTGCGGCTGGGCAGCAGCGGCGGCGGGTGCTGGTAGTGGTGCCGCACCATGTCGGGAACCACCACCCGCCCGCGGAGAGCCACCGGCACTTTGATGCTGGTGGCGACATAAGGAATTTTATTATAGGCATGAAAATAATTGACTCTATACAGTTAATTTTATAAGCTGATGAAGTTACACAAAAGTAACTACTTCTTCTTATTTATCGAGTGGGTCAAACGACCACACACACTACGTAAGTAACTACTAATGCTATAAATGTGAAAGTTTGTATGATTTATGTTTTGTTTGTTTGTTTGATGTTCAGTCATGCTTTAACAGCTAAACGGTTTTAGCTGAAATTGCACACTGTCTACGCCGTCCCATCCCTAAACGCCGGCCCATCACTATCGCCACGACGGCCGGAAGCCGGATGACAGCGCGTGAGCAGACGCGCTCCCACTCCACCCAGATCCGCCATCAAGCGCGCACGCAATCAGACATTTTATTATCCATTACCATAACCAGTGCACAATTTAATACAAGTACCAATTAGTATTGTAATTCAGTAAAAGTCATTACAGTTTTTATTATAACAACCACAAGGTGTTTTACTTACCACGCTAACAATCAAATTACAAGAAAGAACAAACAAGTACACTCAACAAGATGGCGACCGTGACACGACTATTTTCTGTGCGGGAAGCGCGGAATAATTAGAAGAAATAGAAGATAGCTATCCACGGAAGTACGGACCAGTCGAGATTGGAAGTGGAATCCAGGGCCTGGCAGCAAGCTACATCAATCACAAGGTGTGCCCGTTCCTTATTCCTACCTACCAGACATACCCGATTCCGGTACCTATCTATTCTTTTGTTTGTGTGAGCATTGTAATTGCTAAGAATTTCGGCTGCGAGTGTCTAGCTTAACTGGGTGGAGTCAGTGCTTGCACATAATATTCTAACCGTACCTATTATATACGGGGCAAATAAAGTGGTACCTACAGCTACGTCTAATGTACATTCAAGCGCATGTACGTACATATACTGTAATGTAACCCCAATTACCTAACGCTATTGTCTCTCTTATCTGTCTATTTTATTGCCATTTTGCATTCCCCGCCTAAAGAGACGTTCACGTACATACTTCTGTGACACGTGTCAACACGTAACACTGCACGCTGCTAGCTTTTGCACCGCCTTACAGCGCATCTTATAACCATTTTCAGCTCAAGCACCTACCTAAAGTACCTAGGCATAGGTACATACATAGAGCGCACATCGGCCGGCGCACGTGGCGAGTAACGCCTGCCTGTACCGGACTAACCTCCCTGCGCACGTGGCGATTGTACAAGGCGAACCGGAGCGTTGGGACCTCAACAAGTGGACTACTGACGCTGGTTTGCAGCTGCTGCATGTATGGTCGCAAGGTTTGCGTGGAGATCAGGTATTCAGTTAACGTTTTTTACTAATTTTGGTGGGCTTAAGCCAGTGTACTTCTATTTGCATTATGTCTGACACGGAGTTAAAAGAATTGAGACGTCAAAGGGGATCCATAAAGGGAAGGCTAACAAATTTCAAAAACTATTTAAGTGAATTTAAATGTGAAGATTCCTTATCTAAACAGCAATTGTTGGAATTAAAATTAAGACTAAGTAAAATTGAATCGTTGTTTAGTGACTATGATGTAGTGCAAAATAAAATTGAGATAATAGATTCCTCTGAGGAACTAGACTCAGACAGAGTTTCAACTGAAAATACTTTTTATAACCAAATAAGTTTAGCACAAGAATTATTATCTAAATCATATAATGCACAAGATACTTTTGAAAGTACTGTATCACAGTGCGGTGAGAAGAAATTCAACAATATTAAATTGCCTACAATTAAATTACCCAATTTCGATGGAAATTTCAATAAATGGCTCGAGTTCCATGACACTTTCAGTTCGTTAATTCACAATAATCCAGATTTAAATGAGATAAACAAATTCCAATACCTTAAACTGTCACTAAGCGGTCAAGCAGCATCAGTAATTGAATCATTAGAAATTTCCACATGTAACTATGCAGTAGCATGGAAATTGATTTGTGATCGATATAATAACACAAGACAATTAGTGCACAACCATTTAGTTTCACTTATGAATATACCAACTTGTATAAAGAAATCAGAAACATCACTAAGAGCACTAGTTGATCACGTATCAAAGCACATGCGAGCATTGAATAGTTTAAATGAAAAAACTGAAAATTGGGATACCTTAATTATCTTTCTATTCAGTCAAAAATTGGATTTAATTACCTCCACCAAATGGGAGGAATATAGAAATAGTTTACCAGATAAACCTACACTGGATAATTTTTATGAGTTTTTAAGAAATAGTGCTGATGTATTGGAAATGGTCAATGCAAGCCACGGTGACAAACATACTACCAATGAAAAGCCACAGAAGTCAAATGATAAACAATCTCGTTCTGAACGGTCTCATAAGACTTTTGTTGCCGCGGCATGCCAAGACAATCCAAATAAACCTAAATCTAAATTCTGTGTAATATGTGGAAATGAACATTTAATTTACTATTGTGAGAAATTTAATAGCCTGTCTATCGATGAAAGAAATGCAGAAGTTACTAAACATAAGCTGTGTACAAATTGTCTGCGGAGTGGGCATTTTGCTCATCAATGTCAAGCCACTCCGTGCAGATTTTGCAAAAGGAAACACAATTCCTTGTTACATAAAACTAATTTGTCTAGTTCTAATAATGTAGAAAGAAAGGATAATGCTAATCCTCCTACACGTGTATGCAATCCAATTGCACTATCAACCTGTATCGAAAACCAGGTACTTCTATCAACGGCAATTGTTATATTAAATAGCAATAAGCAAAGCCATGAGATCCGATGCTTATTGGACTGCGGCAGTCAGTCATCATTCATATCGGAATCTCTAAAATCTAAACTATGTATTGATAGCCAATCTATTAACACTGTATCTGTAACTGGCATCAATAACATGACATGTGCAGCTCTAGAATGCTGTAACATAACTATTAAATCTTGTACTAATTCATATAGTAAAGAAATTAAAGCATTTGTTATACCACATATAACAAGTAGCTTACCTAATTCTAAAGTTGATGTATCAACACTAAACATGCCCAAGAATATCACACTTGCAGATCCTACTTTCTATAACCCGTCGCAAATAGATCTGTTGTTGGGAGCTGATATTTTTTGGGATGTGATTTGTCCTACTAATCAGATCAAATTGGGAAATTCTAATCAACCTGTACTACAAAACTCCCAGTTTGGTTGGTTAGTAGTGGGGCCCATCATGTGTCCTAACTATGTACCAAGTAAGGAAATTCACTGTAATTTCAGTCAAGCCATACGACAACAATTGAAGCAGTTCTGGGAGCTGGAGGAGCTGCCAGAGACATCGAAGCTAACGGTGGAGGAACGTGCTTGCGAGGACCACTATGTGCAGCACACGCGCCGCCAGGCAGACGGAAGATTTTGTGTTACGTTGCCTTTGCGTGATAAACCAGAAGTATTAGGTGATTCTCATGCTCGAGCTAAGCATTGTTTGTATTCACTAGAAAAAAGACTCAAAAGGCAACCTGACATAAAGGAACAGTATGTAAGCTTTATTAATGAGTATGCTAGTCTAGGTCATTTATCTGTAGTAGAGCGACCTGACCCGGTGAATCTATTGCCACATCATCCAATCTTAAGAGCACAGAGCGAAACGACAAAATGTCGAGTAGTATTTAACGCTTCTTCAAAAACCGAGTCAGGTCTCTCTTTAAATGACTTGCTTATGGTAGGGCCTACTGTTCAGGATGATATTTTCTCAATATTGATCAGGTTTCGGCAACATACGTACGTACTGACTGGCGATATTGAGAAAATGTACCGTCAAATTCTAGTAAAAGAATCTCAGAGGTACTTGCAAGTAATTTTGTGGCGTGAAAACGAGGAGGAGCCTATGAAGTACTTACAGCTTAACACTGTTACCTATGGTACTTCATCGGCCCCCTTTCTAAGTACGCGATGTTTAATCCAGCTGAGTCAGGAATGTGATGACCTGTTGATCAGAGAGATAATGTCTCATGATTTCTATGTAGATGACCTGATTACTGGGTGCAATGATGAGTCCACACTTGCAGAAATATATCAACAGATCATTACAAAACTAGAGTCAGCTTGTTTCAATCTTCGAAAAGTCAAAAGTAATTCTAATAAATTTATAAATTCTATTGCAAGTACAAGTAATTTTGAGCAAACAAACTTTAAGATTATCTCATCACCAAGCCATGCACTCGGAATAGAATGGAATCCAAACACCGATAACATTTTAATGGTATCCTCTAAACTATATGATTGTAATAATGATACTCCATTTACTAAGCGTTCCATTCTATCCCTTACTTCTAGTCTATTTGACCCTTTGGGTTTACTAAGTTGTTGTACTATTGTATGTAAAATAATTCTACAAATGCTATGGTCTCAGAAACTAGCCTGGGATGATGAGATACCTCCTAACATCAATCAAATGTGGAAAAAATTTATTGATAATGTATATCACTTGCAAACTATTGATATACCTAGAAATGTTTGTTGTGCTAATCCTGTAACCATTGAGTTACATTCATTTTCGGATGCCAGTATGAAGGCTTATGCTGGATGTGTGTATGTAAGGTCAACTGATGCTCTAGGCAACTGCACCGTACGGCTTTTGTCCGCTAGAGCTAAGGTGGCGCCACTAAAGACGACAACCATACCCAGGTTAGAACTTTGTGGGTCACTTCTAGTTGCTCGCTTATGCAACAAAATTTGTAAATCACTACGTTGTGATATTTCTAATAAAACATATTGGTCAGATTCTAAAATAGTACTGGGTTGGCTGTGCACACCTTCTCATAAGCTGCAAACTTTTGTTGCTAACCGTGTAGTATCCATTAATGAACTGTGCAATGACAGCAAATGGCTGTATGTCCCTACATCACAGAACCCGGCTGATATAGCCTCTCGTGGTGTTTTTCCAGACGAAGTGAAATCATTGTCCCTATGGTGGCAGGGACCTACATTCATTCACGACGGCGAAGAATATTGGCCAAGTCAAGGCAGTAATGTAACTTATGTAACACTACCTGAAGTGCGGGTAAACACTGCATGTGTCAACAAGACGCAATCTCCTAATTTTGTAATAGATATTAAGAATTATTCTAGTTTCACTAAGTTAAGACGTATTGTTGCATACATATTTCGTTTTTATAATAATATAAGGAATCCCAAGAATCAAATTAAACAAATGTTAACTGTAGAAGAATTAGCATATGCAGAGAATAAGTTAGTTTATATCTCTCAACAAGAGAGCTTCCCAAATTTTGAAATGCAATGTAAAGTAGCTCCTCTGTTAAGTTTAAGTCCATTTATTGATGACGATGGATTAGTGAAAGTTGGGGGCAGACTGCAAAACTCCCAATTCGAATATAATAAGAAGCACCCCACTATCATTGATTCTAATCATCACTTAGCAAAGATATTGTTTAACTACTATCATACTTTACACATGCATGCAGCTCCACAACTCCTCCTCTCACTAATTCGCGAAAAGTACTGGCCTCTAAGAGGGAGAGCTTTAGCCCGAAAGGTTTTTAGAAAATGCATTTTATGCACTCGTATGAGAGGAGCAGTTGCCAAACAAATAATGGGTAACTTACCAGCTCCTAGGCTAACTCCAGGTTATCCATTTGAAGTCACAGGTACTGATTTTGCTGGGCCGTTTTTATATAGTGATAGAAAAGGCCGTGGTTCCAAACTAATTAAATGTTATTTTTGTGTTTTCGTATGCTTTAAGACTAAAGCTGTACACTTAGAATTAGTAAGTAGTCTTAGTACAGAAGCTTTTATTCTAGCTTTACGTCGTTTTATAAGTAGAAGGGGTAAACCCCTTGAAATATGCTGCGACAATGGCACAAATTTTGTTGGTGCCAGTCGTGAATTGGGTATGTTTCTCAAATCTAACTCTAATTCTGTGTCAGAGCCTTTTGCAGAAGAAGGCATAAAATTTAAATTTCTACCTGCATACTCCCCAAATTTTGGAGGTCTGCATGAGGCGGCTGTAAAGTCTGCTAAGTACCATTTGAAAAGGGCCTTGGGTGATTTCCATTTTACGTTTGAAGAGCTCACAACTCTGCTCACACAAATAGAAGCAATATTAAACTCACGGCCCCTTTCCCCTCTGTCTTCTATCCCTCACGATCTGTCCCCTCTTACCCCAGGGCACTTCTTTATCGGAAGATCTATGACGTCGCTGCCAGCGCCAGATCTACAGGAAGCTAAGGGCAGCAGCCTACACCGGTACGCCAGGATCGAGCAGGCCAGGCAGCACTTCTGGCGTCGATGGAGCCACGAATACGTCTGCGAGCTACAGCAGCGCACCAAGTGGCAGAAGCGCCACCCGAACCTGTCACCTGGTCAGTTAGTTCTGATTAAACAGGAGGCTACCCCACCATTGAAGTGGCCTCTGGGAAGAATTGAAGCTGTTTTCCCAGGCTCTGATGGCGCCTGTCGAGTCGCCGACATCAAAACCACCAAGGGCATCGTACGCAGAGCAGTGAATCGTATATGCCCACTACTAGAAGATGACTCTTGAAACGAGAGGTTTCAAGGCGCGGGAGGATGTCTACGCCGTCCCATCCCTAAACGCCGGCCCATCACTATCGCCACGACGGCCGGAAGCCGGATGACAGCGCGTGAGCAGACGCGCTCCCACTCCACCCAGATCCGCCATCAAGCGCGCACGCAATCAGACATTTTATTATCCATTACCATAACCAGTGCACAATTTAATACAAGTACCAATTAGTATTGTAATTCAGTAAAAGTCATTACAGTTTTTATTATAACAACCACAAGGTGTTTTACTTACCACGCTAACAATCAAATTACAAGAAAGAACAAACAAGTACACTCAACACACACCATGTTGATATTGGTCTAGCTTAACACATAGCATTTTTATCCTGTTTTCGTGTTCCCCTGGGAGAATTTAGAACTTCTTCTGAAGCACACTTAGACAAAGGTGTGGGCAGAAACCAGAGATTTTTTTAATAATTTTAAGTACATCACAAGAATTAATGACATTTATTTTTTGTACATTGTACTCTTCTTTGTTCACTATGATTCATATCGAACTAGAAACTCACCGGAACGCAGGCCGGGTCTTCCTAGCTCTCCGAATAAAGTCCACCTTGACAGCTTGCTGGTCCACAGGGCCCGAGAACTTCTCCCACAGAGCCACGCGCTCAGTCGCAGATATTGAGTTTACTAGCTTCCAATCCTGATGTGAAACAAAGATACAATAGTTATATTCGTATTGGTTGTCATATTTTAAGTTTAGAAAGACATATCACATAGCTGTTCCCTACTACTGTACTGTTCCATACTGCCAATCAAACTGAGTAACATTCAACAATTGTTGTTGGAAACGACTTTCCTTTTCCTGTGTGACTGACTGTGATGATGGGAACATGTAACTTTCATTTCTTTTCTTATTACACCTATTATTTATTGTTGAGGTAAAATATTGATGTTGAACTGGGCCCCTTAAGACTTGCTTCCGAGATTTTGGATGACAGAATGCATAAGTAAGCACACTTTTCGTCCAGCATGTCATGCAAGGGCACGCCTCGATTGAGGCGGTAAGTCCCCTCTTTGAGGAGTGGCTAGAGCGGCGCCACGGCGCCCTCACCTACCGCCTGACGCAGGTCCTCACCGGACACGGATGTTTCGGGAGGTTCCTGCACCTCATCGGGCGGGAGGAAACGCCCGGGTGTCACCATTGTGAGGATCGCCCCGAGGACACGGTGGAGCATACTTTGGCGGTGTGCCCTGCTTGGGCTGAGCACCGCCGAGTCCTCGAGGCGGCCATCGGCGGCGGCGCCCTCTCGCGTCCGGCACTGGTTCAGGCCATGGTCCGGAGCGAGGGGGAATGGGAAGCAGTCGCCTCCTTCTGCGAAGCTGTAATGCTAGAGAAGGAGGCGGCGGGACGGGAGAGGGAAAGGATGGGTCCCCCGTCCCAGCGGCCGCCGCGGTAGACGATCCGGGCGTCGGGAGCCACGAGACGACTCCCGGCCACCGTAGACGCGGGTCTGTGGACGGTGAGCAATGGGTAGCTCACCGTCCGTACGTTCACTAACGACAGACCGTGTCGACGGCGCGTTCGTGTTCCACGCGCGCCTCAAAGAGATGTCAGCAAACTTGGATGGGGCCACTGAGGGCCGATGCCTGCCGGGGCTGCGGGTTGTTCGAAAGAGATACCGCGCCCCCGGAACGCAAAGGGCACATGAAAGGAACATAGACGGGTTTTAGTCAGTAAAAGTCTGACACTCCCTCCCGCCCCGTCCAGGGCGGGGGAAGTTATTTGATGATTTCCCGTCTACAGGAAAATTTTTTAACCAGTGCGTAAATTTTGCCATAATAAACTTCAACACGTTTTATTAAACACGTATATTTTATTTTGATATGTCTTAGTACTAAAAAAAAAAGTTATCGCTTACGAAACATGTTTACTTAAAAACATATTTTATTGTCACTCGTCGGGCGATCGGGCGGCGCGCGTATCAGCTGAGTCCGCGCGTGCGTAGGTACCTATCAGCTGAGTCGACGCTCGCTCGCCGCTGCGACGACGTACCTACGCGGTGCGGTTACTGACCTTTTTTAGTTTGGACTGCGATATGAAGTTACTTGTTAACGTAAGGGCTTAGTACCATCAAAATGCATAATAATAAACTTGAATGAAGCACTAAGATAGGTATGCAACATAAACAAGAAGATAGATAGATTCTCGTTGCTTAATAAATACACTCGCACCATTTCGTAGTATTTGCGGTGAGTAAAGTTTGACATCGTGAATTCGTGATTGATACGACGCGAGTACGCGACGCAGGGCGCAGGGGTTGCGCGGGGTAAGAACGCTCGGACGTCAGGACACCAATTGCGCGTGGAACGTACTGACGCGACGGCGGGCGGGCGAGCGGGCCCGGCGCTAGCGCATTCCCCACCCCCTCACCCCAGCCATGCGCCCGGGCGGCGGCCAAGAGTTGTCATTGATAGTTTGGCGAATAGATTATGTCCATGTTTTGCTTATTTCAAACTGGGATAAGGATGAAAACTATAACTATAACTGACACTGAACTACCAAAAAAAATTTACGCATTGGTTAAAAACTTTTCCTGTATAAAAAAAAAAAAAAAAAAAAAAGCATGTCATGCAAAGTTTTAGGGAATATAGGTAGTTGTGTTATAATGGTTTTCAAGTAAGTTTGAGGTTCCTTTTCACAGTGTGTTCGCCCCTTAACGACAGGACATTCATTAAACAATTTTGAAGGGTTTCAAAGTCAAAGTCAAAGCATTTATTTCAATTAGACCATTTACAGGCACTTTTGAATTGTCAAGAAGTTACAGTTAAATATTGAAGCTAGTTGCTTGTTCCAAAACGTAGGTCTCTATGGAGAAGAACGAGCAAGAAACTCCATGGACTCTCTTTTCATTCGATTTGGTTTTTACAAAAACTTGGTTACAATATTCTTGTTGCTTCTATACATATATAAAAATTATATAAAAAAAAATGTAGTTGAGGATTATAATAATAATATATCATTTATTTCGGGTTACAAAGACCCATATAAAAGTAACAAAAAATTCACTTAAAAACTAAAACGAAAAAAATAATAAAAAAAAAGTATTATATAGTAGTGTTGTGTTGTTGTTGTTGTATAGTAGTGTTGTTGTGTTGTTGTTGTGTTGTTGTGTTGTTTGTAGTGTTGTTGAAAGTGTTAGTATTATTGTAGTTTATTTATGAAAATAGTCTGACATTACACTCACAATGTACTGTTCCACGTGATTGGGGCACATCCAGCGTCCGGTCGGCAGTGCAGTCAGAGGCGGGTCCAGGCAATCCTGCGACATAAACATGTCAGTCATTATAAACTTCCTTGTACAGTCAGCAACAGAAGTAAATTAACATTTCTGATGTTTAAATCCTTATTTTTGAGCACAAAGCTCAAGAGGAAAAAGGAAATACGAAATGGATCTAAAATTAAGATAAAATGATCTCTTAGGCATTGCTTAAAATCTGAATAGCAGGGAATTGTTATTTTATGTCTCTTTAAATGATATGTAAAAGTTGTTTGTCGACTTTTGTTGTCCTCCTGAAAATTCACATAAGAAGGCAAGTGGCCTGCAAAATTATATTAGGAAATGCATCTCAACTCCTTTTAGTTGATTTATGGCAGTCCTAACTCAATTAACTCCACTGCCCTAACTCAGTTATACTAACTCCACCCTCCAACCAAATTATCCTAACTCCGCCATGCTAACTTTATAATCCTGACTTCTGAGTCCTAACACAATTCTCCTATCTCCTACGTCCTAACTCTATTATCCTGAGTTTTGTGACCTATCATAATTCTACTAACTCCCCTCTCTTAACGCAATTCTCCTGTCTCCTAACTCTAACTTTTATCCTAACATAATTCTCCTAACTCCTTTCTCTTAACACAATTCTTCTATCTCCGCCCTCGTAACCCCATTATCCCAACTACTCTATCCTAACATAATTCTCTTAACTCTTGTGTCCTAATTCTCCTCTTTTAACTCTTACCCTAACTCGTTTGACTTAACATACCTCTCCTAACTCCTTTCTCCTAACATAACTCTCCTAACTTTTATCTCTTACCATAATTATCCTAACTTCTCAATCCTAACTATATTCTTCTCACTACTCCTCCTAAATGCGCAATCCAGCAGAACATAACAAACTGCAAACAGACCAATAGACAATATAAGAGCAACCATGTAAGGTGTACAATACCTGATGGAACAGCAGAGGGCAGTAGTCACACTGCAGCAGCGGCGCATGCTTGCAGGTCCCCTGGCACACAAAGCAGCTCTTGGCAGGCAGCGGCACGCAGCCCCACGCGTCCACAGTTACTAAGGAACCGTTGCCGTTCTTACCAGGATCTGAGGACGGGAATTTCATTTTAGAGTTTTCTTGTACGATAAAATTACGTCTTTGCATACCATCATGCCTGTATGCCCCGAAGGGTTAGGCAGAGGAGTACCAATTTACAACCACAGTTAGCCTGTATGTTTTAGGTCTCATGTAATAGGGGCACAAATCCTAACTCTGAGCTGCTACTGAAAATGTCATAGAAAAACCCAATTCCACTTTGCTTGACCTGGCAACACAGGCAAGACCTAAGACCTCTAGCGTAGCAATTGCGCTTAAGACCACTAGGCTAACGAGGCAATCCGTCGTAAAATTACGTGCAATTATAAAGTAATAATAGGTAGAATGGAGGATATCGGAAAAATTAGGTTTTATTGATTTATGAATCAATTATGCATGATACAATAGTCATATTGATGGTAAACATACAATGGATTTTTTAAAGCGAGAAATTGTTATTCAGCTTCAAGAAAACAAGGATGGTTTGCATTGCATCCCTATTCCTTTTTGTATGGCTCTGGATTGGCTAAAGGTTTAGTAGGGTCTGGTGGATGGGGATGATGGATGCATGCCAGACTGGGTTTTACAGATTTTCAGATATTTTTTAGAGTCTACCTTTATCAGTTCCTGGAAATATGCAAGGTATCCTCATCTCTCGGGGCAATTCAAACTGCGTGGGGTTCATGATCTTGGCAGCCTTCACAAGGATCTCCATGGGACTTAGTTCCTTCTCCACTTCTTTCTTGATTTCATCATCTTCATCTTTGCTCTTCTTTTTGGCAGAGTTCGAGCGGTTACTGCGAAGGCTAAAGGTATAGGTGAATTTTAATTTTTTTGGTTTTATATTTCCTAATTTCTATTACTTTAAAAACATTACAATAACAATAACATTACAACATTCTTGCTTAAAAACATTTCAATTGGGAGGTGAAATTGATTACCCAGACTTCTTCTCAGTATCTGACTTGCTATCAACGGGTGACTGAGCTCTGCTGCTCCGTGAGCTTGCCGGCTTGTTCTCATCCGAGGCCTTGCATTCCCTGCACAGCCACAGCCCTGCAGGGATGTCATTCTCATCCAATGGGGGATCACTGCAAGGTGAAGACATTTGTACTGTACTTACAGTGCTTTTTATACATATATATTGTTTTTTAAACAACTGATAAAACAATATATGGGCAGGATTATGTATGTGGTAAATGTATTTTGCAACATTATGCAATATGTTTTCATGCAAACTGTATGAAAAATATTTGTTTTTTGTCAATTTAAAACTATCTTTAACGGTTAGTGTATAAATGGTAGTTTGATTTTAAAATAAGGCATAAGAGGCCCTGCAAGGAATTAATTACATTTAATCAATGGACAGCTTGAATCAATGTAACTCTGTATAAAATATTTTTTTGACTAAAAGCCAGTAGTCTATTTTCTTAAGAGATGTGTAGTTGGGGATGTTTTTTAAAACATGTCACCTTTCCAGTTACGGTGACAGTTATGGTGACGGACGGACATTTTGGGGGCTGTCTTTAGTTACTTTTATATTGTACAAAAAGTACCGATCTTGAATGTAATGTAAAAAGACTTTTGATTCTGATTGTATCATATTTGTATGAGAAATAAAATCAAAAAAGTAAAAAAGTAAAAAAAAAAAAATGTAATCAGCAATAAGTTTGTACAAAATAGAGATATAGAATTGTCTTAGTCTTAGTATTTAAATGCATAACAGTGCAGTTCTCCTAAAGATAAAATAGTTATCAGTGGGGTTTTACTGCTTTTAGCTAGTTGTATGACGTTAAGTTGCATTTTAATTATATTAAACCTACAAACGAATTTGAATGATTTTTGATGATGGTGTTGTGGTTAATCACTCTTACTAAAATAATTAAAACTTAGTATTTTTTTTTTTTTATGAACATATGTATACCTTTCTTACATTAAACCTGTATTACCTGATATTTTCTATAACAGTGTAGAAAGAGGGACTGCACCAATGTTTGCGCACATACTTGTGCACTATTATATCTCCTGCGGACTTGGCTATTTATTATACTCCATTGGGTTGGCCATTATGACCGAAATTCGGTCAGGAATATATTATTAACTTTTAAGTGTACATAACAGAGGTTTTTTTTTCATACTTAGTATTCATGCATCCACCAAGTTACTTACTAGCACCCAAGGTGGAAGCTAGCAGGGCAGCGATCACAGCATATGAGATCGCCGCCTTCCCCACACGCGTCGCAAGAGTCATGGTTGTGACCTTTACCAGGCCTCTTATAATAAGGATGCTGGGGTTTCTTCGGCTTCGGCACGTTCAAATCCTCGTCGGGCGGCTTTATCAGCGCGCGTATGAGCTAAAAGACATCCCAAAACCTTCATAAGTATCCTTTTTTTCATACCAAAGCTCTGGCTCCTACAATCTCGACTAGCTTAAAATGGCGCCAGTTACCAAGATGAAGTAGTAGCATTCAAACTTTATAAAAACAATTTTAAACAACAAACCGGCATAAGCCCGCCCGAAGTATCGAGGTCGTAGCCAACGCTAGACATTGTTATACCTCACAGTAACTTCAATTGTTATTTATAATAAACAATAAAGACAAAATATGTATTTGTAAAAGAGTACACTGAAATTAATAAATTCTCAGTTTAACCAAACGAAATTGGGTTTTAGGTGTGCATTTTCATTAAAACTGTAACGGATGCAGAAAATATATGGATTTGCAGAGTAGTTATAGGAAACAAGAGTTATTTTGTTGAGAAATACGTTATACAGAAAGAACACCGACGACCGTCTACAAAAATGAAAATGGCCGAAAGGTCAATTTCCATAGTCTGTAAACTATACATCTGTAGCATGGCACAATCTCAACTCCGTGGATTTTACTGATGTGGAAAAGAAAAAGCGTAAATTTTATGTGACTAATAGTAACGTTATTTGTAATGGAACGCTACAAAGCGTGCGTTTTGACAATTGACACTAGAGATGGAGGAACCGGTGAAATAATATTTTGGGAAAAAGCGTTTAATTTGTCATTTGTTTTTTTTTTTCTATTCGCGAAATAAGTAATCATCAAGATTTCTAAAATAATGCCTGTAAAAAAGTATTTTGTAAAATTAAGACCAATATTATGTGAAACCCAATGACAAATCCAACGATAATAGTATTTTTGGCCACTAAACATACCACACAGTACTAAACGAATTCAGTTAAAAATCTACTAAACCTTTGTTTCATTGAAGTGAGAAGGTACTGTTATATTAATTTATTCAAAATAATTATTACAACTGCCTCGTTGGCCTAGTGGTCCTAAGCGCGACTGCTACGCAAGAGGTCTTGGGTTTCCAAAATTCCCAGGTCGAGCAAAAAGTGTTATTGGGTTTTTCTATGAAATTCTCAGTAGCAGCTTGGAGTTTGGATTTGTGCCCGGTTAATGGCAACAGGCTCGCCCCCTATTACATGGGACCTAAAAAGATGCCGGTGAACTGAGGGTGTACACTGGTACACCTCTGCCTAACCCTTTAGGGAATACAGGCGTGATGGTATGTATGTACGTTTGTATGTATGTATGTATGTAATTATTACAACCAGCACCCAAAGAAGCTGCGGGTTGTTCGAAAGAGATACCGCGCCCCCGGAACGCAAAGGGCACATGAAGGAACATAGACGGGTTTTAGTCAGTAAAAGTCTGACACTCCCTCCCGCCCCGCCCAGGGCGGGGGAAGTTATTTGATGATTTCCCGTCTATAAAAAAAAAAATAAAAAAAAAAAAAAAAAAAAAAAGCACCCAAAGAAAGCAGCAGAAAGAAAAATGTGGACCCCTGAACAAAGGTTTTTCCTATGGAAATCAAGACTTTGAGAATTGAACAGTTGCCACTACCACCGATCTGAAGTTTTTATGTGGATAAGTACAATTTTAAAGCTTCCACCTGTTGAGTCAGACCAAATAAAACTATTTATATTAATTTTAACCGAACTATTTAACAAGTTTGTGATTGAGAATGATTCGTGGTAATTTTTTAAAAATAATGTCTTTATTTTTTTCAATTAACCGCCGTGCAATCTTGCAAAATTGCAAGTCGGGTGAAATATTACATCACTACATAAAAAAACAAAAT
Organism: Caradrina clavipalpis; assembly: GCA_932526535.1. NCBI lineage: Eukaryota > Metazoa > Arthropoda > Insecta > Lepidoptera > Noctuidae > Caradrina > Caradrina clavipalpis. The sequence goes on along the minus strand of OW052106.1, from coordinate 720,304 downwards.
GAAACCGTCTCGGACCATTGTCTATGCCAAGATTTTGACATTAAATAAAAAAAATCAAAAATCTACTAATTTAGTACGATATAAATGTTTTTTGATTATCTATCAAAATAATATTTTTGGAACAGAAGCTCAGGCATAATGTTTGTCTGAAAACATTACTCGACATAAGAGCGCAAAAATATAGTTATTTGTTTTTATTTGATAGTTTTTGATGTAATTACTTCATTTCGAAATCCATAGTTTAAGTAAAGTATTGTAAATTTAAGAACTTTTCATAAAATAAATAAAATTGTTGCGGTTGACCTCGATCTAGACTGTCTTGTATTTTTTTGCATTCGAAAATTAGTGTATTTAGTAGTAAACCATTTAATCTATATGGCAATAACCATCTAGCGGAAGTTGCCATTTTCATGACGTCATGGGCGGAGTTTAGTTGAAGATCGAATTCGGATTCGGTTGGCGGGCGCGGCCATCTTGGTGAATTAGTGACCTGGCGATTCGGTTTTAGTTAGTGAAAAATCATTTGTCATCCACAATGTCGGAAAGGGAAGATAATGTGTATAAAGCTAAGTTAGCCGAGCAGGCTGAGCGCTATGACGGTGAGTACATATTTTAGTTGTATCTTCTGTAATAGGATGAAAAATCTATCGTATTTTCGCCGACAGTTGAAAGACGATTTGGTGATAGTTGAGGAAATTTCTAGATCAAAGTAACCAGTAAGCCTTAGTTTTGTAGGTTTTCGTTGGGAAACCCGCATAATACATTCAATTACAATGCTATATCGGCGTACTAACAAATCAATGGCATTCGTTAGGCTTGGTCAGCGATCGATGCGTCATCCGCCGGTGGGATGTCCTTTGGTTTTTTTACGCTGATAAAATCCATGAAAACCTAAGCAAGCACTGCAGAAACCTACGTTGTAGAGTAATTTCCCATTTTTCATTCGTGAAAACTGATGTCATTGGGAGTAACGATCGATACTTGTAAGATGTGAGAGGAAAAAATTGTCTCCTCTTTTTCCCGTCCAGGGGAAGTAAAATGCGATCGATGTCATTGGGTTCGGTCATGCATGTCGTACCTTGGGCAAATATCTTGATTAGACCAAGTGGAATGTTCTGGGTTTATTAGGCAGCGTAATTTTATGTCGCCTCCGATTTCACCTATTGTTCACGATTTAGTTGCACGGGAATCTTACCTGAGAGCTCTTTATGTTATCGCGTTCATCTTTTTCGAATCGACGCGGTCATTGTAAACGTTATCACTAGGTTTTTGTAGCTCTTTATTTTACACCTTTTGCCCATTTTATCTGAGATGAACAGTTCAATGACCTTTATTAGAATTATCGTTGAAATATACCAATTGCTATCTTATCATGACTGCTACTGAATTCAGGAAGGTTATTTGACCCAATTATCAATAAAAAGAAAAAAAATCTTGTGGAGGTATATTTAATTACCTTTTTTAGCTTTTTTTTAATGAAGTATTACATTAATAGGTGACTGTTATTCAGAATTTATCAATAAGCCAGCAAATGACACATGTCATAATTATATTAAATAAATATAATATTATTTTATTTAGTATCTACATTTCTTAACTTGCACTTTTGTCTGTCCCAAAGGCTTTTGTAGCTTAGATCTATACTTTCATGACTTAAAATTGCAAAATTACTGTAACTTAAAGGTTAACAGACCACACCCTTTTGTCAGGAGGGGTAGCAAATATTTTAAAATAATGCCTATTGCAGTGAGAAAGAAATAAATCAATAATTGATCAGGCTATCAATTGACACATTTTAATTCTGATTATGAATAATGGAGCTATTAGAATCAAGCAGGCCACTTATGAAGAGGTTACTCATGCAATGTAGTCATGAAAAGCAAATATTGATTATATGCCATGCACAGACAAGTCCTGAGTGTACCATGGAGCCAGTTTCTTTATTGTAAATTTAAGGAAATGGCACTAGTTTAACTGAAAGTTTTGTTTTCCAAATAAAGATGAACTACCTACTTACCTATTTGGTTCAAAGTAATTACAAATTATAATTTTATGCTCTTGGAGAACTGTTATAATAATGAGAGGCTCCCATTCTCAGCACATTTTCATAATGTTGCTAAGCGAGCTTGGGTTTTAATTACCACTTTCTATTACTCATGATGGTATGAATGGAGCTTGAAGATAATAGGCATCATGGTAGGCCAAAGTACATTTCAAAGTGATTCAAATTATTATTTATGCTACACTTGACACACTCATAACCTTCATCGTTTTCTAAGTGAAATATTACAGTTATCTTTCCATAATTGGATAAAATTGCTATAATTTAGCAAAATACCCAATCACACTTAAAATAATTGCTGTGTAGTTAAGTGTGGTGATAAACTCATCCTGGCAGGTTGTGCACCTGTCCTTACTTTGCATTCATATTATATTAAAAGTAGGGGAAGTAGGTATGTAAGGGCAGGCTGTTTTGTTACATGAAACAAACCAGTTTCTATGAAACTTTATTTAAAGGCCCCCTTATGTGGTGTTTGACCACTACAAGTGAGTTTTTATCATTACTTCCTGTCTGATTCGTTGTAATCCGGATAGTCGTGCAATCGCGCATGCAGAGCAAATTTGCTACTGCAGATAGTATCCAAATGACGGCCTTCAAAGCTTACGCAAGTCTCAGTGATACGACAATACGACACAGGTCACCGTTTTTTTTTTATTGGAAACTCCCATCGACAAAATGAAAATGGTCCGGTTCCGTGACGCGTTCCATTTACTCAGTGACAAGTTGTCGACATTTTTAGCGTACACATAGGTAGGTACCAGGTACTAATTGCAATTTTCGCATAGACTACGTCATTGCGCAAATAGCCGAAAAACGTAGAGAATTAATAGGATACTGTCCTAAATAGGGGTGCAAAATGTACGGGACGCAGCTGGCGTGGCCTGATTCTTAAGATGGCGTCTGCCCGCCCGCAAACATATCCCTAAATAATTTCATAACTTGGGACCTCCCTTTTTGTTTTACGATCACTCAGTGCCGCCTGAATAATACAACAGTGTCCCAAGGTTTTTTGTTAGAACAAGCCTCCACAAAATCTAGGATGTTATTTTATTTCAGTAACCCAATTTTATAATTCAAATAAATTCTGGAAGTGAAAGGAAACCGCGATGTACCAGCTGTGTGTCGCCGAGTTGAGGAAAACCGCATGGGTCGTGAGGCGACGCTTTAGCACCTGTTACATCGCAGGCCCTGCCGCGATCGCTAAAATCGATTAGAACGACCCCGCGTTGAACTAGCGCTAAACGTAATAAAGGGAGCCTTGCCTCTAAGATCTCCTGAATGAAAAATGAGCAGTGTGCGAACGTTTCCGGGATTACGTGTGCATTGCATGTTCTAATGCGCCAGTTATATTGCAGGACGATCGTAAACGTCAAAATGAAAGCACATGGTGAAACATTAGGTTGGCTCGCTACAACGTCTGTGCGTCGCCCATTTCCCCTCCTTACACTAAGCAGAGACAGCTCTCATCGGTTAAAGAATATTTTATCTAAGTCGTCGGACATTCCGAGATAGCGGAGAAGTTTGTAAAGAATAGGCGTTTAAGTATTTAGTCTCAGTGTCTTCTTGCCATCAACTTATTTCTTCCGAACGGCTCGACAGTTTGAAACTTCTAAATGAGGCGTACTTGCGCTAATACTTTATCGATCCAGCTATGACTAACCTTTCGTCGCAGATATTTTTGCAATCTTTCCGTTCTTTGGGGACGAGCTACTTATATAAATACTTTCACCTTTCAGCCTTTTATTTTACAACAAATATGTCTTTAACTTATCGAACATTTTAGTAAGGTGTTATAGAAACCTTGATAAAACCATGACATCATTAAATATCCTCATTTATTGGTAACAAGATAACAGATTCATTAGAATCGTATCGGTCATACCTACCAGTTACAAAGAAGCTACCTTTAATGCATCGTTACAAGCACGTAATCGTTATTCACCTCTCAAAAATGTTAATAGCTTTCCGTTACCTGCCCTTAATTGATTTCACTCAAGTCATTCTAGTTCAAAAGTTTCGTAAAAGGGGAGTAAGGGTTCTTTGTAAAAGGAAATCTACGCGTGTATTGGTGTAAAATGCATAACTATTCCATTACACAAGAGCTGGACTGGACGGAAAATCGCGTTACATAATGGTTAAGTATCAAAGTCTAATCGGTGCCAGACTGCTTCCAGCTTGTTCCAGGTCAACAAAATCAATACTAACGTAATTTCGTTCTGTATTTCAGAAATGGTTGAGGCGATGAAGAATGTAGCCTCACGAAACGTGTCCGACAATGAACTTACAGTGGAGGAGAGGAACCTGCTCTCCGTCGCCTACAAAAACGTGATAGGTGCCCGCCGCGCCTCGTGGCGGATCATATCCTCCATCGAACAGAAGGAGGAAACCAAGGTAAGACGCACTAACTAACGCCCTTTAGGATGAACATTACAAGTCTCGCTGTACGAGAACTATAACTTCAACGTATTGAACGTCGCAACTTCGCAACAAATTTTGCTGACTAGACTTTTTTTACTCTACATTATATTCTTACTCTTGCAGCACGTCCCGAGATAAGATAAAAAAAAAGTTTATAATAGTAGACGGCCGTTTACGCAACCGTAAAGTAACGATCGTGAATTTGAGCGTATTTGAGCGTATTTGCGCGTCAATGTGACCGTCTCTTTATAATGTCTGGAGTCTATCGATTGGTATGAGTGACGCGCGTGTATTACTACTCTGTGGTCGGAGCGAACGGGACGCGAGTTAGTTTTTCTAATGAATAGGCACCTATTATTATGACAATCTCTTGTAAATTGACCCCATTTCTATAGTATAGAGTAAAGTGATTTATCTCTCATTCAACGTGTTGATACAAAAGATATTCTTCTGTTTGCTTTATGGACTGTATAGTACTGGACGGTATAGGACAATATTGTGACTCAAAAGCGCCCACAGCTGAGTAATAAAGTACTTCTAACTAAATCAATATCAACCCTGTGAGCTTTCATTAGGTGTTAGTGATTCAGCCTCTACGCGAAGGTCCCGGGTGATTGATGACATTATAGCGGCGAGGAGAGCTTTTACGTTTTGCAGCTATAAAATTGCTAACACTAATATAGCTAGCCTTTGTAGTCTTTCACTTCGGTGCAATCAATAATAGGGATACACAGTGCAGTTGGCTGGTTCCGCACGCCCCGCAAGGTTGACTTACCGGTTTTTTTAGGCACGAGCTTCTGTGGTCCCGTGCCGACATACTTAGGGGTTATAGTCTAGCCAGCGCCCTGCGGGCTACCCGCGCGACCCCATTTAGCGTAGCAGGCAAGACTCGGGCTGGGCGTTGCAGTTAGGGACACGTGTTCCAACAATATTTGTACAGCCCTAAGTTATTGTTTCATTTGTGGCTTTGTACATAGAATTATTCTATTATTTATTATAGTTTAATATTCTGTTTATATTTCATGATTTTTCTGAAATCTCGCTAGAACTAGGATTTAATTATGGGTTTTATGTGTAAGCACAGTCATATTTGACAAGAGACGTTTTAGCACGTTTTTACAGAGTCCACAGTCCGCGCTATCGGGTTAAATGCTTTTACTGAAAGCACGTGCTTAATTATATAAACAGATGCTTCCACAAAAGTCGTTTTATTAATAATTTTGAAATGTCTTGCTTCAAATGCCGGACACAGAATGCAGTAACAGCGACCTTAGCTCATTTCCCTACGATAGGTGTTCGAGTTTCTGATGAATAGTGTCCCACGGGCTAGTGACGTACGGTGCGACTCTCGGTCTATGCCAACTATACATAGTATAGAAATAGCAGATCGTAAAACTAATGCACGTGGCGTTTCTCTGTCATGGCCAACTTTATGGCCACTTTCCACCTACAGCTTCTACCGAAACAGTGAGGACACACGTGTACTTGCATAAATGACTGATTGCTATCGTAGTTACCACACTCTTGGTTTGAGTGCTGCCCTAATGGCCGATCGATATGTCTGAACGTTTGTATAGAATAAAATTAGCAACCCGCCTCACACATTAGAACAAATATTGTATACTAAGTGTGACTGTCTGTGCCCTTTCACGTGTGAAGTCGCCATGTTCTGAATGACGTAATTTACGACGTATGTCTTACTCATGCAATTAAAGGTTCAACGACCAATGATAACTTTCATAGTAACCTTGTTGGAGCTCGACCAAAAGCGTCCAGCTCTGCGATAATGAGATAATAGGATAACGGCCTGTCTGACCATCCTATTGTTGCGGAAAAACTTGGCATACAATACAATAGCCCAGACTTCGTGTCCCATTTTTTTTATGCGGTCGTCATGTATTGATTTTAAAACTTGAATTCAAGGCAACGTACGAATAGTTAGCAAAAAGGTCACTGGTATGACGTGTTGTCTAGGGAAAACAGCGCTATGGTTAACCCTGTGTCCCCATACGAGTGAGTCATTTTCCTTATTACGCCGTATTTCGGCGTCATCGCAATTCCGTTTTTGTGTCGGTGTCGAAACTCGACGAAAACATACTTATCTAGTTAAATCACATTGAGGGACTTTTCTATGACCAGGTAACTAAACTCATAGCAGTTTAATTATTTAAAATGCTATTCGTTCACAACTGTACTTTCGTCCTGCTTCCAGGCAAACAGAATGCTGCTGAAAACCAGTATGCAATTATTTTTCACAAGGCTTCAAAGGTCATTATTTAACTGACTAGAATAGATACTAGACTTTAAACCATTTTCTATCGACATACTTACATTATAAACAGTTACGTTTCTGAAAATCTAAGAATTCTAAAACATAATCAAAGAAAATGCAGCAGGAGCAAAAAATAACATTTTGAATAGGATCATTTTCTCATAAATCTTTTGGGCAGAGGTCAATTATCATGATTTAAACATTAAAGTTGAACAGAAGTCAGTCAAACGACAACGACCTCCAAGTTAATTGTTGTAATACATTTGTCATTTTACACTGTCAATAGCTACGTAGACGGACAGTTTCTGCAACTGCAAATTGTCGGGAATGCGAAGTTATTGATTGGCGTACTGTACTTTACAGTACTGAATTATGATGACATGAAAAAGTCGCCGCTAAGGTCATGTGCCTCGATCATTTTAGTATCTTTCAAAGCTTTTAAAACATTGTGGGAATCTTTATTGAATACCGTTTACGGCATGCATGCTAAATAGTGCATTAAACTTTGTATTGTATTGAAGCTGTGAAAAGAAACTTAGCAGTTCTCTACAATAAAGTTTTTACTTGGTTGGTCGTGCTGAGTATAATGAGCAATCTGGACTAGCAAAAAGGCATCGAAAACTGCATCTTTTTTTTTTTTTCAGACTAAAGAACTGGTTGCATTCCTTTAGTTAACTAGCAGCTATAACAAATACGAGCTAAACTGTAAAATCGTATGAATGTGTAGTAAAACTTCATTATGTATTCATATCTCTACTATAAGCTTTCCATTATTATATATTGACACGGAATCACGTAACCTGCATACAACTGGGTACAAAGTGGCATACGTTTGAAAGTCAACGATGTATTAAATCGATTGATTTCCATTTGCCCAAGTTACATAATTGAAATACTAAAAGCAGCATAAATGTTTTATTTAGGTTTTTATTTGTAATAAATAACAAAGCTAGCCGTCCCTTGGGTTATGCATAATTGCATTAGTTAATCAAGTGTTAGTTTAGTAGGTACTGTAAAGAAACCTCATTAAACTTTATTAGTATTACTTAGAAGTTTAGCTGCGTTCCACAAGAGCACCTGCTTCCAAGCTCGATCCAATATGTTACATAATAAGTTTCAGAGTCGCCGCGATATTTCAAGCTTATTGATCAAATACGTCCAATGCAATGCAGCGGTCTTTGAGAAAGATGCATCCATTCGCGTCTTTAGAAAACTTTCTCTTTGATGCTCTCACATAAACTTAAATAAAATAAAATTGAGCTGCAATTCTATTAAACACATTTCTTTAGTTTTTAGTGTCAAGAAATGTGAAGAGTGAAAATAATAAATGTGTACAGAATTACACCGAAATGTCTGCGATAAACTCGTTAGCTTTTACAGTTTAGTTAGACTACAGACAGATTTACCGTAGCATGTCGTAGACTAAGCGTAGCTTTCAGTAACGGTATAGGATTCCGCAAGTGAAATTGGATCATTCGTCAAGGTTTTGTTTTTTACTTTGTATTTAAATGTACAAAGGTCGGCCAGTGGTTTTTCTAAATCGTGTCGCGTCAGCATCACTGGTGGGTGTAGGTTGGGTAAACTTGGATAAAAGGATGTATTGTGTAATGAATGGGCGTGGCACACGACACACATACCTCTAAATAACCTATTTTGGGATCAACCGCGCCAAAAACAACAGGTCTCGTGTGAATATACGCTAACTAATACGGAGATATTAAAAGTAATTAAAATTAATATTATGAACACAACGGAACATGCGTCATTCTGTCATCCCTGTAGGACAATGCCGAGGTATTCTCGTACACCCACACCTCGCATAATAACTGTGTTAGGTCCCAAGTGAGACAGCACAAGCGTATCTAAGACTAATCCCATTATGATGAGTTTTGGCCAAAACGAAAACGTATAAACGAGTCATTACGAGGATAACCGAGCGGTTACATGAACCATAACAGCAGGTAGAAAAACTAATAATGTTAATCGAAAACGATATCATTTGATGTGACGTAAAAACGACAAGCGAAATCGATTCAGTTTTTCTTTCCGAGCTACACTCGTTCGTGCACTCGTCAATTTAAATCTAAGGAGTCGAGCACAAAGGAATAACACAATGAGATGTATATTCATGTTTCTTTAGGCGAATCCACTTGTCGAACATAAATAATTCACAAGTTTTACCATTAGGAAACTTGTTTCGGTAAAAATCGTAGGCTTTTATCATGTATGTATATTAACCGGAGCGAGTATTGGAAGCACGTTCATCCAGCGTGTGACGATTTAAAACGCCATACTGCATACGAAATCATGATAACTCTGACCGCACACGCTTATCAGTCAAAATCCTTATAGATTCTTCGTGAGCATGACATCAGCCGTATAGTCACGCCAATTCCCTGGAGGGACTGGCAGATATATCTAGTGACGCCCGCACGTTCTGAGCACGCGTAAAGCTACGTAACCGAGATTATTGATTGATTCGCACATTTGTTATCATGAACCTAGGAGTTGTAATGATGACATTAGTACTATCCCAACACATTTAATGTTATTGAGAACTGCTATTGTGAATGAGTCCATTTTAATGATTCAGTTTTGAACGCTAATATTTTACATCAGAAATCTAGATAGTGAATCAGATGTTCAATGGTAGACAACAAAAACTGTAGCCATATTTATAAGAAAAAGGACATACTATCGATTTTTTGCATTCACCTCGGAATTGTTACAGTGTAGTTACAGTGTAGTTACAATAAAGTGATATTTGTTCCAGGGGGCGGAAGATAAACTTAACATGATAAGGGCGTACCGCAGCCAGGTGGAGAAGGAGCTCCGTGACATCTGCTCAGACATCCTCAGCGTTCTGGACAAACACCTTATACCCAGCTCACAAACCGGAGAGTCCAAAGTCTTCTATTACAAAATGAAGGTAAGAACAAACCTCTTTACCGAATCATGTCTCTTATGGTGAAATTTTTTGCTGTTGTCCTCCCAGTTGCCTCATAGTAAATGAATTTATCATCATCCTAGCCTTTTCTTTAGTACATACATTATCTGATCTCTGCAATATTGCTCTGTAGAAATGTCTCTTGGGGATATTAATTGAAGTGAGCATAAGTAAAGCTGTCAATTCCTGGCTGTACAGGCGTATGCCTATAATGTGTTAACATAGTACACTAATAAGTATAACTGTACTGATCTTATCTTTAGCAACATTACTTTTTCAAAAAGAAAACATAAAACCCTGCCCAATTAAGCTACTAAAGCAAACAATCTCTTCCAATGATTTGAATAGGATAAATACATTCGTCCTAAAGCATTGAACATTAAGCTTATAAATAAAACAGGCCACATGTTACAAGTGACGTTTTGCTATTGTCAAATCTACCCTGATGTTTGACTAGCTAAGTACCAACACTTCCTAAAGAGACCTTATTTGTGTCCCGATGACGTAATTGCGGCCTTTTGTAATATCTTTAAACAAAAGTAAGGGTTTTGTTAGAATTCAGCAATGAATAGCTTTTAAAGAAAAGAAAGGACTTTTACATGGTTTCCCTTACGTACAATTCAACGTGACAATTTTCCGTTGATGTCGAAATGTAAAGTGGAATGAATTAAGATTGTGTGTGAGAGTCATTAAAACCCCGTTACATTGATACACATAATAGATCGTCCTGCAAAACTTCATAGTTTAAAATATATACATAGAAGGATAAACAACATGACAACGGCAATTTGATATTTCGATCACAATTGTCATTGTAGAGGCTTGTAAAGAAGCCTATTATGATGATTGTGGCGAGCATTAATTAGGGACTATTAAGTCCTAAGGGTGAGTCAGTACGCACCCTCAAAATGACACACCTAGTTTTAGAAAAGCCTAATTTTTATAGTGTCTCTGCTACTACATACAAGGCCGTAAGTACGCTTATTGTAGTATCGTGTGCTGATGTGTGTGTTGTGTACTCCAGGGCGACTACCACCGGTACCTGGCCGAGTTCGCGACCGGCAACGACCGCAAGGAGGCGGCCGAAAACTCGCTGGTCGCGTACAAGGCCGCCTCCGACATCGCCATGACGGAACTGCCCCCTACCCACCCCATACGTCTCGGCCTCGCGCTTAACTTCTCAGTAAGTACACTAGTCTGTAAGCTTCATAGGTGTGTGACCTAACACATGCTGTTGTCAAGAAGACGTGGATTGCTGGGACGGAAGGAAGGAGTCCCCTGTAGCTTAATTAGATCATGTTTTATGATCTTGCGACGAAGATGAAGCTAGTAACGTAACTTACTGCCATTACAGTTCATTTCTTAGTTATACCTTAAAACAATCGTATTATTCAACGTTTTGATGACTTAAAGATTATACAATAGTATTATATTAATGTCCATACATACATAGTAGGTGGGTACTTGATAATATAATAATCTACATCTTATCACGTTGTACAAGTACCGTGCCTTTTGAAATACAAACCATGCACTTAACCATGAGAAAATAGCTGCAACGTTTCCGATCCTGACCAAGGCAATACATTGCACGACGTTTGTAAGGAGTTACGACGCATAGCTCGCGAGTGACGCGTGCTCGTGTGCATAAACATATTTGCCGAGTTAATCACGGCGACACGTCAACGCGTGTGATGTCATGAAGAGTAACATGACAAGCACTAAGCAGGGATACGTGGACAGATTTACGAAATAATTTATGATTAACATATAAATTACGTGTTGAAAGCCTTACGCTAAAAAGTTATTTATTGGTCATATTTTATAACGCCGCGGAATAAGATAGCACTACTAGCAGCATCTTATTGTACCCAATGTAGATTTGTAGAAACTCTGCAATACTGGTTTTAGGCGTCACGGACTTCCTGTAATGTTAGACACGGTTTTTTATTGTTTAAAAACAAGCTGACCATGCTCAGTGCTTCCTAATTGAACCCCGACTAGTAGTTTATGTTTTTCAATTCAGGAAGGCCAAGATTGTCTAGACCCGAAATTGAAAGTGGTATTAGTAGGAGACACAAAAAGGTTGTTTTATCTTTGCGACTTCGAAACACCTTAGCAGCTAGGGTACGGAAAAGCCGGATTGAGCTAGGCCCTAGCTCAACCCGGCTTTCGCCGGCAATTTCAGCGTAATAACATTTCACAAAAAGAAAATGTCTACTTCACCTATATTAATAAAAAATCTGTCAGATGTGGATGTATATCGACGAAAATTTGCATGTCTGTCGTAAATCTTCCAAAATTTATTTGCCGGTCAGGACAGACTGCCATACCCTATTGCCTGAGCTAGAATTGCTCGTAAATACGTAATAAAGACGCAACGACCACAACTTTATGAGATTTCTATGGCACTGTCTACTCGCTTTGAATACCGGTATACCGTATAGTGTATACCTACCATATGTTATATTGATTTGGTGAAAATGGGATTCATCCATTTTATACCATATCTGCATAGCATTAAAGTTCTTAAGAAAAATTCTAACCTAAATACGTGCGACTGCATTACTTACATAAAATATTAAAATGCGTGTGCATATATGAATACGTAATTATAATAAATAATGAAATATAAACGTAGAGGACATGACGAGTTGTGCCATCTGTGCTTAATGTCGTGTAATTTATTCGCCATAACAACGTTAGTGCCGCTGTCTGGCTAAATTATGCGGTAGCCAGATATTTGACAGTTAACGACTGATTGTTTGCGATCGAATCAGTTATACGTGTTGTAGTCAATCGCTAGTCGCTACCGGTAGCGTTCAAAATGCAGCTCAGTCTCTCGTGGGAGGTCACTAACGCGAACATTGCGCTTAAGTGCCATTATTAATTTCTTCTCGTCCGCCCTCAGGAATTCAAAACAGTTTGCTCCAAGTCCTTCCCAAGGTCTAACAATTTTACCATTAGTATACTGTATGGTAATGTAACGCGCGGTTGAATTAATGAGCCACTGAATACATTGACGACCTTCAAATAATGTACATATTTATTTATGTATCATACGCGGTTTTCTCCGAACTGTGAAACTAAGCTATCGCCTCGCCGCTAGGTGTACGCTGACGTAATTGAATCGTAATAATACGAGATAAAGGACATGGTGACTATTTTAGGATCTGATTAGAACATGTTTTCCTTTAAATTGAACGTAGTATTCGTTAAAAGCATATCGCGTGGCCATAGCGTAACGAAGTAAACAAGTCTAGTACCTTAGAATTATTGAGAAGACAAAACGTAGTGCACGGGTTTACGGTAAGCCCTAAAACATGTATCGTGCCATAACATAGTTCTATTTGCAGAAGTGCGTCATACATGCGTCGTGCTTAGGGATTGCAAAATCCGGAGTTTTTGTAAATCCGGATTTCTGATTTCTCGTCCGATTAAAATCCGGATTATCCGGAGTTTTCGAAGTTTTTGGTGTTTTAAGTTATTTTGTTAAAATTTGTATAAAATAGTATAAATTAATTGAAATCTGCATCAAATGGCTCAATTCACAGCTCGACAGAATAAAATCAACTAAAATATTCAATAAATTTTGGATATCAGTAATTTTTCTCGTTATAAATTTACATAATCATTACATAACATAAACTGTACTTAAACATTGATACTCCAGCACTCCAGTGGGGAGGAGCTGGAAAAGCATAAAAGTACTCCTTTTTTTTCGTCCAAATAAAATATGTTTAGATTAAAATTTCATGATGAGATTTGATCATTATGATTGACCCTATCGATTAGTGCCATAAAAGTACAGGATGCTATTTTTTAGGAGTTTAGTCGGTTCGATTCCCGGGTGTGGCAAGTGTATTTTCAAAATTATTTAAATGCAGTTTTGTTTCTTTTTAAAAATAAAGGAATGTTTCCTTTCAGTAAAATTTGCTAACTTAAGTATTAAGAGTACTTTCCCTCCAGGTAGCATTATAAAATTCCACCCTGTATATGAGGAGCGGAGCATTAACCAAAGACGTAACTCGCATGCAGTTCGCTATAACTTAGAATAGCATACCATAATATAAAGTACTTTTAAGTTTATTTTGTCTTGTAACAATGGACCAATATTTTTTAATTTAATATATTTATTTTTTATTCTTATTTTCGCATTAAAGTAGGTAATATCGATATACCGATTAATTACAATCAAAATAATTATTATAATCAAAATTAATTACAAATATTATGCGTTATAATCAGTTTTGACTGAAATCCGAAAAAAGCGGATTTGAGTCTGAAAATCCGGATTTAAAAAAGGCAAGAAAATCCGGATTTTTCAGTTGTTTTCGAATTTCGAAGAATCCGGATTGCAATCCCTAGTCGTGCTCCTGTCTAAGTTATTGATTTCATACAAAACCAGGCCGTCCAACATTGAAATTGGATGAGTTTAAAATTAACCGCCTCTTACGAATTCAGTAAAACTATTTGGGAGCCGGCGTCGCTGGTGATATCAATAATCCGTTGGATGGCGCGTCACGCGATAACTTATCTCGTATTTATCTAGCCAACTCGAGTTCAAGGTCGCTCGACATTCCGAGTTTTTACGAATTGGAAATTAGTTTTTTTTGTACGTCGAAACTTACGATTTTGGTTAGAGACAGATAATTCGGAGCAAATCGGATTGGACTGTTCCAATTATGTCATATTATCACATTTGTGTTTAAATTTTGTCAGTTAATTTCGTTAGTTCAATTTAAATGAAAATGTGATATAAAAGATAAAGTAATAATTGCTGTTTCTAATGAGCATGCCTTCTGACCCGAACATAATTTAATTTTAATATTCTTAAACGGTTAAATCATTACCATAACTATCAAACTGTCACCTGGCAACAGAGACGATGATTGCATTTTATAACTTGCGTGCAAGTATTACTTTAGTTATGCATATCTATAACAATGCTAATAACAATGTGTTTCCCCAGGTATTCTATTACGAAATCCTGAACAGTCCGGACCGCGCGTGTCGGCTCGCGAAGGCCGCGTTCGACGACGCGATCGCCGAGCTGGACACGCTGTCGGAGGAGAGCTACAAGGACTCGACGCTCATCATGCAGCTGCTGCGGGACAATCTCACGCTGTGGACCTCCGACATGCAGGGCGACGGAGAGTCCGGTCAGTAGCAAGTCAGCACCGCATGCCCTGCTTGTTCAACTCAACTCAACACTTCTCATCCTCTCATCCTTGTTGTGTCTATCCAATGCATGAATTGGATCGTCATCCTCTCCTCCATACTATTGCCGTTTGTTGCCAACTACGTAGTTGGCCGAATAAAACCCAAATGAAGGAGGTATAAGTAATTGCAAATAAACCGAGTACCAAGATTGTTTGTTACTGCGCACTTTGATAGCTTGAATTTTCACAAGTTTACACGAGCATGGATTGTCGTGTGTATCTGCGTAGTTTGTTGTTGAATGGCTCCCACTAGATAAAGATCTTATCACATTTCGGTTATAGAGTATGTCTGATTACTATCTGTGTCATAAACATCGCGAATTGCCGTCTCCAAATAACGTCATGTGATAATAGATAGAAAAGAATCAGTTTTACATTCGTTGACAAAAAACTCTTATTGATGCAGCATGACCAGAGCTTCAGTCCTAGCCATTTTATAGATAGTCAAACATGCTTGTCTCTATTAAAAATAATGTAAGGCATGCAAGATTATAACTGTACCACTTAATTAAAGGCCTATTATTTTGTAGCAGTAACGCAAATCAAGATCCTCTGCTATGTAGCAACCCAACTAACTATAATGTTTGTCGCATTCCAGGTGAAACGGAACAAAAAGAACAACCGCAGGATGTGGAAGATCAGGATGTGTCGTAATACTTTTTAACATTCTATTTAAATATAATAAAAAAAATAACTATAGTATCACGTAAGACCCAGCCCCCAATGACAACCGGTTGTATGGTACTCCTCCACACAGCTCGCCCCCGACGTAAATTGTCAGTCCCAGCCCCGTTGTAACACAACACGCATATGTATACATGGTAACGTTTCGTTTATGTATCGTGTCAAATTATCTACGCGTTATAATTATACATTCATATGTACTTCTTTTGATATATTTGTTTTCAATTACGAAAAAAAAAATAATGTTTAAGAAAAACGTACTTTGGTATTGCATTTTAACTGTATGTTGTATGATGTATTTTCATAACTGTAGAGCCGACGGCCCTCTCGCCGTCGCCTAGCGCGCTCCACTGCGCCTAGCACTCACTCACTTCCGACTTCCGTGCGGCTACTTCTTAACGTGGGAATTGTAAATTTTCTAAGTATTTTATACCGTGTGTAAAATTAATGTATTTAAAAACTCTGTTGATACTTGAAACAAGCACCGTAGCGTCGAGGATGTTTAATGAGATATACAAACAAATATGATAACGATTTAATAGTTGGATACATTAGCGAGTTGCGTATCGTCACGTATGTCGATATAGTGTTTACTTTGTAATCGCATCTCCGTGTTGATTCGGTCTGCACAAATAGTAGTTTTATACAATGGACGTTTAATCTCGTGGCTAGGTTGTTGTTTTGAGACTGTTGCTAGTTCGTAGCCGGCCCGGCGGGCCCGCCGGCTCGCCCGGCGCTGTGCCGCCGGCCTCTGCGAGCGAGTCTTCCGCGCCCTCGCTGCATTTGTATACATTTGAATCATTTATTGATATATTTTAATTAAACGATAAACGTAACATTATTAGGGTGGTAATGATGTAGTAACTTGCAATATTTAGCTAAGTGATAGCGGCGTCACCCTGTTGGTCTTTGTGTATCTATCTCCTATGTATCGTACATGTATGTATTTATTGCAAACGGATAAGTTGGTGTCACTGTGACTACTGTGTAGTACACGCTCGCGAGCCGTACTACACCGCTCGCAGGCCGCGGACCGTGGCTGAGCTTGAATAGAATAAAGACATGTCGATGTACCCGCGCTTCGTTCGTATTACAACATTTGGAGTATTCACATTTGAATTGCTTTAATTACTTACGAGTATTGTGATAGAGATTTTGTATATTTTAATTTATTTTTTTTAATTTCGCAAGTTCTCGAAAATTGCTGTAGCGCTACATCTCTTACGATTTTTACAGGACAAACAGTAGTTCTAAAAGTTGTGCTAGGTTAAGGTAATGCACTTGGGGAAATTATTTATTTGATGCGCGTCGCGACGAGCGCGACCGCGACAGTAATGCCTACTCGAAGACATTCCATCTTCACGATACCTGTTAACTAAATATCTGGCCGATGTTCGCTGAACTCCAAATTGTAGTGTGGCATAGCGGCGTGGAGCAAGTGCGTGCCCGAGTAAGATATTAGCGTTATTTTTATTTGAATTTGTAATATTGCATATATTTTGTTAATTTATCCACAAAAATACTAATGCAATTAGCCTTAGTGTTATGCAATATTGATTTATGTCCTACCAACTACATGGAAATTTATTGTAAATGACAGTGTAAATCTAATAATAAAAATTCAAAAGTCCATATTTTTGGTTTTATTGATTTTACTTTCACACCCAAATATTATAAATACGTGCATTATATGCATTATCAACCTACACATTTCCAATGTGAACAGACGGAACAGACCCATTTTACGAAAAGCCTATACAATGACAGGTCTGTGAGCTTGTGGCCATACTAAACATGCTAGCGTTAGGAAATAAATCCTTTTTTTAACCCTAATTATTTTTTTTAGGCGTTGTGCAAGCAATTATATAATATAATCTTACGAATAGAATTCAGATAATATTTGGCGGCGTGGTAAATGAAAACACTACAAGCGCCATTTCCATACCTATTGTAGACACTTAAAACGAATTATAATTTACGATTTAATTAGTGTCCTTGTCCGCAACAACAAATACTTCAACGTTAGTTTCGTCTTAGTCTTATCACACTAGCGGCTGCGAGGCGGGGCGGGTGCGCAGCGAATGTGAGAGTCAAAATGGCGGGTGTACCATAATGAATTAAATTGTACCAATTACCAAACAAATGTACCTAAAAAGTACTATTTAGTACCTAGCGTTAAAAAAATTGTACCTCCTCCAGAACAAAGTTATTAACAAATTAAGGTACACCCGCCATATTGAAATCAAGACGGCGGGTGTACTGTAATATTTTATTATTCAACCATTTCTAATAAAATATAATTATACCAAAAAATTGTACCTAAAAAGTACCTCAAGTAAAAAGAAACACACACTTGATCAGAGGGATAGTTCCTGAGAAACAATTATCATGATAAGTATATTGATATACAGGGTGTTTATTCGGAAGCGTACCTGTAGGGAAACTACTGTAACTACTGCAAACGGTAAATTTTTGTTAAAGTAAACATTGCTTTATTTTTGTAATTAAATAAACTGCATTTATACATTGCCACACCCGGGAATCGAACCGACTTAAACCCAAAAAAGTTGCATCCTGTCTTTTTATGGCACCAATCGACAGGGTCAACCATAAGGATCAAATCTTTAGGTTTCGTGCATCCGTAGATAAGGTTTACATCCGTAGCACGTCACGCACAAAGGTCCAGCTGAAAACCAGCGTCAGGCCCAAGTGGTCTGGCATTTATGCTGAACTGGGCCTGTTTGGCGCAGCCGAGAGGCACACAGTTATGTTGTTTTCTTTTTTGTTTTATATTGAATAACCTTTTTGTTATTATATCTGTGTGCTCATGGTTTGTGTCAATAAACTTTTTTCTTTCTTTCTTTCTATCTCTCTGCAAACATGGTAAATTAAATTAAACAAGGAAAGGCAGGGTGCGGCAATATGTAAAGGCAGTTTTGTTTCATTAAAAAAATAAAGCAATGTTTCCTTTGACAAAAATTTACTGTCTTCAGTAGTTACAGTAGTTTCCCTACAGGTACGCTTCCGAAAAAACACCCTGTATATTATCGACGGATCCTATGCATATGGGCGAAAATGCAAAATTACAACTTTACAGGACACGCTTCTAAAGTTTAAATTTACTATAACTTCAGATTGATAATACCGAACTTTACGATTATTTGCTTGTTTGCTAAGACAACTATCCTCCTCATTTATACTAAAGTATTTATTTACTTAAAAAGAATATTTTATTCGTAACTCGTGGGGCAGGCAGACGTTGTCCTGCCCTGAAAATCCAGCCAACCCAACCCCACCTACTCTACCAAACTGTACCTACCTATCTATCTACCTACTTACCTACCCTACCAATATACCCACATACCCTATCAACCAACCTACCTACATACCTACCCTACCTACCCACATACTAACTCTACCTATGCCTGCCCTTTTTTTCCTCTTGGGGAAATCCTTATGGACTGCCTCCGTCTGGGGCAAGGCAGAGGGGTGTGTCGGACTCTTACCGACTAAAACCCCACGGTGTTCCTCCAACTTCCATTGGTCGGGGCACGGGTATCGCTCTGAGCATTCTTCCGCACCCCGCCAGGTATGGCCCGCCACCACCAGTCACATGGCGCGGCCATCTACCAGCAAAGACTTGCGGGGAACACCACGCGCGCCTTACTCTCGGGCCTGTCTCTGTTCGGGCGACGGACTGACTCCCAGTCCGCCAACCGCAGGCCCTTTTTTAGGGTGGCCGGAGATCGTCCCGCGCCCTCCGGCGCCTGGGGTGCTGCGGGTGCGATGGGAGGAAGTAGCCTCCCTCTCCCGTTACTAAACAAAGTCCTGGAGCGAGAGTCTACCCACAGTTGTCGCTGCGACGAGATCACTGCGCTGCGCTGCCCAAGCTGGGCACTCTTCCAGCGTATGCTGCGCCGAGTTCTCGAGAAAGTTCTGACAATGATGGCACCTAGGCGCCGTCTCCCGACCTATGCGATACAGGTACTTTCCAAAGCACCCAAGTTCAGCGACCTTTCCTATCAACCTACTAACCTTGTTTATTGTAGGTTAGCTTAGAGTAATAAGCTTAGACAATCGGATGATGTACAATTTAGGTCAGAATGCACCGTTTAGCTGAAAAACGCGAAAAAACCATTTTTGAAAACTTTGACAGTCAATAAAAAAAAAATGCACAAGTGGGATCGATAGGGACTAATTTGACTGGACTATTAGGACCTTGTACGTTTAAATCCATGTTACATTATGCCGTTATACTGTAATAAAAAATCGTCTTTCTAAGCAGAAATCTTTTTTTTAATAGCTCACATAATTCGTTACATCTAGATTTAGAAGATACGTTTAACATAAAAGTCAAAATGGCCAAATTGTTAGTTTGGCCCTTATACATAGGACCCATCGATCAATATACTTATCATGATAATTGTTTCTCAGGAACTATCTCTCTGATCAAGTGTGTGTTTCTTTTTACTTGAGGTACTTTTTAGGTACAATTTTTTGGTATAATTATATTTTATTAGAAATGGTTAAATAATAAAATATTACAGTACACCCGCCGTCTTGATTTCAATATGGCGGGTGTACCTTAATTTGTTAATAACTTTGTTCTGGAGGTACAAATTTTTTAACGCTAGGTACTAAATAGTACTTTTTAGGTACATTTGTTTGGTAATTGGTACAATTTAATTCATCATGGTACACCCGCCATTTTGACTCTCACCAGCGAATGCGTCGCGAACACGCCGCGGCTACACAGCGGAGACGTTACGGTCGCGTGGCAAGTTCGCAACGTTTTTTGTCGCGTATTTGTAGCAAATGAACGTCTTACAAAATGGCGTCCACACTGATATTCTCGGCGATCTCGCTGCGCACCCGCCACGTGTTCGTTGCGCGTCCTCTCCGCTTTGAAAACGCTCGCATTCCGCTAGTGTGATAAGGCCCTTAATTACCCCTGCATTCACATCAACCCGATTTTCCGTTCGCGGCAGTAGGTAGTGCTAGTGTGCCAATCATCATGCTACATGTTCAAAATAAAACAACAGCTAGAAGTCGAATATAATATTTATTATAGGGAGGAAGCCATTACTATACTTTTATAGACAGAAGGGATAAGACCGTTTCATTTATAATTAATTGATCGATTTGTTCAATTCTGTCGTAATCGAAATTTCCAGCTCCAGCCGCGGAGTCAGTTTTTTTTTAATCTGTTGTTCGCAGGTTTTTTTTAACAGCCAAGATTTATACAAATTAGAGGTTGACGATGGATTACAAGGATTTAATGTTAAGAATATGGAAGGTTACATTGGGTAACATTTTTTACAACTTATTACTATAATATTAATAATTCATTACAGTTGATTATAGGGCGCTATCACAAATATTCGGTAAGTACCTACCTACATTGGATAATATGATTGACATGACTACAAAACAAACGTTTCAGCAGTAAGGTCTAAGCGTTTTCTTTTCGCAAAGTGAAAAAACACCAAAATCTTTTCCACCTATTTCCAAATTATCATTTTGAAATGGAGCTTCTTTTTTATGTCCAACCAAAACTGGTTGTATTAATTTTCTAGCTTCGGAAGGTCTCATGAACTAAATAAGCTAATAGATACATAAAACTTGTTTACAAAATAGAGTTCATTTTAGAAAGAAAGGCACCAGTAGAATTAATGGTCTAAAATTGTCAATACGCAAATAACAAACTGGTGATTAAAAAGCGTCCTCTCCTTGTATGTGGAATGACTTCAAGCCCTGTAATTTCGCATTGTCCAGGCTACATTAACATCCAGTGATCAGGAGGCAATAATACGTGTTTCAGTCATCATTGTTAAAGCGCAAAGAGAAAAATGAAGGTACACGCAGAGGGCGATATTTTTTCGCATCAAAACAGTTGGCCTTATTTACACACTTTCTGTACAATCAAATTGATTAGAAATAACAACATACCATTCGATGTAATGCAAGAGGTAGGTATCGATGTTACAAAAAAAAATGAAAATTGAAAAACAAACCCAAATTCCTTTGGCCCCCCTGTAGGCCTCTAGTGCCCACAAGATGTCGTTATCGCCCACTTTATATGACTGGTTAACCCTTGTAACGCCCAGCACCCGGCTGCTGGGCTTTAAAAGAGTTTATACGGCAGTATGTAAGCTTTCGCACTTAAGTTCACCGCGTGTCGAAAGCGTCGGAATTATACCGTCATGGTATAGTTTGCATCTGTGTGGGGTTTGTGTGTTTGTGGGCCAACGTGTCTTTTGCACAGTAAAAACAAAGATACATAATGAAAATATCGATATCTAAGCAAGCTTGGTGCAGAAAGGTAAATAAAAATATTTAGTACATTACACACCCTGGAAATGGTCATTTTTATAAGTTTTACTGGTTATTGGAAGTTTTTTTATGACTACATTTAATAGATTAGACCGACATCGATATGGTATTGACGATTACACTAAATCTATTTATATTGTAATTTTATAAAACCTTGCAAATATATTCTCCACCATATTTTTTGCCTATTTTATATTTAGTCTTAACATAAAATACATTTTCTCCTAGTTTGGGAGTCAGAGGCTATAAGAGGCTTTTTTGTAATCTATTATGTCAATAAAGAATTAAATATTACATATTATTTTTAGTAACCTGTTTTTTTTAAACACATTCAATGTCAAGTATATATTACATAGATACATTCCATTGGATAATTTAAACATCACATAGGTACAGTATCAATATTGTACGAGAGGGGTCCTACACTAATCTAAGAAATAACATACTACATTAATTTGGTTTACTTTACTTATGATTATAAAGTTCATTTGAGTTCTTAGGTGCGTTAGGCAATGTTTGATTCATCACGTTTGGGCCTAACAGGGTCTGACAGACCACACTAATGTAATAAGTTTACATACAACACTCATATAAGGTTAAATGCTAATCTTAATATTGTTACATAAATGCCATACATGGTCTATAAAAAAATATACTTAAATGTCAAATAACTCTAAGTAATTAATTATTGCAATTCATTGGAGCATGTTAATGAAGCATGTTCAGAACTTCAGACATCATAGCCTTTAACAAAGAATTCTGACGGCTGAGGGGCAGAAATATTCTGTACACACGTATTTTAATCTATTAGCTACCAGGACCGACCCAGTCCAATATTTACCGCAAAACACACTCCGTCTCATTACAAAACGAGCTATAACCTTAGTTATTGAATTATGTTTTATACTTTATTCCGTCTACAGTAAAGACCTTAGTACAAAAGCTGACTTAGGACAAGTCTAGTTGTCAATCTTATCAAATAAAATAATTTATTCCAGATCTATAGGTAAATAAAATTTGATATTAAATTAATATAGTGAATTCAATATCAAATAAACCAATAAAACAGACACAATTCATTCACAGTAAAATAAAATATCATAGAAAAAAATAACACCAATTCTAATTACTATTAAAAGTCGGTAAAATAAAATTGAAATTAACTTAAACCCAACAAGGCTACCTATTTACCTTATATTAAGAATTTTATTGCAGACGGAATAACATTCAAAATTCAATAACTGCCTCACGCTTTTTTTTTTTTTTTTTTTTTTTTTTTTTTTTTTATAGACGGGAAGTCATCAAATAACTTCCCCCGCCCTGGGCGGGGCGGGAGGGAGTGTCAGACTTTTACTGACTAAAACCCGTCTATGTTCCTTCATGTGCCCTTTGCGTTCCGGGGGCGCGGTATCTCTTTCGAACAACCCGCAGCCTCTTAGGAGGCTTGGCATGTGTCAATTCGTTTTGTAATGAATCTGTAAGGCCCCATTTATTATCGACATTAGCAAAAGTTGTGAATCATCTCACGATGTTAGACTGTCCACATCGTGTGCTGCACAAACGAGAATCTTACCTCAAGAAGCAAAATAAGGCACAAATTAACAACAAATTGTAAATAATAAATAAAATTATACTATGAATACTTACTTGAATTCAGAGTCAGAAATAATTTACATTACATTATCGTTATGTAGTCTCAACTTTATTTTGGTGAAAATTTTCAAATAATATATATTTCGGTGGTAATAGAGTTTAAACTGTTTATGATGAAGATATAGATTAAAAAACAAGATAATTCACTAACATTCTGAATTCAAGTCTAGGCAGTATTCGTTAGAGACTAGGATGAATATAGCACACTAAGATCATAATAAGAAACATCCATTTAAAATCCTTAGCTAATAATTAATAATATAGTCGGATCTGCAGTGGTATTCTGATAGAATATACCTCAATGAATGGTGAAGTGAGCTGTCATATCAACTATTGTTAGAAATTGACAGACCACCTCATTTGATATAGCAGTTGGTGTTTTAATAGATGATTCGTTCAGCAAACCCTGGCAGTGTATCCAGATCCCAGATCGCTATAAAGACCTATAACTCTGCTTATCACTCGTGCACGAACTCGCGCGGTACATAGCTGCCCAGTATAAAGCTATGGCTAAACACTTAGAAGCAACGTCTACGTACACTATAATGTGATTATAATTTATTGATAAACTTGATCGAAGATTTTAAATCACTATTCACAATTTCACAGTCATCGGTAGTTTAAAATACTTAAGTACGAATAAGACTTGGAATATAATCCTAATAATGGTCTTGGATTACAATATTGGCTCCGACAATCGATTGTAAGCGTATTACACATTCCCTAATGATAGTAAGTGACTTATAATAAATACAGAAGGTATCTTTTTCTTTTTTTTATGTAAAAACTAATGCTATTGTTCCATACATTTCGTCAAGTTATAAAACTATAATCGTATGGAACAGTTGTGGATGTACTCTTATAAAATGGATAAATAAAAAACTATGTTACTCCCTGTGTCACTAATATTAACTGCACAAAGTATAGAATATAAAATATGCATATAAGTTAGCTAATAAACTTAATAGTTAGCTTTATAAATTGAACACTACATACAGCTACAATATCAAGATTCAACACCACAACAGTGAAGTTTGACATTGAACATACAACATACCCATTAAGCCTATGCTACCCTGGTTCTATTCTACCGTGTACCCCTTCCATGTGTGACCATAAGAGTGAGGCCAAACGAGCGTAATTTTTTGAGTCGGGGGTCGCAGAATTTCGGTCGCGTAATTTACTTTCTACTGAAACTGACAACTCATTTTGCGTCGCCGTGTGAACGAAACAGGAGTTTTGTATGAAACCAAATGTAGCAGAAAACACGCGACCGAAATTACGCAACTCACAACGCAAAAACACACGCTTATCTGGCTCCACCCTATACCTGTACAGGAGCCAGGTGTTCACAAGTCTACGTTGTTGAGGTTAGACCCGGAGTGCGTGGGCAGGTCGTCGTGCACCAGCAGGGTCCCGATGGGCACGACGGCGTCATCTCTCTCGCGCAGCTTCCGCATCTCATTGCGCAGCTTGTCGAGCACGGCGTAGTTGGGCTCGTTGTGGCGCGCCTGGTCCTGCAGCAGCGTGATCTGCTGCTCCTCCAGCTTCTTCTCCTTGCAGCTCTTGACGGAGCGCGAGCCGTACAGGCGGAGGAGGGAGCCCCACGAGCGGACGTGCGGGTGTAGCGCCTGGGGAGGGGGCGGGGTCATACACTGTGCTGTTGTTGGGATTTGTCGTATTTGGATTGACACATGACACATACATCTGCTAAAATATTTTTTGCATTTACAAGCGGAATTACTTACTCTTGCATTTTGGAAATAGTTTGAGAATGATTACTTATTATTATACTGCAAGATCAGGTTTACTTACGAATTAAATCGCTATTATTTCAATAATAAAGTAATTATTTGAAAAAAAAAAAGTTACAATAACGAATATTTAATAAATAATAAGAGTTGGCGATTGGCATACTGCCCCGCATCACGGATCGTGGCGCGTGATTGCGTGTTGTTACGTTGTTCGCAACTATCTGCTTTTGTATAGAAAACAATTGTACTCCAACACACTGAAAATGCGTTCACGCGCATTGTTGCAGATCACCAAAAAACTGTCGCCACGCACCACGCTCCGTGTTGCGGGGCAGTGTGCTAACCGCTTTAGGTAGAACATTAGTTTCAAAGTGCGTACCTGCAGGATGGCCTGCGAGGCGCGCTGCTTGGCCGTCTTCTTGTTCTTGCTGACGACGGTGGCGGAGTGCTTGCCCACCGTCATGGTCAGCTCCATCTTCTGGTACTCCAGCTTCTTCATCTGCACAGTCATGGCATTAAGTAAAATATAAATTATAATAATTCAAAGCAAGACAAGCAAAGACCTCTTCTCGTACAGAGAAGGCACGAGGATTGATCGCCACGCTTGCTCAAGACGATTATCAAACAAACTTTAAGGCCCACTTTCACGAAAATCACTAAGCTCCACTTTCACCAAAATCATTAAACATATTTAGCGCTAAATATGTTTAACTAGCTGACCCGCCACGACTTCGTTCGCGTGGTATCCTACCCCTACCCTACCTTACCCTTACTAAACCCCTACCGACATTTCCGACTTTTTTTTTTCGTTTCATTGTTTTTAAGATGTATTCTGCTATTCGGGACGAAAACAAATCCAACAAATCAAAAACCATGGCAATCGGTCCAGCCGTTCTCGAGTTATAAGTGTTGTAACAAACACGACTTTCTTTTATATTATACTAGCTGACCCGCCACGACTTCGTTCGCGTGGTATCCTACCCC
Organism: Caradrina clavipalpis; assembly: GCA_932526535.1. Classification (NCBI taxonomy): domain Eukaryota; kingdom Metazoa; phylum Arthropoda; class Insecta; order Lepidoptera; family Noctuidae; genus Caradrina; species Caradrina clavipalpis. The sequence goes on along the minus strand of OW052106.1, from coordinate 693,975 downwards.
TACCCTACCCCGACCCAACCCCTACCCCTACCGACGTTTCCGACCTTTTTTTTTCGTTTCATTGCTTTTAAGATGTATTCTGCTATTCGGGACGGAAAAGAATCCAACAAATCAAAAACCATGGCAATCGGTCCAGCCGTTCTCGAGTTACAAGTGTTGTAACAAACACGACTTTCCTTTATATATATAGATAGGTCGATGTGTGTAATATGTTTAAAGTGGAAGTGGGCCTAAGTTATCAAATGCAATAAGTATGACATACTTATTGCATTTGATAACTTAGGCCCACTTAAAGAAAGAAAGAAAGAGAAAGTAAAGAATAAGTATTTTATTTTTACATTGGTAGTATTCTATTTATTTAAAACTAGATGACCTAACTAGACAGTACAAAAACAGACAAAACAGTATTTGCTAATATATAGATAGATATAATGTAGTGAGTTACCTCGGTGTGTATGTGCCTGTCGCCGGCACCGAAGTTCCTCAGCAGACAGGTCCGCAGGATGGCGTGCGGCGAGGGCTCGCAGGTGGCGGCGCAGAACTCCGTGATGCGCGGGTCCTCGATGCCCACGTAGTCGAAAAACTGGCAACACAACTGACACCACTCGTCATGCGAACGCTCACAACAGTCGAGGCGATGAGAAGCGATAATAATGATGGTAATGATACATCATCATTACCGTCCCCCGCTTTTATTTTTTCCTAGCTTTGGCCGTCTTCGTCCGTTTAGAAGTCAAGTAGGCATAGCCTATAAGACCATGGCAATAGTGTAGCTTTTCATCGGCGACAGAATTTTTGTTACCGGAATGGGACTTTCAGAAATAACTTCTACTTACAAACAAAATAAATTAAAAAACAATTGTACCTCTTTATAATATAAGAATAGATATGTATATTTCGTTAATTTATTTTCATCAAAATGCCTTCACATGAAAACAATTAACATAGCTCATTTTTTTTTTGCCGTAATTTAAAGCTTCGAAAGCTGTTTTTTAACACCTTATACATATATAGTATGTATTCTTTAAAAATCTACTTTACAAACTTCGTGCACCTGATCAGTGTTGAAAAGAAATCTAAATTACAGGTCAGATTTTTTTTGTTTCTTTTAAATTTACAACAAAAAGAATCAGAAATCGATGGCTTCCTCTAAATTCTGTTCTAAAGTTCTTGTCTTACTCTGTTCTGTCTGTTACGGCAAAATAGTCATTTCAAATCGTTAATTCGAATTCAATTTTTAAACATAAACATTTTAAATTTGAATTCCGTGGACTTTCATAGTGGACCCCCTCTTTGGTATAAACGAAGTACTACACTTACAGTGAAGTCGGGTTCGTTCTGGTCGCTGTTGGGCGCGTGGTGCGGCGCATGCGCGTCCAGGTCGTCCTTCATCTCGGGGATGAGGATGTGGATGGAGTTCCGCGCGGCGGCGGACTTGGCCTGCCGCTTGCTGGAGCCGTGCCCCACGCCGTACTGCATGCCGCCGATGAACACCGTCGCCTGGTACGGCGTCGACGCGTTCTCTGTGGGCCGACAGGACATTTAGGGTCGATTATCGGTCGCGTAACGCCAAAACAGTCAAATATATAATAAAACATTCAACCTTTCACACCTAACCGATGATGCGTTAGCGCGTCTACCTAAGAGCGACGATACGCTCGACGCATTTTCCGTCAGATATCAACCGACCTTTAGGCCCACGTTAACCAAAATCACTAAACATATTTAGCGCTAAACGTGTTTAAATTATCATTTTGTCTCTGTCACCTTCTAACAATGTGACAGGGATGCAATGAAGTTCTTAATAGGTACGTTTAGGCACAAACAGCTTTACTTATAAAAATAACGGTAGATAATACTCTCTCTCTCAATTGAAGTCCTTGAGTAACTAATGATCAATAACTAACGTTTATACATGATTTTTTTCTGTTTCTTAAATATGTGACACTGCTTTATGAGTAAGGCTGTAATTAATGTATTATTGTAATTTAATGATAATGTGTGTAATGTAGTGATTTTGGTGAAAGTGGGTTTAAGTATTGTGTCTTTATTTATTGTAGTTGGTATCAATCGCAACCGTTGTAATTAAAGTAAAATAAATACAATAAATAATGGTGGCCTTAAGCGTAGGTCTGATGATGCTAATGCTCACCGAGCTGTCGGAACTCGTAGACGGGCTGCTTCTGCAGCGCGCGGCGCACGTACTCGTGGAACACGGACAGGTAGCTGCGCCCGTTCATGTTCATCACCCAGTCGCGCTTGTTCACCTTGCCCGCTGCAACAACACACATACCATCACGCCTGTATTCCCCGGAGGGTTAGGCAGAGCTGTACAGTCAACCGAGCTATTCGGTATACAGGCAGCTTATATGCGATTACTTTTAAACAATGTTGTGAGTGTATGTACTAAGCAGTCAATTCTTTTAAACAACTCTCATAAGTGTGTCATAAGCTTAAAAAGTAATTACGCATACAATAAAAATGAATTTGTGCAGTGTGGTAGAAAGATGAATAATTTTGCCTGTATATCAAATAGTTTTGTTGACTGTACACCCACAATTCGCCAGTATGTTTCAGTCCCGTGTAAGGGGCGAGCCTATTGCCAAACTTTTAATAATTCACCTTTTGGTGTAAGACTAATGACATTGATGTAATATCATGATATTATTATGCATGTACTAGAAATATAATGCACGATTGACAAGTCGAATATAGTGGGACAAAAAATTATTATACTATCTTTTTTTATGTAAGTAAGTATTCTGGAAAATTAAATAAAAAAAACATTTATTTTGCCTGTTTAACACCAACTTGACAAGCTATTCTTAACCAGAACTACTAAGTTATACTGCTACCTTTATTTTCTGCAAAAAGAGGTGGCCATTAATATAGCTGACATTAGCAAAACAAAATGGATACGGCTAAAAACACTGCATGCCCCGGTAATGAACAACATGATTCTTTATGTTATGTGCGTCGTTTTCGCGTGAATAAATGTCATTTATTTCTTTGTAACTTACCGGCGTTCTCTTCGCCCGGCGTGGGCGGCTGGGCAGGAATGGTGATGAGCTTGGTGCCCTCAGGTAACGTGGGGTATTGAAGCGTCTTCCTCGCCTTCGTATACTTGCGGCGGTCCGCCCAGCGCCTAAGGACACATTATTAAAGTATTAAAAGCGTGACCGGTAATGATTAAAAAATCTTTTTGTGCATTTTCATGAAAATATTGCGCCGCGAATTATCTCACGTCTACGTAAGCCAAGCCAGTAATACTTACTTGAAATGCATGATATTCACTGTTTTGAACTTGAACAGTCTCTTGCAGTAGTCGTTGATCTGCTCGGCGGTGAGGTGCTGCGTCTTCCAGCTGGTGTTGATCGTCTCGACCCTCGGCGGCGGCATCACGATGCCCCCGGGCAGCACGACCGGCTGTCGATTCAGCGAGCCCTCCGGATCCCCGTTATTTTCTGTGTAGATAGCTATATCGCTTTTAATGTCCTCATTCATGGCCACCGTTCCTTCATTACCCTCAATAACCAATCCTTCCGGCTTTTCATCCAATCGTTCTTCAGGATTCTCTGCAGCTGATGGTTCGACCTTCTCAACTTCAACTAACCTACTATTACTTTCATTGGTGGACCCTCCATGTCCATTAAATACAGTTTCTTCAACCTTCCCTTCAAACCTGACGTGGCCGTTAAGATAAGGACATTGGCTTTCAATGATTTCTTCTTTGATTGCCAGCTTGGTGTAGTCAGGCTCTCTACCAGCACTAGTAAAGTCACTGCTGTCCAGGTTGTTCTCAGATTTAGCGCCTTGGGGACACACCCAGTTGCCGCTGCGGATCTGCTCCGCGATGCGCTTGTCGATCTCTGATTGCTTATTCTCCTCCTCAAGCGCCCGACGGTACGCTAAGCATGGTATAGCACTGATCGGTATTTCGTGACGCTGTAAATGAAAGGCGCTGTCATCATCTAATACATAGTTGTAGAAAATAATTGTAATTGAGAACACTCCAGAGTTTTTGTTCCTTACCCGAGTGTTCCCCTTGCCGAGGAAGTAAGGTTTGGAGAGCGTACAGACGCGGGACGCACGGTGCATGTAGATGGGCATACCGCTGATATGCCGCACCATGATCCAGTCCAGGGGCAGCACCTCGAAGTGGTTCACGCCCTTCTCTGTAGAGCGGGAAGGTATGAGTGGACATCGCCTGCTTTATGCGTCTGCTATTAAAGAATAAACATACAGGAAAATTGCTGTAAAACGAATGTGAGCAGAATACGTGCTATAACTGCTGTTCAATGTCATACGAAGCGCACAACCCTCATGTCTCGCTGATATGGCGCGTGTGTTAGATCATTCGATTCCATTCAGGATAGTTGATCTCTATGTGATGCTGATCTACGAGTCATGTTCGTGAACGGGCGCCTTCGGTTGAGATTGGTCATCTCTTAATTGACTGGCTTGTATGTTTAATATTTTTTATGCTATTTGCTTATATTGTTTTCAACAACAAGAATAATGTACTAAAATTTTACAAGGCTTGATTTAAAAGACTGTCCCTGGAGTTTCTTGCTTGTTCTTCTCCAAAGACCTACCTACGTTTTTCAAACAAACAATTAAATTTAACTTTTTGACTAACCAACCAATTCCTGGACAGTTCAACTGCCTGTTAATAGTTTAATTGAAATAAATGCATTGACTTTTGTACCTGAGCGTTCTAAGCATAATTATGTATTGCACCTTCCAGTTTTACTGAAGTTGTCACATGGTGCAGATTTGCTTTTTTGTGATGTCAAACCAACACCTCTAAAAATATACTGCCTACCTTCTAAAACAATCTTCTGTGTAGTTATGTAAGCTTTTTCCTTCAGCTTGGGAGCTCCTTTGAAGTCCTCCGGGAGATCCTCGTCTAGCATTCTCTCGATTTCCTCTTCTGGGAGACCTTGGGATAAATCTATGAATGTTAGTAGCCAATCTTGTTATATTTACACAAAATTGTATCAAACCTAGAAGCCTATGGTGGCTCTCGTTAGGCATTACCACTATTATGCATAGAAAGCAGTACTTATAGACATGGCTTTGTATTGTTAGGAGATTTCTCTTTGGAGTTCTAACTGAAAATAGCCTGGACCAAAGTTTTCAATACCAGTGAGCTACTATTTTTTGCCTTTATTTTTATACTTTTATTTAAAATTTAATTTATATAAATATAAAAAGATAAACAAAAAATAATCTGTACAAGATGAATCTTTTCTAGCAGCATTTCTTTAATATTGACATAAACGGAATGAGGTCATTAGTTTGTGTTTTAATTGCAAAAAGGAATAAACTCAAACACACAACTACCCTCGGAGCTCTCAGATTCCTCCTCGTTGGTGTCCTCGTCATTGGACTTCACTTCATCCAGCACCTTGAACTCCTTCAGTCTCTCCAGCTCCTCGCGATTTACGAAGTTACCGTAACTGTCTTCGCTACCAAACTTATCATCCCCATTTTCAGCATCATTCTCTATTTCCATAGCAGGGGTACTTGAAGCTTCACCATTATTAAGCCTTTGCTTTTTAGCGGCCGGCACCTCCAGTTGGGTTTCTTCACTCATGTTATTCTGTCTAAAAATAGTTGTTAGTTTAAAATGCTTATGCCTTCTTAATGAGTGAAGCCAGGATGTTTCATTATAACATTGATATAGAATGATTATGACTGATAATATTTCCAATATGCACCTTTATTCAAACTTTTATCAAGTAATGAAATGGTTAATTATTTATAGTGCTGCTCTAAACATCAAAACTTTTAAAAGCAGATATCAGACTCCTGGCTTAACTCATCTTACACAATGCCAGCAAAATGTTAGAACATCAATATTACACCAACAACTAAGCACTCAACAATAAGAAATTGTCATCTACAAATTTCAACTAGCTATTGCTGCAAATACTGTGGCTGAAGACAACTGTGATGGCTGACAAAACAAAAAGAAACTTAGATGTAAAATGACCCTTCATGTCACTAGGAAGGTATTGATTAAATAATACTCTATGTTGAAAATGAGGACACAACTTTATTATGGGTTCATCGAACACTTGAATATTCAAATAGGAATTACATAGGTAATTATGACAAAGAATAATTTAATCATAACAGTATTCCAGCAATAATAGTGTCAACAAACACCTGCAGGCTTTTACCTTTGAGGTTATTCACATGAACTAAGCCCAAAAGTTGTTGTAAGATCGTCCACAACTAGCGATGGCACTGAAAATCCAATGTGCAACAACAGTTGGATTCCAACCATCGCTCGATGTAAACTTTCGTTAATTCTGTGACCGCGTGTAAGGCGTGCGCTACGGCCGCGAAGATGTGGCAGAGTTGCGACAGACTAGGGCTCCGACCATATATACAGAGTCTAGTCTGTAGCAAAACCGCTTTAAACACCCGCAGGATACCACCTCGGGCAACGCTGCTTACGTATTCCTGTGTACTCTGCAAAGACAACTTGAGACTCCTGACTTGCAAAAGGGTCAAATTCAATAAAAACAATCACTTGTCAACAAATACGAGAAAGAATAAAACATGAATAACATTGAAATCAGACCGTTTTGCAAGCGTGCAATAAATAGTTTTACTTACGTGACCCAAATGCACTCTAAATAAAATAGGCAAAAAGGAGTATAAAAATAATTGTATTTTTGTATAATTCCGCTAATTCTATGAGTGCTTAACTTAACTTATCCAATAATAATTAACAGTATATTACTTGTACATCAAAATATGATTAGAAATGAAAGATTTTGACAATTTTACACAGCCTTGTTTTATGAATTTATATGATTTGACTTAATTACTGAATTACATTCCGTTTACGGAATTTGTGGTGTCACATTACCGCAGGTTAAGTATGCACTCCAATCATTATATTAAATTGAATCACAAATTCAATATGCAAAAAGCAGGATAAATTGGCAATATTAAAATAAGTGATGTTAGTTGTGGCGGCGTCAAGGCTACCTCCACAATAATTTCAAATTTATCCAACTACCTTGAATGACATTATATTAAGCGACGTGAAATGAAACGTATAAATGTTGTTTTGTGTTTGTTTGGTGTTGTTAGACAAAAAAATACCATCTTCGATGGAAAAAAATCAGTGGAGAATTTTAAATGGACAAATCTCAAATTAACAGTTCTAGTATTATTTAAAAGGTGAATAGCTCAAATTAGAACTCACAAAATAGAATTTAATATCAACTTGAAGTTATCGATTTGTAAATTTGTTTGATATTTTTTTTTATTTTTTATTTGATAATTGTTGCAGTCGTGCAATCAAATTTACATCTAAATAACTGGCACACAGGCAGGTGCCCAGTTCCAGGTGCCTAACATTATTATTCATTTCCGTCTACATAAAATTAGGGTAAAACTTAACGGAATATAGAAACACTCGGAGGATACTACGAAGAGACTTGCATTAGGTTGATATAGATAGAGTCCCAAACTCCTGAATCAATCAATAGTCGCAGAGTACGAAAGTGGAAGGGGAGATAAGACGATAATAAAAGGGTGCATCTCTCTCTAACTACCGTGCAGACTGCAGTTGCTAACCACATCGAAACATCTGCATTGCAAAACCTATCTATAGCAACCATACAAAACTTATCTATTGATTGGTATCTGTAGGTGGTGGGCTAGGACGACGGGTTCCCTATGGGTTTTCGAAAGTTGATTGTTCGATTTTTGTTACGACGACAGGTTATTGGGTACATGAGTTGCCATCAGGAACTTAAAACTATGAGTGAGACAAAATATTATAGACACGCACCAGATTGTAGATTGCCAGAAATAGAAGTCAGATAATATGTCGCTAACATATAGCTACGTTAGAAGATAGGATTCAACTAGGAACTTAGTAGTCTACAGGCGCGGGGGTCCCGATTCCCGACGATATTTAATTTGAACTCGCGGGCATTTAGAGATTTCGTAAAGATTTCATTTGAAAAGAAAATAATATATTTTGAAACGCAGGAATAATAAAATAAAGTTGAGTATAATAAACGATGTTATATGATAATAAATCCCAGTTGTAAACTTAAAATATTCAAAATGCCGATTTGCACGAAATAAAATCTATATAGCCACACTGCCACGGCATATTGACAAACGCAGAAGGCCCAATCGAACATTTCATTAGTGGCATCAAACATCAGCATTGACCTGTGTATTACGGAGCAGGTACCAAGGAGGTATAACGCTATGCGGACACTGCGATACACGTGCCGCAAATGGTTTGGTACACCTACTCCTGACTCAATAAATCGCATAATAGCGGCACACCATTAGCAGCGCAATGTTTGCGATAGGTACCAATATGCAGTCTGTTGGTACACAACTTTAGGAAAAGGGTACAGAGAAAATAAAATTGCCATACTAATTTAAAAATCACCTTTATTTTCCATATAGCAGTTGAAATATTTTAGATCTATTTACCAAGTAATACACAACATAAGACCTTAGATTTATTATTACCTGTAAGCACAGACATTTAGACACAAACAATACATCGAAATAATATTTTCACTTACAACCTATGAACATTATCACAGTGGTTTGCAGCAGTCGAGACATCCGAAGAAAGCTGCATACATTATTTTTACCCTCATAATTATTAATTAAAAGTGTGACAACCTTTTTTTTTGTAACACAGAATAGTAAACGAATGGAGACCATACTGAATTCGGTTATTTTTTTGTGATTTAATGCCTTCCTACCATCGGCGTTAACATATTGCTTTATTATGTACTTTGAGAGGAATTCGATGAGTATGTCGGGCGGAAAGTAGTTTTAAGGTTTTGCCTTTGAATCGACTTTAATACTTAATGATTTTTGAACTAAGAAAATATTTATTTATCAGATGGAATACCAACAGCTAAGTACATACGCTTGTATTAATCCGTTTGCATTCCATTTATTTACTAATCTATGGTTAAGTATGTTTTTCTTGTTATTCTAGATATTTTGTACCTAGGGGTTTTTTTTTTTTTTTTTTTTTTTATAGACGGGAAATCATCAAATAACTTCCCCCGCCCTGGGCGGGGCGGGAGGGAGTGTCAGACTTTTACTGACTAAAACCCGTCTATGTTCCTTCATGTGCCCTTTGCGTTCCGGGGGCGCGGTATCTCTTTCGAACAACCCGCAGTACCTAGGGGTTTGGCGTCAATATTATAGCCACATTTTTTATATTATTTATATACCCTACGCTTATATGAAGGCTACGCAGTGAATAGGAGACACTGACGGCTTGTACATAGGACACAATCACGAATTAAAACATTTACTACAAAAATATATTATGTTACTTATTTATAGTGACCGTTTATAGTTGTGAAGGGCGTCGTCCACGAGTGTACGTAGCATAGTAGCAATGTAGCAGCAGTGTTAGAAGCTCACAATATCATTTTTTATGTGGTGGACGAAACGCCAGCAGCCTTACATTTTTTAAATAAAATCAAAATCATTGGCGAAATGTAAGTTTTTCAAAAAACATATACACAGTAATTAACAGTATTCACAGTAGTTAATTTAGGGCGTTTCAAATGTCATGCCTACTTCCTTATCCACGTAAATTGCCCCGCCCCCTCTAACTCCCGGGCCCTACATTCTATAGTATCTTACTAACTTAACATTTATTACATTAAACACTCCAATTATGACAGTACAAAACGCCCTTGAAAATGGAACCTAGAAACAACACTGCTAAGCTAGAAAGGTAGGAAGACAAAAGAGAAGCTATGTCCTTCTCTCCATCTCCCTCCGACACACGTAGCTCCACATAAGCGTAGCGAGGTGGAGGCTGACTACCGCTTCCTGCGGCGCGGCTTGGGCGGCGGTGCCACACTGACGTGCGCTGTTGCCAGCTCGTCCTGCGACGCGCCCGCCTGCTGCTGCAGCTGACCGCGAGCCTCCACGAAGAACATCACGTCGCGGAGTTGCTCTTTTAATTCAGTTACCTGAAAAACATATGAAACATATAAATTGTTTTTGAAGTAAAACTTCTTTACGTACGCTTACCTTGGGGAGCTGGTTACGAAAAGTGTGATCGGGCGAGGCGAACGGAAGATGAGAGGGAGATATAAGTTAGTGAAGATAGAAAGAGATAGAGAGTTACGTCTCGTATATTACTGTAAGGGCAAGAGAGAAAGGTGTACATTGGTCGCCACTGTACCCGCACATTTTCTTTCTCTCTTCCTCTCATAGCCAGTTACTAGATGAAGCTAAAGAAGTTTTACTTCAGTGTGCTTTAGAGCACACTCGTTTTTTCTTCACCAGGGTCTATTCAATAAAACTCACTGGTTAAAAATAACATTAATAAAGCAACGATGTACTCGCCGTTTATGACCTTAATTTAATAATATTTCATCAAGTTTCTAATCTCTTGAGTCTTACCTCTTTGACGAAAGTCTCTTCTCGTATCTTGGCCCTGGCTTGCCACTCTGCTTGGCTACTTGCCAGCGCCGCGGCCAAGCCTCTCTCTTCAGATAACTCATTCTGCAGTATTGATAGTCTAAAAAACAATGTTACATTAAATAAATAGGTTTAGTTCTATATATTTTTCGGAGCATTTGTAATGATTTTGGTTATTTAACGCTGAAAACCGTGCGTTTATCAATACGCTTAAGGTACAGTCACAAGAATAAACATGAATGCACTAGACAAAATTAAAAAAAAAAAAAAAAACTCGCGAATGCACAACGCTACTTTGTACTACATAGTAGTATGGGAATTAGAATATTATACAGGATGACTTTGAATAAATGCGACAAAATGAAATGGGAGCTTCAGTTACAGTAACATAGTAATTATTTTATGTTTTTTCTACAATCTAAATTGTTAAAAAAAATTAAGTTATTATCGTTTTAAAATGGCCCATTGATGTTGTTATCTTCATTTAAATACAAATTATCGGCATTCCAGAATAAAAAAATATGCAAAATAAATAAGAAAAATTAAAGTAAGTATCAAGAAATCTCGTCCGACTCATCGCAGTCCTCAGTAATCGTCGTGGAGTACTACAATGTTATTAAACGTTGCCGTTCATAGCGGTCATTTACCTAATTTATTTGCTAGTGTAAGATAAGTATCGCGCGACGTTGCCAAACCTCGCGTGTGCGCCAGCGCAATGACATCCCTTCCCGGCGACCGCCCCGCCGCCCACCCTTCCTTCGTTAATTAGTCGCCCTAAAACATTTGTAGGTCATGGTTGCGCGCGCCTTCCGCAAATCCTGCTTTACGTATCGCGAATAATTCGTATTGTTGTCTTGTGTTTGTGTAACAATGCCTAGGACGAGACGAAATAGTCTTGAACCGTTGACCAACGTACAGTATCTCGATATTGTCGTGTGGACACAGTAAGATATTTACAAAGTGAATACGGTGATAGGTAGATAGGTCGCGGCGGCCGCGGCCCCATAGCATGGCCGGCACGATCACCTGACCTAACACCGTTAGACTTTTATTTGTGGGAAGAAGAGTCCGAAACTTTAGACGAGCTAAGAGACAAAATCATAAGTGCATTTGAAACTGAAATCACAAACATTAGTGCTATTAAAACTTAAGGACAATTTGCGGCGCCGCCGCGCCGTGCTCGATTGTGTTTACAAAACGGTGGTGGACATTTTGAACAATTATTAAAATACACGTAAGTTTATCTATTTAATTTATTGTAAATACTTAATAATTGTTGTAAATACCGTGATTCCAACTTTTTAAATACGCCAAAAATACAATACCTAATTGATTTGTTATTGTGACAAACATTATTCAGATTATACCTAATACGTTATCATTGTTTTACTATTTACTTTTATTGTATTTTTGATCGTTCTAAGCCGACGAAAGTATGAAGGGAAAAGTCTCACAAAATTTTTAATCATGGCGCGAAAGAATCCCGCTGCGCGGGCGCGTCGCGGCGGCCGGGCTGACGGGAGGCGGAGCGATTCATTCATAGCGAGAATGTACTTAAACTCGTATCGTGCGTGGCCGCTACACGAAAACGGTAGTGCGCGAAATTCTTTGATACTTGAAATTTTTTAACGTTTTTCGTAACACTAATAAAAGTTTATTAATTTTTCTTTTGGTATGTTCAAAATTTTCTTGATAACACGTAATATTGTATAGTTAAATTTGTCGCATCTATTCAATGTCATCCTGTATATCTGTAACGTCTTTACATTTTAATCAGTCCTTTAGGAGGAAATTGTTTCATGAGCTTTAACATGTACATGTTAAAGCTCATGATCGTACCTATGCAGAGCCATGCGTAGGTGTGTGTGTATGTAAAGTATAGTGGTGTGGGAGCCATCATTATTATATCAGCTGCAGGACGTCCACTGCTGGCAAAAAGATCGGTTGGAAGCGGCCTTAATCTGCTGTGCTGTGCCTGTGTAAAATGACGATGGAAACAAATAGGGAACTCATGAAACAACTAGTACTTGTTGGTGACTTGCTGCAGCTTCCTTTCGAGGGTCTTGTTCTCCTTAGTGAGGGCGGAGACCTGCTCGCTCAGCTTGGAGGATGAGGCCTCCGCCTCCGACGCGCGGAACCGGAGCTTCTCCACCTCGTTTATATGCTCTGCTTCTTTTCTGTAAACGAAACAATAATGTTTACCCATGAGATAAATAAGAACAAGAACATAACACCTGCCATATTATCTCTTCACTACCTTTGTTTGACTGGTAGAGAATGCCTGAGGCATTAAGTTCGCCTTTGTACCTTTTGTTGCATAACGTTTAAATAAATAAATATAACAAGGCAGCGTAATATGAGAGCGTCAAATCGATATTTTTTTGTACGGAAATTCCCAATTTGTATATTTTTGTAAAAGTCTAAATATTTATTTAGGCTGCAGACTTTATTAAAGCCCTGCTTCCAATTGCACAATTTCCGTACAAAAACACTATTTAGTTAGCCCTGAAAACTCCATTAATTTTCAATTAATTGTAAAATAAGATTTTTAGCTGATCCCTCAGTATGCTATGTGGTATTAACTTGTTCATCCTCTCCTCGTAGAACATCCTCTGGCGGTCGAGCTGCTGCGTGAGGATGTAGGTGAACTCCAGCTGCGCAGAGTCCAGCTTCTCCCCGCCGCACGCCGAGTCCTCGGAGGTGAAGCCTCCCTCCGCGGCCACCAGCTTGCCGTCCGCTTTGTTCTGGACCAAGCGGTGGACGAAGTTGTCTCCTGAAAGGAAATTGTTGATACATTGGAGCATAGTTGTGCCAAAATGAAGAGACCTCCCATCAAATTAATTAATTAACTTCTCTCTCGTTTCCAAAAGGACCTTTTGGAAATCTATGTGGAAGGACTATGCCCAGCATTGGACGCCCTGAGGCTGATATGATGATGATGATCCATAATAATTACAGTTAAGTACTTCCAAAAAGGAGATAAATTTTCACATGGGCCAATGACGTAGATGGATAACCTCTCACGGTCGTCGATTTACCTACTATGTTGTAATATGTAGTGATGTATAAAGAAATACTTACCAGCATAATCCCAGACCCGGTTCGACCCCAACTGCAAAGCGTATGTATGATTGGATGCTAAGAAATGTTTCGCCGCATGACCACCTTCGTACCTGGTGGAGGAATTCAACCATCATTTAGTAAACAGCACTAAAAGATTTGAAAATTGAAGGAAGGATTTTAAATCCAAAAAGGTTATTTTTGTGTAGTTTACATATAACGTTATGAATTGAAAATATTGTTGAATATGATGCGGCCAGTGATACTTGTTTGGCTATGACCACTACTGACCTGCCACATCCCACGTTGCCACAGATGAGACAGATCCAAAGCGTGCCAGCTTCCAGACCCTCAAGCAAGCCTTCAGCTACACCACTTATGTTCTCTCGCGTTTCGTCTCCGTCTTCTTCTGTACGCGAGAAAAAATACATATCATTAGTTTCTTTTCTTACTTACGACACCATACAATTAATATTATTCATATACAATTGTAGGTATAAAGAGTAAGTGACTAATTCAACCTGGACACCGATTTGCAGTGAAGATAAGAAAGGTTCCATCATATAATCAAGATATCGTGTTCTGTTTTTAAAATGTATGATATAGCAAGAAACATCATTAAGGCATAACTGAAAACTTAAAAAAATAAATCTGGTCCTAAAATTGTGCCTTGAGGAACACCGGTCAGTACTGAACTACTGATTAGCTGGGCTAAAATACTGGTATATCAATAGTTCGTTATGTTCTGCAGTTCAGTTATAGAACAAATAAGTCAAGTTTTAAGGCCTCCATTTTGTAATCATTAAGTTTACAAAAAATCATCATGCTTTAGTGAATCAAACATGTTAGAGGGATCATAGCATTCAGAATTAAATTCTGGTAAAGAAGATAAGTGGGTAACAAAGAGTGGGGATGTAGGCAGGTCATCAAGTTCTTACCAGCAAGCGAGGCCCGCTCGCACTGGAAGCACGTGGCCTGCCCGCGCGGCTCGGGCGTCTGCGCACAGCGGCACACGGGGCAGCGCGCGTCGCGCCAGCGCACCAGGCACTCCGCGTGGAACGCGTGCGCGCACTGCACGCTCAGCACGCCCGCCACGCTCTCGTCCATGCGCTCTACGCAGAACAAACATCCATTTATTGTCTTGTATGGATAAGTCAGAAATGAGTATGGTGTAGGTAGGCAATTTTAACGTGAGCAGTGATAATGAACCTGCACAAGGCGAAAGGCGTATGTGAGGATCGTAACAGGTGGCGTTCTGTGATTTCTGCCTATCCCTATGGGAAAATGGCGTGAGTTTACGTGTTTATGTAAACATAAATCTGGGAAAGATAGTTGTGAATCTGTTGTGTATTTGACTGACACATTGCTCAGTTACTAACCTAGACACACGGGGCAAGTGGGCAGTTCAGTGTGCGAGGGTGGGGGAGTGCCGTCGCGGGCCCACTCGACGCGCGACACCCACGCCATGTGGCACAGAGCGTTGGGCTCCAGGCTGCTATAGGGAACCCCGTCGAAGGTCTCATGGAACTCCTGCGCTGCGTTGCTTGTGCGGAATCTGATAAAATAAAAATAACCAGTATAGATTAATCTTTTTCAACATGTACATTAATTTTAAACTACTGTTGAACAAAACAATCTCATTGTTTTAATAATTTATCTTCATAATGTATTTGCACAACATATTTATACGTGGCTGGACGATGGACAAGAGGAAAACAATAATTTCCTTTTCCAGTAGCCAAAATAACACACAATCAAATAAATTCTTTTGAACTACTTACGTAAATAAAGCCATGTAATGATCAGGCGAGCCATCCCGCAGTACCCTCACGTGAGCGATGTCCTGCTGGCAGGCCGCTGCAAAGGCCAGGAGATCTGTAGCTCCAAGTGCTCCAGGTACGGAGAGCAGGCACAGGGTCTTTGCTTCTTCTGCTTCTTTCATTTCACTGGAATATGAGTTGGAAATTAGGTGTTTGGAGGATTTAAGTATAATTTATTGGAAATTCTTGGCAAAAGCTTTTCAATAATGAATGTGTGAACAATTTAATTTTTTTTTACATTACCCACATTATTAATGTTTCTTTGATCATGGGTCTGTTGAAAAATGTAATAACTTCACATACAAAAACAACTAAACCTGGAACCTGACATGCTGGGCAGCAGCTAATCACTCGCCCACTGCACCAACCACACTGTCAAATTCAATTGAAGCTGTACATGTATTTTGTAAGCAGGGTAATTATACTTTAAATTAAATCTTACTTCTCTTTATAAAGATGCAAAACCCCCTTAGTGACTTCAACAAGAGGGTTTCCACAAAAGAAGCTGATGGTACCCTCGTCCTCCGACAAGCTATTCTCCGGAGGAGACCTCCTGGAGCTTGTCGGCAGGATGCCAGTGTCTGTGTTAGGACCTGTGAGGACACTGGCGTATGTCTCCACTGTTATGGTCTTGGACTCACGAGCTCCACGGTCTTTCTTCTTTTGTTCTTTAGCAGCTTCTGAAAAAGTTTTAAGCTCTTCAGAAGTATAGATTATGACCAGGGTTCTTTACAGGTTGGTTTATAGACAGCTGTTTGTTTAAAATGATGATGTTGGCAACCAACTTAATTAGTGTCACAATTACATTAGTTTCACATAATTATATTACCATATCATTACCATACAGATTCAAAACAAAATCATAATATTGTGGTATTATTTACCATTCATCAAAGGTATACACAAATACTTAATAATTTTTTTACTAATGTTTTAGAAACAATGATAGTAAAAATATCTGATGCTCTGATGGCCGTGTATTGTAAACACCACGTCGATGTTTTCTAAAAGTACAGCTGTTGCGTTGTTTGCCTCAACTTTTGGCAACATCATTGAGTCGATCAACTGTTGTGTAAATAGGTCATTTGAATATGTCTTACCCATTTCGGAAGAATTATCGCCCATTTCGGGCAGATCTTCGTCAATTTCGATACGTAGAACACACAAAGACACGGACATTTACGATCCAATTATTTATATATTCAAAATAAAAAAGAAAAAGATGGTTTCATAGAACCTCTAAACATCACTCTTTATTTATCAAAATACTCTATCTATTGCGAAATTAGCATGATAATGCAAACAAAGCAATAAACTCGAGAATTTTTTAGAAACACAGCCACAATCATATGACAATAACTCGGACAAATAAAAAATAATCAATTCGGATGATTTCGGGGAAATTAAAATTGAGATAGCATATTCAAAGTAATATTTGAGGAAAGGAGATGCAAGAGCGAAGGTGTGCTAAAGATACAAAACATGAAGCACTTTGCCTTTTCTTGACATAATTCATAAACATTAAACTGGCAGTGGCTGTCTCCGTTGCTGTCAGACTGACACTTGATAGACTAACAGAGTAAAATAAAACATTACGATTTTTTTAACTTGAATCTGCAATTTATTTCCACATTTAAAGTCGAAATTAAAACAAAAGCGGAGAGAAAAACACAAATTTTACATTATTTATTTATTCAGTTTCAGTATCATTGTGATTAATCAAAATCAAACGGATGACAAATGTCAAACAGACAATTTCTGAACGCATCCGAATATAGTTAATTTTCCAAAAAAAAAAACAGTACGTTGTTTCTTATTTTCAATGTACATTGCGGATTTCAAATATAGTAAAGACACATTACCTGATACAAAAAACGCAATCTGTATCAATGGTCACAAAAGTCGTTCTTATTGGACGAGAAATATTGAAGTAGAAGAAAAAAATATTCAATATGGCTACAGATCATACGACGTGAGCTGTCAGCTGTAATAAATTTGTTTCTTTGTGTTTATTACGTCTTTAAAAATGTTATGATCGCTACGTACTCGCGAATATGGGTGCGAAAGACTCAAAACCATCGTTTATATCATACGAGGATGCAGTGAAACGAGGTACGACAAGTGCATAAAGTTGATCTAAGTGCGTTGTAGGAATGTGATGAATATCGGTTTATTTTATTTGCAGTGTCTGACAGTGAGTTGAGACGTATACGCGAAGCGTTCAAGAGATGTGCCGGTGCAAACGGGACGGCCTTGAGCTTGGAGGCGTTCGTCCACGAAGTGCTGTGTGATGGAGTTCCCTACGAGGTGGCGGAGTGGCTGTACCAGGCCTGTGGCGGCACCAAGCGAGGCATCGCCTTCCGGGAGCTGCTGTGCGGGATCGTGGTCCTCACCAAGGGCAACATCGAAGAGAAAATAAAGTGAGTTCCATTCTGTGTTCATTGTTAGTTGTAAACAATTACATCACGACAGTTATCAGATGATGTATATAATGTGTTGTGTTGTTAGCGCCAAAATATTCACTCGCTTATTATTGCGAGGCGTAAGATTCCGAGCGGCATGTAGCAAGTATTTACATAATTAAAGGAGATAACAGGTAGTTGTTTTTTTATTATTAGTAATTAAGTAAATAATAGTTTAAATTTATGGCATTTAGTGGCAGCTACTAATTTAAATGATATGGTTGAGTGAAGATTTAAATACTTACAATGAGTTGTCAGTTTGTTGCAGTAATTTTCCTAGATTGTATAAATCATCTTGATACAATTGAATTGGCACCTAGGACTAACCACAGGGAACATATATCTTTAGTTGTTTAGCTTGTTAGTAAGATAAGATCAGGGTGCATTGTGTATTTAATTATATAAAGTTACATTACAATAGTTAATAACTAGCTAAATAACTAGTTAAATAACTTCCCCCGCCCCGCCCAGGGCGGGGGAAGTTATTTGATGATTTCCAGTCTATAAAAAAAAAAAAAAAGTATGTTTGTTTGACTTTTTCCAAAGTATTTGTGAAAAGTAACACTTCTTTAATCACTGTATTACTCTATACTTTCAAATATACAATAATGCAACTATTTAATCATTTTAATAACTATTATAATAATTCACAAAATAATGTTGAATTATTGTCATGTATTCCTCACAAAAAGTATTGTTTATTCTAATTGCAATATCTTTATGTACAGTACTTTTTGTCAGTAAAAAGAATACATACAATAGAATGTACTTATTCATTCATTACATTCATCATGTGATATTTTTATTTATTTACTTTAATTAAAATGATAACAATGTCATCAATTACAATAATTAAAGGTACACAGTTTAAAAATGTAAAAAAAGAAAAATATTAAAAAGAAAAGAAAACACAAATAAAAAATGTAGAACAAAACAATACAAGATCATCCCTTTCATAATTTATGCCCAACTAAACACAAAAGCGGATTCTCAGAGTAAGGAAAACTAGTTTTGAGAAATTTTAAGTTTTGTACATATCGTTTTCTTTATGTTATATTGATTTTTTGCTTATTAAAAGGAATTCTGTAGTAAGGTCATGGTGTAAGGTCATCTTAGAGGCGATTTTTTTAAATAAGGAATTTTTGGAACTATTTGGCTTAATTCCTTGAATGCATATTTCTGTAAGCTATCTGATTTCTCAACATAAGATTGTAATCCATTCAGTAATGACACTTACCACCTGTACATCAATTCTGAGCCAAAAATAAAATACCAAGGCAAAACTTTACTACTATAAAAATTACAAACAAATCATTGTTGTAAAGAATTAAGTGTCATTTTCCTCAATTTTATTAAAGTGTTTCGAAATAATTTGGGTCCTATTGTGTGAAATTAAAATAATTAATCTATCTCGGACTTCCTGCCGATTTAATCACAAAAAAATTGCATATCTCCTGATTACTTATTTACATGACATCATCAATTTTACTTACTTCACGTCTTTGTCTCTTACTATTGTTTAATCATACTTATTTTGTGTTACAATGTTTTGCTACATGTACCTATCTTCTACTTATAGCATTGTTGATTTATTTAGCATTGAATTTTGATGAATCATTAATTTTGGTGTAGAGTTTAAAAGTCCATATTATGATGATCTGGCTGGAAAGTAATAGGATATAGATCAATTGAATTTCATGATAATGCAAGGTGTAATTTGTGTGTGGTCTTACTAATCATTAGTATGTATGTTATAGATTTTATTTCATCTGTAAACTGAGTATATGTTTTGTTGCTAAGTAGGTATTATTAAATAGGTATAGTGAGGTGTCTTTTCTTGGTTTATTAACACTAAATAGCTTCCTAGATATGGCATCAATTACAATATACCATGCTCAAGACAACCAAAATAACCAATCAAGTAGATAAAACAAAAAAATGAGAAAAAGATAATAACCACTTCCATTTAATTTTAGGTTCCTATGGACACTCTATGTGAATAATCAAGGAGACAATGGCACATATATATACAAGAGGGACTTCGCAAGGAACCTCCATCTGGAGTACACATCCCTCCCCCTCACTGGGTCCCAGAGGAATGCTGAAATCCTCCTCAGCCTCTTTGGACCTGCGGATAAGGTCACCTTTGACCAGTTCAGGTCATGGTTGCTGATACACAAGGATGCAACTGTCCTGTCCAAATGGCTGCTCTCGGAAGTCAATGTGGCCCAGGATCTGGAAACGCCGACGTTCTATCAGAGTCTGGCCGGAGTCACGCATTTGGAGGAGAGGGTGAGTGGATATTATACCTTATTTTTTATTAGATAAGGTTGGGTTTCGTTCTGTATGCTCACCAATCCATTTATGATAGGTAATTTCGTAAGTTATGCGGTATAAAAGGTTTACATCAGTCAACGCAGATGTCGTGTCTAAAGTCCTAAACAAAACTTTCTTTGGAACAATAATCTAAGTAGGTAGGTTCATATCGCTTGATTCTGCAACATTATCTATGTTCAAAACAGTGTGAAATCGCGCTGACTTATCACAAAAATCTCTTGCTATCATGATCATCAACCATGCGAGATAACTGCTCGTCCTAAATACACGATATGTCCGAGCTATCACAATTTAGCCGGGATCGATTCGCGACTCGATTGTCAACAAGCTATCGATAACGCGGAACAATTTGTCGTTTACAGCCAGTTTATTGATAGGTATAGAGATACGTTATCAATCGAATCGCTAGACGTGTTGTGACGTCAAATGAACTGGAAAAGCCTTTGGGAACTGGGCGAAAGTCGGTAAGAATGAACTAAAGCTCGAATATATTCTAAGGACGAATGTATGAAATTCGAAAATATTACAAAGCTGTGCAATCCCAGTACGTTCTTGACCGATCTCTCTTATTAATCTCTCTTGTATCTGCGGTTTCATTCACGGTAAGTTGCGCCTTTGGTTACTGCTCCGCACGCATGGGTCGTAGCGAGATGTTAGTCTATACTATTCATCATGAATCTGGTCATCATATCAATCAGACTGGAAGTTCCAGAAATTAGTGCGTTTTAACAAGCAGAAATCCTCTTCAACTTTATTACCTATATTAGTATAGACTTCCATTGTTGAAATGTGGGCTTCGTAACATCAAAATTAGACCAAACAAAACAAATTAAAATAAATAATCTCTTTAAGTACAATTGCGTAAGTAGTTTTATCTTATTTTACGCTCTGATTAAGTAAATTAATGTGCACAATTTAATTTGTTTAATCGACCTTTGGAATATTTGCACGCATGAAGCTAGGCTTCCATATTGATTGTTCTTTAGAATGAATGTCTGTTCCCAAATAAAATAAAAGAATTGTCTGGATCTCATGTACGATTCGAAACAACATGAATTTCTGTCTCAAAATTTCAGTAGACGTAAGGCTTTTATGTTTTGAAGAATTGGGACAGCCCCTCGACCAGGAGTCCTCGCAAACAGAACAACAATATGATCAATTAGCTTTGATTTAATAATTGATAATGAACTACAAAGAAATCACAAATAGAGTTGAAAATTGTATACAAGATATAATTTTACGCGACATTTATCATCTTGCACGCAATTTTCCACTCTATTTCTATTGTACATCAGTTCAATATCAATTGATAAATCAAAACTGCCTTAAGTTGACCGTATATCGATTATCCCTGGTTATGTTAAAGGGTGAGGGGATAAGTAGACGTATCTGCTGCAATAAATCTAAACATGTCTTTGTGTTGTGTGATAACGCAATTTGTTGTATCATTATCTGAATCATGCAATCTGTTAGATCAATATTGCCAAAACACAATAGGTTTATGACACCTAGGTGCAACAAAGAATATGACTAACATACAACAAATGCGTTTTGCGTACTTAGCACATACTCATTATAATCTTCGCATATAATGAAATCTTAAAAACGCGACAGCTTATTGTACAATGTAGATGTATGAGATATATCTATTAAATAAGTAGTCATGTTTGATTTTTCTTATGGTTTCCATATTTTTTGTTAGTAAAATACAGCCTTAACCCATGTTACTTGGGGTCGGCACAACACGTTTTCTTGTTCCATAGCGTCCAGTCAACCGTCATGCTATCACTGACTCCCTTCTCTAGCATATCATTCTTCACACAATCCAACCATTTTTTCTTTGGCCTCCCTCTTCCTCTCCATCCATCCACAATTTTATTGTTCTTCTTTCTCTAATGGTCACATGCGTCTCATCCCTCCTCTTCACATGCCCATACCAAGACAAACGGTTCCCTTTCAACTTTTTTGTCACTGGCGCTAAAAACTTCCTCTAATATACTCATTCCTTAGCTTATCCATTCTGGTCACACCACACATCCATTAATAATACAATACTATAATAAATTATATTGTTGCGGCGCAGAATTTGGCCACTTTGACAGCGTTGTCGGTAGCAACCGATTAAATCTTCATCCAAAAACATACCTTCTTAACGATATATCCTCTACCTATCCTCAACATTTCAGCTCAGCTTAAATGACGGTCTTGGAGCATAAGAGGTATCTTGAGGAAATCTTTCACGGCTCGTAGGAAAACCCCGTGCGCAGTTTTATCAGCTTCAGTACCTATTGAAAGTAGTCAGATGTCGAAACCGCACAGATTACTTGTGGCACACTTTTAACTTGCATTAAACAGTACCTTATTACGATATCGTTACGTTATAGTTTATTAGTCACTTGTGCTTATGTATTGACGTACATATCGGTTAGTTTTCCTAGGTTTGCTATAGGAAGATGTGGGTTTTTAGCTAGTCTAGGCCGTGATGCTAGTGGTCGAACCTTGATAGACGCGGGAAAAGTTTGTCTGGTCTTCTAGGTATAAGAAAGAGCCTTTCAATTTATGATTTTGGTTTCAGACTGCCCACAGACGGTACATTTTAGTGTTTCGTACCCGAAGGGTGTCAGCGTCCCTCTGTCTGTCAGCGGGCCGTATCTCATGAACCTTATTTGATAGAGAGTTGAAATTATCACAGTGTCTATTATAATAGCCGCTATAACAACAAATAATAAAATTGCAACAGTCCTGTACCAAACGTATTATAAATTTTAAGAGCCCAAAGATTTTTGTTGCTGTTCCCGAAATGGTCCAGAGTGTTTCTATTCTTTAACACCTACCACCTATGTGTTCATATTATGGATTGCAATAAAGGTTCTAGATTTGAGATCTAGAGGGCATTTAGTTTGAAGTTCAATGTTCAATGTCAAGAAACTATCTCATGCCGACATCCGTTAAAAAGTATTTATTCTTGATAGCGACGTCGGTGTACCTGCTATCAAAATATTCGTTGTTTACCGCCAATGTTTTTACAGAGTCTGTCACTTATTTACTATCTGTTTGAGTGCGTTATCTTGCCTGTACTAGCACATTTTACTTGGTATCTTGCATGTAAATATTGTACTTAGCAACGTGCATTTTGTTCTCGTATATTCGGATTGCGTAGTTGCGAAACCGCAAAGGTGTTGGTTAAAAATGTCCTTACTGTTTTCTTTTATGGTTATTTTTGTTACGACTCTGTATATGTTATGTAATATTAATATGCATACTCCACACTAATAAAATAAATGCGAAAGTACTTCTGCCTGTCCGTGTCAAGGTTGGCACTGATGTTCTAGGCAGGTAAAATATTTTAAACTCTGCCGGTGCCTGGCTTTGGTAGCTAGTTAGGTATTATACAACAGAAAATATACCTACGTAGTGATATAGGTATATATATATTTTTTAATGTATAAATCATCAGATTTAAAACCAATATACCATCACGCCTGTATTCCCCAAAGGGTTTGGCAGAAGTGTACCAATATACATTCACAGTTCGCCGGTTTAAAACCAATGGCGGTCAAATTAAAATGCCTTGGCAGGGCGCTAGTCTGGGGTTGGCCAACCTTGAACTATGTCATTGTTACCTCATCACAGCAAAACCGCTGAACCGATTGTATTAAAAGACAAAGAGGTACCTACCTGAGAATCTGAATAGGAAATGTACAAACATAAACAAAACATACCCGTTCACCGGTATGTTTAGGTCCCATGTAATAGGGGGCGAGCCTATTGCCAATAACCGGGCACAAATTCTAGCTCTGAATTGCTACTGAGAATTTGATAGAAAACCGAGTAAGTAACACTTTTTGCTCGATCTGGGAACCCAGACACTAGGCTAACAAGGCAGCTTAATAGAAAACGGACTACTTTTTAAACCGCGACTTCATCGACCCGTTAACTGCCATTCAAGTAGACAAGTCGCGGGCAAAGGCTAGTCATTATTACGCAAAATGAAAGAAGGGGCAAAATGTCCAATTCTCAAAATGTCCAACGGTGTCAAAATGTCCAACGGTGTCAAAATGTCCAACGGTGTCAAAATGTCCAATTACCCAAAATGTCCAATGGTCAAAATGTCCAATTCGCAAAATGTCCAATGGTCAAAATGTCCAACTCCCAAAATGTCCAATCTTTGAGAATGTAGCAAATTTGTTCAATAACTCATCAAAACGCTTTTTTAATACTTATGACAAATAATAAATACAAAATACTATAAGAATTGATAACAAAAATAGTGATTTCGGGTATGTTGTGGTCTTCTCTGGTCTTAATTTGTTATTTATAATAAAACATATTTTGATTCTTTCAGTATTTTGTATTTATTATTTGTCATAAGTATTAAAAAAGCGTTTTGGTGAGTTATTGAACAAATTTGCTACATTCTCAAAGATTGGACATTTTGGGAGTTGGACATTTTGACCATTGGACATTTTGAGAATTGGACATTTTGACCATTGGACATTTTGGGTAATTGGACATTTTGACACCGTTTGACATTTTGAGAATTGGACATTTTGCCCCTGAACGTTATTACGTTACCAGTAATGGGTCACATACCCCCCCAGTGGGTGGTCCTATCGATTACCTCGAGGTCGTTGGAGTACAGCTCCCCACGACCTTGCCGAGGTCGCCATTTAGGACATGGCACTTCGATACTATCGGTACCATGCTGTGTTTGGCGTTCCTTACGATACTTACAAGATGGATAAGAAGACACATTTCAAAGAATATGCAGATATTTTTTCGTCACATAATATTGTTGGAATTTCGAACCGGGCAATTCTACTGACAAAGAAGTCTCAGTCACAATCTGTAAAAAAAAAACCAATTTAAGTACCAATTTTTTTTGACATTGATTATTATCGTTGATATGAAATTGAGACTAGATTTTGAACGTTTCAAAGTAGTAGAATTGACCTTCAGTTGCTAATTACGAAAACAAAACAATACCTTGAACTTGTCCAGTTTAATTCACGATCCAAACTTATCCAGTTCATAATAAGAAAGTAAATACAACTCGTGTTTGATCGCTTTCCTAATGTCAACAGAATAATGATTATCGAACAATTCCATAGAGCTTCTTATTTACATTGTCGGTAAATGTAATTAAAACCAACTATACCGTAATTGAGTTAAATAATATTTGTTCACCACTATCATTAACGGTAGCAATAACAATAATAAACCAATTTTATGTTTTGTTTATTTTCATTCAGGTCAAGTGATAATTTGCTCAATGATTACTATCTAAAAACATCGGTAATGTTAATGGAATTTTAAGTATTTCGAATGTAGTGAAGGAACAGATAGTGTAATCCTGATAACCTGCAATTAATGATAAGGTGATAATGATTTAGTAATGAAAGTGTAACATGATTGCTTTACTGGTGTAGACGTAAAAAACACGCTTGTGACTGGATTATAATTTTGTGGGGGGAAGGACGGGACATTATTATATGAAAGTCGGTAATAGGGGACTTTACCGTGGATTCAGTAAACCCTCCTCAAGTTTTGTCTGCTAGCTGTTCAATAGAAAAAGTTGGAGTGAACAGGCTTCTTCTGGGTAAGCTCACTCCATCGTCGACTTTGTCTATGTCACCTCGGACATAACCTAGACTAGAGTCAAGAGCATACCCAAATAAAATTAAGAAATAAAGTGCAACACCTACACGGTCGAAATGTACATAAGATCTTTTTTTTTATAATAATACTTCCACCCGATTGTTATCCACACATTGGTCCAACAGTCTGTACCCAAGGTCATTTTAAAAAGTAAAAAAAAGTTATACTCCTAATATGACTATCTACCTACACAATGGTCAAAGGACAAACAAAAGGAAGTGGCCTATTACCGTGTTGACGGACAATGGGATAGGAACCTGTTGCTACTCATGAGTCGTAATCTTTGAACCCGGTAGAGAGTGTAGTGTATGAGGCAATCAGAGACACACGACCAACTTTTCCATAGACAGACATGATTTGTTTTTCTAGACAATGTGTAAGTTGTTAACGTGATATTTCCTTATATGATACAATAGTTCTGAAGATTCAGACAGTTTTTTCCTGTATGCTTAATCATTTATTCATCTGCCATTTCTTTATTCTACTAAGTTAGGGTTTAGAATCGGGTAAATATCAAAATATTTTCTATCTTACACGTCATCTCGAAAGCAACTTGACCTATGAAGCTAAAATTTGGCAGATAGGTAGTTTATATGAAGGAGACATCAGCTAAGAATTCAGATTTTACGATAGAGCCGAATCAAGGAGGTTAGACGAAGTCGCGGACGAAGGATACTATCTGTACATGGAGTTACTGCCTACGTATCACAAAGACTTCGCATCAAAGTATTGACTAAAATGGAATCTAATCTCTACAATTTCCGAATTCCTGAAGGGTGCAGATTAAAGGCAATATTGTATACCCTATTCAGTCTATCGCACTCCACTGCAGACATTGCCGTCACAAGTGTTGCCACTGTAATTGCACTCACCTTATCAATGACGATATAAGCAAGTGATAGAAGCCAGCAATTTAATCGTCAAGTATCGAAAATAATCTGATTTTAATCCAAAGATCCGTATCAACGATAATTCGACATATGTTTGACCCGCTTTATCGGCAACAATTATTGTCGTATGTTATTATCGAGGTTTTAGTTCAACATCGCAGCATTCACAGCTTTTAGCGCTTTCAAAGCGAGTTCAACAACGCATGACGTAAAAGTTAAGCGCTTTTTTCATTTGCGGCTTTTAGTGGAACTGAAAATCTTTTTAAGTGGTTTTTGCCCGCAATGGATGATGTTGCGTGTTTTTGTGTCGTTTTTTTTGTTGCTATTGAAAATAGTTTTACAGTGCTCTGGGTCGAAGTTCGAACCATTCGTTTGATGTCAAGTCACGTTCGGAAATTCAATTTATCCCGTTTATGTTACGTGCTGTATTGGACGCTGAACGGTTGAATGAAATGAAGTTGTTGATGGCTCTGACATGAATCTGTAAAAGGCTCCAACTACGAAAAAGAAGCTGCCGAACTACAAAACGAGATACAAAATGGCAAACCGTATTTCCTACTACATTTATGAATCCTTAACAATCGCTAACTGATACTCAAAAATGGCGAGCATGCCTCATTCTGACAGGTATTTCTTTTTACATTTAAAAATGTACACCATATTCATTGGTATATCTGATATAATACTATCTCTATGGCTAGTAGGTGTTTAATCTTGTTGAATGCAAACTGAATCCCTCACGATTTTCATAAACCCTTTAGCTCTACATAACATTGGTTACCAACATCTTTTTATCTATCTACTAATAATTCTTTAATTTTGGGACAGGGCAGGTGTTTGTTCACTTAAATATTCTTAGGCCAGTACCCCAGCATAGATTTGTCAATGACATTAATCCGTATTTGGGCCTCCACTTCCTCTTAATTAAGTACCAATACTCTGTAATTGCAAACGTAACTAGCAAATTATATGGCCGAATCGAAATTACGACTACAATCACATTGTAGGTAGTTGGTTATTTGAATAACATGTTATGCAACTAGTTTAAAGAGTGAGTTAAATAAAATAGACAAGCTTTTTGCTTTTTAAATGCTCTGTTAAATTTCTGATTTTCGAAACGTCATTTATTTATTTAAGTACTTCAGGAGGTGTTAATGGGCAACTAATGCTATGCTGAGACTTACTCTTTCTTTATTTTATTTTTTTGCTAAGCTTTACTGTCCTACTCCTCCCTGGCCCTCCTAGGCCCTCCTCCATTCCTAAATATGAAAAAACAAATAACTGCTTCTATAAAAAGAAACTAACTTATTAAGTTATTAGTTGCGTCCTAGGAAGACGCTGGATGCAGGTCGCTTCCAACCGGTATATATGTGGAGATCTAAAGGGGAGGCCTATGTTCAGCAGTGGACGTCCTATGGCTGAGATGATGATGATGATGAATGTAAGGAGCAGCTGAAATATTTTGAGTTGGTTCCATATTAAAAGTTGTCAATATTTATGAGTACTTTCACTGCCCAACAGATTACCAATAAATAAATAAAAAAATGAACCTGTATAATGTTCAACTTTTCCCATGATTTGATTATTAATTTTTATTTAGAAAACAGGAATTTTATCTTTTTTATTAACAGTATGCTTATTGCCTATTAGCACTCGACGGCTCCATGGAGTATGGTTCACTGATAAAAATGTACGCGCACTTGAAAGTAGTGGTAACTTTACACCAGTTTAATTGGGTGTTACACAATACTGTGATAACTCCGTTATCTGTGGCGCTTAGCGTTCAGTGTCGGTCTTTCAACCTACTGACAATGTTTGAATTTTAAAGTCGTTTAGATAATTTTTGATGGTTTTTTTTTCAACTCAAGGCGAGATGGTCCTAGAATAAAATAGAGATTTTTTTGTTGGGGTATGATAAAAAATTATGTAATTATATCAACCTATAGCCGTCCACTGATGAACGTAGGCTTAACCCTAAAGAGCGCCAACCATCCCGGTCCTTGACAGCCCACTTAATCCGCTGCCCGCCACCTTCTTTAAATCGTCGGTCCACCGTGCAGCAGGGCGTCCCTCACTACGTTTGCCTAACCGTGGTCTCCACTCTAACATGTGTCTGCTGAAATGATGAATAAAGAATTATATAGATAGTATGAATGTATTAGATATGATAGAATGAACGGTAGGAAGGAAAACAGTAACCTTATCATAACTTATCCAAGTTCGTTCACGAATATAATTTAATTTTACATGCTGGGGTACCCATGAATAAGGAAACTTCAAACATCTGCAATAATTTATGCTGAAAAGTTATTACATAAACGCGAGGTATCGAGTTTTCCTTGACTATTTACATATCAAAAGAAAACTTCACTTGTTAAATTATATTAATGGCAGAAAGAGATAAATAAATTGTTAAAGTCAATTGATCTAGAAAAATAAAACTTGAATTCGTTTAGCTTAGATCGTGGTGTCCTATTGATATCAAATAAAATCAATACCGCATTAGGTTTCATAGCCTATGGAATTTGCGTGCCAACCAAAATAATATCCACGGCCCTTTTATGTAGGAAGGAATTTCAGCATATTGTACTTGAAAACAAAAACAAATTGGGTTGTCCTATCCCTAGCATCGGTGGGATGATAAATTACCCCAAACTCGCTTTGCAGAATACTACTGCACTTATCACTCATATCTTTCTCTCATAATTGTTTAAACTAAACGATATAGTGTGTTCTTATGATGATCGAACAAAAACTCGTGGAATTTCATGTTTGACTTTTTTTGTAGGTAAGTACTAACTTGTACCTTGTTTCCAGGATATAATAGAGCTAGAGAAATGTTTCTGGACTCTCCGCAACGCGGCGCCCACCGGCCAGTTGGACGCAGAGAGTCTGTCTCCGCTGCTGTCGCCCCCGCTACCAGCGGCCGCCGTCGCCGGGGCCTTCCTCGCCTTCGACGAGAACAGGGACGGACATGTCGACTTCAAGGAGCTGTGCTGCGGCCTCAGTGCGGCCTGCAGGGGGCCCAGGACCGAGAGGTTGAAGTGTGAGTACTCTTGATGTTGATGTAATTGCAATTCGTGGTGTTCGGCAATCTGGGCTTCTTCCATTTGTAAACATCCCTTGTGCGTATTGGCCTAATTCTGTTCTGTCTCCTGCTTGTTTGGACGGAAGTGGAAATTATGTTTTTCTTCCTCTTTCTCTAATATTTTCTCCGGGACTCGTCGAGCTTCATTGTCTCGGCGCTGTTCTGGCGGTCGCCACTGTTGATGCTGGCTTACAGGAGTTGCAGTGGTTTGGCAACAGTGTGGCGAGCTGGTCCCATTCATTAATCTTGATGTTGTTTAGTTTTAACCATTGGTGTTTGTCTTATCTCTCCGGATCCGCGCGCTAACACCAGCAAATTTAATACAGTTTTTCCATGTTTTTTCGTCGTTTACTCTAAGGTTCATGTTCAGTATTTAATTTCAACAGTGTCTGGTAGTTACTTTAAGGCTTGTGACATCTACAACAGTTGCCAATTATTGGAAACTTTGTATTTAATTGTTCTATTGTGTACTCTCGTAACGTTATATTGCGGCTAATTTACCGGCATTGCCTTCCCGCCATTGTTAGTTATAGATTCTGATAGCCATAGTACACCGTAAACAGGTACAAAATGATTCTGATTCTTGATTCAGTGATAATACTTTTGCTTCGTACAAATGGTCATTGAGCATTAAGACTGCGTTTCGAAGGAAGGCGAAGGATTTCAGTGGCAGTAGCTGAGAGTTTCCACAATTCCATTCTTACCGGTTTCCCTTTGGAAGATAGGGACAACTGCTATTTTGCCTCCACTGAAAATTGGCACAGTAGCATCTATGTTTACTATTGTAAAATAATATGATCACACTTTCAAGTACTTTGAATAAATAGTCAAATAAAAACATCGTTTTTCGGTTGGATGATAGATGATGTTAAATAGGGAGTAGTAAAATTATTTACCTTATTGTACCTATTGGTTTCCCTGTTATGGAAATAGACCCTTTGCCACTGGAGTGTGAAACTAACCAATCACAGCGCTAGCTTCACTCAAGTTATACAAATAAAGCAATGCTACTCGTATTGGTGATTTTCACACCCATCCCTGAACATTTCTGGGTGGAAACAGTTTAAAAGGCGTAATGAACGTTTTCGGATACTGAATCTGTGGCCATTTGTATCTTAAGAAGGCTTAAGACTATTGAGATTGATTACAGACTTACAGAGCAAGAACAAAAGGTTAAGATAGAGCTTTCGTGCTTGGATTACCGAAAAGCTATTTTAAATTCAGTGAGAGAGGTGGTCTTGTATGAAACGACAGCCTCTGCATAATACAACAGTAGTTTGTAGCTTAAGTTCTCTTAAGAGGTTCTGTTTGTTTTGTTGCTTTACGTTTTGCCTCTGAAGCTGATAATCGACATTGTTATTGTCCAAATGCCAATATTTCTTCAAAATATGGGAATGATTCTTGATGGCTGAGTTATGTCGATGATACTTTTTTTTATCGAATTATCATTAAGTAAATGTAGGGGTTCCGTACCGCAAAAGGAAAAAAGAAACCCTTAAAGAATTACTTCCTTGTTCGTCAGTATGTTTTAATAATAATAATAATAAAGATTTATTTCAGAACATTAAATTCCATACTAAAACTACAAATTACAAAAATTTCAAAATAAAATAAAATTACAAAATAAAATAAAATAATAAAATAAAATAAATTACTTACATTAGAATAAATTATAAATTACATAAATTAAAAAGTAAACTACAGTGTCACTACATGAAGCATGCAACAATGGTTAATGTAGTGACAGTCGAACCTCTCAGCCATCATCCTCAGGATGGTGTTGGAGCTGGCGCGGACCCTGCGCACTAAGGATGTGCACCGTTTCCCGTTTCGTTCGTTTTGTTCTCTAACCATCTTTGAATGCGACATCTTGTCAATCTCACATCTTTGCTTCTCCTATCAATCCCTTTACGTCCTTATTACCGTAAGTAACTGTTTAAATGGCTGTCCTTATAATGTGTTACGTAAACTTACATAAATTATCGAATATTTATGCGAAATATAAGCGAGAATACAGTAATATCGGTAAGAAACCAGTTTGGTCACGTGCTTGTTTCCTTATCCGCGTCTCGAAAGTTTTGGAGCGCCGGCGAACGATACGGGGGCATGTCAAAGTAAATAATGTTGGTCTCGTGGTCGCAAGCGCCACTGCTGATTGCGTGGGTGGTGTTATTGGGTTTTTCCATTAGGAATTTCTCAGTAGCAGCTTGAAGTTTGGAAGTTGAAGGAGTGCCTCAGAAAGCACATAAAGCCGTTGGTTCTGCCCCTGATCTCTCCCTGGTCGTGTCGGATTACGTCCTATCGGACCATGAAAGTGAGAGAGGAGTGCACCTGTGTTTGTACACTTTGTACACAAAAAGTTGGTGTGACGCAGTTTCTTCATGTTTATTGCGTTAACCTGTGTGTTTCGGAATTAACCAACCGCAGAAAAACCAATTTGACTTTGAACTTAAACATTTAAATTAATGCCTACTAATTTTGCCGCTTTAAGCTCATATTATTGTGACAATTTATTCATTTATTAAGGTTTCCCAAAAGCTTTTGCATACAATAGTAATACCAGACTTTTATTGTGTCACTGCGGAAAAAGCTCTCTGATGATATATTATTTATTACAGTACAATTAAAAAAGTCATATTACCTACTAGGTCTCAAATATAACTCACAATCAGTCTCAAATACAGTCACCAACTATCAAGGTTAGAAATAAGATAACACATAATGCAATAAATAGTACTATATAATACATATACATACATACATACAATCACGCCTATATTCCTCGAAGGGTTAGGCAGAGGTGTACCAATGTACACCCACAGTTCGCCGGTATGTTTTAGGTCCCATGTAATAGGGGGCGAGCCTATTGCCATAACCGGGCACAAATCCAAACTCCGAGCTGCTACTGAGAATTTCATAGAAAAACCCAATAACACTTTTTGCTCGACCTGGGAATCGAACCCAAGACCTCTAGCGTAGCAGTCGCGCTTAGGACCACTAGACCAACGAGGCAGTCACGTATATCTAAATATATATAATTCAAAGGTGACTGACTGACTGACTGACTGACTGACTGAGATAGTGATCTATCAACGCACAGCCCAAACCACTGGACGGATCGGGCTGAAATTTGGCATGCAGGTAGATGTTATGACACAGGCATCCGCTAAGAAAGGATTTTCATCAATTCTACCCCCAAGGGGATAAAATAGGGGATGAAAGTTTGTATGAAACTTTGTCAATTTTAAACCGATCGAGCTGAAACTTTGCATGCTTAAAGCTACTATGACGTAGGCATCCCCTAAGAAAGGATTTTGATAAATTCCACCCCTAAGGGTATAAAATAGGGGATGAAAGTTTGTATGAAACTTTGTCAATTTTAAACCGATCGAGCTGAAACTTTGCATGCTTAAAGCTACTATCACGTAGGCATCCCCTAAGAAAGGATTTTGATAAATTCCACCCCTAAGGGTATAAAATAGGGGATGAAAGTTTGTATAAATCTTCTTAGATTTTCGACTGATTGAACTGAAATTAAAGATTGGAGCTACTATGATGAAGACGTCCGCTTAAATAGGATTTTGATAAATTCAACCCCTAAGGGGATAAAATAGGGGATGAAAGTTTGTATAAATCTTCTTAGATTTTCGCCTGATTGAACTGAAATTAAAGATTGGAGCTACTATGATGAAGACGTCCGCTTAAATAGGATTTTGATAAATTCAACCCCTAAGGGGATAAAATAGGGGATGAAAGTTTGTATAAATCTTCTTAGATTTTCGACTGATTAAACTGAAATTAAAGATTGGAGCTACTATGATGAAGACGTCGCTTAAATAGGATTTCGATAAATTCTACCCCCAAGGGGATAAAATAGGGGATGAAAGTTTGTATGAAACTTTGTCAATTTTAAACCGATCGAGCCGAAACTTTGCATGCATAAAGCTACTATGACGTAGGCATCCCCTAAGAATGGATTTTGATAAATTCCACCCCTAAGGGTATAAAATAGGGGATGAAAGTTTGTATAAATCTTCTTAGATTTTCGACTGATTGAACTGAAATTAAAGATTGGAGCTACTATGATGAAGACGTCCGCTTAAATAGGATTTTGATAAATTGAACCCCCATCGGGTTAAAATAAGGGATGATGGAGGATGTAAACATATTAGTTTGAACCTATCAGTACCTAATGGAACGAAATACCTAATTAATAATAATACTTCTTAACGCGAGCGAAGCCGCGGGCAAAAGCTAGTGTATACATATATTACTAGTAAACTATTAATTTTCATAGTACGGGTATCATCAATATTATCCACTCGCCCTTACCTAACAATGGGAGATGATACAGCGGTATTAACTTGCTAAGCAGCAGATTACGACAGAGTGATAGTCATTACGATGACGATAATGTTGATACCACTCGATTCACATCATCAATCAAGTTTGATTTACCTAATTGCTTATAAATTATGATAATGGAAATGATTTTAATCGTAATTAATGTACAGTGTAAGTCAGATTGGTAGACAGGTAATTTGCAATTACTTAACAAAAACAATTCTGTGAGTTTGCTGAGTGGTCAAATCTTTTGCATCGCTGTTTTAGATGGCTTAGTTTAGTAATAGCTGAAGAGTTTGTTTGTACTAAGCCTATATCCAAAACTGAAATTTTAATCGCTAGGAAACTATATGTCCCTGACTGCTATAAGCTATATTTATAATCAGAAAAGATTTTGAATCCATAAGACGCGGCCACAAGTCTTGACAGAGAACTTCGCTTGTGTACAATCCGTTTGTTCGAGTGCACGATCTAAATAAAAAAACAACACGACATAAACTGACTTTCATAATTGCCATATCTGTTGAAGTTCAATGTTAATGACGATAATATTTAGTTAACATTTTAAGTGGCTATCTCTTGTTTACTGGGTGACGTCATGTGATGAAATTTAAGTGTTTATGTGTCACATAACGAGCGGTTGGCGGGAACACAGCAGGGCAATGATTTATTCATTTGATGGAAAATCAATAGCAAGGTACAGTTTGAGCTCCATTAAATATACAACGGGTGCCTAGGTCACGACAAACGATGTCATCTGTATGTTACAAATATTTGTGAATTAGATATTGTCGTGATGATTGAAGTATTTATTATACCGTTCATAAACGGTGTGACGTAATTTTTTTTTAGATTAGATTAGTGAGATGAGCTAGTATGTGTGTTGTGGTGCTAATTAAAATGTTTTTGAACTACAATTTCATGTGCACTATCTTGAAAATATGGCAATTGTGCCACCCTCATGCTTCGGAAACCACGTAAATCCGTTGTCCTACGCCTGATCTCTCCCTGGTTGTGTCGGATTATGAGAGTTAGGGAGGAGAGAGTGCACTGTGCACCTGTGTTTGCGCACATACTTATGCATTATAATATCTTTTGCATACTTGACTAGTTTGCATTAAATTAGCTGCCGTGGAAGAATTTCAATTAGACCAGTTGTTCCTGACATTATAGCGTTCAAACAAACTTTTTAGCTGTATGATATTACTATACATATAAAAAAACTTGCTCTGGAAACCCAAGTTTTTAAAATGGGCGCAATATTTTTATTATACCAAAATTGACTCAGCAGTTTTTGTGGTTTGAAAGTCCTACAAACAAACGTGATTGGACATTTTTCTTTATCATACATACATACGTAGGTACGTATCGTACTTTTGACGGTAAGTGTTCACCTAAAAAGCAAGAAGGAAGGAAAACACTAAATTAATGACGTAAGCAAGAGTTAATTCAATGGTTTATACAGAGGACCAGGTAAACATCTAATCGCTAAAATGCTGACGTAGTAACATACATAAACTCCGCCTTTTTCCCTGAGGGGCAGGCAGAAACCACAGAACGTACCTGCAACGATCCTTACATACTCCTTTCGCTTCGTTCACGTTCATACATCTGCCCCCCTAGCCAAGTTGCAAACGATAATCGTAAACGTTCGGTAGGTACCAATCGATTTTCAACTTTATACCCCAGAGCCTTAAGTTGAAAATCTATTAAAGATTTCTAAGCGTTAGCGACTGGAAAGAACGAAAACGCTGCGCAATCTTCACTAGATCTTCAACTTAAAATCAAGCACATAAAATTGAAGATCTATTAAAGCCTACTCAGCGTTTGCGTTAATCGTTTGTTACATGGCTACAGGCCCTGGTCATAAATAAATAAATAAATAATAATAATAATAGCAGCCTATTATTGTCCCACTACTGGACAAAGGCCTCTTGTCATACATAAGACAAGAGCATTGATCACCACGTTTGCTCAAGGCAGATTGATGATTCATCGTCGTCAGTGATGTCCAGGATAATCTTACATACATACCACCACGTATTCTCCTGTATTTCTCGAAGGGTTAGGTAGAGATGTACCTACTTATGTACACCCACATTTCGCCTGAATGTTTAGGTCCCATGTAATAGGGGGTGAGCCTATTGCCATTAACCGGGCACTAATCTTAACTCCGAGCTGCTACTGAGTATTTCATAGAAAATCTCAATAACACTTTGCTCGACCTGGGAATCGAACCCATGACGTCTAGAGTCAAATCAGTCGAAGCAGGATAATCTTAGGAAGTACATAATTATGAATTGAAATAATCTGTGTACAAAAATAATCGCTAATTATATTCACAATGTTAAATCTAATTTAGTCCGGAAGTGCAGCTTTAAAACAAGAAGGGTCCTTGACTGGTGACATAATAAACTGTGAAGGAGACGTAAAAAGCGTAGTTTACTGTGTTTGTACCGCCTGCCCCTACGGGGTCATTAGATCAAGGTGATTTACATACGTCACTAGGTTTTGCTTTCTGTTTGTATTGCTGGTTGAAAATAATTCACTACGTATACTGTTTATGGTCGAAAGGTGATATAAATAACAAAAGGGTTGACGTCAAAATCGACGCAGTATCGACCCGAATTTTTCAGGGCCACAAATTAGCTGTTGGGGACCCAAATTAGTTGGTACCTTTTCAGAAAATCAAAGTCAAAGTGAAATCATTTATTGCAATTAGACCATTAAAATACACTTTTGAACGTCAGTTACATCTGAAAAAATAATAATATTGAATCTAGTTGCCCATTCCAAAAAGTAGTTTCGTATAGAGAAGAATGGGCAAGAAACTCCATACATACTCGAGAATGTATCGAATTACCTTTCCCCTCTCGTTCGTCTCATGTATGTAAGAACAGAGAACATATAGGGTGAACTTGTATGTTTAAGCGATAGAGTGCATAAGTGATCGTCAAATATATTTTTCACCCCTAGGCTTGCGAGCTTTCGTCTCATAAAGTAGTCAGTCCTCAAAGTTCTCTCACCAAAGCAGTCGTTCCTATAGGCACGAGGGAAAATTAAAAAAAAAAAACAGCATATTACAGTCCCATTGCAAGGCAAAAGCGTCTTCTAATACAGCGAAGAAATAAGCAGCAGGAATTGGGGAGTTCCTATTTGTATTATAAAGCCAGGTTTCATCACGATGTTTTTGTCTCCGATGTCAGTGATGTTCAAAGTAGTAATGACAAATTATAATAATGATAAATCATGTATATCCAACGTACCTATAGACAAGTGACCATCTAAGTAAAAGCCCCTTACACCATCAGCATACAAATGTACTTCCGACTTCCTCAGGATGAGTGTGTCAGTCGGTGGTAAAAACAGTTGACGCAGGGCGGACTTCCCGGCGACCGTCCTCGTAATCACTGGCCCACGTTACACTTCCGTGTTGGCAGCCTTCGTGGACTTCTTTATTTGTCTTACGTAGTTAAATAGAAGTGATAACTAAGAAATTTTTATTTAAAGGGTAGCAAACCTTTGAAGTTGTCTTTTTTCGGCGTTATTTCGGGGATAAAATGTGGAAAAAAAAAAGTTAAGTAGGTATGGAGGTTCTTGTCCATTCTTCTTCAAACGAAATTACTTTTTGGAAGGGGCATTGAATTCTTCTACTTGTAAATTACGGAAAATACGTTTAAGTTGCTTTAGATTTGATTTTGACTATGCAATTATTTTATTAGGAAAAAGCTTCTTTTGTGTCGCTGTGAAATATGTAGAAGCCAACTTCATGGCTGATTCATTAAATCATCTTGACTTAATGTGACAAGCCACATCTCCCTGTTTCTGTATACAATTATCCTCACAGAATAATTTGATCACGCTTTCCCGACTTGCAGATGAAATCCAATTAACATCGCCACATGTTTAGTATCTGTCGTCCTTATTACAATTCCGATATTCGAGAAGAAAAATATTATTATGTTTCGGAACCGGTCGCCGACAGCTTGGTGTTGCGGGGAAAGAATTTCAGCGTAATACGGCCGCCGCAGATATTAGCGTGGAGATAATTTAACCCGGTTTCGGGGTCAAGTTAATTAAGATTTGACTCAGACCTTACATTGATGAGAATCAGACGTTTCCTTCTACTTCTTGTCAAGGTCGGCGGTCAATGTCACACTCTTATCATATTAACATTTTTTTGGCAAATAAACAACTTAGTTTTGTCTATAAAGACTGCATTGGGGACACTTATGCATCTTGCGTAGACGTCATTCGGGCGTGTACGCCGCGCAAACGCGACGCTAGCGCAGTTGACAGTATGCCTTAAAATAGCTCTCATACAAGTCTTCGTATAAAAATTCCTCTGCCACAGTACTGTTGTGCACACAATTGAAGTGAAATGTCCGGGCGATTAGACGAAGGTCGTCTCAGCATTGTTCATCTCTCACGCCGCGACTAATTACGTTTTAAATGAAGCACGTGCGACTCCACTATACCGTCAGTAGCAAACTTGAATGATTAAAAACGCTTCTTTTGCTTCGAAGTAAAGGCGTTGTCTTTATCACATTGAGTGTTAATAAACGTGCAGTTGAGTGTACTCCGTCAAGCCTTCACTTGTTCGTTGTTACGCACTTCCGACTATTGTCATTTGATTCGTCTTTATGCGGGCCGGGGCGACAGGTTTATTTAGTACTTGATTATGCGATTAAGATTAAGTGACGTAGTTTGGGTTGCTACCCAAATTAGAAAGTGTCCAGGTTTTATTAGCCTCTTTACATTTTAACAGTGTCCAGCATTTGGAACTGGCTACTGTCTGTTTTGTTGTTTGGATTCTTTCGAAGAAGTTCTCTGTACCTAAATTATACCGAGCTTCTACCGAGTTTTAGCATATGTGCTTGACGTTACAGCCATATACCTACTGCAACGTCTTGCCTCCTTAATAAAGAGAAAATGAACCTTTAAACCTGAAAAATCTATGAAAAATATTCGGTGTGACTTAACCCCCGCAGAGTTGGTGATTCTTATTGCTTGGTACTTTATGTACTGTCTTCTGTTAGATAGGCTGCATATAGGTAATACTAAAAAAAAATATGGGAGAAATATATTCCGTATAGATATTATAATAAATATTCACGAAGAATTGGGGCAGACGGTTCAAGACTTCAAGTAAGGTGTTATTAAGTTGACCGAAAGACGTATTCTGAATAATTCGAGACGGTTATCTGATTTTCATTCGTATGACGTCATACGCTAAGTCCTTGTCCAATTTCGTTGCAGACTTAATCGTGCTATTTTAGAGACCTTGATGTGTTTTTCTAGTTCTAGTCTTTCATTTTGGAAACTCTATCAAATATTTTCGATATATAAATAAGGTTTTAGAGCCCAGAGATAATTATGCTTAGTTAATGTATGAAATACTAAACAAAATTAATTAAATCGCTGGATGGGGGGCAGCGCGGGACCGATCATTGTGGTCATCTTTAGGGTAGGCCTACGTCCAGCAGAGGATGTCGTTCGGCTGATGTAAAGATGATGATAATGAATTTAAAATGGTCTTCGACCACGGAACAACCTCACTGGAACATAAACGTCAATGACAATATGTGAACGTTTCAAAAAACAACAAAGAACTATCCACGTATATAAATATGAAGTACAATTGTCTATGATTAAAATAAAAATACTCCCACATATGGGTGCTATCATAAATACTGAAGATAAGACTTAGTAACAGATGCTAAACAACTGACAAATTCCCTCGCTATTTAATTAGATAATTTGTATTAATATAATTCAGCGGAGATAATGATAAACTGCGTGTATCTGGTCCGGGCCGGTGTTATTGCGAATTTATTGCATTTAATATATTCCTAGGGCCTTGGTTTTGAGTCTGTGGAAAGGTTATTAGAACACCAATGAGATTCGTACCTATATGGACGTCTTTGTGATGTCATGTCGCGGCATCTGGTGCTGTATGGAGCGGGTTCGAGGTCCTGGAAGTAGGCTACTGGCTAATGTTATTAGGTACGAGTATGACCTAAAAACATGTTTCTGTTGGTATAGGTGTATAGCGTAAAAATGGTCCTGAGATGATATTCATTTATCAGCTGACCGCAACTTCGTCCGCGTGAAAGACAACTGCACCAACCAATCAACCAACCACCAACTGATCTACCATCGAACATAATCTATAAAAATAAGTAAAAATAGAGAATCAGTAAAAAAATAATGTTATCAACCCAGTTTTTTTGTTTACCTCTTTATAATATTAGCATAGATAGGACTAGGATATAGATTAATAATAGGACGTTGTGCTAAAGTGTCGCTCTGATATGGAAGGTACATGACTCGATATTTTAAGTTGCCGGCTTGCGCTGTCAACATGATTATCTATTAGGTGATAAAATATAAATCTATGCAGGTGCACTCAATCTGCAACCATCTGGGGAGTAGCACAAGTATATTGTGCATGTTTGTCGTACGTCAGCCAAAAACACATCACATCTTGACTGTATACTTCTTTACATAGTATTACACAAAGTCGCTCCCGCTGTATGTACGCTTAGATCTTTTAAACTTCGCACTTTTACGGATTTTAATGAAATTTTCAGCAATAAATAGGCAGATTTAAGATGAAGGTTTATACATATCCCACCACACAGGACAAACTTTGTGTGATGAGCATGATTGTTTGTTCTGTGTCTGGGTGTGATTTATCTATAATATGTATGTATTTATAAATTATATAAGTATGTATATCAGTTGTCTGGTTACCATAACACAAGCTCTGCTTAGCTTGGGATCAGATAACCGTGTGTGAGTTGTCCCAAGATATTTATTATTATTATTTTATTTATATAGAATTATAGAACATCACGTTACGACTAGCGGGAGCGGAGCAGTAACCAAAGATGTAACTGAAGGCGTATAGCTAGTACTCACTAAACAAAGGAGTAATTTCATAGAAAGTTCTAGTTACACTTATTCTGCACTCGCTTCGTCCTTCAAAAAGCCTCTACATGCGTATTTACATGTGCGACTAGCGCCTTATCTCCCGATACTATTAATAGATAAGAAAGGACAGAAATACGTTTATCTAGAGTTTCAGATTACAGTTGAGAACCGAATTATTGTGACGATTCTATCATAGTATATCTTTTATAGAATCTGTGTCATGTTATGTACCCAATTAATGCAAAGGACATTAGACTGATAAGAATAAGATTCCGTTTTTTATTATGTATTTCTGCTGTTATCTCCCTTCTTTCCCAGAACACCGTACCTAGGTCTTCTACAATTCTCTATTCAACATAGAATTATGCTCTATTATTAATAGGTTTTAGTATACTAGGAAATAACCTGTTTACGACTAAAACATGTTCTAATCGGGAAAGCCAATGAGCTGGTAGAAAGTGATTATTAATTGATCACTTGACTTATTTATTGTCATGACATTTATGTTTTGAAAAATACTTTGTTTTATTAACTTTTTCATACCTCTATTAGCCGAAAATAAAAAGAGAAATATATAACACAACACGCGATGTTTCATATCTAGTCATGTCTTGTTGTAAAATGTTTTTACAACAGGTTTATATTGCGTTCAGTCTCTAAGTATATATGTATGAAAAAAAAAACTGTAATACTTACACAAACATTTTTGTATTCAATAGTACCTAGTTGTCATATTAAAATAAACTAAATTTATATTAAGTAGTGTAAATTTGATTTTTGTTCAAAGATACAAAAAAGATTTATTCGTATAATACTCGTAGGTATATATCTATAAAAAAAAATGTAAAATACCGAACAAGAGCCTTTTAATAAAATTGATGCTAACTGTAATCTATTATCTTGTCAATGTTATCTATTATCTTCGGATAACCAATTTGGTGATATCCCAACATCCCAGTATAACACGTCTTATTCTTCTGAAGATTACAGCTGCCCATCCTCAAACCCTCAACACTAATTCCCCAACCCTCTTCCAGTCTGCTTCAAGATCTTCGACCTGGACAGCGATGGGGTCCTCAACAAGAAGGAGCTCATCGACATGGTGGGCATCCTCAGCACGGTGGCCAACGAGAGCCTCAAGAACCAGGGCTCCCGGGCCTCCACGCCCTCTGACACCAACGACTCCGAGGGGCTGGAGAAGGGGTTCGACCCTGAGGTGATCCTGGTGAACTTGAGAGACAAGCTGGTCACTGTGCCCAAGAATGGAAGGAAGCCGGTCTTCCAGTTGGGGCCTAATGGAGATAATAAGGAGGAGATTAGTGTTTTGAAGGAGGTGAGTTGGTTGTGTATTTCGTCTGACTTTTGTTTGTTTTTTGTAAAAGTTGTGTTGTCTGGTCTGGGACTTATTTCAAGTAAATAAAATACTAAGCTTAATGTATCCAGAATGAGTAACAAAGATTTTCTTTTCCAATATGTATTTTCAAATATAACCCAACTTTTTACCTCGTAATATTTTTTTACAAGGAAAAAGAATTGAATCTCTTTTTCCCTTCCAAAAGGTAAATCCTTTAAATTAATGTTATGATAGAAAAATTGCCGAACGACATGTCTTAAGTTTCGTGGTTTGTGTAACTTCACAGACTATTTCCTTCTTCCAGCAACAACAGCTACAGCAAGAGCAAGAAGAAGGAGACACACAGAGCGAGGGTCTGATAGCCAACGACATGGCGCTGACGCTGGAGGACTTCCTGATATGGAGCGTGGAGAGCGCGGAGGCGCTGGTGACGCCCTTCCTGGACCTGGTGTTCGAGGTGTGCCACATCGTGCTGGGCTTGCGGCCGCAGTGCAAGCACCAGGAGAGGGATATTGGTGAGTTACACCTGTACTTGGTAGTGGGAAGAAATTATGACTTGATTTACTATCCGACCATGTCATACAAATCTTTATTGCAATCCATAATGTGAACATACAGATGGTAGGTGT
The DNA here is from genome assembly GCA_932526535.1 of Caradrina clavipalpis. Taxonomy (NCBI): domain Eukaryota; kingdom Metazoa; phylum Arthropoda; class Insecta; order Lepidoptera; family Noctuidae; genus Caradrina; species Caradrina clavipalpis. The sequence goes on along the minus strand of OW052106.1, from coordinate 650,939 downwards.
TAATAAATATAAACAGTTATAGACTCTGTTAGGGTACAATAAAAAAAAACTGCTAGGCATAACGAATGATGATGGGACTCAAGTGAATATATGGCCTGAACCGTGTATCACTCATTGGCTAGTCAAATTCAAAGCATTTAGTTCAAATAAACAATTCACAGACACTTTTGAATTGTCAAGGAGTCCGTCAGTTAGTCAAAAAGTTGAAGCCAGTTAGTCGATCTAAAACGTAGTTAGATCTCTATGGGGAATAACGAGAAAGAAACTTTTCAATTATGAAATCCTGGTTACATTATTCACGTTTCTTCTTCTCAAGATCAGTTATGATAATTTATTTCACAAATCTGGGTACTGTACATATGCTGTACCCATATTTGCGAAATAAATTATCTGACATCCATTATCTCTATTATTTGACATTATGATGTCAAATACAATCCCTCTCCCTCCTCCTGGTCATTCCTTCCTCTATTTGTTCTGCTCTGTATAGTACTTCAAAACTAAAACAAAACATCGACCACTTATAATCGTTTCTACAAGAACCAATCAGCAATGCACTATGAAAGCTCTCAATCAATTAACTTCTGTCCGTTATTGTTGCACATTGGTCAGTTGGTAATTGCGCCGCAGCCGAGTAAGATCTGCATATTTCTAGGACTAACTGTTTCCAGTTTTATCCAGTCTCCTCTCCTACCACTTAAAACTCTTGCTGCTTAGAGTACTCTCTAAACGTCAAGTAGACTTGAATATTATCTAAAGATAGAGATTAAATTGATCTATATACATGCGTCATAATACTATGGACCTGTTTATTCTAGAAATTATTACTTTCTCCGCATTGTTACTGGGTCCTAATCTCCAAACCGCGACGCACAAGATTCTCCGAGAACAATAAATTATTATACAACAATTACGTAACAAAACTATAATTAATTCCATCTTCATTCAAGTACTTGCAATCACAAATGTGCTATAATTAGCTAGCACGCCGTACATTGCGGAGTTGCCGGTGCACAAATAAACTTACAGTAAACATCGTTATACAATACTTAAGTAAATAATAAATGTAGCTGTTTACGCAAATATCAACATTGATGTTTTGGAATAAAGTTAAATTTATAATGACAAAAAATATCAACATTGAATTCTGACATTCCAAACTAAATTGAACTTTCTGCTGCTGACTTTAAAGTTCAAAAACCTAAAGTATTTTTTGTTTACATTAAAATTGTCTCGTATCCATTGCGTAGTGGGTGCTGGCAGTATAAAAAAGCTTGTAAACAATGTTATCTATGTATATCAGTGTCGCGATACACTTGACTTACAGCGGACGATGGACGCACACTTATCAACCGCTATCGGACATGTAAACCACAATTTTCATATTATTTAAATACAGTTAAGCGCTAGATTGACATTGTGATATGAAAGTTTATTTAACTAGTTCTTTTTTTAGCGAAAATTATTATAAGGTATCTTTTTTTAGGTTCCGTAGACAAACGGTGCCAAACAGGACCCTATTAGGTACTAAGACTTCGCTATCTGTCTGTCCGTCCGTCTTTCACAGGGTTGTATGTTGTATCGTTTAAACCTTAATAGGAAGACAGGAAAATTCAGGGAATTTTCAGATTATGTATTACTATGGCGGCTATGATAGATAAAAAATCAGTAAAAAAGAAGTTATAAATCAAGGAGTCATTCGCTTACTGTTGTCTGTTGTATCTTGATCGACAATCAATGCAACAATTAGCTAACAAATTGTCAAGCGCGCGCAAGTTGCTGTGATTGGCTGTTTAAACTATCAATAGCCAATCGAATCACTTGACTTGCATTTGATACTGGCACATCGATAATTTTCGTACAAGAAACAGGGTGTTATAGACTTATTTGTTGCGCCTTTTTCTTGTTTTATCCTCAGGGGAATAGAATCTGCATCCTTGTTAAGGACAGTCTAAATATTACCTCACATCGGCTTTTTTTTAATGGATGGTAAATCGTTAAGTGACTTCTTCCGTTTTGGTTGGAGCTGAAGGCAGTGTCAGACTCTTAACTGACTAGAACCCATCCGTGTTTCCCCTAATGCCCTTTGCCTTCCAGTGCCGCGGTGACTCTTTCAAACATATTCCGCGACCCAGCCTGGCCCTAGCACCCTGTCTAAAAATTAAACCTACTGCTCAAAATACTCAGTAATTCTTTCCAGCTACCAATTCACATGAAACACTTACAAAGTACTTGATGTTTTAGTGTTAAATACTTGCTTCAGTATGTTATTTGTGATAACACGGCTCACCGAGTGCTAGCTACTAAAACATGAGTACTGTACACAAGTACATGTCGATTACGTGTACACCTACCTGCTACCGATCGTTTACAAGTGTACATCGATTGTGGTTTGTTAGAATCACGTTTCTATTGCAATGATTAGTGTAATGTGTGTAACTACTTTGTATTTGATGATACGGTCGTGATTTTGAACTTTCAGACTTGCCCAGAATCGTATTCAAAGTGAAATTACATATTTAATTTAGGGCCGATTTTTCGATAGTGAGATAACTTTTACCTTAAGAATACATATGTCAGTGTGACAGTGTCAAGCCGTCATATTTATTTCTCCGTTAAGACTTATCTGAAGATTGAAAAATTGGCCCTAAGTGAGAAAGTTAGAGGACACATTTAAACGTCATATACAAGAGAAAGGAATTGGTTCTAATTGCTTCTTTTAAAGGTAGTTTCAGAAGAATTAAATAATTTCAGAAGAATTGGAAAGAAGCTCTATATTTACCGACTCTTGAAAAATAAAGTTTTCAATAATTTGTAAAGTAATAATTCGTATAGTAGAATATAGTGTAATAAATAATTATAAGAATGTGAAGGTACATCGTGTACCTAAAATAAAAGCCAATATAGGTACTACTACTACCATAGAAATAAAGCGTTACAAATTACATTGCATTGTAACATTTTCATTGTTTAAGGAACAGTTATTTCAATACAATATTAATAACAACAGTTGCATGTAGGAGTTGATGAATATAATATGTTTGTTTCACAAACAAACAATCTTGACCTTTAATTAAATAGCAACTAAATCTTTATTCAACCGTAGAAAATAAAACTTAGCTACAAAACAAAATATGAAGGGCTGATTTTTCAATAGTCGAATACAGTTTAACAAAGGAAATATTATGGCGGTTTGACAACTTTTTGTGTAGACAATATTATGTCAAACTGTCATATTTATTCTATAAGTAAGTATATAAAAGTTATCTGACTTTTGAAAATCTGCCCTAAAAGGTAAACTTAGTCTAAAAGTTGTGGAGGGTAGATAGGCAGTCGCTCCATGAAAATACTGGTATTCAATTTTACCTGATTACACTGGAAGCAGACCCCGACATAGCTGAGAAAAGGCTAGGCAAATATGCAGACTTAGTCTAAAGATTTTTTCTTTAACTTCTTTTTAAGAAAGTTGGATATGATATTACTAAAGTCTCATTGGCCATCGTTGTTATACTTAACAACATAACAATAGTAAGTCCGTGTTGTAACAGTTGACATGTCAGGACTCCTTAACAGATAACACATGTTGTTTGAATGTAATTACATTAATTGTCGCGATAGGTGCGTCGTAAGTGGGTCGCACGCTTGTACGACGCACTGCTTGTGACGCATGTGCGTCACAATTATTGTGATGATAGATGACATTGGGCATAAAAAAAAAAATATGTCAGCCTTTTATTGTCCCACTGCACTGATTATAGCTGCTAAGGGTGCTTCTTCTCATATAGAGAAGGCCCGGGACCCCTTGCACAGCAGTCGCACTTACGACCACGAGACCAACGGGGCACGAGATAAAGAATAGTATAATGACAAATATTGTTATGGTATAACAATAACAGGCGAAAACAATATTCAAGAAATTGACGTATCTTACAAAAAGAAATACTTATTTAATCCATACTAATTACTATACATAGGAAAATAACTTAAGTTACGTCTGTTTCTCAGTTAATCTTTCATAGATAAACCACTAAACCAATTTTGATGAAATTTTGTATGGAGTAAGCTTGGATACCAAGGATGTCATAGGTATTATTTGCCTATATTGAAAGTAATAGCCAGTTATTTCATTAAAAAAAAACCGATTGTTTTTTGTTATGGTTCTAGTTTTGTTCCGTATCCCTGTTTTAAAACTAGATAGCACTAGTTTTCAGTAAGCGAACTGAAATCAGGCCACAGTATTTGAGTGCTAAACGTTCTATTGCCCGATGACGATCGCAAATATTCAGACTGGCAGCAAATTAATGTGTGTGTAGGCCGTGCTAATATTTGTCCTCGTTATTATATCGAGCTGATTGATCAGATCATATTGTCTCCTATTTAGACGGCCACTCATGGCTCGCTCATTTAAGGAACATTGTGCTCTGAGAATGAATCTAGTGTTTGATGTATGTTTAGGGTATTTCTATTGATACTAGATAATAATACAGAACGGTATAGATATTATCTTAATTTTATTTTTAAGATGGCTTACAGGCTAATAACATCATAATGGGTAACAAAAACGCTTTATCAAATTGCTAATAACAGGCCTCCGCAGATAAAATAACATAGTTATCAATTTGTTAAAGCCGAAAAGTTAAAGGGTTTTAGTTTTTGTCGGTTTAAGTTTTATTATTTTATGATGCTACATATTAGTTTGAGAACCAGTAGGCGGTGTATCATTTACAAAAAATGAATTGACTAAGTGCGTTCTGGCTGTGCTCGTCTTATTTTAGAATATAATGGGTGGAAAGGCCATCGTAATGAAAACTTTTATCATATAGTAGTACATGATTCTAGAAGACCAACTGTTAACATTTTTCGAAATTTATTTTGATCTGTAGGTATTGTATTTTTGTATGGAGCAGCAGATTTTTTTAAAAGACGCATATAAATTCTGTATTTGATGAAAAGGACATTCACGTGCACTGCACTAATGTTTGCATTACAAAATGGTAGAATGTACAAGGATTCCTAACATCACTGGAACCACCTTATTGTGAATACCTACGTACATTCTAAGATAATAAATGAATATTCCATTCTATTCTTTTTCTGTTATCATCAATTCGGTACATAATTTAGACCCCACAACGCAGTGAACTTTCATTGCGCTTATTCAGACAAAAACCAGCCGTTCCTTTGACCAACATATTGTATTTTTTGCATAGAACAGGTAATTTTTATAATAATTTCATGGGACCTAAATATACCGGCGGGGTGTAAATTGGTACACTTCTGTCTTACCCTTCGGGGAATAAAGGTGTGATGCTATGTTATATAATCATAATAATTTTGAACGTTTCTTTCCAGTGTTGGGTTGGCTTCGGCGCTCGGTGCAGCGCGGCTACTCGGTGGGTCAGTTCTGGTACCTGGTGGCGGCGGAGTGGTGGGGCAACTGGCTGGCCTACACGTCCGGCGCCAGCACCGACACCTGCTGCCGCGCGCCGCAGAGGCACATCGACGAGGCCATCGTGTGCGACGAGAGCTTCACCAGCAACTCTACAGGTCAGTGATGATGCGTGGAAAAGGAAAAGGATGCTGGAAAATCAAAGCGCTTCCCCAAAATAGTCTTTAGTCTGGAATTTATATGGTACAAAGTAAAACAACCTGTGTATGTTTCTCATTTACCATTTAAACATTCTGTTATACAGGGTGTTGACAACTTCAGATTTTTTATTAGCCGCGATTCGTAGTTTCAGGCCGCCAAAAAAAATAAAATAGAACCAAGTAAATCACATAGAACATCTTATGATATCCAATGTTATGTGACAGCCTAGTCAGAATATCAACTGACTAGTGTCGATCCTGATTATTCTAGAGTCGATGGGTTCCCTGCTGTGGCGCGCGGAGACGGCGTCGGTGGGCAGCGCGGGCAGCAGCAGCGGCGTCAGCAGCGCCGCCGCCGCCAGAGGGCATCGCCATCCCGGGCCCGTCGACAACAAGAGGCTGCTCGCGCCCAACCTGCTCAAGGTTAGCCATATACGTGGTTTTAAACAGATTATCGTAGGGCTCATCAGGGTTACGAAATACTTCGAGTGAAAAAATTGGGATTCATTCTATGATATCGGGATAAAACAATGAACTTAGAAGCTTTTTAGATCCATATTTATCATTTAAATATTCTTATAGGTTCAATTAACTGATTTCTTAGGTTCTTTATTTTTGTTTCTTACCGCTGCTTCGTCGAAGAACCACTAAGAGTGGGACGTCTGGCAACGCAGATTGTAAACCAAATTTCAGATAAGCGAAGACTTTTGCAATGTTTTTTGTGTCTACCGAAAAACTCCTGCGAAGGTGCTACATCATTCGATCGTTAGTACTAGGTAGATACTTGGAAATCGCTGTGACCCCTTGCGGGGACGCGGCAAGCGGGATTGGGGCGAGTCCCCTCCCCGCGGAAACCCGTCATTATTTAGGCCAACATGTGTGGGTGCAAAGGTGTATCTGTGGGAGCGCCGACGGCGTCGTGTCCTCACGACGACGCCTGTTTCCCGGCAGTATAGGTGGATGGTGGATGTTGAATGCTCTATAAACTGGTCCCATCGTCAGGTCCGCACGCTGACGGGCGAGGGCGGGCACCTGCGTCGCGACGTGACGCTGGCGCAGCACCGCGACTTCGAGCTCGTGCCCGACGCGCTGTGGCGCGCGCTCGCGCTCTGGTACGGCGGGCCCGACCCGCTGCCCAGGCAGGTCAGACTACTGCCTACTACCTTATCTGATAACATTAGCATTTAAGAGATCAATGATGTGTAGGGCAGGTCAAAATTAACAGTCAGTTTGACAGTCTTCATTTTAAGTGCCTAGCAATTTTCAACCTTGTGCTCTTACATACATAAGGTTAAAAATCGTTTGGCAATTTACATCATACTTCACTTTTATTGACTTGCTATGCCATAAGACTGTATAGTTATGACTTCCATATAGATGCTATTGTGTATTCGTGGTAGCCGAGATCGTTAAACGAGAGAGCGAGATAGCACGAGACTTGATTGGTATTAAGTTTTAGAAAACATTTTGTTCACCTTCTCACTCGCACTTTGTATCATCGCGACGACATTGAGTTTAGCTTATTAATGTTTTAGATAAAGGTTAAGTTAACTATAGCCTATAAAACAGACCATTATTATAAATATTATTATTTCATTATATAACCATTTTTTATTCATTTAAATAAAATAAATAAATAAATAAATAAATATCTTGGGACAACTCACACACGGCTATGTGATCCCAAGCTAAGCAGAGCTTGTGTTATGGTAACCAGACAACTGATACACATACCCATATAATTTATAAATACATACATATTATAGATAAATCACACCCAGACACAGAACAAACAATCATGCTCATCACACAAAGTTTGTCCTGGGTGGGAATCGAACCCACGACCTCCGGCTTAGCAGTCAGGGCCACCAACCACTAGACCAACAGGCCCGTCATTTTGTATTGTATTGTATTTGTGTTTTAGGTTATCCGTCCTCCGAATTCCGACGTCGAGTTGGAGTTATACCCCCTACATCTGAAGCTTCTACGACATGTACAGAGCACACAGAGTATGTATCATAGAATTGTATTAATTGTTTCAATAGCTAAGACAACAGCCAGTTTAGTTATAGGGTATCTCAAAAAAAGAAAGAAAAATACTTTACGAACTGTGTGTTACAGACCGATTTTTCTCAAGATTTCTGCAACGTAGGAATTCGAATTTTAACTCAATGTTCGACCTTTATAAAGCACACATACATCGGCATATAAAAAATCAAAAATATATTTTTAATGTTCATTCGGAAAGTCAATTTAATACTTTGAAAAACATAAGTTTTTTATAATATAAACAGTTGGTTACTACAGTAATAACGGAGCTTCAGCGGTCGTTCTATAGATTGTTCAGTTCGATATGGTTCCGTCTTGTTCTTGGTCGGTTTTTTTTTAAGTAGCGGTAGATTCCATGTTACTAAAGGTGTTTCTCCGCAGGGCTAGCCCCGCTGGGCGGCGGGCCCGGCCTGTACAGCGCGGTGTCTGCGCCGGCGCCGCCCGACCGCCAGCTCGCCTACACCGCCGCCTTCTCGCGACTCGCCACCGTGCGACAGGTATCTAGCCTTATTATTCTTAGCTAATTTAACAATATTCCAAATATACAAAAATAATCCCAGCTTTTTGTTTTCCTACTGCAATATAAAAGCCTCATCATAAATAGAGGAAGCACGAAAATTGATCACCACGCTTGCTCAAAGCGGATTGGCAATTTTAGATTTATATTAACAAGACACCGACTTACATAATGTATTAAAAACAAACAAACCATCACGCTTGTAGACCCCGAAGGATTAGGCAGAGGTGTACCAATGTACACCTACAGTTCGCCGGTATGTTTAGGTCTCATGTAATAAGGGGTGAGCCTATTGCTATTAATCAAATCCTAACCCCGAGCTGCTTCTGAGAATTTCATAAAAAACCCAATAACATTTTTTGCTCAACCAGAGAATCGAACCATAAGATAATAAGACATTAATTATACATACAAGTGAAATGATAGTAATTTATTCATGATCTCCGAATTTTGATTATTCTTGAGCTATACCTATTTCTGTAAAAAATGTAATAATCTTTTAAAACAGGTCTCCTATCTTTATATTGCTGTGCCCTACAGGGTCCATAATGATCATAATGGTCATATGGAAAAGCAATAAAGATATTGAGTATAACCCTATCTAACTACCTCCATCCCGTGGTGTAGGTGTGCGAGTTCCTGTGCGCGGCTCTGGGGCTGGCCCGCGAGGACGTGCGCGTGTGGCTGGTGGGCAACACGGCCGTGCTGCTGGACGACGAGCGGCCCACGCTGCACGAGCTGGGGCTGGACGAGCGCGCGAGGTTGCTGCTCGAGGTGCGCAACCCTGACCTCACCTGGCCAGAGGAGATCGGGGCGCTCAGGTAACTAACATACCCTAGATAGAACTGGGTACTTGACACCACTAACCAATAATTTCAAGTCACAACTTCTCAAAAATAGCACTTCATTTTACCCATAAAAACCGATTACTTTTCAATTTATTGTAAAATTAGATTTTTACTTACTTTAAAATCAATAAATAGTTAGTCAATTGAGTACGCCACGTAGTGACGTCACAGCGTGCTGTTGCCATACAAAATCTATGGGAGAATCGCGTTTTGACAGTTCATCAAAAGTATGTCAACTGTTGGTGGACATTGCCCAATACGCTGCTGATTTCTTTTACACAATCCTACTAATATTATAAATGAGAAAGTTTGTGAGGATGTTTGTTACTCTTTCACGCTTAAACGGCTGAATGGATCTGGATGAAATTTGGCACTGAGATAACCTAACATATAAAATTTTCAATCATATAAAGCAAAGTATTGAACGAAACGATGCCAGAATTCATGGAATTGTCATTACGAGTATGTTGCGTAGTCAAAATGTTACACAAAAAAGTCTATCTTCAGTTGCGCTATCACACTATTTTCCAGGTTCGGAACATTACTGTTGGAACTAATCAGTCAGCTGGGGATAATCGTGCCAAAATTGCAATGACATGCTTATCAAAAGGAAACAATATTATTTTCCTACACAGTTCCCCGAATTATTATATGCATATATTTAAATTATTTCACGTCTAATTAGTAAGAGTGATCATGGTGGTTCGAATAGGTATTATATTCTATCACATATATGGCAATCTACTCTTTGAGGTGTTATACTTATTGTGTTATATTTGCTAATGGGGCCTTTTCACGTCTTTTTTATAAATTTAAGAGTGATATCACTGTTTATGTAAGATAGGAGGTGGAGAATGGTTTGTGACTCGTCTCAAATTCCATCTTCTTGCATCTTCTTGTATTCATTCAGCTTGTAAAAATCACAATAGTGAAATTGTCGTGTTTGTCCGTGGTCAGTATGAGCAGTGGATCAAGCCGAGCCACAGAGCGTCGCGAGACACTCATAGCGCCCAACCTGCCGGGCGCCACGGGGCTGCACAACCTGGGCAACACCTGCTTCATGAACGCTGCCTTACAGTCTGTGAGTATCTGTAGTGACTTTATAAATTAATCTTCTTTTCCTGTACCTTCTTCTACAGGAAAAATTTTTAACCAGTGCGTAAATTTTGCCATAATAAACTTCAACACGTTTTATTAAACACGTATATTTTATTTTGATATGTCTTAGTACTAAAAAAAAAAGTTATCGCTTACGAAACATGTTTACTTAAAAACCATATTTCATTGTCACTCGGCGCTAGCGCATTCCCCACCCCCTCACCCCAGCCATGCGCCCGGGCGGCGGCGGGGGCCGCGAGTTTTCATTGATAGTATGGCGAATAGATTATGTCCTGGATGTTTTGCTTATTTCAAACTCGGATAAGGATGAAATTTTTTAATTTTTTTTTTTTAACTAAACACGGAAATGTGTTCTATTACTGAAACTGAACTACCAAAAAAAATTTACGCACTGGTTAAAAACTTATCCTGTATAGCTTGTTCGTCTATTTTATGTGTAGTAAAAAAAAAAAAAAACTATAAATGAACTAGTTTTAGCCCGGGATTTCGTTCCCGTGGAAGTTGAAGACCTCTATTAATTCGGTCCTCTCGCAAAATTCGTTTTTAGCTGATGTTTTTTTACTTATAAATTATAGGTTAGGTAGGTTTCGTGTTAAATTGATGAGAGAATGAAAATGTGACCTTCATTTTTATATTTTGATGATAACTTATTAAATATTGTGGTTTCCCTAGGTATGGAACACGGGTCCTCTGACGAGGTACTTCAACTCCGGCATGCACCTGTACGAGGTGAACACGGCCAACCCGCTCGGTACCAAAGGAGTGTTAGCGTTAAGATACGGGGAATTGTGTAAAGAGGTATTTATTCAATTTTTTCTATGTATGTTTTTGATTGCTTCTCCATTAAAAACCTCCATATCCCGTTACTTATGGTTTACCTATAAAAAAATGTTGTTGTGTGATACTCAGTTCAAAATAGAGAATTCATGGTGTTCGTTTAAGAATAGATGTCCCTTACACCCTGTATACTTTTCGGGTTTATAATATTAAAAAATACACCATCACGCCTGTATTCCCCGAAGGGTTAGGCAGAGGTGTGTGTTTATAATATTAGTGTGAGAGTATAGTCAACATCCCCGTTCGCAGGTGTGGTCGTGCTCTGCGCGGTCGGTGGCGCCGCTGCGCGTGCGCTGGTGCGTGTCGCGCTGGGCGCGCGCGCTGGCGGGCGGCGGCCAGCACGACGCGCAGGAGCTGCTGGCCTGGCTGCTGGACGCGCTGCACGAGGACCTCAACCGCGCGCGGCCCCAGGCACAGCCCGCCATCGCGCACGCCGACGACTCGGGCGGCCGCCCCGACCAGGTGACTGTCCTACAGGCTTGCTCAGTTTTTGGCGATTTCTATAATTTCTAGGACTCATTCCTTTAATGATCCCATTAAATCTTGATACTACATGAAATAGGCTCGATTGGTGTAAAATAAATTATATTCTAGCATATTTTCCAAAATCTGTGGTCTGCTCGAGTATACAATTCAGAATATCTTACAACGTCATGGATGATCTCCTAATAACGATTTTCTATAAATATAACGATTAAAATACCAGTGCTTACTGCTCTATCTGAAAAATCCACCCTGTATAATTAAGCAACATACAACTATGACAATATTATAATATTTATCACACCTATGCTGAAGAAGAAGTCTGACAACCAGTCTAACCAAGAAGTATCGTATTGTCCAGTAACATGGTTATGGATGTCAGATAAGCAGTCGCTCCACGGCTCCATGTAAAAACACTGATATTCAGCTGCATCCGATGAGATTAAAAAAAGCCAACCCCAACATAATTGGGGAAAGACTTGGCAAATGATGATATTACATCTATATTAAATAACAATGTCAATAAAATCAATAAATAAATGACCACAAAATTAAAATGTTCATAAAATAATGTTCTCTGTTGCAGGTGGTGGCAGCAGAGGCGTGGGCCATGCACACGGCGCGCAACGCGTCCATCATGACGGAGCTGTTCTACGGGCAGCTGAAGTCCAAGGTGGTGTGCGACGCCTGCGGCCGCGACTCCGTGCGCTTCGACGCCTTCAACATGCTCAGCCTGCCGCTGCCCATGGAGTCCTACGTGTGCTGCGAGCTCAGGGGTACGTACACAAGAGCTCAGTTTACGCCACGCGGACTGTAACCAGTTGATGATGCTGTCTGTATATTAATTATACCTCAAAAGCATTACCACAATCAACTCATGGACGATTTTTGTAAAACTATTTTAAGTCACTGTTATGATCATGCTGTCTCTTTCACTTAAAGGTATATTGTTGCGAAAGAATGACTTTATTACAATATTTGAAAAATTCATCTTAAAAAATATGATACCAATGAATAATGCGAGCCGAGCCGAGAAAGACGTCCTTTCTTTAGAAAAGAAAACATGAGAATACATATATATTCGATTTAACGAGAATAAGCTAACATTTACTCGACAAATGTAATCATGGCTTATAATATGGCATTATGTGTGAAGAATGCAGTATGTATATCGGTATATTACCCACAGTGATGCTGCTAGACGGGTCGGTGCCCATCAAGTACGGAGTGAGGGTGAACTCGGAGGGAACGTATCTAGATCTCAAGAAGAAGCTGTCGGAGCTGTGCGGACTTGCGCCTGAGTCGTGAGTGTACTTTATTATTAGTTGACACCATAGCGATAAAGTGTTATTACTTAACGATAATTATTGTATCTTTACGATGTTGAATTTTTCTCTGAATCCTCTACAGATTTTTTTTAGACACATTTCAATTCAATATCTAGAAATTGTATAACTTAGTTAAGGGACTGTTGATTTAATCGGAAACATTTATTTATTATTTCATAGTGTAGGATCTCCAACAAAATATATAAACAAATAATGACATAAAAACAATATTACAAAAGTATTATGTAGGTGTACTCCTTCACTTATAGGAGACCACAAATTGAACACTCAATAATGAACACTAACGGGTCGACATAAAGTGCTAAATATTTCTCTACCTCCCAGGATGTTGATAGTGGAGCTGTCGGGCGCGACGATCGGGCGCGTGTTCGAGGACGGCGCGAAGATCGCGGCGGCGTCCGCCACCGAGCTGTACGCGTACGAGACGCCGCCCGACGACGCCGACACCGACACCAGCGACTGTGACGACTACACGCACGAAACTAACGGTATGCACATACCAACTACGAGCTTTTGCCCAAGATTTTGTTCTCATGAATTGCTTTATAAGTCCCAAATTATTTTGAAATAGAATATAGCCTATTATAGAGTAGGTTTCTATAGGTGGAAGAACTTTTAAAATTGGAGGTTAAGGAGTTTTTGAGTTTTACTGCTCTTTGTGAGGGAGCTCGTTCGGGGAAGTATAACCACCATAAATATTTCTGCTGCAAAGCAGCGTTGCTGTGTTCCGGTTTGAAGGTGGTACCGGTGTAATTACAGGCACATGAGACATTTCAAGTTTGTCTCTGGGATGACAACGCATTTGCAAGGCGTCTGGTATTGCAGATATGTATAGGCAGAAGTGACCACTTAACTTTAGGTGGGCCGTCGGCTTGTTTGCCATCCAATGCTGTTTATAAATGTATGGAGTCCGTTCCCCTCGTATTGTAAGGCCGCTTTACCACGTATCCTGTTGAGTGTCATCCCCCTCCCGCAGGCTGGTGCTCGGAGGCGCAGCAGTGGGCGGAGGTGAGTGTGGGCGGCGCCAATACTTCCTCACTCTGCATGCCAGCACTCTTCTGCTTCAAGGTTAGCTACGCGCACACCACCATACACACCCACACACCCACACGCCCCACACCTACACACCCACACCTACCCACAGACGGAAAATATTCATGTAACGCTTTCTGATGCATTTTCCATGAAAATAAAGTTCCGAATATTAAAGTCTTTGTAAAGGAACTCATCCTACTTTTGCCAGTCTCATCTAAGAGTGCTGTGTTTTATATTGTAGGTCAGAGTTGGGGTAACTATACGTAATAATTATAATAGTGTTCTTGAGTAATCCCACTTTCAGAAGTATTTTGCCTATTTTTATTTATTTGTCTCTAAAGAACTAACGTATACAGGAGCTGTTGATAAATCTAAGAAATAACAAAAAAAAAACCGATAAAGGCAAGTATTCCAGATTTCCATAATCGGCGAAAGCCATTTACCATTAGATGGATCGCCTTCAATTCTACTTTGTTACCAAAAAGCATAAAGAAAATAGTTTAAGTAAAATTACATCAATACATATTATATTATATCTATCAATGGCGTTTGCATCAGAAAGCTGTAAATGAACCAGAAACAAATAAGACACTGCCGTAGCGACTCATTCAAATTGTCTGTCTATAATATAAAAACGTTTTCGGCTGCACATGGGCTCAATGGGTTCTCTAAATTAACGAAACCCTTTAAAAAATATATAACTTTATTAAAGTTACTCGTAATAGAGGGGGTTGTTAAAATTATCACAATTTTGTGATAATTTTAACAACCCATTTAGATTTTTAGAAAAATCAAATCATAAAGTTGATCTAGATATTTTTTATGCAGGCTGACTTTTAATTGACTCGTACTTTTTCAGAAGGAACTTATGTTAGTTTATTTTAATTTGAAATTATACAACGAACAGCTAATTATACACAACAAGAAAGTAAGGACATATCGTACGACTTATATATGTAAACAATAATGTTGTCTACAACGCTGTTCTCAAATAAGCTGTAGAATACATAAAGGCAGATGTAATCATTGAATTATGAATACGATTTTATTTACTAAAAATACGTCTGAAAACCCTCTAAAAAATTACAGGTCTGCACATTAAAAGTCTGCCCGTATAATTTGTATCTTTGGCAATATTTCCATAATATGAAAGACAGGTGCACCTTTTTATAACTTAGTCCAGTTAGATTTATATATCAAAAATTATAATTACTCTAACTTTGACAGTGAAAACGTTTTTACTTCCCGTTCGGTGATGGCATGTAAGTGTAAGTGAAATATTCAACTACCTTACAGAACATAACACATGTAAATAAGAACATAATGACGTCATAATGTAAAGTGCTGACTAACTTCACTGTGTACATATTTTGGTGTTATTTCTTTTGAGTGCCAACTAAACGTAACGGTATTGCTATTTCTTTCTAACTAATGTAGCGAGAAAGGGACGGTGTTAGTTTGGAACGGTCAAATTAAGTTTTACACATGAAAAAAAACTTACTTAGTTCAAAATAGTCTTTTTTTTATTACTTCTAGATAAGTTTTGCGTAACTTATCTGATGGTTAATTTGTAACATCTGTCAACAACTGTTTTTTATCTGATAGATACTCGATAGTGCCAATCCAAAGACTTATTAACTTTTAACGTATTCAGTTAAACATTATTTGATGGTTCCCAATAATTTCCTTCTTTTTCTATCTTCATCAGCGTGTAAGAAATAGCAATAGTATGACGTTAGTTGGTGCCCAATAGAATGCGAGCCGTTGTTCGTTTGTTTGTGTTGAGAATAGCAAGTCGTGACGGAGTGTTGACGCGAACAGGTAACAGATGACACTAGATACTGCACTGTAAAGCCATTCTAGATTTTTTATCATATTTTTTTTTTGTTTAACTTAGAAAGTGGTGTTTTACCATCATTTTGATGGTCATTAATGTAGCTGTAGACATATTTGCAAGGTATTAATTCAAAAAAATTAATTGTATACCTGAAGATAAACGATATAATTTGACTATCGTTTTTTTTTCCGCTATGTTTTAGACTGCAATCAGTTTAATATTACCACGAAACGAAATTCATCCATAGTGCGTGTTAACCATAATTATTTGCTATTTGTACCGTTTTTTAGAAGAATCATTATCATTTTCTAAAAGCTGTATGATTGGTTAGCTGTATGTTTGGTAGAAATAACAACAGCCAATCAAAGCATTTGTCATAAGATATGAAAATAGAATCGCTGGCTTTCAGAATTTGTCTGTCAGTTAGGTATTAACTAAATGTTCCGTGTTTGTGTCTATATGAATATAAAATGTTTGGTAGAGGTTACTTTTGTACAAATTTGCTTCCATATTATTTTAGATTTTTTGTTGTAGCTGGCAGTCCCTAATAAGCCTTTGCTTTAAGTTCAAAAGTGCAGATTATAAAATTTCAGATAAAAAAATACAATCCACAAAAACATGGTGGACTTATAAATGGTTTACCAATATTGTCCTGATTACCTTTCATCATAACATACCGTGTTACAGCAATTTGGACGAAAATAATTTGTTGAACCAAAATAGCTCGAGTTGAATCTAAAATTGGCAAATCACTTCTAGTCACCTTGCAAGGTTGGTTCAGTCCAAAGGCTAGGCTAACACCCACAATCTACATTATAATCGAACAACGGTTTCAGCGCTCGAGATCGGAAATTCTTATGTCCCAGAGTCCACCAACCACGTTCTACAACCACGCGGTGTTCACGGACAACGACTACCGCAGCAGTACCCTCCCCAAGGACATCGGGAAGGAGAACGGGAGTAGTTCCCCGACCCTGAGCGTGAGGTCGCTGAACCTGAAGCCGTCGAGCCCGCACCTGCCCAAGGTGAAGTTCGGCTCGTCGCCCTCCAACATGTGCAAGATGAACGACAGTAAGGATGTGCCGGTCGGCAAGATACAGTACCTCGTGGCGGTTCATAGGTGAGTTGGTGATGTGGTGTTGTAGTTCTTGTGTAAATGGTAGTATGAATATGTATTTAAGGCATTTAACTAACTTAGTTCGATATTTAATTTTTGATAAAATTATGTTGTGTTACAACTTTTATCACATAATTTTAGTTTTATAGTTACTAGCTCTTCTAGTGGTTACGCGGGGAATATTATTGTAAAAACCATTCTTTTTTAGAACTAATCTGTAATTTTTCGTAGCTCTGTGCTATTTGAAGCATTTGAACGCCACGTAAAAAAAAATATGTCAGCGCCAAGCTATGAATTTTACCTACAAAAGTTACATATAAAGGATTGTCATGGGATCGTGACCGTGGCGTGCTGGTGCTAGACACTTTTTGGTTTGTCGTTTATACATGACAGTGGCGGTTAAAAGGTTAAATAAGAATTACTGTGCCAGGGTAAATTAAGCACGCTTCTCTCTACATCATCATTTTCTTATTCGTGACCAGGAAACAGTGTCGTTCGGACGCGTACTTCCTGCCGTGGCAGCGCAGCCGCTCGTCGGTGTTCGGCGTGCCCGTGCTGGTGGGCGTGCGGGACGCGCTGTCGGGGCGCCAGCTGTACGCGCGCGTGTGGGCGCAGGTCGCGCGCCTGCTCAGCGCGCGCCCGCCCAGCCACGACCAGCACAACCACGCCACCGACTGGTGAGTCACCGTGCGTCATCCGCGACGGATGGGGCGCGGATGAGGCTTCCTACTATTTTTGACGGCGGACGATCCGCGCCATTTTGCGGTGTTCTTTAATTTTTAAAAGCAGATTTGGTCGTTGATTTCTTGGATGACCGTCTAAATATTTGTCTACTGAAAAACAGAATGGCAACATGTAAAATTCATTTAGTTCATTAAGTTTTGTGTAACTTCGTAAAGTATATCTTGTGGCTCAGGTGCTTATGTTATTAAATCCGAAGATTTTTTCGAACGTCTACATATTGACTTGCTTACATTTACGAAATTATAGGTGTATACTTATTTGAAGCTGTGTCTGGCGTCGTTTTTAAAACACAATCCCCCCCCCCCCAGTGACGACAGCCTAGGCTACGAGTTCCCATTCCTGCTGCGTGTGGTGCGAGCGCGAGGGGCGTGGTGTGCTCGCTGTGCGTGGCCGGCGCTGTGCCGCGGCTGTGCGCTACCTTCTGACGACACGCCACTGCTCTTTGACACCAGTGAGTACCATATTATACCGAATGGAAACAGATTATTTATACACACCAAACTTACATGGTTTTCTCATCATTGAGATAGTTTTTTTTTAATTCTGAACCGCACCTGTGAACAATCATGTTTCGGATATGTTAAAACATGAAATTCCTACGTTTTTGGGTTTCTATTGCGATACATAACATGTTATTATAATCAGTAATTTATCATACTAAAATAAAAGTCGTTTTCCAGCAATAATTTTTGTTCAATGTTACTTAGTTTGAAGGGCAGTATGCCCACTTAAAAGCTGTGTTATGTGTCTTTTTACACCCATTATAACATTATTTTATACCCTGAGTGATAATTTTGGTAATAACCCTACAGGTAAGCGTCGGCGGCCGCGCAAGCGCTCGAGCGTGGCTCCCTCCTCCCTGGACGGCGACGTGCCCAACACCAACTCCCCCATCGCCAAGAACAAGCTCAACCGACACGCCTCCACACGGCTCTCCACCGATATATCTGTGAGTACAACATATTTCACTTCATTAACATCAATTGGCTCGTCATTTTTATTAGGTATTTAATTATTAAATTCTAAAGTAACAGGTTTCATAGTCAAAGTCTAACTCAAAGTATTTATTAATGCGATTTTTGGTGTTACAACAGGTCTTACAGAATTATAGTATCTCAAAAATCTACCCTAAGGGCGGACATGTCTTATTAGTAGCATAATTATAAAAAATCAAAAATTAAAATATTTCAAAAGTACTTATAGAAATAGAAATATCAATTAAAACACAATGTAGCAAGTTCACATAAAAGGATTATTTATCTGAATTTTTCAATAATTAATTCTTCAATGGTATAGTAGCATTTGTCTATTAAGAATTTATTTAATTTTCACTTAAATTGTGTCAAGTTTAAATACTCATGTGTATTTAATAAATTTCCACTGCCGACTTATTAATAGGAATAGTCAGATCTTGAAACACGCTTGACACTACAAATATTCAACAAAATTGACAAATATCATTCTATCCCTACCAACTTCAAATGATCGGCAGAAAAAGAACGATATGTTAACACGTTTTGAACCAAAGTAAAGTATTTTTTTTAGCGTAAACGGGTCTCAATGTTCTCGTAATTAATTGATCGTTGTTAGTGTTTTTTTAACTAATTAGTTATTGTTTGTGTTCTTGTGTGTAGGGTGAGACGGAGTGCGGGTCGATGCGTGCGCTGGAGCTGGGCTCGCTGCTGGCGGGCGCGCGACGCGGCGGCGTGCTGCTGGCCATCGACTGGGACCCCACCGCACTGCATCTGCGCTACCAGTCCACCAGGGAGAAGGTAGGGGGCATATCTATACCTATAGTTCTATAGAGAGCGAGATAATATTGAAAGTGATTGCAAGAAAAAACTGCGATTTAGCTGAATGACATTAGGGACCACTTGCCTTTAGTCGAGTTTAGGTTTAATAAAATCTAAAGATTTTACTTTTTAAATCGTGGTAGATGGTAGTTTAATTTTGACATTTATTTAAATCGAGGTTTAAGCAAATTGATGATGTGCAAGACGCTAAACGCAATTTATGATTATTATTCATTTATGATGATTGTATGATTTTATTTTATTATATTATTTTCATCCTTGTGTAATGCGTCACATAAAAGTGCAGTTAAACGGCCCGTAATAACGCGAGCTACGCCAGGCTCGGCGCTCACTGTGGCGTGACACGCGCCGTGTACACAGCCACGTCCGGCCCGCCTCGGCGGGGATCGGCTCGCCTGGAGCGATCCGTCGCGTGTCGGGTTTTTGACACAGATCAAAGGCGCGCGCGGCCAGCGCGGCGCGGTGTTAATACGCGCCGTGTACACGAGTAGGCTCACGTCTGGATTAAGCCGAGCCGCACCTGCACAGACGGTGCGGCTCGCGTTACCACGGGCTGTTAACCGCACCTTAATATGGACTTCCCCTTCCCTAGGCATGGGCGGAGCACTGGTCGGTGGGCGCGTGCCGGGCGGAGGCGGCGCGTGCAGTAGACCTGGCGAGCTGCCTGCGCGCCTTCACGAGCTGCGAGCGCCTGGAGCAGCGCTACCACTGCGCGCACTGCCGCTCTGCGCAGCCCGCCACCAAGAAGCTGCAGATCTGGAGCCTGCCGCCCATACTCGTGCGTACACTGCTGCATTACCTACTTACCTTCACCAGCTGCGAGCGCCTGGAGCAGCGCTACCACTGCGCGCACTGCCGCTCTGCGCAGCCCGCCACCAAGAAGCTGCAGATCTGGAGCCTGCCGCCCATACTCGTGCGTACACTGCTGCATTACCTCCTTACCTTCACCAGCTGCGAGCGCCTGGAGCAGCGCTACCACTGCGCGCACTGCCGCTCTGCGCAGCCCGCCACCAAGAAGCTGCAGATCTGGAGCCTGCCGCCCATACTCGTGCGTACACTGCTGCATTACCTACTTACCTTCACCAGCTGCGAGCGCCTGGAGCAGCGCTACCACTGCGCGCACTGCCGCTCTGCGCAGCCCGCCACCAAGAAGCTGCAGATCTGGAGCCTGCCGCCCATACTCGTGCGTACACTGCTGCATTACCTACTTACCTTCACCAGCTGCGAGCGCCTGGAGCAGCGCTACCACTGCGCGCACTGCCGCTCTGCGCAGCCCGCCACCAAGAAGCTGCAGATCTGGAGCCTGCCGCCCATACTCGTGCGTACACTGCTGCATTACCTACTTACCTTCACCAGCTGCGAGCGCCTGGAGCAGCGCTACCACTGCGCGCACTGCCGCTCTGCGCAGCCCGCCACCAAGAAGCTGCAGATCTGGAGCCTGCCGCCCATACTCGTGCGTACACTGCTGCATTACCTACTTACCTTCACCAGCTGCGAGCGCCTGGAGCAGCGCTACCACTGCGCGCACTGCCGCTCTGCGCAGCCCGCCACCAAGAAGCTGCAGATCTGGAGCCTGCCGCCCATACTCGTGCGTACACTGCTGCATTACCTACTTACCTTCACCAGCTGCGAGCGCCTGGAGCAGCGCTACCACTGCGCGCACTGCCGCTCTGCGCAGCCCGCCACCAAGAAGCTGCAGATCTGGAGCCTGCCGCCCATACTCGTGCGTACACTGCTGCATTACCTACTTACCTTCACCAGCTGCGAGCGCCTGGAGCAGCGCTACCACTGCGCGCACTGCCGCTCTGCGCAGCCCGCCACCAAGAAGCTGCAGATCTGGAGCCTGCCGCCCATACTCGTGCGTACACTGCTGCAACAACTTTGTTTGACGTCACCTTTTCAGGGTTGAATCTCATAGGACGCACCGTCCAAAAACATTGTCGCGCGTATTAATGGTCGCGGTACACCATGTGGTAACTTTCATCTCTGCAGGAATATCCTTTAAACGTCTATGGCATGCCAGGATCTTCTCCAAAAAACGTGGTCATCCTAACATAATTACCTATCACTGGTAGGGTTTAAAAAATGTATAAGACTCACGAGAAAGGTAATGGTATTATAGGTGGTGGTATTTTTATCAAAACTCATTAAAATTTACTCTTGCAGTACGTCTGACGTATTTTGACGAGTCTAAAGTTAGCCGTTTGACTGAGCAATGAATCTTTTAGGAACAAAATTGTCTACTGCGAAGCTAATCGGCTAACTTCGTACTCGCCAAATACGTCGGCCGTACTGTACATAATTATAAACTAATTCTTCTATATCCCCCACAGATAGTTCACCTCAAACGTTTCCAATACGTGAACAACAAATGGATAAAGTCACAGAAGGTGGTGAACTTCCCGTTCCAAGACTTCGACCCCACAGCCTACCTGGCGTCAGTACCACAGGAGACCATCCTGAGGCACAATGAGATACTCAACTCTAAGCGGAGATCGTCCGTGTTCGTGGAGGACACCATCTCGGAGTCGGACAGTGAAGACGACGAGAATGCTCAACCCAAAGCCCAGACCAAGCCTAAGGTTGAGAGGAAGCGGAAAGGGTCTATTGAGGTAAACATTACGTGTTATTTACACATACATACATACATAAACTCACGCCTTTTTCCCATGGGGGTAGGCAGAAACCACAGAACGCCACCTGCTACGATCCTTACATACTACTTTCGCCTCGTCCACATTCATACATCTGGTCATACAAGCACGCCGGTTACGAGTACTGCACACCCGACCTTTCTGAAGAACCTCACCAATAAGGTCAGGGTAGGTCTTTCTAGGGCGTCCCCTCCCGGCGTACACGTTCGTTCGTTCGTTCGGCGTACGTGTTATTTTACCGTCTTAATTTAGTTTATAAAGGACTTCTAGTCGGGAACACGGGTCCCAATGTTTTCGGAGAATAGTCTTACTCGTAGTATGTGATTCAATTGAGTAGATGACACAATTAAACATTTATGCCAAGACACACTTTCATTTAAAAAAAAAAACACTTTAATTTAGCCCTTAAAACCTGGTGGATTTTTAAATTACTGCAACATTCGATTTTTAGTTCCTTTGAAATTAGTAAATAGTTAATGAATTGAGATGACAAAAAGTGACGTCATAGTCTTGTATTGTCGTACAAAATCTATGGAGGAATCGCGTTTTGACAGCTCATAAAAAGTACGTCAATTGATTAGTGGTGTCATTTTCCCTATTAAATATTTATTTACCTATTTTGTTTTTCTTTTTTTTTATTGTATAAACTGCCGGTATTTTTTATATTAACAATTAACTACATTATTAATTTGCGGTGCATGTGCGTCAATTCTAGACGTAAATACATTTGTGTTTCTCTTTCCACTCTTCTAGGTGAGAGGGAGAGAGAGGCTAGAGTCGACGAGTTTGGTGACAACGCCGGTGACGGATGATAACCTGATAGATTATCATCAGCACCACCTACTGAAGGATCAGGACCCGTTCGATCTAAAGTACAGGCTGTATGCCGTTGTGGTGAGTTTATTGTGATTGTTACTAAATATTTTGTTTGGACTGTTTTGTTGGTCTAATGGGCCTGAAGTAATTTTGTGCCTGGCGTGAGTAAAGTGTATTTTGATGCTTTGCAATGATGTTTATATTATTGACCAACTGTAAGGACCAAGAGAGGGCTTCTCGCGGTAGTGTCTATTCGTGCAAACGTCCGCTCGCGCATTTAAATTTTGGCCTTTCACATAAAAGGACTCGCGTAAGTGTCTTTCGTGGAAATGTCTTTCGCTTTCCCTTCCATTCAGAAGTTAATTTACTTTTGTTGCTGACTGTACAACACATATATTTTCTACCTAAACTGTAAAGATCAGTATTTGCTGCGAGTACTCATTTTAGATCTTATCACTCTCAATCTCTCTGGCCCTTGAGGCGGTTTGGAAACTGTAGGTCTAACACTAGGGGTCGTTAGGCCTTACTGCCCACACGATAAAGAGGAAGAAGACTCGCAAACCCTGAATTTTCAAAGTATTTGCGGGTAACCTTGAGGTCTCCTCCCCAGTCTCACTCGGGGCAGCTGTCGGGCGGGCACTACGTGGCGTACTGCCGCAACCCGTCGGGCGCGTGGCTGTGCTACAACGACTCCATGTGCCGCGAGCTGGCGCCCGCGCCCGCGCCGCCCATCGACCCCGCCGCCGCATACCTGCTGTTCTATGAGCGGCAGGGGCTCGACTACGAGAGGTAAGCTTGTTATATGTTTGGGGGAACACCTTCAAAAGGCTCCCGGTCTTTGGGGATAGGCCTAGGGACTGTGGGATTCTAACCTCGCTAGAACCATCCCGGTGGAAACCATCAGCAGATGGAGAGGGTTCCGTTTCCTCTGTATAGATGAGAGGTAACCTACATGCTCATTTATTTCAAACTCCGTTGTGTAGCTGGCACGATGGTCTTTTAGATTCGGGTGGCTTAAAACATTGTCACTTTCATAGTAGCGTTGGTGGCAGCACATAGGTAATTTTGGCTGCATTTTTTGGGGCATTTAGAAGTCCTTGAATCGCCTGAGAATGCAAGTCATCATCGTGAGCCTGCAAAAGTCCACTGTTGGACATAAATAGGCCTTACCACTTGCATGCCACTCGACAACTCTCAACCAGTTGCTACCAGCTACGGGGAAGATCGTCGCTCCACAGATCCTGAGGGCGTTCCACCTTATGCTTGCCGATTTGTGGTCTCTCTACCCACGGTAGTAAGGAGGTGTCATTCCAACCTCACAAACTAGAGGTGTAGATGTGGAGCCGACTCACAAACCATGTTCCACCTCCTATTCCAAACTTAACCCGTTGGACTTTGTACCACCTGCCTAATTTTCTTCCTTTCTAATCCGCTCTGAATCTCCAGGTACCTCCCGGACATAGCCGGCAAAGAGCCAGTGGTGCGAGACGCGGAGGTGCTGGACCCCGACGAGAACGACCTCAAGAAGATGTGCTCCATCATGTAGACACTGTGATAACTAGCGAAGGTTGGTCACACCAGGCTAGTCAGGACAGTTGGCGGGATTCGGTTTATTTGGTGACGCGAGTGTAAAGAATTGACATCATTGTACGTACAGCCAAACGTATATCAGTAGTGACAATGAACTACAAAAACCGCCCTTATTGTTACGAGATAAAGGTGCTGTCAAAACGATGAAATGGACGTGCGGTTGTCTGTACTACTCCATTATACGTCCAGTGTTATTGAGCTTGCATTTAGACCGCTGTGTGTTTCATTTAACCTAAAAATGGTGCGCTTGTGTATCTACTTATTTGCCGACCTTACGCTCAGTGTCCAGATACATTATATGCGGTCACGAACGCTCAAGGGAATATGCACCTAATTGGAAGAAGCAAGGATCTATATTCTATTGCTCTCAAAGTGCGTCGCGTCGCCAAAGTGCCGATTGCAAGTAGATAAAATGCAGTTATGAATATTATGGCCCGAACATTCTGTGTATAGTTTTGAAAATCTAAAATATTATGATAAAGGAAATAGTACGATTATTGTGAAATATGATGTGGTCTGTCTCAATATATGTATTACAGACAATACAACTGCGGTGGGACCACAGAGAAACGCTCAAATTTTAATTATTTTACTATATTTGAGTAACATTACTCAATAATCATTCATTTATGAATTTTAATAATCAATTATTATAATGAAAGGTTATTTCAAATGTATTAAGTACACACCAAGATGGCGCTATTTAGAACGAAAGAAAGAGATAGTGCGATATGACAACATAGCGTTAGAAAGAGACCTTACGTCACTCGGTGACATCATCAAATAATATCTATACATCTTATAGACGGCTATAACCAATACCAAAACTTATACACACAAATTAAATAAATCCATTAATATATTGAAAATAATCGTGAAACATACATTTTCTTTTTGTAATAGTTTATGTGAATTATGATGTTGATTTTGTATGAGGAGTATTTGCCATGATATCGCAGGAAGGTTCGCTGAGGAACTAGATGTATAGATACATTTACTTCACTGCTAACTATACAAATTTTGTTAAACCACAGAGTAATAGTCAATGGAGTGCTAACTATACTTTTGGTAATTTATCAAAAGGTTTAATATATCGCCAAGATATGTAGAAACCTAAATGAAATAGCAGTCGTTACACAGTATACGTATAAGGCACACTTTCACCAAAATCACTAAATACGTTTAGTGTCTAAACGTATTTAGAACATCATTGCATCCCTGTCACATTGTTAGAAGGTGACAGAGAAAGAATGATAATAAAACATGTTTAGTTATTTGTGGTGGGTCTAAGTCTTGATATTTTTCGATGAGTCATGTATGCTTTTTAATACAACTTACATATAAAAAAGCTCTTTAAAACGGATTCTGTTTTCATATTTACAAGTACACGTGACGTTTGCCTGAACGGTCAGTAGATAGTGAAGTATCTGTATTCCTATACAATCTGTGTTCCCAGCTCGAGGTAATGTTACAGTGTTTTGTTAGTTATTATGATTGCGTAGTTGTAATGCATTCCTATTGTTGGTTCAGTCTAGGCGTTGGAGCAACATACGGGTCTGTGTATGGTTCGAAGCTTTATAGCTAATGTGGAGGGGCACTTAGCAACATTACGTTATTTTATTTGTTCATAAGTGCCAAGAGTTGGCAAAGGAAAGCTGCAAACCACATGAAAAGGCGGCAATTTAAAAGCGACTTTATTGGAAGCTAGTTAAGACAGACAATGAACTGAATAACAAAGATAAAAAAGAAATAAATAAATAAATATCAATGGAAAATGAAACAGTATCAAATTATTTCGACGTTTTCTGTCGCGATATTTTGAAGTGTCTGCCATTTTGTGTGGATAACTTTCATTGGCTGGACTCTACGATCGTAGGTGCGACAGTTCAATTATAAAAGTGCTGATAAGTGCCCCTCCATCCTTATACGTTATATTTTTATTGTTAAAAGGTTGGCAACGCGTCCCTCTGTAAATATAATTCGTTGGTGAGATAAACCAGTGCTGACATTTCGTAAACGAATCTTATCTAGTGTGTAATTCGTAAGTCAGGGCTAGTGTGATATTGTTTTCTGTTATTAAAATTTATTAGTTTTATTGGTGTCTTTGCCTAATAAGTGTTTATGGGTGTACTGTAGTATTTAAACTGTAAATATGATCCCCTATGATCAAGTTGTGAACTGGAAAGTATGAAATTATAAATCGGTGTCCGCCATATTTAGTTCCTTGGGCCGTCAGAATGACTTATGAAACATAATTCAGTATTTTTTCCTACAGTGGGTGAGCTAAAGCGTAACTAAATAAACATAACAGTAAGTAAATGTAATTGATACTCAAAATGGCGGAGCTGTGACGTTCTGACAGGCATCTGCTTACATTTAGAAGTTAAAGCACCTCCATAGTTATATCTCTATGATACAAGATCATAGGGATCATATTTCCGCCGGTTGCTATGGCAACGCGTTGTCAAACCCCAAGTTATGTTGTAAGCTACTTGGCCGGCGAGCGAGGCAAGTGCGTCGGCGTCGCCTGTTGCGTTAATATTGGAGACTGATGTGATTGTAATATATAAACGTGTAAACGTGATGTGCTATATTTTACTCATTGGAATATTTTGTATTTAATTAATTAATTATTGTAGATAGTCTCTGTTCTATGTGTTTTGTACCAGATAACCGTGTTTGTAAGCTTAGGTGCACTTTTAATCTTCGGAGGTGTTCATAGGGAGTCATACAAAATAGTCGAAATGTGTTAGGCTAAAATCCTTATAGCTTAAATAATATTACCAACGATGTACTGTAAAATATATAATGAAATCTTGATATCCCGTTAGTTTGGTACTAAACACGAAGAACGTTATATTAAAATAATATATTCTTCTAGCGCGGAAACTATTTAGTGTTATATAACGTGTTACTGGCGGTTTACGTTAACAGCGATTAGTTATTAACTAAAACGGTCGACATGGCCCCGGTCACTCACACATGTACAATATGGCATGCGCTTGCGCACATACACGTATACATCCTTGTGCATGTGTGAGTGGCGAGGCATAACGCGAGCTCTAGCATCCGAACAGCTCACTATAATTATCTTTTTTATAATTATTATAATTATCGTACGGCTTAGGGCACAATGTCGTGATGCTTAATAAATTCTAGTGAGATACGATATATAAGTATTAGACACATATGATTAAGTAATATATTATTATTGATATTATGAGCCGGTGTGCACGATCCTAGTTAATCTTCTATTATTATTTGTATACATTTTATTCGAAATAATTTAATACAAGTAGCTTTTATAACGCGACATTATAAGTTAGCCATGTTGCTACCGAGGCGGGTAGTTCAACGTCATCGTAAGCTGAGGACTAGTAGTGTGGTCCTCGCTGATTTAGTCCATATTGTTATTTATTCGATCGTGTGCACCAACATTATTCGTTATTTGGTTGGTTATGTACTATTGTGGTCACAGTGATTATGTTCTTATGATATTATGGCGGAGTGGCCATGCGTGCCTGTGGGGCAGTAGTGCAGGGATCCTACGCCACGCGTGGAGTACCGCCGTGCGTGTACCGTGCCATCGATCGATTCGCTTCCCTCTTCTATACCAAAGCACTCCTTCTTTCTCACTCTGTTCAAGCTTTACAACGATGTCACACGTCGTACCTGCCGTGTCCACTACAGCCTCTGCTGATCGCTTCTAGTAGATTATGTATGGCGCTGAGTTCCACTGGTATTCAAGTACCAATAACACGGTTGCGTTGAGTGTAATATCAAATTGTTATCCAATTAAGTATTTTGAATATCCCTGTGCAATAAAGAATTTCTTTTGTATGTATTTTTGAATTTTATTTGACTCCCCTTTTTTACCGACTGACATTTTAAAACTGCGGAAGTAGGTCTGATTCTTAGCTTGATGATAAACTAACAAGTTTAATTAAATTAAAATAAATACAAAAAATGTATACAAAAACATTTATTGTGTAAAAAATACTTATCTATATATAACATTAATATATAACACTAACATAAATTATACACTTGCTGCCAAAATTATGGTCCAGTGACAAGAAAATATAAGTAAATATCTTACTGTGCAATAATTTTGTCTTCAGGTGTAGACTACACCAATGGACGGAATTAAATTAAATACAAATAAATACTAATTTGTACAATAACGCGACGCGCTCACAAGTTATAATGAAATAGTAACCATAAGTGATGCCACAGAACTTTACAATTATAAAGAATCTTGGCCCGTTTCTTTGAAAAGATTTAAACATCTAGAAATTAGATTCATTTTTAAGATCTAAATAACAAAGATTTTGCTTATTTTTAATGAATAATGGTGTCGATTCTGTTATGCACAAGCTAAACTTAATTTAGACTATTTCTATCTTTTTCTCTCCAATAAAACAAGAAAGGGACAGGTATGAATAAGACTTGTCAATTTTAGTTGATCCTGAAACCTCTATACAATTATAGTTGACATGTCAGAACACATTGATTAAAAAAACACGAAAAGTTCAAGGCAAAACTAATTTGACATCTCTAACTTAGTTCTAAGGTATTTTCTTTCGCTGTATGTTAGTAAAAGATGTCAATTCTCTAATTTTAGTTTAGTTTGTGGACAAGGGAATCGGCTCCATTGTCAAGTTTGGTAGGCTAGGCTACTTTTTCTGGCCTAATTTATATTGCACCATAACATCTTTTACTCAAAATGTAACAATGAACAAACTTTTGCAAAATGATAATAATCCTTAGTTACGTGTGTAACAAGGCTCATTATCCTGTGACACCGTCTAACACTGTAACCTAAATATTTACACTATAGAGCTATATCTACCGCAGTGCTGAGCTGTACCTAGTGGGGCTGGTGACGTCACAGCAACCTCCGCCATAGGGCGCGCTGGTTGGTCTCGCTCACCTGGAGGACGTTGGAGAGACCGCCGTGCGGGGCTGAGAATGGAGTCTGAAACAATGCGAATACAGTAATATAATGTAATTCCCCAGACCGATTACGGCCACGGCGGCTAATCTTAATGCCAAGTACGCAGGAGATATTATAGTGCACAAGTGTATGCGCAAACACAGATGCACTCTCTCTTCCCCCACTCTCATAACAGTAATATAATGGGTGTAAAAACACTTTTAATAGAGCTACTCAAAATATAACTTTATTAACTACAAGAAAAGATACACATTTCATTGTGAGAAGTTGCAACGTATTCTGAATTCATACAATGAATTAGTGTGTATCTTTTCGCGTAGTAAATAAAGTTATATTATGAGTAGCTCTATTAAAAGACAAGAGAACATCCCTCAAAAACAAAAAAATAAATAAAAAATAAGTTTAGCTTTGGAAGTCGGCGGCTTTTTGTTAACTTAATAATTTTGTGAGTAGTGGTATTAAAAAAATGTTGCTATGTGGTTTGTTAACAGCAAAAAAAAACCGGCCCTTTAAATGTGATTTATATATAAATACCCTTACCGTAACACGCTGTAGACTCGTATGATAATACTAGTACAAACATACATACCTATAAATATGAATAGAAAAAAATGGAGACTATACCAACTCACATTCTGCGGGATGTTCGAAAGAGATACCGCGCCCCCGGAACGCAAAGGGCATAAGAAGGAACACGGATGGGTTTTAGTCAGTAAAAGTCTGACACTAGGTCAAAGATCCCAACTCACATTGAAATTGTCTAACCACCGCTTCTTGATGAAGTCTGCGGCCCTCTCGCCGATCATGATGACGGGCGCGTTGGTGTTGCCAGACGTCACGGCGGGCATCACCGACGCGTCCGCCACGCGCAGACGGTCTATGCCTTGCACCTGGGTACAACAATATGATGTTTAATAGATCCACTCCATCATAACTGCTTGTCCTGAGATTCTAGTAGCAGTAGATAGAGCTCTTCGTGAAAAAGCTGCTGCTTGCTGTGTTCCGGTTTGGAGGGTATGGGCGCAGGTGTAGTTACAGGTTCATGAGACATTTCAACTTTGTTTCCGGGATCGCAAAGCATTTGTAAGGCCTCTGTTATTCGGCAGCGGTGATATGTAAAAATACATAATTATGCAGGAATTAACCTACAACAATATGTTCAAACCAGTTTCTTGTTAGGCAAATGTGTGCATAATTATTTATCCAAAAAGGCGATGATGGCTATTTGTCCAAACCTTTCTGCTACCTTACTGAGGTAATTGCCACCAGTTTTAGTTGAAGTTTACCTGTAATAAGTTATCAACGACGGCAGTTTCGTCTCCCCGCGGCCCCATCTTGCAGGAGCCGGCCTGGTGGTTCTCTGGCGCCGTCTGCATCCTCACGGCGCACTCCCAGTACGCGTCGCACCCAAACTTGATCTTTTCGCACCCCTTCACCGGGGTCTTGTCGAGCTTCACCCCGTAACGCTTCAAGGCTTTGGTCTCCGCCAACTTGAGTGAAAATTTGATGCCTTCCACTAAGGTTTTCACGTCATCTGGGTGGGTTAGGTAGCTGGAATTGTGATAGAAGTTCGTCATTAAAAGGCCTTAGGTTTATGCTTCAACACAACAAAATATGCTACATTCACATTTTTAAAGGAAGTTATTCTTGATTTATATTAGCAGACTTGACACAACCCGCCACGATTTTTGTGTCGACAATGGTGCCTACAAATTTACATTTAATACGATTTTAATCTTGAACGAGTTAGTCAAGGTTACAGTACCAGTGACCCTTCCCTTTTGATACTTATTTCGATCTCTGGGTTGTTTATTCGTTCGATTTTGCAAATTGTAACGCAATGCTTGGTTCGGACCCTTACTATAGACGAATCTGAGGAATGTATTTGTAGTGCAATACATTCATAATGTCACGGTAAATATCTTTACCACACTGTTATTACAGCGGGGAAGATAAGATTATTTATTTTTATTTATTTATAATAACACAATTACAATAGGCAGGTCCAGACGATTATATCTTCATAAACTCACTTGGCAAATATCTTGGGGTAAGCAAACGGATCAGCAGAAGCGATCTCGAGCTTTCCTCGACTCTTGGGATGCAGCACGGTGGGTATGATCTGGATGGTCCTGGAGCCGTTGTCTAGCCTCTCTCCAACCATGCCGGTCTTCGCGCAGTCAGCCAGGAAGCCGCCGAAGAACAGCTGGACGTCGGGGTTGTCCATCGCGGGGTTGGAGTACTTCGTGTTTATGAAGGCGGTCACTTCGGATATGCCTGGTGAATTAAGGGAAATTATGTATAGGGAAGTAAAATAAGGAGATGGAAAGTTAACGACACAAACAACATGAAATAGTAATAGTATAGCTCTATGTGAAGGCGCTCGTCCGAGGAAGTACTACCGCCATACCTATTTCTGCCACAAAGCAGCGTTGCAGTTCCGGTTTGAAAGCTATGGGTGGCAGTGTAATAATTACAGGCACATGAGACATTTCAACTTTGTCTCTGGAATGGCAACGCATTTGCAAGGCCTTTAGTTTTGCAGATGTCTATAGGTAGCGGTGACCACTTATCATCAGGTGGGCCGTGAGCTTGTTTACCATCCAATGCTATACACAAAAAAAAAATGGCAAAATTCGTCACTTACCAGTCCCAGACATAAGTCCATCCCTAAACAGCAGGTACTCCATGGCGGTGGCCCAGTTCAGGGGGGTGGTGTTGTTGTCGTTGACGCGGAAGTTGAGGAAGTGCGCCACGTGGTTGTGCAGGTTGCGCCCCACCGGCAGGCGGTGCAGCACGCGGATGCCCACCGCGTTCAGCACCTCCGGGGGACCCACGCCGCTCAGCATCAAGATTTGAGGAGAGGCTACTGCGCCAGCACTGTACAACAACATTTAAATGATTTTTTATCCTTGTTATAGATACACGATAAAATGAGTAGGTAATAACCAATAAAGCATTGGGTGGATGACACAACTAACTGATAATTCCAAGACACAACTTCGCTAAAAAAAGCTCGTTGTTTTAGCCCTGAAAACCAGATGGATTTTTAAATAACTATAAAAATGGACTTTTCGTTGCTTTGTAATCAATAAATAGTTTGTGAATTGAGATGACAAAAAAGTGACGTCACAGTTTAGTATTGTCAAAAAAAGTCTATGGGGAAATGGCGTTTTGATAGCTCATAAAAAGTTCGTTAATTGATTAGTGGTGTCATCTACCCAATTGTAGCTTTTATTTTACCTCAAAACAATTTCATTATTGGCGAAAATAACTTCAGTGCCTCCGAAGCTGTTCCTGACTTCCACAGCGTACGCCTGCCTGGTGGTCTGGTTGATGAGGATCCTGGTAACGGTGGCGTTCAGCATCACGTGCAGGTTGGACCGGTCCTTGGCGGGGCGGAGGAAGGCGCGGGCCACGGACAGACGGGAGCCGTTGCGGTTCGTCGTCTGGGCTATCGAGAAACCGGTGTGGTGGGCACCGTTTAGATCTCGCTGTTTGTAGCCTGGAATGGGCAGGAGTTTTGTTAAATTTAATATTGGAGTTAATTTTCTTTACCCTTTTCAAAAATTTCGAATACTGTACGATGTGGTATGGATAGCTTGTCATATTATTACAAACGTATTAACGTACCATCATAAAAACCGTTCAGTACTCAACACTACATGTTTGAATATATTTCTTTCCCGGTACAGTTCAGGTCTGATTATGGATTACACTGCCACAACCTTCACCTTCTAACATTTTCTTCGCAAATGAGGCCTCATGCTTGGTGGAGCAACAATCTTCGCTGGGTAGCTGGTAGCAACTAGATGAGAGTTGCCGAGAGTAGAGCTAAGTTACGTGCAAGTGGAGAGGCCTGTGTCTAGCAGTGGTCTATTGTAGGCTGATGATGATGACATAAGGAGCAGCAACAATGCGTGTCCAGTGGTCCAAGCACTACAATGATTAAAGTATAAAACTCACCTAATTCCTCTCCAGCCTTCACCAAGCTGTAGCTGAGCGGGGGATGGTAAGGGAACTGCGAGACGGTGAGCGGTCCCCCGGTCGCGTGGTAGCCGCGGTCCATCTCCTTAATCTGCTTGTTGTCCTCCGACTTCAGGAAGTACGGCAGCACCTCCTCGTACGACCAGCCCTCGTTGCCGGCGGCGGCCCAGCTGTCGTAGTCCTGGCGGGAGCCTCGGATGTACATCATGCCGTTCATCACTGACGTTCCACCTAGGACCTGGAGATGAGGTATTGTGATATAAGAGTAAATAAAAAAAAATGATAATTTTGATTCAATCTACATTTATGGATCCTTACAGTACGTCAAAATCATCTTTGAATATCTCAATAAAATAAGATAGGAGGGTAAATCGTAAAATTTTTAAATAATGCTGAGACACGAGTGATACCTAGTTTTTAATGGTTTTCTATGTCAAAGTCAAAACATTTATTTTAATATTAGACTATTTTGAACTTTGATCAATGTCATTTGTAATTTATTTTGTATGTTTTTTTTTTCTCAGTAGCAGCTCGGGGTTTGGGTTTGAGCGCGGTTAATGGTAATAGGCTCGCCCCCTATTACATATGACCTAAATATACCGGCAAGCTGTGGGTGTACATTGGTACACTTCTGCCTAACTCTTCGGGGAATACAGGTGTGATGTTTTTTTTTATAATTACTTAATTATGAATAATATGGTATGTAACGTTCACTTTTTCCTGCCAGTAAGAGCAGAACAGGAAATTAGCCAAATATGGTCGCTCCGTCAGCTTACCTTCCCCCTAGGCCAGTAGCACTTCCGATCTGTCTCTCCGAGACAGGCCGCAGGCTCTGGTTCCGTCTGGTAGCCCCAATCGATGCTGGAGCCGATGAAGTTCAGGAACATGGAAGGCACTTGAGCACCCGTCGGCTCGTCGAAACCTGGAGAGTGTGCATCAATGCCATCAGATATTACAATGTTTTTGTACTGATGGAAGATTGTTGGATATATTTATAAAAGTAATATTATATCAGCTGTGTCCTTTATTACTCCATATTATTTATAGTGTAAAAGAAATAAAGAAATAAAATCGAATACAATAATTATATCATTATAGAAGTGTCTACCATAAATAAATAGCTTCCTACTATTTCAGAGATTTTTCTATGAAAACGCCTTGCCGAACTGTAAACTTAATACAGTGGTTTTACAGATTTTTTTAAAATTGCCCCACACTTGCTATTTCTCTTGTATTGCGGATGCGTTTACAAGCACGTAAACTTACATTATACAAACAGCCAAACCCGAAACAACTATTTGTAGGCAATACAAATATTTGTTCCGTGCGGGAATCGAACCCGCGACACGCAGCGCAGCAGCCAATCGCTCAGCCACTGCGCCAACCGTGCTGACAAATTCTAATAAGTCCTAGTTTTTACCCGACTGCGACAGAAGGAGGGTTATGTTTAATCATTCTATTTAAGTTTCTCCTTATAGGTTAAAGGTGCCATATTATGTTACCTTTATTTTTTTTCAGGATAGGAAATCATCAAATGTCTACTTCCGCCCTGAGCGTAAAAGAGTGTGTCAGACTCTGACTGACGAAAACCCATCCGTGTTCCTTGTAATGCCCTTAGCGGTCTAGATCGCGGTAACTCTTTGCAACAAACTCCGCAACCCTGGATGTTACGTTACCTGCTTCCAACAGGAGGACCCTCCACTCTGGCACCTCAGACAGCCGCGCGGCCACCACGGAGCCTGCCGACCCCCCTCCTATCACGATGAAGTCGTACACAGAGTCCATGTGGCGACGGTACTGCGGAAGAAGGTGGACAATTACTTCATGTTACATTCAATTGATCATGTATTTAAAAATTTAAGAAAAATATCGAGCAGCCATTCGTATCAAAGGACCGGAATGTATCAAAGGACCATAATATCATATTTAAAATAAAACAACGTGGAAATAATACGCTCTATCTGTTTCGAGTGTAAACTGTTCTGTTTGTTGGAAAAATTGCATCCATTTAAACACATAATTGTACTCTATTTTTATTGAAGTTTTAGTTAAGTGCGATGTAGAAATTTTATTTTCATATTAAAACTATTTGAAAAACATACAAGGTAGCTATTTGGGTGGCCATTTTATTCTAGAATATTTTTTCAAGTATCTTATTCTTTTTGCACATTTTTTATTGCAAATGCTCTATTAGGTAACGCAGTCCGATGCCGAAACTGACCGCAAATCTGATGGGGAAGTGATTTCATTTCGGTGGCCTCTTGCGGTCGTAATGAGTGCGGTGGAGACGAGATGCTTGGGGTTGAAGTAACTGCGGTGTTACTGTGAGACACTTGCACTCAACCATGGACGGCAGACTAGTAGTTAAGTACAAGCTCGGTATTAGTCGCTAGGCTTGTGGTAAATATTCTTCCAACCGCGGCCAATCTGAATGGAGAGTGGACAAGTTGGTATGCAGGAGATTTTATAGTGTAAAAGTGAGTGTGCAAACACAGATGGAATTCCCGGGAATGGATTAGGCCCAGGAGTAAAGGCTTTACCTGCTATATTGCTATATTTAATAAGGCGAGAGAATATAATGGCATAAATGGCTTTGCCACAATTGTTTTTATAGCATTAAGAATTTAGATAAAGAAAGTAGATTAAATAAATTCACCGAAAATTTTGCATTCTATCATATTTCAAGCAAAACATGTACCGTATTGATAATTTTGTAACACTAAATTAACACTAATTGTTAGTTCCTGTGGGTTATCCACAGGAACTAACAATGACGCAGGAAAAACCCGGCACAGATAACACTCGGATTTATTAGTATCTAACTACCAATCATGCACACAAGCCAAAGTACGTATTTGTGTCTACATAAACAATCGGGCTATTATATTCATTCATCGCGAAACTCCTGAGTGATATGCGTCAGGACGCGATGCTGAGGTCGCGAATATATGTTTTATTTATTTTGATAATAATCAATTGTTTGCTTAAATTGAAATAAGCATTAATGCAGTGACAGAATAAAACAGAGAACTAAGAAAGAGGTAAGATTTGATTTTAACTGTGTATTCTATTGGCATTTTACTATGTCTAAGTAGAGAAATTATCCTCTGCGACATTCGTTGATATTGTAAATTAAAGTAAAACTTGTCTTGGTAGTATATCTTTGTTTGAAATACATACATGAACAAGTCATTAGTTTAAATTCTTTGAAATTTAAGATTACCTTAATTACCTACGTTGTAGTAAACTTTCACTTTTATGATAAATTATAGCCCATTGAAAAACATATAGGACAAATGCAAAAATACGCGTTTATTAAAATAAATACTAATCTACAATCTACTCGCTACGTATTTTATGAATATTGAGAAGACGTCCGAGGCAGCAAGTAATTGCTTTTTTTCAAAATTATTCAATGATGATATGTTTTGAATTCGCTACGATAAATGTTTTGTTTTAGATTGATTCATCAACTTATTAGAAGCAAAAAAATGCGTAGATATGTACGAAAGGCGTCAAATGCTATTTTGGATTTTATATTTTGCCATGAAGCATCTTCATCCGAAGACGTGACAGCAGATGTGAACAAATTAAATAAAGGAAATGAAAACGAGAAACAAATTGAAGAAAACGATGATGATGGAGTTCTGGAGGAGTCTGTCCTTTCTCTGGAATACGACGGAAATGACTCATCATGGACATTTAACGGAGAGAACGGAGACGAGACTCAGAATGGAACAGATAAGGTCTTGGAGAAGCTAGTTTGTCGTACAGAATATGAAGAGCACAGGGACGGAAAACAGACAGAAAAAGAAAGTGATAAGGTCCCGGAGAAACTAGTTCTTCCTCCAGAGTACGACGAAAATTACTCACGATGGACACTAAAGCACCCTGATCCTGCTCCAGGGCTTGTTGAACTAATAAAATATTCCCGTGTCTATGTCAATGCTGACAAACTAGCGGAATGCAAGAAAGTAACGAATGATTGCAAAACTTTGGCTCGAATGTTATTAACCGAAGTCTTTACTACAAGTGCATTGAGAACATGCTCATGGGCTGCTGGAACAGCTAACGCATGCGACAATGGACATGCAAGACCTGGATTAGACGAACACGCAAGAGCGATACTTCTGAGGTTTGTCGTGGAGTATGGACAGGTACATAATTGGAAAATAACGGACTTTCAATGTGTGTTGAACAATATGCGTCAGATAATGCTAGAGATGAGACTGTCACCACAGAGCTCGGAATCGGAACTATCCACAAGCCACGGTTCATCATCTACCTGTCTAATGCACAGGCCACAGACAAGCGCTAGCAGTCTGAGAAATAGAGAAAGAGAAATGTTTTCATGCACGCAAGATGGTGCTAACTCCGAAATGTGAAGATATAAAATGGAGGCAAACATACATAGACATAAACATACACGAGCCCTAAATGTAGGCCACACAAATATTTGTACCGTACGGGATTCAAACCCGCGACACTATCGCAGCAGCTAATCTCTCAGCTACTACGCCAACCGTCGAATTTAATAAATAATAACACATCAACGTGACAGCGTTACTTCGTGACTATGAAATGTCATATAACGCTCTTCCTAACCACAGGAAAATGAAGATTATGACAAGAAAATGGATTCCCATATGTTGGGAAAACAATCGACTAAACGTTTTGTAATATATGTATTAGATAACATGCAAAGTGAATAACGTGCGAATGTATTGAGAACACAAAGCGTCCATAGAAAACTACAAACACTAAAAACTAAACTATTGCTACTCTAGCCTAACACTTCTATTTTTGATCTTCGAATGGTCTTATTAATTTTTCCAAGGATCGTAGTTATAATTAACTAACTTCTTCTATAAAAATCAATCCATCCTATGACACGCAGCAATAGTGTAGCTTTCTATTAGTGAAATAATGTTTGTTATCAGATTAAGACCTTCTTTCAGAAATTATCTCGTACGAACACTTTTACCTATTTATAAAACTAGTATAGATAGATAGTAGGTAGTATTTATATATTACGGCTTGCCTAGACTGGCAGACGGGCGGAAGAGAGGATTTAAAATTGAATTTAATATGTATAGTTATCCAATCGAAATAAAATATAAATATTTCATGCTCTTTAATCGGCCTCGGAATATCGCAGCGCAGTTCCGAGGCCGATCACCAGGCCATTAGGAGATAGTAGATAGATTTGGAGATATATTTGCAGAAAAACTAGATCTAAGCAAAATTTTGTTATATTTATTCATGTAAGGTTTCCGGTAATACACTATTGTTTGAAATTGAATACATATTATTATTGTCTTTGGTACTTATTAATTTCATAGGACTACACCAGAGGATCAAGTGTTCTGCCTTCCCATGCCTTGCCCAGCTCCACTTAATCTTGCTGCAAGACCGATAAAGATTCATCAGTGTCTATCGGTGGATCGCATAAAAAGCGATGGATAGATCAGATATCACAGATCAGATGTCAGGCACGTGTCAAACTCAGTGGAGTGTTGCCATTGCACCAGCTTGCTTGTGCCATTCTGCAGTCAATCACGTTTTTTGCCCCCTGCTTTCGTGGGAGATTAGAGAGGCGTTATTTTTGTTTATTAATGTTTTGTACGTAAATTGAACGCTACTAATTATAATTATTTGCGCATAAAATGTGAACTGAACAATTAAAGTTTTTGTTATGTTCAACGGGTTAATTAAGTATACTTATCTCATGCCAATCATGTACAGTTTCTCTCTGACTATTAATAGTATAAGTTAGCTTTCTTTATTTTATAATGAATTGATCACGAATACTACTTTTAATGAAGTCTTTCGTGACCTGTCTCTCTGTCACGTAATGAGGGGCACGCAATGTAATAAGTGTCAATATTAATGTCAAAAAAAAAGAGAGAAACCAAAGAAAAGACGTAATGAACATAATTCAGTTAAAAAAAGGAGTGCTTTTGGCAACAAACTGTATTATTTTTAACCGACTTCAAAAAGGAGGAGGTTATCAATGTGGATGTTTCTATTTTTCTTTTTTACCCGACTGCGACAGAAGGAGGGTTATGTTTTTCGAGGGTATGTTTGTATGTATAGGTATAATTGTTTGGCACGCTCTGCAGGCTGAACGGCTCGACGGATTTTAGCTTGAGAGGTGTCGTTAGATTCGTATTTACTGTGAGAGTGACACTGGGTATATTAAAAAAAAAAAACAAAATGGCGGATTTTTGGCGCCAAATTCAAATGTTTGGCTCGCTCTGCAGGCTGAACGGCTCGATAGATTTTAGCTTGAGAGGTGTCGGTAGATTCGTATTTACAGTAAGAGTGATACTGGGTATATTAATTTCGTTTTTAAAACACTAAAAAAATAAAAAATAAAAAACGGTTATTTAAAAAACTAAAAAACCCGACTGCTATTCTTTAAAAATCCCTAAAACAAGATAAATTGTAGCAGTCGGGACCCATTCGGGACCATCTGCAATGTAATATAGGTATGTGCTCTCAATTCACTAATCCTCCATTGCTAGAATGGGTCCCGACTGCTACAATTTATCTTGTTTTAGGGATTTTTAAAGAATAGTAGTCGGGTTTTTTAGTTTTTTAAATTACCGTTTTTTTTATATGTATTTTCGGGCACAATAACTTTTGTATATAGACGGATTTGCAAAATTCTTTTTTTTTTGTTTGAAAGGGGTTTATTCCGAAATGGTCATACCTACTACGTAAATTAACAAGACACCACTAAAAAGTCATAAGAGAGCAGAATGTGCGATTTCGTTTACTTGGATGACAAATTTTCGAATACTACTGAATACATCTGTGTAACCCTTTCGAGTGTATGGCGTGATGTTATGTTGTGTGGCTGTAATTTTTTGAAGAGTTCCGTTGTCTCCGGAATCCATCATCAGATCAATATGAAATTGAAATGGGACCATTTCCAGGCTCCTCTTGTCCACTGGGCACTCTGGGCAAGTGCCCAGGGCCCCAGGAACGTCAGGGGCCCCAGCCTGGCCTCAAAATAATAATAATTTAAATCCCCAAGCTTAAGAAATATGAGTATTGTGTTGTTGTTATTTTATACATATATTGAATTGGGTTAAATCGAACAGTGAAAGAAATTCAATTAAAAAACACGGGGGCTCCAAAATTCTTATGTGACCAGGGCCCCCAATAGGTTAAAGACGGCCCTGACCATTTCCGAATAAACCTCTTTCAAAAGAATTTAGCAAATCCGTCTATATACGACGGTAGCCTCCTCCTTTTTGAAGTCGGTCACATATATTCATTTTGACATGCAACGATGTGGCTTCTGATCACAGAGGACAGAAACCACATCGTTGCATGGTTTGAGCTAAGTCGAGCGGCGTATTAGTACTACGCGGCGTAACGAAACCATAGCGCGATTCAGGAATCAGCAAATACGCCAGAGCTGCCATCTAGTATGTGTCGTTGTAAACTTTGCATTTTTGAAGAAAATTATTACTATGATTTGGTGCCATTTAGCGAGTGTTAATAAACTTCTCAATATAAATGAAGTTTTATTTTGTGGCCTAATATTACGAAATATCCATACTTTTGCCTTCATTCCATTGTATACACGGTTACTTTTACATCGTTCTAGAGCCGAAACACAGGAACTCCAGTCGAGTAATAGGTACTATTGGCGTTGTTATTTTTTTTTAAGACAACTCTATCTCTAAGGCCTTGAAAATAAATCAATTTTTTTTTCATTTCGATTTAAATGTGTAGCGCTTCTGTCTGATCGATGAATGGATTTTTCAAAGGCTACCGTTTGCATGTGTAGTGGATAAGGTTTAATTACACACAAATACGAATTGACTGTAAGGAGGCATTACTTCAAGTTCTCAGCATTTCACAAATAAAATGTTGGTGTAATATTTTTTTTTGTTAGTTTTTGAAAATAATAGTGCCAATAGTTTCTGTTACTATGCTAGAGCTTATGGCTTTCGGCTCCAGAACGATGTAAAAGTAAGCGTGTACCTATTTACAATGCTTTTAGTTCAAAGACAGTGACGGCTTTGTTGAACAGTCGCTTTACAATAAATACATGACATTGGTGACTTCAAGTAATAATGAATTTAACTAGCTTTATATAAGGTGCTGATACTTAAGTACATGTTTTTAACTGGATTATTAAAAGCTTAGTAAGTCAATAAAATCATTTGCGTCTTATACGTAGAGTTAATGTGCAAGACCAAGTCGAATCTAATATGTAAAAAAAAGAAAATTGCAATAAGTACTTAAATAAAACAAATCACCGATAATGGTGTCGATTCTGTTATGCACAAGCAAAATTTAATTTAGACTATTTCTATCTTTTTCTTTCCAATCAAACAAGAAAGGGACGGACGTGAATTAGACTTGTCAATTTTAGTTGTTCTAAAACCTCTATACAATTATAGTTGGCATGTCAGAACGCGTCGATTAAAAACACGGAAAAGTTCAAGGCAAAACTAATTTGACATCTCTAACTTAGTTCTAAGGTATTACCGCCCTTTTCTTTCGCTGTATGTTAGTAAGAGATGTCAATTCTCTAATTTTAGTTTAGTTTGTGAACAAGGGAATCGGCACCATTGTTAATCGTCTTTTGTTGCTGACTGTACCTAATATAGTCTTTCCATCTTTTGTTCAAACTTGAATGCCTCGTTGACCTAGTGGTCTTAAGCGCGACTGCTACGTTAGAGGTCTTGGGTTCGATTCCCAGGTCGAGCAAACAGTGTTATTGGGTTTTTCTATGAAATTCTCAGTAGCAGCTCAGAGTTTGGTTTTTTGTCCAGTTAATGGCAATAGGCTCGCCCCCTATTACATGGGTCCTAAAACATACCGGCGGAGTGTGGGTGTACATTGGTACACCTCTGCCTAACCCTTCGAGGAATACAGGCGTGATGGTATGGATGTATGTTGAATGTTTTTAATACTATAGTTATGCGTAGTGTAGCATACCTGTGCCCTTCCACACGGGTCCTCCAGATCGCACTGGCTCCTGAGGAACACCTCGAGCAGACCCATGAACAGCATGAAGGCGCCCCCCCCGCAGGTGGAGGCCAGCGTCGGGCCCGGCTGCGTCATCGGGCAGTCGCACGTTATCGCCATCTGGTGGGAAGAGAGGAAATAGATTAAATAAACTTTTTGTTAGTAATACTAATATTTGAAAGAGCGTGATGTATTGTTCACGCTATGTCTCTCGGGAGCGGACCAGTAGCCAAAGACGAAGAAGAAGTTGCGGACAGTTCGCTTGTATTCAATAAATTATAAAAAATAGGATAGTCTTTCCTTTATTCCGTGTTATATTGTAAATCTCTTTCTGGCATGGGTTAATATTGTGAAATTATCAAGATCTTTACAGACAGATGTTATCAAACAATGAATGAGTGTTATATGTATCATCTTTTTCATGTTTAACTTTTATGAAACCCGGCGTGGGAAATCCCCCGATATTGACATTAACTGAGATGCGTTCCGATACACGCCATCGTTTCGAATAGTGGCAAATGCACATCTTTTTAAACATATTTTTTATTTATTATTTATATCAACCCAAATTGATTTCTTTAATTCGCTTTAAATATCTAGAATGTCTACGTCAAATATAATAAGTGCAATAGTTTAACATATCTATTTAAATAGGTATTTTAATTGGCAGGTCATTTCTTAAGAAATCTAACCATAATTACGTACCAATAAAATATGTAACGCATTACGTTTACATGAGCGCACATCCGCTAAGGTAAATCACATGAATTAGTCAAATTAATGTTATGTATAAATTGCTCAGGATATAGTCGATTTAAATAGCTTTGGATTTAACGTAAACGTGTGTTATATAGTCACGAATTTAAGAGAATGCCTACCTAGAGGGTGTAATGTAAATCTATAATAAGTATTATGTGAAAAAAAGAAGTCTATGTCTAGCAGTGGACGTCCTGCGGCTGATATGATGGTGAAAAAAGAAACTTTGTTGGTAAATAATTTCATCTATATTTTTCAAATATTTAACTGGTGATTCTATTCCTATTTTGTTTTTAGCGTTAATTAAGGCATTCCTCATAAACCTCCTTGCACCAAATCTGTATGGATTGTATGAGAGACAACATGGCACTGTGGCGCTTCATTTTTCACTGTCCTAGTGATCCGACCAAAAACTAGTTATTTAATAAAATACTGTAAAACTTACTATAAAATATAATGCCGAGTGCACAAATCCAGTTATCGGATTAGTCTCGGTGATGCAAATGTTAACTCAGTGTGTAATAGCCTAATAGTCATAATACTTGGATAAATGGATGTTACGTAAAGCGTAGTGAGCACTAACCCCGTCAGTAATTGCAAATCATTCAAATATTATCTGGAGTAGAATAGACAGATATTGTATAACATGTTTCTGTTTTGTTTACGGCCGTTTATGTGGATGAGTTATCATCATCATCATATCAGCTGAACGACGTCCACTTCTGGACATAGGTCTCCCCCAAAATCTTTTTAGTTATCTTGACTACAACTCGTGGGGGGCCTTACCACACGGTGCCTTCCGGTGCGTGTCAGCCATTCGAGAGCCTTATAACCCCAACGGTCGTCTATTGTACATGTGCCCTGCCTAAGTTTCGCTCTTGTGGATGAGTAATAGTATTGATTAGGAAAAAACGTCCTTCCAAATTGGCATCTCGCACAGGTATAGACTAGAAAGCTGCATGCTGAGGCCTCCAGCCAAGACATGTAACTTAAGAGACTACATGCTAAGAGTACCCCCTGTGGGGTACGGACGTCGGCTCAGGGAGTCTGTGGGGAATGGAGAGCAAAGGAACTGGCATGATCGGATTCAACTGCATGGCTTGTGTTGCGGGTGATATCAAGACAAGGGCCGTGAGAGTCGGTACCGGGGCTATGCGGTCTTATCCACGAGGTTACGGAATCGCGGTCTCTAAATGTATGTAGTTATCGGGCGTTACAGTTCCCTCCCCCCAGGTGATGAAGCTTCTGGCATATTCCTCATTAATCCTAGACCACAACCACATGACGGATGCAGTTCCAGATTGACAAGCAAATTAGAACTTTAATCAGTCGTAAGTAGAGCGATGTTGTAACACCAGCTGAGCTGTAAAAATCAGCGAAAACTAACCTCATGAGCCCACCTGTCGTGAGTTGGTAACACACTTAGCGGCGATTAAGGCACGCCGCACGGTCGCGCAATCAGGAAAATTCACCAGTGTGTGTTGCCTCATATGTATAAACTAGATAGCCTGTCAGTCTGTCTGACTGAGATCTTTCCGT
This sequence comes from Caradrina clavipalpis, assembly GCA_932526535.1. Lineage (NCBI taxonomy): Eukaryota > Metazoa > Arthropoda > Insecta > Lepidoptera > Noctuidae > Caradrina > Caradrina clavipalpis. Next base: position 606,308 of record OW052106.1, on the reverse strand, counting down.
AGTAAAATGGTGGGTCACAAGATACCTACTCTATGTGAGAAATAAACATAGGTGGATTATGGTTTAGCGGGTAAAGGGGACATCGTGGCAAAAGTTTTTTCCCATAGATACAGTAAAATGACATGATTCTACACCACGAGTGTCACAAATAAATCCTAACTAATATTATAAATCCAAAAGTAAGTTTGTTTGATACCTTTTAACGCCTAACTAAACCGTTGAACCAATCATTTCGGAATTTGCGTATGCGTTGTCAGGTGTAAGCGGACATAGATATGACATAGACGGCGCTACGTGTCTTTCGAGTCATGATCGAATTTTAAATTATAACCGACATTTTTTTTTAACAATACAAACTTAAAGTAATGTATTAACTACTTAACTCATAATGAGCAATGAGCTCGTAATGAGCTTTTTATAATTATAGCAAGTTACCTTGCTAACTAACTGAACAATACTGGGTACCTACCTACTAACTTTTGACCTAAAAGGTTCACTGTAAGGTCAAACGCACAAAGATATAAGTTACCTTCTAAAGTTTATCAGTTAGTTAACCTTATGTGTAATTAAAAGGTTAATCTGATGTTGTATTGAGTTGAGGAGGTTTGTGTGATTGTTGTTATGATAAGGTAATAGGTTGGTAGGTGTAGGTAAACTGATAGACGATCAGCGTTGGTCGAAGTTCTGTTTGATCTAAAGAGTTACAATAGCCGTGTGAAAAATATTAAAAATAAAAAAAACAAATACAACTTTAAAAAAATATTAGATATACAAACGAAATAAAGATAACATAATTGCAGAAGGCCAATGCCATTATGCCACTATTTTAAACATTTAAAATGTAATCGCAATCAAATGTCAGCGACAATCAATGTCAAAAATGCAGTTTGATTTTTGACAGATTGGATGGCGAGTGTTCCTGAAGTTACTAGAGTTGCCTTCCTGAATAGATAAACCAAAAATTTGGTTTAGGCTTACAAAGTAAGACGTTATGTTGATTTTGTACATGTCACCTATTACGTAGACTAGAGTCGAGAGCTAACCCATTTCAAATAATTAATAATAAAAACTACAAAGTGAAAGAAGTAAAAATGCTTTAAATATGAACTTGAAAAAGAAAAAATACACCAGACTTTAAGTATTGCAGTTTAGACTTTCACAGCCGGGACCATTATTGGGAAGTTGGCCTAAATTTTCAAAGTTGCCATTATACAGTGAACTGTTGCTGCTGATGTCTGTTACTATTGCACAAGTTAACATGTAGCTTGACCACAAATGTCAAGGTTCTTCAGTTGCGATTTACGTCCTGTCAAACATACTGACGGTTTGACATGGTAATGTATTACTCGGTTAATATCCTCAGGTCAAAATATTTGAATATCTTTCTCAACTGTTTCTATTTTCGGCTTTGATTGACTTATTTATAACATCAATTTTACTCATTAGTAAATATTTTGTTATAAAAGAAATATGTCTCGTATCTCGGGATTATGACTTGGAGTAATTTTGAGAAGAAGCGTCACTTAGTCAATACGATCGATGGCTGGGTTGTGTGAAAGATGAGGTTAGAAAGGGGATGAGCACTGAGATGACGGCTAATGGAAAAATTTGTTAGAAGAAGAATGATGTCTTCAGATTTTAAGAGTTATTTATACTATTATGTTAAATTAATAATCGGAAAACTTGAACACCGTTCTATCGGTCTAAGTTGGTTATTCAACCGGTTATTAACCGTCGAAATATTTGTAAATGCACTTAAAAGAAATAGTTTTAACTACTCTTCTACCATTAATCGTCACCAGATAAACTTGTTTCATGAGAAGCTTATTACATACTTGAAATTAAAATGCACCTTGTAAATAATTATGTACATTATTTTGATTTATTTTTGGTTAACCATATGGGCTTGTCTGTCTCAAAGCGCACTGCTATCTTTTTGATCTTTAGCTTGAATGCAGATGCAGTGGGCAATAAAAATGTTGCTCTGGTTTTTTACTTTTATGACAAACGACTTAAATATTTCGCAAACCTACATGACACACACGAGGAACGTACAATGTTTCGAATACGTTTTATATTTAAAGGAAATTTATGTAGCCTTAATAGAGATGTACTAATGCACACCCACAGTTCACCGGTATGTTTAGATCGCATGTAATAGGAGGTGAGCTTATTGTCATTAACCGGGCACAAATCCCAACTCCGAGCTGCTACTGAGAATTTCATAAGTTTCGTTTTCTACCCGGTATAACACCATCTTCTGATGCTGTGTGTGTCGACAAGTTGCGCTGTGATGACAGTATCCACAGACTCTAGATAACTAACTAGGTAACCTAGAATGGAGATTACACAATCTCAACTACGTAAAATTGAGCTTACAACAAAAGTCTAAAATCTGATTTTACATAACTTGCATTTATCTGACTCTCTTGGATATGAATCTGATAAAATTATTATCAAAACATAAAAGGAAAGTTGTTAAATGAGCTGAACCAGGATTTAGCTAATCTGGTGACCATCAGCTGTTCAAGATGTCGGACGTCACGTTTATGCGCTTGCGCTTATCACGAGCTCTTTGTATGGCTGAAGATGGTTTGGCTGAGTTGGGTGAGAACAAAACTGTTTCGGGGGATGCCCAAAACACCTTTATAGACTGTAGACTGTATTATTTTGAAATCTCTATTTACAAATCTCATTAACGCACTTAACGCATAGATCGCCGTGATTGTGTACTTAAGTGGTAATGTTTTAGGAAATAATATTAATGTAAGTATTAAATATGTATTAAAGGGGGTCATGATCTCATGTCCTCACTTAATTTCACCCGAAATCGCGTCTCACGATGTTAAAAAAACTAAGCAATATGTTTGCTTAGTTTTTTTAACATCGCCAAAATTATAAATAAAAAATAAAAAAATAATAATAAAGGTCGGATTGAAAATTAGATTTTTCATGGCATTTCGATTGTAATTAAACATAGTAAAAATCTTACACATAAGAAATAGATAAAACTGGATCACAATATCCAATTAGGTAAACCCTTCCTAAAATACCAGATCATGTTTATCCACTTGATGACGTAATTGTACGGAGTGGGTAAGTAAAACAATTTTACACACCTTGAAAAGAGTTCATTTCTGTATTAAACAATAGCACCATAGGTGTTATCTCACTGGGCCGCCCGGCCGCTTGGCCCGGTGGGAACCGTGCCGCGGGAATAGAACCCGCTATTATGCGGTGCTTGCGAATTCATAACATATTTTGAACTAGGCAGAAGAGAGAATTTCGGAGTTTTATGTAAAAGACTGGTATTTTAACGACGATGGTGTTTTGTAACCGAGATGTGTTGTGGGAGTGGCAGTAGGCTTGCTTCCCGTGATTGTGTCATCGAGTTTCCGCCTCGATTGTTTCTGTTATTCTGTATGGGGTTCTGATAAGATTACCCTCGTACGACAATTAACCTGTGAAAAACTGATTTCAATCTAGGTAACGTCCGCGTCGTTTAGCACATTAACATGCTTTTGGAGAGTAATCTTTCCGTTTATATAGTGATGTCATATAAACCGTTTAGGGGAACTTTTGATTTGTCAAAGGGTCAGTCAGAAAGTTAGCTGATTGCTCGTTCTAAACAGTATAGGTTCCTATGGAGAAGAACGAGCAAGACACAATAAATGCAACAAGTTAAGGTCCGGCCACACCGAAGCCCACAAGTTTCGGGCGCAATCGCGGGTTTAGTCACTGCACTGAAATACTACTGCAATCTGACTGCACTCGCAAGTTATTCGATCCTGGGTGATCGGGTCTTAACTTTACAAATTGGGAGTATTCCGGAGTATAACGATGCCATGGAAAATAATTGCAGGCAGTTTTAACTACCAAGTATATAACAAAACGAAGGCCAGTTGAACGAAGACACACAAACCATACTTAACTCAAGTAGGACATCTTACAACTCCTAGAAACACAGCAATTTCCAACCAAGCACCACGTTATAATAGAGGCAACAATTATAGCGATAATGAGGCGACAATTGCCACTTGTGGCACTGCAGTGGCAATAGACAATGAGTCAGTGTTTTGTGGTTAGTGTTAGGTGCTATTATGTAGTTTCAATTGTACTGCAGATAGTCACGGCTGGTAGTTTGGTGGCCTTCTGTGGTTGAGACGGGAAGAGGTCAGATGTTTAGTGGTAGAATGGTTTTGATTTGACAATTTTACTGCCTCGTTGGTGTCTTGGTGTCAAACGCGAAATCTGAACGTGGAGTTTGTGTTTATTTCCCAGATCGGGCAAAATGTGATTGAGTTTATTAATTTAATGTGATGATAATGAATTTCTCAATAGTACACCAAATTTTGGAAGTTGGTGGTGTGCAACCCTCATCCCTCGGAAAGCATATAAATCCGTTGGTACTGCGCTTAGTCTGTCTCCGGTTTTACCAAATTGCTAGTCCATCGGTCTATGAGAGTAAGAGAAGAGGGAGTGCACAGACCTATGTTTGCACACATACTTGTGCACTATAATATTTCCTGTGTCTAAAAATAATGGATAACTACTTCATTACCTATGCCCACTATGCAATTACACTATTCAAGGCCACACATAAAAGCTTACTTTAACCAACTGAAAAATACATTTTCGCGCCTCAGCTAATGTTTTATTAATCAGTATAAAAATATAAAATATCTAACAAACAACTAGAGTGATTACTAGCTAATATAACAATAACCGTGGCAGTCGATTGTTGCATAAATTGTTTAACCGTAGTGGAAGGCGTTCAACAGCCTAACTGTAGCTATTAATAGTTATTACGAACTCAAAGTTATTGCTCCGGGCAAGAATGCACCTTTTGTCGGGTTTATTATTTCGTGAAATCGTGCTTTGGTCTTTTAAAAGTCAGTTAGTTTTTAACTGAGATTCGATTTTCCATTGTTTAGCCTAATAATTACAATGATTGAAAATATGCTGCGATGACGCGATTTACAATCTACTCTATTTTTGTAAAAAAGGAAGTTCTACACTGTTCGTTAGTATGTATTTTTTTATTTTTGGTATGTTTATCGCTGTTATTGGCAATTGTGGACCAATTTTTTTTTGTTTTGTTTCAAACGGTATTTGACAGTAAGCTCATAGAACTCACCTTTATGTTGGTGATAAAAGCTCAAGTGATATAGAACTTGTTATAAAGTCAAAATTAATAATTTAATTCAATTACACCATTAAAAGGCATTTTTGAACGTCTTATCAAGAAAAAATAATTAAATCTAGCTGCCCCTTCCAAAAGGTAGTTTAGCACTGACAAGAATGGGCAAGAAATACTATAATTACTCTTTTAAATGTTTAACATTTATTTTTATAGTTAATCAATCTGCTTCCACATAATTATTACAGAAGAAATAATAACAATATTTAAATTTTTATCTAAAGTTCCATCACCAATATCCGTTCTACATTCAAATTCTCCACTAACATAGTTCATTCGTTCCTTGACATATTCGAAGATGGCTTCCTGGCGATCCGTTCACTCGGTCTTGAAACTCCGCAGAAAGGGAAGGCGCCTTTGTCTGTGCAAGGACAACCGTTGTCAACGAATCATATCGTTTAATTTAAGTAATTATTATACTTTGACTGTGTTGTTAAAGATCTTGAATGTTTGTTGTTTGTAATTGAGTTAGGCGTTGTTGACAGTTCAATGGTTGTACAGATTAGCTGATGATTTCGTAAGAGTTTATCGTGATCAAGTTTAAGTTTGTACGTTGAAGCTGCGGTTAGGGTTACCTATTACCGTTTTATCTATTCAACATAATTCAGTTAAAACAAGTTTTTAGATTCCGTATTGAGTCGAAGTCATTAATAAAATGGCTTTTATAAGGCCCTGAACTCACATCCTAATTATAAAATAATTTACACTAAAAAAAAACTAGAATAATCTAATCTTTATTAAGATTTTTTTTTATTTCTATTCTATTGAAGCTACTACAATAGTTCATCTATACAACAATTCAAATCAGCCACTCAACATCATCTATCAAATGATTGCTACAAGCCGTCGTACAGTGGCAGATGACGGACAATCATCCGTGGATGTTGCGCCATGGTCAATGTCGGTCATTGTGTCCCAACCGCAGGGTAGTGGGTCAAGGTGACTGGCGCATTATGACCACGGATTAACTGCAACTCATATATGGATAGCCTGTGGCATTATTCTAAAATTTCGAATTTCGACTGTCAATTCTTTGACGTTTAAACAAAAGTAGTTCCACATTTAAAAATGGCAATCAAATTACGTTTATCGTTGACTTCATTTCAATTTTCGAAACATTTTGAACTTTTAAAAATTGAATTTGGAACGAAAATCCCCCTAGGAGGTTTATATGATGATAAGAATTAGGATTTGTGTCAACATTTGCGAAATTATTGTTGAAATACAGAAACGTAATAATTGCAATGTCGTTTGTACGCAACAATTAAAACAAGTTCATTTAAGACGGAGGCTTTATGAATGTCAATTAGCATTAACGAGATGTGCCCCGAGCTACGTGTGTCACAGCTTCTACACTAATTAGCTCACATCGTTATACATATTTGCACATGGCAATAATATCACTCAAGTCGCTAAAACTAATTGAGTGGTTGACATTTTCAGTGTTGAAACAATACGCGTAAATGATATTACAAGACATCTAGTGCGTGTAGGTAGCTATACTGTAGAGGATGTATGTTAATGCGAACTGGCCGAAAAGCTTTATTTCAAACACTCTGGCAAATTCTAGAACGGGTTTAAATTTTAGGAATAGACAAATTCAAATTCAAATTCAAAGCATTTATTTCAATTAGACCATTTACAGGCACTTTTGAATGTCAAGAAGACGATTGGCTTGGCTTTTTACTAGGGTTTAGTATCCCGTGTTGTTTGTGTCCTGTAGCGTCATTAACAAATTTATGGAATAAGTTATTTAATGTTTTGGCCCTTATGTATTCAAGCGTAGTTTAAAGTTTGGGTAATCACGGTAAAGAGAGTGGTTACTGTACTGTCTATTATTTGTTTTTTTTATACGTCCCGCCCTTTTAATTTCTCTTTTGTCTTGGGTGCGTTTAAAAACATGTGAAGTCACAAACACAAACTACCAGTCTCGGCCATAAAAATATAGTTTCCTTGTGGGAAAATATAGTTTTCTTCCTACCCGGAGACACGCAGCGCTGCAACCAATTGCTAGACGAGCTATTTTTAGCCATGCAAAGTTGCGTTAAATTGTTCAAATGTTTGGCTACTCCTAGACAATGGCTAATTTTGAAAATTAATCGAAATAAGTGCAAGGAAGCCGGCTATTAGAGTATGTAGCAACGCTATAAAAAGCAATGCTCGTGAGGTATTTAAACGCACGTTCTTGTAAATTCTTTACAAAGTTACGTTTCCGTGTTGTGCCGGCCGGTGACTACTTGAATTTCTTGTTGACATAGGAGGGCACTCACACGTAACATTACTAGCTCTGCAGATTTTAATATAGATACTGTATGATATGAAAGTTGGCAAAAGCAAGGGTTTTTATACATGTGTTCGGATAATTAAAGAATCTATGAAACAATTATAAATTTGAATAGTATTTTCTTGGATCGAAAGTTTACTTATGTTTTATTTATTAACCGTTGATTTTAATAATTATCTCCATATATTTTTTAATTTGTAGATCACAGTAGAAAATTATAAGTAAAAAAATATTGAGACTGAAAAATGCTGATGATGATGGATTCATAGGTTACTAATAATAATGATTAATAGTAATAATACTAGTAGTTAATAATTAGTACTAGGTAATTAACGATTTGTAATAAGGTGGATTCAAAACTTTAACGGATTTTATTGTTTTTGCTTATTATGGTACGTACTTTTTATGCAAATACATTTTATTCTTTTTTAACGAATTCCAAATAATTCGACTGCAGTTGATTTGACAGCTAAAATTTACATTTCAGCAAAAGGTCACTCCTTCACGAGCTATTTCGATTACATTTAACTTGATGTAAAAACCTATTAAAATGGTCTGACATTCTTCCTCCTGACATTAAGCCGATGTATCATTCCCAGGCCATGGGGTAATCTTGTGAGTAAATATCACGGCCCGTATTACAATCTGTCGCAACGTCTAATAATATACGTCATAGTAATATTATGGTGTTTTTGGCCATATTGCTCGTGATGGTAGACATTATTCTGTCGTTAGATTTTGTAATAGACTCGTGGGAGATGGGCTTAAGGATTTTTTAAATAAAGGTATATATTTTTGACAGTGTGTTCGCAATGATGTACCTATGCCAAAGTTATTTATTTATTTTATGCATTAGTTTATTTAAAAAATATTTCTTTTGTCATGAAATCATAATCTGTTCTTAATTTTTTCTTAAATACTTAGTAATTAGGACCCACAGTCTAAATAAATCATACATACATACATAAAATTCATGCCTTTTTCCCATGGAGGTAGGCAGAAACTACAGAACGCCACATGCTACGATCTTTACATCCGTACTAATATTATAAATGCGAAAGTAACTCTGTCTGTCTCTCTGTCTGTCTGTCTCTTCTTCACGCCTAAACCACTGAACCGATTTCAATGAAATTTGGTACAGATATAGTCTGGGACCCGAGAAAGGACATAGGATAGTTTTCATCCTGGAAATCCCCCGGGAACGGGAACTATTAATCCACGCGAACGAAGTCGCGGGCAAAAGCTAGTACTACATAAATCAGTTCAATGGAATTAAATTGGAAGAATCACGATTGATATTTGACTATCTAGTGATGTTACTAGAAGTATATATTTCTGACTCAAGGCCGGCCGTTCCCATAGAGTAATGTGTAACAGTCAAATACTAAACCAATTACAGTTTTGCAATGAGTTTAAAACTTTACAACATTTAATGGAGTCAATTTTATACAGACCTACCGCAGAGGTAAATATTGAATGGAAGTATTCTGTAGTATTTCTAGTGAATTAAAATAATTACGTTTCTCAGAAGTAAATTATGTTATTAGTATTATTAGTCATAGGTTATTTATAGTTTAAGGATTTTGTTTTGACATAAATATTAATGTGCACACGTTTGCGCGCAAACATAGCGGAACACTTCCTCTTTCCTGACTCTTATAGCCGACAGACGGGACGGGACGGAAGGCCAAAACTACCGGACAGAGATCAATAGCTCTACATGCTTTCCGAGGCACGGGAGAATTGCACCACCAACTTCCAAACTCCGGGATAGTCTGCGAAGTTTCCAATGTAAAGCTCAAAAACTCTTTGACCGACTTTAGAACCGATCTCAAGCCCCACGCTCCAGCAATGACACATTAAATGGCCTGACCTAATACAAACAAATTATTGTAACGATTACTGACATCTCTGAAATATTATCGACAAGGAAGGTTACATCACTAACTTTCCAGTCGAGTATTACAATAGTATTGTTAGTTTATATCGATTGTCACGGCATTGTTATATGAAAGATGATAATGATAGGAAAGTGGTACAATTACTTATATTGTGAGAATAACAATACGTGTCATGCATGATATTATGCTTCATTTTTGTGTAATTAACAAACGAATGCGATTTGTGGAATGAAGTCTGTTTCCGTGAGTGAATTGAGGTTTCTGTTAGACATATCGAATTGTAGTAGAGTTCTTTGTGAAGAAGTTCGTCCGGCAAAGTACTACCACCATACCTATTTCTGCCGCGAAGCTGCGTTGCTGTGTTCTGGTTTGAAGGGTTTTGGGTGCCGGTAAAATGACTGGCACAAGAAACATTTCAACTTTGTCTCTGGAATGGCAACGCAATTGCAGGGCCTCTGGTATTGCAGATGTCTATAGGCAGAGGTAACCACTTAACATAAGGTGGGGTCGGTTTGTTTGCTAAACGAAAATGTTTTAAAAGCTAAAATCACAGGTACTAAGATTTGGACTCGCTAGTTGTGTCCTGGGCATGAACACAAGTAAACAATAGCTATGAATAACAACTACTGGCGGGTTGTGGGTACACCAACAAGTTATGTTCGACCCATATGCTGTGTGCTTGGCATCGTAAGCATAGCAGGAGGTAAGCTATTAGATCAATGTCTGAATTGTCAAGATCATGAAAGATTTCTATGCCAAAATAAAATTGATGTGGTGATATCATAGTTATTAAATATTATGGTAGTCGTAGCTAGTGTCAATTAAAACAAAACCTTGATACTTCATTAAGATTCTGATTTGAAAATAGATGACATGTGGTGGTTATAAATAAAATCATAATAACAGCCTATTAGTGTCCCTCTGCAGGCCAAAGGCCGCTTCTCATACAGAGAAGGCACGATCATCGATCAAGGCGGATAGGACATTTCAGACTTATATTAATATTGTGTCTAGGTTTCCCCATGATGGATTCCTTTACCGATGTCAGTAACCGATGTAATTTAAGGAAGGAAGGTAAAGGGAAAGGTAATAGATGTTATCGGTATTACCTAGTATTTCATTGGAAGCAACTGCAATGACCATTCAGTCTCACAATATTTACTTATGTGCTTAATAAAGGTCGTGATGTTTCAATAAAGACCACTGCTCTTCGTGAGCAAATCAGCATTGCCTAATATATCGATTGATCTTCGCCGTTCTAATATTATAACCCCATAGAGTATTTATAACATGTTTCAACAACGTATCGATAACATGATTAATCACCGGGTTGCACCACTAGCTATCTCGTGTCGTTATTAGATGACAATGGTGGAGAACTTATCGAATGACTGCCATGTTATGATGACATCATGAGATGTTGATGGGAGAAATGTTTTATGTGGATCGAATTGTATTGTCCTATCCACGTATTATTATAAATACAAAAGTTTGTGAGGTTGGATGTTTGTTACTGAATGGAATTCGCTGAAATCTGGCACTGGTTTTTCATAGAGATTAGTTTTTAACCCATTTTTATATTCCCGTGTGATAATTGTAATATTTGTAAGAAATACAATAAGTTGTACCGGGTCTGGATGTTTGTAAATATGAGTTTATATGTTTGTAAACGCACCCACGATACAGGAGAACTTTCTAGAGCGAGGAAAGAAAATGGACTGTGTTTTTATTAAGTACAAAATCTACGTAAACAAAGTCAGGGGCAGAAACTAGTAAGTTCATAAGACCGTGGTCATTCATCTATTGACAATGAAATCGATTTCATTAAGATAAGTGCGGGTTGTAAGCGCAATCACGATAATTACATCATTGGTTTATTTATACGGTGTCAGCAGTACTGTAGGCCTATCGAGGTGATTATCTTTCGTGGAATGGGCGACAAGTAGGTCCGGGCAAGTTTAAATTGAACAGATATCAATTTGTACTTAATTTCTTGAGCGGTTATTTATTATGGTAGTGTTCGCATTCATTCAATAGATTTGTGGTGGAAGGGACAGCAACGTAGAAACTTTGAATTATTCCGATCCAGGGCTGCCAGCAAATAAATCGCGACTATACCTATTAGTATCTGCAATTATACAAAATTTGATCGCATTATACAAAACTATTCTATAAATCGATTTTTCTTCATAATTTCCTAAAACGAACATATTTACCTGTACTTTAATGCTGATTCTTTTTATTTATTACTTTTATAATCTCTAACTGAATAGTCTTGTAATTTCAAGCAAAGCAAAGCTCAGATGATAACTTCTTGACAACTATGGAATAAAAAACCTACACAAACTACCGAACTAAACCTGAAGCAACCCACTCAAGCAGTCACAATTAGGAACTATGGCCACACGAGTTCACACGACACTCCACTGTATCATAGTTGTCACGTTGGGAATACTTTATTTGCATCTCTGTTCATCCCATACAGATGAGAGGTCAATTTTGAAAAAAGCAAGAAGTGAACTCACGTTCCATTTCATGCCGTATGTTTTTGTATCGTATTATACGAAATGATCATGGATACAAAACACCGTCCGATTATACAGATTTTGTATGCAATTATACAATCTGGCAGCCCTGTTCCGATCTGTCCCGGCTTTGTGGGGTTATGGGGACAGTTCGAACTATAAGTGATAGGACGACAGATTCACTCCTGTAGTGTTATTCTTTAAAATGCAAACTCGATAACGAGTCTCACCAAAATGATCGCGCTTACTTCGATAGCGAACCCACTTGACTTTGCTTGTGTTTTCGCTTGCCGTAGTGACGTCACCGGCGTGATCGTGTTTAACAGAATACCATTTTGTAATCTCACTGCGGATTCAGCTTTCGAATTACGAAGTGAGGAGGAATCGCACTGCTGGTGAATAAAAAAAACGATCGAAAAAAAGGTTGATCTGTCCCCCTATTAGCATCGAGGAGAGGTGTTAGTACCTCCCCTGACGAGCTCCTTCACAAAGAGCTCTACTACTATGAATTTAGTTATGTTGCCGGTTGCTTGTGTTGGACAAAAAATACACTAGTGTCTACGTTTGCATAACGTCTTAGGAGTAAGTATCTACATATTAGATAGGTAGTATTTATCGCGAAGGACATAACACATTTATTTCTTCCTGTCTCTTTCATGAGTTTTTGCTGATCTTAATGCATATAACCTTTTTATATCAAGTGCTATAAGTGCTTTATAATATAACTGAACTTTAATAGTGTCGTGCGCATTGAATATGAACGACATTAATAACAAAACCGACTAAAAAATATACAAGAAACAAAACTATCAGTTTTATTAACTAGCTTATAAATTAATGTATTATCAGAACTTCATAATAATGATGTGTGCCAAGTTGAAAAGGCAATAAGTCAATTATCTTATTTTTATGCCTTTAGGGATGAAATTTTGTTTACAATTTTAATTAATATCACCTACAGATACCCTGCTCATTAAAAAAGTACCATCGAAATCTGCCTTACCTACAAAGTATGCATGGTAGAATACATGTAAAAATTCAGGGGTGAGCAGTTTATCATCCACTATTTAATACCTGGTTTACTTTTTCAAATTACCACGGAAGCGGAACCAATTTAAACTTGGAATTTCTCAATATAGAAAAAATATTTATCGACTTGCGTAGACATAATATCTGTCTAAAAAAATTGTATTTGTTGACTTTAGAACCCCCTATTTAAATCAGTTTAAAAAAACCTCATTCGGAGTGACACGTCTATGAACATAAAGATATTTATGTAAAGAAATTACTTCATTGTCACCTCCCTGGCCTTAAAACGACAGAACAAACCATTTATCAAATAATAATATATCTAAACATTTAAAAAAAGTGACAACGACAAATATATAACACGAAAACACATTTAAGTTTGAACAATATAACTTTTATATTTAAAGAGGTAACCTTGGTACGAATCGTGAGGATATTTCGCGTAACCTCACTACGATTATTACGTTTAGTCTAAAATGGCAGACGAACACTAAACGAGGAGTACTTTCGATAGCTATTAGCACTGTGTCAAGGAAAACTCCTGGATTCGCTGTTCACCTGGTACTATTACATTTGAACGTCTGGCTTCAGTGAGATAGCATGAGCCAAATAAAAACGTTTTAATTGGTTGTTGCTTGAGGTTGTGGGTTCTAAGGCTGCCTTCTCACTAGCGTTTGCCCAGCATTGCTTGCGTTGTTATTTCAGCGTATTCATTTACTCTTGCATCATGACGCCGCAGCAACGCGACGGCTGCGCCGCGTAGTCGCGGCGTCTGCGCTGCGCATACATCGAACGCCTATACGCTGGACAAACGCTAGTGTGAAGGCGCTCTTAAGTAGCAACTACAAATATGACTTCTAAATCATATGTATTTAAATTCATATGTACTTTCTTAGTTTATCTTGAACATCACTGACATTGGTGAAGGAAAACATTGTGAGGAAACCAAGATTTTTTATTATGAGCAAGCATGGTGATTAGTGGCCTTTTCTATATGAGTGAGACTGGGATTATTGTAATTGGTTAATTGACTGGTATGTTATAAAGGACTTGTACAGAACTTTCTATACAAACTGCGTGTAGTAGGTACACAAGTAAACATAGTTTTAGATCTGTACATGTATGGATGTAACGCTAACTATAGAACGAGCTGCCAACAATGCGACTCACTCGTAATTACCTTAATTAGGGAAACCACTAGGAAATAATGCGTTAATTGTAAACAAGCCCCTTTTACTAAGCAAGTCAGATGGTAAAGGAATTCAGATACACAACCTTTTATTTCTTCTACAGCTGATAAAAAACACAGCTTTTCATACATTTTCACTATTGGTTCTGCTAAAAAAAGGTTTTTTTTTTAAAAAGACTATCGCCTTCAAAACTTAAATAAAAAAATCCTTCGCAACGAATTGAGAACTGCTTTTTTTAAGTCAGTTGAAAAGAAGCAGTACGAGTATTTCTCTTCTTTTACCACTTATTAGATTCTTCGAAAACTGCATTTTAATGGTCTGCTTGAAATAAAGTTGACTTTGACTTTATCCTAATCAGCAGCCACTTAAACCAGCAAATGGTTTGCTAATCAAGTATCAACCCTGGTCTACTAGAGATTGGCTCCAAACTGGATTAATAAGTACCAATTGAAACGTGGGGTCAACCACTACAACTTTGCAGTTTGTTAGTAATTTCCAGGGTCAAGGCAAACACTACCGTCATCTAAAGTATATAAGTTCATTATTGATTGACAGTAAAAGTCACGTCAAATTTAATTATCGCAATCAGTCAAGGAACTACTCACGAACGACATTTGAGGTGAATAGCGGGTCTTGTAGGTTCAATTAAGCGTGTCGATGCAGTTTTTTACTTGCAAATTAATTAAATTGGTACCTACCTAAATATTCTACTGGATGTATATACAATTGAAGTGTCTGGTAGTAATGTCGAAATAACGGCTTTTTAATGACTCCGCTACTGAATGTCGAAGTTTGAAATGTCGACGTATGTTAGTTCTAAAGTACGGGATCTCGATGTACGCCAGTTCGAAAGTTCACTGGAGCGAAGTATGCAAGGCCGACGTATCGTTAGTTAGAAAGCATACGAGTGCGATGTACGCCAGTTCGAAATTACCCTGTTACGAAGTACGAAATGCCTCCGTACTGTTACTAGTACTCCATTCTATTTTTCTTTTTTTTTTGACTAAAAACCATCCGTTTTCCTCCTAATGCCCCTTGCGTTCCAGGGCCGCGGTAACTCTTTCGAACAAATTCCGCAACCCTGGCAGGCACGGCCCTAGCGAGCCTCGTCTACTGTGCTGACATGTCTTTGAGGCGCGCGTGGAACACAACGAGCCGCCGACCTGGGCCTGGTTCTGATCGGACGGCGAGGCACCCAACACTCGCCGTCCGCATGCCCGCGCCTACGGCGTTCCGCCTCCTCCTTTGCTAGCATTACTGCTTCGCAGAAGGAGGTGACGGCTTCCCATTCCCCCTCGCTCCGGACTATAGATTGAACTAGGGCCAAGCAGGGTTACTGATACTATAACACATATATTTAATCTAAATGGTTTTTTTAATAACATTATGTTTTGCTCCAAGCGCATTTTTTTTTGGTTTGGTTCTGGTTTAATTTCTTTTTTTCTTTTTAATAATTTAAATATAGGTATATCTATTTATTAATGTGTTTTGTAAATTAATTTATTTCCGTTTTGTATATAAAATTAAATCTTCATATACGCTATGTACGCAAGACCATCCTTCATCATCATCATCATCCATCTTTAATAACTGTTCTCAGATTTTTAGGATATGGCATGATGTTTTGTATTTACGTTTCTTTTCGTTATATAGGTATAGCTAATTATAATGTTGTAGGAGTACCAGTAACAGTACGGAGGCATTTCATTCTTCGTAACAGGGTAATTTCGAACTGGCGTACATCGCACTCGTATGCTTTCTAACTAACGATACGTCGACCTTGCATACTTCGCTCCAGTGAACTTTCGAACTGGCGTACATCGAGATCCTGTACTTTAGAACTAACATACGTCGACATTTCAAACTTCGACATTCAGTAGCGGAGTCTCTCCGAAACGGCGGGATCGATTTTCAGGTGAGTTTTACTGACAGATGTTATAGGGAGTATGGGACCTATAGCAATTTTATTTTGGAAAAAGAAACAAGAATGAAGGTACCGCGCAAATTAAAACCAATGAAATTGTGAGCAAATTTCAATTCAATGATCAGTTTTGCTAGCAAGTATCGTCTGTATCCGCATTAACCGATATTACGTGCATAAGCTAGTTACTTTATCATTAGGTACTTCTGTATTCTAGTTCTTTTTCTGCTGTGACCTCTAACATGTTCGGAACCAGTAACCAACCTGCGACCTTGACAATCACAAAGCGTGTAAACTTATGAATGTGTACTTTTAAGCTTCAGTAGTTTAGACACTTACCTACTGCTAATAGCATGACCATATGTATCTTTCATTTCTGTCATATTATCTTCTCATTCTGGTTAGCCATCCTCATGATTTGCGTGTCCAAAACTATCACTAACAAAACTATCTGGTTCTGGTGCTATACTCCCTCAGGTTCGCGTAACCGTCACTTACGTGTCTGTGTATCTGGTCACGTCGTCGTGGTTGGGTTTCTCCATTAGGAATTTCAGAGTAACAGCCCGGACTTTGGAAGATGGTGTCAAATCAAATCAAATCAAATCAAATCATTTATTTCAATTAGACCATTTACAGGCACTTTTGAATTGTCAAGAAGTTACAGTTTAAAATTGAAGCTAGTTGCTCGTTCCAAAACGTAGGTCTCTATGGAGAAGAACGAGCAAGAAACTCCATGGACACTCTTTTCCTTCCATTTGGTTTTTACAAAGTCTTGGTTACATTATTCTTGTTGCTTCTATATGTGAAAACAATGAAGGTGAATATAAAAAATAACAAAATTATAATAACGATGTAAGACATGGCAGTTAAGAGATGACCAATCCCAACTGACAGCACCCGTTCACGAATATGACGCGTGCATCAGCACCGTTTAGCTCAACCATCTTGAAGGGAACCAAACGATCCAACCCACGCGCCACCGTCAGCAAGACATTAAAGTGAGCATGACAAAGCTCTCAACTGCCATGCTCAGTGTCCAACACATAGTAACTTAACAAGTAAATGGCTCCATGGTAGTCACATTTACAAAATTGAAATATATGATGTAAAATTATACAAAACTAAGGTCATCAGCGAACCTTTTCAAAAAATAAACTGTAGTAAGTAGAAAAAAATCAGTAAAAATTATAATAACGGTATACGTTATTAAGGTCAATAAAAAAGGTGCTAATAACATCGTTATGTTTAGAAAAAAAATGTATATTAATTTGTGTGCCCGAGTGGCTGTGGAGCAGGACTAGCATTAAGCCAAGCATTTTTATCATTTATATAATCGTCTAATTTGTAATATGCTTGACTACATAGTGTGCGTTTTATACATGTTTTAAACTTTCTCTCATTTAGTTCGAGAATATTGAGCGGTATTTTATTATAACATTTTACACAGTACCCCATAAAAGAAGTGTGTACTTTTGACAATCGAAAACTCGGTTGCTCTAATTTATTCCTATTTCTAGTATTAAAATTATGTCTATCACCAACTTTTCTAAAATGATGAAGATTTTTCCGAACATGCATAATGTTTTCATATATATATTGACAAGGTACCGTCATGATATTAATTTTTTTAAACAATTGCCTTAGAGATTCGCGTCTGCCAAGATTATAGATGGCTCTGACAGCCCTCTTTTGCAAAATAAAAATAGATTCTATGTCTGCAGCCCGTCCCCATAGCACAATACCGTAAGACATGATACTATGAAAGTAGCTAAAATAGACCAGTCTCGCGGTATCCACGTCTGTCAATTGTCGGATTTTCCTGACAGCGTAAGCGGCTGAACTCAACCGCCCTGCAAGAGATGTTAAGTGAGGACCCCACTGCAGCTTTGAGTCAAGCGAAACCCCCAAGAAAACTGTCTTGTCGACGAATTCTAGTACTTCCTTATTCAATATAACGTTACATGCACTACTTCTAACGTTCGGTAAAGCAAATCTTATGCATTTAGTTTTATTCTCATTTAACACTAAGTTATTTATCGTAAACCAATTATGAACCTTAAGCATAGCGTTATTTACTTCGTCAAGGTGCTGTGCCCGTCTATTTACATTAAAAATCAGTGAAGTATCATCAGCAAATAACACCATTTTAGGTTGGTTTTTCAGTAAATGAGGTAAATCATTTATGTAGACTAAAAAGAGAAACGGACCCAATATTGAACCTTGCGGAACTCCCATCTTTACTTTCAAGCCTGATGAATTTACACCGTTTATTTGAACTTGCTGTAGTCTATCATTTAAATACGATTTCAGTGAGCTAAGCGCTAGTTGACCGAGGCCGTAATGCTCAAGCTTCTGGAGGAGGGTCTCATGATTTACGCAATCAAATGCTTTTGAGAGGTCGCAAAAAATGCCAATGGCATCCTGTGAGTCCTCCCATGCATTAAAGATGTGCTTAATTAAAGTGACACCGGCGTCAGTAGTGCAACGCCCTCTGGTGAAACCAAACTGCTGGTCGTGTAAGATGTTATTACAGTTAAAATGATTAAGCATTTGATTGAGCATCACTTTTTCGAACACCTTGCTGAACACCGGCAAAACCGAAACGGGTCTATAGTTATTAGTGTCTTTACTATCCCCGGATTTAAAAAGTGGTATAACTTTGCTGTGTTTCATTAAAGTCGGAAAAACCCCTTGGTCTACACATAAGTTAAATATTAAAGCTAAATAGGGTGCAACTGTCTCAATAATAGACTTACACACATTAGTAGACATGCCCCACATATCTTCTGTAACCTTGATCTTAAGTTGTTTGAAAGCCTTTATGACATCCACAGGGTTAATATGTCTAAATTTAAATTCCTTAGGACAGGCTGTAACATTCGCTCTTAATAAATCTATAGCAAGTGAGGGCGAGGAATCTAAAGTTTCTGTGGTTTTAATTGGGATATTGGTGAAGAAAGTTGCAAATTCCTGAGCCACATCGATATTATTGCTTATGAGACCTCGGGAAGTCTCCAGAGTGTAATCATTATTTTGTCTTTTATTTCTATTTGTTTCGTTGTTGATAATTTTCCAGACCATTTTTATTTTATTGTCTGCTGATTTTACCTTGTTGCTAATGTATAAGGCTTTAGCTGCCTTACATGTATTTTTAAAAATTTTAGAGTAAGTAGCAACATGCTTATTAAAAGTTACCGTATTTATATAAGGCTTAAGGCCATACAGCTCAAAGAGTCTTTCCCTACTTTTTCTGATACCTTTAGTCGCCCAGTCACTGAATAAAAATTTAGGGCAAATTGTTTTAGATTTTTTCTTAAAAATATTATTGAATTCCGTTTGCACAACTGAAAAAAAATCTTCATACAAAGTATCACCATTATTCATATTAAAGCTCTGAACACATAATTGACTCATTAAAGTGCTATTGAATTTATTTAGATTACCAGATGTTATTGGTCTTGACTGTATCTGCACTTTTTGTGATGGTGTGCTGTATTCAAAAGTAACGGTTTGTCCACTGTGATCAGAAGGAAGGTAATTTACAATGGCTTTATCTAAGTAGTCGCAACAACAAAAAACATTATCAATACATGTAGCAGTAGTTAAAGTCACTCTAGTTGGTTCTAGAAACACATTTGATAAGTTGAATGATTTAAAGAGATCTAAGAATCTACTGCTGTTCGAATTATTTTCTAAAATATTAATATTAAAGTCGCCACAAATGATTACTGATTTATTACCAGTTGCAAGTTTTGCTAAAACATCTTCCATAATCGACTCAAACAAAGAGTAATTTTGATAATTTGGGGGTCTGTAAGCGCACACTATGACATGCTTATCTAGCTCAACACAGGACAGCTCAATAATGTGTTCAACCGATAGTTCAACTATGTCTTTACGTGGCTTTGATTTAATACTGTTTTTAATTAAGATTAGGGAACCGCCACGCAGCATGGATTTGCGGTTGAAACAACTGCCCACACTATAATTATCATAATTAATTAACATTTCGTACTCTTTTAACCAATGTTCAGTAAAACAAATAATGTCGAACATGGTTTTTTCTAAAAACAATTCAATTTCTAATTGCTTTGAAGAAAAGCCTTGAATATTTTGGTGATATAATGCTAAGGAATGTTGTTTAGCCCCTTTCTTAGAATTTGTTAAGTAATTGCAAGAAGGTACCTTTTTATTGTTGATAAGTTTAACTATATTGTTACTGGTACCTTCTGTTGTCTTAATGACTAGTTTAAAAGATTATTTGTTGGTACCACCCTAACATTAGTATTATTACTAAATATTGTGGTGCTAATTGTGGAAGACTTCGACATACTAATTATGTCTGAGTTTATATTAAAAGCTAATAGCCAAGCTATCTGACGTCTAAATCTAATGGGCAGATACCCTGTATCCCTAGTCGATTTCAATTTTTCAACAAAACTGTTGATGTCTAAAAACATGAGCTTGTCACTATAGTGACTTACAAGAAAGTGCAGGTGATTGTTTAACATATGAATGTTTTTATTTTGCCTGTTTGAAAGGTGTTCAAAGTAGGGAAAAGCACACAATATTATTTTTTGACAATTAATTTTCAGAATTTCTGTTACTCTGTCAGTAATGTCATCTTTTGTAACATTTATGCTATTACCAACTAATACTGTAATAATAGAATTTGCATTATAATTTTGTTTTGTTATTGTGGACATTATTTTATTGTAGGAAGTCCCAGGTATACAATAATTAAGAGCAGAATGCCTCAGGTTGTTGTTTAGTAATTTACCCAGCCCCCTTCCTAAACTGTCTGAAAATATAATGGGACAACTAACTTTATTATCAGATAACAAACTACTGTCAGTTTGCAGATCAAGAGATGAACTACATTCAGT
Source organism: Caradrina clavipalpis (assembly GCA_932526535.1). NCBI lineage: Eukaryota > Metazoa > Arthropoda > Insecta > Lepidoptera > Noctuidae > Caradrina > Caradrina clavipalpis. The sequence goes on along the minus strand of OW052106.1, from coordinate 585,372 downwards.
AACAGGTATTTCACTTGACCTAGGGACGCACTCCATGACACTCTCAGACTGGGATGTGTATTCCGTTACCTCAGGCTGGGGAGCCTTAACATGAGAATCCTTCTGGGAGGTACATTGAGTGGTACTGTGAGGCAGTGGATCCACTCTGTCTGCGCTAGGATTACACATTTCCACTAGTACATTTGTTGCCAGTATGTGCTCTTTTATTTGTTGTTGAGAGCTTTCATACTTTTTGGAAAGTGAATATAGTGACCCTTCAAGCACCTCAATCTCTGACTGTAGGCGTTGAGTGTCAACCTCATAAATGTTTATGCTGTCCTCTAATTTTATTTGAAAGTTATTCAATTTATTTACTAGAAAAACACGTTCTTTCCTTAGTTTAATATTATTGGAATAGTGGTTTTGTTGTTTTCTAAATTTTTTACATTTATTAATGATCTTATTAAACTTTGCATATTTTTTTAATTTATTATGACTCACTGTATAACTACTATTATTAAATTTTACAAGGGAATCTTCAGTGAGGTCTATTGTTACTAAGGAATTTGGGTTGCACTTACTATTCAACAATTCATTGTATAAGTGATTAGTTTCCCTATCCTGAGAACATTCTTTTTCTTTCTGTAACTTAGAAATTTTTAAATTAGCGTGAATTAGTTCTTCCTTTAAGTCCCTAACCTTGCACAAAGCCTCCTCATATAGATTGCTACAGTTGTTGAATCCATCAGTGACCACCCGCAGTTTGTCCCGTTCATCAACAGCATCCAGGAGTTGCTGATGAAGGTCCACTAGCTCCCGCTTCAGGCTTGTATTTTTATTGATAATACCCTTAACTTCCTCTTCACATTCGTCTCTTTCTTGTAGTAATTGTTGGCATTGGATGTTGGATGCCTTAAGTTCTTCAAGGGCTGTTCTTAATTTTACCTCCATAACCTGAGCCGTGGCCTTACGGGTCATCACTGACATGGTTTCAGGAATAGTTACTGAAATTAGAATTGAAGAAACAGTGAGAACTAATTAAAAAGACTAAAGTAGGTAAGGTGTGTGAAATGAAAGGTGGAGTGGGAATGTTAGTGTCTAGTGGTTATCAGAGAAGAAAGAGGTAGGCTGCTGATTGGAATTGAATTACTATGATTAAATTAAATGCAAAGTTAAAAAAAAAACAAAATGACTTTTTACTTTTTCTTTTGTGGGTAGCAGAACTATCTCAATGTTTAACTGTATATTCTACTGTAAATACGATATTAATTGAAAGAAATTTACTCGGTTGTTGATATATTCTGAAATACTAATATCTTAACGTTATTTAGATACTAATTTTCGTCTTCAGTATGAAAACAAAATGATACAAGACTTAGTACAGTCAGTCTAGCAATTCTACCAAAATAAATTATGCTTGGACTTAATGAGAGCGCGTTACAAATTATAAGTGACAATAATTGTGTGCTAATATATGGCTACGATAGAATAAAAGTGAACAATACTCCCCGTTAAAATCCGCAGGTTGACATCAGCTGTTTGAAATAGGTTACCGGTAACGGTGGATAACCAAACACTGAGTTTTATTGTGTTTATCGACGGGAAAAACCTGGTGTTGTGACATCCCCGTATCACGGACGTCACGTAAAGCCGTTGGTCCTGCGCCATATCTCTTCCTGGACTGGACTGTGTCGGACTATGTATGTAAGTAAGGGTAACCATGTCAGAGGCTCTTGAGGCGGTTTTGAAACTGTTACACCAGGGTGTGTGAGGTCGTAAGACCTTACTGCCCACACAATAAAGAAGAACTAATGGAAGAGAGAGTGCACCTGTGTTTGCGCATTATAATATCTCTTGTGTACTTGGTCATTAAGTATCGCTGCCATGACCGAAATTAGTTCGTGAGAATATCCTACTACTATTATAAAGGCGAAAGTTTGTATGTATGGATGTATGGATGGATGTTTGTTACTCTTTCACGCTTAAACGGCTGAATGGATCTGGATGAAATTTGGCACAAAGATAGATTATAGTCTGGAATAACACATAGGCTACTTTTTATCCCGGGAAAATGTACGGTACCCGTAGGATAACACATCAACTGTGACGCGGACGAAGTCGCGGGCAGAAGCTAGTCTATAATATATCTGTTTAGTTGTATGTCTATCACTACCTGTAGTGATCTCATTACCGTTTTTTTTTTCATTTGAAAAATTCAAAATGTCATGTCAAGTGGTATAGTAGTTCCTGAGTCGATTCATGGAGTATTTCCTCTCGTAGGTCGTGATAGGTCTCTCGACATTCCACTTAGATTAGTTTCGACATATCCCTTCGGCATTCTTTCGACACGTTCAAAGCAATCCAATGCCTTTTATAGCAAAAAATTGCCGTTCGGAAACAGAAAATCGCTGTTGTAGAGTTAGTTGTCCTCAGATTGGTTATTAGTTGACACACTATGAAGTCTATATGGATTATTATGATTTTCTTTTAACCTTCATTGTTTACACATCATTATAGCAGCAACAAGAATATTGTAACCAGGATTTGTAAACCCAAATTGAAAAGGGTATCCGTGGAGTTTCTCGCTCGTTTTTCCAGCTAGTTCAATTAGCTTCAACTTTCTGACTAGCTGACAGGCTGTTTGACAATTCAAACGTGCTTGTAAATGGTCTAAATGCTTTGACTATGACTTTTCTATTTAGTCTCCACAAAGATAGGATTTCGTCAGTAACTGTTACTATCACTGTTTTTAGGCAATTTAAAGTTATTGAGTCACTTTGTGATGATTTTCTTCGCCGTAATGATTAGCGCGGATAGCGCAGCAATATTTTATAATGACCTAAAACAACAACAGAAATGAAAAAAAAAGTCTTATTTTGAACTCTATTTGTAATGCATTTCAGGTCATTTTCAATTATTAAATAAAAACTGCTCAGTAGTAACTCAGACCAACTTCTCCAGGTATCAAATCACGTAACAGCTGACAACTCTCGTCTAAGTCACTGATCCAAGTAATCTTTTAAAACACTTAGGTTTGAGTTGAGAAATAAGGACAAGCGCTAACCGGATTAGTTTTTGTCGTAGGCAAGTGTGTGCGATGTCGCACCGCTTTTTTGTCGCTCGTGTGAATGTGGCCTGTCGCAATAAAGATTGGCATCGGTATGTATGAGGGAAAGGTTTGGCAATGCGCTCTAAATATTATAAGTATGTGGATCGGTTTCGTTCGAGTGATGGATTTGAGACTTGTGTGTGACGTGAGATAGCGATCTTGCATTCTTGCCTCATTGCGTAGTGGAAGATCAGTGGTGATCTATAGATGACTGTAAATATTAACAATACCTATTACCTATTATCAAATAAAAAGAAAAAAAAAACTATAAGACAAATGCTCAACACATTGTCAAAATTCTCTCGTTGTATTTCAATGGTTATTATCCAGAAATAGGACAGCCCTCCGGTCACGTGAAGGGTCAGCCAGCAGCTTGGCGATGTCCAGAAAAATAATTGGTGCTCTTGAACTCTACGGTCCTATTGTTTCATCCACTATTGACACACATTCGGGCAAACTTTCTTCAGTCACAAGTTTGTTCGGGCAAGTTAACATTGGGCAATCTTGATGAACTTCAAACAAAATATAGCTATCACATTTGTTGTTGAATTTCTTACTTTAATAAGAAGTTGATTAACATTTTTCTTTGTCAAGTATTAACATTTGTGCCCAATAAATAACAAGGGCTCGCTAAGTCAGTGTCTCACTCAAGATGTGTGTGATTTTTCAGGTATAATGCATAAATGACGTGTAGTAGCTTTAAAACAAAATTATGTCACAATTTCTTCACGAGCCTCAAAGTATTGGTCATAAAGGCAGGTTTTTATTTCCCTCTCAAATTATGTCCTCAAAAGGCAGTTTCATCACAAATGAGTGAACGTGTATATAATTTGCGTTACTTAATCAAAAGCTATTCTAATTAAACAACTAAGACAAAGCGTCCCACGGCTGTGAGAATGTTGGTTTTAAGATTTTAGGACACCTATTGTAGATGAGATCAGTGTTATGACTTCAAAGAATGGTGGAGGCGTTCAGAATGGTTAATTAGAGATATAATTGAGTTAGCAGGTTGGTGTGTGGTCTTTACTGTTGACATGGATGAATACAGTTGTTATACTTAGAGGAGCTTTTTATCTTCTTTCATCAACCTATCCTATTGTACTACTACTATTATATTATCTAAACGCGAAAGTTAGTTTTAGTTTCGCGCTTAAACGGCTAAACTGAATTAGCTGATATTTTTACCTAGTTGAACGTATAGCCAAATTTTGCGTTATATGTTCCCGTGGGTTAATTTGTCACTTTGGCTCAATTCTGTAGTTCTGAATTCTGCAGATGAAAGTATAATTTAATTTGGATGGTTAAAAACTTTAGTGTTTCTGTTTTATGAGATGTGGTGTAGCACTAGTTTAATGTTAGGTAATTAGATAAATTGTACCACTTTTCACCACTGGTTTCAATATTAAATTCAGACAGGCTCCGTAATTTTATGTATTTTGAAATAAACAAGTAATAGTGACATGTAGGTGCCAGCCTATTCCTACTAGCATGCTATTGCGACGCGTGTAAACGGCATATGTTATGAGTGTTTAGCTGCGAGCGACACACAGTACCACACGCCTGCAGCTAATGAAATTAAATGTGTTTCATAAGAAAAGCAGTGTATGTGCAACATTGTGGGACTTAAATAGCGGTACTAGTTTGGTTGGTAATGATGTTATATTGTAGGAATATTGGCGACTTTGTGAGATTATGAATCATACCAACACGCCTTCGTGATGGCCCAGTGGCTAAAGCGTCCGCCTCTCATGCACCAGGTTGTGGGTTCGCCACCGGGCACGGGCAAGTACCAATGTGACTTTTCTAATTTATATGTACTTTTGGACTTCACTCACATCGGTAACCATGTCAGAGGCCCTTGGGGCGGTTTCGAAACTCTGACAGTTGACACTAGGGTGTGTGGGGTTGTTAGACCTTACTGCCCACACCATAAAGAAGAAGACCATTACGTCTATTTTCCCCGAAGAGTTAGGCACAGGGTACCAATGTACGTCTACAGTTCGCCGTAAAGTTTATGTTGTTTTTCTGAGATTATGAAGGCTTTGCTAAAATTGATTCGTTGTATCGTCATTTCTTACCAGCCAGTTTTATGCTAAGGATTTATAAATCTCCCGCTGTCTTTTACTTTTTTCGTGTCATTTGACTAGTTTCAAATTCTGTCCGACCGGTATTGAGCAACCTGTACATTTTCTTCGGTGAATTTTTAGGGGAAGTGGTTTCTACTGTATGGTTTTGATCAACATAAGTACTTAACAACGCCTTAATTATCTATTAACATGTCATGACTCTAACAAAGTATTTTCTCCTAATAGGCAAAAAATAGACAATATTCTAATAGATAACCAACAAAACACCAACAAAATTCATTCAAACAGTAAAATTTCCGAGAACATCTTTAAAAAACAAAGTTTCGTTTTGCATCAAATTGTTACATTTCCACGGTCGAGTAAACGCGCTAGTAAAGTGATTAACTGCTAATAAATAAGAATGAGAGTCAACCCGCGAGCGGTCACGGTGGTTGCGCCAACCAGAGCCACGCAGCCACGCAACCACGTAACCGGCGCGAAGGGGTTACGAACAACCGTGGAGTTTTGACCTTAGTTTTGTGTTCTAATTGTTGAATCATTTTGTAAGCTTTTCTTAGTGTGAGAATCTTGTGATGCGTTCTGTCATCATCATCGTTTTAAGCCATTAAAGTTTTCTATGGAATTTGTTATTTTACTCATTTAAATAGCTGTGAATGATTACGAGGGAATCGTGTCTTAATCACCACAACGGGCCAACCATCATCTCTTGAAACAGTATCATTTACCATTTGTAGAATTTGCAATTTTCGGCGCTGAGCCTAGTGTTGAAAATCCAACAGTAATATTAAAGCAAGGCAAAGTAATATTAAAATGCTGTTTGAACAGTTATACCGTGATTGGTGTTTTGCCGGTTTAGTTTATTCTGTAAAAATCTTCCTCTTGTGAATTCAGGATAAGTGAGATTGAGCCAGATTGAGTAGAGGTGTCAATCTCTAGCCCGAATGACAGTTCAACTCAGTTCACTTTTACATTGACTAACCGAGAGCGATTATTTAATACTCATATAATAAAGCTAAACAGTGTTTGTTCGTTTATTTAATCGCGCTAATCTCTGAAACTACCAGTCGGATTGGACAAATCCTTATTGTAATTGATAGCCAGATCCATGAAGAATAGTAAAGGCTACATAACATCACGCTGCGACAACAGGCGGCGAAGCAGCAACCAAAACCGTAACATAGCACGGATTCGCGGGCATAGCGGGTTACAGAATAACACTGCCAGTCTTTTTATTAACCGACTTCAAAAAAGGAGGAGGTTCTCAATTCGTCTGTATGTATAATATTTTTTTTTTTTTATGTATGTTCACCGATATTTTCTTCAATTATAGACGGATTTCAAAAATATTTTTTTTGTTGCATAGAGTTCACTTCTGAGGTGGTCCCATTTTCACCAGTCCAGGATCTGATGATGGAATCCAGGAGAAATCGAGGGCAACCACCGAAAATTGTATGCTCGTATGGTGTTTTTGTTACGTAATCATGTCTTACTCAGGTATATGCTTCAGGGTGTCAACATCTGATGCTGCTGTCCTGATGATGATACTACAGTACTCCTTAACGGTAGTAGTTTTTGAGATAGGGACTTTTTATTATATTATGTTTGTTCGCGGATAACTTCGTCGTTTATGAACCGATTTTGATTATTCTTTTTTTGTTGGAAAGGGTAAACTTCCCAAATGGTTCCATTTAAATTTCATATAGATTTGATGATGGATTACGGAGACAGACAACGGAACTCTTCAAAAAATTACAGCAAATCAACCGCGATTGCTGCTATCGCATAAATATGCATTGTTTACGCAATTACACAACATAACATCGCGCCTGTACACTCGAAAGAGTTACACAGATGTATACTTACAGTAATATTTGAAAATTTCTCATCTAAGTAAACGAAATCGCGTATTCTGCTATCTTATGACATTTTTTACCGGTGTCATGTTAATTTACACGACATGACAGTTCCTTCATGGATTTGGATAAAAAAATTGATACTAAAAAGCGAGAAATAAAAAACTTTTTTACAAAAAAAGACAACCGCCTTCAAAAACTAAAAAGAGAAAAATAACTTTAGCTTTGGAAGTCGGCGGCAATACAAAACAACAAACAGAACCAAAGCCGCCGACTTCCAAAGCTAAAGTTATTTTTCTCTTTTTAGTTTTTGAAGGCGGTTGTCTTTTTTTTTAAGTACATACGGAAATATGAAAGGAGTGGTTCATTGGTAGGCTTCATACGTGGTGTAGTGGTAATAAATGTGGTGGTCAGTGGTAGATTAATGGCTCGTAATTCAATTATTTATTGCTTCATGTTTCAGGAAGTTTGTGAGTTAGTAAGTATTTAATTGAATTAATAATTGTACCTAAGTTTTTTTAGACGTTTGAAAATGTTTGGCGGACATGATTATACGAGTAGATTTTATCAAATTAGCTTTGCCACGCGACTTTATCCGCGCAAATGTTGGTTGTGACGTAATACAAATTATCCTATGTCCTTTCTTGGAGTTCATACTTATCCCGTACCAAATTTCATCAAAATCAGTTTAGTGGTTTAGTCGTGAAAGCGTAACAGACACACAGACAGAGTTACTTTTGCATTTATAATATTATCCATTACTATGAATTATAATAGGTATTTGGCCGGTAAAAGTAGATTACCTACTACTAACATGTTTTTAAACAAAACTGAATTTCATACTTTCTCAACATATCTAGCGATATTACCTACATTCATAGTCTACGATTATTACCGGTATTCAAATTTAGACGTTTTATCTTTTAGAATAGAATACTTAATGCAGTGGCATGAATGTGTTACATGGATAGTGTAATATATTACTAGAGTAATAGGTATATTGTATCTGTTATAACATTAACCCTGCAGTGGTCGCGCGGACTACATATGTAATCCATAGTTTTTTAAACTGACATTTCTTTTTACGTACTTTTTTTTTCATAGCCGATTTAAACAAGACCGTTAAAAAATTATTTTTGTTTTTTGTTTTAATTTTATTTAGGAAGAGTTAATTTGTCATATTGTAATAAGAAAAAAAATAATACAATTGAATTTCTTTTAAAAAACGACAAAAGAAATTGGACTACATATGTAGCCGCGCGACCACTCACGTTACTTTTTAAGACGCGACCACTGCAGGGTTAAATAACTTTATGACAAAACTGTGTGGTCATGCGCATGATTCGATTTGAACAGATCAGATAGTGTATCATGTTGATTTATATCAAATTGGAAATGAGGAATTATGAAGATTTAATTTAATTTATAGGTTACTATAATGTGACAATTAAGAACTTGATGTCAGTAATGTCTAAGAAAAACTTAGAAAGTACATATGACTTGAAAAAGACAAATTGGTACTGGCCCGGATTTGAACCCATGCATGAGAGGTGGTGGGCCATCATTACTTATTTATAGATAACGTATTTATCTCCGTGTCTAAAAGGTGCGTATTGAGTATTGAGTATTATTGTCCCGCTGCAGGACAAAGGACTCTTCTCATACAGAGAATGCACGAGTATTAATTAACACGCTTGCTTAAGGCGGATTGGCGATTTAAGAGTTATACTAATAATTACTAGTTTCTTCGAATTCCTCCACGACAAAGTTAATATAACTATCCTACGGAAGGGAACTTTACATTTTTCTGGAATAAAAACTGGCCTATGTGCTATTCCATACTATAATCTATCTCTGTGCTAATTTCATCTAAATCCTTTTAGCAGTTCCGGCGTTACTGAGTAACTAACATCCATCCAAACTTTTGTAGTAGTTTTCTCAGAACATTTTTCTTCACTATAATTAGTGACAATAAAATTAAATATATTCATTATTAAAATATATGTACATTACCTACTTTCTTCTTTTGTTTCGTGCTAAATTCAAATCTCGGAAACAAAAGAAAGTGACACAGTCAAGTCGTGAAGTAAAATAAACAAAACAACATCAGACGAGAGTACATCCATCATTTAACTAATATTAAGATTGCAGATAAGTTTAATGCAATTTTTATTCGCGTTAACTGTAGTATTATTTACGCTAACACAGGCTTTTATTGAAGCAAATTAGAGAGTAGACGGGTTAGGAGACGGTTGATGTTTGTGAAAGTTTAGGGAGGCCCCTTGATTAGATAAGTGTTACTTTTGTTATGTAGTATTAAATAATGTTCATTTTCAGTAGGTATGTCTTACAGTGTTGTGATGGTCCAGTGGTCAAGACCTCTCATTTATGACGTTTGGGTTCGACACAATGCAAGTACCAATGTGACAGTTTCAATTCATATGCACTTTCTAATTTTATCTTGGACATCACTGATATTGGTAAAGAGAACTTCGTGACGAAACCTGGACTTCGTGACGAAATGTATCCGTACTAGACTAATTAGCTTCAATGCTGGGCTTTTCAGCCAAAGGCAAAATTTCCGACTCTAAAACTGGACTCGAATTATGGCCCACAAAAATCAGTCGTTGCATACAAAAATAACAAGGACAGAATGTTTGAAACAGCCGGTATTTATTTTTGTATTTAGTGGAATTAATATTGCAGTAAATTAAGTAACTACAATTCTATGAACGGAAATATTCTAATCTCATCTCAATAGATATTTCTCATCAATAACCTCGAGGAGTTCATGTTTAGAGCCTCTTTCTCAACCCGTTGAGATTTACCCACACGATATACATTAATGGTTATATTGTGCGAAGACAATGGACATCGCTAACTCGGTGCGCAATGGAACGAGAAACGTTGCGTTAATAAAAATACGCAAAAACAAGTTGAGTCAAGTAATTATGGCGATATATTTCTATCCATTGGTAACTTTGCCCTCTTGCTAAATTTCTAGGTAAATAGTTTATTATTTATGTTGGTAATTAAGTTGTGTTATGCCGTCAATCATTTCAAATCGAAAGTTATTTAATTATTTTAAACTTATCGTACTTGTGAGGTAATCGCGGATCTTCAATCGTGTCGTGACCATAAATCGGAGTCTTCTATAATTCTATAGGTACTAATGTTATAAAACTGAAGAGTTAGTTTTATTTTGTTTGCACGCGCCAGTCTCCGAAACTTCTTGACCAATTGTAAAAATTCTGTCGCTTATAGAAATCTTAGTACGTTATCTCTGATTTGATTTACGCAGACAAAATCGCGGGCAAACTTTATGAATATAGATAGTCAACTATATTCTTCACGTGACCAGTGGGCTGGCCTTTTCTTGAGTCGAAGAATCAGCATTGCCATATAACGTGGCAATGCTGCCAGCCCTCTAGGCATATGTCCCATTGAAAGCGATGCGGATGATTTTTTTGAATCCCTATGACCTTCCTTTTTTATATTAACTGTACATAGTTTGTAATTTAATTATTATTATTTAAGTAAGTTTTATGTTCAATAAATAATACTAGTACTATAAAAATGATGCTTTCCTATCCCCTTTTTTTTTTTACTACACGTTTTATTTATAAAATGTCTATCAAAAGCGTCCTAGCTAGAATTAGCTTTTATTTAAGGCGCATTTTACTTAAAAGTACCACAGAGGCTTTAAGTTTAGCCGGATTTCGATCTTAAACGAAAATAAACAATAGCCGGATCTACCACATCGAGATGTAGATAGTGGTGATGGTGAAGATATGGTGGTGTGGTGGGTACATGCTCGTATGAAGGACGGTTGCCGTAAGACTCCCTCATCACTGGGCATCCTTCACGGTCCCCTTGCGTCCAATGGGCAGAATTAGATGCGGGATTGATGCAAGAGATATGTAAATTGCATTTGGAAGCAGCTTTTTTAAAGTCGTACCAAAGGCTGTCTTTGCGGAACTTAGGGCTTGAGCTCATAATAAATTATCTATTTGAATGTAAAATTATGAGCACAAATATACCATCCCGCCTGTGTTCCCCGAAGGGTTATGCAAAGGTGTATCAATGTACACCCACAGTTCGCCGGTATGTTTAGGTCCCATGTAATGTAATAGGGGCACTAATATCCTAACTCCGAGCTGCTATTGAAAATTTTATAGAAAAAACCCCAATGACACTTTTTGCTCGACCTGGGAATCGAACCCAAGACCTCTAGCGTAGCAGTCACGCTTAGGACCACTAGGCTAACGAAGCAGTTAAAATATGAAATAGTATAGTAGTAAATTATGATTGGTTTATTATTACCTATAAATGTAATACTGCACTAAGCATACGTTCCTAACTCCATTTTATTACAAAACTTATTATTTAAGGTCGATAGGTACCGAATAATATCATTCCGAGTTGTACGAGTTTAAATTGCTCTATTATTACGGTAGATACTGAACAGATTAGTTAAGAAGTTCAAATCCACGTAATGACCGACATCTTTAGACTATTAGGACCAGCAAAATCCTTGATATTGAAGGATTGTGAAGGGTAAGAACGTAACAACGGTCTTCCGTCCAAAACCATCTTGACTTCTTAAAATCTTCTTCTTTATCGTGTGAGCAGTAAGGTCTAGCGAACTCGCACACCCTAGTGTCAGTTTCTAAACCGCTTCAAGGGCCTCTGACATAGTAATCGATATCAGTGATGTCCAAAATAAACTTAGAAAGTACATATGAATTAGTAAAAGTCACATTGGTACTTGCCCGTGCCCGGTTGCAAACCCACAACCTCGTGCATGAGAGGCGGGCGCCTTAACCACTGGGCCACCACGACACATACAAAAATTAAAATTACAAATCATAAAAACTGGTCCTTCTGAGCACAATTTTCTTGCATCAGTTCTTAGTCATACAGACCTCCAGTACTTGGTCCTCCATACAAATATAGAAAAACGAAAGGTTCACCCAACGTGCTGCGAGGTCAATCTAAATGTTTTGTGCTCTTCTTAATGGCATAGATCGAATTACTTTTTAATATTTTAGTGTTTTACTTTGCAGATTAGGGTCAACGTAAACACTGCAGTAACCGCATCGATTTTCATTAAACTCGTGTTAAAAGATAATGACCAACAATATATCACAGTTAAAGTTTTCTGCGCGGAATTTATTATAGGACCCAATTATGCAATTTTGAACCAATAGCCGTTGCATTATAATTTATTTTCAACTAATTAACCAAAACTACATATTGTTACTTTGTCTGTTAGAAGGTCCGGTAATGATTTCCGCAATCACGATAATGTTATTGTTAAATGTTATAATACTTACAAATAGCACGTATGTAATGTTTTTAATTTTTTGCAGGCATCAACTATTGTCGCTTTCTGTGCTTTTGGGAGACAAAAAGGTGACTTTTTTAGCTTCGTGGACTAAAAATACGTATGTATTTAAATAAATGTAAAGGCACCTAAGCTTGTAAAGAAAAGGTAGCTACCTCCATGTTTTTAAGTTATAAAAATAAACGGAAAACTTTGGGAAAGTGTCTGGTTCTGGTAAAAACCTGTAAAGAAATATTCAGGGAAAAAGGACCAGAAATTATTTTACGATTGTGTTGTGTTTTATGTGATTGTATTATGAAAACGTGATGAGGAGAGGTATTCACGCATTTTAAAAGCATTTCCTTCTTGCTTTTACGGCATAAGATGCGCACAGACATCGCTGCTATTGTTTAAAATCACACACGTAACAACATAGCAAAACATTCGCCGAGTGGAGATGCGAAAAGTTTATAAATGTTCGGAAGACGGAAGTTATATTAAATCATACGAAAATCCGATGTATGGAAAAACGCAAAACATCGGATAAAATGTAGATCGTTTGCCTAAGAACTTCATTTTAGGGTTAGGATAGGTCAAATGAGCGCGAGCGGTTAATAAGAACACTTTGGTAACATTACTTAAAAATATTCAAATGGATAGAAATGCAATGTTTTGTTTAAAACAATCCATTTTAAACTTAGAAAATACTTTTTAAATAATTCAAGTAACTTATTGAGAATTTAATTCAATTTCACAGCCAATTAAATAAGTTGAATGTACTCATACATTAAATTAATACTATCGATGTCGAATCTGAATGTTTATCTAAATATTTTTAGTAGCGTACAACTTAAAGAAAATAAAATAGTTTTTGGGTCAGGCTTTTGCCCAGATGATTTTTTTTAATGCATTTATGTATTTCAGTTTCATTTAAATAACTATAAAATATGTGATTAGTCTATTTAAAAAAGAACCGTGATTATATTAGTTTTATCAAAGTATAAATTAATTCCAATATTTTTTTAACATAATTTCAAAAGTAACTAACCTTTAAAAACTCCCCAGCTATCACCAAAAAACACAAATATTTTTACGAAAACAAAAATAAATTCGTCTTACAACCGTTCACTGTGCACCAAGTTTCGCGCGTCTATATCTCGCGCCGGTCGTGAGGTTACTGTTTACTGCGCATGCGCGAGATGTCAGATGCGCTTGCGCTTGACAACTTACAAGATCTTGTTCACAACTGTTTTATAAATAATGTGCAGTGATATAAGACAGTTTTGCGTTAACATTGGACGCAAGTATGAATGGGTATTGTTTCATCGATTGATAAAATTAGTACCTACTAGAAATATGTCATAGTATTATTGAAGCCTTTGAAAAAGGTAAACTATAGTTATTGTTCACGTTACGAGTCGTTTGTTCTTCTTTTACAATCAGCTAGAATATAATAGAATATCTGTTTTACCTACATGTTATCCATTGTAGGTATTTTAATACGATGGAGATAGGGTTGCCATCACCTAAATTGCCGATGCCGGACAAAAACTTAAAAACCCCGGACATTTGGGTGAAATTTAGTTCTTTTCCCGGACATCCCACAATTATTATTTTATTTATCGCTTATCTTTCAATTAATCGGTATTCGCCTAACACTAAAAGTGTCCGGGTTTCACCAGGACATTTTTTGACAACCCCGCCCGGACGTCCCCCGGACGCCCTCTAAACTAGGACAAATCCGGGGAAACCCGGACGGATGGCAGCCCTAGATGGAGACAGTATACGTGTTGTAACAAAAAACATCACGTGGCATCAAACTAAATAACGTTGAGCAAAAATCATTACTGTAAACGATATCCTATTGGGCCTGAAAAAAAAATATAACCACCTTTAAAAATTACAAAATAAAAGTAAATTACTTTTAACTGCCTCTTTGGTCTTGTGGTCCTAAGCGCCACTGCTACGTTAGAGGTCCTGGGTTCGATTCCCAGGTCGAGCAAAAAATGTTATTGGGTTTTTCTATGAAATTCTCAGTAGCAGCTCGGAGTTTGGATTTGTGCCCGGTTAATGGCAACAGGCTCGCCCCCTATTACATGGGACCTAAATATACCGGCGAACTGTGGGTGTACATTGGTACACCTCTGCCTAATCCTTCGGGGAATATAGGCGTGATGGTATATTTTTTGATGGTACACTTTTAACTTTGTCGTTTTTGAAAGTGGTAATCAGTTTTGTAAAAAGCTTGAAATATTTTTTTAATTTTTTCAAATCTATGAACAAAATTACTTACTATTAATTATTTTTCTATGGTATGGAACCCTTCGTGCACAAGTCCGATTCGCACTTGGCCGGTTTTTATAAGATTGTACAGTGCAAAAGCCGACACCGATCGCAAAAACCTTACCAAAAATAGCAAGTTATAATTAAACAGCAAAATGTTTCACTACAGTAAACTTATCGTCCATCAATCGACTGCACTCAAGGCGAAGATTAAACCTTACTTAAAAACCCTTTGCCTTCAACTTGAAGATTAGTTTTTATCATCACAAAAAGTTTAAAGTAACTTTTTGTATAAAAATCCGTATTACCTTAATTTTTCTCCACTCGGAAGATTTTTCCAAGGATTCAACCTAGAATATAAATTCAGTTAAGGTGGATTGGGAATTTTCAATAAGTGCACCCCGTAGGACCAAAACTTACCGAGAAGACTTGTTTAAAAAACTAAGCTTGTGAAAAAGTTATAAGCTCAAAAAGTTATTTCATTAATTTGCTCACTAGCTTAGTTTCTGAATAAAATTTTCTTGTTAAGTTTTGGTCCTACGAGACGTAATTGGTCCTTACAAGTAACTATCGAAAGTTTTAAAA
Organism: Caradrina clavipalpis; assembly: GCA_932526535.1. NCBI lineage: Eukaryota > Metazoa > Arthropoda > Insecta > Lepidoptera > Noctuidae > Caradrina > Caradrina clavipalpis. The sequence goes on along the minus strand of OW052106.1, from coordinate 570,150 downwards.
TTGTAAGAGTGTGAAGTATTGTATACCTCAACCTCTGCATATCCTCTTGGCAGTAACGTTAAGCACAACTATGTTTTCTTAAAAAAAAATTTTGGGAGACTTATGATCTTTGAAAACAAAAAACAATAAGTACCAATTTTTTACCATTTTTTTTGTCGAGTAGCATCCATCGCCATAGCTCATTAATTACTCAACGCTCTGCTAATCAAGTTTGATTAATAATTTGACGGGCCTATTGGTCTAGTGGTTAGTGGCCCTGACTGCTAAGCCGGAGGTCGTGGGTTCGATTCCCACCCAGGACAAACTTTGTGTGATGAGCATGATTGTTTGTTCTGTGTCTGGGTGTGATTTATTTTATCTATAATATGTATGTATTTATAAATTATATAAGTATGTATATCAGTTGTCTGGTTACCATAACACAAGCTCTGCTTAGCTTGGGATCAGATAGCCGTGTGTGAGTTGTCCCAAGATATTTATTTATTAATTTGGAAGCTTCCATCACCTTGGACAACCAGTGGGTACCTAGTTATTTTCTGGAACTAATAGTGTCATAAAAAACATTAAAATAGGACACGAGTGGGCTGCACTTTCTACCTTCCCCCATACATGGAAAAAGGGCATAATTTGATATCTGTATTCCGATGTAATGTCGTGCTGCAACTCTAGTGCACTTGTGTCACCTCGGCTCTAAGCGCTGAAGTGAACATGTTACCCACAAATGCTGCCGACGTGTGCGCTACGATTTACGTGCCACCAATAAATCTTGGATCTGTAGTGCAAGTAGTGGCACTAATAAATACACTATGTTGTGAAACTAGAGCCACACGATATTGATGCCTAAGCCTTGTGCATGTGTACGTCATCTAGCATAAAATGGAGTCCTATTGTTTAAACTTTAGAATATTATTTTGTACCATACCTACCTATACTAATATTATAAAGAGGTAAGATTTTTCTTGTGTTTGCAACTAATAGGCTCCGAAACTCCTGCACCGATTTTAACAATTTTTTCACCAATAGATAGCTACATTATTCGTGAGTAACATAGGCTATATAGAATCACTCTACGACCCACGGAAGCGGAGCATTAATTAAAGAAGTAACTTATGGCGGGTGAAATAAGCCACGCGGACGAAGTCGCGAACTTTTCACTAGTGTATTAATATATAATAAATGATTTGATAGATTGTACCTAGTGGCTAAAAAGTAGATTTTTAAGGGACAGAAACCAACAATGACATAACAACTGTGATGACATTATTATATTGACCGGAAACGCAACACCATCGTGATAGTGCATTTATGAACCTCATTAATCAAATCAATATCAATTTATTGAAGCTCATAATGAAGATAGCTATCGTTCTGTTTAATTGACTGACTACAATAATTAATTACAATGCTTTAGTTAATGCATTTCATAGAGTTTAAACGTCGTGTGTTCAGTCGACCAGAAACGCTATACATATATCTGCCATTGCTGCTAATAATTGTACGGAAATAATATTTTTTAATAGATACAGATATTTAATCAATTAATGTCATACTAGTAGCGATGCCACGATATAACTGTTAATGAAACATTTCTCTTTTGTATTATGTTATTTTATGGTTGAGCATTAAGAACATTCACTTCTTAAAGACTTCAATTTGAGTAGAAATTAATAGTCTGATGAGAGCGGTGTTTTAGCGCATAATTTTACGTTTATATTTCGTTTTTTCATTTTAATATATGCGTTCATTTAAACGGTGATTTGATGCTCTATGGGCTCTTGCCTCCCTTTGTAATAAATAATAATATTATAATTCATATTTATAAACTTGGATTTCATTTTCACGAGGTCGCGGGAAAAATCTAATAAGATAATAGAAAGGACTAAAAACGGAAAAATCTGGTCTTTTATCGTCTTTTACATGCCACCATGCACCAGGTCTTGGGGGTTGGATTCCCAGGTCGAGCAAAGTGTTATTGGGTTTTTCTATTAAAATTCTTAGTAGCAACTCGGAGTTAGGATTTGTGCCCGGTTAATAGCAATAAGCTCGCCCCCTATTACATGGGACCTAAACATACTGCCGAACAAAGGGTATACATTGGTACACCACTGCCTAACCCTTCGGGAAAACAGGCGTGATGGTATGTGTACTGCGTGTACATGCCACTTTTTACACACAATAACATTTACTAAAGTAATTTCACACTAGTGACATTTGTGTTCAAGAATTTGGAGACACTTGGTTTCACTCGTTCGAGTTGGTTTAACTTAAGCTGCCTCTAAGTCGACTTATACGTGACTAAAGATAGCCAATCAGTCAACATGACATTTAAAAGTTAACTCGTTTTATGTAACTCGTCAATATTCGAAGTAGAAAGTTCTTCTGAAGATTAGAATTATAACCGTCTATGTACATCACGAATAGTCCTGGAATTTTTTAAATTAACACAATTTAATCTTGTTATAATGTCTCAATTATATCTTGTTATGTAAAAAATAATTACCTATTATTTAATATCGGAAAGTGATATATGATATTATGTCGGGCTATTTATGTGTGGTTATGAAATTGTTTATAACAAGTATCACGGTCCTATTCTGAAAAACTTTTGCTAAAACACACAAAACACATAACATACCATCACGCCTGTATTCCCCTTTATTTTTATTTTTTTTATTTTTTTTTATAGACGGGAAATCATCAAATAACTTCCCCCGCCCTGGGCGGGGCGGGAGGGAGTGTCAGACTTTTACTGACTAAAACCCGTCTATGTTCCTTCATGTGCCCTTTGCGTTCCGGGGGCGCGGTATCTCTTTCGAACAACCCGCAGCCCCGGCAGGCATCGGCCCTCAGTGGCCCCATCCAAGTTTGCTGACGTCTCTTTGAGGCGCGCGTGGAACACGAACGCGCCGTCGACACGGTCTGTCGTTATTCAGTGAACGTACGGACGGTGAGCTACCCATTGCCTGTATTCCCCTAAGGGTTAGACAAAAAGCCAAAAAGCAATATTACCCCTAAAACAAGGATCAACCCTTTAAGAGCGGGCGACGCGCATGCGCGTCAATAAAACGCACATGTTTGTTGCCCGCACAGAAAGTGTTAATTAGAAAATTACCGCGGGCACTGTTATTCCTGATAATCTTAATTTAAAGGAGGTATAGAATATCAAGCCAATTGTAAGCTTGTCCCAGGAACTTGAAAACCTCTGTAGAAATAAAAACTATATTATGTAAATGAGTTAGTACATTGAATGGCCTTCATTACTTTGCACATATTGTCGTGTAGTTTTAGCTTCAAGATCAGTTCAGATCAAGACTGGACAACTTTTTAATCACTTCCGAATTCACCTGACTCTATAACCCTGTCTTAATTTAAACGGTTGCGAAAATAAATTCATTTAAAATGTTTAAAAATCATTTCTACATTTTATACAGAACTAACTATTTCCCTCGATTTCACGCACGTTAAGTTACATTTTTAGTTACAGCTCCGCTTCCGTGTGCCGTACCAAGATGTTAAATTATAACCTTCCACGATAAGTAAATATTTATTACACGATTTTTTTTTTCAAATCGTAAATAATCATAGTACGCTCTTGCAGGTCGATTCTCTAAGCCTCACTTCGTAATTCGAAAGCTGAATCCGCAGTGAGATTAAAAAATGGTATTCTATGGTACCTACAAGATGGTTACATATTAAACACGATCACGCCGGTGAAGTCACCACGGCGAACGAATACTAAACCAATGACAATTTGGTTCGTTATCGAAGTGAGCGCGATCACTTTAGTGAGACTCGTTTTCGAGTTTGCATTTTAGAGAATCGCACTACTGGTCGCGTTTAAAGAAACAAATAAATTCTGCAGCTTGAAAATATTAGTATAGATGGATGGTAATTAGTGGATGCCTAGTTATCCTGTTTATGTCTTTTGGTTGTTAAATCAATATAATGGTCTATCTATTTGTGAAACAATTCTCAAGACTTACTTATTGTTGTCCTTTCCTCGGTCTACCGAAGAAAAACTGCTTAATTATGTGTGTAATACAAATTATTGTTGATGATGCATTTATCTAATTCTCACTGCTGATTGTGCTATTATTCAATGGCGCTAAAATAGAATTTCCAAACTTCTGCAGGGCAGCAAGGCAGGAATCGAGTTGTCCTTCATAAAATATCCATCGAATGATTACACTATCAAAACCACAGGCAAAACGTATCAGCGTGGCTATTAAGATATCAAACTATCGCCACCCTGACACTCCTTAGGCTTTAGACGAAGTAGTCTAGTTCTGTCTTCATAAAATGGCCCTTTCTATGTAATTACTGCGCGGCTGATAAGCTGCGTACGCGCAGGTGTGATTCGATGCAACTTTCCACGTTGCGTCATATGTGACCCAAGTAGGTACGGACAGCAGGGAGACACTGATAAGGTTCGGTTTTGTATATTAAAGTTGCTATTTGACAGAAATGTGGAAGATCTAAAAGCCTGATAGGGTACAGACGTCCTGCAAGTTCTAGGACACATCATCCGGTCAAGACACGAACGGAACCTTGGCTGTAATCAAAGGTGGAAGGGAAAGGATGTTTAAGCGAATACTCTCTGTATTCGCCTAGTCTTGGAATTATTTATGATGTGGGGAAGACGCAGTCAAAGTCAAAATATTGATTTCGATTAAATCATTTAGGTACAGGCATTTTTGCATTATCAAGAAGTCGGCCTGTTGGGCGGGAAGTTGAAGTTAGTTGCTCGTTCCAAAACGAAGGTAGGCCCTTATGTAGAAGAATGAGCTAGAAACTCCACGCACACTCTTTTCAATTAAGTTTTTACAACATTTTGGTTACATTATTCAGAACTGTTTTCTAAGCCAATTAGTCAAGGACCTGAGGACCAATGCCAAAACAATACGAGGTGGTCTTTTGATGTAGTGGCGAGCAACTCAAATAACTAACCAATCTCAGATTTTTTCCCTGACGGTACCAATACTAATACAGATAAACGAAACCGTATCCCGTATGTGCATTTGATTAATACGCTTGCACTTTTTAGCACAATCTACAATACTTCATAGTTCTACAATGAACCTTATTCAGTTGTAATACAGGTCATAATGCCTCTGAACAGGTACGCAATAGAAATGGCCTGAGATTGAACGTTGATTTACCTAGTTGTCAGCCGGTTTTGGTTTCTGAGAAAGATATGATAAAGACTAGAAAATTGTGTTAGAATTCATTGCACATTTCGACTTACCATTCTGACAAACAATATTAAAAAGTTGATAGTTCTGAAACACAAACTCGTTAGATGCCAAATTTAAATTTAAACTGATATAATTATTGAAACTTAATTTGTGGTAAGAACACAAAGAAAAAAAAAATTAAATCAGGATTTTTTTTTTCAAGATAAAAATTTAGTTTGGTTAGTTAAAATAAGATTAAAGATTAACAGGTCGAGCAAAAAGTGTGGTGTGTGGGTTTTTCTATGAAATTCTGAGTAGCAGCGGGGTTAGGATTTGTGCCCGGTTAATGGCAGTAGGCTCTCCCCCCTATTACATGGTACTTAAAACATACCGGCAGATTGTGCGTGTACATTGGTACACCTGTGCCTAACCCTTAGGGGATCTTCTTAATCCTGAAACACACAACAGAATATTTCGAGCGCTTACCTAATTGATTGACCTCATTCAAAGGAAGTATCTAATGTATTTAAGTCCTGACGCATATGTAGATACCTTATACAGTCTTAGTACAGATGCAAACCACATGTCCTATCTACATCTTATTGATCTACAATACCATATATTATCTTGACTTTTAAGCCAAACATAACATTATTGATGATTGAATAACCTCACCAATCTGGAGCAGAGGCTTAATATTTAATGCTGCTACAATTTGGAGCGATGCGATAATGTTCAATGATCACCGTGACATTAATGTGGTCTTTTCGCCCACTCTCACGTATGTTTGACGGTACACGGCAGAGATTGTAAATAGTATCAAGTTGGTATAGTTTATAAAATAATTATCGACTGGTACAACCTGTGTTATGGGAATGTCAATAACATGTCTTCTTAATAAACTAGGCTTCGTTGGTCTCGTGATCATGACAGTATCACAGAGCGTGGCTTCGACATAAGTGTAATTGTGTTTACCGATTAAAAGAATTACAGCAGCAGCCCTGTTCAAGGAACGCTGGGAGTAGTAACAAGAACGAAGAAAAAATAATGGTTTTGTCATCATGGTGACGTTCTTCAGAAAGGTCGGGTGCACAATACTCGTAACCGGCATGCTTCTATGACCAGATGTATGGAACGTGGACGAGGCTAAAGGAGTTTTGTAAGGATCGTAGCAGGTGGCGTTCTGTAGTTTCTGCTTACCCCATGGGATAGGCGTGAGTTTATGTATATGTATACAGGACAAAAATTTACTGGTAGCTGGATGTCATAACTGTGATGACTAAGCTAGTACTCAGCATAAGATCCGGCCTCCACCAAAGAGGAGAAGACAGAAGATGTCCCTACGATCAATCGGCTTGCGTTATTTCACATCTCACCGCTTAGCTTCAATATAACACAGTTTCCTATTGGTTATTTACGAGACATCTCCGCTCAAGTCCGCTCTTCTCCGCTTTGAGTCCAGTCCTAATGCTGTGCTATGGGATACCATCTTCTTTATCGTGTGGGCAGTAAGGTTTAACGACTCTATTATCAAAGTTTCTAAACCTCATCAATGGCCTCGGACATGGTTACCGATGTCAGTGATGTCCAAGATAAACTTAGAAAGTACATATGAATAAAAAAATGTCACATTGGTACTTGCCCGTGCCCGGTTGCGAACCGACAACCTCGTGCATGAGAGGTGAGCCGCCTTAACCACTGTGCCATCAAAACACTACCACACTGGGAGACCATTGCACGGAGGTATTTTTCAGTGGTGGAAAGAAAAATCTGTGAAAATCTCGGCAGATCAGGGAGATGTTTTGCAGTGTTGTTGTTCCCCAGCATCATTATGTGATGTTATTACATGCAGTGTGGAATGTGGAGCGATGCAAGCACTGGATAACAGCGATGTTTTACATAATGCTTGCTTCCGCTCACAGGCGGCACTCCGCGGTACATTGTACGATAGGTTACATTGATATCAAACGATAATTAGTTTCCTAGCTGTTAGCGTGTGTCTTGTATGAGATTTTTCTGCAACAACCTGCACTTTGATGTCAGTTGATGACAATGGGCTCGCCCCCTATTACATGGGACCATAAACATATCGGCACTGTGGGTATACATTGGTACACCTCTGCCTAACCCTTCGGGAATAGAGGCGTGATTGTATGTATACTGTATGTAACCTGCACTTATTACATTCTAGGCGTGAGTTGCATTGGTAGAGGTAAGTACGGTTTCGAGCCGATTTGCGATTTGAAATTAATGATGACTATCTTATTGTTTTTAGATTTGGTTTAAAACGACAAACACAATAAGTATTACTCATTAATATTTATTTATTTACCAATGACTAAATATAGGCATAGGTGACGAGGAAAGAAGGCTAACTTCAATCTCATCTCAGCGACAATCAATGTAAAAAAATTTGGAACATTAGAAGTGTAGTAGTAGTAGGTATATTTGATAGATTTGACAGAGATTAGAAATCCGAGGTTTCTGTCTACCGTCATGGGAAAAAGCCGTGAGTTTACGTATGTATGTATAAGAATACGAACGTTCTCTCTTTACGGGAATTACTTGCCAGATAGTAGTCGTTTAGTACCTACCAATAATTATTTTATTCACCCCTGATTGTACTTATCAGATCCCTTAGTTGGAAAAAAGTAGCTGACATGATATTTTGTATTAAAAACTGTTTTGATACTTTTTAGTTTCACAATTTTCTAGTTTTTTTTTATTATATCGAAATATTACTAGATATAAATAAACGTAATGTCCCTTTACAAGTAACATTATAGTACACAGTTAGGAGCTGGCCCGTGCGCCTCGCTGACCCTGTTCCCACGACGCATCACTTTCGGTTTCTGCCAGACGTTACATTCACGACCTCTAGTGATGTGCTGCCATGCCTCATCTGCACTCAATATCGATAGTTTTTTTTTAATTTATTGATTAATCGATCTAATACTAAAATTATATCTGTGCTGCCGACAATTTTTTTTAGAGAGCTTTGTTTTGATGGAGCGGTTCTTAGTTATTATGGTTATAGTCAAAGTAAACGTCAAAGCCACAGCATTTATTTAAGTAAGACCATTTACAGACACTATTGAATTGGAAAGAAATTAGAAAGTTGAAGCTCGTTCCATAACCTACTTAGGTCTCTATGGAAAAGAACGAGCAGGAAACTCCAAAGACACCATATCAGATAATATTTCTATTTCTATCTAGAGATGAATAGTAACTAGTAATCGTCCATCTTATGTGCATATCTTCGCACCAGTATCTAACCAACGTAAAAAAAACAAAAAATTATGAAATTGTTGGATAAACTATCAAATAGTTTCAGACGGTGTAAGTACTATAATATAAATAAAAAAAACAATAATAAAATAGAATGTTTACTAACCGAATCATCGCGTACACAACACTAGCGTCGTGATTCCATTGATAGATCACCGAGTTCACGACTGTACCTACACATAGCCAATATCAGTTACTAATACAAGGACCAGCATTTTTGGAAACCTGGGACAGCCGGTTTAGCTCTATCCTATATTCGAAATTAAAAAAAAATCTAGCACAGAGGAATTCAGTTTTACTTTTGCCAAAACTCACACACTTCAAAAGTTCTTTCATTTTTCGAAATAATTGATTTGAAGCTGATTAGTATTATGATATTCATATTAATGTATGTGCATACCTACCATAATGTAAAAAAAAAGGTGTTACAATAGGCTGGCTTGCTTGCTTTTTTAGCTTTAGTTATATTTTTTTTTGTTTCCGGTTGTTAATGTAAATCATTCAAATACTTAGTCATTCATTAATTTATTGGAAGCTAGTTTTGACAAAAATAATTATTAAAAAATCATTCCGATTGCTATACAAACTCTGGACAACGATGACGACTACGATATCGACGGACGATATCGAATCGATGTGAGTATGATAATATTTTTGTATCTATCAATTCCCTAAAGAGCTGAAGAATGGTGATCCTACTAACAATAGAACTCGTTTTAATGGTGAATTATACTAATAGGCGCTTTTGTAATAGAAGTGGTGTACCAATGGTCAATCTTGAAAATAATAAAACGTTATGGCTCTAAACCTATGTCTTCAACTGAGAATAGTGCGGGATATGAAGTGAGTCAAATTATACGGCTTTATTGATGGTTCAATAACATTAACCGACTTATGAAAAGGTGGAGGTTGTCATTTCGACCCGTACGGATTACCATTTCACAACGCAATTATTCCTTGCTAAAAGCGTTGTGAGATTTTACTCCATATCGAAGTTAGGAGTAAAATCCTGGATAATAATAATTCCTGGAGGCAGACCGATGCCAACCGGTCCTGTTGGAAATCTATGGGGGAGGAATATGTCCAGCAGTTTACGTCCTGCGGCTTATCTGATGAAGATGATGATGATGAACGAAGTTAGGAAGTTAGGGTCGATAGTGGCTGCGGGTTGTTCGAAAGAGATACTGCGCTCCCGGAACGCAAAGGGCACAATAAGGAACATCGATGGGTTTTAGTCAGTAAAAGTCTGACACTCCCTCTCTCCCCGCCCAGGACGGGGGAAGTCATTTGATGAATTCCTATCCGAAAAAAAGGGTCGATAGTGCCTTCGAGTGATTTCGAGCAAAAGTTGATTTCCATTGCTGTTCTGTTCGACTTGGCGGAGGCACTACCGTGGCTGCAGATCACGAAGGTTACATTATTAAGTGGATAAGACGGAATAGTCTTCTTGTTTGGCAATACCAGGTACCTATTTATCCCGAAGTCCTCTTAACAACATAATATACCGTCACGCCTGTATGTCACGAAGGGTTAGGCAGAGCTACTCTCATAGTTCGCCAGTACTTATGTTTTAAAGTCCCATGTTAGGGGGCGAGCCTTTTGCCATTAACCAGGCACAAAACCAAACTCCGAGCTGATACTGAGAATTTCATAGAAGAAAACCAATAACACTTTGCTCGACCTGTTAATCGAACCCAATACCTCTAGCGTAGCAGTCGCGCTTATGACCACTAGGCTAATGAGGCAGTTATCTTAGCAATTTTATTAAGTACACATTATTTGTTATCATTATGAAGACGTGGCCAGATCAAAGAATAGAATCCGCAAGACCTGATTTTCTTGAGCTGTACTTATTGGGGTGTTTCATAGAACCTAATAAGCTTTTTACAAAGAATCGAAGAAGCTTGTTTTCAATGCATGTGGTGCCATCTCTTGGTAACTTTATAAAACATATTCCATTAAGTTTCCAGTTGTCGAAAATAGATGGCAGTACTATACGCTAATTTGTATAATTGAATTAGTGACTATGTGATTTTAATGACTAATAATTTAACATACATTATATTTTAAATAAACATTATTTTAAAAAAGGATATTAGTAGTACCTACAAAAGATTTTTTTACAATAATATTTTTTGTGGTGCTTTTAGTGTACGCTGGTTGCAGGTTGGTTCCTACTCATTTAACTAGATAGAGGCTAGAGGCCTATTTTTGTCGTTTTATATTGATCATAAAAATTACTCTTACGTTTCGCTCTTTACTTTAATTAGAAAATTATATTGATTTATGAATATTTGTCAAATATTGCTAGTTTTGGATACCAGTCAAGAATTTCAACTCATATGTATAAGTTTCCGTAGTGTAGCGGTTATCACGTGTGCTTCACACGCACAAGGCCCCCGGTTCGATCCCGGGCGGAAACAGTTTCTTTTTGTTTAAAATACGCATAACGTTTTTTAGTAAGTAGGCATAATTATCCTTTGGAAGCATTAATTTGCTTATAGTTTTTAAAATGATTGTTATGAAAATAAAAGCGCCTAGATGTAAACGAGCCACAACGTGTAATGGATGTGGCATTATTTTTCTTGTAGGCGCTTATGTGTTGCCGTCCCTTAGTTCGTGTGAGCTAAATTTTTGGTTGCAGAGCATCTCATAATCTGATTCTATGAACTAAGAACATAATATTATGACGAATTTTTACTTTTTCGTACATAGCGGGATAGAGCAGATTGTCATCTGTTAATCATTCAAGCTAAGAAAACGCGACGTTGTTATATTTCACGTAAGGGTGTGTTTTACATTAATAATCGTGACTTTGTTGTTTTTTTTTTTTTAATAATTAAAATGCCAGTTGATTCTTTGATATGGTTTAATTCGTACCCAAGAATTTTGCGATACAAAAAAAAAAAACAAGTTTTAAACAAAACGGAACAATTGGAGACAGAAATACTATGGATTCACGACATTAAAAACAAAACAATAATAAAATTAATGACGCTATACAATTTTATTATTATTAGATACTTAACTTTAATTAGGAACCCGTGTATGGCATGGAGATGGATTGGGAAACACATGGTCACATTTTTGTTATTCTTCTTCTTTATCGTGTGGGCAGTAAGGTCTAACAACCCCACACACCCTAGTGTCAGAGTTTCTAAACCGCCTCAAGGGCCTCTGACATGGTTACCGATGACAGTGGTGTCCAAGATAAACTTAGAAAGTACATATGAATTAGAAAAAGTCAAGTAAGCAAGGGGGGGGGGGGGGGGGGTGTAAGTTTTGTTATTGTTCAGCGATGTTAATGCGATTTTTTTCTCATTAAAATCTTTTTATACAAGGGTATCTTTTTTGTGAAACATCACAGGACTAAATTACTTAAGTACTCCATAATCAATAACTTTTGTTTTGAGACTTTTTATAGTGCATTTTTTTATATAAGTACTGTATAATTCATTTTCGTATTATAAATGCGAAAGTAATTCTTTCTATCAGTCGGTTTGTTACACTTTTTCGACTAAACCGCTGAACCGACGTTGATGTTATTTTATTTTTTTTAAGACGGGAAACCATTAAATAACTTCCCCCGCCCTGGGCGGGGCGGGAGAGAGTGTCAGACTTTTACTGACTAAAACCCGTTTAAGTTCCTTATGTGCCCTTTGCGTTCCGGGGGCGCGGTATCTCTTTCGAACATCCCGCAGCCCCGACATGGGGTAAGTTCGAGCCATAAGAAAGGACATTGGCTACTTTTTATTTCTCTACTTCGTCTTGCCTCCGCGATAAGCGACATTTACACGGACGAAGTCTTGGGCAAACGCTAGTTAAACGTAGGTATTTTATTTGATCGCTCTAAATGTGAACTTCACGCGGTACCAAAATAAACAAGAGATAATTAACCAACACTTATTAACTAATTACAGATCAAAAAAGTATTAAGAGAACAAAACCAACAAAAAGTTCGAAGTCTATTTTTTTAGTTAATTTATGATTTGTTATTTAAATGCAGAACAAAAGTTGTTGTTTATGATTGCAATATAATAATACGAACGAGGTTATAAGTGTTACAAAAATAACCCTGTATTAAAATTGAAAGGTCACTCAATGACTGACTAAACACAAAATCTTGAAAAGTGCTTCACCGATGATGCTGCGAATTAGCACGCAGGAAGTTATTAGTTGCCAGAGTTGCGGAATTTAGTTAGAGCGGTGCTGGAACGCAAAGGGCATTAATATTATTATTTTTTATTGAGATAAGCCCGCCACACTATTCCCAAACCACTGCGACGCCTGTAAGCCAGAATCAACAGTGGCGACCACAAGAAAAGCGCCGAGGAAATGAAGCTCGACGAATCCCGGAGAAACAATTCAACTGTCTTGGATCCCGCAACGAAATTAATCAGAAAAGATTAGCAGAGGAGTAAGAAAAACATAATTTCCACTTCCCTCCAAACCAGCAGGAGACACGAGATTATGAGGAATACGGGTGGGTTTTAAGTCGGTAAGAGTCTGACACTCCCTTTCGCTCCACCTGGATCGAAGAAGTCATTTTATGGTCTCCCATCCTTAAAAAAAGGTAGTTAATAGTTAGGAGACGTTAACTAATAAATGAGTTCACATTAATTTTGAATTCTACTCGGATGAAGTAACAGCCTTTCTTTTTTTTTTTATAGACGGGAAATCATCAAATAACTTCCCCCTGGGCGGGGCGGGAGGGAGTGTCAGACTTTTACTGACTAAACCCGTCTATGTTCTTTCATGTGCCCTTTGCGTTCCGGGGGCGCGGTATCTCTTTCGAACAACCCGCAGCCGAAGTAACAGCCTGGAGTTAGGATTTGTACCCGGTAAATGGCAAGGCTCGCCCTCTATTGGTCCAATGGGACCTAAACTTATCGGCGGAATGTGGATGTCGGTACATTGGTACACCTCTGTCTAACCCTTTGGTTAATACAGGCGTGATGGTATGTGTATGCGTGAAGTCGCCGGCAAAAGCTAGTAATCTTGCTAACGAACCAAGTCACAACATGAGGCTAGTATTGAACACTTAGTCAAACAGGAGCTCGTTTAATATTTTTTTCTAACTTTTTATACAAAGTTCAACAGACGACTTTATTTTTTAATAAATGTTTACAAGTTTTTGTTAACTTTGACATTGGCTACAAGATAACTCATGATTCGTGTATGTTTCGTCCTCTAGCCAGTTTAGATGACGTTATTGTACTGTAATATGACGTGCAATATTTTGTGTGCAGCAAAAACAACGTGTGGGAAGTGGATTTTGCACAGGGTACAATAACTATACGTTTGGACGGCCTTGTCATTGGATTTAATTAATCACTACACACGTGCAACAAAATGTATATGAATCTAGGTATCAATTATGCAATTTTTTAGGTGTAAAGGGTACCTAACATTACAATCAAGTTAATTGAGTAAGTAAGTTTGAAATCAACATGCCGTATTACTGATGTGGTTCGATTATAGCGCCATGATAAAAAAAAACTCAGTAGCAGCTCGGAGTTTGAATTTGTGCCCGGTTAATGGCAATAGGCTCGCCCCCTATTACATGGGACTTAAAAACATACCGGCGAACTGTGGGTGTACATTGGTACACCTCTGCCTAACCCTTCGGGGAAAACAGGCGTGATTGTTTGTATGATAAAAAAATAAAAAAATGTCAAAGTCAAAGCATTTATTTCAATTACACCATTTTTTGGTACTTTTGAACTGTCATTCAGTCAATCAGTTAGTCATAACGTTGGAGCTTGTGTAGGGCAGGTCCCTATGGAGAAGAACCAGCAAGAAACTCCACGGACACTCTTTTTAATTATAATGAATTTTAGGTTAACGTGAGTATTTTTAGGTTTGACAAAATGAAGACAGACATTCTAAATAGTTTTTGCGAAAACCACTGAACCCCCTCTGAACGGTCTCGGTAACCGAGTAGTCCTTAGCGCGCCTACGCAGAGGTCTTGGGTTTGATTCCCAGGTCGAGCAAAGTGTTATTGGGTTTTTCTATGAAAGTCTCGGAGTTAGGATTTGTGCCCGGTTAATGGCAATAGGCTCGCCCCCTACTACATGGGGCCTAAACATACCGGCGAACTGTAGGTAGATTGTGGTTCACTGGCACACCTTCGGGGAATATAGCCGTGATGGTGTAGTATGGTTCAAAATAAAATGACGCATGAGTGGTTTAATTTATTTCTTTGACTTTCCCTAACTTCGAAGGACAGTCTTATTTAAAACAATAAGGTATACCTACGTCCTTTAGAACTCAAGGTCACGTACCTGCACTGCAACGGTAGGTAGGTAGAATGGCAGGTATTATCAAGTAAATATTGACATAATTAGGTTTATATTCTTTTTTGGTCATTTTTGGTACTTCATCATTGCCTATACAAAAGTTTTAGTTAAAAAAAATATATATAAGAAGGTAAATGCACTAATAACCGGTCTATATCTCGTAAACAAATTGTACGTTATAAAATATATATAAAAAAAAACAATATCATGCCTGTTATTAGGTTTTTCCATCAAGAATTTCTCAGTAGTAGCCAGGAAATCTGGGTTTGTACCTGGCTTCTGTTATGGAATAACAAAATCAATATCATTTATTTCAAATATCTCGTTAGCCTAGTGGTGCTAAGCGTGACTTCTACGCTAGAGGTCTTGGGTTCAATTCCTAGATCGAGCAGTGTTATTGGGTTTTTCTATACAATTCTCAGAAGCAGCTTGGAGCTTTTCCTAAATCATCCAGGAAATAACACCTAAAAGGATTATCATAGAAAATAATCATCACTGGGTGATATCATTCCGTCAAGGAAGTTCGGCTGGCAATTAGATTTGACCTTCGACATTAGAATGTAGATGCGGTATCTAAAAGTGATTAGGCAGGTATCTAACTAAGTTAAGCCACAACCGATCTAACAAGGGGTAAATATACTCATAAATAAGCTTGTTTCATACAAAAATACACAACAACACGATCATGAAGGTTTTTTTTTCATATTTCGGAGTTGGTATTCGTGTAATTAGTTGTGGAGGTCAGATAGATAGATTCATGAGCGCTTTCGCCCTCTGAAAATTAATTAAAAGTTAGCTTGTATAAAATGTAAAGCTAAGTATTGTTATTCGTTAACTATACATCGATACCAGAAGTATCAATTAACGTAAGGGACATTTTGGCGAAAATGAGTTATATATATCATTGGATTCAGAATTTTCTGCTCTATCGATTGGTATTATTAAAAAAATTCTATCGTTAAAAAAAAATCCCTTACGTTAAAAAAAATTGGCCTGCGTAAAACGATTTATGAAAAAAAAATGATGTAACGGACGTTTACATTTTTTTTTCTCTGAAAAATAAAGTAAGTCATAGTGTTAATAATTTACAACCTCAGTCGATTTAAATACCATGTCCCTTACTTTAATTCATGATTAGAGTTTTTTAAGAATTATTTCTAAAGGTGATGGCTAAATGACTGCCTCCGGGCCAGATACATTCTGGAATGTATATGAATCTTACATAGCCTCATAATATTTAAAAAATCATTCATGAATTATGTAGTGTTTAATATTTTCCTAGCACTTTCGTGAACTATTTATTAAACATAATAAAGTATCTAAAAAAAAAAACTTTTTATCACAAACATTCGCTTATAAATATACAACCTCATTTTCGTTTTTAGTTTTATTCTTTTTCGTTTTATTTTTTGTCAGTTGAAGAAAATTATATACTGACACACCCCTTTTTTTCCTTTTTAGGCAATATTATTTTACCATTATATTATTCCCAAAAAGTATCTGAATCTTTTTTACATGAAATACTAATACTTAGCCATTCAGCATTACATTGTACCTAGTACCATATTTATACATGGTACCTGGCACATGGGGCAGTGGTCTATACTTCCATTTAGCCATCTCCTTTCATTTAAATCTGTGATAGCTAAGCTGAAACTAACATTAATCATGCAAAGAACCTATTTCCATGG
Organism: Caradrina clavipalpis; assembly: GCA_932526535.1. Taxonomy (NCBI): domain Eukaryota; kingdom Metazoa; phylum Arthropoda; class Insecta; order Lepidoptera; family Noctuidae; genus Caradrina; species Caradrina clavipalpis. The sequence continues at coordinate 553,697 of OW052106.1, read as the reverse complement.
TGTTAAAATACCATAATTTTAGTAGATAATCTATAGTTACATCAAATTGCAACACTGTAAAAGTCCTTTACAATAGGATTACGTATAATTTCCTATTTCTCTTGCTGCTTACACTATGCTTGACGGTTTACACATAAAATATTAGTAACGTAAGGCACAACTAAACATATTTTTTTAATGTAAAGGACATGCTATATTTTAATCCGCTGGGTATTCCTAAATCTTTCGTTTAGAGCATGAAAGAAGAGGAAATTCTAAGAAACTTTGCTCTAGACACAATTAAAATTGGAGCAGACAGTAAAAAGTTATACCCAGATTTAAAAAAATAAAATCGTTTTTTGGCTCTCCTGAAAAACCGTGTTTTGTCCCTTACATTAATTGATACTTCTGGTATCGACATAGATATATAGACGACATCCTAAGACCTGGTTTCCATCAAATGGAGGAGAAGAGAGGATATCTCGTATTTAACCAATAGGATTCTGTACTGTTTTAAACCTAAGCGGTATGATGCGAATCATGCTAGCCGATGGATTGTACGCAGCTCTGCCATCACCTAAATTGCCGACTTTAAAAACCCACGACTTTTGGGTAAAACGTGGGTAAAGCTGAGCTTTCCCGGACAACCTTGAGTTATATTTTTTTTACAATAAACCTAAAACCATTTTATTCAACTACAAATTATGAATAATGTTTTAATCTAAGATTTGTTTTAATTGATCGGTAATTTTTCAATTGATCGGGATTTCCTGACTCATTTTTGTCAACCCCCGGACGCCGTTTAAACTAGGTCCAATCCGGGAAATCGCGAACAGATGACATGGCCCTAGTTGTACGAGGCATCTCCTCTTCGCTTTGGTGGAAACCAGATCTGAAGTTCGGTGTAGCCCTAAGTAGGACAAATAGTGTCTTTTAACTGTCAAAGTCAAAGCATTTACTTCAATTATATTAGATCATTTACAGGCACTTTTGAATGTCAAGAAGTTACAGTTTAAAATTGAAGCTAGTTGCTCGTTTGCTGTTTACACGGTGCAAGTTATAATACCAGTTTCCAACATTACCTTCCTCTGTCTTAGATTTCGTGGTTCTAATTATTGTGAGCCGAAGGATACAGCAGTACTATTTCAGGCATACATGTGGTTTGCCATTTCTCATTTCCGCGAAACTCAAACCACAAGATTACAATAATATTTAGCGTCACTGCAAGGTTGTATTTAGAATTTTAGATATTATTAAACGGAACATTCAAATTACACGTTTTGAATTCTACCTCTATAATACAGCGTTGTCGAAAATGTCATTCACATTAATCAAGTGTTTAATTAAGCATTATTTAGTTCACATTAAGTTTTTTTACTCTAAATTGGGTATTAAATCTGGTACTATTACTTTTTTTTTTTTTTTTTTTTTTTTTTTTATAGACGGGAAATCATCAAATAACTTCCCCCGCCCTGGGCGGGGCGGGAGGGAGTGTCAGACTTTTACTCACTAAAACCCGTCTATGTTCCTTCATGTGCCCTTTGCGTTCCGGGGGCGCGGTATCTCTTTCGAACAACCCGCAGCCCCGGCAGGCATCGGCCCTCAGTGGCCCCATCCAATTTGCTGACATCTCTTTGAGGCGCGCGTGGAACACGAACGCGCCGTCGACACGGTCTGTCGCTAGTGAACGTACGGACGGCGAGCTACCCATTGCTCACCGTCCACAGACCCGCGTCTACGGTGGCCGGGAGTCGTCTCGTGGCTCCCGACGCCCGGATCGTCTACCGCGGCGGCCGCTGGGACGGGGGACCCTCCTTTCTCTCTCCCGTCCCGCCGCCTCCTTCTCTAGCATTACAGCTTCGCAGAAGGAGGCGACTGCTTCCCATTCCCCCTCGCTGGTACTATTACTAAGCTTAAGAAAAACGTTGTATTTTTAGAAATGACATTTGAAGATTGTTTAGTTGACAGATGATTCCAGAAAGATCATAATTATGAAATTACTTATTTATATTTTAAAATAGCTTACATATTAATAATATTATAATTGACAATAATACTCAACTACGAAATTAACTATGTTAATTACAATCCGTGGTGCTTGGCAATTTGACAAATATTTGTATGACCTACAGATAGTTGTTCCGGGTCTGGCTGTTTGTGTATGTGAGTTTATATGTTTGTAAACGTATACACGGTACAGGAGAAATTCCTAGAGTGTGGGGCAACGTTTTTTTAAAGAAAATTTGGGCTTCCCCCAGTCGTAAGCATCTTCTAGTGCCTTCTTTTTTTATTAATTTCCTTGAAGGATCCAAGACATATAAATTGATTCCCCGAAACTCGTCGAGTTTCGTTGCCTAGCCGCTTTTCTGATGTACGCCATTGTTTTTCTGCCTTTCAAGAGTTGCAGTGGTTTTAAAATAGTGTGATGGGCTTGTCGCAATAAAAAACATACTTATCTATGAACATTGCTAATTACAAGGCTTCACAGATAGATACATAACAGATTTAGCGATAGCAACATGACTAATAAAATAAAATAAAAGAAACTTAATATAGACAAATACATTTTAAGTGCATCTAACAGGCTTTATTTAAACATAAAAGTTATTGCTATCAACTAGCTTCTCTCATTAATAATTTAGTAGGTATCTAAGTTATGTTAGTAGGTAACTTTTGTTTCGTTGGAAAAATTAATTAGGATTAAAATGACGCGTTGCTATTGAGTAGGAATTAAAAAAAAACAATAGAAGTTGGACCGCTTGTTTTTTTCGTGGGAAATAAAAACCAGTATTTTTTTGTTTATCCACATAATATACAACACGTGATTAAATTAACTAAAATCCCCAAAAAGGGTTAGTCTGTTCATCATGATACATATTTATTACTTTTTTCTAGTAGTAGTAGAGCTCTTTGTGAAGGAGCTTGTCCGGGGAAATACTACCACCATACCTATTTCTGCCGCAAAGTAGCGTTGCTGTTTTCTGGTGTGAAGGGTATGGGTGTCGGTGTAATTACAGGTATATGAGACATTGCAACTTTGTCTCTGGAATGGCAATGCATTTGCAAGGTATCTCTCTCTCTAGTATTGCAGATGTCTATAGGCAGCGGTGACCACTTAACAAAAGAACAAAAAAAAATACGAAAAAATATTGCTGCTCCTTGCTAGTTTTTGCTGACTCATGTATGAGCATTAATGTATGGATCTGTAATTCCTCTTTTTGGTTTTTCCACCATACATAAATAGACTAAAAAAACTGGTCAAGCGCGTGAGTGACCACGCGCCGCGTAGAGTTCCGTAGTTGCTTACCTACTTCTCCAAATACATTTTATGAACCTACTTGGCTGTAATAATTTCCTTTTAATTTCGTTTTATATACAATTACTGTCAATTGATCATAAACATACTAATATTATAAAATCATGAAAGTTTGTATTGAGGCACTTGATAAGAAATTAAATAAAAAAATATTCAAGCTACTTTGAAATTAGACCTACATGGGGATACATTAAGGATCGTATCCAAGTACAAACAAATCTATCCATGCTTACTATAGTTTCTTTGGGTACGTTATCAAAAACTAGTATTATTATAGTCCACCAACTATACGTACAACTGCTAAAACAAGGTTTAAAATGGCTAAGTCCACCAGAATCTCTACCATACTGTATCGATATCTTGACGGTTTATTTATTGTTAGAGACAAAAATCAGTTACATGCTAAAAAATACAGAATAATCTTAAACTAAGATTTAACAAACGTGTAACCCACACCACGTTCACGTTTTGACTAAAGGTTAAAAGAAGTGCTGAAGACAAGTGAAAAAAAAAACAAAACAAATGTCGCTGCTACAATATTGTTGTAAAATACGGTTAATAATGAATAAAACATCGATAGTTTAAATGATTATATTTCAACTCCCATCCCTAAATTACGTCGAGCGACAATAATGGCCCAGGTATTGTGGTTCGGCGACCATGTGCAGCCATCATTTGGAAAGAAACCGCCCGTGCGTTCCCGCGTCGGTCTAGACCTGTCGATTTATTCCAAATTATTAATTTTATTAGTTTTAACTTAAATTTAAATATAAAGTTGAAGTTTTGATGGCTGTGTTTTTTAAATTTTAATCTTTAAGTAATTCATATAATTATGTTTTGGAGTGTTTGATGCATTATTTTTGAGTTTTTTTCGATAACTTATCAAGTTTCGGTTATTTTTTTTGGATTGTTATTTTTTGGTGAGTTGTATTATTTTCCTTGTTTTTTAGTTTACGTCAAATATTTGTTTTTGATGGATGAGCATGAAAGGTTTTTTTTTATAATATCCATTGCTCTCTATTTATTTATGTTTATATTTTCTTAACTTTTAAAAATGAAAAGGAATTTACTAAGCAAACGAACTTTAAAAATATTTTTTTTAAGAGGAAATGTTAATATTTACCTACATCAAAAGGAAATTTTAGAATAAGGAAGTTTCAACGCAGGTAATTTAATCTGTGGTTAGAGAAATATTACATGAGGTTGTGGCTAATTTATTTCTATTATGATAATATGCTTGTGTAGTATATCCTTTTATTTGCGAAAATGGCTAGTAAGCAGAAGTAATGTCTGCCTTATCCATTAAAGTTTCTGTTCTAACTGTATGTGATTTTGAATGTTAAAAAATACGATAAAATAGTTGAAATTCTACAATTTCAAGTAAAATAGTTTTATGATTTGCAATTCCATTAATTAAAGTATGACATTTATCTAGACTCACACATAACCGATATAACCAAACAAATATAATATTTTATTATACGGTGAGCCATACTTAATAACATAAGTACCTACATAACTATTGTCAAAATAACTCGAAGCTATAAATCTCAATATTAGCCATATTGAGATTACGACTGATATACAATCAAAGCAAATTAATTATAGTAACAAAAGCACACGCTCATGATTATCGTGACTTAAAACAAGCCAAACCCAATGAGGAAATGACACGCTTGGCTTGCAACCCCCAATAGCATGCAATGTTTCACCACGTACAACCGCAGACAACAATGTATCAACTTTACATAAAGTACCAGCTTCACTCCTAAGCTAAAATTATCAGGTAGTAGATAATAGATAACTACCCGTTATTAGGTACTGAAGTGTGTGATTAATACCTGCTATAAGCTTAACCCACAATCTTCTCGTAAGCATAACGTGTGATTATCATCGGAAACCATTCATAAGGGATTTCCTTGGTGACGGAACTTGATTAATTGACGTACTTAAGAATGTAGCTTCTACAATGGAGTGAACGGAAAACGTGGTAAAGAACGCCTTTGGGCTGGATGTAGGGATCAAAGCAGGGTAGCTGATACATGGATGAGAGGCTAAAGAAGGAGTGCAATTGGAGAGGCTCATATTCAGCGGTAGAGACACATTGAGACTACCACAATAATTTTAACTAAACAGAAGAACAAATCAAGTTTTCATGACGAGGAATCGATTGTTCTTGAAAATTGCAAAGCAAACATGTTTAAATTCATCATATTAGCCGCAGGGCGTCTACTGCTACACATAGGCCTCCCCCATAGATTTCCAATAGTTCCGGTTGGAAGAACGTGGTCTCATATTTCATATTTCATATTTATTTATTTGCATACCATAATGTGTAAAAAGGTGTTACATAAGGCTTAAAGCTAATAGAACAGTTATGGACCCTGTTAGGGCACAGCAACATTTAAGTTAAAATTAAACTTTGAGAAACACATTACCATGGGCCTTATTAGTAAGCTGAAAATAGCCCAACGAGATATGGAGAGGGCTATGTTCGGAGTCTCTCTGCAAGATCGAATCAGAATTGAGGAGATCCGTAGACGAAGCAAAATTACCGACATAGCCCCGCAAGTTCAAATTCATAGAGATGATCTATCTACTAAAGGAACTGCAGAAATGTGTTATGACACAGCAAAAAATGAAGTCAACATTCCATGGGCATCGTTAAAATTTTATTATAATGCCCTAGAACTACAATCCTTATGTATAACGTAATAGATAAGGGGACCTTTATGTAGTGTAGACTCAATGCAATATAATTTCTTGTAACGCGTTTCTTCTTTAATGCGGTTGAATCCCAGTCAAGTGCGAGGCTGCCTTAAGTTCATCAGCTTGTTCTGTTTTTTATACGTCGTTAAATAAACTTGTTTCAACTTTTAGTTAATTTGATTTTTAAAAATATCTATGAAGAGAATATTATATTTCTCCTACCTACCGCAGTTACATTGGCAAAATCATAATAATTGTATTATGCTTCTGCCCGCGATTTTGTCCGCGTCAAAGTTTTTTTTTTTTTTTTTTGTACGAAAAAATACAGCGAAAGTACAGAGAAGTGTCTTAAGGGTAAGTTGTACAACAGTGACAAAAGTTCTAGGTCGAACGTCTGACTTCTAAACTAGGCAATAAGCCTGTGTCTTAGAAGCCAATGTTCCCCGAAATAACAATAACATACAACAATTTATATGATACACGTGCAAGTACTTCTGTAATATTAATAAAGATAGAAAACAATCTTAAGCGTATACAGCATTTAGGTATTTAGATATCAATTTTGAGAAGATTTTCAGTTGATATATTGTTCCACGGGAACCGTACATCTTTCCGGGATAAAAAGTAGCCTATGTGCTATTCCAGATTATAATCTATCTCGGTGCCAAATTTCATCCCCTTTAGTATGTTCCGTATAATAGTTAGTAAGATTTACGTTTCTATTCAAATATCACAAACAAAAAAAAACCAGGTGCGCAGTACTCGTAACCAGCGTGCCTGTATGAATTAATTGGCGAAAGGAGTATGTAGAGATCGTAGCAGGTGGCGTTCTGAGGTTTCTGCCTATCCCCATGGGAAAAAGGCGTGAATTTATGTATGTAAATAAAAAAAATATATATATACCATCACGCCTGTATTCCCCGAAGGGTTAGGCAGAGGTGTACCAATGTACACTCACAGCTCGCCGGTATATTTAGGTCAAATGTAATAGGGGGCGAGCCTATTGCCATTAACCGGGCACAAACCCCTGGCCCCTGGCCCTGTATGTATAATATGTATATGTACGTATGTATCATAAACAAGTCTTTCCATTTCATTAAAGTGATAAGTGCATCAAATACATCTGAACTTTTTCTAAAACTAAGAAAAAATTTTGTGTGCGTGTAAACTTAAATACGTAAATGTACATAAATTCGCAATTTTATATCAAAATCTTGTTACTTGACAAGTGCTTTGTACATACTGTATTTTGCATAATTATTGCTATTGGATACGATGTACCTATTATTTACAAAATAATCCAAGTGAATTGAGCTGGCAAGTTGTCAAGTGCGTACTTATTGTAGCCGCATTTAAACTTGAGAGGACCTACTTAATACTTCACCTTGACTTGGGAAAATAAATACGAACAAATTTGAATAAAACAGCAAAATATACACACTTCAATAAAACAAACTCATTAACTTATAGTTGTATTTTTAGGTATTTTCTGTTATTTATATAAACATAACATACCATCACGCCAGTATTCCCCGAAGGGTAACGCAGAGGTGTACTAATATACACTACACCCTTAATTTGCTGGTAAGTTTAGGTTCCATGTAATAGGGGGCGAGCCTATTGCCATTTACCGGACACAAATCCTAACTCTGAGCTGCTACTAAGACTTTCATAGAAAAACCCAACAACTTTTTTTGCTAGACTTGGGAATCAAACCCCAGACCTCTAGCGTAGCAGTCGCGTTTAGGACCCGTAGGCTAACGATGCAGTTTCTGTTATCTATAGGGAAATGACGACGGATTTCAACACTTATGCTGTTATACGCAATTATACCAGTGAGATATTTGAGGGACCCATCATTACTCAACATGACCTATTTAGATCCTAGACATCAATATATAGACATTAATATTTACCATTTCTATGACTTACAATAGATAACTCACCTAGTATGCTATCATGCAACCCTATTTTTGTTAATGTTTTCTTCTTTTATTAAAAAAAAAATAAGTAACGTTATGCAAATAAGTACGTGATTTTTCTTTTCCTAATTTCGTTTTGCATTTATTGTACAGTCTTGGTTTTTGTTATATATTTTAGCTAAAACTAGCAACTCATTAGCCCAGTTTAATTAATGATAATTTCGATAGTGAGAAGCTATCCGGAGACGTGTTCTCGGCCTTTGATAAGGTTGTCCTCAAGAAAACTAACAAAAAACTTAAAGTATTACGACAAAAGCAATTTTCACATTTTTGAAGATTATATCTGATATTAAAACATACTTAAAAATAAGATATGCTAACGTGGGAGCTAAGTTTCTTGCATCCTAATTGTATTTAACTAGGGGTTCTCCAAGGTTCTATCTTGAGCCCATTCTTTTCGTGAATTAATTTGTATTAATTTAAATGTTTTTATTTTTTTTATTTTAATTGAATTCAAATGCCACGAACCGCGGTTTAATTAATAATAAAAGATTAGCGTTTCAGGAAGTTAAGCAGATGTAAAGATTTTTATTTTAATTGAAATAATATTTTACTTAAAGATGTTTCTAAATATCTTAATTTAAAAATAATGTATTATAAAATTTATTCTGTAAAGTTTTAAAAGCTTTTAAAGATTTAGAAGTTCTTTTTTTTTGTAAAATTAGACGATGCCGGTGTTTCCTAGAGACGACACACTAAAATGAACTCGAGAGGTCAAATTATCTTGCAAATCTTGTTTTTGTTTTTACAATCATGATCTACACTTCATAATATTATAGAGAGAAAAGATTGGTATTTTTTGTATGTAACGAATAAACTTAAAAACTACTGGACCGGTTTCAAAAATTCTTTTGCCGTTAGACAGCTACCTTATTACTGAGTAACATAGGCTCTATAACATCACGCTACGACCAGCGGGAGCGGAGCAGTAACCAAAGAAAAAGTAGTTCTCAAGTTATTAAATAAAGTTGGGCCTTATGGTTGCAAAACACGAATATTCGGTAGTTTCCTTCATCTAATTTAATTAGTTACGAGTATAAAAACTATATAGTTAGTAATAAAACTCCTCACAACAATGTTTGGGGAAGTATTCAAAAAGTCAAAAGTCAAAGCATTTATTTCAATCAATTCATTTAGGAACTTTTGAATTGTCAAGGTTTTTGCGGTCACTTCATATTAAAAAAAAAGTAAATACTACTTTTTGCCTGCGGCTCCGTCTGCGTAGATTTAGAATAACGCCAAAGTTCTCAATTATCCTATTCAAAAATCAATGGGGAAAAATCATCCTGTGTTTAGCTAGAAGTGTCGTTTAAGCGTGTAAGAGTAACTAACATCCATGCTAACAAAATTTTGCGTTTATGATAGTATAGTAGATAGGAATAGTTTGTCTTTATAAAGATTTAATAACTAACTAAGAAAAAGATAAATACAGATATCATTTCATTATTTCTACTCCACCATTATTACAAGTGCATAGATTGTAGATTCATGTCATATTCTATATGCAATTACTTGCCTTTATTGTTATTGTGTTGTGTTGTATTGACATAACTCGCACGCTAGGCTAATTGTACATTTACTTACAAGCTTGTGCCCGCGTGAAGTTACATCTTTTGTTACTGCTACGCTCCCGTTGGTCATAGCGTGATGTGGTACAGCCTATACTATTGCTCTTGAAATTTTCTATTCTATGGCTATAGAATTTCTAGTTCTAAAGATTAGCGCAGTTGAACAAACATACAAACACAATAACTCTTTAGCTCCATTTTATTAGTATATAGATTATTAAGGGTACGTATTTGAATATCGAAGATTAAAATACCTACTGTTAAAATATCGATGTTCATAACATCGAAAATGGAAATATCGAACGACCATAAAACCGAAAATTAAAATAACGAAAGTTTATAGTATCGAATGGTTAAATATCCTACGTCCAATATATCTAAAATTTAAATATCTACAAAAGTTACATCGAAAGATCCAAATATCGAAATACAGATTATCGAATGTCCTAAATATCGAAGTACAAACTATCGAGCGTCCTAAATATCGATGGGTACATATAATATTTGAACATCGAAAATTAATATACCTACGTGTAAAAATGGGTTAATTTTTAACATTTAATACATTCATTAATTCACCCTAAAAATACATACCTACAAGTTAAAATATCGAAAAAAAAATGATATAAGTAGTATGAGTGGAAAAAGGTTGCTTCTGCAACGTCTCCGGCGCTACGGGAAGTGCAACCCCCGCCCGCTGTAACAAAGCATAGGCACCCGTGGGAGCCGTAGCGGCTGCCGGCTGCGGCTGCGGTCGCCGGAGGCGACCAGCAAGCCCAAGCTGCGGAGGTGAACATGGGTGCCTATTCTTTGTTACGCAAGGGCGAAGGGGTTGCACTTCTAACCCTCCCTTCGCGCCTCCGGATTTTTATATACACTCTAGGGGTAACAGCCAAAAGACTACGTAAATTCGGGGTGCCCCAATTCGGTTTTAGAACAATTTCGACCTATTTTATCCATAAAAATCAGTGTCTAGTGTACATGCATAGGTCAATCGTGAAGGTATTATTTAGGTCTTTAAATTAAAATATTTTCTTGAAAGTCAATATGTTGTGCTACTAAAGTTAGTGACAGAAACGTATCGCTGAAAACCGACTCCACGTAGTCTTGTCTGCCCTACCCCTAGAGTGTAATTTAGAATCGCGTAGGCGCGGAGGGGCAAGGCAGCCCGCGAGCTGAGGAGCAGGTGGTTTTAACACCCGCCGCCGCAGCTGAGGTTGGCCGGCGAAGCCGGCCAACAAGCCGAAGCTGCGGTGGTGAGCGTTTAGACCATCTGCGACGTTAAGCTCGCGTGGGACTGCCGGAGCCCTGCAGCGCCGGAGCCGTGACAGAAACCATGCTTGCTTGCATGTTGCATGATCACGTTACATTTACGCAGTAAACAGACTAATGACTACTTAATAGCAACGGGTTTGCAGGGTGTGACAATTTCACATCTACCTACATTTATGAATACACTCATACTGCCTATATAATTTTTTTTCGGTATTTCAAGTAGTAGGTATTTTTAACGTAGATATTATGAATTTAGATGTATGAAATGTTGATATTTTGAACTTAGGCATAATGTCATTCGATATTTTGAATCATTCGAAATTTTAATCACTCGGCATTTCAATCTTCGACGTTTTAAGCTTAGGTATAACAATTTTCGACATTTTGATATAATCGATATTTAAATTTTCGATGTTTTGAACATTGGTATTTTAAGCGTAGGTATTTTAATCTTCGATATTCAAATACGTACCCATTATTAAATGTAGATTTTATTATTATAGGTACGTTATTAGAATCGGTTCCTTACTTAACCATATAAGGCGAGGCAAGTGTCACTGTCATATGACTGTGGCAATCGGCTTGTTTGTCAAGTTTGGTGTCAATGTGACTTTGACTGAAAGATTGTTGGGCGACCTATTTTAATTGTCGTCGTTTATTATTTTGTTTATCCATCATTTTGTAAGGTTTCCTCCTTTGGATAGGAAATCATCAAACGACTTCTCCCGCCTCTTGGTGTCAGACTTTTATTGACTAAAACCCATCCATGTTCATTATGGTGCCCTTTGCATACCGGGGGCGCGGTATCTCTTTGGAACAATTAATTTTACATACTGCCGCATATTTTGAGATATTTCATGTTGTCAGTTGAGATTGGTTATCTCTTAACTGCCTTGACCTATATCCAATTTTTTTGTGTTGCTATACAATTAAGCGGTTCCACAAATTCGGTTCGGCATTCTCAATACAACCTCTTAAAACGCTGTATTGAAAATGTCGTTCCGCATTCGCCAACCAGCTTATACGCTTACATTGTTATCACATAAAGAAACAAAAAAGTAATCAGGATTTCCTAAAAATTTGTTTGAAAAGAGTGTTTTTTAGTTGTACTCCATTGTAGACTTATCTACGTTTTGCAACGAACAACTAGCTTCAACGTTCTGACAACTGACCGACTCCTTGACAATTCAAATGTACCTAATTACTTTGGATTTGTTTTATATCTAAAGATATGAATCCTTCTCGTGATCCAAAGGCAGGCTTTTACCTTGGCCAGTGGATTAGCATTGTCATCTAATGAGGCAATCCCGTCAGTCCATTGGGCACATGCCATATAGATTTAGTTTTTTTTGGAATCCTCACGGATTCCTCTGGAATTGCAGATTCGTCTTTAGATATCAGCTGGACTATTTAAATAAAAATAATGAGCTTTCAAAATCTTCTTTTTTTACGTTCTCGTTCGGCACGTGTAGTATAGTGCCGATCTGGTTAGCCTTGGAGAGGTTAATCTGATCGACATCAGATCAACTAGATAATTTAATCAGAAATTAGCAGAACCACTTTTCCCGTATGAGAGTCTGGTTTTAAACCTGAAATTTAACTCGCTATGACCTTTTTAAAGCCCGGATGCGTTACATGAATCAGAGATTGTCGAGCTTTTGTTTTAAAGATAATAAGTAATTAATTAGCGGTTGTAAAGAGGAAGTTGGAGATGAAGGCTTATTCAAGAACTATCCATAGATACATAAACTCACGCCTTTTTCATGGGTGTTGGCAAAAACCACAGAACGCCACCTGCTACTGATCCTTATATACTCCTTTCGCCTCGTGTACGTTCATACATCTGCTCGTACAAGCACGCCGGTTACGAATACTGCGCACCTTTCTGAAGAACCTCACAAATAAGGTCAGGGTAGGTCTTTCTAGGGCGTCCCCTCTTGGCGTTGCCAATCACATCTGTCATATAAATCCCTTTTGTTAGTCGCCTTTCGTTCTGATTTTTATAAATCTAACAGTAATGCTTACAATGACAGTTCTTTGCATTTGGCAAAGTAAGCAGGTGTATTACCTACTAAAAATACAACATAATTACTTATACAAAAAAATACACAATTTTGAAACCGGTCTCATATTTTCAAAACTGCGCAGTGTTTTTTGTAATTTTTCGGTCCGGTAACTAATCGCTTCGGGACGGATATTTATGGAGTACCTATTATGAAAAAGATAGTATCTGTAATATCGATGTTATCATTATGGTAATGTGTTGGTCTTTTGTGTAAGCGACGTGGAGTCATGGTTATCCAAATAATAATGATTACTTAAATGTTCTGTTCCTACAATTTTGATGGGGAGTAATTGCGGAATTTAAAAACTAAATACCACCGGCCCACTTACACCATCGGACATCTAAACGCACTGCAAATTACTATTCTTATCTTGTTGCCATTCCACCAATTCGCACTAAGCGTTTCCGAACGTCTTTCATAATGCGCACTGCAAAGTAGTGGAACTATAGTGGAACTCTTTACCTGCGTATGTATTTCCGAACGCATTCAAACCAAACCTCTTTAAACTTACAACGACTTTGTGTTTGTCATCTATGGCTTAAACTATAGACAAGAGCAAACACGTATCAAATAAAAAACAAACCAAGTAAAATTACCTGTTTAAATTCTCGAATTTGTCGTCTTCATTCCCCATATTAAACAGTCCCTTTTTTTCGGATGGGAAATCATCAAATGACTTCTCCCGCTCTGAGCAGGGTAAGAGGGATTGTCAGACTTTTACTGACTAAAACCCATCCATGTTTCTTGTGCCCTTTGCGTTCTAGAGGCGCGATATCTCTTTCGAAAAACCCCGGCAAAAAAGTCCCCTTAAAGCCAAGGCACATTCCCGTCTAGTCCTTTCTGCTCCGTATCACTTGAACATCAAATGCTGATGACCGAAGGCAACCTTAACTATTGGTCAACAACCTATACGCCCCGGGTCAACGCATAACCTTAAGTAAGATATTTATAGACTAAATATTATTCACACTTACATGACAATATTATTTATGTGAAGATGTGAAATATATAAGCGTGGTTTTTTTTTGTATTCTGTGGACCTTATTCTAATGTATTCAAGGTCAGTAGTGGCTCCCTGTGGCTTCTTCTTCCGTACACCTGTTTCGGCAGTTTGTTGTGATCGGGGATGGCACCAGATGGACCCAGTTTAAAGAAGGATGCTCAAAAAATCCTAGGTTGGACTAAAAAACATTTTATTTTACGATTGGCTGGCTCCTTGGCAATTAAAATAATTGATTTGGTTTGATTCTAGGATATTAAATTTAAAATTGGTTTTTCACAGCATAATCACCTCCATTCAAAACAGTTTTTTCATATTTGCTATTTACATGCGGTTTTTTTTCCATAGTTTTCTGAGCATTCTTCTTGCATGGCAATAAAAATACAACCGTCGCGTCGCAGCGTCGACTATACGCAATGAAATGTTGATGGCTGACTTAGAACAGCCTACATAACCTATCTATAATTTTTTTATGCATAATTTACGGTAGAAACAGGTATTCTTCTAATTATTTAAATTAGTAGGTATCAAAATTATCATTTTAACCTACCTATCTAGATTAAATGTCATTTAGTGATGTAACAAATGATCTAATTGATATTCGCAGTCTCATTAGCGAATATTCGTATGTTTCCTTGACATTCGCATTTGTAAATTTGATGCGAATATAAACGCCAGAAAAACACTCACTCTAAACTCAAACTGCCTTTTTCTATTTAACTGTTGTCGGTAGGAAAACCAATAGCCATTCGCTTTTTTCAGGACTTCTCGGAATGATATGGAAACTGTGACAAATAAATTCCGTGCGGTAAATTTATTAATAACGCGGTAATTTGACAGCTGACTTACCGGCAAATTAATAAATGGCAAAAAATTTAAAAATCAAATTCTCGAATAAATAAATCGAATAGTTTGAAAAATCTATTAAATACGACTTATAGCTAAATCCTTTTTATTGATCTTATGGTTGGTAGTGTAGTTAGTTATTTGTCATTCTTCAGAGAAGTTTTGTTACCTCAGTTTAATAGTTGTATTTTTTTTGCTGCATTATTTATTTCAAGGTCAAGGCTGGCATATAATTGAGGTGTCATGGATCCTGTTTTAAATGGCCAAACGAGAAAAAAGTAATCTGTTGCTTGGCCAGTGCGTGGTTTTTGAATTTAGGCTAGAAGGCTATTTTATCTTCAAATGTTGGTAGTTTTGGTATAAGTATACTAACTTTTGCCCGTGGCGTTGTCTGCGTGGAAGTCAAATATACCATAAAAATATCCTATGGTACTGTGTTTATTTATATATATAATAGTGTGGCTTTCTTTTAAAGAAAGAGTTTTGTAATCGCACCAGAATTGTAGTCTGAGAAAAAAAAATACAATTTAAATTTTTCGTCTTTTAATATAAGTAGGCACATGCTGAAAGGGACATCGTAATTAAAACTTTTACTATGCAATCATATATAGTATAGGAGAGTGTTGAAATTATTTGTGGGTTATTAAAAAAATATTAGTTATCCCATACATGTTAACCATGTAGGTGTTGCATTTTTGTACGGAACAACAAATTTTCTTTTATAACACGAGCTCTAGGTTTTCCACCCGTTGGTTTATAAAATTCATGATGTAAAGACAAAATGCAAAAAAAAAAAAAGTTAAATGATAGCAAAATGTCATTGACAAAGATGTTTCATAAAAAATGTGCCAAAATTATTATATTTACTTGTATATTTCAGAAACAAAATGTCGAAACCAGTGAGGGCGATGACTATAGAGAAGGAGTACGAGAAGAACCCGGACATCTCGCCAGAAGAGATCAAGAAGCTTCGCGACTGGCTGAAGACACAGCCGCATCTGCCGGAGAAGCATCTAACAGGTTGCAATGATATGTGTACAATGTATTAGATTGTTTTTTAAGTGGGGTATAGACGTATTGCGAGGGTAGCCTGTCTTTTCGCCGAAAATTGTTTGGCAGATTATCATCATCATCATCATCATATCAGCCGCAGGACGTCCACTGCTGGACATAGGCCTCCCCCATAGATTTCCAAAAAGACCGATTGGAAGCGGCCTGCATCACTTGCCAACTAATGGCGAAAAGGCAGAGAACCGCGGCGAGTATACGTAGATACCCGTTTTGTTCTAAAGTTCGCAAACGTAGATACATTTATAATGACACATGGGCGAAAAATAGCGTCGATACAATTTATACTTTAGAATACGTACATCATCGTCGTATTAGCCGATTGCGTCCACTGCTGTACATAGGCCTCTTCTAAAGATAACCACATTGAATGGTCATGTGCTGCCCGCAACCAGTGACTTCCCGCGACCTTAACCGTCGGTCCACTGCCGGGGCTGCGGGTTGTTCGAAAGAGATACCGCGCCCCCGGAACGCAAAGGGCACATGAAGGAACATAGATGGGTTTTAGTCAGTAAAAGTCTGACACTCCCTCCCGCCCCGACCAGGGCGGGGGAAGTTATTTGATGATTTCCCGTCTTAAAGTAAAAAAAAACCGTCGGTCCACCTCGTGGCTTTACCAAACTGAGTCTTCCAGTGCGTGGTCACCACTCGAGAGCTTTTGACTCCAACGGCCGTCCGCTCAACGAGCTATGTGCCCTGCCCATAGCCACTTGAGTCTCGCAATTTTGAGAGCTAAGTCAGTTAGTCCTTAGTTCTTCTGCGGATCTTCTGCGATCCAGCAGAGATCCCGAGCACAGTCCTCTCCATTGCTCTCTGAGCTATTTTGAGCTTCCTTATGAGGCCCATAGTAAACCATCATGTTTCGGAACACTTTTTAGAATACAAAATAACGTAAATGCCAACTAAGAACTACCACGTTAGACTACTGATGCTACTGATCCTAAGCTAGAGGTCTTGGGTTCGATTCCGAAGTCGAGCAAAGTATTATTAAGCTTTTCTTTGAAATGTTCTTAACCAAATGGACCATGACCTTTGCTTAGGATAACTTCTCTAGTACGTATTTCCTCAGTGACTAGGTCTAGGTAATTCGATTGAATTAAATGGCAGTTCCTCCAAAAAATATTTAACACAGTCAGTAGAACCTGTTTTACTAGTTTATTTAGTAACAAGGATATTGTAGGTCCGTATTTCGAAATACTATCTTGTTAGTCACCGACGTCTGCAATGCCATAAGTGCAGGTGCACTAACCCAGAGACAAAGCTAAAATATTTGGTGTCTGATGTCGCTAATCTTTTCTGATTAATTTCGTTGCGGGATCCAAGACAGTTGAATCGTTTCTCTGGGACTCGTCGAGCTTCATTGTCTCGGCGCTTTTCTTGTGGTCGCCACTGTTGATTCTGGCTTACAGGAGTTGCAGTGGTTTGGGAACAGTGTGGCGGGCTTGATGTCAGCAACAAGAATATTATTGTTTCCAAGTTTTTGTAAAAACCAAATGCAAGGAAAGGAGCGTCAGTCGAGTTTCTTGTTCGTTCTTCTTCAAAGAGACCTTCTAAGGATGGGAAATCATCAAATGACTTCTTTCGCCCTAGGCAGAGCGGAAGAGAGTGTCATTCACACTTTGGAACGAGCAACTAGCTTCACTTTTCTGTAAAACTTCTTGACAGTTCAAAAGTGCCTATAAATGGACTAATTTAAATAAATACTTAGACTTGACTTTGATGTGCCTTATGTGACTTATCTACGGTATGCGCCATGGGTGCCTGCCGGGGCTGCGGGTTGTTCGAAAGAGATACCGCGCCCCCGGAACGCAAAGGGCACATGAAGGAACATAGACGGGTTTTAGTCAGTAAAAGTCTGACACTCCTTCCCGCCCCGCCCAGGGCGGGGGAAGTTATTCGACGATTTCCCGTCTATAAACAAAAAAAAAATTGCCATGGGAATTTTTTTAAAGTGATTCTTAGACAAAATGGTTTTATATTATTTTTACAGTTAATTCTTATCCGCTATTAACCATCACGTTTAGTTCAAACGTGAGATTTTTATGAACTTTTAACAACCTGATAGTTATCGCTCTTAGACCATTCTATTCTATTGTTTATGATGCAAATTATAGTTTCTTACTATATTATTAGCACACATACTTGAAATATCGTTAAAATCGTCTAGAGACGTAACCTTATCTAAAGCCCTATAATTAAGCAAAATAATTATTACCATAGTAACCGTTATCGTGACGTCATCAACAAGTTTCGTGACAATTTGTAACTTCGCCAGTGTATTTGAAATCACAAACATTTCTTTTCATGTTTTGTTCGTCATTGTAAGTTCAATTATTAGATAGCAACGTCTTTAATGCTATAATTATCAATATTACATCGATTCTTAGAAAGCGTGTAACTGTCATGATTGTCTGATCGCGACGATTCAAATCTATTTGAGGCAGTGTCGACTCACATAGAATCGAGGCAAGAATCGCAAAAAAGCGGCAGATGTATAAATTTCACATAACTCGAAAAAATTACAAAACAAAAGACGACTAACAAAAAGGATTTATATGGCAGTTGTGAGTGGCAACGCCGGGAAGGGACGCCTTAGAAAGACCCACCCTGACCTTATTGGTGAGGTTTTTCAGAAAGGTCGGGTGCGCAGTACTCGTAACCGGCGTACTTGTAAGACCAGATGTATGAACGTGAACGAGGCGAAAAGAGTATGTAAGAACGTAACAAGTGGCGTTTCTGCCTACCCCCATGGGGGAAGGCGTCAGTTTATGTACATGTGTCGATCAAATAAAGATAGTACCATAGTTAAAATTAATCAGTTTCATCACTACACCTAATCCTTCAAACCAGGTCGGTCGTTTAACTAAATATACAGTATACTAAGTAATAGTCCCCTGACTCAATATTCTCCACCTATGTTGCAGATGTAGACCTCTTAATCGTGTACCACTGCTGTCAGAAGAGCATCGAGGTGTCGAAGCAAGTGCTGGACCTGCACTTCACGCTAAGGACACTATTCACACCTTTCTTCACGAATCGATCATTTGACAAGAAAGCTAACTTTGCCTTATCTACAGTGTAAGTTAAAGTAATTGCATTGTTCAAGTAAACCTACCCAAACGAGATGAACTATGATAATATGAGCATGTGGTGATGTACCTCAAATAATGCGACACCTATTATCGTGTCCTGTGTGCCCTATGTGTCTGTACGCATCTGGAATTAATGGATGCTACTGATGGCTACCAACTCGTGACTAAGTTCTGGATCATCATAATGTAGTGTACGTTAGCCATCGACACGATAAGAAGATGAGACAGCTCATTATCTTCCTTCTACCGTTAGACCAATTATTCTGGGGGTGCGTGTTCGTTTTTTTCTCCCATAAAGTCTTTCATTACTATCATTTCAGAGTTTCTCTCGAGTCATGTATTCTCTTCGGTTTATCTTCTTGTTTGTAGCAACTATGAGAAGTTCATGCCGTAATATAGTTAATAGCTTGTCAACCAGCTTCACTGAACATCGTTACCTCCCTTCGAATGACAATAAACCAATATCTTTATTTAATATTTCCAGATTATGTGCCCCACTACCCACCCCCGCGTATGACAATTCCCGTGTGATGTACTTTCGTCTGCTGGACGCAGATCCTCGTAACTTCAACCTGTTAGAATCTGTCAGAGGTATGATGATGGTGTACGATTTGTGGCAGTACGAAGAAGGGACCTGGCCTGGGTATGTATCACTATAGTCCTAACTTAGACATACTATTTGAAGTGGAAACGGTCCATTTTATATTTGCTACTGCTGCAATACTGAAATCATGGTAGATGCATTGCCATTTTAAATACAAAGTTGAATTATCACGTGAGCCTGCAAATACACCAGGACCTTTCTAAGCGGAATATGTCTAACGCTTTCTGGCGGTGGGAATAGCTGGTGTTAGGGCTTTCTTAGACAGGCTCCTTCGGTCGAGGCCTGTCGGGGGAACGGTGAATGCTTATGCTAATCTAGCACCCCCGGCCAATGGGCAGAGGTGGAACAACGCGGTAAGAGGAGATGCCGGAATGCCCTTCCGTCACCCTCATGACGGAGGATGTCTATGAGAATTTCCACCAACAAAAAAAGATGGCAAAGAGCTCCACCACTAAAATTAAGCATTCGTCACGAAGAACTAATCGTCTTTGAAAAAGGTGACTAGTGTACAACCATGGTCAGCAGGTCGTCGATCCAAGTATTTATAATCAACAATAGCCGGAAAGATGTAATTTGTTACTGTGACTTGACAAGCTATGGAGTGTTAATTACAGCAATCTTTAGCTCAGATCAACAATGCCAGTAATTTCTTGACAAACAAGTTTGCACTTGTAATAGATACGCTTATGATAAGGCTAAAAGAGGTTATTTAGTCAAAATGGTTCAAGGTCTTAGAGTCGCCAGATCATCATCATATCATTTTGTGGATAGATAGAAGAACCTGTTTTATATTGGTATACTTTTCATCTTACAATGGAAAGTAAACCTATATAAAACAGGATCTTCATGTACCAGAAAAGGTATCTTTCTCGGAAACACTTAGGTGTGATGGCTAGTTTGTGTGGATGTTTTATTAGATGTTGTTCACTTTATTTCGGAGGAAGATCATTTTAGTGAGTCAATGAACTTCTGCGCCAAACATCAAAGCACATTTTTAGGTATCTACTACTGAGTTATTTTGCATTGAAACTATAATTGATTCATAAATCACATAAATTATCAAAGGAAGATTGATTAGTTTGCTTGCTTGCTTTAATTGTCTCTAGGTCATTATTCTCACGATCTAATTACAAAGGATTTTTTCTTTATTCAATATGGGTAAGCTCTTGATTGAAATCTTGGTTAGACCCAGAAGAAGCCTGTTCACTCTAACCTTGAAGGAATGAGGGGGTTCCTTAGCATGAATGTAAATAATGATTGTGTTGACAGTTTCGTGATAGTGATCGACATGGACACGGCCACCCTGGGGCACGTCGCGAGGCTGGACATCATGGTGCTGAAGAAGATGTTATATTTCCTACAGGTTGGTACAGGTTTCATTAAATTCCACGTCAACCTATTTTTAAAGAGGGTTAATTTTAAAAAGTTATTTAATAGTGGATGTAAAATTGTGGATGTGGTCTCGTGAGTCATAGCGTGATTTTGTATAGTACTATATAACATTACCCTACCTAAGGGTAAGGTGATGTTATATAGTACTATTCTCCATCCGAGGTTGCAGAATTTATTCGAAAGAGCCACCGCGGCCCTGGAACGCAAAGGGCATTAGGAGAAACAGAGGTTTAAGTCAGTAAGAGGTTGACGCTCCTTTTCGGTCACCCAGAGCGGAGAGTCATTCGATGATTAAAAATACTTAAAAAAATATATTTTCCATGGACCGAGATTTCATATACATAAAGATGTTTTTCCAATCCGACTGGTAGTTTTAGATATTAACGAGTTTAAAGAAACAAACAAAAGAAAAAATCTTTTCAGCGTTTTTATATTGAGTATAGATTTAACAATATGATAAACCAATTCCAGGAGTGCATGCTCTGCAAGCTAAAAGGCGTGCACTTCATGAACGCCCCGTACTTCATGGACAGGGTGATGATGCTGATCAGGCCGTACCTCAGGAAGGACCTGATTTGCTTGCTGCACATACACCAGGTCGGCACCGACTCCATATTCAAGCTAATACCCAAAAAGGCCCTACCTAAGGAGGACGGTGGGGAGTATAAGAACCGCAATGCTATAAGAGGTGAGTCAAATTTATGAGACCCAACGTTCCCCTATTACTAAGTCTCCGTTGTCCGTTAGTCTGTCAGTCAGCGGACTGTATCTCATGAACCGTATTGAAATTATCACAGAGTGTGTATATCTATTGCCGCTATAACTAAAAATAATAAAATACTATGATGCGCATCTATCAATGACCGCATGCAAATTAAAATAAAACGATAGTGCTGGTATTCGTCAGCGTGGTCAGTCCTATTAACAATTAGTAGGTATAATTATTACTTTTTAGCTTCTGCGCGCGACATGTTTCGTTATATTATCCCATGGGAATCGTACATCTGTCCGGGATAAAAAGTATTATATGTGTTATTCCACACTACAATCTATCTACGTGCCAAATTTGGTCCAGATCCGTTAAGCCATTTAGGCATGAAAGAGAAACAAACATCTATCCATCCAACCTTCCAAAATTTCGCATTTATAATACTCGTAATATTAGTAAGAAGTAGGATATCTTGCACTTCGAAACGCTTCACGTGAAGTCCTTATCTTTATTTATTGTTATGGAATATCTTTATTGTTCCTCGACGAAAATTATGACTAATTTCTTTCCCCCCATTGTGTTCCAGATGACCTGTTCCAGCGCATGCAAGTGAACGTAGAGTACATGCGAGATGAGAACAAGCGCCGAGTGAACGAGGCTCTTCGGCCGAAGGGCAAGCCTTCTCCGGCTGAGAAGGAGTTCGGCCTTCAAGGCAGCTTCAAGAAGTTAGAACTAGATTAAATAGGGATGTTATAGTAATAAATGTTTTATTTTAAAATAGTGCTGTATTATTACCCCTGGACGAAATACCTTGTTTAGATTTTTACAATAAATAACCTGTCTTCAGGCGGTCGGGTAAAAAAATTAAGCAACTGTAAGAAAATTCACGCGGACGAAGTCGCTGGTAAAAGCTAGTACATAATGGCACCAAATATTCTACAATATTCACAAAAAAGTGATATTTTAGTGGTATTTTGTAGGATTAGAATATTACACCTATTACAAATAGATATTTGATGTTGTAATATCAAAATAACAGCTTTTGACCAAATGCCTATAAATATTTACATGGTACTTATACCAAAAACACAATACTCAGAACTTTTGTCTGCCTGTCTGTTTATTCTGGCTAATCTCCGAAACGACTAAACCGATATGACTGGACTTTCACTGTTGTTTTTTTTTTTAAATCCAACTCACTGTGGTCTATTAACCTAGCCCTTCCGCTAGAACCTACAAGCATGGGACTAACTGCAATTGGGTCTAAGTGCGATGGGCCTAAGTGCGAATAAGGGCCAACTGCGAATGGGACCAACGGTTATAAAATGTTTTTCAGGTAAGTGTTATTTTTGGATAGTAGTGTAACACATTTGGTTCAATTAATTTAATTATTAAGAAATTGCTGGTTGACATATATAATTTTATTTATGACCTGTCGTAAATTATTGGTCGCCATGTTTAATAATGACGAAGGTACCTAAACACATCGCTAAAGTACACATCATCGTTATCACAGAAATTTTCGCATTGAATTGCAATAATTATGATTATTTTCCACAGGCCACCGGAAAAACACATTAGTACCTTTTGTATGTTTATATTTTTATCTATATTTTTTATATAAAATGTGTGGACTGTCGCAGTTGTCAGTACTTTGAGGAACACCAAGGTTTTAAGATGAACTTCATTGGAATATTGTTAGCTGTGATGGCAATGGCATTGGCTTTTGTGGTAAGTTCTGATCCATTTAAAAACATAGGTACTCAAAAGTTACTTTAATATATGGGAAAGTTCGGCCGTTATAAATTTATGCAGTTTTAATAAAAACCGAACTTTAATCCAGGTAATGCATTTTGAACTTTATTTCGTAACTAAACTTAGGACAGAGTCTAAGTTGTCAATTATGTAGTGTCAGCATTGCAGTAGGAAAATTTACTTGTAATTAGTTATAGGACAAGAAACATTTTGGTCAGCCTAAGACAGCTGCGGCGGAGCTGATTTTAATTTTAAGAAATATATTGGAATTGGGAGGAATCACTATTTTTGAGTTAAGAAAGAGAAGTAGGGTAATATTTGAGTACTCTCTGACTCAATGTTCTTGTCATCTGAGATTGAAATGTTTCCAGAATGGCATGGCCACCGGTGGTGAACCTGCCGGCTGCCACGGCGGTGGTGGCAGACCACCTCGTCCACCACCAACTGACGCCACCACTGCAGCACCAACTAGTAAGTATACTTTTATAAAATATTGTAAATTGTAAAATATTCATAATAAAAAAGTTTGGAGTTTCTTGACCGTGCTCTCTTTACGAAACTGTTTTTTTGGAATAGGCAACTACGTGTAGATTCAAATTGTGAATGGAGTTCAAAAGTGCCTTTAAATGGTCTAATTGAAATCAATGTTTTGAATTTGATTTCGACTTTGAAGGGGCGTATGGCAAACCAATAGACGTAATTCTTTGTGGTTAAATAGTCTTAGAATCTGTAGACATACAGATACAGAACAAGAAGAACACGAACTTTGTGAATGAGACATGGCTTTAAAGGTTCGTCGAGTGTCTATCGCCCACTTAACTGGGAGACTTATGTCTGCAGCAAATAATGGCCTCTGTATTGAATGTGATAGTTTAGATGTTATCAGCTGATAGCAAAACACAGTCGCAGCCATTTTGATTTCATGTTAATTTCCCTTTCCCCTGTTATAGACGAGACGAGCAGCCGATAAGCCTCAACTCTACTGAACACTGACGGGCGTTGAAACATGACACATGATTTTACCTATAGCAAAATATACTAACATTATAATTTATATTACACGTTATTCACAAATAAAGAGTTTAATCCTATGTTTTGTATTATTCAGTACTTTTTTACATATTCTAGATAAAATTTCCTACTAAATAACTCATATAGAACTTACCAGGACTTTCGTCACAAGATTTGTTAATAGGTTAGAGAGGAATGTAGCCGACTGGCAAATAGTCTATGCCTGTAGTGTTAATCTCTAAAAAAATACTTGGAACTAACGATCATCATAAAAAAAACACCATTGGAATCTAACCGGAGTGTTCTGCGGTTACATGGGAGAAATTCGAAACAAAGAACATAGGCCTAACCCAAGAGGTCTTTAGGTTAGGCCTATGTTCCGCAGTGGAAGTCGATCGGCTGGTATTATGCTAAGCAAAGCAGATATATCATTTAGACAGCTCTCAAATTATGATATCAGAATACTTAATTTCTCTGCGTGGGTCACTTAGACCTTCTCAATTTAAGTCTGTGGTATCAGGTACCCTAGATGTAGGTAGGTGATTGTACAAATTTACATGATAAGTAGATGGAAGTTAATTATCACCTAAGGGTTCACACTCACACTGTGTTGGGCGGCGTCGATGATTCTCCATTCCACCAGAATAGATCTGCAGCAGCTAACCCGACCCAGCAACCATTGGTTCCAGGAATTCCAAAATAGCTTCACAGGTCGTAGGTTACAAGTTGGGCAAAGTGTTATTGTATTATTAAAATAAAAAAATTCTCAGAAGCAGCCAAGAATTTGCCAGTTAATGGTCTGCCACGGATAGTACGTGAACCGGTTTGTCCTATTTCCTGGATACACGATGAGTTTCCATTGTCGAGAGAATATTACCGTCACATTAGCACGGTACAAGATTGACGGAGATTGCCTACTGCCATACATAAACACTTACACGCTGATTACAAAAGATAATAAATCTACTTGATGATAATTTTACCTGATGGAATAGTTTATAATGATAATGATTTTTTCTACGTAAATTGCAGATGAATAATTGTAATACCAGCAGTGCTAACCTATTCTGGTAGAATGCCCCTCGATAACTTTAAGCGGGCTTGAGGTGAGCTGTCACCTGTCTGAGGCTAGGGATTCACAGTTCACCTTAAGCTTAATTTTTACAGAATACGGATGGCGGTTAAATTAGTTGCATTTTGCGTTCGTAAACGTAACGTAAAAACGATTTTAAAATTGGAAATACTCGTCTTTAATTATTATATTTTATTCTCAAGGGGGTTTTTTTTATAGTGTGTAATACTTACTGTGCTTGTCAAATGATTAAGGATAGTCTATTTATTTATTTATTTAATATTTATGCATAAAAAAGTACAAAGGCGGACTTAATGCCTTTAGGCATTCTCTACCAGTCAACCAATGGTGGTGGGTAAAAATTATTGGGCGAGATTAAATAAATTGAAACGTACACAAGTACGCATCGCATCGTTCGTATTTGAAATATGTAGATTGACTGTCCTCTTTTTCTAAAATATACTAGGTATCTACTACCAATCCATGTGCTTCCTGATGCTATTTTATACGCTATTGAATGCCGAATTACAAAATGGTCATTGAATTTATAATTTACTGTTACCACCGTGCCAAACTTCTAAATTAACTGCATTTTTTATCACAGCGATTATTTTGAACAATTTCTATTACAAATTGGTGTTGAACTAGTTTTGGCTTTCAGTTTCACTTGGGTGTTATTAATCTGTCTAAACATTATAAAGCTAAAGAGTTTGTTTGTTTATTTTAAAGTCGGTAATCTCCTTAAGTGCAGGGCCGATTCTGAAAATTGCTTCACTAAAGGAAGCCTATTAACGAAGCAATTTTCAGAATCGGCCCTGTAATACGTAGGTAATCAAAGAGCAAAAGTCATGCGAATGAAGTCGCCGGCTAAAATTAGTTTTTTTTTTAATCCGTGAGGTATTATAACTGAGATTATACCCATGTTTGCCCTTGCGAATGTAATCTGTGCCTGTGATTATACGAGGAGTCTATGCCCCTAGAAAGTAACACATTGAACATAGGTACCGTAGGTAATGAAGGGGTACTCACCAAGTCCCGGCGCAGAAGTGTGGTGACCGCCTGATGTTCCATCAACTTAAGCCACACTAAACACTTCCATAGTGTATTTATTGTTCTTGGATTATCACTAAACAAAAATGTCGCCACTAACACCACAAGTTATGCGCGAACGAAAACTAAACGACACCAGAGTCCATCATCAGCGCAGTAACCAACTTACCGAAGTAACCAACTATCACGTGACTATACAGGGTGACTTATAATTAGACGTATTCCAGCCAGGACTTTATAGTGGGACAACAATATTGGGCACCTGTATAGTCTAGGCGGCGCGGCGTAGTGACCAATGCACTCAATTGGCAATGTACTCGTAAAATCAAAACTACCCACTAAACAAAAAAAAAAAGACCCACCTACATAAAATACATTCCGAAATAAGCAGATAATATTTCTTTCTTTCTTTTTATTTAACCATTTTTTTTACATACAAAGGTAAAATGTATGTGTAAAGAAATTAAAACCATATTATTTTTCTAAAATACGTAGGTATAAAATATTTACGTTACCTAGGTAACGTAAATATTTTATTGTAAGTACGTAGGTCCTTCCGCGACTGCGTAGTCTTCGGTAGTATTAGACAATTAAATGATTTGCTAAGAAGCTGAAGTTACACATGTCTTTATTACATGAACCTTTTCGTTCAGGATTATAGTATTTGGTATTGGTATAACGGGTACTTTGCATACGGGTGGGAAGTAGATCATTCGATCCACCCCAGCTAAGTATAAGTAACAACAATACATTACAAAACGGACGACCTGATTAAGACCGCAGGAAGACGCTGGATGCAGGCCGCTTCTTACCGGTACTTTAGAAAATCTGTGGGGGAGGCCTATATCCAGCGGATGTCCTGAGGCTGATAATTATGATATGATGATAATGATATACATACGTACATAGAAACTTTGCTCTATCCAAATAATTTGTTAAGCTATAATTTTGCCGCATCGTCACATACAAATCACAGAATAACAGTAAGCGGAAGGTTATATTTATAATAATTGTTATTATGTAGTTCACCGGATGGACAATTGTCACAAATGGTCAATTTCCTATATTTCCTATATTCCCTTCAGTATATAAACTGGGGGTACACAGTAGTTCGTCAGTTCGTGATCATTCGCTGAAACATGAAGTTTTTTGGAGCACTCTTGGCCATCATGGGCATTGCCTTCGCTGCGGTGGTAAGTTGAACTTTCATTATTATATTTTTAATTTGGTGTTTTTGTCCCATCAAGTCATGTCAACCTCATAGTACTCTGATACACGTAACTACTCTTACTGTATATAATAATTGATTTAATGTAACATGTAACCTATTTCGTGTTTTCGTCGAAGTTATTGAAAGAGAGGACTGGGTTTTACTACCAAACTTATTACTGCACATTTGCTCAAGGCGGTTCAGCGTTTTCAGACTTAAATATTAATTTTATAAATCCAGTTTCCCTAACGATGTTTTCCTACACCAAAGTTAGTTAGTTGTGTCCAAGATAAACCTAGAAAATACTTAATATTGTGTTGGTAATATGTTCCAGAGCGGGATGACGGTCGTCCCCAAGGCTGGGTGCAATGGTGGCGGCCCCGGAGGACCACCCCCACCACCACCAACCAGTGAGTATAAAGAGTGTAAAGATACATTACGTGGCAGCGTATACTGACATCAAACTAGAAAAAAATATTGCTAGAAAACAACTTTTATGATACAAAAAGCCCTGTTTTCCTTAAACGGTGATGCGTGCAATATTACGTCGGGATATTTAATAGTACAGGGTTGTGGGTCTTTTTAAAGTTTGACTTTAACACTATTTGAAATCTCAGTAAACAGAAGGTTCCCAGGTACCTATGACTCAAAACAACAACAAAACGCAATAATGCGAAGTTTAGTTTAAGGCTTTGTTAGGTGTTTTTATGATATTAATTTGATTATTTGAACTGCCTCGTTGGCCTAGTGGTCCAAAGCACGACTGCTACGCTAGAGGTCCTGGGTTCGATTCCCAGGTCGAGCAAAGTGGTATTGGGTTTTTCTATTAAAGTCTCAGTAGCAGCTCGGAGTTTGGATTTGTGCCCGGTTAATGGCAATAGGCTCGCCTCCTATTACATGGGACCTAAATATCGACAGACCGTGTCGACGGCGCGTTCGTGTTCCACGCGCGCCTCAAAGAGATGTCAGCAAAATTGGATGGGGCCACTGAGGGCCGATGCCTGCCGGGGCTGCGGGTTGTTCGAAAGAGATACCGCGCCCCCGGAACGCAAAGGGCACATGAAGGAACATAGACGGGTTTTAGTCAGTAAAAGTCTGACACTCCCTCCCGCCCCGCCCAGGGCGGGGGAAGTTATTTGATGATTTCCCGTCTATAAAAAAAAAAGGCGTGATGGTATTGATTTTTAGATCAGAACTATGTTTTACGCCTGTGCCGGTAATTTCCCTCATGACAAAACCGTACGATTACATTGTAACAATTGCATTTACATGTTCTATATAACAATAGGCTATGTTATACGATTGTAGATAACACAATAGGTGCAGTTAGGTGCTCCAAATAACGTCACACATATGAATAGGTTTCGTCTAATAATACTGGCTTATTTTCGTCATAATGCAAGTTATTTCTTAACTTTCTTTCTTTTCCCTTTCAGACGCGACCGGCTAAAGAACAACGCGGAAAACCCTTCTAGGACTTCGGCTAACATGACACACAAATAAAAAATTGCATCAATCAATTACTACTTTTATTTCTTCCGAATATTTTCCCTTAAAAAAGTGTATTTATGTGCTTCCTAGGCATTAGCAAGCAAAGTCAAACTTAAATAATTTATTTCAATAAGACCTTTGAGGCACTTTTGAATATCATAAAGAAGAAAAAAATATTGAATCTAGTTGCCCCTTCTAAAAAGAAAGGAGATGGCTAAATGGAAGTATCGACCACTGCCCCACCGCCCCACAGTAATATATAAATATGGTACCTAGCACAATGTAATGCTGAATGGCTAAATATTAGTATTTCATGTAAAACAAGTTTCAGGTACTTTTAGGGAATAATAATAAATGGTAAAATAATGTTGCCTAAAAAGGAAAGAAGCTGTGTGTGACAGTATATAATTTTCTCCAACTGACACTTTGACATTTTCGAAAAAGAATAAAATTAAAACGAAAATGAGGTTGTATATTTATAAGCGAATGGTTGTGATGAAAAAGTTTTTTATCACAAAATTCAGGTATTCAAAACATATTTGCTAATTAAGATTTTCTTCCCAAATAAAATTGATATAAGTTATAATACAGCATACTTCATGTTAATTTACTTTTAAAATCAATCGCGTGTTATGTGCGTTATTGTAATGCTATTAAGTATGAAAGACCTACGTTTCGTTTCATCAAGTCAGCATACAAAATACTTTTTATTTTTTTTACTTGCAATATTACTTAAGATTATTGCATTATGCTTTTTACACAATTCTGCGTGTTATAGTTTTAAAAAAGCAAGATTTTTTTTTTCTTTTTTCTAACGAAACGAGGCTATATAATTAGGTCGAGTTATACGGTTCTGACGGTTTTTCCTTCATAACATAACCTGATAAAGTAACAACCAAACAAACTCGCATTTAGGGCACGTATTACCTATGTTAGGTTTTATAATGTATATTATGGAAATAACACATAACTGGAAAAGGTTGTTTACAACTGCCTCTAACTGCCAAAAAATCAGTTGCCTAGCAACGGTTTGTTTATTCTTTTTCCAATGTGGAGAAATGTCAAACATGGTCTGTCAAACAAAAATAGCTTAAAAAGCAATTGAGATACTTTATTATGTTTAATAGTTCACGAAAGTGTTAGGTAAGTATTAAACACTACATAATTCATGAATGATTTTTTAAATATCATGAGGTTATGTAAGATTCTTATACATTTCAAGTGTATGACTGCCCTGGGGCAGTCATTTAGCCATCACCTTTCGTATGGAAAAGAATGGGCAAGAAACTCCTTGCTTACTCAAACTTAATATTACCTATTATAAGTGTGGTCATAAAATAGCATAACACTACTTTATTGTGATGATATGGAAAAAGTTTATTAGAAGTGGCATAGTCAAAGTTTAATAAATTAAATTTCAATTACACTATCTACAGACATGTTTGAATTGTCAAGAAGTAACAGTTTAAAGTTGAAGCTCGTTCCAAAACGTAGGTCTCCATGGAGAAGAACGAGCAAGAAACTCAAAGTATAGAAATTGCGTATGACGGAGAAGGAACAAAAACGTGAGAGCTGCACTGCGTTTGTGTTGAACCCGGGCTTACACAGGAGGCAGACTTTTACCTATGCCATCAAGTCTGCGACGAACAAACGAGCTGGCTTTTAGTACACTGGGTCTCTCATGCCGGACATTTCGAGACGCAGTTTTTCTTACTTTCAAAAAGATAAAAACGCATTATAAGATAAATAATCACAAATTTGTGCGGTACAGCACAAACGATGGCCCATCTCACATCGTGCCCTGCGTGCCCTAGCAGCTGCACGCAGGAAGATTTAATGGCTGCCACCAACAACGCAGTCAAAGTGGCCAAATTCCGGACCGCAACAATATAATATACCAATAATATAGTTTGTCATCGAAACGCTAAGAAGAAGAAGCACAAAAAATATGCAGTCTTCTTCACCATAGATTCAATCGCACGTAAAGAGTGTCACTTGCGTAAACCCATAACGTGATCGTGTGTGATTGCACACACAACCTGAATATTTTGAATATTAATATTTTATTTTTATTATATTTTATTAATATTATCTTGCATGAAAAACCTTTGATGTTCTAAGTGATAGGCATTACAAAATAAAAAATACTCATTGAAAACAACAATAGCGATTTTTATGGTAATAGATGGCACTACGTGTCTTTCGAATCTTGAGAGAATTTATATTATAGTATAACCGGTATGTACGCGAACGAAGGACTCACGGGCAAATGTTAGTAAAATAAAAAATAAAAACCAAACATAGCAGTGTTTCTTTTCATGTGAAAATTGTCAAACATATAAGAATACTCCAATAATAATGTTTCTCCTTGACACTAACCTAACTTAATTATAATAATGGTTTTTATAGTTTCAAAACAAAAATATAAATAAAGTTTCTACCCAGCTGATATTATTTAAATCCCTTATGAAACGATTCGATGAAATTATAAACAAATCTGATCAATTTGTTACACGATTACAAATGGATTTCTAACAGGCGCTACACAATTCATCATCACATCAGCCGCAGGATGACTACTGCTAAACATAGGTCTTCCCCATAGATTTTGCAACACAATTGCATAATAATATAAATCCAAGAGCTTTACTTGTGTGCTGTTCTAACTTTACGAGACTTCATCATTCACTTAATAAATATGTATTTACTATTGGAGATCTCTTTGGGCCAGAAAATTCCAAGTCTGTCGAGAGCCAAATAGTGTTGCAATTCTTCTCTTGTGTTGCTCTTCTGCAATTATTTATCGTACTGGATGGCATATGTATGGAAAAAAAGACGACAAGTTATACAGAGTGAGTGTAAGTTGAGTTAAATTGAGTGGAAGTTGATGTATATTTGAATTACCCAAACTATGATGATGACCTGTGCCTGCTCAGCCACAAGCACGTCGACATGTAAGTCAAACTGGACGATCTATAGTGTAACGCTTTCCTTGATGACCTCATTATAAATACTCAGCAGACCCACTAAATGCGCACTGAAGGAAGAAACTCATTCCTATAGAGTCTTTTATTTTTTTGTGAGGAAATCGTCATGGACTGCCTCCGCCTCGGGGAAGGCGGAAGGATATGTTGGACTCCTACCGACTAAAACCCCTCGCTTTCCTCCAACTATTATCGGCCGGGCCACGGGTATCGCTTCAAGCTATCTTTCACTCCCCGGGAGCTGCCGTTGTCTCGGCACCCATTGCTTGTAAAGAAGTTTCCCTACCTTGGCAGGATCGTGTCAGAAACAGGTGGGACTGAAGGACATCACTTCTAGGGCCGACTATTAACGTTAGTGTTAGTAAAAGATTTTTAAGATTTTCCTCTCGAAAATGAAGCATCAATCAGGCATAACAATTGAAGCTTAAAATCTGTTTCTTGGGTCCACTCGGTTTTATGTGATGAAGGTATTGAAAGAGAAATATCATCATAGCCATGCATTTCAGTCGTATAATCACATTACGGCATTATTGAGTGAGAGTGGTCGCAGATTGAATGAAGTGCTCTGCAATTGGAAAACCCTAAGATCAGTCCTGGTGATGGACAAGCTTACAGTAAACACCTAAAAATAGGTACCAATCAAAATGCACTTAATTTAGTCACATCATTACGTACAAAAATCACAGAATAACAGTTATTAGAAGAAGGTTATTTTTATCATAATAATTTGTTATTATATAGCTCACCGGATGGACAATTATCACAAATGGACAATTTCCTAGATTTCCTTCAGTATATAAACTGGGGGTACACAGCAGTTCGGCAGTTCGTGATCAGTCGCTAAAACATGAAGTTACTTGGACTACTTTTGGCCATCATGGCTATTGCTTTTGCTGCGGTGGTAAGTATGAATAAATATTTAAATTTTGTTAAAGTTTTATATTATGACGTCCTTTTCACCCCGTCATCATCATCATCATATCAGCGAAACGACGTCCGCTGCTAAAAATAGGCCTCCCCTAAAATTAACCACAATGACTGGCCCTGCGGTGGCACAATTTAATTTATATTAGTTCGCAAAGATGTCCTTTTTACCGGTCATTATTATCATCATCCACTGTTGGACATAAGCTTCCCCTAAAGACGGCCTTGCGCTGACTGGTCTTGCGCTTACCGCATCTAGCGATTTCCCGCAACCTTTACCAGGTTTTCGGTTCACCTCGTGGGGGCGTGTTCCCACACTGCGCCTTCTGGTGCGTGATCGGAGAGTACGACATCAATGGCCACCCGCTTTAAAGCCCGTATTTAACACAAACGGGAGACATTTAAAGTAATGAGGCAGCGGCAGAGGTCTACATACCACGCATACCAACAAGCTTGTATTCCCCGAAGTGTTAGGTGTAGGTGTACCAATGTACACCCACAGTTTGCTGGTATGTTTAGGTCTCATTTAATGGGAGGCGAGCCTATTGCCATTAATCGGGCACAAATCCTAACTCCGATTGAGAATTTCATAGAAAAACCTAATAAAATTTTGCTCGACCAGGGAATCGAACCCAAGACATGTAGCGTAGCAGTCGCGCCTAAGACCACGAGGCAGTTCTACAGTGAGATTCAATCTCTTTTCGTGATAGTTTGCTAACTTATGATGGTATTGTATTTCCAGAGTGGAATGAGCACTCCTCCGAAGGCGGCTGGCTGTGATGGTGGCCCGCCGAATGGGCCACCACCCGGACCACCACCGAGCGGGGATCCTCCGGGACCACCACCATCAAGTGAGTAGACCTGCACATTATAAGGTGTAATTGAAAACATTATGTGTGTGTAATTCTAGTTATATTAGTAGAAACCAATTCGGAAAAATAGTTTTTTTATGTATTACAAATTCATTTAGGTTGGTACCGTACTACATTTGTGTATGAGACAGCAATGGTTTTCGTAATTCGATTAATGCTTTTCATGCAAGGTGTAGACCTCTCATGTATGAGGAAGTCAAGTACTAAGGTGACTTTGAAAAGATGGAAGTGCTGACATTGTTGAAGAAAAATATGAACTAGGAAACCTGGACTAGGAAATCTAAGCCTGAAATCGCCAATCCGCCTTAAGCCGACAAAGTGATCGATCTTTGAGTCTTCTCTGTATGACAAAAGGTCTTTGCGATGTTAGTAGGACAGTTGTATTATTATTATTTGTGATGATTAGATATCATATCCACCACTTTCATCAACGATATGGTAAATTATGGAATACTCGAATAACTTGGACTTATTAAACAATATTATTTGAATACAACACACTGACGAAGCTAGTCGTCAGTGTGTTGTATTCAAATAATATTGTTTAGTATCATATATAAGAATCGTAGTTTTGGTGTTTAATAAGTCTTTATTTTTACTTTTATTATTTACAGATTCGACTCGCTGAACTGCAATGCGGAAAATACCTATTTCGGCTGTCAAAACTCTTAAATAAATAGTTACACCAATCCTTTGTTATTTTATTACTATTTCAAATAACGAACTGAAAATAATGTAAACCACTAGGTACACGCTACAAAGTTTAAATCTGACTGGCAAATTAGTAAAAATGAGACCTAGGCTAGGATGTTGGATATTCTTTACGAGTAAAAAAAACGCTGATTAAATTATTACTATTTATTTATTTTTATTATTTTAGTTGAGATGTTTTCATATGAAAAAAAAACATAACAAAAATACAAAATTTCTTCTTAATACATACGAGTATTAGAAATAATATCAAATTGGTTTTAATATGGCAATTCGAGAGAGTATTATTAAAATACTTATATTTAATATTTTATATACAATCTTACATAATTATTATTCACAGGTAAAGGTAACTATACAGTTTATTAGATTTTAGTTTTTCAATAAAACATGGATGTTAAGAAAAATCTTCCAAACCTACACAAAACCGTCCTTCCTCAAAACGAATATTACGTCAATGATTGGTAGTCATAATTACTTTCTGTAACTTGTTAAGACGTTCACAATAAAAAAGTATCAAAATCATATAAAAAAGTCATAAAAAAGTGTAAAAGTTATCGAAAAACGTATCCGGTACATAAATAGTTAAAAATATGTAACAATTTTGTAATAATTTTAGGTAGAGCAGTCGTTATAATTGCCAAATATGGATAGCAGGAAACCAAAAATATAGTCATTTAGTTTGCTTGTCTATTTGCGACCTTAATTCAACACAATAAATGCGGATTTTGTCTTCGGGAATATTTTAAGCAGACTTTATAGTAGGCATTGAACAAAAATGTAGTAAGCATCACTCATTTACATGTGATTGGGTATCTACCTATATTAATCTTCATTTCCCCTTTGACATAATAGCAAAAATCTGACGTTTTAACTTAAACCCAAAAATAATTAAAAGTTTAAGAAGAAAAATGAAGATAAAAGCGTCCGAATATACTTTTCAAAATGTTTCAGTTTACGACCACAAACACCAAATAAAAGAGAATAATAAAACAAGCAACTAAAATAATCACTTTTTGAGACGACAACGTTTAGTTACCTGCACACCAATCTCTTTTGCAACTAGTACCTTTTAAGTACATCTTGTCATTAAAGCTCTATCAATCTGCTATTCCATATTTGATGATCTACAAGTCTGTTAGAAGGAGAGGAAGTCTAGTCTAGTTGGCCCAGCTCCTGGAGATGCTGCTTCTCCTCCTCTTCCCTCAGGAGTAGTTCCCTCTCTGCTGCGATGCGGGCGTGCTGCTCGGCTATCACTCGGAATAGTTCGGCGTGCTTCACCCGAGCTTGTGCTACCGCCTGTGTCTCTTGGGGCGCGTTGATTACTGAAACTGAGAGAAAAAATAATTATTGACTGAATTCATTATTGCTGAAATTTTAATATTGCTTTTACTAGCTACGACAACACCGTCTGCTGATGCAGCTGTTAGGTCCTCACATGGGTCCTCACAGGTGACATGACAGGGCATAAATAACACCATGTCCCACCAAAAGGGGGTACCCTTTTGGTGGGACATGGTCCCCCGTTTGCCTAATTACTTTAACTATAAACATCAAAATTTGGGAAGCTACATATTTCATTTTCAATGTTAATTAAATAAATGGTTGTATACCATTCATTCCCCAACTCAGGCAAAGTTACTGATGGACCTCAATCGGTTTCTCCATTTGGGCTAGTTTTGCAGTCTGTGTGCCTTTTTACCTCCTCAAGTAAAGTCAAGTTGTCTAGATTTTACGGGATTATCCTTGAGCTTCAATAAGCTCAGGTATAACTATGTCAAGCTACACAAAATCACATTATCTCGTATCAAAAGACCAAATCGACTCACGTTCAGGGTGCGGGTGCGTGGCGTGTTCCTCTGCGATCTTGGCATAGAGCTGGTAGTGGCGGTTCTTGGCCCGCGCCACCGACTCGGAGTCCGTGGGGTGCTCCGGAGGCACGTCGCTCAGGATCGGATGGAAGCCCTGCCTGTCAGCTACATAGTCCACAGTGCGGACCTTGTGATTAGGGTCCACGTACGAAAACGAGCCTGGAAATTATAAAGCGAGTATTTAAAAAGATGCTCTAGCATTCTAAAATTATCTTGCTTACATATTACTAAATTCTTGTGCAGTTCTGCTTTCACATCACATTGACTAGAAGTCGGGTTTGAATTGACACCTACTCGCTCGTTAGCTGTTTGATGAAGGGAGCAAGTTTATGGATATTGACAAACTTGTAGCAGGGATCGGATGCATAATGACTTCAGCTGTGGGCTTGGTGTGCAAACCGTTACATTTTCCACGCAAAGACCGTTTGTTATATTGTTATTTTTAACAGTCTTATTCATATCTTCCTAACGTTATATATCTTTAGGTAATATGCATCCGATTACAGAACACGCTTCTACCTACCCCTTCTAGGGACATGTAAAAGCGTAACGGTAATTACTACATTAATTATAGATTTTTATTGGTACTTTGATGCCAAGGTAAATGCTGAAGGTGGAGAGCTTTGAAACAAATACAGTGAAGGGCCGTTCTATTTCGTAGGTGCTGCCAAGCCTCGGTTATATCAAGAGTATGTACTTACTATATTTTCTGTTCAGTATTGAAAATAAAATTAAATGAAGAGAATAAAAAAATGAAGACAGAGTTAAGAATAATATGATCGACTCGAAGGACCAGATTTTCTTGAGAAGTCAATTTTAGCCTAATGGTCTTTTACTCGCACAATATCATTTTTATAAGTTATCATTTTCAAATAATATTGTCACTATTTTTTGGTTTTGGTATTACATACGTGTACTATCACGTCTGTATTCCCCGAAGGGTTAGGCAGAGGAGTACTAATGTACACCTACAGTTTTTGGTATTAATTTGAAATAAATGATCTGAGTTTGTGTAAGCTGCAGTTTATTCTTGAGTTGATCTCATTTTCAATACCAACGAAGAAGGTTAGTAAGCGTATTGAAGAAACATGGGCAACTTAAATCAGTATTCTTTAGAAAAACTACAACTACATACTTTATAACAAATACAAGCATAGAATCACTTATAAAGCTATAAATAAACCTAATATCCTAATTGGTCTTATCTTGGCTATATTTAAGTCTTCACGTACGGTACGTGATCAGAATTTTCCGTCAAGAAAACTTGGTCACGCAAATCAAAGAAATCTACGCTAAACAGTGTTTAGCGTAGATTTCTCTTCCTTATGGGCGCTCCAAGGTATCAGGCCCGTAAATCTAGAGCAAGGGAATTTACGCAAATTCCTTGTTAATATCGCAGCATTAGAAAGTGTAATTGTAGTGAATGTTACTTCATTTGTGATGTATTATCTGGCTTGTGTTGTAATGTGTGAAGAGGGGATCTTATGCCAACAGTGGTTGGTGCTGTATTTAGAAGGAAATATTTTCTTTCTAATTTCTTTTTTTTTCGAACTACGCTATATCTTCCTCGGCGACTTTATGTGAAGTGAGAGTGAGGTGAGCTGTCATCCTACTTTATGCTAAGGATTGACAGCTCCCCTCATGCTTACATCATTCATTTATTTTACATTCTTTCTTTGCTATGGGATTTTCAATGTTATTAAATATTTATTCAGTCATTATCATCTGCCTGTACTACCTTATACAGGAAAAATTTTTAACCAGTGCGTAAATTTTGCCATAATAAACTTCAACACGTTTTATTAAACACGTATATTTTATTTTGATATGTCTTAGTACTAAAAAAAAATGTTATCGCTTACGAAACATGTTTACTTAAAAACCATATTTCATTGTCTCTCGGCGCTAGCGCATTCCCCACCCCCTCACCCCAGCCATGCGCCCGGGCGGCGGCGGCGGCCGCGAGTTTTCATTGATAGTATGGCGAATAGATTATGTCCTGGATGTTTTGCTTATTTCAAACTCGGATAAGGATGAAATTTTTTTAATTTTTTTTTTTTAACTAAACACGGAAATGTGTTCTATTACTGACACTGAACTACCAAAAAAAATTTACGCACTGGTTAAAAACTTATCCTGTATTTATAGAGTTGTTAAAGATTTCTGGATTGTCTGTAAACATCGATGATTAAATCAAGTCGGTCTGGACTTGTTTTTATTAATAATAATGTCTTTGCTTATCGCCCCTAATAACATCTTACATGTCTGCTGTATTTTACACACTTATTAACATTTTTGAATAGTCAAGTAATCGCGGTTACCCATCTACGTTTGTAAGCGCTTGTAGAACTAGTTTATGATATGTTAATGGTCCAAGGTCAAATAACAATAAATTTAGTTTAAAAGCAGTCTTAATGTGTGTAAGAATTTTGTGTGTGGTATCAATAACCAGAATCGTGGTCAAATTTCATTTAAATGGAACTGAGTCGGACAGCAGTACTGGACAACTCTATCAAAATTAAATCGTCTCCATACTTGTAAATAAGTGTATGTAATGATTTGTGTATCATCAGTTGTACACCAAGCCAGAGGTATCCTGTCGGGGCTACGGGTTGTTCGAAAGAGACACCGCGCCCCCGGAACGCAAAGGGCACATGAGGGAACATAGATGGGTTTTAGTCAGTAAAATTCTGACACTCCCTCCCGTCCCGCCCAGGGCGGGGGAAGTTATTTGATGATTTCCCATCTATAAAAAAAACCCCCGGAACGCAAAGAGCACAAAAAAAGAACATGGATGGGTCAGTAAAAGTCTGATACTAAGTAGGGCGGGAGAAGCCATTTGATGATTTCCCATCGGTAAAAAAAAGGCAGAAGTGTAGCCTGGCAGATTCAAGGCTTGATCGTCGTAAGCACGAGAACATGCCATAATATCTGACCGCACATAGTTAATCTAAAC
The DNA here is from genome assembly GCA_932526535.1 of Caradrina clavipalpis. Classification (NCBI taxonomy): domain Eukaryota; kingdom Metazoa; phylum Arthropoda; class Insecta; order Lepidoptera; family Noctuidae; genus Caradrina; species Caradrina clavipalpis. The sequence goes on along the minus strand of OW052106.1, from coordinate 514,184 downwards.
TAATTATTACATTATTGTTAAGTTCAATTACACCATTACAAGAAGAGCATATACTAGAATATCTCATAGAAGTACTTTTAAGGGTTGCCTAATATTCTTAAGATCCACTTGGCCGAAGGTGTGCAGAAGTCAGCTACCAAAAAACATAATCACCTTTAATAGTACCACTGCCATCGCTGACCTCAGTGTGTGTCCTGTCAGCATGACCAGGGTACCTTCCAGCAGTGTAAGAGAACAGGTAGGGCTTCGGCGGAGGCTCCGGCGTTGTGGTGGTCTCCAGGAGGTGTGACACGTCGCAGCTGACCAGAGCCAGCGACACTAGGAACAGCGTGGGACACAGCATCTGGAACATTTACAGATTGGTTGTAATAGTGTGCTTGGAACTTAGCCTAATAGGGTGGGGTTCTTAATTGATAACTTGTGTCGATTACATCTTAATAAGTTGATATTAAAAAAAAAAACAACAGAATCGTTCTGTTGAAAAAATAGGTAATTTGTGTAGTCTAAATCATCAACAGCATTTTAGAGTTTTAGTCGGAGCTCTTTTACAAAAAAAATGTAACTAGTAGGTAATTCATTTATTTCGAAGAGTTAGTCACGTGTTCCAAAAATGCATGGACTATATAAGTGACACCATAGTTTGATTACCTAAGAACAAAGATGACCCTAAGAAAAAAGTGATTACGCGAACCCCATGGTCCTAGTTTGGGAACCGATACATAGTTGCCAAGAAGGTTGTTGTATTTTGCTTAAAAAAAATTATTTTCACTTAGAAACATTTCATTTTAACAAACATCGCAAAAAAGGTCACAGAAGTGAATGAATCAATCAGTAGTTCAATACCTACAAGCATCGTTAGAGGATTCCAACTTGTGTTAGTATGCTAGCAACCAGTTCCCCTGACCTTTGCATTGCGTCGCCGATGCACGCGCAATGGAGCCGCAAAAAAACATTTATAATGTTGTTTGTTAGTTTTGAACTTTTCAAGTTAACAAGTTCGTTAACCATCATGTCTTGCATGGGGATTATGATAATAAACTTTATGGACATTTTTGCTTCCGGCAACAAACCATTTTGTTTTTTTGAATTATAAAAAGGCGTTTTTGAGATTATTTTAGAGTCGTAGATTGTGGAATTAAAAAGCAACGGTCTTTTTGGTTTTTCACTGATACCTATTAGGAACATAATGTGATTTATATATTTACGAAATATTGACTTTTGGTAAATAACCAACCCTCAGAAATACTAGTAATTGCCATATCAGATTAAAATAAGACACGGTTCGAAAAGAACAATTAATTGCAGATGGTGGAGACAATGCTAAGTATTCAGATGCACCATCATCTGATGATACATGACAGCATCGCTACAAGGAAACATGACAACAATGATCTGTTTAAGTGCACAGGTTTAGCTAGTAATACAATATTATGGGTTTGATTATTTCCATTGTTTTTTCTATTAGTCGCAGGTAATTTGCGCATTATTTTAATAGCTTCTCGATATGGTAATTTAATAGGAACTGCGAAGTATGTAGTCATCATCAGTTTTAGAGTCCAATAAATAACTGATAGATTGTAAGTAACGTCATCAATTGATGTTTGTTGTCGTAAATACCTTTATGTTTGCCGTAAACTCTGTGTTTCCATTATAAGCGATGATAAAGGGCGAATAATCACCTTTGTTGACGGAAGGTTGTTAAGATTTAGTTACGAAGATATTCAAAAGTATTTATTGCGTTAGAACTTTGTAATGAAGATGATGATGAAATGCCAAAACACTATGGGACAGTCGGATCACTGAATTGCTAATGTTATCACTGCCACCAAAAAAATACGGTTGATAGTAGACAGCCTTCGATAACGTGCGAATAAACGGTTCGACAAGTGACCTTAGCACGCGGATTTCCTTCATTCTTTAACGTGCTCCCAAAGGAATTCGGATCGCGTTGTTTTTCTGTTTCTCGAACAGTTGCAATGCCTTTATCGGGATAAAAAGAAAAAATAAGTGCATCATAAAAATACCAAAGTCAATCGTAATTTGAGCTGCCGCCAGTCTTTACCATTTATTATAAATTAACAAATAAATTGATAGTCGTCAGACAGGATTTGGTCACGTCATTCATATGGAATTTTAAAGGACTATGCAGAATAAAAACAGTAGGTATCGATTTTGAGATCGGTGGCTTTGCACTGAGTTGACTCTGATGAGGTCTTGACAGAGGAAGACATCTTATCGTCAGCAGCTAGAACAGTCAATATACATCCCATGATGCCCTAGCTGCATCAAATTTCCCATTTTACTTTGCAAGATCACTTGTAGAGTGTTTCTTGCGTACTGAAGGACCAAGAATCATCTTAGCAAGCCTTTCTAATTGCTAAGCCCCAATTTAGCAACAGTAAGACCATCTCGTCCACAATTGGGCTGTATCGAGATCATTTGGCGGACGGCCTTGACCGAAGCGCTCACTTTTCTTCGAGCTCAATATAATAATAACTTTGAAATATTTAACAAGTTTTTGATTCGACGTCTACTGGTCGATTGGAATTTGAGCGGGTGTTGTAAGATGTAAGTGAGTTATTATATCAGTAGTAGTGTCTACGTGCGTTTAGTCATTGTTCTTGAGAAATATGGCTTCTAGTTTTCGAGGTTATTCAGCTGCCTTCATCATCTAATACTCATTTACTAAAATCACTTAATGAATATTAGATGATAAACTTTCTTTTATGTGGTTATTAAGCAAGAATGTTTTGGATGTACCGTCTAGTTCCTGTCTTCTATTTTAATAACGCCAAATATTCACAACACAAATTCATAATGATATGATTAATTAAGATGATAGGAACGTAGATTAAATAAATACTGATAATGTACTTAAGAGTTTTGCGTTTCATATTTGAGGTGTTGAAATTCGACCTGAGGCAAGCTATGTATGTAATAATAGAATTTGTACAATGTTACAAATAACACGCGGTATGGACAATATTATCAGACGAGATCATAACAAAGGTAACAATTCATTACGTAAATTGGTTGCCTTGGAAAGAGCGATGTATGTGATCAAATTGTAAGTAGTTATGTGTCGTAGAATAAAAACGATACCAAACTATAACTGTTCATTCTAACAGCACCAAAATATTGAACAAGAGACAACATATTATTATTGAGGTTTATGAAATGCATTTCTACAAGGACAGCCAACCATTACTCTTTCTCCATCAGCATCAAAATTATCACTCCTACTAAAACTGCAATGAACACCGTCCAATGATAAAGCATCTATTAATCTACAGGTTGTATGCAACAATTGTATGCTTGTATCCGGAACAGCTGTATGACTGCGGAGTGTTGCGACAGTCGACCGAGATTCATTTGTTATTGAAACAGTTAGCGAATCGATTGGGACCAGCTGATAGCGGCCAGCTGGTCTAGGACGGAGCTTTTGTAAGCCCCGCTACGTATGACCATTAGAAACTAGGTATGCGTAAAAGTAACCAATCGTAAGAAGAATTATTAGTTCATAACTTTAATGTTTCGTGGCACTTGGCAGAAGATAAACATATGTACGAGGAAAGTCATACTAATGGGTGAGTATTAAATAGGAATATCATATTAAAAATGGATAGATTGTGTAAATAATGATATGATAGTGATAGTGATAGTGGTATCATGACAGTTGACAGAACAGAATGGAAGAAGCAAACGTGTTGCTCCGACACCAAGCAATATGGGAAAGGGCAGAAGGATGATGATTAGTAGGATATTAAAGATCTCACTGAACTGTGAACTGCCTCGTTGGCCTAGTGGTCCTGAGCGCGACTGCTACGCTAGAGGTCCTGGGTCCGATTCCCGGGTCGAGCAAAAAGTGTTATTGGGTTTTTCTATGAAATTCTCAGTAGCAGCTCGGAGTTTGGATTTGTGCCCGGTTAATGGCAATAGGCTCGCCCCCTATTACATGGGACCTAAATATACCGGCGAACTGTGGGTGTACATTGGTACACCTCCTAACCCTTCGGGGAATACAGGCGTGATGGTGATGGTAAAGATCTCATTGGATCATTTAAAACCATAAAAATAAAATGTTTTAAGTAACATCGTTGAAGAAAGGAATAACCTCTGGTTAATTACACCAAAGCATCCGTCTTTCATTACGTGCTGCTTTAATTATTTGATTGATTAATACAGAAGTATGTCGAGTGTTGGTTTGACATTGATTACATACACAATGTCAAGTTGACATACAATGTTTGTTACACAATTTTTCGCCGGAAATCCTCAAGAAATTAAAACTTGGACCCTTTTTTGGAAACATTTGGAACGTGGGAATGGAATGCATTGGATAATTGAAGCTGATGTTTACTCTCCAATTTACATACATAAAAGCTGCAAAAAAGTTGCAATAATCATTATAGTCTTTGGGTGGAAATTATCTTTTTCTTACTCCTCCGCTAATCTTTTCTGATTAATTTCGTTGCGGGATCCAAGATAGTTGAATCGTTTCTCTGGGACTCGTCGAGCTTCATTGTCTCGGCGCTTTTATTGTGGTCGCCACTGTTGATTCTGGCTTACAGAAGTTGCAGTGGTTTGGGAACAAAGTGGCGGGCTTGTCCCATTAAAAAATAGTCTTTGGGTAAAGAATTTTTACTTATTGTGTTGTAAGCATTGGCTGGCTCAGCGGAGTTGTCTTTCGTCTTGCTTGTTTTACTGAGATCCTATTTCACTACCTTTGAATAAGTTCCGATTAAATTACTTGGCAGATCATTTGATACAAATTCTGTTCCATTTTTGATTATGTTTGGTTTATCGTGTCTATTCAGAGATGATGAAATAAGCCCCAAGATTTCTAGAGACAACTGTTTCTTTTTCAATTAATCTGTAATGTCTTATTCTTGTGCAATGGAGCTTTTACTTCTGGATAAATAATTATGTTGTGTTCAACATATTTATTCGTTTGTATGAACAGTTCTACCTGATGTCTATGTTTATTACCCAGCAAAGTAATCACTTTTCCTTCAACTAATCAAAACACTATACAAGGCATTATTCTTACATTTCGACAGGCGCTTATTGAGTCCGACATTAACGCCATTTTTTTGTGGTTAAAGAATCTTTATTTACTCAAAAGAAATTCACTACAAATTTCACTTAATGAGAAATATTTTAACTAAATAAGAATAAATTCGTGAGCCGAGCTGGTATGACATGCACAATATTTAAGGAACACAACAACATTAATTAACATCCATAACAGTACATTGAAGGTAGCAGTGAAACATTCATGCGAATCAAAATAATAAAAATTGTGGGTATATTAAAAACATGAACCAGGGCCGGACTTAGATGTTGTCAATAATATAAGATTTTAAGCGACTTTTAAATATTTGTAAACTTCCTGACGTTTTTATTTCTCGTGGTAGGTTGTTGAATATCTGTGCCCCTTCATACGTTATACTTTTCTTTCCGTAATTCGTACGTGTCCTTGCGAGACAGATATCATTCGCGCTACGGAGAGGTCGTAACCCTTCTTCGGTGTTAGTTTTAAAAGTTAGTTCCGAGTGTATTTTCTTATCTTTAATTTTTTTTATTAAGATGCATGTATTATAGTAATAAATTTGTTTTATAGTCATTAATTTGGTTTCAGAGTAAATTTTATCCGTTGGTGTAAGAAAGTCGTAGTGAAACAAGATTTTTATTATTTTATTTTGTATTGTTTGAATGCAGTTTAAGTTAGTTTTGGCCGCGGAACCCCATATTTCTATTAAATAATCTAGATGTGATCTATTTACTACTATTTACTATTTTAAAGCATTTAATTGGTTGAGTATCGTAACTCTACCGTTTACGTGATGTGCGCGTGCGCGTGGGTGCGCTTTGTAAACGCATCAACGCATGTGGGGGATTTAACAGCTCAATAATTAATTGTAGTTCCTCATTCTTTATTTACATGTTGGTAATGAGTTATTTCCGCAATGCTATTTCTTTACTCGACGCTTGCGTTTATATTCTTTCTTTTCCGGTAATATCCATGGTCATTGTGACATCCTTCTTCACAAGCAGTGGCCCAGCCATGTCAGTTAGTATTCATCCCTTTACTGCCACATTTACGGCATTGACGACGAACTTTATTGGTCGTTTTGCATTACTAATTACAGAGATCGGTGATAGATTTATCAATGTTCAAGAGGTAAATCTTATCTGACTGAGTTCTTCGACTTTGCAACAACATCGCACTATCTAGCTTTTCTGTCTATTAGAATTCCTCAAGGACATTGAAAGGACAATCCGGGGTTAAAGTTTAATCATACTTTGTAGCCGTTTCTTGGAACTGCTGGCAATAAGACTATTTTCCTTATTTAGTTTAATAAGTTATTATGCAAAAGATGCTAACGTGAGGTGTATTATGATAATTACGTGTGGTATTTAATTCAAACGCACGTTTATTCAGTTGTCAGGATCATATTTATGTACCTATGGCTATAATAATATGAGCAATAATAAAATTCTCCAATACCAACTTATCTAGCGAGCTGCCCGCGACGACGTCGCACAGTGGTGCAGGTAGTACGGGCGTGCGGAAAATATTATTTTTAAATGAAAAGACGTTACGTTTCATCATAATACGTTATTAAAATGATATAATAAATGTACCAGTATAAAAAGAGAAAGATATTATATATGTTAATTTTTTTTTTTCATTCATTCATCATATTTTTTCACATAAATTAAATTATGAATATTATGCAAAATATACAGTATTTAGGCATTTCTATATTAATAAATATTAATAAACTAAATAATAACCGGAGAATATATAGTTTTAGAGATGGGAGCTATCACATTTCACACTAATATTATAAATGCGAAAGTTTGTCTCTTCTTCACGCTCAAACGGCTGAACGGATCTGGATGAAATTTGGCACAAAGATAGATTGTAGTGTGGAATATCACATAGGATACTTTTTATCCCGAAAAAACGTACGGTTCCTGTGGTATAATATATTAACTTTGACGCGGACGAAGTCGCGGGTAAAAGCTAGTCCACTAATAAAACTTTGGCATCATCATGAAGAGGATAGTATCTTTTATTCAGTACTGCACGTAAACTGGTATTTATACTTACACGACATGATAAAGTGTTCATTACCCTCATTAGAAACAAAACTGCACTTCCCATAATTACAGAGCGTCAATAGTTAATTACGTGGTATTTCCAAGATCGCAGGTTTTAGCAGCCAAAACTGATGTTTTCTTAATCTATAGGATCTAATGAATCTCTGAAAGTATATTATTACTCAACGGTCGATAACGGAGATTAGTTTTGATCTCATGATAGAAAACAAAAGGTTTCAAATGACCTCCTTCACTAAAACTCTGAATAGCAAGTAATTACTCATTATATCATAATATATGTGTACATATTTTATTAATACACACAATAAACTTATAACGTAGCTAAAAATAAAAGTTAATTATTATAATATTTAGGTTCTATTCATACTTGAAATAACAATATTTTTTGCATGAAATTTGTTGATTCTTGATCACCCTACTTTGGCATCATGTAATTAAATACTGTATAATTATTTACCCATGTTAATTTTAGAACTTGTTTCTACTAACATTCTAGTATGTGTGTACCAAATTGTAGACATTTTAAACAAAGTCGAACAAAAGGACTTTTTTCCGCTCTTGAACCAATGTGCGTCGTCCGCGTGTGTTATATCAACCGCGTTAAGTTACGTCTTTCGTTACTGCTCCACTCCCGTGGGTCGTAGCTTGATGTTATATAGCTTAGGCTACTCAGGAATACTGTCACTAGCATTGGTGAAAAAATGGTTGAAATCAGTCCAGTAGTTTCGGAGCCTATTCGATACAAACAAACAAATCTTTCCTCTTTATAATATTAGTATAGATGAAACATCATCAGGATCTCAGGACCCCGCCCTAATCCGACAATTCCGCAGGTATTTTCCATTCCCATGTACTACGGGGCGAGCCTTATTAAGCATTTATACTTAATAAAAAATCCCGAACAAAACTTTTCTGTACCTAAGGACCAAACCTAGCACCACATTCTGAGCAGCAGCGCTTACACCGAACGAGGCAGTTAAGACTGACCTTTAAAATTACAAATTTTAAACCATCTTCGTGGAAGCATACTAGAAGCTAGCGGAATTCCGGACTCATTTATTAAAATAATTTATTTAAATAAGCAATTTCTATGACTAAACTTCATATTTCACCTTGCAATACTAATATGCAAATGTGTTAAACAAGTAGTCAAACATCTGCTATTACAGCGTATGACGAATCCTGCTCATCCTACTGTGGTGATGGGCGTGCATTACCATACAAGTGAGCTGGTGACAGACAGGTGGGCGAGCCCACTTTCTATTTACTATTGTTTGTTTAGATTTATTTGGATTTGCACCTTTGTAGATGTGATTAGTTGAGGTTTTATGTTGTAGGTGAGATATTATATTTATGAGGCAGGTTTGTTTGATTTTAGCTCGTCTTGCGTGGGTGTAGTGGTAATAAAAAAAAATGGTATACAGTATTTAAAATAAATAAAAATATTTTATTAAGATTTTTATGGAAAAAATATGGCTTTGGTATGAAATAATCACTTAAGTAATTTTTTATGCATCGCGGGTTTTTAAATTAAAACTATTCCAACATAAGGCTTATTACACTATAGCAACAAACAGTTAATAAAACTCAAAAAACATTTAATTTACCTCACGTCTGTTAACAGTCCAGTTATACCTAAGCGTCTGCAGAAACGTGCAATGCAGTGCAAAAAAACTGACCCAACAATGCAACAATGATCATGCTATCTCACTCCACGGATCGAGCCGTGTGCAAGAGCCTTAGGGTATCAAAATTACGATACTTGGCACATAAATATTGACGGCTTAATTTACCAATTACACTACCAGTTACTAGCAATACAGTAATCGTTTGAATTCGAAGTGCTCGTAAATCTGAGAGGCATTGTTGTATAGTTAAGAAACCGTCAGTACAAATTAGCACATGCATTGATTTGTTAAATTATTAAATACTAGCTATTGCCTGCGAACGGGCGTGCGAAGACTTCAGAATTAAGGGGAACACAAAAACGGGTAAAAAAACTGTATGCTATATTTCAGCAAAGTCCGTTCTGCCGCTTAAGCGTCAAAGAGTAACAAACACCCATCTAACCATACTTGCAAATTTTGACGTTTATAATCGTAGTAAGAAATAGAATTTTGTCCTATTTCCTACTGAGCAGAAATGAAAATCCACAAATTCTTCTTTCAAAATTAATGTAAAAGATGGTCAATCACGTGTAAGCTGCCGTGATTGGCTGTTGATAATTCAGTCAACTAATGACAACGACTAACACACACTTGACAATTTATCACATAATTTGTTTTTTACAGAAACCGTGGCTTTTGTTGCTCGTCGCTACATAAATGAAGAAGCACAATAGAACACTATAGTTCCAACGCATTTTTTTCTCTATAGTATCTTGTTACTAGCTTCAATTACACCCCATTATAATAGTGTTATCAATAACATCATATTAACTCAATTCTCTCAAGAATGTTAATTTCGTTCCGGCCGTTCGCGGATGCGTGCAGTGTAGTGCAAAAAAATCTGCTCACAATAGTTGCAACACGCGTATTAGATGTTATCGCGCCGCTTGCCTCACTGCGTTGGGCAACGATCCTCACTGGCGGCCATTTTCGCGCATCAGTCGTGTAGGGCTGATAGAAATATTAAAAAGTGTGAAGAAGATTATTCTGAGGTTTAATGCCCTCAGAATAATCTTCTTCATTCTGAGGGCATTAAAAGCCTCTACAACTGAAGATACAAGAAGCTGGTCCCTTACAAGGGACGACAAAAAGCTATGTACTGAAACCTTTTAGTCTCTCGGTATGTTTACATTTCTGAGTATTGTACTTATAAAGGGTGTCACTTAACGAAATTGAAAGTTTTATGTACTGTCCATCATAGTTGCGATATTTTTTTTGGTCTAAACCGTACCTGGGAGTCTTCTAACCGTCAAAATTCCAACTTTAAACTTTGAAAACAAGTTTGAAATAGTTTGACTTAACTTGAAATACCCCCATGACCATGTATTGTTGGATGCACCCCTATGCACAATCTATTGCCCAGTTACATTGCGAACTATATTTCAAAAATTCATCATGACAAAAAAAATAGTTTCCTAGCAAATATTTTCGCTCATTGTTGCTCAGTTAACAGGTATGTGATGACTTGATGAGTCTTGTTTACACCTTGCTTGAAGAGAAAAGAAGAAGAAGAAGAAAATGGGCTATAGATATTTCGACTGTCAAGTCAAACTTCTCCATTATTCGTGTCGAAATACGGACAAGTACTAAGGAAGCAGGATATCACGCTCATCTTAACCCATATTTCACTCCCTCCAAACCACTGAACACACACCTGACTATATAAAGAAAAACGTGAGCAAACCCACGTGCTACACTAATTATGCAACATGTGTAATAGCTTGATAATTACGGCAGATAGCGCCACCTGCCACGATCATCACGAACTATTTAAAACGTGGGTAGAAAAGAAGCGTGTTTCACGATGACTGTGAGCATAATTATTAGTATTGATAAGATGATGATAGTAGGCTGGGGTCGGGTGATGCAAAAATATTCACAACATAGGTGCGTACGCGTTCAGAATATTTTACAAGTATAATTGGTACAGAATGATGAGTAGGTTTTCAAGGCTTTTTTTTTTGGTAGGTACTTATTATATTTTTGTACACCTAACATTATAGGTTTCACATGGACAAATAAATATAATTCAAGTGTCTATTTGGACTGTCAAAATAACAGGATTTGACTAATTACAATAATGTTTTAAGAACGGTATCCAAAAGTCAATGTTGTGTAACCATTAATTGCGTTAGTCTTTTATTTTAACAGAAGTCATCGTCAATCCTAGCATCTATATAAAAGACTAATTCAAAATTAAATTAAACTAATAACAACTCCAAATAAAGACACTCAATTAACTCAACAATCTGCCAAAAACTGATGAACCATAATTACTATCAACAAAATAAATCTTGATTTATTATAAACAACCTTTTGCCTGTGACTTCCTCCGCGTAAATGTCGGTTATGGCGGACGTAGATGAAGTCGCGGAACAGAACCTAGCTTATGTCCTTTCTTAGGATTCGAACTTACCCCGTACCGAATTTCATCAAAATTTGTGCAATGGTTTAGTCGTAACAGACAGACAGACAGTTAAGTCCGTCCACATTTACAATATAAGTATGGATTAACATCGTGTTCGACAGCCCTGGCTAGGAATGATCGAGCCCCGTTCGTTATGCGAGCTAGAACAAATTGCCCTGCACTCGGCCATAATGTAACGTTATTTGATTTTACATCAATAAGCCAGTAAGCGATTCCCACGGCTGTTTGGCTGATATTTATGATGCGTGTTTCATTTGCTTGCTCCATAGTGTTTCTTATTGTGTTGAGCTTTATATTTAGACCAAGAACATAAATTGTACCTATTATTCGTGACACTGTCTGTGATATTATACTACTCTTCCAATTATCTGTCATACACCGTGGCAATGCTGCCAGACTTTTGACTTGAGCTAAGCTTTTTTTTATAATATTTAATCCCTGAATTTAAATGTGCGGTACTTTTCATTGCACGGACTTGCTTAAAATTAATATTGATGACCTAACCAAAAACGAATAAAATTATAGATAACTAAGCTTTTGCCCGCGACTTCGTCCGCGTGGATTAATAGTTTCGGTTCCCGGGGGATTTCCGGGATGAAAACTATCCTATGTTCTTTCTCGGGTCCCAGACTATATCTGTACCAAATTTTATTGAAATTGGTTCAGTGGTTTAGGCGTGAAGAAGAGACAGACAGACAGACAGAGTTACTTTCGCATTTATAATATTAGTAAGGATTAAAGACACTTGAGTAGACTACATGTGACGTGAGTAAAATAAAATAAATATTTAAAAAAAGTAACGAAACATAACTTAATACTACCTACATCATACAATTTATTTTTGACAAGAAATACCTATGCATTTACCCATATTAGGATATCGGTAATCAAAAATAACACACAAATAATCCTTAAGGTGACATTTATAATAATGCCAATGACTTTTAAATATTAAGGTCAAATAATGGTCCTTTGAGACGTGGTGTACAGAAACATTGGGTTTTAACAAAATATTTTATAAATTGTATTTTATTAGATAATGATTTTATTTAGCTCTCTTTACAATATTAGTCATTCGTTTTTATTGGAATTCTGATTCCGAGAATTTTATATTTCTGCAGAATGTGGATAAAATATTCTGATTTTATAAATACAAATGAATTTCAATTAATTCTCAGTAGCATCTCGGAGTTTGAATTTGTGCCCAAAATATTGTTGTTGATTTGTTACCAGTGAATGGTTAGGCTTGCCCCCTATTCATCATATTCACATGGGATCTGAACATACTTTCGAACTGTGGGTGTACATTGGTAAACCTCTACCTAACCCTTCAGGGAATATAGAGACCCCTTATTTAATTGAGAATTTTTTTTTGCAGAATTAGAAATTCTAGTCAAAAATATTTACAGTTCAATGAGTAAAATTGGTAACAAGCGCTGTGTAGAAATTCTAGCTATTGCAAATGAAATAGCGGATGTCAGCAATCAGTTTACAAAGGACAAATAAATACAAGAATTTATTACGCAGTAATAGAACTGGTTATATTAAAGAAAGTGTACGAGGTGGACCAGGTGACAATTATGTTGCAGGGGATTGAAACATTCAAGGATATGATTAACTTTTTGCTTGAAGCCAAACCTCCTAATAAAAGCCTACTTTTGAAAGAAAGATTGACTTGGAAACAAAATAATGTTGTTTAGAACAGCCAACTACATAAGCTGGACTAACAATGCTGTAACTGCCATTGTTGTTCTTATTCGACTCAGTATCCCTAAAGTCACTCCCTCTAGAATACCAGTTAACCCTGGTCCATCTTGTACTAAAAATAGTAAACAATGCAAGCTTGTTAATAAGTGTAAAACGAGACAGGCGACAACCATGTAAACAGGTTACCCGTGCAATATTTCCACATAATTTAGTTCTGCGGTTGGCAAAGTGTTATAGTCTTGTCTGTTTGCCCCTTGAATATAGGAAACTAAGATTTGCCAAAGAATTTTATTTAAAGAAAGAAAAGCTGTCGATAGGTAATCCAACTGAAAAAACCGATTACAAAAATTAAGAGTATTTCCAACACAGATATTGATGAATCCACCATATAAACAGTAGGATGCCATGCTATAGTTGGAAGCTATAATATAAAGTATCAGGATATTATCAAAGCAAGACCTGAAAAAGTCGCCTATACTGATACGGATACTAAAAACGAAGTACCCGATGTTTTAGTTCTACTTGGTAAACGTGTTTAACTTCTTAGCCATAGATAACCATCAGCTGTTTCCCCGCATCTTAATGTGTTCAAGTTATGATTTGTTGTGTTTAGCGTTGCTTCCTTGAACATATTAATATGCTTATTATAACATCATTAGAAGATGACTCATAAGATGTTTATGTTAAGTAGTAAACAAGCTTGACCAATAATATTAATCAGTTTATGGATATTAGCCATCAAAGACCCTTTGTCATTGTATTTATTAAGAAAATTTGAGTTCCTGGAAAATGCAGGCGTGTCTCTATTCTGTAAAAATAATTTTGAACGATTGAAAGTTTACTTCACGAAGCGTGGCTTTTGCAGAATATTAAATAATATCACTCTTGGTCTGAAAGATTAATTACTGTATTCACGAAATTTAACCTATATTCTCCGATATCTACCATCATCACTCCCAGTAAGACATGTAATTGAAGTCTACGTAATTTAGAACGTAATCCGATTGCCACTAACTGCGCACATATCTAGATTTTAGACTCCTTCATCAACCCAATGTCCAATAACACTCTGGGCGACTGTTCTTGCGACAACAAGGCACTCGGATCACCGTCAGATCATTGACTATTCCTCAGTTGCTCTTCCTATATTTTTCAATTCATCAGCATTTTCTCAATGGACGTCACCTTTAAATTTTTACAAGATGCGGTTAGAAAATTGATGTTTCTAAATGCCTTCTGCAAACATCTGTGACGGCAACATGTGCTAAGTTTGAGCAGCGCTGGTCTCATGTCGCAAGTAGCCGGATGCGCTGCTTTACGTAAACGGTTCACTGGTGGCGTGACCTTGACTAATGAACGATATTTAGCGCGTATTTTTTCGTCAGACATTCTTTGTACGGTTTGGATCGGGTTGAATTGGTTTTTATTTGATTTGTGGTGAATCTATACTTAATATTATAAAGCTAAAGAGTTTGTTTGTTTGAACGCGCTAATCTCATGGACTACTGGTTGGAATTGGAAAATTCTTTTAGTGTTGGATAGCCCATTTCTTGAGGAAGGCTATAGGCTATGTAACATCACGCTACGACCAACAGGTGCTGAGCAGCGAGGGTGAAACCGCGGGGAACAGCTAGTGTTGGATATGATTTTATCAGTCATTGATTGTTCTACTGCAGGATGCGTTTTAGGTCATTCGTACAGCTTAAGAGCAAATGAAAATACATTTAGCCAAGTTGATCAAATACACATGTAGGCACAGGAAAGGGCACAGGCACAAGGCACTGTCTGGGGATAGGGCTTATTGTTCTGTGTTTAGTTAATTAACAGATGGCCTATCTGATTATAACTGGTTACCCAGTCAATGGCATCTGCATAGCTAGGTACTACGTAGGTCGGTTCCTCTTACAAGCCCTTGATAAGGTCGTTGATATTTAAGTTAGCGTATATACCTAATATAATGTCACTACCTGACCTGGGGAGTACACCTGAGCACATGGAAACCGGTGTCTACAGTAAAGGTACTGACACACATGCTTTAAACTAGCATGCTACTAGCATGCTCAAACCAATCACAGCACGGGAAGCTCACGTGACTTTGATTTTCGCGTGCACTGATTGGTTTGAGCATGCTAGTAGCATGCTAGTTTAAAGCATGTGTATCAGTACCTTAATGTAACTACACTAAATAAGTTATGTATTGCTTTTTGTTACCTAATTTCAAGCTAATTGACCTGGTATTTACTAGATTTTAATCGTAACTAATGCTTAATTTAATTATTAGAGCAGAATTCACACGATTGAATTGTTTCGTCCTCGTGGTGAAAGAGGTCATCCTATTATACGCAGAAGGTTGGAGCAAACGACTTTATTTTCCAAGAGAAGTTGCTAGAAGTTTAAAAAAAGAGAGGTGCTAAAATATCTGTAAGTCTAGACATTGCCGGATACTTTCTTTATTGACAGATTTGCCTTTGACACTGTCTCACCTACTGGTAAGCGAGGATGATAACTTCTAAGTAACCTATTCAACCTGGACAGTCATCCAGATTAGACTCCGCGAAATGTGTTGGAAATCATCACATAATCAAGAACAACTGCAGACCTAACGCTAAAAGAACCACAAAAGTAGGAAATATAGCTCTTAATCTTCAAGTTTAAGCTAGCGTTAAAGAACAAAAAGAATAATTGTAATCTCAATTCTTAGAGAAGAAACGGGCATTTTAATTTTACATGTACCTACATTTGGTAGGTAGGCGTAGAGGTCTAGAGAATATCATACACAGAACGTTTAAATGAAGTAGCGCACTCTTGCGCAACGCTCACAAGTAGAGTAAGGGAAAGGGTTTCTAATGTGCCAATTTGTAAGTCGTTACTAGATTGACTTAACCTGCAACAGATTGCAATCTTAATAACTTTATTAATTAATGTGAAGAGTGATGTTGGGTAGGTATCTAACTACTTACAGTTGGCCTTTGAACATATATATGAATGACCTAGTTAGTTGGCCAAACCTAGATCTACAGGTCATTGCACTGATCACCCAGACATGAGTTTGAAAACTTTTGTGTGCATAGAATTTTAACGGTAACTATACTGTTCTAACTTGTAGAAATGATGATAGTAAAATATTCTTTTATCAATCACAAACACGACGCATGAACTGTGTAAACAAAAAAGAACAAAAGTCTACTTCTTACACAGAGAAGGCATGAGCAATAAGTATTATCACAACGCTTGCTTAAGACGTATTGGCGATTTCAGTCTTATGTTAATTATCCATATAAGTCCAGGTGTCTTCACGATTGCCAGGGTAACGGAATTTGTTGGAAAGAGCTACCGCGGCCCTGGAACGCAAAGGGCATCAGGACGAACGCGGATGGGTTTTATTCAGTAAGAGTCTGACACTCCCTACTCCCTTTGCGGAAGAAGTAATTTGATGATTTCCCCATCCTTTTTCCTCTATCAACATCATTAATGTCAAAGATGAAAAAAAACAATACAACAAAAATACAAACAAATTAAGAACGTCCAGTTTTTGAAGTCGGTTAAAAAGTGAATTTATCTTGAATAGCAAACGCCTAGTCTTGGCTCAAACGGCCTAAAGCCAATAATTATGAAAGAAAAAGTGCTAACAGTTGACACTACGTGACATAGTGATAGTGACCGCAAGTATATTAGACATACATACAATCCTTGAAACATAAGTAACAGCGTAAGGTCATACAAATGTATGACATTCGGCCAATATACGAACGAGTGCGCTTGACTCGAACATTTTTACCGTTTCAATTAAAATAATTAAGCGAAATCATTTTTTTATTAATTGATTTTAATTGAAATAATCAAAAGTGGATTTCGTAACGATGTTGTAATGTTTAGTTGATGTAATAAAATAAAGTTGAATGAGATTTTATTTAGTCTTATTTATAACTTAATTTGAATTGTAAATACCTTAATAACGCTCACTTTTTAGTTACAGTCTGTTAGACTTTAAATGGATAAAAAATGAAATGGGAATATTGTGAAGAAAACACAATATTTTCCACTAGGTACCCCTCGATTTATAAAGGAATATAATTCATAATCGCAACAAGCCTCGGTAGGTACCTATCTTTTTTTTTAGTTTTTTTTTTTCACCACCCCTTGGTTATCATGCACCCTGTATAAAGCCACGATTGCTAAACAGCTCAACTAACCAATTTGACATTTTATTAAATTACGTTGCATCGTACAGTCGAATACAAAACGTTAATTGAAGTTTTGATGCAACAGCATTCATGCTACTTGTTTTATGTAACTATGCTTTGTTGCATCTATTAGCACAAAAAATATATAATAGATACCTGTCTAGTATATTTATTGACAATGGATATATCCACATTGAATTTAAATTAATCGATAGAAGACAGGTTTTAAGTTTATAGTTTTTTAAATATTTTTTGAATATTTGTAGTTTAATTATCAGCGCTTGTAAATAAACTAGTTTTAATAAATGAGCGTCTCGTAAAACTCGCTTTTGTATTGACTTAAAATGGCGAACGTTAAAATAAAATGTAAATTAGGAAGAATAATAAAACATTCTTAGCTAGTCTGCCTACTGATAAAATAAAACTCAAACGAGTTATTAAAATCAGCATGACTTCATATAAAAAAATATTAAATAAAAAGTATGTTTTCAATTTAGATCAGCGCAAAATCTCATCTTATGCAAACACAACCTATTTGACATTTGACACATGTCAAAATTCAAACAAACATTTTGATACACAACAACAAAAAGGCCAATTAACACGAAATGAAAACCAGACAAAAAAGAAAAACAATTTAAAAAAAGAACACAGGAAAACTAATAAAATAATTAAATTTTAACGAAAATGTCACTCACTTTTTTTAAATTTCTGTGACTACAACCACACAGGTCCGCTCGTGTGAATGCACGATACTGACTGACTGAACAGATTCCACCATTCACTTTGAACGAAACAACAGGTTCTATTCGAGATCTTTGTGGCAAAGCTAGATATGTACCCAAGGTGAAGGAATGTAGCTTCTATTAGAATGGCATAGAGTGGTTTGGAAGGTGAAGACTAAATTGGTGGTGAGATGGTGGTACTATAGGTGCAAATCTCACAAAAATATCATTTTGTGAGATGAGAAATGAAAAGTGAGTTTTTAATATAGTTGCAAAACTAATAAAGTGATCCCTATATTCTCTTAGATTTGTCAGAATCAAATAAAGGGAAAAAGGCGAAATATTTTGTAAGTCTAAGTACTCATAAATGCTTTTGTCAACCATGTCTTACACCTTTGCCAAATGTTCGACAAAAATCACTTAACGGCTAAAAAGACACGTCGGAAGTTACAATAATATGTTCTTCCTGTCATTGCGATCTTTATTTTGCTTCGGACCATGGGAACCTTTTAGTTACGGAGATAAAGGCCAAATTCCAACATTTTGTATCGTTTTTTTACCAAATAAAGTTTTAACTATTGTGTTACATGCCTCCTATGGCGCAAAGTTTTGCGCGCATAACATAGTGGTCTATCACTTACCAACAGTATTTTTTTCAACAATAAAAGTAATTTTCTCTTCTAGCAATTTTTTTAGCGCACTGTTACCTAGTTTGTTGGACAGAATGCGTAGTTAACAGCTATGTGAATTATATTTTTACACTCCATAGATACTTACTTACTACTATGCGACATTATCTTCAAAACTCATTTAAAGTGACTTCCATCAAGAAGTGAGGTGACAATTAAGTGGCATTACGACCAATAGTACCTCCCCACCAGCTACCACGTCACTGTGACGTACCACACTCGTCGACCTTGCCACCGACCGCGTTCCCTCACATTATGTGATGCTCGTTGCATCATCAGCTGGGTGATTACTCCATGTGACTTTGGAAGCGTCTTCCAAACTTCCTGCACTGCACGCAGCGCAAAGTTCAGGGTTTCACTCTTTAATGAACGATTTGGTGAATGGAGTGATGTGATCTAATCTTAAGAGCTTTTTAATTGTTTGAATTTGGAATATTGAAGGTTTTATGACGTTATGTGCTCTGGAAGTTACGAAATGCTATAGAGCAAAAAGAAAACTTTGTCTATTCCTATTGAGGTAGGTCGCTAACTTAAACATTTTTAGATTAGTGAGAGTAGGTCAGTAGACGCATTCTACTAAAACTTTCGAATATTCCAAATACAGATATTAATTCCATTTTCATTTTCGGACCTAAAATGTCACTCTCATGACTTTGCTAAAGTCAAATTGGTTATGACAATAACTTGAATTTTATAGTTTCCTAAGTAGAGTAAAGGTATTTTGGTAGCTGTGGCTACCAATGACATACATACAATACATGAAAGTGAGACCTCTATCGATGCCTTGCATCACTGCCACCAACTCAACAAAAGCTCGTTTATTATCCTTCTGATCTGATTCATCTTACCGCGTTAGCAATAAATCTCACTTTATGCCGCGAGATGGCGTTAGTTGCAACACACAGTTAATTATTTATGTAAAGTGAAAAATTATTAGCAGTTGTATTGTCGGAAGATTTAAACGACAGTTTAATTACGTGCGATAAATTGTCTCTCAACTAGCTCACACACTGACACATAATTATATATTTTTTATAATATTTATAGTATGCAGTGTACTACACTCGCTATGATGGTTTGTGCTGGGTCATGCTATGTTACTTTAATAGGCACTTAAATATACACAATTTCACACATGCTCAGATGTTCTATTCTGAAAAAAATCACCCTCAGTGAATTACGTGTAGTGAGCTGAAAATCCTTTCGGTTTTCTTCTTTTCGTGTCAATGATACATTTATAATTGATTATACCACATGGGCCCAGTACCTGGCCACGTTTATTGCCGCGTCGGAGGCGCTCATCAGATCGTGAGGGTTGCAGGTGAATGGACAATTGGGACATTCCAGCATGAGAGACATTGTCTGATCAGGACATCCGCAATCGCACTGGGTATCGGACGTCTCCATGACGCCCCATTTCGCCAGATTATGTTTGCAACGGCCTACCTGGGTACGCAGTCGGTTCAATACCTTCCAGGTAGACCACTGCAATTCACGACCGGGAGGCAGTCTGCGGGAGGTAGGTGTGAATTGAATCCTTTCGGTGGGATCGCAGCTCTCCTCAAACTCACTTTACAAAAATTCACCAAGGGAGGCTTTTGCAGAATAGCACTGCAGGTTTAGAAGTTTTTAGGGATAAGAAAGCTTAATACTTTTCAAATCTTTGTTGCATAAGCTCTGGTTCTAGGTTCCGCCCAGAAGGACTAGATCCTGGCAGGGCCTAAGCCACAACTGGAAATTATAATTATGGCAAACGTTGCTATACCGTCAATGCACTTTAGCTCAAAAGGAAAAAAAGTGATTACTTACCTATAATTTATAAGAACAAAAGCGGAATGTTGATAATTCGCCGCACTAGAGCAAAATTTTAATAAATTAAAAACCAGGTCTTGATATAGGTGCGTTCCATTTATGTTTTTATTCCACTTCTAGGAAAAATGTATCATTATACCTACACAAAAAGCTGTACAGGGTGTATTTATTTTATTCTGCTTTAACTATTTATTTTTAAAGTGAATATAACTAAATATTATTCAGTGAATATTTTAAGCGTCTACCTTGCCGTTATTAATATCAAGCAGAAACGAGCAAAAAAATACGTTTGTTGTATGGAAGCCCCACTTAATGTAAACATTTACAAATTATTGTTGTTATAGCGGCAATACAAATACAATCATCAGTCTGTTGAAATGTCAACTGTCTAACTATCATGGTTCATGGGATACAGCCAGTGCCGTAACTAGGGCGGTGCCAGCGGTGTCCATTCATAGGGCGCAGACCCCGGAGGGGCGCAGAAATGACCAGACCAGCAGTGCGATTCTCTAAGCCCCACTTCGTAATTC
This sequence comes from Caradrina clavipalpis, assembly GCA_932526535.1. Classification (NCBI taxonomy): domain Eukaryota; kingdom Metazoa; phylum Arthropoda; class Insecta; order Lepidoptera; family Noctuidae; genus Caradrina; species Caradrina clavipalpis. The sequence goes on along the minus strand of OW052106.1, from coordinate 493,311 downwards.
GAAAGCTGAATCCGCAGTGAGATTACAAAATGGCATTCTGTTAAACACGATCACGCCGCTGACGTCACCACGGCGAACGAATACTAAACCAATGACAAGTTGGTTCGTTATCGAGTTTGCATTTTAGAGAATCACACTGCTGTAGTGCGATTCTCTAAAATGCAAATTCGAAAACGAGTCTCACTAAAGTGATCGCGCTCACTTCGATAACGAACCAACTTGTCATTGGTTTAGTATTCGTTCGCCTTGGTGACGTCACCGGCGTGATCGTGTTTAACAGAATACCATTTTGTAATCTCACTGCGGATTCAGCTTTCGAATTACGAAGTGAGGCTTAGAGAATCGCACTGCTGGACCAGATATTATTTAAGGGCGCCTTTATATTGTCGCACACGTTAATTACGGTCCTGGATACATCCTAGTGACAGACGGACAGCAGTCTTAGTAATACGGTCCCGTTTTACCCTTTGGCTAAGGAACCTTAAAATCAACGAGTACAAAATTATTTGAAAGCCGCTTTTTTTTAATATGAAAATTACTGTTTTTGATACCGCGCAATGTAACGATCACAAAACATTGCGATTACATGCATGAAATAACACAGGGCTCGTGGGAGTATTTACAGTTATTCAAAACCTTGATTCAATTAAAATTCCAATTCTTTTTCCATAGTTGGAATGTTTCCAGATTTTATTTTATTATTTTTTGTTATAATGACCTACAAAAAAATATCTGTACAATTTTAATTTAGTTACCTAAGTATTAATTCGCGAACATGTATGTCAATCATAAAAATATTATCATTTTGTGTTTATCGGTGAATTAGCAGTTTTGTTTAAATATTTTGGATCCTGTTCTCTTTCTATACCTACCAACTGTGTGGCTGTACACAGCCACGCAGTTGGTAACCTTCTGACGATTGACTCATAAGCTACTGAATCTAATAAATGTTTTATTTATTTGTTCTCAGGAATAACACATTTTGCTCAAATCTCATGACAATCAGAACCCTTCATAATGAACTTAATTTAAGTACCTACAATACGGCCGACGTATCTTGGCGAGTCTGAAGTTAGCCGTTTGTCTGCGCAATGGATCTTTTAGGAACAAAATTGTCTACTGCGCAGCTAATCGGCTGACTTCAGACTCGCCAAGATACGTTAGCCGTACTGTACTATCATCCTTTCGGAAACTGAGTATCTGTCGTAAAAACTAAGAAGTATTTTATATTGTGCCTATGATGCCATGTTTAGTTTCCAAAATCAAATAATATATGTTGTGGGAAATAAAGATCACAAGATTCTATTTTTAAAATGTAAAATAAAAAACAATTACAAGAAGTGATTGCATAGACAATAATTATGTGAATCACAACATTATTCCCGCAATTATATCAATTTTCTTGAATGTTATATTAAGAATAGTAATTTATATAAATTGTTTAATGTCGTGGTGTATTATTAGTATTACCTTGATGCCAATCTGTGCGTGACGCACACAATTACATCTAGTCTTTATTATAATTACAATATTATCTATATTATAATTATAATAATAGCTATTATAAAGCTAAAGAGTTTGTTTGTTTGTAAGCACTAACCTCTGGAAGTGCTGATCTGATTTGAAAAAATCCTTTCGTGTTGATAAATCCTGTTTATTTAGGAAGGTTTTAGGTTGTCACGTTACGACTCATGGTTATAATAATTCTGACAAGGGACAAGTATTATTATAATCTTTGGTGACTATGAAATATTTCGGCTGTATGAAGTATTTTGATATTGTAATTATAATCACTAATTAAAAATTATGACTACTTCTGAATGCGACATTAACGTCAAATGATACTTAAGGTAGGTACATACATGGCAAAATTATATTACCAACAGTGTTATCACCTAATCACATATGGAAGGAACCAGTATAGGTAATCAGGATTTTGTAATAATTGGTTTGGGAAGAGTGTCCATGAAGTTTCTTGCTCGTTCTTTTCCATAGAGACTAAAAAAAAAAAACAAAAAAAATTGTAAAAATTTTTACTTACCAAATGTCTGTGCAGACTTTTCATCAGTTCAGACTTCCATTTTAATGAATAAATTAAGTAATTCAATAATCATAAGTTTTGCTCCGACAATCGTACAGACATGTACAGTCACGAGCAATAATATATATACATTGTCACATTTTCCAAAATATATATACTTCTACCATTCAAAAAATATGTGTACGGATTTTTTTTCCAAACTATCTAACCATCAAACTGTGTCAAAACTGGGTATACTTTGGTTTCACAGTAATATAAACAAAACAAATCAGTAAAAAGTTTACACTCCCAATATCATTTTTAAGTATACATGACAGTTTCTATAACATGTGCCTATACAAAATGGATACATTAAAATGACGTAGAAAGTGTATACCTACTTTTTCCTGTTTTTGTTAAATTTTATTCATATACCATTGCATGATACAATAGTTTTTGAATTAGACGAATTCAGTGATGATGATTAATACAATCATCATCAGCCTGTAGCAGTCCACTGCTCATAGTCCAAGCTATGTCAGATACTTAAAAAAAAGAGGTTTTATTCATTTAACGTTGTATTGGCATGTTATTTGAAACATCCTGGCATAATTTCTTACGTTCCAAATTTAAATGTTTACATTAACAAAAGAAAAATAATGAATACTGTAAAATTGCTTACTATTGGCGCGAAATTGTTAAAACTGTTTTTTGCGGCTTACTAAATTTTTGAAACTTCTTTAAATAAAACAATTTAATCTTTCTTTTTACGTTAAATACCGCATTCCGGTATGACTGATAAAGCAATAAGAGCCGGCAAAATTATAGCCCTACTTGAAGAAGGTTGTTCGCAAACTTACGTGTCTTAGCGGCTAAATGTGAGTCGTTCAACTGTCCAGAGGACTTGGCAACGATATCAAGAAACTGGTTCGGTCAAAAGAAGACCAGGTTCGGGAAGAAAACGATGCACAGAACCACGAGATGACCGATTTTTGGTGAGTCAGGCGTTGCGGAATCGTAAGGCCTCAAGTGTGGACCTAAAAAAGAGCCTTGAAGAAGTTAGAGGAGTAGAAGTTAGCTTGTGGACAGTCAGAAGGAGGCCTTTGGCTGCCAATATCAGCAGCTACCGCCCGGCCCGCGGCCCTAAATTACTCCGTGAGCACCGTGTTGCTCGACTTCACTCCACAAAACATCAGGGAGCTAAAAAGAGCCATTGCAGAAGAATGGGAACGAATTCCTCAAAATGTTATTAAAAATATCGTGAAAAGCATGCCCAGAAGGATGCAAGCTGTGATTTTTGCAAGAGGAGGTCACACACGTTATTAGGTTTAAAACTTTAACTTTATTTAAACTTCATTTAATAAAAAATAAAAATAAACTTCGTCTTTATTGTTGACCACTTCTTATTGTTTGAACGTGTACGGTCAACAAAAGAGATAAGTAACCAGACCGTCTAACATAGTTGAAGTTTTCTTTCAAACCGGTGGTCGTTTTTAGATGAAATTTAATTTAATTAATAAACTGTTTATTTTCTATTAATAAAAATAAATGTCATGATAAAACCTCTATCGGTTTTTTTAAAACTTTGAACCTAATAGGCGACCCTGGTTACTTATCTCTTTTGCTGACTGTACATCGGTTTTATGAAATTCATCAAAAATTATCTTAAAAATTGCCTGAATTGAGTACCTACCTACATGCATATTACTTAACTAACATGATTTTAAGTAAGTATACAGACTACGTTAAACAATTAAATTCAATTTAATTCATTGAAATCGACCTTAGAACGCAAATTTCCTTAGGTGCCCGTTTTTTTTTGCAAAGCAGTGTATAAATGCACTGCACGAAAACAAAAAACAACAGTAATGTGCGCTTATTCCTTCTGTATGATTTGTAATGATGCCGTAATCTAATAGCACAATAGTTTTAGGAAGGTATACGGAAATAAAAATAGTCAACGGGCGAGTCAATGCAACTCGCTGATGGCTACTAGCTACCTTTCTGTAACATTATAATTATTATGTAGGTAATACCGCAAATGATAAACAATATAAATAAATAATATAACAAGAACCTATATTTACGTACACTAATTTAGTAAAAATGAGTAGTTAATTTTGATACAATTTAACGTTTAAGTACTTAATATTATTGGACACAGTTAGCATACTTATTTTTGCGATTTAATGTTGCTGCATTTGAATTTTTATACATGTTATAGAAATTGTCATGTATACTTAAAAATTATATTGGGAGTGTAAACTTTTTACTGATTTGTTTTGTTTATATTACTGTGAAACCAAAGTATACCCAGTTTTGACACAGTTTGATGGTTAGATAGTTTGGAAAAAAAATCCGTACACATATTTTTTGAATGGTAGAAGTATATATATTTTAGAAAATGTGACAATGTATATATATTATTGCTCGTGACTGTACGCAGACTTCCGACTTTTCTGATACACCGACATTTGTCTGTACTGATTTGTTGTACAGACAAAATTCTATAGAAGTCTGTGTTAAGTCTGTGTCGTGTGGACCCACCATAACTGATCGACTCCTCAACAATTAAAAAACACTTGAATGGTTTAATTGAACTAAATGCTTTGAGTTTGACTTTGACTAAGGTTAGAGGAATGGGAATTAAAATTGTCACGCGACCACTCTTGTGTAACAGACAAGATGTTAGACAATTAAATATTAATTGAGATCCAATTCAAAGTAATTAAAGTTTATAGTTTTTAAAAACCTTATTAGGAATGTTGTAACCATCACGCCTGTATTTCCTGATGGGTTAGGCAGAGGTGTACCAATATACACCTATAACAGTTCACCGTTACGTTTAAGCCCCATGTAAGAGGGGGAGGTCCTATTGCCATTATGGAGACTACCCAAGTACACAGGACATATTTATAGTGTACAAATGTGTGCACAACAAACACAGGTGCACTTTCTCCTTCCTTACTTTCTTAATCTAATTAGACGTCACTCCTACAAGACCGGGGCGACGTTGGGCGTTGGACCAACAGATTCACGTGTTTTCTAAGGCAGGAGGGGGTAACCCACCACCATCTACCAAACTCTATACTGGTACCGAGAATTTCCTAATGCAAAAACTCAATAACAAAAGATTTTAGTTTACCCTCGGACGCCCTCGGTACATATGAGGATGTAGGTATCACTCTTGTAGATATCGTCTGATGGCAAATCAAGAATCAAGACTGTTTGGTATGGTTTGTTGAGTCCTAACGTCAAAACCCGAAACATCAAACCAAATGCAAGGACACCAGAGGTACCTACCGAGGTACCTGCCTACACAACCTTTAGCAAACACAAATGGTCATTTTAAAACAAGACATAGCTCACCTAATGGATTTTTTAATGAGGTCATTAAAAAATCCATTAGGCGGCAATAGGCTCGCCCCCTATTACATGGGACCTAAATATACCGGCGAACTGTGGGTGTACATTGATACACCTCTGCCTAACCCTTCGGGGAATACAGGCGTGATGGTATGATGTCATTGTGCCTATATGAATCTCGTTATCATAGTATATGAGTATGACGTAGGTACACAGCTTTCAAAAGCGGTAAAACCGGCTTAGATTGAACAGCCTGTTCTGAAAAAGTTAGGTATATTTGTTTAAGATTTTTGGCCACCTAATGAATAATATACTTATCTTTCAAGAGTTTAATCATTATATCAGTGAATTTGAATGTTGGTACTGTAAAAAATCGCAAAGTGAGTTTCCGAAATATTGTTACAAGTTGTATATACGTTGCACCCATTTAAACGAGATAATGGAAACATGCCATTTTGATCTTAATATGGTGCACCCTACGTTTCAGAAATACGAGTAATTTTTGAAATTCAACGACTCTTAATTGATAATCCTCATGGTGATTAGAAGTAAACAGACGAGGCAGTCAATTCAAAAATTATAACTTCTAGTCCAAAGAAATAATGTAAGTACCTGAAAGTGACTGCATATATGCCGTCTGTAACAGTTTAACTTACAGCTGCTATGAATCATATTATTCAAAACGCTATTTTGCAAGGCTATTCTGTAAAATCTCTCTCGCAGATTATAAGTGTAGTGACCCTAAGGTGAACTTTCATCCCACCTGATGTTAAAGATTGATAGCTCACATCAAACGACTTAACCAAAAAAAGAAAAAAAAGGTAAATTACGTTATAACACTTCAAAAACCCCGGTCATTTGAGTAAAAATGAGTTATTTTTTCCTGCATTCGGTCGTCGGCCGATTACGAATTTTCCAACTAAGATTTATTGTTATTTAATGCTAAAAATCTTTCCAATTAATCAGGATTCCACTGACACAAAAAGAAAACTCCTTAGAAAATTCTCAGACGCTCTCTAAAGGTGATGGCTAAATGACTGCCCCCGGGCCAGATACATTCTGGAATGTATATGAATCTTACATAGCCTCATAATATTAAAAAAATCATTCATGAATTATGTAGTGTTTAATATTTTCGTAGCACTTTCGTGAACTATTAAACATAATAAAGTATCTAAAAAAAAAACTTTTTCATCACAAACATTCGCTTATAAATATACAACCTCATATTCGTTTTTAGTTTTATTCTTTTTCGTTTTATTTTTTGTCAGTTGAAGATAATTATACAGGGTGTTTGGTGCATCGTGTGCCAAATTGAAATGGTCGACTGAGGGGGTCATCTGCTATCCTTTCAGACCCCTAAACACTTCTCATGCCCTGTGTATTATTTTTCATCGACTTTTTAAAGTTTTATAAAAAAAATACCAAAATTTTACATTCAAGTACATTTTTTTTTAAAAGTACACGTCGTTGTCTCTGTATTTTAATTTTATTTAGATGTGCATTGTACTACAGTACTTTTAAATTCAAAATTAGTGACATTAGCCATCTAGTTTTCTATTTATTTACTCGCAAAGTTTTGGACTTCAATTAAAGCTATCCATGTTACAGCTATTTACATGGCTATAAAAAAAAAACCAAATGAGACCGGGATCTAAGAACTTTGTCAAATATTCTCTAGTCTATCCTCTTGCTAGTGATGTGCCACATGCCATAAAATTATTTTTACAACTTCGTGAATTCGCTAGAATTGTGAACCGAGTCGCAAAATACAAAATTCCAAATTATGGTTTAAAAATTTTGTTTTGCTTAAATAACACCTGAAAAACGTATTAAATATGTTATCTCACTCTTACAAGATAAAATCTGTCTCATACCTCTCTTTTTTGGGGGAGGGGGTACTAGAAATAATAAAAAATGCATTTTTAACATTTATTTCATATTTTTTTGCATATTCTGCTTAAATTGTTGGCTTCTATTGCGAATGCAGGCCAGACATCTATTTCGTATTTCCACAGTTGTTGTACGAAGTCGCATTTCCTCCTTAACCTCCTTTGAAAAGATTTCTGACTTTTAGCCAGCAAAAAAAGGAAAGGTTTAGTGTAAACGTTTGGGCAGGTAGTTGGGCAGTGATTGGAATGAGGTAGTTGGACCGCATTACCTGCCCGAAAACTTCAATGGCGACAACTATTTGGAGTTCCTTCAAAATGACGTGCCCGAATTAGTGGCCGAGGTGCCCGTATGTAAGAAAAATGTGCCCAAAGTATTCCAGCATGACGGCTGTCCCGCGCATTGGCGTTTGACTGTGAGGGAATATCTTGATAATGTGTTCCATAATGCGCGGATTGGTAGCCCTTTTGCATGACCGGCACGTTCCCCAGGGCCACGGAGGTTCCGACTAGGGATGTACTACTTCAACGCATTCAAACGGCGTTCAATAAAATTAACCCGGCGTCATGGGGGTGGAAAATGACTACACGGACGTGGGGGTGGGTCAAATCGACCCGGTACTTTGACCTAAGATATTTAGATATTTTTAATAGAAATTATTAATTATTATATGGTAATGGCTTTATTGTTATATGATTCAGTAAATAAAACAAGATTTTTTGGTACTGAATTATTATATAGAATTTTTAAACATTTAAAAGAAGTAGACGTCAAAATCAACGAAATTATCGATCATTGTCTTAAATCTCTCATTTTTTAGAATTTAGTAAAAGTCTTTAATTTTTTGTTGTACTTGTATAATCTTAATTGAGATAGGGTTAGAAAAAACTGACTAAAATTTTATCAGAATTATCGTTGTAGGTGTAATCAGTGCAGAAAGGTACAACATGTTCAGGGCAAATATATTTATTGCAACCATGACATATGTGGATTGTTTCGCGGTCTTTCTGGGCAGGACATATCTTGCTCTATGTCGCTGATATGTCTATGCACTCTGACACAATCGTCTTTATCAGCTGACTCCTGAACAGATGACAAGACGTCCGAGTCAGTTTTTTCTAGAATTTATATCAAATGCCGTTATTCTGCTATTTTCTTCGATCTACTGACTAAAAAGTAAATAAATTATCAAGAATCGATAGTTCAAGTATAAAATTAACATAAACAACACCAACGCAATAAAAAAATAAAAAATCATATACGGAAAAAACGGCGCGAAATTGTTACACCAAGACCGGGGTGGGTCATATTTACCCGTTTTTAACTTTGGCCTCTCGTAGCTCCAAGAATGGTCGCCGTTCAACTGATTCTTTGTAAACAACACTTAATGCAACTCATAAACTCCAGCTACTGAAAGAAGCAGCAACTTCGGTGGTGCAGTTACGAATCTGTAAGCTAACAAAAACGTCTCGGGTCATTTTGACCCAACCCCCGTGTCGCCGGGTTAAGGAGAAAATTCGACTTCATACAACAACTGTGGAAATACGAAATAGATGTCTGGCCTGCATTCGCAATAGAAGCCAACAATTTAAGCAGAATATGCAAAAAAATATGAAATAAATGTTAAAAATGCATTTTTTATTATTTCTAGTACCCCCTCACCCAAAAAAGAGAGGTACGAGACAGATTTTATCTTGTAAGAGTGAGATAACATAATTAATACGTTTTTCAGGTGTTATTTAAGCAAAACAAAATTTTTAAACCATAATTTGGAATTTTGTATTTTGCGACTCGGTTCACAATTCTAGCGAATTCACGAAGTTGTAAAAAGAATTTTATGGCATGTGGCACATCACTAGCAAGAGAATAGACTAGAGAATATTTGACAAAGTTCTTAGATCCCGGTCTCATTTGGTTTTTTTTTTTATAGCCATGTAAATAGCTGTAACATGGATAGCTTTAATTGAAGTCCAAAACTTTGCGAGTAAATAAATAGAAAACTAGATGGTTAATGTCACTAATTTTGAATTTAAAAGTACTGTAGTACAATGCACATCTAAATAAAATTAAAATACAGAGAAAACGACGTGTACTTTTAAAAAAAAATGTATTTGAATGTAAAATTTTGGTATTTTTTTTATAAAAGTTTAAAAAGTCGATGAAAAATAATACACAGGGCATGAGAAGTGTTTAGGGGTCTGAAAGGATAGCAGATGACCCCCTCAGTCGACCATTTCAATTTGGCACACGATGCACCAAACACCCTGTATACTGTCACACACCTTTTTTTCCTTTTTAGGCAATATTATTTTACGATTATATTATTCCCTAAAGGTATCTGAAACTTTTTTACATGAAATACTAATATTTAGCTATTCAGCATTACATTGTGCTAGGTACCATATTTATACATGGTACCTGGCACATGGGGCGGTGGTCTATACTTCCATTTAGCCATCTCCTTTGGACAAATCCTGGGAAATTTCGGACGGATGGAAGCCCTAATGTAAGGAGCACATCGTTGAATACAAATTTGTATCACCTTGTCTAATATTCTGTTACAAAAACGTGATGAGATTATTTTCAAAAATATGAACGTACCGAGAGCTTTAACCCTATATTCAAGATCTTAAGCAAGATGACATCTTTACGTACTGTTGCTTACCGTTATAAAACATGTTTGGCAAGTAGATGGGCAGGCGTTTCTTTTTTCTGTCCATATAGTGTAGTTTGCGAATAAATGGCCACGGTTGATATGAGTACAGAGAAGGCACAGGGCCAGTCTGGGCAAATTGTAATCAACTGTAACATTTAAAGGTAACCTTACACTATGTCGTTGTATTTTGCGATCAGAAAATATATTTTTAATGGAGTCAGAAAATTTGAGGATGTTTTTGAGAATCAGTAATTAATTATTCTAATAAATTATTGTTTATAGTCGTGACGGCCAATGGCATAATAGCAAAGAGCCTCGACGAACACCTAAGGAGGCTCTCGTTGGGCGGTTGGATCAAGGGCTTGATTCAGAAAGCGGTACTCCTAGACACGGCGCGTATTGTAAGCCCTGATCACTGATAGCTTGGACCCCGTTCCCGATACCGGTGGGCTACTATTTCTTTTTTTATTTTTAAATATTTTTATTTTTATATAAATATTAAAAAATGTATTGATTTTTTATTTACATTACAATATATATTATTATTATTATTTTATCGCAGAAAATTACAATTTAAAAATTAAAAATTAAAATTAGTTAAAATTATTACAATTATTATAACAAGAGGACAAAACAAAAACACAAAAATAATAATAAATTTAACGCCTAAGCAGGTGCACACATTGGAATATAACGTTTACTGTCTCATTATTGCATGCGATTAATGATTGATTTTTGATTGATTTTTGTGATTATTTGAGAATAATACAATTGCGTAGGTACGATAGAACAGTAGAAAGAGAAAAAACATATTAAGTACAAATTAAACACAGATACAAATATTGTGTGGCCTCTGCCACACAATATTTGTAAAGTCCTCCAGATCCCAAGGTCTAGAGCTAAAGTCAAGTCATATCAAACTCATAGCATACCAACAAGTAGTTTCAGACACACGTAGACAGAAGGATTTAAATGCAGAAAACGTGACTTAAGGTATAACAAATGAGGGACCAACTATAATAATATATGTGTAATTTACGTACCTGATTAAGACCGTAGGAAAACGCTGGATGTAACCGCTTCCAACTGGATGTTTGGAAATCTATGGGGGGGGCCTATGTCCAGCAGTCCTGCGACCTGCGACCTGATATAATGATGACTTTACATAGGCGCTTGCATTTCATATCATGTTGTGATCGAGGTTAACATAGCCTCTATGCTTTTGCAATTTTCATCAATTTCATTAATTAGCACGTATTACTTTATAGGCTCATCTTTCTAATTTCTTGATGCATAAGAATTCATGTATTATTTATCTAAAAACAATAATGTGTTGTTACATAAATAAACTGTCCTATGTAAACAGTTGTCAATAGGCCTAATAATAAATCAAACTTAATTGCCAAAAACGACTTCTAAATTATTTCCGGCAAATAATTGATGTGTCCGCCATGATTTCTGTATAATTCACAAGATCTTGAATCCGGTGCAGTGTCACGCATCCTTAACAGAGCTTACTTACACTTTATATGGGTTTATATCTCGTAGTAGTGATGTGATACCGTGCGTAGCGGACGTGGCTCTAGTAGGTCCTTAATATATAATTATATTTAATTGAAGTGTAGTGTTGCGTGTCACACGAAATATTTAGTAAGTATACAGTTTTTGAATTGCAAACTTCATTTTGTTCTTAATTTTTTGTACCTCGCTAGATTTGGTCAATCTTTTTTTTGCGAAAAAAATGCGGCTGGATTTGGATAAATAAATATAGGTATATAACAGGATAATATCTATATAATCTGGATATATTATTTATTCATTTATTTAGGATCTCCAACAAAAGATATACACAAATCATAAAATGAAAACAATATAACAAAAGTATTATGTAGGTGTACTCCTTCACTTATAGGAGACCACAGCTTGCACAGGAAAGTTAACAACTAGCTAACAAAGTACTAACTAGAAACAAAGTAGTAATTAAAATAAAATTAAATTTGGAACAAAATTGAGAATAACATTTGGAATAAAATTTGTAAAATCTAAAAAAAAAACAATACAATTAGATCAATAATAAAATGAGAGGAGTAAGACAATAGTAATAACAAACCGTACTAATATTATAAATGCGAAAGTAACTCTGTCTGTCTGTCTCTTCTTCACGCCTAAACCACTGAACCGATTTCAATGAAATTTGGTACAGATATAGTCTGGCACCCGAGAAAGGATATAGGATAGTTTTCATCCCGGAAATCCCCCGGGAACGGGAACTATTAATCCAAACGGACGAAGTCGCGGGCAAAAGCTATTTATAATAAATCTGTACAGCGTTTCTTAAAGATATATAACACATAGGTAGGCTACTTTTTCTCCCGGAAAAATGTACAGTACGCGGAGGAAGTCGCAGGTCTGAAGCTATTATTTCTCCGCGTCTACTAAAGACTATAAATCTAACTCAACGATAAATAAATGTATATCTTACGGCTCACGACAGGTAAAAAAATGCTATTCTATTAATAAGGCGAATTAAAACTACTAGAGAGATAAATTACGTATTTCCTAGCTAATGCCTAAAAGAACAGAGGATGGGTATAGCAGTGGGACAATACATAGCTAACAAAATTATAACACCAGTTTCCCTAGAATTAGATAAATGCTCTACAATTGTTAATTTATACTGTTTTTTTTTGTTTTTTTTTAACTGCATCATTGGCCTAGTGGTCCTGAGCGCGACTGCTACGCTAGAGGTCCTGGGTTCGATTCCCGGGTCGAGCAAAGAGTGTTATTGGGTTTTTCTATGAAATTCTCAGTAACAGCTCGGAGTTTGGATTTGTGCCCGGTTAATGGCAATAGGCTCGCCCCCTATTACATGGGACCTAAATATATCGGCGAACTGTGGGTGTACATTGGTGCACCTCTGCCTAACCCTTCGGGGAATACAGGCGTGAAGGTATATTTATTTATATTTTAATTTTTGTTAATTTATGACAAAACAGTAACATTTAAAAGATTTATTTTTTATTTATACACTAGCTGTTGCCCGTTCGCGTGCACTAATTCATTGGTTTTAATTTTGTTTTCGCGTAACTATCTATTTTTTTACCCCCGACGCAAAAAGAGGGGTGTTATAAGTTTGACGTGTCTGTCTGTCTGTCTGTCTGTCTGTCTGTCTGTGGCATCATAGCTGCCGAACGGATGAACCGATTTCAATTTAGTTTTTTTTGTATTAAAGGTGACTTACGTGCGAGTGTTCTTAGACATGTTTGATGAAAATAGGTTGAGCCGTTTAAAAGTTTTGGGGGTGAAAGTAGGGAAGAAAAACCGAATGTCTGTAAAAATACTCGAGTGGGAGACCCCACTCGAGTATAAACTTAGCAAAATCGACATTATAATAAGTAGGTACTTACCTATAAAAAGTATAAAATAAAAAATTAAATTAAAAATTTAAAAAACCCCCAACACAAAAACCTAAGTACCCTTTAAAAAGTAAAAAAATAATTAAAAAAAATACGTCACGTTGGGGGACCGCTCAGGACGATCGTATCCTAAATGCAACATCGGTGCCCCAACGTGACGTATTTTTTTAAATTATTTTTTTACTTTTTAAAGGGTACTTAGGTTTTTGTGTTGGGGGTTTTTTTATTAAAATAAATAAAATTTCTCCTTATAGCATTAGCCATCTGCTCTATAGTGAAAGTCCCGTCAAAATCGGTCTTGTCGTTTCAGAGATTAGCTGGAACAAAGAGACCGAAAAAAAATTAGTTTTTTTTTTAATGTGGTCACAGTATTATGCATTTAGTGAAAAGTTATAAAGTATTTATATGTTTACATTTCTTTTTTTAACCCCCAAAGCAATAAGAGGGGTGTTATAAGTTTGACGTGTCTGTCTGTCTGTCTGTCTGTGGCATCATAGCTGCCGAACGGATGAAGCGATTTCAATTTAGTTTTTTTTGTATTAAAGGTGACCTATGTGCGAGTGTTCTTAGACATGTTTGATGAAAATCGGTTAAGCCGTTTAAAAGTTGTGGGGGTGAAAGTAGGGAAGAAAAACCGAATGTCTGTAAATATACGCGAGTGGGGTCTCAAACTTAACAAAATCGACATTATAATAAGTAGGTAAGTACCTATAAAAAGTATAAAATTAAAAATTTAATTTTACAAGCAATATTGTGTTATTATATTTTAAAATGTTGTTTAACAACAACTAACAAAAGAGCTAAACCGTAGCTCTTTTGTTTTTAGCGTCGACAAAAACTTGAATTTTGTTACCTATTTAAAATAATTAAGCAGGTACTAAGTTAACAATTACCTTATTTAATTAAAATAATTTACATTTGTGTTCTAATATTTTTATCTTGTGTTGACAATAAATTTCATGATTAAAATAATGGATCTAGTTTCTTCTTGTTTTAGCTGGTAGGTACGGTTAGCAACAAAAGTTGATTAACAATGTTACTTTTACATATAATTTAACTAAACACGAAATACTACAATTCACTGCTATTCAGAATTTAAGCCTAAGAGTTCATAGTAAGTATATACATTTTAGATCCATTTAATATTTCTTTTGACAATGTTTTTTTTTTTTATTATACCTACCACACTGTAGGTGGCAAACAAGCTAACGGCCCGCCTGATGCTCAATAATGAAGATTTAAAAATCTTAAATGTTAATCTACTTTTGTTGCTGACTGTATTTGTGACGAATTGCGTGATTATTTCAACTTGGGCACTAAAAACCAAAATAAACGAAATGACTGGCTATATCTGGTTATAATAATGAACACTTGCACTTCTGGGAAGCAGTTCACGTATTTTTAAGAATAATCGTATTCTAATCAGAAATAAAAAAAATAAAATCTTAGAAATATAATTTATATTTAAGCAAAATTGTATTAATTTTATATTTTGTAAAGGAGAAGGATAGGTTTCCATAGTAACTTGGGCCCAGGTGTTAACTCAATCAAACTAGTCTTATTTGAAAGAGGATATAATAACAAGACCTCACTGAAAATTTGGTGAAATTTGGCTATCCAGGAGTCAAGTTATATGTAGTAAAGTAAAAGTGAGGTTACCTTATAATATTGTAGTTTTTTGCAAAATGTTTTTAATAGCTTTTGTTATGTAATGATTATATGCATGGAGTGTAAGCCGAGGTCGTGGGTTACACAATAAAACATGGAAAATACGTGCACACTCAGAACGAAATAAAACTGACGACAGCCGGTTTTATTCTGGCTGTCATATGTCAGTCGGTGACCAGTGTTGCTAATCAAAGAAAAATTAAAGAAACTCCATTCGCTATGAATCGATTCTACGAAACGATTGATAAGCCCTAATTGTCACTCGAATTTCATACATATTTTGAGATTTTACCAAACTATTCACAATCGATTACTAAGAATTGAGGCATGTATTTAATCGATTTTTTGTTTCATAACATTTTTTAAGTTTTTTCGCTTTCTGGATAGAAACATAATACAGTATTTTGTGATTTTTTGAAGAAAAAAATAACGGATTTTTTAAGACCCATTTCAACTAGTTAACTGCTGGGCCCAAGATTAGCCTTCTCCTTTGAATAAATGTATTTGTATTTGTAATCTCAGTGTCAATCTGTCAAAAATACCTCTTTTATTTATTTTTGACATTAAGTCTGTGATTGAGTTTCGTCATATAATAGAAATTGCGACACTATTACGAACTTTTTTTAATTTAGTAATTGAATAATAGGTTAGCTTATAATAAATTGTTTACACAATTCATTATAAAATGAAGAATACAATATAAAAAATTTAAATTACGAGAATCGGTCAAAGTCAGTCAAATAATTTATTTAAATTAGAATATTAAAAGATTTATGAACGTTATATACAAGAAAAAAACAATTGAATATAGTTGCCCCTTCCAAAATATAAATTTCGTTGAAGAATGGGCAAGAAACTACATAAAAATTAGGTACCCTTTAAAAATATATTTTACAATTATGTTAACAGGGTCATACAGGATTACAAGTGAATGAGATGTACCTTGCATAAAAACTATTATATTATAATATGTATTATATTATATACTAGCGACCCGCCCCGGCTTCGCACGGGTGCAATGCTGACTAAATACACTACAGAAAAACTGTGAACGTTGTATACAAAAACATAGCGGCTCCGCCGCAAACAACAATGAAATTAAAATAATTTCATTGTTGTTTGCGGCGGAATTCAAAATTCGTTGCGTAGTTTAAGGCTGGTTCTAGAGTCACGCTGACTGCACGCTGACCGTCAGCGCTGGCCGCTCAGCGCGTAGATTGTCATCGCTGACGATCAGCGCGAGACGTTTCAGTATCGTGCTGATCGCTTTGGAGTACAGACGTGAGACGCACAAAAATGCAAAAGGCATTAATAATTGCTGCTTTATATTACCTAATAGAAAAAAGAAAGAAAAAACTACGACGGAGACTTCATATTCATCCAATGATTGAACTTCTTCCGACACATTTTCGAATAGTGCGAAAACAATATCGTCCCAGGATTTGTTTCTAGCATCTTTATTTTTATACAGTGGATCGGATGCATCCCATAATTGCTGTCTTAAACGTAGTTCGTCGATCATTCGACTTGTGTCCACATCGCGATTCGCCATGACTGTTCACGCTAACGGCGTCCACTCGGATCGACACTAGAACGCTCACTGAAGACCAGAGGCGCGCGGGCGGCGGGTGAGCGCCGACGGCTACGCGGCGCCGACGAGCGACGCGTACGCCCGCTGACAGGTCAGCGCTGACCAACGTACGCGCTGATAGCTACGCGTTATTTTAAAACGCTACCTAGAAGTTCATACATTTTGGCTGTCAGCGCTGACGGTCAGCGTGCAGTCAGCGTGACTCTAGAACCAGCCTTAAAGATTAACGCGTACAAAGGGAATAGGGCGACTTTGTTTAATACTATGTAATGATTACAAATTAAAAATTGACGGCTAAATGATGTAATCTCACTCTCGATCTTGATGTTTTCTGGCCTAAACTTTCGGGAAAATAAAAAATCTTTCACTGTTCATGGTTAAAAGTTAATCTTACTACTGCTAATATAATAAATGCGAAAGTTTACATGGACGGATGTTTGTTAACCACGCAAGAACGGCTGAACGGATCTGGATGACATATGGCACGGAGATATATTATAGAATATTTGGGATAACATAATATAAGCTACTTACTTTACATTCTTTAAAAAATATGGTTTCCGTGGGATAATATATTAACTTTGACGCAATCGAAGTCGCCGGCGGAAGCTGCTATATTTATATATTTACAGCTGCCATTACAATCCACCAACTCGGTATTAAAATTATGCATTACTTTAAAAATACATTAATGTATTCAGCTTAATTAAATCACTCCAAAAAATATGCGTGTGATTTTTACCTGCCACTGATGACGTTATGATATTTTCTCACCAGTCATATTATCGTCAAAATTACAGCTTATTATTATCCCACAACAGGGCAAAAGCCTCTCTTCATGCAGAGAAGACACGAGCATTGATTGACGCTTGCTCAAAGCGGATTGGCGATTTCAGACTTATAGTGTATTTATTACAAGTTCAAGTTTCCTCACGATGATTTTCTTCACCAAGTCAAATTGGTACTTTCTCGGTATCAAACCCGCAACCTCATGAGACGCAGGTTTTTACCACTAGGCCATTAACCACGACCATCTTAAACGTTTTAAAATATTCTTTCTTTCTTTGCACGGCAAGGCCTTCCATTATAATAGGATAAAAAAACAAACGAGGATAATGTTCAAAAAATTCAACACTACCCAATTATTTTCTTACAAGGGTCATCTACATGTGCACCTAAATTTTAACTGACAAGTGGCATTTCAAGGTTGGAGAGATACCTAAAGTAACATAGACCTTTTTGCTTTTTTTTAAGAGATAAAAAGATCCAAAATCCGGTCCTGTCTTGCGTGGCGGTGTGGATGCCGCCTTAGTTGAGCGGAACATTATGATAATCTTCATTTTTGATGAGCAGCGGAAATTCCATTACCTGATCTTATTTAGATGGTCAGCCATGTGAATAAATTTACCAGGTTTCTTTTATGTCATTGGATGGCAAACAAACCGACGGCCCAGCTACTGTTAAGTAGTCACCGCTACGTATAGACATCTGCAATACCAGAGGCCTTGCAAATGCGTTGCTATCCCAGAGACAAAGTTGAAATGTCTTATGTGCCTGTAATTACACCGGCACCCATACCCTTCAAGCCGGAACACAGCAACGCTGCTTTGCGTCAGAAATAGGTATGGTGGTAGTACTTCCCCGGACGAGCTCCTTCACAAACAGCTCTACTACTACGAAAATAGATTATCTCTTATTAAGATAATCAGACCATGTGTAGGTACTAGCGGAGTTTATTTTTAATTCTTTTTTTCTGCAGTTTTCAAGACCATAGGCAGTTGTTAGTCTTATGATAATCTTGATATATCAATAAATTAAAATAAGAAACTATTACGCACAAACGGATATTTGCATTATTTTAAATAAAAAAATACAAAAATGTACCAACCTAAGTCATAAAAATTAATTCGCATGAATTAAACAATTCTGTTCATTTCTAAGGTCATTTATTGTTTCAAAGAAATGAATCCGGTTATAAAAATGGGTGTTAAAAACATATGACCTTTTGTTTTTTCAATGAGATCTAGGTACCTACTAACATACTCGTTTATTATCATATACGTGCAATATTAGGTAGCTGTGTAAAAAAAAATAGCAATAGCAGTAACTTTGATAATATGAACGGTCTACTAATGTAACTTAGGGACCTACTAGATATGAGTTAAGTGCACACCACTCCAAGTCAAAGTCTTATCATTTATTTCAATTAGACCAATTTGAACGTCAATTAGATGAGGAAAAATACACAAATGTCAAAACGATCTATCAAAAATAAAAGTCACTCAAAGTACTACGAATATAAATACGTACTCAGTGCTACAAATAAGAAATGAAAGCTAAACTAATTATAATATTTAATACCAATACTGTGATCGTAGATGATCACTTCTAACATTTCAAAGACAAGGAATCAGTGTGTTTCATACTCAGATGCAGAATGAATGTCACTGTTTCACCTACCTAGCGTGAACTGTTTGACATATGTAATGGTCACCGGACAGTAGGTTTGTCATGGCGGGTCAAGGATGCGCGCACGCGTGGCACCAAATCACATAACACTTCACTTTTTGTCTAATACTAGGGTTGACACCAGCTGTGCGATTCTCCAAAATGCAAGCTCGAAAACGAGTCTCACTTCGATAACGAACCAACTTGTCATTGGCTTAGTATTCGTTCGCCGTGGTGACGTCACCACGGCGAACAAATATAAACCAATGACAAGTTCACTCGATCACTTTAGTGAGACTCCTTTTCGAGTTTGCATTTTAGAGAATCGTACTACTGTACTGTAATATTCAAAAAACGTCTCACCGAGTTATTGTTGCAAAAATGTTACTATTCTATATCCGATTTTTTGAATGATGATTTGTAATAGTCTAAAGGAACATGCACTGGTAAGCTATAATGTTTTATGCATGTACCCCGATGTCGTCTATCCATAAATGTTTGTATGCCGAAAGGCAGAATGTATAAGGACTCTTGAACATTGTTAACATCTTATTGTAATACCTACATTCTAAACAAATAAAAATTTCTTATTCTTATTCTTATATTATTCTTATAATAGTACTAGCGAACTGTCCGCGACTTTGCCCGCGTGGCTTATGTCACCGGACATAAATTACGTCTTTTGTTAATGCTCCGCTTTGGAATTTCTCAGTAGCAGCCCAGAGTTTGGAAGTTGGTGGTGTGGCACCCCCGTGCCTCGGAAAGCACGTAAAGCCGTTGGTCCCGGCTGCCATTAGTAGATCTTTGACAATCGTTACGGATAGTCAGAAACCAAGAAATCTGACAACCAGTCTAACCAAAAGGTATCGTGTTGCCTAGGTACTGGGTTGTGGAGGTCAGATAGGCAGTCGCTCCATGTAACACTGATATTCAGCTGCATCCGGTTAGACTGGTAGCCGACCCCAACACAGTTGGGAAAAGGCTAAGCAGATGATGATGTTAATGCTCCGCTCCCGTGTGTCGTAGCGTGATGTTATATAACCTTTGTTACTCAGGAATAAGTAGCTGGCTACTGGTGAAAACCAGTGGTTTCGGAGCCTAATCGTTGCAAACAAAAAAATCTTACCTTTTTGTAATATTAATAGCGAACTGTCCTACTACTACTGTCCGACTAGCTTCTGCCCGCAACTTTATCCGCGTGGATATTTTCGTTACGTTTTTTGTTACTGCTCCGCTCCCGTGTGCCGTAGCGTGATGTTATATGCCTTTGTAGCTTTCTGATAATTGAACTATCAAAAAAAAACTTCCTCTTTATAATATTAGTATGGACTAGCTTTTGCCCGCGTTCACGTCGGTTATCGCGGATGCAAACGAAGTCGCGGGATAAAGAGTATTCTTGACCCTTTTTGAGGTTCTACCCTGTACAAAATTTCAACAAAATTGGTTTAGTGGTTCAGTGTTACTTTCGCATTTATAATACTAAATAATATTAGTAAATATAATATAATATATACCATCACGCCTATATTCCCCGAAGGGTTAGGCAGAGGTGTACCAATTGTACACCCACAGTTCGCCGGTACATTTAGGTAATATTAGTATATAAAATATTAGTATTCATTGTAGGTCCTATGTATATAAATATGTATTTTTTTATGTCATTGAATGGCAAAACAAGCCGACGGCCGTCCTGATACATATATTATAGTAAAATACTATTTTTTACTGTCATAACAATAAAATGTCGAGAAGAAAAAAATAGATGATTCATTAATTTTAAATGAATTGTTAATTTATTTGCATAAGGATTTAATAAATTAATCTGAGTCCATTAATTATTTAAAAAAACCTTACAGTTTTGATGGCCAAGGCGAGCAGTACAACGCACAAAAATTAAATAATTAATAAACATAAATCAATGTGTACTAGATTTGTTTTTCTGAATTTTATAAGAGTACTAATTTTTTTTAAGATTTATTACCATCAATATACCATCACGCCTGTATTCTCAGAAGGGTTAGGCAGAGGTGTACCAATGCACACCCACAGTTCGCCGGTATATTTTGGTCCCATGTAATAGGGGGCGAGCCTATTGCCACTAACCGGGCACAAATCCAAACTCCGAGCTGCTACTGAGAATTTCATAGAAAAACCCAATAATACTTTGCTCGACCTGGGAATCGGAACCAGGACCTCTAGCGTAGCAGTCGTGCTTAGGACTACTAGCCTAACGAGGCAGTTAAGCTACATATAAATTATAAGAAGTAAGATTTATTAAAAAAATACAATTTGTGTTTAATAAAATGGTGGTAACCCTATCGTACAGCGACCTGCTAACAGGTGTTTGCTAACCGCTTCGGACATTAGTAGGTACTTACTGTGATTACTCTGACGTGAGCACGGTTTCGGAGGTACATTTTATTTAAAAGTACAAATTCATATAATGCAAACAGCCATCGCAACTCGTTTGTAGTAGTAGAGCTCTTTGTGAAGGAGCTCGTCCGGGGAAGTACTGCCCCCAATACCTATTTCTACTTTATTCTAAACATACAAATAATTTATTTACCGGGTAAGCTCACTCCATCGTCGGGTTTATCTTTGTCACCTCTGACCTAGACTAGAGACAAGAGCTAACCCATCACGAAAAAAATCAAAGCTAATAAAATACCTACATTTGGGACTTTGGGAGTAGTCAAACATGAAACATCCTAATACACCAAAATATTTTGTATTGCTGCACTAAGATTTCTTTGTTTCGTCAAATTAAGATGAACTAGTGGAACTATCCCTACGCTCTCGAGTCTTGCGCTTAGTAACACATTTAGCTATTCCTTTTTATTTACACATATAAGATCTATACAAATCTAATATTATAAAGAAATAAAGATTGTATGTAAGAAGTAATCTGCCATCCATCACGCCTGTATTCCCCGAAGAGTTAGGCAGAGGTGTACCAATGTACACCCACAGTTCACCGGTATATTTAGGTCTCATGTAATAGGGGGCGAGCCTATTGCCACTAACCGGGCACAAATCCAAACTCCGAGTTGCTACTGAGAATTTCATAGAAAAACCCGATAACACTTTTTGCTCGTCCTGGGAATCAAACCCAGGACCTCTAGCGTAGCAATCGTCAGAAGAAATCTGAACTGGTCCAATAATAAAAAATCTATTACTGATAGACAGCTACACTATTACCGAGTGTCATAGGCTTTTTTTTTTTTTTTTTTTTTTTTTAAAGATGGTAAAATCATCAAATGACCCCCCCCGTCCTGGGCGGGGCGGGAGGGAGTGTCAGACTTGCTTACACTTGACTTCCATGCGGATGAAGTCGCGAGCAGGAGCTAGTATTTAATTAAGCAGGTACTCTAACAGCACATACATTACAATTAATTGGATTGTTATTCGATAACCTAATAGCAAGATGAATATTGCAACGCAGATATCAATGCTATTCCTATTCAATATCAGATGGAGTCATTACGACTATCCTTACATAGAATAAAACAAAATCGCTCCTGCAGTATGTACGCTTACATCTTTTAAACTTCGCAACGCATTTTAATGCAGTTCTCAGCAACAGATAGACAGATTCAAGAGGAATATTTATATGTATAGAACATCACGCTACGTCCAATGGGAGCGGAGCAGTAACCAAAGACGTAATACCGAATGCGGGTGACACCGCGGGATATGTATCTAGTAGTACATAATGTTATGTAATCGACGTGTAGAAGCCATGAAGGCTAGCCGATGACATTAACATACAGAATATGTGCGTTGACAGTGTCCGCTTGTTTAGCCAGATTCCAGGGAAATGAGTCAGTGACGATTGGCAAATATTTTAGTAATTTTCTAAAAAGCACTAAGTTTTATTTTACGCTGCCCATTTTACGGCTTTTGAACTTACAGTTGCGTTTTATGTGCAAGTGGCTTTTACATGCATCATACATTTGTAATCTTTTTGTAGTCTGACTGCCCTGTTGGTTTGGTGGTTGTAAACACGACTGCTAAGTGTGGGGGAAGTTTATTTCCCAGGTCGGGAAGTGTTATTGGGTCTTTCTTATTAGGAAGTCTGGGGTCTGAAATTTGATGGTGGAATACCCCCGTGTCTCGGAACGCAGGTAAATTGCTGGCGTATTGCACTATGAGAACGAAGTAATAGTGCAGATACTTATGCACTATAAAATATCCTGCGTACCTAGCTAATCCCCATTGAGATCGGCCTGGATCGAATTTCCTAAGGGAATACATATTTCAAGAACAATAAAAAACAGTCTTATTTTCAGCCCGAAATTGACAAGACATGATCTAAGCTGCTAACACTATGGTGTATCTTTTACAGAACAATGTCGGGTCCCGTCCAGCAGTTCTCCTTGAAGGAGGAGTACAGCAAGAAGAACAACATCACCCCAGAAGATATCAAGAAGTTCCGAGACTGGGTGGTTACACAGCCACATCTACCTACAGAACATATTACTGGTGAGTATTAGACTAATTAAACATCTTCAAAAAGAAGGAGGGTCTCCAAATCACAGGACGTGTGTGGTTCGTTATTGAGGAGTTCCATATTTTATCTCTGAGACGATTGGCACACTGCCAATCGTCGGTGCTGTGACACCCTCGTGCCTCGGAAAGCACGTAAAGCTGTTGGTCATTCGTAGATCTTTGACAGCCGTTACGGATAGTCAGAAGCCAAGAAGTCTGACAACCAATCTTATCAAAGTATTGTATTACCCATTACTGGGTTGTGGAGGTCAGATAGGCAGTCGCTCCATGCTAAACACTGGTATTCAGCTGCATCCGGTTAGACTGGAACCTGACCCCAACATAGTTGGGAAAAGGTTAAGCAGATGATGATGATTGGCACACTGCCCCGCATCACGGAGCGTGACGCGGGATGCGTGTTCTTACCTTGTTCGCAACTATCTGTGCTTGTATGGAAAACATGCGGTAGTGCAACACACTGAAAACGCGTTCACGCGCAGTGTTGCAGCCCCCCTAGCCAAGTTACAAACGATAATCGTAAACGCTCGGTAGGTACCAATAGATTTTCAACTTTATACCCAAGAGCTTTAAGTTGAAAATCTATTAAAGATTTCTAAGCGTTAGCGACTGGAACGAACGAAAACGCTATGCAATCTTCATTAGATCTTCAACTTAAAACCAAGCACATAAAGTTGAAGATCTATTAAAGCCTACTCAGCGTTTGCGTTTATCGTTTGTGACTTGGCTAGGGGGGCAGATCACCAAAGCTATGTCGCCACGAATCGCGGAGCGTGGCGCGTGTGTGGTGTGTTGGTAGTGTGCCAATCGCCTGAAGGTCTAATATGCGACCACATCAGACCTTTTCGAATAAAAATTCATAATTGGTTGAATAATCGCGTAATAAACATCTTACAACTTTTTTTTGCAAAAAATGCAACCACCTTGAACAATTATAAAGTAATAAATAAGTTTAGTTTTGGAAGTCGGCGGCGGCGATCATTTTTATTATTATTTTACACTTTGTAGTTTTTGAAGGTTGTCTTTTTTGTAAAAAACGACTTTTCGAACTAGTTTTTTATGCTACTTTATTATTTTGTGCAGGCTTTATGACCCAATTAAATGTTATTATTTTATTATGTTAGTAGGCAAATGGGTCGTTATTGTAAGTATTTATTTAGTTACGAAAATATAGTCAACAGTAAGTATATAAGTGACTAGGTTCCGTCAGCGCCTTCGCTCACGTCTTCTATCCCTAACGATTTTTTTCCTGGATGTCCTTTTTTATACTCCTGGACACCGTTTATGCAAAAATTAAATGTGATTGGTTAATGAGTTAATGCGTAAAAGTGTAACTAACAAACTCACTTTCTCATTTGAAATATTAGTTACAATAAAGTTGATACTTTGTTAATACATCTTTAATTATCAAGACTTAATCAAGACTGTGATACTTGCCAATAATAGATTTCCTAGTGCATGAAGTACCTACTAGCCACTACAATTGTTTCCAACAAAAAACCTAAGTGACACGCCAAGGACAAAACACTGTCCAGTTTTTCTATTATCTCAAAGATAATTAATTTAATTACACGTGTAGTCAATGGAGGCTGTAGTTGCTTCCTTAATTACGGAAATTACATAATATGTCGCTTTGTCGCAATCAAAACGTAATATTATCAGCAGTTAGACATTAGCTGAGGTTGCTGGTCAACCATTTGTAATGTTAGAGTCGTAATGGTATGAGGATGAGCATATTACCATTAACCGGATAAATTGAGCTTGACTTTGTGATTGACCTGTCATTATGCTAATCGTGATTTCATATTGCTACTGATATCATCATCATCATCATCATATCAGCCGCAGGACGTCCACTGCTGGACATAGGCCTCCCCCATAGATTTCCAAAAATACCGGTTGGAAGCGGCCCGCATCCATCCATATCTACTGATATCGTCATTACGTAATGGGTCAGAATATGTATGTATTCTTCAGACCGTTTCCGGCCACGGCGGTTAATCTTAATGCAGATTAGCCAAGTACGCAGGAGATATTATAGTGCACAAGTGTGTGCGCAAACATAGGTGCACCCCATTTCCTTAACTCGTATAGTCCGATGGGACGGCAACCCGACACAACTGGGGAGAGACCAGGCGCAGGACCACGTGCACGTGCACGTTCATGTGCTTTCCAAAGCACGGAGGTGTCAATACACCACCAACTTCCAAGCTCCGTGCTGTTACTGAGATGTTCCTAATGGAACACCCCTATAACACTTTTTGGCCGGCCTGGGAATCGGACCCGAGACCCCACCCTCAACAGCCGTGCTCGCCAGCACGACACCAACAGGGCAGTTAATGGGTCAGAAATTATCTGTACAATAGTAGCACAAATGGTCGCCTCTCGCTACTCTTGTACGACACTACACCACACCGCAACGCGTAGTCGCGTGTCGGGTTCCATTGGGCACTGCTTTCATGTGTATCCGCCCTAAGAAAGCATTCACAATAATTTTCCACATGAAACATAATACGATTATTAAAATAAAAAATATTTTTTATTTTAATAATATTTATAGTCAGATAACAAATACAATTTGCATCTCCATTACCATAGTAAAAGACGTGCCTTAGATTCTCTGCCTGATTCAGGTCTGCCACAGGGCTGTATAATTACGAATCAGTAGGGCTGGTATAACAACAAATAACAAAAATAAAATTTTAATAGGTTTGCAAAAAACTTGTATTCTTTGTTCTATGCACACGATTTTTTGCACTAGTCCAAGTTACAATTAGCCAATTTTTTTTATATACTAATAACAATATAAATTACCATTATTTTTTAATTTTCAACCTCAAAGCTAAATATATATTCCTTAAAAGTCAGGGCAAATAAACTAGACGCATTGACGTAAATAAATAGCAGAAATCCTTGATATTCGCTCGATCGGAGGCTGTGGCGCAGGCGCAGTGCGACCGCGTGTAGATAAACGACAATTATTGGACACGACAGCAGCCATGATTACTGTGTGATTAGTCGGCTGTATAATGAGCGTGACGTCATAACTAGCCTGTTTGCGGACAAATGCAGGCGTTTAAGATGTGTTAAGTGAAGCGCCCTTTGACCTACGGTTAGATTTTAATCTGTGTTAGTTAGCGTTATATCTTTTTAATTGTGTGACGTGTGATGGACTGATCTATATTCTCTACGAGAAGTTAAGTCAATTTTAGGTACGTACTTATGTGCGCACACACATCATGTGCGCTAAAAGTGCGGTATCCCATGCAAGTTTTTAAGTCCGAAATCATAAAAAAAGAATGAACCAAGACACAAGTCAGTGGTGATAT
This sequence comes from Caradrina clavipalpis, assembly GCA_932526535.1. NCBI lineage: Eukaryota > Metazoa > Arthropoda > Insecta > Lepidoptera > Noctuidae > Caradrina > Caradrina clavipalpis. The sequence continues at coordinate 466,421 of OW052106.1, read as the reverse complement.
TTTTTTAAATGACGACACGATTGCATTGCTATTCACGTGTAGTGGCTGAGCGATTGGGTTTGATTTCCACACGGAACAAATATTTATATAGCCTATAGATTGTTCCGAGAATAAGGGAAAAAGTGTATACAAAAAAATATTTGTTCATTACTTTTCTAATATTTGGATATACACATTAGTCAGAAGCCAAGAAGTCTGACAACCAGTTTAACCAAGGGGTACCGTGTTGCTCACTTACTGGGTTGTGGAGGTCTGATAGGCAGTCGCTCCATGTAAAACACTGGTATTCAGTTGCATCCGGTTAGACTGAAAGCCGACCCCAACATAGTTGGGAAAAGGTTAAGCAGATGATGATTTTTCTAATATTTGGAATTAAAAGTTTGTATGAAATATTATATGTTGTAAATGCATAACACATCTTAAGCACAGATAATCTAAAAAGAAGATTATCTTCGATTAGGTAGGTTACACAATTACTAAGAATTTAACAAATTATAAGTATGCTGTAGGTACGTGGTTTCACGGCTAGATAAGTGTCAGTTATGCCATGTCCAACCTTGAAATGTTACCTGTTGAGGCTTTTAAACAAATATTATCTACATAGCATATCAATGTAAAAAACAAAGGTAAATTAAAATGTTTATTGTACTTTTTTGATCTGTCGTTTTTTGTCTTATTTGATCTGTGATTTCCTCAAATGATATGGGCTAGCTAGCCGCGAAGTTTCACGCGCTACTGTTTAGCGTACCTAGGAGTGCTAGTAGAATGTCCGATGAAGCGATTGGACTAGATAAGAAGCGTTTGTGAAATGAGGGTTTAATAAATGGAGAATCCCAGAGTGACCTATGTAATTTTAGGTATGTCTTTAAGAAGGTATACATACTTGCTTGTTTCAATGCTGGACCCTTTTATTGAAGTATCAGGTCTCTATGCAAGTATATATCTTTAAAATTTCAGCTATACTCAAATGGCGTACAAGATCTGGTGATTATGGGATTTTTGACCAATAACCAGGGCTTTAAAACGAGTTATTCCTTGTTGGTCACAAAACTTCGGCGTCTTTTTTTATGTCATTGGATGGCAAACAAGCTGATGACCCACCTGATGTTTAGTAGCCATCGCTACCTAAAGTCATCTGCAATACCAGAGGCCTTGCAAATGCATTGTTGCCATTGAATCCAAAAAAAAATAACCGAATTGGTTTATGTTAAATTTCAGAGCTGGACCTCATCCTGACCTACCACTGCTGCAACAGAAGCTCCGAGGTGTCCAAGCAGGTGCTGGACCTGCACTACACGCTCAAGACGCTCTTCAACAACTTCTTCAAAGACAGGATCGTGGAACCTAAGATTCTGAAGACTTTAAGTTTTTAGTGAGTATCTAGTGCATTTGGACAATAAATAAATATAAATATATCTTGGGACAACTCACACACGGCTATCTGATCCCAAGCTAAGCAGAGCTTGTGTTATGGTCACCAGACAGCTGATATACATACTTATATAATTTATAAATACATACATATTATAGATAAATCACACCCAGACACAGAACAAACAATCATGCTCATCGCACAAAGTTTGTCCTGGGTGGGAATCGAACCCACGACCTCCGGCTTAGCAGTCAGGGCCGCTAACCACTAGACCAACAGGCCCGTCCAACTATTATTCAATACATACAATTTCTAGCAACTAATATTTTTTTTCGCCTGTGTATAACCGACAGTTGGAAAATACAGCTAGTTATAGTATGTCCCTTAGACACTTAAAATATAGGTTCAAGCTTTAAACGAAGTTACAGGGAGTTCGAAAGTACCATATGTGGCTTCGATAAAAGGACAAAACGGTTATTTTCTTCGACTGGCAATGGCGGGAGCATTCCCGTATTCCTACATATTGATAGAGATAAGGAGATGCATCCTCCCTTGAGCATTGCAAACCTTCTGACATTGTGGTGAACCCATCACGACATAAACACGTATATTTATAAGTTTATTGAAGAAACTTCTGCTGCTTTATGCTGCTTTCGAAATTCAAAAAATGAAAAATTTAAGATTGTTGTCCTTAAGAAAAAAAAAACTTAGTCTCTTAGGAGGACCTAGTACCTAGTAATACTGTTTTCTAGTTAAACTGCATCTGCAAGAACTGTGTCTTCTAACTTTATATCTATATCTTTTCTTCCAGTGTACTAACTCCTCTAGAAGTGCGGGGATACGATGACTCGGCCATCTTCTTTTGTAGACTGCTCGACTACGACGCAAAGAACTTCGTCTTCGCTGACGCTATCAGGTAATATTTATTTTTCACCTAACGCACTGTTACTGCTGTTATTCCACTGTAAATAAAGATGAATCAATACAAAAGGATTCTACCGCTTCGTTACGGCTTTCGTAGAGCGGATAGTCTTAAAAATTGCCTGTTGAAACTTTAAGAGCAAAACCAGCAACGGCAAGTGTTGCTCTCAATGTTTCATCAGGCACTTTTTAGTAGTGCATACCAGACACGTATAATTATGTTTATTAAGGCATGACCTTCCGTCATTTTATGTACTCTGTCTATATCTTGATTCAAATAAAAGGGGTCTTCTAATCAGCTCTCTAACTTTCCAGGGCATGCCTGATGCTGGTGGATCTCTGGCAGTACGAAGAGGGCACGTGGCCAGGGTTCATGATCCTCATTGACCTGGACCGCTGCACGTTGTCACACATAGCCAAGCTGGACCTTCAGTCTGTGCAACAGTTCCTATACTTCCTGCAGGTAATGAGAATATGATACGATATGACTGCTTTTAGTGTATAGAATAGAACATAATTTTACACACCACACCCGCACCATAACGCCTGTATTTCCCGAAGGGTTCGGCAGAGGTGTACCAATGTAGAAATGTAAACCCACAGTTAGTCGGCATGTTAAAGGTATACCCTGTCTCCGGTAGGGCAAAACTATTGCCATTAACCGGGCACAAATAAAATAATATAATTTTAATTTAGCAAATATGCGTAATTCAGAATGCGTTGTTTGAAATATCAAAGCTCAACCATATTTTCCCATTCGACATGCAAACATTTAAATTATTTATGAAATATACATAATTTAAAACCAGATCAATTATTAAATTATTATTAGAAAAACTCTATTACGTTTATTGCAAACCTCCATTTCGTTTTGCATAGAGAGTGAGCTATTAAATAATAATGAATTTATGCAAATGCATACAGATTTTATCCAAAAAATGACCACTTTTGTGTACCATACTATCACGCCTGTATTTCCCCGAAGGGTTAGGCAGATGTGAGTTGTACCAATGTACACCCACATATCACCGGTATGTTTGGGTGCCATGAAATAGGGGCCGAGCCAATTGCCATTAATCGGGCACAAATCCTAACTCACTACTGCTACTAAGAATTTCATAGAAAAACCCAATAACACTTTCTGCTCGACTTGGGAATCGAACCCCAGACTTCTAGTGCAAGCAGTCGCGTTTAGGACCACTAGGCTAACGAGGCAGTTTCGTTTACAGTCTTATAAAAGTTTTGTCACATTTCAGGAAGCCATGTTGCTCAAAATCAAAAGTCTACACTTCCTAAACGCACCATCGTTCATGGATAAGCTCATGATGATTCTGCGGCCGTTCTTGAAGAAGGAACTCCTAGACATGCTGAGCATCCACCAGGTTGGAGCCAAGACTCTTGGGAAGTTCATGCCGTTGGAAGGACTGCCGAAGGGAGCTGGTGGGGAGTACAAGAGTTTGGAGCAATGTAGTGGTAATATTAAAAACTTTCTTGTAGTTACTGAATTTCAAATTTAAACCACACTTCTTGACTGCCCCGTTGGTTTCGTGGTCGCAGGTGCGACTGCTGTGCAAGGGGTCCCGGGTTCGATTCCCAGGTCGAGCAAAAAGTGTTATTGGGTTTTTCTATGAAATTCTCAATAGCAGCTTGGAGTTTGGATTTGTGCCCGGTTAATGGCAATAGGCTCGCCCCCTATTACATGGGACCTAAATATACCGGCGAACTGTGGGTGTACATTGGTACACCTCTGCCTAAACCTTCGGGGAATACAGGCGTGATGGTATATTTTATTTACCACACTTCTTCACTAGTCCTAAGTCCAGGTGAATTATACGGAAAGAAATGGTGCCCAATGCAGTTATATTGTTTTGTCGATTTACCATAAAGTCGCGGTCAGAAAATGTTTACCACCTTAAGGTTCATCATTGTGCACGTTTACTATAGATTTTCTCCTTTGACTTATGTGAACTGTGTTTTATTTCACAATTGTGCCAGTGCGAAAGTGCTTTAACCTGGAATAGTTTAAAAAAATTCAATCATCATCATCATCTGCCTAGCCTTTACCCAACTATGTTGGGGTCGGCTTCCAGTCAAACCGGATGCAGCTGAATATCAGTATTTTACATGGAGCGACTGCCTATCAGACCTCCACAACCCAGTAATGGGTACGATACTCTTGGTAAGACTGGTTGTCAGACTTTTGGGCTTCTGACTAACAGTAACGACTGTCAAAGATCTAGAAATGACAGCCGCGACCAACGGCTTTACGTGCTTTCCGAGGCACGGAGGAAACTTGCTATAGTAAATGGTCACCCATCCACAGAGCAACCTCGGCAAGCGTGGCTTAACCTGAAAGATCGGTCTATGCGGCTGTAATTATTTAGCCACGAGCTCCTCAAAAAATTCAATCATGTACTAAAATCCTTCTGCCTTTCAGGTGACGTGATAGCAAAAATAAAGAATGCAAAAGACTTCTTCGCGGAGGAGAACAAGAAGCGCGTGGTGGAATCCAAGAGGCCTGGCAAGCCCAAGACGATATCCGACATCTTCGGTGGAGTAGAAGGATCCTTCAAGAAGCTGGACATTGATTGACGAAGATACCACAGCATAAGGAGTACAAGAGTTTTTTGAGAGTACCACAATGTTTGTTGGGTTCATTTAGGAATGTTATTATAATGTTAAGTATTGTACGCGATGAGTGGAATGTGTATTTAGTTGAAATTAAATGAAGTTTTGAAAATGAAATAAATATAATTTTATGTGTTGAAGGAAAATATTTATCATTAAAAAAAACTTATAACAAAAGATAATACCTTTACGCTATTGGGTAAAAGCCTTCCTAACTAATATTATAAATGCGAAAGTAAGTTTGTTTGTTACTTTTTCACGCCTTAACCACTGAATCGATTATCCTGAAATTTTGCATAAACGTTGTAAGGTGTGAACAAAGGATACCTTTCATCCCGAAAAAAGTACAGTTCCTGTGAAAAATATCAATATCATGCTTATAATAATAGATGGCGCATGTCAACTACTTCATTTTTGGACGATAATTTTATCTAATACCAAATCAAAACACAGAACAGTAACTTTGCTCAATAAATATTAACAGGCTATCGGTAAGTCTGTAGATCAAGTCTTCATTCAATTGTAAAGTTAGTTTGTTTGTTTGTAACCTTTTCAAGGCTAAACCACTGAACCGATCACCCTTTTATTTTGTTATCAAGTGTACACTCGGACAGAGTGGTACCTTTCATCCCGAAAAAGTATTGTTCAGTTCTCCCGAGGAAAACAACAATAACGCTCTTATGATAATAGATGGCGCCACGTGTCTTCCGAATCCTGATTGAATTTTGAATAAGTATAACCGATATTTACGCGAAGTCTAGTGTAATAATATTACATATACATCTTTACTTCCCGACTATTTTCAATCTTCGCAGTTTTAAAATAATAACACGTGGCCATCACCATTGCAACTTGCATGATCTATGCCAGGTTTCTCTGTTGATTGATTTCTTGTTGTGCGTCGCTTTCGCAAGAATAAATGGTTTTTCTTTCTTTCTTCTTTCTTTATAATTTAGTCAATTTATCACAGCAGCTTAATATATTAAGTATCTATACAGCACCATTTAATAGGTACATTATTAGCTTATCCGAGAAACCAGAGGTTCGCTTCCTTTCTAAATATTGCAAATGGCTCTGTATTTTAAACATCACTGGTGGCAAACAAGCCGACGCGGTGGTGCACCTGATGTCAAGTGGTTTACCTATAGACATCTGCAATACCAGACGCCTTGCAAATGCGTTGTCATCCCAGAGACAAAGTTGAAATGTCTCTGAATGTGCCTGTAATTACACCGGCACCCATAATACCCTTCGAACCGGACACAGCAATGCTGTTTGCGGCAGAAATAGGTAAGTAGTAGAAGTTCCCCAGGCGAACTTTTTCACAAACAGGTACTATTTTTACTTTTTTATTTGTAACAGATAAAAAATCTTAATAACAAATATTAAAACAATAATTGACCTAAACTCTTCGCGTTTAGACTTATTATAGAATTTGTGTGAATTTTAATTGATAATCTTAAGTAAACATATTCAAAGTCGAAATTAAAATCCTCTTGGTACTTAAAAAGAAGGTTAATTACACTGGTTTACAAAAAATACTCAAACATTGTCGTTACTCATTTGAATTGCAAATTATTATAAGGACCCAAGCACTGGATGATACCTAACTAGAATTCAAAAAATATGTATATAATGATGCGGTATTTTATAAAAGCAATTTAATATTTATCTTAGGATTATCATTTTTCATCAGGTATTAAGTATAAAGGTAAATCATGAGAGCAAAGATCAAGTAAATACATGCGCGTGGAGCCATGGGTTCACCACGGTTAATACGAGATGAATAAATTATTACTAACATGGCAATATTGTCAATAGTTCCGATGATCACTCGATACCAAAGAATAATACTATTTCTATATATTTTACTGAACTGGTGCCCTGAAAGACTGACATATCAAAGTCAAATTTTCTACTTCAAAGGGCAGTTTTGAACGATATTTATAAGATAAAACAATTGAGTAGTTGAGAACAGAACACAACACATTGTCATAATTTTTATAAATTATCAAAACGCAATTCTGCCATAGATGGGGTGCTAGTCAGAAAACCTCCAAGCGTGCCGTCGGTTGCTTGTCCCTCCGGACACGTCTTGAGGGAACGGCAGCTGGCTGGCCGGTGCACCCTGGGCGCGGGTAGTGATCTTCCCTGAGGAATGGGAAGAGATTCCTATTCTTTGGGGAATGTCACTGCTCGTGGCCAATATTCTGACGGGCGGGGTCCGAGGACGGACCAAGGGCGTTTCTCCGCGTGTCCCTCTGATCAGCAGAGGGCACAGCGGAGGAGTGAGGACGGGCTCGGCGTGCACTCACCCTGCCACCGAGCAGACAGAGAGGAGGGTGGTCCTTCTCTGTCACCGTCGTACATCGTAACCCCATATCGGAGTGTCGTGGTCATGTCTCGCGGCTTCGATTGGCACCGAGGGTCTTGGCTTAACCGCCCGGACCGCGAGGTAGAAACCCTCTATAAAAAGTCACCCCGAATCCCAAGCGGCGGCGCACCGTGACGGGATGTATGGCTGACGGGCGTCCCTATGGGACATCAGTCGCTAGTGCGAACCACTTGCGCTTTTTGGTTGGATGGTTGGAAATTGTTTATACTCGTGGGACTAGAAATGGAAAATATTAAAACAAAAGACGTAGAAGGAGGAAAGGGAGATGCCGAGTCGGAGTCCGACTCGACTTCCAGCATGGTGACCGTAAGCCCATTGGGCTCCCACCATGAGTTGGATGGTCTGGGCAAATTCGTTAGGAAGCGGCCCAGACCGGAGGATGAACGGGCGTCCTCCGACGGCGAGCAGCTGGCCTCGGCTCGCAAGATCCCCACCAGCAGACGCGGTGGGGTCCAAGAGCGGGGCCCACTCAGGGTGACTGCCCGGGGGAGCAGTGTTGCTGGGCGACCGGCGACACCTGCTGCGGACGGGCAGCACCCGATCGAGACGTCCTGCGACGAGGCAGGTGCACCTGGCGGCTCTGAGGAGCGTAAGTCCAGGTTCATGGAGGTGGTAAAAGACGCAGTCGCGAGTGTGGCCCGGAAGAAGATGAAGGGGTCTAAGTCCCGGGCCATGGACGCGGCTGCGGCCACCATACTGGCGGAGGCGGAAGCCAGTTTTGCGGGGGAGGTCCCGCAGCTCCGGGCGGAGGTGGCTCGCCTGTCGGCCGACATGGAGCTCCTGATGGTGGAGAACAGGAGGCTCCAGGCGGACCTGGCCGAGCTCCGCGGGACCGGCTCCCGCCAGGCGCCCAAGGCGCCCAAATCGCCCGTGCCCATACCTGTGGAGAACCAGGTTTTGACCCTGGTTCAGAGGGAGTTGGCGGCCTTCCAGGCACGGTTTTCCGTCCTGGAGGGCATTGTGCTGCGCCCCCCTCTGGCGGCGAGTGGGACGGCCACGGGCGGCAAGCGGGCCTCCTATGCGGCCGCCGCCTCTACGCCGAGGCCAGGCAACCAGCCCCCCAGCAGGGCTGTGGCGGCCACCGCGAAACCGGCTCCGGCGACACCGGCGCCAAATACGGTGCCCCCGAGGAGGGGCAAGGCGGCGGCGTCCCAGCCACCTCCACCCACTCCGCCCCCAAATCCCAATCCTCCAGCAGAAGCCGAATGGCAGGTGGCTGGAGCGAAGGAAAAAGGGGGGAAGGCGGCCAGAGCGGCCAGGGCGGCCAATAGGAAGACGGAGGAACGGCGGCGGCGCAGACAGCGAGCCGCCGCGGCTAAGCTCCGCGCCCCGAAATCCGCGGCTGTAGTAATTACGCTACAGCCGGAGGCGGTAGAAAGGGGCGTGACCTACGCGGCGGTTCTCACCAGGGCCAAGGCGGCCATAAATCTTGGCGAGCTGGGGATCACGGGCCTCCAGCTCAGGGTGACGGCAACGGGGGCCAGGATGTTGGAGGTCCCCGGTGCCACCAGCGGCCCGTCTGCAGACGCTCTAGCAGAGAGGCTCAGAGCGTCCCTGGATGCGGACGTGGCCCGAGTGTCCAGGCCCGTCAGATGCGCAGACTTGCGCATCCTGGGTCTGGACGACTCCGTCACCCCGGAGGAGGTGGTAGCCGCCGTCGCCAGAACGGGTGGATGCCTTGCCGAGGAGGTGAGGGCAGGCACCATCCGCCCGGATCGCTTGGGTATGCAGACCATTACGGTCAGCTGCCCAGTGGCGGCGGCTAAAGCCATCGTTGGGGCGGGGCGTTTACTGGTGGGCTGGGTATCGGCGCGGGTTAGACTGCTCGAGCCCAGGCCCCTGAGGTGCTACCGTTGCCACGTGGGGAAGCACGTGGCATGTCGGTGCGCCTCGGAGGTGGACCGCAGCGCCCTATGCTTCCGCTGCGGTCAGCCCGGTCACAAGGCCGCGGCTTGTGATGCCCCGCCGCACTGCGACGCATGTGCGGGGGCTAACAAGCCGGCCGATCACCGGGCTGGGGGCAAGGCCTGCGCCGTGCCCGCCGGGGCCGGGGGAAGGCCCCGCACTGCCGCCGCCGCCGCCGCCGCCGCCGCCGCCGCCGCCGCCGCCGCTGCCGCCGCCACCGTTGCCGTGGCCGCACCCGCAGCCGCCGCTGACGCCGCGTCCGCCGGCGCAATGGATTGCCAATAACGGCACCATTGCGCCTCCCGCAGGCGGATACCGTGGACGCGGTCTGTGGACGGTGAGCAATGGGTAGCTCACCGTCCGTACGTTATTAACTAGCGACAGACCGTGTCGACGGCGCGTTCATGTTCCGCGCACAGAGGTGTCAGCCATCAGAAGGGGCCACTAAGGGCCAAATGCCTGCCGGGGCTGCGGGTTGTTCGAAAGAGACACCGCGCCCCCGGAACGCAAAGGGCACACGAAGGAACATAGATGGTTTTTAGTCAGTAAAAGTCTGACACTCCCTCCCGCCCCGCCCAGGACGGGAGGGGTCATTTGATGATTTTACCATCTCTAAAAAAAAAAAAAAAAAAAAAAATTCTGCCATAGATTTGCTATGGCAATATCGACCTGTGACGTCACTTATGAAACTGATGATATCAATAAATAGTTAGTCAATGTAATAGGCCGTTAACTATTTATTTATTTCGAAGCAAGTGAGAAGATTTTTTTACAATATAGTAAAAATATATTGATTTTCAGGGCTAAAATAAAGTGTTTTTTAGAGAAGTTGTGTCTTGGCATTATTGGTAAGTGGTGTCAACTATGCAATTAAATATAGTTGCCCTTTCCAAAAGGCAGTTTTGTATGGAGAAGAAAGGGCACGTAAAAAAAAAATGTCTTACAATATTTTGAAAACATTAATTATATAAATTATACGTGTTCACGATATACCTTGAATAAAAGTACTGTACTAGAATAGGTATGAAGTATGCATGATCGATCAGTCTGCTTGACAATAACTCCCAAAAATATTCTATTTTTACAACTCCGGTTTCCACTGTGTGAGGCCCCAAGTCTCACTGAAATGTTAGCCGCATTCAAAACAGTTGGACAAATACAAGTTATGTCAAAATGTAAAGGTCAGTACAACCTAAAAACTAAAAAAAATCGCCGAATCATAAATACATAGACTGATAAAAAACAAGCAGTAGGTCAACCGCTTGTCATGCTGAGTTGCAGTATTTTTTACTCTGGTATGCTGGGCACGTTTTAAGACTAGCTCTAAAAGGCCGCTAAGTTTCCTAATTCTACAATATAAAAACTAATTAGTACCCCGAGAGTGCACACGTAAGACCTTGATTATGACGACGTAATTGATCTGTCAATCAATCAACTGCACGTTGCAGTCCACTGTTCGACGGGGACACCGAGTCCTCATCTTTTGATAATCAAAGTCTTCATGCCGTCTTTAGGATCTTAGTGCATTTAGCGAAGTGCTGTTCCATTTAACTTTTGTGTTGTTGTTGAAAACGTAGGTAATTGAAAACAGTGTCTGTCAAGTTTCTTTCTAGTTCTTCTTCATAGACCGCTTAGACAACTTAAGAACACAGCATACTTAAGATCTGGAGCGAACAACTAGCCTCAACTTTCTGAGTAACAGACAGACTCCTTGACAATTCTAAAGAACCTGTTAATAGTTTATTATAAACCATTATAAAAAATGCATGTTGGATTGCTTTGGAAGAACTAAAATCAATTATAGTAGTGTCTAGCAACCTCGACTGACGTAGAGATGTGGAGACCGGACTGTTATACCATTTCTTTTTGTTGCCTAGGTAATCCTCATGTCTGTCCTCAGCTCCGCCCTGAGGTATGGTCGATGGTCTTTCAGGCTCTTACTGACTAAAACCAACACGGTGTTCTTATAAACACTTACCCTGGGGATTTCAGGTGCTGGCAGCACCTCTGGGCGCCCTATCAGGTACCCTGATACAGTAAGCCTCAAGAAGTGGACGGTGTCTTTCGCAGACTTAGCCAGTCGTCTCTTCAGTATGCAGTCAGCAGACTATACCACTGTAGGTGGCAAACAAGCTAACGGCCCGCCTGATGTTAAGCGGTCACCGCTGCCTATGGACACTTGCAACACCAGAGGCATCACTCGTGCGCTGCCGACTCCGTAAAAACCTCAAAACCCCTTTCTTGAAGAACCCCATGCTGTAGTCTCTTGGGAAAACAACCCATGGTTTGTTATGTACAACAACCTATGGTGCACAATAAAGAATATTTGATTTGATTTGAAAACCTTAGCCGGGAGCGCATTCTACAAGTTAAGCGCACGAGGGAGGAAGTTATTCTGAAACCTTACCGTACGGGACCATTTGGGTTCCAAGGTGATAGGTGGTGGTTTTGGGTGGTAGGTTTGGTGGTTGGTGTCCATTTGGGTTCATATATATCTAAGTTCCTCATAATAAATCGCTACAGTACTCTTATCATTCATTTTTTTCAACATCCACAAGAGATGCGGCTAAGCTAAGTCTTTAAGTATAATAACTTAATAATCCGTTACACGATTAATTATGTATCCAATGTTTGTCATGCCACGGCCATGAAATCATATTGTAGGAAAAAAGGTACACGGATGTACAGAATTTCTGATCACTGTTTCAAACGTTAGACATTACGTACTACGTTAATTAAACGCCGCGTTTTATGGCAACTATCCACAACTTGTGTTTTTTAAATGCGTTTATGTTAAGTACGTCTTTGGATACTGCCCCACCCCTCTCGGTTTTAGCGTGGTGTTATATAGCCTATGATACTCGAAATAATGTAGCTATCTATTCGTGCAAAAATGGTTAGAATGGGTCTAGTAGTTTTGAAGCTTGTTCAGTACAAACAAACAAAAAATATTTCCTCTTCATAATATTAAAATAGCCTGGTTGCGGAAAGCGAGCACACCTAGGTAGCTATGACTTATTTTTATAAAAGACTAGCTGACCCGCCACGACTTCGTTCGCGTGGTATCCTACCCCTACCCTACCCTACCCCTACCCTACCCTCTCAACTATCCTATCTCTTAAGTTGGATCGAACTGCACATAGTGTGCGAATTTTATTATAATCGGTTAAGTGATTTAGGAGTCCATTGAGGACAAAAATTGTGACACGAGATTTATATATATTAAGATTACTATCAAAACATGACATAACACAAGTATAACAACTTAGAACCATAAAATTATACAATGGAATAACCTCCGTGGGAATACCCTTGTCACCTTCAAACGCACTCGACTACTTTGTCTATAAGTCACCAGCTCGGTCACCGATGTTTGTCCCTTAATATCTACACTAACTACACATCCTTACTAATATTATAAATGCGAAAGTAACTCTGTCTGTCTGTCTGTCTGTCTCTTCTTCACGCCTAAACCACTGAACCGATTTCAATGAAATTTGGTACAGATATAGTCTGGGACCCGAAAAAGGACATAGGATAGTTTTCATCCCGGAAATCCCCCGGGAACGGGAACTATTAATCCACGCGGACGAAGTCGCGGGGAAAAGCTAGTAGGCTATATAACATCACGCTACGACCTACGGGAGCGGAGCAGTAACCAAAGACGTTAGTTAACGTGGTTGAAATTCGAGCCACGCGGACGACGACGACGTCGCGCATAGTTTGCTAGTTACATATATTATAATTGTTTACTTTATTTATACCCTGGTTGTAAGATTCGCATAAAATAAATCGTGAACTTGTTTTTTTTTTTAATTTATTTATTCGATAATTATAATGCACGGTAAAACTCTAAATTACATTATGTTTTTATCATCTTTCATCGCTCTAATTTTACAGATATTTTCTGAACAAACAAATAAATAAATAAATAACAAATAATAAAAATGGAAAGGTGAAAGGAAGTCAACGCGTTGATGTCTTTTTTAAGTTCAAATACTCAGTGAGCAAAAAAGAACGATCACTTGAATTACAGTTCATTGAAAAAGGGTAATACTTATTAGGAAGTATTCAAAATGACCAAAAAACTAATTCCACTATGTTGATGATTATTAATGAATAATAATAGTAATACGGCAGCCCATTTCATCAAACTACGCAACAGATGTTTTGTTGCACAGGCATCTGAGCAAACTCTCTTTCGTGCAATAGGATGGCAATCAGACACGACCGGGAAGAGATCAGGCTCTGGACCAACAGTATCACATATGTTTTTCGAGCCACAGGGTGTCACTCCACCAACTTCTAAACTCCGGTCTTATTAAATAAATAAATCAAGTCTTTATTTCAGACACAGAGATCCATAGTTTGAAAATATCACAGAAAAATAATGTTATTATAGAAACTTAGAGAAAAAAAAAATAACACAAGAAGGTAGCTCCTTTATTAAGTAATTTGTACATATTTACTGTACATTATTGACATAAAAAAAATACTATTGGAAAAATCCTATCGGGATTTTTCCAATAGTATTTTTTTTTTACACTGGCCAGCCTAAGAATCGAACTCGGACTTCACGCTCAACAGACCACGACACCAACGAGGCAGTTGTCTCTATTTGAGATGATAGGTCAATCTGTGGACTTTCTTTCTACTCAATGAACATTTTCACTTTTTAAGACGACCTATTAAAATTTTATTGCCACTTACGTCAGCTTAACAGCCGCAGTTTACTCGCCCAGTGCGTAGCCCACCAAAGCCTTTTATAGCGGTACATATCTTTTGGAGCCACTAAACTGATTTAGTAGCATATGTGCGCCCGCGGTGACAACACGCGTACTGTGACGTTACATAAATATTAATGACAACAGAATTATAGGTCGTAAACAATTAAATAATATTTAGTTTTTTGTGAGTATCGATATTATTGTGCTTGTGGTGTTGGATTGTGTAAGAAGAAATTAGATATGTAAGGAGAATTTTATTTTATCTAAATCTTCACTAATAATAAAGGGGAAAGATTTGAATTTTTGTATGTAAAGAATAAACATAAAAAATACTGAACCGATTTAAAAAAAAATTTTGTCGTTAGAAAGCTACATTATCAGTGAGTAACATAGGCTAGTAACATCATGCTACGACACACGGGAGCATAGCAATAATCAAAGACTTAACGCAATAGTAACCAACGCGGATAGTTCAGGCGATAGGTATAGTAGTAATCTATGGAAACTTTATGGTAAATAAATTATATACGTATTAGTGTTTTGTTTTAAAACAAATGCCGAATGGCCATACCTTTGAGGTGTGTCCTCCAAATAGACCATATTAGTATGTATTATTAGGTTAACAATCTCGGGACCCTAAGGTCCAAATAATAATAACAATACTATTTTTATTACCTAAAACGCACGTGTAAGGGACTTAAAGACACAAACATTGACAATATAATAACTATAATACAGCCTTTTACTACTGCGGGGCAAAAGTCTGTTCTCATACAGAGAAGGCATGAGCATTGATCACCATGCTTTCTCGAGGCGGTTTGGCGATTTCAGACTTACAGTCATTAGAAGTCCAGATTTCGTCACGATATTTTCCTTCATCCGATGTCAGGGATGTCCAAGATAAACTTAGAAACAATTACAATACCAAAAAAAAGAAAAAAACTTTTGCCATACATTGTTTGTTGCGAATAGAAATATTTTTTTATACCTGTATTGTGCTAATAGGTACTAGGCAAAGGTCTCCCCATTTCTACTTATCCTTATGCGTTGCCTTCTCTGCTCAATCTCCCAACAACCTCTCTAAGTCATTAGGAACGAATTACCAAATATTTTTAAATTATTGACGGATAATATTAACCCTAGAGGAAACTCTATTTGACGTTAAAAATCCTATTGAAATCCAAAAAATAAAACAAATGAAACAATAAACCATACAATAAGTGAGTAAGTACACCTATTACTTGCAGAATAAGTGTCTTTTAACCATGCAATAATTACACCTGAATTATATTTAATGGCCGTCCGCTTGATGTAGGTGCATAATTGACACAGCATTGAGGAACAAATATAAATTACTACCTAATACCCCACAGTGGCACCCGCGTTCAGTTGCGTCTTTGGTTACTGTTCCGCTCTCATTGGTCGTAGCGTTAAGTTCTATGCGTATAAACCTTCCTCTTCAATCACTCTATCTATTAATAAAACCCGCATTAAAATATGTTGCAATTAGTTTAAAAGATGTGAGCGTTTGATGACGTTAGATGAGTGAGATGACGTTAAATATTTACATAAGATGCTCTATTGGGCTATAAACTATAAAAACGGCTTTATTATCGACTTAAGTGTTACTTTAATTGTGCCGTAAATGGGTACCTCTTCATTGATTATGGACATTGTAACTAAAATAATTATACATCAGCAATATACACGGGTAGTTTTGGATAGTTAATTGATAATTTAATAATAAACTTTTGGAAATTCCATTAATGCGTGGAAGCACTGCATAATTTTAAACTCTATTTGGAATGTATTTTAGTTTATTATAAACTAGCTTCTGCCCGCGACTTCGTCCGCGTCACAGTTGATGTGTTATCCTACGGGTACCGTACATTTTCCCGGGATAAAAAGTAGCCTATGTGTTATTCCAGACTATAATCTATCTTTGTGCCAAATTTCATCCAGATCCATTCAGCCGTTTAAGCGTGAAAGAGTAACAAACATCCATACATCCATACTTACAAACTTTCGCCTTTATAATAGTAGTAGTAGGATGAATCAATGGAAAATACTTTTGTTTTAGCATTATTTAAAAAACAATACATACACACACTATCTTGCCTATGAGTCGTGACTAACCCACCACACAACATAACTAATTGATAATTTATAGCAATATTATACCTTCTTGCTCTATGAATTTGCATTCCGTAAGATATGAGAACGTCCATACGTACCTATATTGTTGGCAAATAAACAAATCTGACTGCCTCTTTAGTCTAGTGGTTCAAAGCGCGACTGCTATGCTAGAGGTCTTGGGCTCGATTCCCAAGTCGAGCAAAAACTGTTATCGGGTTTTTCTATAAAATTCTCAGTAACAGCTCGGAGTTAGGATTTGTGCCCTAATAGCAATAAGATCACCCCCTATTACATGGAACCTTAACATAACGGCGAACTGTGGGTGTACGTTGGTACACCTCTGCCTAACGCTTCGGGGAATGCAAGCGTGATGGTATGATGTTGTTAAACACGTCTTAATCTGCCTAAGTTTATTCTAAAAATGATTTTCTCTGCAGTTAATCATCACGATGACTACTTAATCATCACCTGATCATACGATCTTATCCATATTCGTCTACACATTATCGTCCATAGTTTGTGTTCTTATCTGCAAAGGTATAAATAATCGGTATGAATGGTATAGACGCGGAATATATTAGTACTACAGTTTATGTTAGTGTGGTATCTATATTGACAACTTAATATTATGATTAAATATTTATAATAATAATAATATTTTATATTTTTTAGTAATATTTACAAATGTAATTTATATGTTTAATTAATGAATAAATGGAATAATAATAATAATAAATGGCAGGGCAGCTTGTGGCGAGCTGTTGGGCAGTAGCGACCCCACGGACCTGACCTCCCGGGAGAAGTCTCTTCTCCCTTCTTCATCTCTGGCTTGCCTTTATTGGCCGGCCGGAGTGAACACTGAAGAGGAACAGAGCTCCCACCTCTCTCTTGCCTTCATTGGCCGGTTTGAGTGGAGATTCGCAAGAGCATTCGTGTTCGGGGGAAAGAAGTGTTTCACTAAGGTGCTGGTAGGGATCTTGACCGTACTTCCGGGATTGTCCTGATAGCCTTGAAACACCTCTCCACTCCTCAAGCACCTCAGTCTGTGTTGCCCTCTTGTCGCTACGTCACTACGTGCTAGCGGCCGTTTTAGGGGGCCCATTTATCGAGTGTGCCATTTTATCTGTGTCATAAAAACATTGATTGGCAGGGGCCATAGTCTTTCCATAGTGTCAGGAAACTAGTCCATCTAGGCTACCCAAACCCATAGCCCTATTCTTAGTTTCCATATTCTGTAATAGTCCTGCGCCAGCCGGGGATTGTCCTTGGGTGCATTTGCATAGTGCAAACAGGAATAATTGTCGGCTGGTGTTCCATTTCCTTGTAAAGCCATGTAAGGGGCCTCTGCGAGTTGGCTTCGGCTCCTCGTACGCCTTCCAAAGGTCCGGGACCCTAGGGTCCCGAGATATGTAACCAAATTAAACTATAATAATAATAATAAAATCTTTATTTATACAGAAACCTTCATTGCTTAAATACTAGTTCGCACAGTTAAATGAATTAAAGGACGGATTTTTTTTTTTTTTTTTTTCGGTCGGGTTGGATGGATTTAAGGAGGGGGATTATGTAGATAGAACAAATAAAGATTAAAGATAGATAAATTAAATAACATAAGTATCTTATATTTTGGTCGATTGGCAGGTGTAGGCCTTACAGATGATCCGGCGTTTTAATAAAAACACCGCTAAGGGACCATTTGTAAGAGAACTATACAGTGCGCTTCATTCAAAACGTAGTCGAAACATATTTTCGACTTGATTACATAATGCAATGTTGACGTCTTTAAAGTCACATACGGGTACCAAGTTAGAAAAGCAGACTGTAACGAAATAAGTTTCAATCTCTGACACTAAAAGCGACTTACTGACATAGATGTTTTACGTTAAAATAACGATCGTATGCATCAACATAGGCCCACCCGATTATTTTTCTGAGTTACTGTGTATCATTTTGAAATAAAGTTATTTGATGAAAAAATTACTACCCACAAGCCTATATTAGTACCTTTAACCTATCTACAAAAAATATCGAGTTTAATTCCTTATTTACCAAAATATTAAAATAATATGTTGTAGGTAGTAAGTCCTGTCTAGCCTGCTTTTCAGTTACCTTATGCCAGGTCTAGTTACTAGTGTACCTATGTCAATTTTTATATTTATTACTGCACCCATGCTACAGGAGAAATTCCTACTGCAGGGCAACGTTTTTGTTTTTTTAATGAAGTAATTCTTCATTATGAGGCACAAAAATACGTAGTTCTTATACTTAAGATACTTTAAAACCTGGCTATTTTTAAACTGACATAAGTCAAAAAGTAAATTCGAGTCCTGCTGTCATTGGCCTCAGCTTGCAGGCGGGATCCAGTTTCGGCCATCCAAGGCCATCCACATGTTTGCATGATTGGGTAACCAATGATAGATAGTATCTTAAGCCGACCGTGACGGCGAAATTGTGGCTTTTTTGGAACTTTAGACTCGGCTTGTGAATTTCAATATTCAAGTCCCATGATACGAAACCAGTACATATGAAGTTAAAGAAATAAAATGTAAACATTCAGCTTGACTCTTTAAATTCATAATTGTGTACTTTCTAAGTTTATCATGGATGTCTGTAACCTAGACTCATAAATAATATATGTCTGCCTTGAGCAAACGTGGTGACCAATGGTCGTGTCTTGTCTGTGTTAGAAGAGGCTTTTGCCTTGCAGTGGGACAATAATAAGCTGGTTTTATTTTTATTAATCTCAGCTCGGTTAACATTTGCATATATACAAGTTATTGTGGGCGACAAGCTAGTCGGTAGCTTCCTAACCGTTGATTTCGGAGATTAAAGTGACAAATTGTCACGCGCGGGTAACGATTGGCTCTTGATAATTCAGTCCACCAATATCAAAAAACAGCAGCTTAACCAAGCCTGTCAATTCATCACAAAATTTAAAAAAATATAAACAAATCTTTATTGTTTCAGAACAATGGCAATAAAAGGAATATCACTCGAGGATGAGTACAAGAAGAACACGGGCACGACCCCAGACGACATCAAGAAGCTACGCGACTGGCTCAGCACGCAGCCACATCTACCCGGAGAACACATGACAGGTAGATTATGTCTTACTTTAAACATAAACGTACCATCACGCATGTATTCCTTAAAAGGTTAGGCAGGGGTGTACCACTGCACACCCATGGTTAGCTCCATGTAATAGGGGGCGAGCCTATTGCGATTATCCGGGTCTTACTTTAAAATCAAAGTCAAATCATTTAATTCAATTAGACCACTTCTGAACGTAATTTATTTTTAATCATTCAATTAAGTTTATTATCCTTTTACGTTTTGCATTTTGAATAAATCTTTATCCATATTCATATTGATATTAACTTGGTGTGGGTTTAATGACCGGTTCAGGCTAACAGTAAACTTTCCTAAAGAAAAAATCTCGGAAGGCTCGCCTTGGATGCGTGAGACTCATAACTGGTTAAATGTGGTGATAAGGACTACTGCAGAGCTTTCTAAACTTTAGATAGCAGTAGCACCTCTTCTCTAAGGTAACGAACCCACCTCATGAAACCATCACTGATTATAAAATGACGGTTTAAAAACCTCACTTTGTTCTGTCAATGATTTACAGTAGTTATTTAGCCGTTGTCATGTAAATTTTATAAATAACTTAATAACTCATTCTATGTATTGATAAATCAATATTAAATTAGCTATGCGCAAATAAAAATGAGCATAAATATTCATAAAAGACTTGATATAATAAATCATAGATCTCGCAAAAAATAAATACATTTGAGCAAAAACTAGTTGAGGATTAGTCCCGTTAAATTAACTGCCTATGTCTACGAGTACTGTTGTCGGTTCCAAGGCTGTAAAACGAATTATTTATCAAATATATTTTGTCAAGAAGTACCTTCTTTTTTTGTTTTTGCGCCCGATTTTTGGGGATGAGAACGGGGCGTGTGGGATTCTTACCCCATTAAAACCACCCCAGTGGACACCATTAACACATGGAGGGGATTCCGACAATAGGTATTTTAAGCATCTATTTTCGTCCGTATAGTTTTTTCTGTTTTTTGTTACTTGGGTTTTATCAACCTCGCATTAGTATTTGCGCATGTCATCATCATTATTAGGTTGTTATGTCAGTTGGTTAGACTTTAAAGTTGGTTATCGCAAAATCCGTCTAGACACGACGTAGGACTGTACTGCGACATACTAGAAAGTCATTGAAAATCCGTCTCTAGACCATGGCAAAGCTTTCATCTTGTGCCGCATGCCCTGTCACCGGCACACCTGAGGACCTAATGAATGCGACAGAGGATGGGGTTGTTGTAGCTGAATACTGGGCCAAACAATACATTGACAAAAAATATAGTATTATTTATCTATTTTTGTACCTTCTAGACAAATCGCAATCCAAGCCAAGCTAGACGTAGGTATCGTGATCGTTTTGACATTTCCTTGTTCAATGTATGAGAATTAAAAATACAAACATGTTACGAAGGTGGCATATAGAAACTTTACGGCAGGTGGCTAGCAAAAACAACGTCACCACCAAATATTCTCATCTTATGTTCCATCTCCTGAAGAAATAGGTCAATATGTAGAATTGCCCCACAATTTGGCAAGTTGGGCACCATTAGTGACGTCCATCAATTCCTCAAGGGTAAAGGGCACAAGTATACACCGGTGTCCCTTTTTTGGGGAACAGCACTACATTTGCACTTCATGCTGTAGGTAATCTTTTACAAATGTCCATCTGAACAGGTTTCTCGATGTGATCAACAATATGTCCGGAGTTTGTTTATAGATTTTCACACTAGTGGAGCTATCTCAAGATTTTCGGCAGTGTAGGTACGTTCCTACTGGACGTCCATAATTGTACCTTTTTTAAGGATAGGAAATTTTCAAATGACTTCGGAAGCGAGTGTCAGACGCTTACTGACTTAAAAACCATTCGTGTTCGGACAAATTCCGCAACAAAGCCATTGTAGGTATATCTTAAACTTAAAATGCAATAAACGATCCGAGTATAAACAGTAAGTAAAATGGCAAACAGTGTAACAACATGAACTACGCACTGTGCTAACAACCAATACTTACCGTCATCTCAACAAAGATTACACTAATTAAAACACACAGTAATTTACTGCACAAGGAAGTTACCGTATGAACCTACCTATCTTATAATAAATGGTTATGACACACAACCTTGATCTGTGCCTACCTACCTACAAAACTAGTTTTTTAATTCTGATTTTAACAAGATAATTATTATTGGTTATGTACACATAACACAAGCGTGAAGTGTGCAGGGAAGAAATAAACATCTATGTGCTATTTAAGTAGCAAATAATAATGTATTTTTTTATTCATTTATATCAACTGTATTCGTCGATGATAAATACAAGTCCGAGGCTGTGTTATAAATAAAAATAATTTATTCTACACAAACAAAACGCACGACAAACAAAACATATAAATGTTACTACAAAGTATCGAATGACGCATGACATTAGTTTCATATAATAAGAATCGAGTTTATTTCCACAAATTGGTCATAAATTCAAATTCCAGACGCTACTGGAAGTTTCCTGGAAAACCACAACAACAGTAATTCCGTTCTGGGGATCGTAACTCCGGACCGCTGCATGATTGAATTGTGACTAAAAATCCAAAACATTATCATCTCTGGTTAATGCGTGATAATTTTCACGAAAAGTAAAACCACGACGCGCTGTATTAAGTAGATATACCTAGCAGCAGGTAGCTGTTAACATGTCTACTTACTTATTTATTTTGTCGACTGTACATCAAGTTCCATTTTAAGAAGGAACCAAAGTCATATACCATTAACCTGCAACCTTGTTTTGGTACTAACAAATACCATTAAAAGTTTTTTTATTACTGTTTTAAACTAACGTTGTCGTTGAACGGGTAGCGTACACAAATCAACAATTTGGTTAAGCAGTTTTCATTGACTAATTTAAAATGAACTAAAACTTTACATGAGTTGAAAGTTGTGTAATTGCGTCCAAGATAACAAATGCCGCGCGGGAATATACCTTGCTCGGGAAATTCAACTGTATTTCTCATCATCATCATCATCATATCAGCCGCAGGACGTCCACTGCTGGACATAGGCCTCCCCCATAGATTTCCAAAAAGACCGGTTGGAAGCGTTGGAAGTGTTTTAATTCATTATTACTTAATTCATGAATTAACACTTCTATTTCTGCTCTTTGTGCGTTTAACAGGTAAAATGTAGTTCCAACTTTTGAGGTGAATATTTTTAAACACTAAAAAATAAAAGGTAAGATTGTGCCAATCGACAAGACAAGTAGGTACATTAAGAATTTATTTAGTCAGCGCGAATCATTTAGATTCGTGTTTTACGTTTGTCTTGTACCATTACATCAAATAACTGTACAATGATTTTAAAAATCAATTTAAATCGCATTATTGTTTTGCATGAATCAAATGAATCGTTTGACCGTAACAATAATTTGCTTTAAATTTAACTGAAAAACAAAATGATTAGACTAGATTAGGAATGCTGAATTAGTTTTTCATAAATTTTGTTTAGCCATGTTTTAGTCAGTAACTAGATAGCTAAATTTTATCGTTCTTAAGTGCCTTTTAATGGTCTAATTGGAATAAATGATTTGACTTTGAATTTGACTTTATAAAATTAGGCTAGTAGTTTTCTGGCAAAAACTTAATTTCATAAAGATAAACTTTAACTCAAAATATTAAATATTTTCCATTGCGGGTATAGTCATTATATAACAATGAAAAATACAATTTCCCGTCAAAAATATTCTTTTTTTTTTTAATATATAAAAAAATACCATCACGCCTGTATTCCCCGAATGGTTAGGCAGAGGTGTACCAATGTACACCCACAGTTCGCCGGTATATTTAGGTCCCATGTAATAGGGGGCGAGCCTATTGCCATTAATCGGGCACAAATCCAAACTCCGAGCTGCTACTGAGAATTCCATAAAAAAAACCAACAACACTTTTTGCTCGGCCTGGGAATCGAACCCAGGACCTCTAGCCTAGCAGTCGCGCTTAGGACCACTAGGCCACCGAGGCAGTCTTTTTTTTTTCTATAAAAAAATATAAAATATACCATCACGCCTGTATTCCCCGAAGGGTTAGGCAGAGGTGTACCAATGTATACCCACAGTTCGCCGGTATATTTAGGTCCCATGTAATAGGGGGCGAGCCTATTGAAATTAACCGGGCACAAATCCAAACTCCGAGCTGCTACTGAGAATTTCATAGAAAAACCCAATAACACTTTTTTTTGCTCGACCTGGGAATCGAACCCGGGACCCCTTGCACAGCAGTCGCACTTGCGACCACGAGACCAACGGGGCAGTTCTTCAGTTCGGGGGCGGGGGGATTGTTCTTTTTTAAAAAAAAAAACGTTGCCCCACACAAGGAAAAAATATTGATTTCAAAATGATTTGTAACTATATGGATATCTAATAATAATTTTGAAATAAATCTAGACGCGAAACTGACAAACTACAAGCCTAGACATTAGTACTCTTAGGTATTCTATCTACAAATTTCGTCGAGTTTAATTATTTATTGACTAAAATATGTCTAGATAATGTTAGTAAGGACCGGCATCAAGCAGTTCTATATAGTTTCTTTAGTTATTTTAATTAGATTTGGTAGGACCTGTATTAGAGAGAAGAAACAAGGATGCCTGCTCTTTGCGTCTGAGCAATTTCAACACACTTTATATTTTTCAAAACGAGCTGTGACAAAGGCTACCTAACTACCTGTGCAGGTAGCCGGATTTCGGACCCAAACTAAAAATAGTCACATGTTACTGTTACCTAAGGTTTAATTAACATAATTATCTTAACAAGGCCGCAATTGAGGGGCCGCAAAATGCACGATCCATGTTTAATTATAATGACAGCGAATATAAAAATAAAATTATTATAAAAACCTGCAAGGTTGCCTTACAAAAACGAAATAAGAATCAAGTTTTAAGAACATATCCAAAAATAAAATAAATGTCTTAAAAAATCTTTAGTGCCTAGTTTTTAGCAATGGCTTGTATAGAAAAATAAAAAATAAACTCTTACCTCTTTATTGGTCTATTTATTACTGTCTTAACTCTTTATTGCATTCTGATTTATTTCTGACAAGATTATGTTTAGCTTTTAACATTAAACGTATACCGATGCAATCATTTGTACTATCAACCATCAGAGCCCTGGATATCACCCAGGACTTAGTGTACGAGTACTCGATGAGGTTATGTCGTTCTCGTTTTATTACTAAGATCCTATGGCCACCTTGCGGCTCCACCACTAGGCCAGCTCTATGACATTATTTTATTACATTGTTGTCCGATTTACTCATTCTTGCAATATTTCAGCTCAATCAAAAACCGAGAAGTAGGTCAAATTACTTTTTTTTGGATTTGATACACAGACAGTCACTGGGACAGATGAAACTCAATAAAAACTTACAAATAAAAAAAATACTATACATATTTTAGAACTACATGATGGCAGAGGCTGAATATATAATATTATGTGGGCGCCTTCAAACAGACAGGTCGCAGGCCTGTCCCAAGTTGGCTCTGTCCTTGATGAGGTCAAAGGCCTTGCTATAAAACCTCACCGCGAAACAATTCAATTGTAAACCCAACTGTGATCGACAGACAAACAAAACGTTCTGTTTAAAGCTAGTACTCATGTAAATCACCATTGTTCCATAATTGGTATGTAAGATGTAAGTAACAATAATAATAGTGCCATTAAATAAATATAGGTAACAATGTATGTTATCTGTACTATTTGTCATTGCCCAATATAAATTGAAATAATAATAAACAAGATGATGGTATCTCATATTATACCTTGATTTCATTCCACAAACCTACAATGACTGAGCGATTGGCTGCTACGCTGCGTATCGCGGGGTCGATTCTCGCACGGGACAAATATTTGTATGGCCTACAGATAGTTGTTACGAAAAGAGTTGGCTGTTTGTGAGTTTAAATATGTTTGTAAACGCACCCAGGATACAGGAGAAATTCCTAGTGGAGCAACGTTTTTTTTTTAAATAAACAAATTCACTTTAGTTCGTGAAGTTAATTATTTTTGTTGTTGTTGTTGTTGTTGTTTATGTTTTTTTTTTTTATTTTTTTTGTTTTTTTTTTTTGTTCGTTTTTTTTATTGGTATCTAAACCCGAACTATTGTATATGACTAGCTGTAAGTTTTCCTAAAATTATTAAAATAAATAAATAAATTTGTCTAGTTTATAAGACTGGTAGAGAATGCATGAAGTCCGCCTTTGTACTTTGTGTTGCAGTAAATTATATTAATTAATTCTGAATGTTGAATTAATACCTATTGAATATGAAATACTTCTCTGTGATTTCCAGGATTCCCTTTGCAAGCAACGCTATCGTAAGAAATCAAGTAAAAATAAATATATTAGACATCTTAGAGTACTTAACTATTCAAGTCATAAAGCTTAGATAGGTTCTTAGTTTGCATATGGTCAGTCATCTAATAAAACAACAATTATTTACCTGCCTGCGATCTATTGTAAAGTAGGTAAGTGTTAATTAACTGCTCCATTGCACGAGTGTGGAGTCCTGGGTTGGATTTCCAGGTTTGGCAAAGTGTTACTGTTACTAGGTTTATTCTTGTAAAAATTTCTCAGTAGCAGCCCGAAGTTAGGATGTTGGTGGTGGGACACCCCCATGTCGCGCAAAGTACGTAAAGCCGTTGTTGTGGTCTCTCCTTGGTCATGCCGACTCTAGTTTTGGTCAAAATTTTCATTAACATTGGCCACTGTGACAGAAATTCAGCAAGCAGAATATACAGGATTAGGTAATTACAGATCTCAGAAAAAAATAGAACGATGCCATTTATTCACTATTCAACATTAACACACAATCGTGGAACTATTTAGCACACAATGTTTAACACCTTCGTGAGATTCATCATTATCTGTTGACAGCTTAACCGTTTTAATTCAATTCAATTAACTCCACGATCACTTCCGCAATAGCCTATAAGCCCAGTAGTCACCAGCATGTCTCTTGAACATCAGATTATCGGTTCAATTCCCATGCTGGGCCCATTTGTGAATAAATAATGAGTATATTTTACCCATACCATCACGCCTGTAGTTCCCGAAGGGTTAGGCAGAGATGTACGAATGTAGGTACACCTACAGTTCGCCGGTATGTTTTAGGTCCCATGTAATAGGGGGCGAGCCTATTGCCATTAACCGGGCACAAATCCAAACTCCGAGCTGCCACTGAGAATTTCATAGAAAAACCCAATAACACTTTTTGCTCGACCTGGGAATCGAACCCAGGACCTCTAGCGTAGCAGTCGTGCTCAGGACCACTAGGCTAATGAGTATATTTTATCGTGACTTAATAGTTATCTTATCAGTTATCAAACTGTAGCTGGATAAATATAAAATGTCTGAATTCGTCTTCATAACAAATAAGAATACAAGCCGACCCCAACATAGTTGGGAAAAGGCTAGGCAGATGATGAACAAATAAGAATGCAACTTTAAATTATGTGTAGTTCCACCGGGTTTTTCGATTATTCCACAATAACAAATACATAAAATTAAATCTGCACCTGACCGCGACCATGTGACTCTTAAAAATTCATAAGTTTATCTTGGACAATACTGACAATGTTGAAGGAATACATCGTTAGGAACCCTGAACTAATAATTAATTTAAGTCTGAAATTGCCAATCCGCTTGGAGCACTTAATGAGCCCTTTACCCAGCAGTGCTTCAATCATAGGGATACGAAAACATAAAAATTATCCTGTGTAAGTTAGATCAATATCGATACATCATTATTCATCATCATTTTTGTGCCTTTCAGCTAGATTACGTTCATTTCCGTTCCGCCGCTAACACTCGATTGAGTAACATCCCCATTATAATATTATAGCTTCTGCCCGCGACTTCGTCCGCGTCACAGTTGATGTGTTATCCTACGGGTACCGTACATTTTCCCGGGATAAAAAGTAGCCTATGTGTTATTCCAGACTATAATCTATCTTTGTGCCAAATTTCATCCAGATCCATTCAACCGTTTAAGCGTGAAAGAGTAACAAACATCCATACATCCATACATACAAACTTTCGCCTTTATAATAGTAGTAGGATATTATTATTCCCCATTATAATATTATTTTATATTATTATTTCCCATTTATAATATTATGGAAGGAAAGTTAAATTGGAAAAACTAGTACCTATCTAACTGCTTTAGTCAATATTAATCCTAGAAGATCCTATCGCCTTTCTATTTCTTACTAAGCAGAACTGCTTAAAACCAAGATTTAATATTCAGTAGATCCTTAATATTTGTTTGACACTTATTTTATAGTGGAATTACCTACAACTATTGTATTTATTATGAGTGCCTAAGTCTTAATAGAAGCTAATCAAGTTTTGCTATGTTTTTATCAATAACTTCTTTTTTTTCGATTACTATTCGAGACGCTATGTTTTTGTTGAAGTTTTTGCGTGTGGCGATCGCGACCTTCGGATTATATTATTATAATATGATTATCTGTTATTAATCAAGTGTGTAGCTTATCTAATAATACGTAATCTGCACCTTGCCCTTTTCGTATCTTGCAGGCTAATTTTACCTATTTTATTGCCTAACTGCGATACAACAAAAACAGGATGGTATTTTTTTTCAAAGGAACATGGTGTTTTTGTCACTACGTTTGGCGCAGTGGCTGAGTGACTGGCTGCTGGGCTGCGTGTCGCGGGTTCGATTCCTGCACGGAACAAATATTTGTATGGCCCACAGAGTTGCTCCGGGTCTGGCTGTTTGTGTATGTGAGTTTATAGTTATGTTTGTAAACGCACCCACCATACAGAAGAAATTCCTAGGGTTAAGCAACGTATTTCTTATGGTGAACTTTACCGTATTGCTGCTTTACATGGCAATCACTACTCTTGGCCGACTGCCATGGTCGGTTGTTAGTTTGTGACGTCACGTCGGTGTATAACTAAAGTTATTCGTATTTTGCGGAATTGGCCACAAAATCAACCTTTACGACCAAATGAAAGCCGGGTCTAAAATAAGACCTCATGTTAATATGTAACGTTTAGTATTCTACACGTATTACAGTTTAGCAAGATGTACAATATTATAGTGATCAGTATGCTACGCACATTGTCTATGCTCAAGAGTATCGACCTGATAAACTTGGACACGAGTTTGGCAATCGTCAACCAATAGGCAGACTGTCTAGTGTGATGGTTAGGAATGAAAATATTACACATACTGGTTATGGTCAGAAGATTGAGAAATCACCAATAGTTAGGCTGGAGGCCCGCAGTGGCGAGCTGGCACCAGTCGAGGATCGTGGAAGGCCCGTACGTTCCCGGGATCTCTGGATTGGGAACACAACTTATTGGTTTTTTGTCAGTAAGAGTCTGTCAGACACCCCCAAGGCAGTGGACATCCATGAGGATTATACAACCCGGCAACAAAAAAGAAGAAGGCAAAGGATAGTCCACCCATATTTCGCCAGATATGTTTTAAGTGCCCACTAACTGACCTCAATTTTTCCGGACGGCTACGGGGCACTTCCTGAAGTTCCCGACCCGAGGAAAGAACCCAGGTTTCCACGCTCAACAGTCACGCTGGTGACCACCTAGACTATAAGGCAAACACCACGACATACCGAGCAAAAGAAACTTTTTTATATTTTCCAGATCTGGACCTGATCCTCATCTACCACTGCTGCGAACACAGCGCGGAGGTGTCAAAGCAAGTGTTGGACCTCCACTACACCCTCAGGACATTGTTCACTAATTTTTTCAAAGACAGGGCCGTGGATAACAAGACTGAACAAAATCTGCATATGGTGTAAGTACCTGAGACATCTAAGATGATTCCATTCTTCTCTCCATATCTATTGCTACTTGCCTTTGAACTAGAATCCACTGGGTACTTCAATAAATCAGCTGATCGTGTCTGTTCCAGTTTACTCCAGCCGTTACCGACTCGGTCCAGGGACGGTGATGCCGTGTTCTACTGCCGTCTGTTGGACTACGAACCTAAGAACTTTGAATTCGCTAAGTCACTCAGGTTCGTGAAGCCTTGACTAATAAAATAAAAGACTTACAACGATTACCTTCATTGTTTTCGCATACAGAAGCAACAAGAATATTGTAACCAAGAATTTGTTAGACCAAATTGAAAGAAAAGTGTCCATGGAGTTTCTTGCTCGTTCTTCTCCTTAGATACCTACGTTTTGGAACGAGCAAGTAGCTTAAATTTTAAACTGTAACTTCTTGACAATTCAAGAGCCTGTAAATGGTCTAATTGAAATAAATGCTTTGACTTTGATTAGAAATTTGTATCACTTACAGCAATTAATGCATCATATAAATACAATGGCAGGTCAGTGCTGATGATCCTGGACCTATGGCAGTACGAGGAGGGCACGTGGCCAGGCTTCGTGCTGATCTTCGACCTGGAAGGCCTCAGGCTGGGGCATCTCACCAAGCTTGATGTGCAGACTATTCAACAGTTTCTGTACTATTTGCAGGTAAGAGAACTATTTCCTATTGACTGATCTTTTGGTTTATGATACCTTCCGGGCTTATATCTGGTGTCTGAAGGCATTTACTGGCGTTAATTCCTGACGCCACAAATACATAATTATACGTAAAGAAATTTAACCATAATTCAATGGAAAATTGGCAGAGAGCAATCATGAGACTACCCGCTGACCCGAACAATTTTTACCAAGAGGCCAACTCTTGAACATGAAAAAGAAATCAGCTGTTTAGTACATTAGATCGTGTTGTAGTGCATTTTTTTAAGGAACCAGGTATTTTTTTATCATGCCATAACTTAAACATTTATTACCCGTTTTTCAGGAAGCTATGTTAGTAAAAATAAAAGGCCTGCACTTCCTCAACGCGCCGTCCTTCATGGACCGTCTGATGATGATGATCAAGCCGTTCATGAAGAAGGAACTCCTGGAAGTGCTGATCATTCACCAGATCGGAGCCAAGACCTTGGACAAGTACGTCCCGATGGCAGCACTGCCCAAGGAAGCGGGCGGAGAGTTCAAAGGCTTTGAAGAATGCAGAGGTAAAAAAAATAACAAAGTTTCTTTTATTATCTATCTACTAGCTTCTGCACGCGACTTCGTCCGCGTCAAATTTTAATTATCATCCTACGGGAGCCGTACATTTTTTGGGATAAAAAAAGTATCCTATGTGTTTATTCCACACTGCAATCTATCGCTGTGCCAAATTTCATTCCGATACGTACAGCCGTTTGAGCGTGAAGAGACAAATATAGAAACTTTCGCCTTTATAATGTAGCGACCTCTATCTCAGCCTGCGATCTACTACTGCAAAACTGACGTTGCCTGGATCGCGCTATCAAAGTTCTCCTCTCCGCGACATTAGCATATACAAAATCCCGACAACCCTCGGGTAGTAGCCCACCAGACACAACACCCGTCTCGTCTAGTCGTAAGATCCTCCCTTTTCTATGGAGGATGACAAACTTTACACCATTTCTCATACCTCCAAAATAATATTATTGTGATCATCTAGTATCAACATTATCTGGGCACCAGATTTAAGTTACCCCCATCTTGTCAGGTGTTGAAACTCCAGACTGCCTCGTAAGCCTAGTGGTCCTAAGCGTGACTGCTACGCTATAGGCCGTGGGTTCGATTCCCAGGTCGAGCAGTGTTATTGGGCTTTTCTATGAAATTCACAGTAGCAGCTCGTAGTTAGGATTTGTGACCGGTTAGTTGTAATGAATGCCCTATTACATGGGACCTAAACATAGACATAGTTTACCTTAAAAACAACCTTGGTATTCGAAACCTATAATATACATGAAAATAAACAACTTTATCTTATTTTCAGACGCAATGCTAGCAAGATTGCGAGCTAACAAAGATTTCTTCGTGCAAGAGAACAAAAAGCGCGTGGTAGAAGCAAAGAGGCCAGGGAAACCGAAGACGATCTCCGATATATTCGGGAGCGTGGAAGGTTCCTTCAAGAAACTCGATATTGATTAAGTTATTATAATAATTAGGCTAGTCTTGGGATAACTGTAAGAAAACAATCTTGTATGAATTTAGCGCCATCTAGTGAGCAATTTTGTTACTAACTTCGGGTAAAATTTTCGAGTTGGCGTTTTTATTTATAAGAAAAAGTATTTGTACAGTGGCCATTTATCAAAATTAAAAATATTTTATTTTAAATCTGCTACCTATCATTTGAATCCTTTGCAACTGATGGTGGTGAGACCTTGAATGAACAGCAATGCAATAAAATTGGCCAGAACTTACATTTACAACCTATTTATACCTAGTTGACTCAAGCCTCCTCATATAGACAATAGAACTTATTCCCTTCTTAGCATTTCGATGACAAACTATAATAGAGGTATTATATTGTTGATATTGTACAGAATTTGACCACTTATAACAAAGTTAGCCAAACAACCAAGGTTAGACAAAATATAACAAGGTTTAGTAGCTAACAAAAAATAAAAATCCATTAACGTTTATTAGCAAAATATATTTCATAGAAACATAAATGCTGACATTTTACGCTTACACCATACAAAATGGAATAACGACCAGCGCCGCGCAAACTGAAACAATAAAGAGAACAAAACATTATTGTCTATGTCCATTGTAATGAGGTTGTATAGGTAGTTTATGGTATGCATCAGATTAGGTAAGTAGCATCAAAGGCTTTCAGTCGAAAGATGGTGTTGTTTGAAATCATCATAAAAATACAAGAATTCTTTGATAATTCTAATAATTCAAATAAATAAATATAGCATTTTCGAAATTCAACTTGTAAAAGTTGATGGCTCACCCCTAATACATAAAAGTACAATTCGAACTGCTTTGTTAACCTGTGGTACTGAGCGCGACTACTACGCTAGAGGTATTGGGATCGATTCCCAGGTCGAGCAGTGTTTTTGGAATTTTCTATGAAATTCTCAGCAGCAGCTCAGAGTTAGGGGCCTGGTTAACAGCAATAGGTTTGCCCCTATTACATGCGACTTAAACATACGGCGAACTGTGGGTGTACATTGGTACACCTCCGCCTAACACTCGGGATTACAGGCAGTATGATGGAGTACAATCCAAAAATACAAGTATACACTTAATTCTAACTCCTCAAAAAATTCAAGAATAATGTGTCAAGCCAAAAGGCATATTTACCAAATTAAACAATTACAAACATAATTTTTTATATCAATTACAACATAATAAACAAAAAAAAACATAATTAAATCTCACCTGCGAAGTGCATTTAGTCAAATAGACCGAAGCCCATGTCCTCATCTTCTGATTCGGTCTCTTCTTTCTTGGTCTCTTTTTCTTCTGCAATAGAAAATACAACAGTTAGCAGAGTAGAGAAGTAAGGGGAAAGAGTATGGTAAGTGGGAGATGTCAGATATGGTATTTAGCAGCACAGGCTCTCAGTCGAAAGATGGTGTTGTTTGAAATCATCATTATCATATTTCAACAAATTAAGAAAACATTTTTACTTAGTACATATTTATTAACAAAGTATTTTATTATTTATCTTTACCCCTCCTGTCCCGTTTACCCAAAATGAACCGAATCTCGAGGTAGTACCGACATCGAAATCCGTGAGATGTAGAGGACCGGGGCCTACTTTACAATATTTAGGCTGACTTGATGGCTGGCTTGACTTGACTTGCTAAACAGGAGAGGTTAAAACAGTATTTTGTATAACATTAGTAGTGCGACATACCTTTCTTCTCTTCAGCGGCGGCAGCAGCGGGCGCAGCTCCACCCACAGCAGCTGGGGCGGCACCACCAGCTGGCATGGAGGACAGCTTCTCACGACCTGGGTAGAGATAAACAACATCAATATGATGGGCTTCATGCACAAAGTATGGTCATTATGCAGTATAAATAAATGCCGTCCAAGTGACAATGTTGTTTGTCAGAATACTACAAACTTGTTTTAAATTGCTATTTGCATTGTTGGTCTAGCAGACGTAAATCCTACTGCTAAGCATGAGGTTCTGGGTTCAACCTCTAGATTTAGCAATCAATGTCGTAGTTTAGGTTATAACAAACAAAAGAACTTAAAGAGTCATCTAGCTTCATAATACAAAGTAACGCTTACCCTGCTCAATGAGCTCCTCAACGCTCTTGCCGTTGAGCTCCGAGATGACCTTCTTCAGCTTCTCTCCATCAGCCTCGATGCCCACAGAGCTGAGGATCTTCTCCACGTCCGCTGCTGCCGGGGACGCCTTGCCGCCGAGCACAGCCAGTAAATACGCGGCCACGTAACGCATTCTGTCAATTATTTAATATAACATAAGCAATGTTGATTGGCATCTCAATTTTTAAGTTAACAACAATATTTAGTGTCTTTCATAGGTTTCACGGTCAGTGGGTCGTCTTAGGGTAAGTACCCTTGAGTTTTTGGGGCCATAATATAAACATCGATATCAAAGCCGCCGTTTGTTTGTCGTAAGGATTGTTTACCTACCTGGAGCCATTTCCAACATTGACTATTCTACAAAGTTCGGATATATGAATAATTATGAATAATAAACGAAAGACACGCTCATTCACTGGATAAAATGATCACAATTTACAAATACAGGCAGTTTTATTAGTTATCACAGCACCGTGTGGTTGCTCTGAAAATTTGAGGTTATTTTCATGCAAGTGAAGCTATCTTATGTTGAAATTACTTTTTTACTTAGAATTTATATCTGGCACGTGTATTTAATCAATAATAGTGTCCAGGACACATATGGAATCCGAATTTGAAATATTTAAAAGGAATATTCATGAAAACACAATATCAACACATGGACAAATCGGATTCAGACTTCTTGTCAGTATTTTTAAGGAAGTCTAAAACAAGAGAAATACCTGTGACTGGTTGCAAAAGATACATGTTACACATTATAATCACGGTAAATTGTGAAAAACTTAGCAAACAGGTATTACCGCCATGGGCAAGTCTGGCGCGCGTTACCATAATCCAACTTTATCTCACAATATTCACTATCATCGTGCAACAAACGATAAACCACACATTACTGAATCACTAAACATTGGAAACACAAGAATATTTATGAATAATAACTTACTTTTAAGTCGTTTGACACGAAACGTGTGATGCCGAAAAATAAACGTTCGCCTTGAACAAAGTGTCAAGAGGAAAGAGGGCGGGGGAGCGTCGCCGATTTGACAGTTTGTGAGTTGACATTACTAGTGTTGGAAAGAGAAATAACATTAGTAAACTAATCGATTTCGTTCGTATCAATTAATCTACAACAAAAAAAAAACTGAACGAATTATTTCCTTAACTTCTATAAACATGTAGGTACTTATGATTTACAATATCTATACCTAATGTAATATTTTATAAATACAATTTATTTGGATAGGCAGTGGGTAAACATGGTTCCTAGTTGTGTAGTAACATAGCAGACTCAGAAGTTCAAGTCCGAGTTAGTAGATGGCGCTGTGTGTTGCGTAAAATCGCAAAGATCTAAAATGTTAATTTGTTGTTTACATTCATTCATACATACATACATAAACTCAGGCAGAAACCACGGACCGCCACCTGCTACGATCCTTACACAACGGATCCTTACGGTCCTTAATTTGTTGTTTATTAGAAAATAAGATTTATGTTGTAACAAGAGTACATTTACAAAGTCAATGTTGAAACATTTCTAAATCGGAATGATATTGAAACCATTATTTAAAAACTGAATACATACAGTAAGTATACCTTCATAATGGTACGTAATTACTAAAGTACCCTAATTACTAAGTTTACCCCTCCGTCCGTTTATGAAAAGGATATAAACCACGAGTCAGGTCAGTTAATCACAGGAAGTTGATTTAGGTATGTCTGTATTAAAAAAAAAAAAAAAATTCTTGCTTTAACCCTTGAAAATACAGACGTGAGTCACGTGTGAAAGTTATAAAGGATGGTGGTGATCTTGGTCTGTTATTTGTCATGAGAATAACAGAATTTCATAAAAGGTTACTCGTAAGCAAAATAATTTATTTGTCGGATTATGATAACCTACATTAAAATGGTCTTAAAATAATTCAGATGCAACAAGACCATTACAAGTTATGAGAAGTGCATCCGTACTAACTTAAGTATTCTTACTAACAAAAAAACTAACCAATTTAAATAATATATAGGTAGGCAGTGTAGTAGTAATAACAATCGAAATATGACGAGTCATTGCTTTCAATCAATTCCTAGCTGTTTCTGTATTAGACAGATGACGGTTTTGGCACCACTCAAATTCAAAAACAGAACAATCGAGTATTTCAACAATACAAAGGTCAAAGTCAATCAACAATAACAACAGCTCTGCTTTCCATTTTCCTCACAATTGTTTTAAGAGTGATACAAATAAACACATTCCTCTTTGAAAATGATTTAAGGTACCTACTTTACCTTACAAAATTACGAAATGATGTTAAGATACAAGATTATTTATTTAGTTAGTTATATAACAATCGTGTAAAGAGATCAAAAAGGTATCTATTATTTATTACAGAAAACGTAGCATCATAGAAGAGGTTGGGCGTCGAATATAAAAAAAAGTTCTGTGTGGAATCTTGAGAACAGCAGTCAATGTCAATAGCCATCAATTTGTCTGGAATAATAACCTTTACAGCTGTTAAAATCAACAATACCAACTAATAGACAGACTCCTAATTTTAGTTTCATAAACTAATTGCGTCACTTCTCGGAGCGATGAGTTTGATTAGAAATTATTAAGTGGTGTATTGTAGACTAGACAGGAAACGGATTGTAAACAACAGAGAATAGATACAAATATATAAAAGACAACATCTGTCTAGAAAATGATTTTTTTGCGCAACTTTCAATTCTCCACTGTATAATAAAATAAAAACATGATTTCATGTCATGTATTCTGACATTCTGGACGCTTTATCAGTCCCAAAATTTGACAAGTTCTAACAGACAGGTCCGGTTATCCGGAACAAACTCTCGGTAGGCCACATAAATAAACTCAATTGGAACAGCGGGTCCCGTGATCCGTAAAACAGAAGCCAATCAATTACCGCCACCGCGCCGTCCAACGGTGACGTCAAATTATGATAAAGCTGCAAAATATAAATTATCAATAATTAGAGTGTGCCACGTAATTAGGGCGCAAGAGCAATAAAATATTAATAACAATGAAAATATAGGTACGATACGATCCTATTTTCAGTTCCACGGTAACATAGAATTCTACCATTTTCAGCTATATTATGCAACTCTTTTTATTAATGATAATTCAAACAGTTTTGAATAATGTCAGTTCTCTACCGCGAATAGAGAAACTTTTATCAGCGCGACACCACATTCGTTAATCATAACAATTTCCGGATATAACAAACAGTTTCGGGATACGGACAATATTCGTTTTAGGTAGATTAAACAATCAATGAAAAATTGTTTAACGTTTGTATTTGTTTGTGCACCCTGTTTTTAAGCTCGAATAATAAAGTTAAGTGAGCATAACCAAAACGATAATGCAACTAAACATATAATGTTTAGTTGCATTATCGTTTTGGTTACATTTGGTAAATCACACAATATTCCATAATTAGGTAATTTTGCAATCATAGGGGCAAAAATAACTAAATTATCAATTTGAATGAGTGAGGACACTATGGACTGTGTGAAAGATGATATGACAGCTGAAAATAAGAACTAAGTTGAAGGTAACGATTTATGACGTCTTGAGAGACAGTCACCACGAGAAGTGTGACCTAATTTTTCCAGACTTTAATAAATAATAATTGAGATCTATATCTGCCCTAGCGGACTTCCGTTATTTGCTATAGATTTTACGATCTGAGTGGGAAGAAAGCGGAAGTACGTTTATCACGCCGAAATCACACAGTCTGCCGTGGCTGTACTTAGTCATCAAATCAAAATTTCCTATCATTGACCATCTAGACTAGCCATCCCACAATCATGTCTGATTTGACTTTTAGGCCGTTTTTTTCATCGGCTAACTATTTTTGCGAGTTTGTATTTCTGATGAAACCTGAAATCGTCGAGTGTCTCTAGTGAATATTTTATTATACTTCTAGGCAAGCGTGTGCCACCTTGGATCGCATCATCGCTAATTACTGTTATGTGTGTAATCAAAAGTTAAATTATAATGAAATAATTATATCTGGCGTAGATCTCCAACACAACAGCTAAATATTTGCAATTACCTACTAAGAGATTAACCATCAGACTTTCTGATTGACTGACCATTTCGACTACCACAGGTATTCGGGGTCCTGGTTTAACATAGAATTCTCTTCTAGTCATGGTAGGGGTCTCCATTATACTTATTAAAAGAACGCATAGATTTTCTGGATTGACCATCGTAAGCGCAGCGATACCTCGTAGCTCATCACTATGACATCAGCAAATCTATCACAATTCGTGAAGTCAGTCCATAGCGCCAGCGCGGTCTCCTGACCGTAAAGTCGAGTAGTCCCGAAATACACCGGACGGCGCGCAGCGCGGCGTACAATAAAAACTAAAACTGATACGCAACGACCGCCGTCGCACGCGCACCTAATATTAGACCAGACAGGCCAAAGAATATGGATGTAAAGATGCGGTGAAGTTTTGTGCCTAAGAACGATTTCGAGATTAATCGAAGCGGCTGTCGATCATTTGGCAATCAGCAATGCTATTGGAACAGAACAAGCAGCCGAATGACTCAGAAAGGTTTTTCTCTAGTAATTATTATCAAAGCTTAATTTTGGCATCGTAATCAATAGTGTGGATAATGCTGATACTTTTTGTAATGATTCCCAGATTACTTTTAGCCAGTAACCTAAGGCATACCCTCTAATGGAAATCTAATGTTACATAGAGTTGCTTATTCTATGAAAGATTGTAGACATGCATTAACATCAAATTACGCAAGCAATTTTAAATATTTGTGCTGTTAAAGTTATGGTTCGATTCAGGCTTGTAAAGACTTGAAATCAGTAACAAAATATGTATTGAGAATGACAAATATTTTTATGAATGTAATGACGAGCTGACGACGGTGCTTGTACCTTAAGAAAAGATGTCAAAAATCTGTCAAATCCAGTATAGGTACCTTTTTCGTGTTATTTCTCTATTTCACCACCTGCATGATAATGTATCAGGTTAAATAAATGTAATAATGAGTCCAGTCTTTTTTATCATCTTTGTCGGAGTA
Source organism: Caradrina clavipalpis (assembly GCA_932526535.1). Taxonomy (NCBI): domain Eukaryota; kingdom Metazoa; phylum Arthropoda; class Insecta; order Lepidoptera; family Noctuidae; genus Caradrina; species Caradrina clavipalpis. The sequence continues at coordinate 428,030 of OW052106.1, read as the reverse complement.
TAAACCAACCCCGATACAGGCGGTTTATTGGTTAGTTGGCGAGCGAGCTACATATCAATAGAACATTCCTCACGTTTTACCTGTTACTGGCACGAATCGTACACTCAAATCGTAAATATTATTTAAGAAATTAAAATTCCCATATATATTAACAGTGCGACTATAAATTTTACAACAGTATAAATAAAATGGCATTTATTCGAGAGAGCAGAATATTATAATCGATTTAAATAATGTTGCAGAATGATGTTGAGTGTGTTGTGAAATCGACTAAATTTTAGTGGTGTGCGAAATATAAACAAATGTTTTAAAATTGGAACATAATAGGTTTTTAAAAATAATATTTATTTTGTGATGGAAACTTGCATTGTGATTCGGGAAATAAAGGTGAATACAATAACAATAAAGCTACAAAAATAGGTGAGTTTATTTTATTAATGTGCAGATTTAGCTTTAATCAGACACATTAATTCAGTTCTTCCCGGCACCTGAGGTAAGGAGGTACCTACTGTACCTAGCTAATCAAATCTTTTTTGTTATTAACCTACTTTTAAAAGGGGGAGGCCGGAGGTTATGAATTTAACGTGTGTTTTTTTACTTTAAATATTTCGCTAATATTTTATTTTAATTTATTTTATTTCATAGAGGAACTATCTTCCTACCCCAACTACTATAGTATAAGACTAATGCGACAATAGATACAATTAAGGCTTTTGGGGTGTAGCTTTCGGACTTAGGTGACGTACTGCAGTAATTGAATAAAATACAGAAAACCGATGAACATCAATTTATTCCCCCTTACAACCTTTCAATCTCCCGCTCCAAGTCCGTCCATCTAGCCGCCCTTTTTCCTCTTCTTTTTCCAAGGTTTTTATAATTTCCGCGGGAAAATAGAGTTCTGTGATTGGTTAAATTAAATGTCGTGCACCAATCACAGATGACAATGTGAAGTCACAAGCTGAAGTGTTGCCGGTATAAAATATTATAATCAAATAGTTATTGGACTGGAAACTAGCCTTTTTGCGTTCCAATTTAATTAAATAAAAATGTAAATTAGCGAACCCTAACAATCGACCATCCTGATATCGTGTGCGTCCCTGCACACGGTACCGGGTGGAACCCTAACAATCGGAAAAAGGTCAGTTAAACAAACTTCACAATTCATGTACTTACACAATATTTCAAAATCACTTCCAATTATATGCTGATATCATACATATTAATGAACATTCAAACCTAAATCACTATAAAATAGTGACTATCTATTTAAAAACTTAACTTATTTATTGGCTATTTAGAAATTAATAAATTAATACAACTATTGCTGCAACTTAAAGAATATGAAATATCTAAATATTTAATACCTATTTACAAATTTATTTAACTTATAAAATGTACGGAAAAACAACTTCAAATTTATCATACACAACGATCGATTAGTTGTGTGTAATCCATTATAAAACTCAGGACCCAATGATCGATTAATCGGGATACCTGGTGATCGACGATCGATTAGTCGATATACTTCAAAGATTACCTCGACGATCGATTAATCGAGGGATCCCTTGCTAACCATTCACTCAAGCCGATCGATTAAGCTTGTGCAACGGAAGCAAGACTAACACATAGTTGAACAGACGCGAATTAATCGATTTTCGCATCCAGTCTGAAACAACACCATTCTTTAGTTACCTGCCTTACAAGGGACACCAAAATCTAAATTAAGCATATCTAATCATCATCTATGTCGGAAGCAGATTCCGAGCTCTCGTTGACATTTAAAGCTGCCACATGAATCCAAGGCATCATGCGATCTGCAGCAACAGTAGTTGAACGCTTGCCCTGTGTATTACTTAAACCAGGTACTGGAGCTACTACATATCGGTCAGTGCCCAAGACCTTTGTAACCCAATAGGGACCGACATACGACGGCAAGAGCTTCTTACTCTGTCCTTCATTATTAAAGTTAGTTTTAGTAATTTTAACAAGGTCGCCTTCCGCGTATGCGCGCGCTGGTTTCCTACCTTTATCATAATACCGTTTTTGTTTGATCTGCTCATTGTCTATCCTACTTTTAACTTCCTGGCGTATAGTGGCTAAATCGGTGGATTCGCGTGTTTCATCAGAAATCTCATTAAGGATGGGATTTGCCGAAACATTCATAGAGGTACCAAACATCACCTCGGCTGGTGTCCTACCGGTCGTTTTTTGGATAGTGTTGTTTAGTCCCCACTGAATCCTGCCTAAGTGGCAATCCCAATCCTTTTCGCCATATTTCACGCTTAAAGCCTTCATAGAGCTAAGAATTGTGCGGTTATACCGCTCGACTTGACCGTTTGATCGAGGACTAGAAACAGCATTAAGAATATGTTTAATGCCTTCGTCAAGACAAAATCTTTTAAACATATGCGACGTGAAACAGCTGCCGCGATCACTCACGAGGCGATCAGGAGTTCTAAATATCCTGAATATGTCTTCTAGCACCCTTACTACGTTCTGAGTGTGTGTATTCCGCGGTCTGACAAAACAAAATTTTGTGAAAGCGTCAACTACTACTAATAGGTAAGAAAAACCTCGTTTGGATTTCACGAAGGGTCCGAGATGGTCAATATGCAGTGTATGAAAAGGTACCTCCACTTTCATTATAGGGTGAAGAAGACCTTCCCCACTACTTTGATTATTTTTAGCGTATGCACATTCGATACAGGCGCTTACATACTTTTTAACGAATCGTGTCATTTTTGGGAACCAGTAGCTTTTCTTTAATCGTTCCAAAGTCTTTTCAACTCCAAAATGACCTATATCGTCATGATTCATTCGACATAACTGCCATCTCGCACCCTTTGGTACTACCCAGCGCACATCTCCCTTGTCTTCACCTACACAACGAAATAACTTGTTGTCCTTAACGACGTAGTTTTCCTTAATATATTGTAAGCCTTTCTGATCTAGACTATTATTCAAAATATCTCTAATCCTCCTAAGTTCTGAATCTCCAAGTTGGAGGGTATGTAACCAGTCTTCGCTTGAAATGGCCATAACGGCTGGAAGAGTATCAGATTGGTCCACCTCGAATACGACTACAGGATTACGGGATAGCGCATCAACATGTCCCATTTTTATACCGGCTCTATATTCGATTGTGCAATTAAATTCTTGCAATTGCAGCCACCAGCGCGCTATCCTAGGAATGAGATCCCGTTTTGTAAAAGTAGATCGGAGAGCGCTGCAATCTGTAACGATTTTAAAGTCTTTCCCTAGCAAATAAACTCGAAACTTTCGCAGGGAACAAACGACTGCTAAAGTTTCCAGTTCATAAGAATGAAAATTCTTCTCCTCCGGCGATGTTTGCCTACTATAGTATGCAACCGGTCGCAGCATGTTATCCGCTGAACGCTGAAGGAGGATGCCTCCAATACCTATCCTACTCGCGTCAGTGTGCAGTTCCAGCTCTGCTGATGGATCAAATATTGTGAGAATAGGTCTATTTATCAATCTAACCTTCAAATCCTGAAAAGCGTTTTCCTGATTATCTCCCCATTTCCATGGTACACCCTTCTTTAGCAATTTGCTGAGAGGAAAAGCTAACAAGGCAAAATCTTTTACGAATTTCCGGAAGTAGCTTGCCAGCCCGAGGAATTGGCGGACATTGTGTACATTTTCAGGACGCGGAAAATTCATTACACTAGCGATCTTTTTCTCCCCAGGCCTTACTCCTGCTGCTCCGATTTCATATCCGAGGTAGTCGATTTTATCACGCAGAAAATCACATTTCGATAAATTCAGAGTAAGATTCGCCTTCTCTAGCAGCTGCAATATGTCTTCAAAATTTTTCAGACATTCCGACGAGTCCTTTCCGAAAATTAGAATATCGTCCATATATGCGGTTGCCTTGCAGAAACGAGCTGACCCTAGGATCGTGTTGATCATGCGCTGAAATACAGCAGGCGCATTTGCCAAGCCGAACGGCATGCGATTAAATTCGTATTGGCCGTCCGGCGTAACAAACGAGGTGAATCGCTTACTTTGCTCCACAAGTGGTACCTGGTAATAACCAGACGCGAGGTCTAGAGAAATAAAACAGGCCTGACCAGAAAGACGAGCTATTTCATCCTCAATGATTGGCATTGGATATCTCTCCTTAAGAGTTACAGAATTCAGCATGCGGTAATCTATACACATTCTAAGAGACCCATCTTTCTTGCGTACAAGTAGAATAGGACTAGCATAGTCAGAACACGATTCGCGCACTATACCTGCGTCTAACATCTCATCTACCATTAAACGCACCTGCGAGCGCTCGTGATGTGACAGCCGATACGGACGGTATACAACGGGGCGCTGACTGTTAAGCTCTATTTTCATTTGAGCAACGTTAGTGCAACCTAGATCTTTCAGGGTTGACGCAAAACAATGCTTGTACTTTCTGAGCAAATCTATTAACTGTTTCCTAGTATCATCAGGTACCTTTTGACAAATGCGAACCTGGCTTTCATCGAATTTATTACCGTCAGCATCACTCATCAGTTCAGGCGACTCTACGACAACCCTCTTGACAAAATAGACCTTTTCAGCTCGGCTAAAGACATTGTCCTTTGGAATAAGACAGAAACTAGCATAGGGAATAACAACTATATTTACACTGCCATTTGACGAATCATAAAGTCCTCCGCAAACTAAAAATTGCTGATTGGGTTTTCCGGCAACACTATTTTTCAGTAAAATACTACCACTAATGACAGGATCAACGCTGGCTCTAATTGAAACAGGTCCCCAAAATTTGACAGCTCCTAAAGTGCGAACCTTTAAAGAGTTTCCACTCTCAATGTCAACATCAGAGAAAGGTAATTTATTGCCGTTGTCGAAGAATTTTAATTCAGAAACATTCTTATAAGCAACTATATGAGGAAGTTCCGTGTAAGTCTGACCAATTAGCAAGGGCTTCTCCAAAAGGTCATCACTCACAACCTTACAAATAACCCTGGCCTTGACATCGTCTATACTTAAATCAAGCGACAACTCTCCAAAAGATTGCACTACACTATTGCCAAAACCTTTCATTTGAGAGGACGTGTTATCGTGAATCAAGCCTAGCTTCTTGGATACCGACTCTTTAATCAAAGTAACCTCGCTCCCAAAATCTATGAACCCTTGTAGGGGCACCCCATTAACAATAATCTCTTTTATAAATTTGGAGTTTGGGGTTTCAGTATCCTTCATGATAGAATCTATGCGCATTGTTTTTGAAACAGTAGCGCTAGAATTTGTTGGCTTTTCCCCTGGCTTGCTAAAACAGGTCTCTATTGTATGACCGAGTTTATTGCATCGTTGACACTTCAAGAGTGGTTTAGGACAATGTAAGAAACTATGCCCCTTCTCCTTACAATTATAGCAACCCTGGCCCGATCTAGGTATAAATTTTGGAGCTTGGTTTTGATTATTATTTTGATGAGTATTGTCTACAGTTTTGTTACGAAAGTGGCCACGGTCCACTGAAGACTGATGAGTATCCTTGTTGCTTAATAAGAACTGCAAAAGCTGGTCAGGGTGATTGCAACGTAATGCCAAAGCACTCGATCTAAGCGTCCTATCACTCAAGCCGTGTATAATGCAATCCACGGCACGCTTTCCTACGATATCGCATTGATTAACGAGAGCAAGCTTTTCATAATAATAAATTTCGATGGGCTCATTGAACTTGCTCTTCCTTTTAAGCATATCCTCCAAGGTCTGGCCGTAATTTTGTTCACAGGGAAATGCATTTATTAATTTAACTTGCCATTCTGTCCAGCTGAAAAGAATGGAATTCAAGCTTTCGTACCACATTTTGGCCAGGCCCCGGAGTTTCTGCATAGCAAAATGAGTGGTAGTTCTGTCGTCCCAACCATATACCGACGCACATTCATTAACCTTTTTCAGCCAAATATCAATACGTTGATTTTTAGTTGAAGGGTCAAAATTAGGCAATATATTTTGATGGTCTAATTTTTGAGACGACCGTGCATTTTGGTTATGTGATTGTGACGACAGATCCTCTTTCAACAGTTTAAAAACACTAACAAGATCGTTCTTAGAAAAAGATGGACTACGTGACCTTATATAATCTCCGGCATAGCTTCGTTGCTCGGCACGTGGCTCTGGCAGACGCTCAGCTGCCCGACGTCTGGAGGGCTCGCGACGCTCGCTGACGCGTGGCTCTGCCCGATGCTCGGCTTCCCAATGCCCGTAGGGCTCGCCATGGTCGCTGGCACGTGGCTCTGCCCGATGCTCGGCTTCCCAATGTCCGGAGGGCTTGCGATGCTCGCTGGCACGTGGCTCTGCCCGATGCTCAGCTGCCCGACGTCTTGAAGGCTCGCGACACTCGCTGGCACGTGGCTCTGCCCGATGCTCGGCCTCCCGATGCCCGGAGGACTCGCGATGCTCGCTAGCACGTGGCTCTGCCCGATGCTCCGCTGCCCGACGTCTGGAGGACTCGCGACGCTCGCTGGCACGTGACGACGCTCGATGACGGTCCTCCACCGAACGAAGTCGTTCACGCTCTCGGCGTAATTCCAGCTCCAGCATTTCTACCCTCTGCTGTCCCAGCAGAAAGTCTCGCTCATCTTCAGATGGATTCGGGCTGCGCATACGCTGGCCACTTCGACTTCGTGAGCGATCCTCTCGACTGGGTGTCTCCAGTCTACGCCCACTGGAGTCTCGATTTGATAGTGCTCTGCGTCCCGGTAACTCGGCCATGATCTAAACACTCGCAGAAAAAGAAGATATGTTAATAACAAAGACTAACAATATGGTGAATTACACCACATTATTCGGTTAAATTGAAGGATTAAAATGCATCATAGGCAATCTAAACAAATTTTTGTACCCCTTTTAAAACTCTCCCAGGATAATATTTTTGATTATTTCAGGCGCTTTTTAAAACATACATACAGATTATATAAAGATGTACACAAGCATAAAATTATACCATCACGCCTGTATTCCCCGAAAGGTTAGGCAGAGGTGTACCAATGTACACCCACAGTCCGCCGGTACATTTAGGTCCCATGTAATAGGGGGCGAGCCTATTGCCATTAACCGGGCACAAATCCAAACTCCGAGCTGCTACTGAGAATTTCAAAGAAAAACCCAATAACACTTTTTGCTCGACCTGGGAATCGAACCCGGGACCCCTTGCACAGCAGTCGCACTTGCGACCACGAGACCAACGGGAAAGCATACAATTAACCGTTATAAAATACTGTAGGTCGCATTACATAAAAATATAACCACACTCGTATGTCTTAGACTACGTTTAGGGCTCTCATTTAGATAGGTTTAAACACTGCTTCTATATAACTAATTGCATATGCATTATTTCCGTAATACGACCGTCATGCTTTATACTACCACTGATTTCAGTACCCTCACTAATATCAAGCAAATTTGATTTCAATATACTATTATAATAAATGTTATAATGCAAAAATAAAGCACCAAAGAATATAATTCAGAATTAAAATGTTAAAACATAATGGGCATGTACTTACGTTTTAAGTTTGGTTTGTTATCCCACTTCTGATATATAAGACTAATGCGACAATAGATACAATTAAGGCTTTTGGGGTGTAGCTTTCGGACTTAGGTGACGTACTGCAGTAATTGAATAAAATACAGAAAACCGATGAACATCAATTTATTCCCCCTTACAACCTTTCAATCTCCCGCTCCAAGTCCGTCCATCTAGCCGCCCTTTTTCCTCTTCTTTTTCCAAGGTTTTTATAATTTCCGCGGGAAAATAGAGTTCTGTGATTGGTTAAATTAAATGTCGTGCACCAATCACAGATGACAATGTGAAGTCACAAGCTGAAGTGTTGCCGGTATAAAATATTATAATCAAATAGTTATTGGACTGGAAACTAGCCTTTTTGCGTTCCAATTTAATTAAATAAAAATGTAAATTAGCGAACCCTAACAATAGTTAAGATGTTTAGTAGTTAGTATGACTTGAAAACAACAGATATTTTTTTTGTTACTGAAATTAATGCTATCTATGCATTATCAGTATGATTATTTCTTAACAAAACGACAGAAAAGCGTACCTACTTAGTTGCCTTACCTATAAAAGATAGTAAGGACTTTTATTATGACTCGACCACATACCTTTTCAAGAATATGAAAGGCATTATCCTCAGGGCATCAATTGATTTATTGTATGACACGGTTGGTCATAGCGTAGTTTCGTCATTGTTTTAACTTCCAGTAGTTTCGTCATGAGTGAAATAAAATGTTTGATTCTTTTTCTATTGTAAAAAAACAATAAAGTATTATTTATGTTTTTTTTTTATTCTGTGGCTCAGACCAACAAAAAAAGTTTTTTGTTGGTCTGAGTTCTGTGGTAACAGAATTTCACATTCAACAATACTTTTTATTTTTTGTGAAATCTCTATAAATTCAATAATGCCTCGTTCATTCAAATTTTTCAAACTTTTATTATAAATATAATTTGAAGAAAATGTTAACAAGATTTTTAATAATTTATATTATGCGCCTACGCCGGTCAAGTTTCGCCAAAGTATCAATGTGTCACATAAATCATAAGTGATTATGTCAAAATGGCGGAAGTGCGGCAATCCGCGCGCGCTTTGCAACAGCGAAGTGCTTGTTACTGGAGTTTTTATATTTATTGGAGTGTTTTTATGATAAGTGGGGATTTGTAGATAGATATTATTTTTTTCTTTATTTGATATAATTTTTATACCTATTTAAGTTTGCGAACAGTGTGTTTTTCGAGTCTGTTACTTCGGGATCAACGATAGTCGTTAATTCAAAATGGCTCCGATACATTTTCGTTTAGTCACTGATTAGATCCACAAACTGTAGGATTTCATTGTTAAATAATTAGGTATCTACCCACTTCATCATCATCATATCAGCCCATAGATATCCCCCATAGATTTATCTCTATTTGTATTATAAAAAGGTAAAGTTTGTGAGGTTGTTGGGGGTAATCTCTGAATGTACAGAACCGATTTTGAAAATTCTTTTACCCATAAAAAGCCACGTTATTTGTTACTGTCATGGGCTGTATAACATAACGCTACGACCCACGGAAGCGGAGCAGTAACCTGAGACGTAACTTAACGCGGGTGAATTAAACCACGTGGACGAAGTCGCGGGTAGTGCGCTAGTTATGAATAAATTTGCCGGTAAGCTTTCCTTATTATTTTTATTCCAGTATGATGAACAAAAAACGTTTTGGGCTTGGGTCCTCTAAAAATACAATATAGATTCGAGTAGCTATCTGTATTATTGAGACGTTGTGGAATAGGTACAATAATTAATATTATGTAATTCATTCTAAATAAAACACATATACATAACATATAGTCTGTCGGGAAAGAATTACCATTTTGTTTTTCAAATTTAAACTAAAACGCGCAATCTGAATTCTGTGTCTTGATGACGTCACAGAGTCGAAAATGCAAAAAAAAAACAATAAAATAGCAAGTTAAAAGGAAGTTAGTTATTAACTATTAGGCCTCCCGCCTACGTCAGACTTTTTGCAAGACCGATTCTTGGACCGTTCAATACATTCATATTTTCGAGGGTCCAACTTTTTGTGAGACGTCTGCGTTGGTATATTAAAATTCATAATGTTCCATTCTCTCCGACAAAAAAAAGATAACCGATTGTCTGACGTTGGCGGACAGCCATAGAAATAAGAACTCTTGACAAGAAAGCAATTATATTAAAATACGTTGTTTTTAACTATCATTACCAGTTCGAACGATAACCATTAATTTGCTCTAATTAAATTAGAATAATATAAGACTAATCTAGCCATTGGCTTATTAAGTGACATAGCTCATTTGGTTAGGCAAAGGGTTAGTCAGAAAAATAGGTGGGTAGTGAACAGTTTTAGCTACTAATCGAATCTCTGTTCAGCAAATTAGTAGCAAACTCTCATTTCAATCCACAATTGTGCTGAAGAAGATTAGGTAGGAAATTGTTGTTATTTTATGTGGCTATGTGCTAATCCGAGTCTCGTGCGTTGACTCACATAGCCCAAGTCACTTTCCTCAATCAACGCACACGTAGCACTTAGTTCAACACCTGGAACCAAGTTTCAACGAAACATTATTCATTTCAACAGGAAAGCCCACTTTTCCATTATACAATACCAATCAGAATTCTCATAAAATTACCTAACAACTCCCTCTTTCCATTCTACTCCACGTTGCTAGGTGCTGGTCCTAAGTGAAGCGGGCATTTATTGCCAAAAGTCCCGTAAATAATGGGTCGGGAATAAATCCTTGGTTTCGCCACATACATGTTTTATTACAGCGTGCAACGTAGACATACGTCATTGTTACTTACTATGGATACAATCGGGAGCGGCGCCACGGAAAGCGGGAAGCGATTTTTCTTACACGATGTGCGAGCTGGACACTATACAGTTCAAATCTTAATATAGGATTTTTATATTCTTTTGAATTAAACCAAGTTATTTTTTATATTAAATTGTATGGCTTTTTACTTCAAAATACCTATTAATAAATTAATCATAACTTAATTAAATTAATAATAATAGCAAAATAAATACCTGATGAACAATCTTAAAAGGACCAAAGTGTTGTTGAAAGCTGGTCCTATAAGAGCTCGGAAATTGAAGAGGTTATTATTGTCACTGAAACGGAGAGAAAAAGATTGTTCAGGGAAGCGGTTACGGTTACGTACCTAGATGGAAAGGTTTACTTTTTAAACTAAATGACAGTCGCTCAATTTGCACCGCCGCGGAATTCTTCGAAAAAGAATTTCATGCATATTGAATGCTTTATGTAGGTACATTGTTTAACGGACAAACGCGAAAACCCGATCGCTCGTCTTCCAATAAATAGGCGTTTAGGAAGAAATTAATATTATAGTGATGTTTGATATTAAACGCGATTAATTAAAAAAAAATCTAAGCATATATTGAATTGTTATTTTTGGCCGGATAGTAATTAACACATTTGGAAGAATCAGTTGGATGTAATTAATAACTATTGAGAGATTGTGCGTTGACTCGTTTTAACACAATTAAGCTTTTTACCTTCACATTTTTTTTATCGTTGTAATCTTTTTTTTTTATTCAAAGTCTAGCATTCCTTGAATAAAAAAACTCTCTAGTTTCTTTATTCAAGGAATGCTAGACTTAAAGAAATGTGCAATAGGCACTCTTTGAATGATTCTCTAATCATTCAAAGAGTGCCTATTGCACATTTCTTTTGATCTTTATAGATTAAAAAAATGACAGACAGACATTTAGAAATCTTAGCCATAAAAATGATCGTACATTAGCCATCGATCGCGCATTTCGTGGACTGACGTCAAAATCGTATCCGACGTTAACGTCGTGCGTAGGCGCAGGTGACGTTTACATCAAAGCTCAATGATTTAATTTTACAATATGTACGTAATAACGGTAGCCTCAACGTATCTGTTACAGTCTTGAACCATTGTCCGAGTGAATGCTTCGGGACGCGACCTTCGGGTGATTGATTGAGATTCTCGATATTGTTATGGAATTGTGTATTGTTTAGATATCTACTGTTAGTCATAATTAAAACAGATTCGGCTAGACCATGATAGTGATAAAAGAGCAGGGTGTATTCAAGTGTTAATCACTGTTTTTAGACTACATTTCAATACTTGCACTTATAAAATACTAATAGGTAGGTACTAAATACTGATTAATTACTTCATTTTAGTACTTACTTTAGTAATTTTTTTTGGAATTTTCTGTCAAATTATAAGCTAATAGAATTACCATACAGTTAAATTCTATAATTTGATTTTAAGTAAAACCATGTGTGAAAATCCGTCGTAATAAGAGCCTGTCCCGTCACTAAACGCCTGCAAACTCCCCTTCCCGTGCAAGTCCCTTTTGAAAAAAGGGGCACCCAATTAAAACAGTCGACTGGACACAATAACTCACTCAATAACTGACCGGTTACTTTAACTTCACCGACCAAAGAGGATTAATACCTAGCATAACCTACCTACATATTCCCTTAAGGGGAATTAGTGGCAGAAGCTACGGCAATGTTAGACCAACTTTAATAATTCTAAAGCCGTTGAACTTATGTGTATGCAATTAAACAGTTCCATCTTACCAACTAGTTGTTAATACAGTTTCAACGTTGAACTAGTCAATTTAATACGTGCACGAAGTTTCAAAGGCTCACTGGCTATTTTGGCTCTTAAATGTCAAAGATTTTACCAACATTTTTGACATTGACAGCTCGAACTTCTGATTTATTATCTGTGGACAATAGCGCCGCGGTTGTCATTTTGATTGACAAGGCGAAGTCGTTACGAAGGAGGTCTCATTAAAAAGTTTCATTAATTATTCTTTCAGGGCTACTTTTGTAATTAAAATGTAAGAAAACTGGGAAAAATATTTCTGGAATCTTGAAATATTGAAGAATGCAATTAAAAATGTAAATTGTTTTTTATTTTCGTGAAAAATTCAAACATTGTTTGGTTATTGTTCTTTGTAATTAGAACTCTTTGAATAAATCAGTACTACCTACGCTAGACTCTTGGCATTTTTTACGCGACTTCTTAGCACTTAAACTTTAGGAAGTTATAACAAGTAAGTAAGTATCTTACAATTAGAATTATCTCATCAGCTTTCATGAGCATTTGTAACTAACATTGGACGGGTTAACTTAAGAAGCTTAACTAAGAGGTGCATAATATATAGGTCAATACTAACGCAATGTGATCACATTCACAGATTTAAAAAACCACAGCTTTAGACGTATGATATTCAATTCATACTCAAAAACCATTTAGCCAATTGCCAGCAATAATGTCAGGCATATATACAATAATGTATTTCAAGTGTAATAATGTATTCTCAGAACAATCATCTCCCGCTAAACTGCGCGTGTCGAATAATTCTATACTTTGTTATTAGTCATTTAGTTCCAGCCTCGTTAATTATTACTTTATCGTTCATTTATATTGTTATGCGAACTCGTAATGTTCTACAATCTTTGCCCGTACTTTGTTATTGTTCGTTGTTATTGTTCAATTACCTATTTTAATGATGATTCAATGACGGTTCTATTTTATAAACCAAAATATTTGTTGTTTTGTTTCTTTTACCGGTAATTATTATGAAAACTCTAATGTCACAAGCTCCAGATTTGTCACAATCTACGACAAGTAGAAAACTTCCTAATGTCTGTACCATCTACAACACAAAATGTCATGTTACTCCAAATTCCAAGAAACATCCTTAAGTATTCCATCACCAAGAAACATTTTCAAGCAAAACTCGTAATTATTCGAATTTATGAGCAATATAAAGTTAAATCATAACGTTTATGTGACACCAGTTGCGTGGCTCTAATGATAGATACGTCTAACGTTACGTATTTCTTGAGACACGTTCAGTAAATGGTCTTTTGAGGCGCCTACTTGGTCCTTTAGGGCGAAAAGCGAAAAAGATTGTATCTTTTCAGACACAATTTGTTAAGACGACATTAAATTTTTATGGATCATAAAATAAGTGGGAGCAAGATAAATGAATTGACTTCACAGAGACGTGATTGAAATTAAGGGACATCGTAACTGCGGGTTGCTTATGATATTACTCTTTGATTAGTACCAGTGCTGGTTTATAGGATAGAAGAAGTTTACTGTGAAGGTATAACTCTTTTTTAGGTTCCCGTTTCCAAACAAATCTTGGGAAACGAGAACCAACAAACTAAGAGAACGTGCCGTCAAATAATCCGCGTTTGACTCTAAATACCGTGGCTGACTAAAGCTCTATATTCAAAATCGTAGGAATTTTCAAATGCCCAGCTATAACCAAAACATGGAAATAAACCACAGTGTAGTAACGAGCAGCGTTTCAATACGTTTCGTTTGTGCAAACCAATTTTTTTACACTGAAGACTTTTTACACAGAATTGGTGCCTAATGGTTTTTGGGCTACCTGCTATTTTATTTCCCTTTTCTACGCGAACATTTTTGCCAGGTTCGCTTTACTGGTTAGGTTTTCATACTACGTATGCCTGTATTATTGCGAAAAGCGACTGAAATGTTATGGTGCAACTTTGGATCTAATGCACTTCTAGTGGTTAAGGCGCCCGCTTTTCATGCATGAGGTTGTGGGTTCGCAACTGGACATGGGCAAGTACCAATGTGAGTTTTTCTAATTCATATGTACTTTCTAAGTTTATGTTAGACAATACTGACATCGGTAACCATGTTAACCAGATACCTTACTGAGGTCTAACGACCCCACAGACCCACACGATAAAGAAGAATAGACTTACATCCTACTTTATCTGCCTTTAATAACTGCAAAACATAGGGTAAGCTATACCCTATGTTTAGCTTAATTGCCCTACTACAGAGAAAAGCCCTGAAGAGGAAGGACGTGCATAGATCATACGCTTTACTGCGGGTTAAAATCATAACAAGCAAATCTTTAGGATGAGCAACATAATAAACAATTCATGTTTTTAATAAGCAAAGTCTTATGATATTACAACCTCTTTGGCAATAGCAAACACGGTTGTATACCTTTATAAATAAGGATTAACCTGCAATATCTTGGCCAATTTTTACTGTAATCTTGCCCTGGATAAGGCTGATAACTTTTCCACAGTTGCTGATATAGGTGACTAAGAGAATTAGGTATACGAGTATTAAACTGGAAACAAGTACCTACTTACATAATATTCACACAAAATCGAACTGTTTTTTTACGGTTTATTTATTTATTTGGCTATCAGGAACATTTCTATGAATTTGTTGGTAGTGACTTTATATTTGGTTTTATTTGATTGTAAACTAATATGTACAGTACAAACAAAAATATAAATAATAAGAAACATAACTAGTTTCAAAGTAGTAAAAAACTACCATAAAAGTAAAATAAAATAACGCCTTAATGTTACTTCAAAGTCGCGCTTGAAACTTTAAAAGTAAAACAATAGTCCCTGGGTAGACTTTTTAGTCTCAGTAGATTTAGGTAACATAGTAAATTATATTTTCTAGTCTGTCGCGTCTTTCGGAATTCTAATTGAAGGGTCTAGGCAAGTCTGTTGAACATTCTAGATTTAATAAAAACATTTTTTATCCGACGAAGTGCCTATGGTTATTTTTAGAAATTAATTAGCCGTCCTGCTGGCTGTCCAGCAAAATGGTAACAAAAAATATGTTTGAACTTTCATTCAAGTTCTATCTACAACCGATGTACCTTACTAATGAGGTTAGTATTGTCCTTTTTTATACTGAAAGAATTTCCAGTGACCTGAGATGAGATATGAATAATGAAATACCAAATACTTGAAGAAAAATAAACTCATCCAAAGCGTTGTACTAAATTGCTTAGAACGTGGAGTTAAAAATCACGCAATACTATTTTTTTAAGTCTCTTACAAAGCTATGCACCATAACCTTGATTGTGGTGTTTCTCTTAGACTTCGGATGAAATCGTCAATCATTTTCCCGGAAAAGAATCAGTTGCTAATGCAAACTCATCCGTATAAATATCCGTACATTACTAAACATCTTTCTTCACAAAAAAACAATTAATTTTCAGTTTGCAAACGTCTTAATCCTAAGTTCCGCGCCGAGGTCGCTGCACGGTCGTAATCATCTTTTAAGACTGACGTACCACGGCCACAAAAGATTCATTCCCACCATTCATTTCACAATCCATTACCCGTTTCCCTCAACAAAAACAAAAGAACATTCTCATTATTCGCGCAATGTATTTCGAATTGCTCTTTTGTTTTTTCCATCGTCATCTGGTTTTCCACGTCCGAATTTCACCTGTATTGTGTGCATGCCAATAATTCTTGCGCCTGGTTTATTATTATCCATAGTTATGTCAGCCACATCCGTCACAAATATTAGCTGGTGTTCGTAATGTAAACAGTAGCGGGATATATCGACGTGCAGATGGTCCGACGCAACATCACTATATGTAGATAGGCACGTATTAACTGATGCATTGTTGATTTGTTGCTAAGCAGATAATAACTAGAGCTGTCTCTATGCTAATGTCTTCTTGACTTGGACTTTAGACGGAAATAGTCCAACCAATAGGCGAACAGAGTGAATTGACTGTGTTAAATTTTGACGAATAGAAAATGACTAAATGGCTGTTTGCTTTCGACTGCCTCATTAGTTTAGCTAGAGATCGCTAGTCTGACTTTCGGGTTCATTTACCCAGATCTGCTTAAGTATTATTGGGGTTTTCTATAAAAAAATCCTCAATGAAAGCATTTGAATTGGTTTCCCGGTTTACGGGACTCGCCTATTTGAACTTAACACATCTGGCAAATGCCGGTGTGCTATAAATCTCTGCTTACCCTTTTGAAGTATATCAGAGTCAAGTTGTTAAACAGTTTAAGTCCATTTGATTTAAAACTATACTTGGTTTAAAATAGAGTACTTTTTATAAAACAAGTTTTTTTTTTATAAAATAATAACGTGTGTCGATTATACTAGATGTTCAGCTTATCCTCTATAAATCAGTCTGTCTGAATGTATAATAGTGGATCTAAGGCACGTTAAGCTGCAGTAAGCGGTAATAAGCATCTAAGTCAAGATATATTGGAAAAAGAAATTGTACCTTACCTGTACCCCAATAGATATGATATTAGGTATTCTGAGCTAGCTGTGATAAATTCTATACATATTTCTTCTCTTAATCCCAGATTAGATGAAAGAGATCAATGAAAGCATTTGCAGATCATTTATCATAGCAGTGTTACATTTATCATTTTAAATATTGTGACTGTAGATTTTTAGTTTTAAAATAAATCTATTTCAATGTTTCATATTTCTCAATAAACATTGATAGATGTAGTTTAATGAAGACTCAGAGGAAATACATTAGAATTAAATGAATAAAACCAGTATACAGTGACTTGTGAAAAGAATTTTGGGACAAAAGTTTTGAATGGAAACAATCGTCATCAATCGTTGAGCTATACTTTAAGTTATTCTGGAAGATACAACCTTCTTTTAATGTAAGTACATAATCATGTTTTCATGAAAAAATAATGTTTTCTCCAGTAATACCGTACAGCAAATTACTTGTACACCGCGACCCTTTTTTACATGCACGCTATCCCTCCACAATCCTGGTCCTTCCACCCGCGCCCTCCCAGCCCTCTCAGGTATCTCCCCACATCTCGTCAACATCCATAATAATACGCTTACGATGTACCAAATCACTTTATATGATAATCACTACAGATACGGCAAATGTAATAAATTCAAATACGCATGTTTTGCATCAACACAACTTTTGCACAGCTACTTTTCGTAAAAGTCGGCAACATTATTGGAACTGTAAAGATTGATAAATTTACCGTTAACAAGATTTACAGTCCTGTAAAACAGTTTTTAAAAAGTGCACATCGACACTTAGACATACACCAGACCAGGATTAAACAAACAAGGTATTAGAATATATTGCAAAACTATTTTATAGTGGTACAACTCAAAATTTGTAATTGCCTTGGTAACAGATTCATGGTTTTACATCGCATTACAATTTACCAGGTGCTTTAAAGATGTTTTTAATTGTAGCTATTCATTTAGTCAGAATAAGAATGAAGTGTTACATAAACGCCAGGGCGGTTTTTTTATTAGACCGTCGACCGTCCCAAAACGAAGCAATTTATTAATTTAACAGCTTGACGTCCACAGTGTCACTTTGAGCCGATTTAATTAGTGTTATTCTTTTTCACTTTCATCAACAAACCAAAGTAATACTTTCTGTTTTAGTTTCTTGTTTAATTGTTGTAGGGTATTATTTGGTGTATATTTATTAAGTGTGTTTATAAAGAAATAAACTAAGACTACTACTAGGACTAAGTTCCAAAAAGACCAATAAATACTCGTAGGAAAGTCTGATGGGAGAGCACGCGCTGATTGGATTTTGAAACCCAATCAGAGCCAACACATTTTTGATTCTAAAATGTCATCTAAATTTCAAATCCTGTCTCATGTGTCACCGCACTCACTACCCATGCTCAGTAGTAACAACTTCACAAGTGTCAATAAAATAGACATTCCATATTACTAACTGCGTATGTTTAATATGTTGTTTTTGATTCTGTCCCAACTTCAGCAATCTGTCATCGTTAATCCGTCCGTCGTAACTGTTCAGTGTTATGAAAATATAAATGTTTATGAAGCAGAGATACGAATCTGTTGAAGTATAGTATTATTATAATGTATATGTTAAGGAAATAGTGTATTAATCATCGAAGTAATATTGTGAACGGAGATGTGGAACTACAGCGGGTGAATAGGGCTGCGAGGATTGAGTATCGATACCTACTCTGTGTGTTTATTCTTTGCGATGTTAGCCGGTGTATTCACAACCCTCGTTATACCCTATCTCGTCTCCGTTGGCCTCTCCGCTAAGTGTGGGGTCCTGGGTTTCAGTAACTGGGTTGTAGTGGTCAGATAGGCTGCTGCTCAATGTAAAACTGGTATTCAGTTGCATCTATTTCGACTGGAAGCTGACCCTAACGTAGTAGAAAATAACTTGTCGGATGACGATGATTAGCAGTTCTTTTCTCTAAAAGTCGACCTCTCTCGGTGAATTTAGATAAAATGAGCTTGGGGTGAGCTGTGATCCCGCTCGATGCTAGGGGGTTGAAAACTCACTTCAACCTCATTTCACCGAAATTTTTACAGAATAGCACTGCCTTACGTTTAATTATGCACAAGTCGGTCGCACTCATAACCTAAATTGTTCCTCACAAAGCCGGGTTAATTTACTTAAGCAAACCCGTTTTTCGCGACATTTTGTTAACATACTAAAGTGGTTTGGGTTGACCTCTGAGACTACCTTTTGCCTTTCTCTGAAGTTAGATTGCATTTTACATGTGTGTACATTATGTGGATGACGGCCTATTTATTATGTAAGCTTTTGGTTTTACCCCATGTTTGGTTTACTAAATTTATTTATTAAAACTTTATGCAACAAAAAGAAGAAAAGCGGACTTAATGCCTCCTTAATGTTTTACTGCTTTTGTTAAATTCAATGATGATAAAATTATTCAAAATTCGTCACTAACATCGAGTCGACAGAGTTCTTAATGTTGAAAAGCGGTAAACACTCTCCATTTTGTGGTCCGTTAGCTAACTTAAGACATGAAAATGTAAAGCGCTACCTAAATTAATTTTGGTCTTTTCGCCTTTATTAGATAATGATAATAGAAACTGCGTGTTTCCCATTTTTTCTCCGTCCTCGTTCTTTTTCTAGCTGATAATTAGCTACGAAAGCCTCTGGTTACTGTTTCATAAATTACAGTCAGTTTATATTTTCGTCTTTAGCATAATAAAACCCACGAGGCAGTTAAAATAACACTAAATTGTTTTTGTGACAATATTATGGTAACAAGAGCATGTGGTTTACTAGCAATGTATCATCCGGGAGTTACAGAAGTTAACTGGCCGAAATAAAATAGCGCAGCCATTTTCACAATAGCCTTTTAAATTGTAAAAGTGTGGTCAAACTGAATTCTGTCGCAGTCGCTGCGGGCGGGGTGATGTTCATCCCGTTTAATTCATTTTTATACAGTTACATCAGCGCCATTTTTGTTGTTTTATTGACCTATTTTGTGTCACACTGCGGTCCGAAGGTAGATAAGTATGAAATTGCTATTCCGCATTGAACAAGCGTTTTGATCAATCCTCGTGCCTCGTTTGTATGGCAAGAGGCTTTGCCGTGAAGTGTAATAATAACTGCCTGATATTATTAAGTACCCCGTAAACTGTCCCGCTGATCTCGTGGTCGTAAGCGCAACTGCTGAACGAGGGGTTCTGGGTTCGATTCCCAGGTCGAGCAAAAAGTGTTACTGGGTTTTTCTATGAAATTTTCAGTAGCAGTTCGGAGTTTGGATTTGTGCCCGGTTAATGGCAATAGGTTCGCCCCTTATTATATGGGATCGGGTGTACATTAGTATATCTCTGCCTAACCCTTCGGGAAATACAAGCGTGATAGTATGTGTTACTATTAAGTATCTACCTAGCCTAAAACAAACTTCTTTTAGGGGAAATACTCAATATGTTCAAAGTAAAAGTATCGATAAACCTAATGGAAATCGATACATATTCCCAATCTCTAGTCCTAATCGAGGTTTCTCATTTGCTCGTAGTTTGTATTCGCAGATCGTATTGACTCGGTGTTGAGGTGCCGACTAAATACGTAATCCCTAATAGGTAGGATGAACCCGCGGAGTCGGGAGGTTCGATAAGAACATGTTTTGGTTTCATCAACGTACTCGCTATTGATTTAATAACAGATGCAGTATTAGATTGGTTGACTTAACTACTAGTTACAGTTTGTTTGTCTATATTAAATACTGGCATCTGATTTCGAAATGAATTGATTTACTTTGCATGGTTGATTGCTTTTCTGTTTAGTATTATTTATAAAAAGTAGTCTACTTCTATTATATAGCCTGAGAAATATTATAAAACTTTGCATTTATTCGGTTTTTGTGTCTATTTCATTTAAGGTATTTTGGTCCTTGTGTACAAAGATACATAATAACCAAATCATTACTTCATGTATTCCTTTTTAAGTCTTCTGAGCCTGTTCATAATATAAGTGTATAAATAAAAGCCATTACACCCAATATGAATGATCGTGTTATTAAACATATTAGATTTATTTTATAAACAGCTGATACAGTCCATAATTCTGAGATTAGCGCGGAAACAAATGTCTGTATATATAAAATATATGTATGAGTGCAAAACTGACATATTTATATATCCTTTTATAATAACTGAGTGATTTGTGAGCGAGCAGCCATTTTGATATATGTGTATTTCCTGTCAAATATTGCGCTGTGACCGAAATCTTGTGATATGTAGGTACCTACGTGACATACATATGCAATGATTTTCTTCACACGGCATCGTGATGATAAGATAATAAAAGAAGAATTATTTATCTTTTTGCCAAATCTCATTCATGAAAATGAGAGTTATATGTATGACATTACTTAGTGAAGTTTATGTGAGCTGGTGTGAAAGAACATCTAGAATCTACCTTCTATATGTCTCGCTAACTCGCACTAATGTAAATGTATTCGATTCGAATCGATTTTCGAATTGGAAACACGACTACCGTATGGAATTTTGGTTTAATTGTATGACAACAAGCACAATTAAGAATGACACTAATTGCTACGAAAGCCTTCAAATTAAATAAATATTAATACTATCTGTGAAAAGGGTATTTACAATTCAAAATGGTTGGCTCTTTTCGTGTTTAACTAAAACCACACAGTTGTACTCGTACTGTGTACATAAACAGAAGGTTCTTGTGTTACGTATGTGGCACGTAGCCTTGAACACTGTAATTACCTATTACAGTACCCTCCAAGGACTTCTTTTATCTCACCATGTGAGTTAACTTCAGCAGGGGTAATAAATCAGCCCCATAAAACTGGTCCTTGGCGTCGGATTCAATACAATTAATTCGTCATTGTCACACAGACACAGTGCAATGGAGAGCTTTCACTCTATCTAGTCGTGAGACATTATTGAATGTATCATGCGTTTCGGGCATGCTCACAAGTTTATAGAGGTTAACTGTTATAGTTTGTGGAGTTGTGGCTTATGTTTGACAATATTGTTGTACCAGGCAATAATGTACTACAAACAAATTAATTTATCTGGACATATATAATAGAAATGGTGTCTGCATAATCATTATGTTATGTCTAGTTGAAAATAATTCAGGTGTTTAAGTGGATTATTACAGCTTTTTCTGCCTTGTTAGCCTAGTGGTCCTAAAAGCGACTGCTACGCTAGAGGGTACGTTTGGGTTCGATTTCCAGGAAGATCAAAATGAAATTCTCAGTAGCAGTTTGGAGTTAGGATTTGTACCCGGTTACTGGCAATAAGCTCGCCCCCTATTACGTGGGACCTTAACATACCGGCGAACTTTGGATTACATTGGTACGCGACTGCCTAACCCTTTGTAGAATACAGGCGTGATGGTTATTTTCACTGCCTCTGCGCATCCTTTGACCACATTCTACTATCATGTACTATGTATAATAACAAAAGCACTTGTATTGCAGTCCCTCAGATGCCATAGCGCCGGGCTGATGCGCTGCGACCGAGGCGAGGGGGAGGGGCGCCGCGATGCGCGGTGAATGATGCCCCGGCGCAAGCGCAGGCTCGCGTCCCGCCTCCGGGACTACCTGCGCGGACTGCTCGCCTTCCTCTTCAGTAATGTTGGCGTTATTGGGCTCGTCGTCGCTTATACTATTGCAGGTATGGTTTGGAACAAGAACTAGTAAATAGGTTGCGTTCTTCGGTACCTATCTCAAAACTGTAATAATTCGATTCTTTGAGATACTAATTAATGTTGTTGTTGTGACTGCCTCGATAGCCTAGTGGTCAGCGTGACTGCTACGCTAGAGGTCTTGGGTTCGATTCCCAGGTCGAGCAAAGTGATATAGGGTTTTTTTTTTAATCCTCAGTAGCAGCTTGGAGTTAGGATTTGTGCCCGATTAATAGCAATAGGCTCGCAACCTCTTCCATGGTAACTAAACGTATCGGCAAACTGTGGGTGTTCATTGGTACACGTCTGCCTAACCCTTCGGGAAATGCAGGCGTGATGGTATGTTATGTAGTATATCTGTGTATCCAGCTTCCAGCTGCTAATAATTCAGCTATTTTCAAAACAAAACAACATGCTTGTAACTAAGAATTCCAATTTTCCGCCAATCTCAGCCGTGACAAACATTTGCTCAAAAGTTGGTCGCGCAAATCGAGTTACTAAAGCCAATTACTTGGTTTCTGATTAGAAAATAATTATAATCTGTGAATTAATAACGCTATTTCCGGACCTTTTGAGCACAACGTCAGTTTTAATTAAGGGTGGCTTCGAATGGGGTCGCGTTTGATTCATTATCGTGAATGCGGCTAATTAATGGCTTTAATATGATCGGTTGTGCTGAGCTTGCTCTTTGATTCTTTGTACATCACTTTATCCTTCCAGCACCAAGCGTGCGTTTGTCTATATGTTTAAGTGCCTGTACGTTGACATACGACAGTGTAAAAAGTGATTTGTGTACGTCATACTTTAAAAAGTATGTGATGTACAATTTAAAGTTTATTTGTATTGTCCATTTTGAAACCTATTAAAACGTACCGCAGATGCCAGTGGTATTAGTTGGCAGTACACATTTATTATTAGTCTGAGCCGGACTGCCTCGTTAGCCTAGTGGTCCTAAGCGCGACAGCTACGCTATCTTGAGTTTGATTCCCAGGTCGAGCAAAAAGTGTTACCGGGTCTTTCTATGAAATTCTCAGTAGCAGCGCGGAGTTAGATTTGTGGCCGGTTAATGGCAATAGGCTCGCCCCCATGGGAACTAAAACCATACCGGCGAACTGTGGGTGTACGTTAGTAGTATACCTCAGCCTTACCCTGCGGGGAATACAGTCGTGATGGTATATTAATTTATTCTCTTCTTCATTAACTCCTTCCTCAGCTTTTGCTGTAATCTTTAAAAAAGTGATCTTAAACGTCTGCTACGTCATCAGTTCCACTCCTAGAGAATGGTTCAATCAAAGTCGGTAATGTCGCATCAAAGGTTTTACACGCGGCGGCCGTCAAAGGCAGTAATCAGTTTCAGTCGCTCCGGGTCGGACAGAGGACTGTGATCACTTCGGAAACTGTGCATTCGCCTTACAAACTATATACATAGGCTTTTTGTTGAAGTTTGTCGTCGGAAAATATAGGATTAAAGATAATTATAATACATACTGAAGAAATATTTATTTCAGGTACTAAAACTCGTCTTATTTAAATGTCAAATTCAATTTTAATATGTTTTCATTATAAAAAAACTGAAAAAAAAAATTAATACAATTCAAATAAAATTCTGTTTGAATTGTATACTTCATAGGTATAGAATTAAAGATAATTATAATACATACTGAAAATGTATTTACTTCAGATCCTAAAACTCAAATTTAAATGTCAAATTCAATTGTAATAAGTTATAGTTATAATAAACTCAAAAAGAATAAAAAGAAATCAAATAACATTCAATGAAATGAAATTAGAATTTAATAAATTAAAGGTTGGAAGTTGATAAATATACGCCTGAATTAGAAGAAACTATTCGATTTAGTAGTCGTTACAAATTATTTGAGAGACTTCCACTATCCCAACAGATAATTAAATAACAGTGTTAACAATCCCGATGTAGTTAACAAACCTACTTCACCATTTAAGTATTTCGATTCCGAAGCGAAACTCTATAAATATAATATGGGAACCGCAACAAAGGCATTGAATGGAATCAAAACCGCAGCAGTTGTTAGAAAGTGTTTGCCAATCGATAATTCAGATGACGACCTTTTTGGTACACCACAAACGATTGTACGTCGGTTGTTGCCAAATGCTATAAAACATGATGAATCGAGGGGAGTTGTGTTGGATGGTGGGCGTACCTCTGATGTTATGGCAATGTGGTACAATTTTATGACACACTTTTTTGTTATGGGACCTATTATGGTGCCTTATGGGATCACATCACGATCCCGATTAACGTTATTTAGGATTTTTACATGTTTTGTGTCCGTAATGTCTAACATTACTCATTAACCTGTCGTTGTACGTAAAGCAGGAGAACTCGGCATAGCTTTATTCGAAAGCATAATATTCGACACAAGTTACATAAACAAGTTTGGTTAAGTTCAAGCTGTTGGTCAAAGTCAGAAGCCTCACTTTGAAGGTGCATCTACTGACTTAGCTCACGAACACCGCCCCAATTTTGGCGGGAAACCACCCAACCACTAACGACCAACAAAACTAACTTCACCGATGTACATAAATGGTTATCACGTAGTTATTACGTTATCAAGTACTAGAGTTTGTATCACAACTATTAAGGAGCTTGATATAGCTTAACATAGAAGAATTAGCTTTTTAACTGCCTTGTTGGCCTAGTGCTATGACTGCTACGCTAGAGGTTTTGGGTTCGATTCCCAGATCGAGCAAAAAGTGTTATTGGGGTTTTCTATGAAATTTTCAGTAGCAGCTCGGAGTTAGGGTTTGTGTCCGGTTTATGGCAAGAGGCTCGCCTCCATTTACATAGGACCTAAGCATACCCGCGAACAGTGGGTGTAAATTGGACACCTCTGCCTAACCCCTAAGGGAATGCAGGCGTGATGTTATGTAAACTGTAAGACTGCGGTCGACTGCTCACGACACATTATCAAAAATTACAGTTATCCCGCAAACGTTATCGCTCTTTCATTCCAAATCAAAGGGTATCGATTGTTCCGCAATAATAGAATTATGCTTGTCGCTCCACGTCATTAGATGGCTTGAAAGCCTGAACTTTTCACTCGACTGAGCACTTTTAACTTTTATAACATCTCTGCTGGGTATTTCCTTTGTCATTTTGATGAAGAGCGGGGGGTTGTGGGGCTCTGCGTTATCGCGTTAAGCTGATGCACACGATCGGGGAATTCGAGATCGATTGTTGCAAATAAAAGAGGAGTGCCATAGTCTTACCTTTTTAAGATAAGAAAAATATTTTCTTTTGACTTTGATTTCTTAGACAGTCCTTGATTCAAATATCTTTAGTTAAAAATAAATTGTATCCATGTTGTCTATCCGATGACCTCTCAGCAAGTGAAACAATATTGTTCGAAAAAGAATGCTATAAGTTAAAATCTTAATACTTTAGTATACCTGTTGTGGCTAATGGATCCTTTGTAAACAAAGATACGAGTGATCAGCTTTACTATCAGCTAGGTATTTAATCATAACTCTTCCTTGGTATTCAAAAGCCTTTCATCTGAGCTAAGGTTGTATGAGCCTGCGGATAGGCCCATGGCCTTCGTTGAATAGGTTCCTAATTATACCTGAAGACAAAGATGTCTACAGTCTGTTTATAGACTAAACGGAAACTCTGTGTCGTAACAATGTTGTTTAGTTTAGCTTGTTAGGCAAATAAGGAAATAAAATAATTTCGTTAGCTTATCATTGTGAAGGAGGCAGGTTTATTTTATTTATATAATATTATTATTTTTATTAGCATTTTCTGTCCCCCACTCCTGGGCAAAGGCTTCCCTCCACTCCTTCCATGATTCACGCCTTCATGCCTCATCGTTCCGATCGCTCAGTTTTTGAGGAATCTATTCAGTTCTTATACTATCATCACCATCAGCCCTGTATTCCCCGAAGGTTTAGGCAGAGGTGTACCAATGTACACCCACAGTGACAGTGTTCAGTTCTTATACTCTTTTACTTTATTAATATAAACCACGTTTATGTTTTAGAGAGTCGAATAGAAAATCAATTAAAAATAACCATCAAATAGAATCTTGAACTGCAATCAATCCCTTGATGTCATCCTCTCCCGACATTGTGCACGCCGCCTTCCCCACGACTTCAAAGAAAATATTAAACTCGTGTTTTTCTTGACGACATTATGATGCTCTGTAATTTATGTACGTCGGTCGTCCTCGGTAAATTAAAAGGAATCTGTCTTCGTGGCTCATTCTCGTGATATATTAATAATAAGGCAATGTTTGGCATGAGATAAAAGTGATATAGTACCAAAGGCAAACGCGCTAGATCAAAAAATGAAGACGTAATCCATTAAAAAGACATAATTATGTTTGGTTGGACACACTTCTCATGTCTATGTGATGGTATGATCATCAAAGAATGTTGTGAAATTTGCTCTAATTATATGCCATTTATGTCATATGTAACGGCCCAGTGATTAAGGCAGCCGCCTCTGATGTTGATTGTGGGTTCAATACTGGTCGAGTAGGTACTAATGTATTTTTTTTTATTTATAATTAATTAGTACGTTTTTCTCTCCTACTAAAGTTAATACCAAAGTATCAGGTCTATATGAAATTATCTGACTCAAAGGACCAACATTTTAGAACGGTCTATTAAACAATTTATCTATCAACAGGTGCATTCATGTTTAAAGCGATAGAGGGTGGTAGTGAGAAGAAGATAGATGATCAGATGACGCTCGAGCGCGAGAACCTCACGGGGTATCTGTGGCAGAACGTCACTCTTGACCTGAACCTCTTCAATGAGACGGCTGTGATAGAGAGGTGCGTATCGCAGGACCAAGAAATACTTGTACATTTAGTACTTTATTGGGTAAAACTACAAGCAGACTATTTGGAATCGTACGGTTCTTGAAGCCCACTTAAACTGATGTAATGAACCTGTTTGTGTTCTTTCATGTTCATTTATTTTTATACTCTAATGTGTATGATGTATTTATTTGGTCAAACTGCTAATTAAGCTACTGATTAATATGACTATTGTTGTACGCAGGATTAGCACAGAGTTACACAACTATCAGAGCAAGATAGTGAGGGCGGTGCACAAAGGCTGGGACGGCGGCAGGTCCTCGGGACAGTGGAGCTTCTCCTCTGCCTTTCTGTATTCCCTCACCGTCATCACCACTATAGGTATCTAAGCATTTATACATCATTATCATCATCATCTCAGCCATAGGACGTCCACTGCTGAACATAGGCCTCCCCTTTAGATCTCCACACATACCGGTTGGAAGCGACCTGCATCTAGCGTCTTCCAACAATACAATATACAATCTAGCGAAATCTGTGAGTTTACAAAATAAGACAAATTGTAAGCAATCTGTTCAGAGAAGCAACAGTTTTTATCTGTATACTAAGTAATTAGATAAATCGACTTGATTTGAAACACGTTTTCCACTAAGTATGTCTAAATACTTTTTGATTTGAAGAATTTGTTTGATTTAGACTCATTTAATCTTTTAGTACTCGGAGGTTTGGGGTGGATTGCCACATTGCCCTATCATATTGTGATCACCTCTGCCTATAAACATCTGCAATACCAGAGGCCTTGCAAATGCGTTGCCATCTCAGAGATAAAATTGAAATATCTCAAGTGCCTGTAATTTCACCGGCACCCAAACCCCGAACACACGGAACACAACAACGCTGGTTTGTTGCAGACATAGGTACGGTGGTAGTACTTCCCCGGTCGAACTCCTCCACAATGAGCTCTACTACTACTACTAAATCATGGCTTTCAAAGAAGCAGAAGTTTTATTAAATGGTCTGTTCGCCAGGTTACGGGCACCTGTCTCCGAAGACTAACTGGGGCAAGGTGGTCACAATCCTGTACGCGCTGCTGGGAATGCCGCTGTTCCTGCTCTATCTTACTAATGTTGGTAAGATTTGCATCAGTTTCTTTAGTGTTTTTCTTTGTTTGTTACCGAGTATAGTTTCTCAGTTTTTGGGATATGAAGTGTATTTTTCTAATGAGAAATTTGTTCAGCAGTATGTAAACATTTTGTAGGCGCGAGTTTGACCAGTCTATATAGCACAGATTATAATAAATTAATTGTTATATAATAATTGTAATCGAAAACGAAAACGTAAAAAAAATAAAAGAAAAAAATGCATACCTAAAATATTTGATCTAATTTGCTGGCGTGTGCCATAAGGGCCTCCGCCCACGACCGATTTTTTTGGACCGATAATCGGGCAGAAAAACGGGCCCGTTTTTTCAAAAATTTCAACGCCCACGACCGTGTTTTCGTCGGTGACTTTCGAGGGAGGAGCTTAAAATAGCGGTCAAATTTTATATCGCAACTTTTATTTGACAGAGTTACCGATAGTATAAAAATAACGTTAATAGATTTAAGGTTATTTAAGTTACAATTTATCGATATCAATTTGTTTATTGACGATATTTTTATCGTTTTTTTTTTAACAATTGATCTTTCTAAGATGGAAGTAGCGTAGGACGGAGGTGTGGCGGGTCGCCCAGCTTAGCGTCGCGCTAATGTAGTGCCTAACAATACTTTGCCCGATTCTTACGAGTGAGAATAACACGCTTACTTTTACATCGTTCTGAAATCAAAAGTCATGAGATCCATCATAGTACCTAACAGAAGCTATTGGCACTATTATTTTCGATAAATAACAAAAATAAATAAAATAACACGAACATTTGTGAAATAGTAAGAACGCGAAGTAACGCTTCCTTGCAGTCAAGGCATATTTGTGTGTAAACCTTATCGACTATACATGCGTAAGGTAGCCTTTAAAGAATACATTAATCGATCAGACAGGAGAGCTACTAACATTTAACTCGAATAACAAAAAAAATGACGAATTTCCAACATCTTCGAGACGTCTTAAAAAAAAAACACGCAATAACAACTATTACTCGACTGGAGTTCCAGTGTTTCAGCTGCAGAACGATGTAAAAGTAACCGTATATGTTATTATTAGACCTGGTAATCGAACCCACGACTTCACGCTGATCAGACGCGCTTTGCGACCACAAGCCCAATATAGTTAGTCAGTGACAATTAATATAAACGTACAAAACGGCAACTTACCTAATTTAACGGTAAAAATAACGATTAATTCATATTCTATGTTAATGTTCATTAACATTATATTACTGGTAATGTTATCAAATAACGTTAATAAAGTTACTTTTTTCAAAATTTTCGAGTTCATGGAAATTAACGTTACGTAACGATTATTATTTTTTGATTTCATAACGTTAACAAGCCCTGGATTTAAGTCAGCAAGCTTAGTCGTTGAAAACGAATGTTATTTTCATTCTTAATAATTTATTAAATTCGTTTGATTATTTATATTTTTAATCCATTAACGTTATTTTTATATTAACGGTAAATCTGTCAAAGGTAATTTTATAAATATTTACCGGTATTTAAAACCCTGCGTAAATCAACACAATATTATTTACTTATTTAAATCACAGACGATTAATTTAGAAAACCTTGATTTACCATATTATTAATAAATAAATAAGCTTTTTAATAATAAATTATTGTTATTATTCAAATGCTTCAAACTCATAAGTACTAACTTAACATAACACCACAATTGTACACTTAATTCGCAATAACTGCTTTTGACTTTAGACTTTTGACTTTAGCAATGACACAACGTTCTTCCCTAGTAAATCCATGACGCATAGGGTAAGTGCCCCAGTGAATGAGCACACCCCAGTGAATTAACAAATCTGAGTATTTTCCAAAAAATAATAAAATAAGATATTACCTTCTACTCAACGCAGTATTTTTTTTTTTGTAATTGCTGCTCTTTATTCTAACATAGTAACAACATTCATGTATTGCGATACTGTTCGTTTTAAAATGACGAGCGTTTAAAGTTGGCAGTGCTGGTGTAAATTTTCTTTGTTCGGGCAAGAATTTAGGACTTGGGTCAGACGCAAATTTTTTGATATCACTTTGCAGCCGTAATTAAAGTATGTACTATAAGTTATTTATAAATTCGAGTAATGGGTAGTTATAATATATGTATCAAATCAATTTCATTGCAATTTTTGCTAGTTTTAAGTAAATTATTGAGTGTTCCAGCATTGGCATTAAAAAACGTTTGAAATCCAGTGAATAAACGACCGTTAATTCACTGACCAATCGTTAATTTCATTAAATCTAGTGAATGAACTATAACATTTTCATAATGTTAAATAAAAGCTTTCGTCATAAAAATGTAACCAATAAATAAATGAATACCACATTTTGAGTTAGTAATCATCATTTTAGAGAACGGAGAACTAACAAATACATCAAAGCTCTGAGACTCTACTCCCAAGCTCATAAAGGAAAGACGGGAACGGAACGGGCAGTCTTTAGTGGGTGCAGGTTCAGTCGGAATAAGCTCGGCTTATAAGGCAGATCCTGAAATCCATCAAACGCGACACACCTCAAATGCTGACGAAGCTGGAGACTAATGATGGCAGGATCATCTTGTCTAAACTAGAGCTTTTGAGGGAGGTAGAGAAGTTCTAAAAACCCGTCTCTAGTCCAACAAAAGACCCAAGAGCTAGACTGACCTGACACTACACCGATGAGATCCCGGACGTCAGCCTATATGAGATAAATATGGCTTCTTAACAACTTAAGGACAACAAGGTGCCGGGGAAGACGGAATCACTTCTGTACTACTGAAGTGCCTATGTCCAGCAGTGGACATCGTTCGGCTCATATCAAGATGAATTGATTGATGACGTTGGCTAGGCTTATGAAGGTATATAATGAATAAGTAAGAGTTTAAAGGCTTACACTTTGTTAAAAAAAAATGATTGTAGCAGATTTAGAGGCTTTTTTTTTTATAGACGGGAAATCATCAAATAACTTCCCCCGCCCTGGGCGGGGCGGGAGGGAGTGTCAGACTTTTACTGACTAAAACCCGTCTATGTTCCTTCATGTGCCCTTTGCGTTCCGGGGGCGCGGTATCTCTTTCGAACAACCCGCAGAGATTTAGAGGCTAAGGATTTATGTTCATTTATTTATTCCATTTTGAACTGCATTTGATATAATAATAAGGATTTTTCGTAACTATTAATTCAACAAAAACTTGTGTTCATTCACTGGTTCTAATGCTGTACATTTACTGGAAAATTTCATTCATTCACTGGGGTTTTAGGGTATTTTTCAATATATTGCCAAATATCTAAAAAAGTATACAGGTTAAGGGTCTGCGCCCACGACCGATAATCGGCCCGATTATCGGGCCGTTTTTTTGACAGATTTCTTCGCCGGCTAGAAGAAACAGCCGAGAATCGGCCCGATAATCGGGCCGATTATCGGGCCGATTCTCGGTCGTGGGCGCAGGCCCTATGTCGTAAAACCAAGTTAAAAAATATTCTTTAGTAGACATAGATTACCAAAATATAAAACCTTTAACTTTAGAGGCAACATAATGTAATGATTTTTTGAAGTCTGAAGAATGCTTAAGTGTTCATTCACTGGAGCATTTACCCTATTTTCTATTTTTCACCGATAATCCGCGGCCAGGATGCGTACATTTTGTTTTTGGACCGTTTTTTTCTCGGCCGTGGGCGTTGATGTACTAGAATCCATACGTTCCATTCTCGCCGAGAAAAAATCGGCCGTAAAAAATCGGTCGTGGGCGGAGGCCCTTATGATTAACCATTGATGTGGACTAATTTGAAAGTAATGAAGGGTCATAATTACTCCAATGGATTTCTGCAAAGTAAGACAGCTCATTAAGATTGAAAAGAAAGAATGATTAGCTAATCTCGATTGGATGCTGGTATAAATTAAATCATTATAATTTTGTGAATCATCTTCAGAAAAGTAAGTTATGAACTGTCATTGTTATAACGTCATAAAAACATTTTGTAAATACAAGCCACTTAAATGAAATACCATACAAATTTCCAAACACAATTTATTCCGAACACATTTATCTATTCGAAATGTGTTGAAAACGAGCATTATTCGAACGACAAAATAACTTTAGACAGCTCTCAAGTAAGCCCACCCTTCACCGTTATAAGAAGAGGCTTCGGGCGCTACACACCCCTCGCAACGCGACGTGTCTGCGTTTGTTTTATTTTATTACAACAAAAAACCTAAATAAAAGACAATAGATATTTTCATAGCTGAAAGTGTCAAAAGGATAATATTACTTCAAGACCAAATAGTTTTAACCCTTTCTTGCTAAGTTGTAAGTGGGTAAATGTCTGAAGAAATATAAATTGTTTAGTTCGTTTATTCGCTTCGTTTTTAGGCTAACACAGACCACTGGTGTGTTCTGTTTATTATTATTTCGGAAGGAAGTTGACATTTTTCTAAACACATCCAGAAAATGGATATGTTTATTAAACAACTAAGCTTATAAATTTTATTTCGTGTACATCGAATAGCCTCGTGTTTTCCGTTGTATCAACTTGTCCATTCATTTTGTTTGAGCTCGACATTTACAAGTGATCCCTTTTGTTAGACGACACTTAGGAACTTAAGTTCACAGGATCTAGTTGATATCACTTTACCGTTGAGTTTCTTGACTCATTCAAATATTATTTTACCAAAACGAATGATTTATGAAGCCAAACTTATTTCTTGATATTCTTATGTTTGCCGTCAGTCTAGGAAAGGAGGGAGACAAGTTACTTTTTGTCTTATATTATCTGAATCAATACTCACCTACCGCCGCATTTTGTAAATGTTATGTTCCACTTAATAACATTTATGGCTACTTAAATTCAAAATCTGGGAATCGTAAAACTTAATTTGCTTAGTTTATTAAAACAATTAATGATTTTTTCCGGTTAACCACTTGGGAACTAACTCGACGTTTGAGGGCAAAAACAATTAGATTGGATAAATAACCTAATTAATTTTAAGGATTTTCTATACAGAGGACAAAGTACAACATACTTGTAGATAATTGGATTTTAGTTTTATCCCTAGAGACCTTTATAGGTTGGTCTATTTAAACAAACTTTTCAGGTTCGTTTAAAAAGGGTTTTGTTTTTATAAGAAAAGTTCTTATAACTTTAAGTTACGACCCACTTTAATTAAATCGGCCATCCTAAAAAGGTTAAAAAAAAAAGGTTTTAAAGGATATCATTTTAATTAATTCCAACTGATCTAAAAACTACACTAAACCTGCCTATGAAATAAAAATAATGATACTAGTCCTCTTAAACTCGCCATAAATCAGAAGAAACGAGAAGTATCGATAAATAAATCCCTGACACCTTGTCCCGTACCGTGTCCTTTGACACTCGCCGCCAACCCAAAGGACCAACATAGTACAATTGTGCTTATATATAACTTAGTGGTACAATTCCAGGAGAGCTGCTGGCGCGCTGGTTCAAGTGCATCTATGCGCTTATCTGCCTCTGCAGAGGATGTCCAGGGTTCACGAGGAGAAGGACCGCCAGGTTACGATTACAGGTTAATTGATACTTTTATATATATATATATACCATCACGCCTGTATTCCCCGAAGGGTTAGGCAGAGGTGTACCGATGTACACCCACAGTTCGCCGGTATGTTTAGGTCCCATGTAATAGGGGGCGAGCCTATTGACTCGCATACTTTTATTTAAGTAAAATATAATAAAATAGTCATTTTGGAGTCGCAGACGGAAACTTAACTAGCGCTGGTTTTAATTTTCTAGTTTTGCCTTGTATGTTTACTCTTGTTAAGCATTACAACCGCTTAGTGTTGTAATGCTTCTTCTTTCGAAAAAGAGAGACAAGAAGAAGAAGACAAATAAAATGATGCAACGTTTTAATGAACAGCCAAATACACAGTTCTTCACACCCAAAAGACTTACTAAACAAACAGTAAAGGCACACCATCAATTACCAGTTCCATATCTGATGGACAGGATCACTCCGTGCCGAGTGGGCGGGATATTTACTATGAATTAGACTCAATGTTTGACTAGCCTACAGATAGAACTGTTCTGTCACGGGCCGAGCTGAGCGCGAGCGAGTGTTGACCGACGTGTGTGGACCAACATAAATATTTACCAATATCTACTGAACGAAGCCCACAATGTTGGTTATTAATCCTCACTGCCGTTAAACTTTATGCATTTATGCATACGTATATATTATGCTCTCGAACAGCTGTTGGTATGGCATTGGCTTGTAGACTACCAGTCAGTAGATTATTGAATGGCAGGTGATGGGTCTCCTGCAATTAGACTAATTCCCGATTCCTAAAACTTACCGACAGGTAAGTGTAACCTTAGTAACAAATAAATGCTTTCGTAGTTATTTTTGCTGTTATTGAAGTTTATTTTTCAACATATGGATAGGTTTATATCTATAATTTTTGTAAACATTTCTTATATATACTTATAAGGGATTTTTCGATCTTGGTTGTATTCGTTTCCAAGCTGTATCTTTTGCACAGCGTTTTCTTGTGTCTACCAATAACTTGAATGTATTTTTCTTTCAGTATGATTTAAGTGAAGCAGAGAGCATAGAGCGGCCTCAAGCATGGAGGGGTCGGTATCCGGAGTCAGATGTCACTCCAGAATTCGT
The DNA here is from genome assembly GCA_932526535.1 of Caradrina clavipalpis. Lineage (NCBI taxonomy): Eukaryota > Metazoa > Arthropoda > Insecta > Lepidoptera > Noctuidae > Caradrina > Caradrina clavipalpis. The sequence goes on along the minus strand of OW052106.1, from coordinate 393,123 downwards.
GGTACCTCCGGTGGACAGGTATCCACCTCCTCGAGGGAACCCCAGGTGAGCGCTAGCTCTTGTTCCTTTACATAAGGCTATTATTGTAGTGCTATGATACCCTGATAATGCTGGCACATTAATGAATGCCTCGTAACTGCCTCATTAGCCTAGTGTCTTGGGTTCGATTCCCAGGTCGAGCAAAAAGTTTTATTGGGTTTTTCTATGAAATTCTTAGTAGCAGCTCGGATTTGTGTCCGGGTTAATGGCAATAGGCTCGCCCCCTATTACATGGGAACTAAACATATTGGCAGACTGTGGGTTTATATTAGCACACCTCTGCCTACCCTTTGGGGAATACATCCGTGATGGTATATATAATATATTAATGAATGCACATGCAATAGCTTCGCAAGCTCTGGTTGGCATAGGGCCTGATCCGGCAAATGCGTTTAATCTGCAATATTAATGGAGTGCGTGTAAACGTCAATATGTTTACGAGAGCGGTTTATTTAAAGCCGTCACTGACCATTCGCGGTGGAAGACATGGCGATATGTGCCAATGCTATTTACAACATTAAATCTACTACTGTCTATCTGGATTTATTTATTTAAACTTTATGCACAAAAAAAGTACAAAGGCGGATTTAATACCTTAGGCGTTCTCCCTGTTTCGCTTGTGGGTGATGTCCATTATGAATGAGGGATTGTGATAAAAGGATTCCTTTTCACTAACAGTCAATGGTATGTCTTGGGTTCGATTCCCAGGTTGAACAAAGTGGTATTGGGTTTTTCTATGAAATTTTCAGTAGCAGCTCGGAGTTAGGATTTGTGCCCGTTTAATGGCAGTAGGCTCGCCCGCCCCCTATTACATGGGACTTAAAACTTTGCGGCTATCTGTGGGTGTACATTAGTAAACCTCTGTGTAACCAATCGGGAATATAGGCGTGATGGTATGTTATGTGTATGTGTTATACCGACAGTCAGACACGGTTATGGCTAGTAGTTTTTGACACAATAATAAAAGTTGTTTTAATGCATCATTTTTGCTCAAAACTTAGTTTGATAGGCAGTATGCGCAGTTGTGTAGCTTTTTGCGCCCGTATCTACTAAATCACTAATTATTGTCCCAAACGATAACTAATATTCATAAACAGCCATTTATGTCTGGGTATAACATCCCAGCTGTCAAAAGTTCACTTTCCTACTTATTCCATTCCAACTGACAATATACACGGAAACATTTTGACATAAGCTACTTTTCCAATATTGTAAGCTCGTACAATATTGGAAAAATTGCTCGTACCATTCTGAGGAACCCATTGACTGGTATGAAACAAATGAATGTCTTGTCAATGAACCCTACTGTCAAGTAAAAGAAGAGCGTTCTGTGGGCAAGTAGGTACTAGTTAGTACAGGGGTGGCACACCTTTACTGGGGAACGTGTTGTTTCTAATGAGAAAACATTAATGTAATTTTGATGTATTATCGCAAGATCTTGACTTGAAAATGGATTAATTAACTATTTTTTTTGGAACTCACCGTCATCATCATCATGATTATGAGCCGCAGGAGGTCTACTACTGGACACAGGCTTCCCCCATAGATTTCCAAAAGGACCGATTGGAAGCGGCCTGTCAGTTCATCCGTCCATCATGTGGATTGACATCCTACACTGCGCTTGCTTGTATTTAAAACTCGTTGGTACAAAAATCGTTATGTGCATTTTATGTTAATTTTAATAAATAAGTTATTTCTACTGCTCCAATTTAGATTAGTAAATTCAAATACATGGATTTGTCAATTATTTCCTCATACGCCACCATTGGCACGCGTCACTGCTGCGCCACCCCTGTACTTTACTACATCTCCTAATTCTACAGTGCAATTTGATTCGGAATCTAGAACGGGATTGCGCTGAGATTCTACAATCTGCATGCTCATTACGAACGGAATTCCTGACTTGCTAACTATGTTATTTCTTGCCGTTTGGCAGCACTCAAAACTATGCAAAGTTAGATTAGTTAAGGAAGTAGGTACTAGGTTTAAGAGTTGTTGTTTGTACGCAGAGTAAGACTGCAGGCATTACAGCAAATAGAGTTGTGGCTGAGTGCAGGTTGTAGCGTCAGCGTCCGAATTGAGTTAGTCGTGGAGCTTACTTGGTAAAGGCAAAAAATGTTTGCTATATAATGGAAACTTTCTTTTTAATATTAATGTATTATTCTACACATCAGATTTGTCGAATTATTTGCACATACATAATCATCACGTCTGTATTCCCCAAAGGGTTAGGCAGAGGTGTACCAATGTACACCTCCGCCAGTACCGACAGTACCGACAGTTCGCTAGTATGTTAGGTCTCATGTAATAGAGGACGAGCCAATTGCCATTAACCGGGCATTTCATATTAGATTATTATCAGAATTTCATAGAAAAACCCAATAACACTTTGTTCGACCTGGGAATCGAACCTAAGACCAGCTTTAGCGTAGCAGTCCAAAATTATGTTTCGCGCAAGTGTCTTTCGCGGGAACGTCTTTCGCGCAAGTGTAACAGATCCATAATTGACATGTCAACAGTTCACAGGAAACTCAATATCCTGTATTTCAGATTGCAATTAACAATAAGTAATTAATTCGTGCTTACGTTAACGCGGACTAATGGTAGTTATTGATCTAATATCTGATTACATTGAGCTTGAACTGCCTCTCGTGTGGCTAAGCGCAAATTGACGCCTTTGTTAGAAATTGATATTGCAGTATGTGTATTAGTTATGTAAAGGAACAGTACAATCCTTCCTAGTAATGATAATGAGTTTAATAATCCTACTATTATTATAAATGCGAAAGTTTAGTTGGATGGATGGATGGATGGATGGATGTTTGTTACTCTTTCACGCTTAAACGGCTAAACGGATCTGAATAAAATTTGGTACCTACTGAGATAGATTGTAGTGTGGAATAACACAGGTTGTAATGTACGGATTCCATAGGATAGTATCAACTTTGACGCGGACGAAGTCGCGGGCAGAAGCTAGTCCTACTGATATTATAAATGCGAAAGTATGTGAGGATGGATGGATGGAAGTTTGTTACCCAATCATGCCACAACGACTGAACGGATCTAGATGAATGGCACAGAAATAGAAGTCGGAATAGAATTTGATGCGGTCGAAGCCGCGGGCAGAAGCTATTGTTTAAAATACGAGTACTTTGTCTCATCGTGTAAGTATTTTGCCAATTATGTTAAAGTCTTGTAGAGCGTGGGCCTATTTTAGTCTTCTTATATAATATATTTTTCAAACCAACCCACGTAATTTCGTCCTTTGTTTATAATATTTGTTACGACTTTAGATATTTCACGCTGATTCATTTTAAACCAGTTATTACTGGTAAATAATGTAGCACATTTGCCATAATAATTAATATTGAATTAACTTGACGTAATTAATTCAATTATTGAGATATTGTGGGTTGGCTTATTTGGACGGAATTAAGGTCAGATTAAAAGGTTATTTTAAATATTAAATTCCTAAAGATTAATGCTTTGGTCGCGGTCAGGACTCTAGGAATAAAGAGCTTAGAAACACACAAATACCAACTATTATAATATCTGTCAATCACTAATGATGTGGTGAACATTGTCCTAATTAGCGGAGATCACATGACCTTAATAATTATAATACCTATATCAGGTGTAAGGGGCATTTATCCTTAAAGTAAACCACTAATCATCTATTCTGGACTGATTATCAGATAACAAGATTTTTTATATGAAACCCATAATTACGGTAACATGGAGGTTTTTGTATTGTATAAGATAACCAGATTCATAAAGAATAGTTTAGGCTATAGGTACATATGTGTTTGGAAGTTGGTGGTGTGATACCTCCGTGCCTCGAAAAGCACGTAAAGCCGTTGGTCCCGACTGTCATTCGTAGATCTTTGACAGTCGTGACGGATAGTCAGAAGCCAAGAAGTCTGACAACCAGTCTAACCAAGAAGTATCGTGTTGCCCAGTTACTGGGTTGTGGAGGTCAGATAGGCAGTCGCTCCATGTAAACACTGGTATTCAGCTGCATCCGATAAGACTGGAAGCCGACCCAACGCAGTTGGGAAAAAGGCTAAGCAGATGAATCGAGGTTCTACTGTATAACATTACGGTGCGACACACAGGATCGGAGCAGTAACCCAATACCTTAACGCGAGTGAAACTACGCGAACGAGGTCGCGGGCCGAAGCTAGTTTGTATTATATTTGAAGAGATAAGAAAACCTTTAGATATATAATTATTCAAGTCACCATTGTCACACCCGCAGCAAGTTGTGTTAGTGTTAAACCACAAAGCGTTAATGTTTATGTAGCAAACGAATTCATTTACAAAAAGCCCGCAGCGTTTTTCTTAAAGAATTCTTTGACGGTTTAATTAGATAGACATCTTTAATTAATTATATTCCGGCCCTAATAAAGTTCTGCAGCTGTGTGTCAGACACTTAATTTTACAAGCTTCACGGTGGTTTAATGAAATATTATTTAATGATGTAGTAATAAAATAACAGCGAAACATTTTTAGTCGTTACTTGTAAAATATGAAATGAAGGGATTTTATCTGAATCTTCTAAGATATTTTGAAGAAACATTGCTCTGAACTCAGCAATGCAGCATAGTTTTGTAATGCTTGCAGTTTTTGTTTTGTTATTGAAAAACTTTGGCCCACACTGGAAATTTCTCTTCGTGAGTGCATTTACAAACATATAAACTCACATACACAAACAACCAACTCGGATTATAATGTATGAAGAATGCCAGTATCTTGAAGATGTACATACATTCAATTACCTGCCGGTTTGACATTGGTATCAAAAGACCTACCCTGACCTTATTGGTGAGATTCTTCAGAAAGGTCAGGTGTGCAGTACTCGTAACGGGCGTGCTTGTATGACTAGATGTATGAACGTGCACGAGGCGAAAGGAGTATGTAAGGATCGTAGTCAGATGACGTTCTGTGGTTTCTGCCTACCTCCATGGGAAAAAGGCGTGAGTTTATGTATGTGTGCTGTGTATCTAAATACCTTATTACACAAATTTGTAGGAGAGCCGAGTACACCCGCAGCATATCAATGCCGCAGCCGTGCGACCCGCGGCAGGCCCGCGTGGACCCGCGCCGCGGCTGCTCGGAGCCCGCGCACCACGTCAGCCCCCCCTCTAGTGACTTCAGCTACGTCACCTTTGACGCGCAGAGCATCACCGTGCCGATCAGCGTGTGTGTCACTATACTGGTTGGGTATGTAACCTATCATTACCATTATGTCTGTCGTGATGGTCTGAGTGGTTAACTTTTTGACCGCCACAAAAAGCAAAAACGTGCCCTCAGCGTCAAGCTACGAATTTTTTTTATAAATATAAATAAATAAATATCTTGGGACAACTCACACACGGCTATCTGATCCCAAGCTAAGCAGAGCTTGTGTTATGGTAACCAGACAACTGATATACATACTTATATAATTTATAAATACATACATATTATACATAAATCACACCCAGACACAGAACAAACAATCATGCTCATCACACAAAGTTTGTTCTGGGTGGGAATCGAACCCACGACCTCCGGCTTAGCAGTCAGGGCCACTAACCACTAGACCAACAGGCCCGTCCATTCATTCTTTATAAAACCTACAAAAATAGTAGTGAGTTCGGAATTATATCGATGTTGTTTTATGAGTTTCATTTACGCATGGCTGTCATGGGATCGTGACCGTGGCGTGCTGAACAGATTTTCGTTTGTCGTGTATACATGACTGTCAAAAGTTTAAGGCACTCGCCTCTCATGCACGAGGATGTGGGCTCGCAACCGGGCACGAGCAAGTACCAATGTGACGTTTTCTAATTCATATGTACTTTCTAAGTTTATCTTGGTATCTCTGACATCGGTAACCATGTCGGAGTTCCTTGAGGCGGTTTAAAAGTTTTGTTTCCCTTGAAGAAACATTAAGTAATCTCAAATCATAACAACAATAAAACCCCACGTTATGCCCTTGTACTAAAAGTTGTGTATAACTACGGTAGGTACTTACTAAGTATCGTTTACCTTCTTTAATTAAAACCGAAAACGTAATGAATGGAAGCCCGGCTTCCAATAATTCATGTTGTTTAACCTTTGATTAGAGCTATCATTGTATAAAGTTAATATTCCGCGAATAAATCAACTCAATTTATAGAACGTTGATTGCTTTCATATTGAGTAGGTACATTTCGTGAGAGGTATCAGATTTCTGTCTTGTATTAATATCAATTGTGTTTCTATTCAAGAATTAATTTGGAAATGTTTTGATGGGTAATAGGCTTTATTTGGTAGATATAACGTTCTAAATAGGTTTTGGTATTTTCCCTTAAGCGACGTTAGACATTACATAAATACAATTAAGGAGCTTATTTATGGTGACAGCTAAATGTTAATTCGAATATAATTTGAAAGGCGTTCAGTAATAGGAGAGTCTTTATATTTATGAGTCTTTGAAATTACTTGTGGCTTAAAGCGGATCATACGGGAAACGTACTAAAAGGCGTATTGATTTCGAAGATTTCAATTAAAGTGAGATGAGATGTGTTTGTCTCTTTCATGTCTATACGTTATTCTAGAAACCCAACGATAATATCAAATTACAACTAGAGGTAGGTACTTAGGTAATATTCTTGTGTTTACTCTACACTAATGCAACAAACTGCAGAAGTGCCTCGGTAGCCTAAGAGCAACTGCTACGCTAGATGTCTTGGGTTCGATTCCCAGGTTGAGCAAAGTGTTATTGGATTTTTCCATAAAATTCTCAGTAGCAGCTCGGAGTTAGAATTTGTTCCCGGTTAATAGCAATAGGCTTCGAAAAAAAAAATCAAAAGCCCTTCGAGGAATACAGGCCTGATGGTATGTATTATTGTGTTTCAGGTACATAATGTTTGGCTCAATGATCTTCGGCATGTGGGAGAAGTGGGACCAGCTCGACGGAGCGTACTTCTGCTTTATATCACTTAGCAGGTACCATATCTAGTTTATCTTCTTTTTCTTTAAAATAGAGAACTAGTTTAGCATTACTTAGACATGATGAAGTTAAAATATTCTTTTTAGGCGCTTACCAAAGCCAGCTTACTCAATCTGCTTTGTACGGATCGAATTAGTGCCAAGGTAAATAGACATTACTTAGCAGAAATTACTTTTCGGTCTCTGTCAACTGCGAGTTTGAAAGACGCGCGTCGCGTGACTTCTAATAAAACCAGTGAGCCCTATACAACGTCTGTTAAGTACTTTAGACCTACTTTTGGTCCTGAGGTATTTTGGTCTTACCCATAAAATAAAATTTCAGTACAAAGATCACCTTTATACTGAAACTTTTATTTCCAAACTGCGATCGATTCATGACATCAGTCGTTCCAATCAAACCAGTGTGTATGACGGATCACCTCATATGTTATGAGGCAATCAATAGATTGAAGTCGTTAAGCGATAATCAGTTTGGTTATTTTTGATAATTATTTATTTTTCACGTAAACACAGGACCTAATTGGTCCATTTATACTATGGTAAGCGACATCGCGGCAGGTACAAGTGGAGATGGCAGGATAAGCTGGACTCCATCGAGAGAAATAGGCCGAGAGTATAGAGCCCTTAATCCTGCAGTGGGAAATTCAGGCTTATAATTAGAATAATTACTATTTTGCCTGGATGCAGGCCGCTTCCAGCCGGACTTTTTGGAAATCTATGGAGGAGGCCCATGTTTAGCAGTAGACGTCCTGCGGCTTGTAATATGATGATGATAATGAATAATAATTTGTGTCCAGCATCGGTTTCGGCGACTTCGTGCCAGGCGAGCGCGTGTACTCGGAGCGCATCAAGACGTCGTTCATCGTGTGCTCCATGTACCTCATGCTGGGCATGGCGCTCGTGGCCATGTGCTTCAACCTCATGCAGGTTTGTGACAGTTAAATGAAATCTAGGGAAAATAATTAATAACTTAAGGGTTTTTTTTTACGAATGGGAAACCATCAAATGATTTCTTCCGGAGGGAGTTGGAGGAAGTGTCAGACTTTTACTGACTAAAAACCCCTCCATTTTCCTTCTTGTGCCCAATGCGTTCATGCGTAATAAACGAAGTCATGTTAGAATTAATAACTTTTGGTCCTATGAGGCGCAAAATTTAACTCGTCATAACCATTCATTACCATTATTTTATCCCACAAAACGCAGCTAGCTCGCGAGTGTCATCTGCAATCCTAAACACTATTCTACGCAGAGACATTAATTGTCGACACTAATTCTCATTTCAAGAGATAATCCTCTCACAGTTGTCGCAACAATAATGTCAGAAATTTAGAGAAATTCTAGAAATAAAGGAATTTACACACGGCTTTGCGTGTTGTGTTTGATTTGGCGAAAATATTCAGCTTTCCAAATGAAGTGAATAACTCACACGGTACATGTATCATTCAATTTATTTTTATTGAAATTGAAATTCGTTCGTGTTTTTGTTTTTCCTGTGCCGCCTATCTGTGGAATTGATATTTTACTTTTGAAAGCAAACCAAATATGAGAATCCACTTAAAAAAAAAATCCCCACACTAACAATTTCTCCTGTATTGTGGGTACGTTTACAAACATATAAACTTACAACACAAACAGCCAGACCCGGAACAACTATCTGTAGGTCATACAAATATTTGTTCCGTGCGGGAATCGAACCCGCGACACGCAGCGCAGCAGTCGATCGCTAGGCCACTGCGCCTACCGTGTCGTTCCTAAAAGTTAGTGGCAATGCCGGCCTAGTTTTATTTATCCCTCAATATTTCTCTACAACGATGAAACTTGATCTTCCCCCTTTTTTCTCAGAAATTTAATTCTCTGCTCCAAAAAGTGCTCCAAAAAAGATAAATAAAGGAACCATAACGTTTGTTCCAGGAACAAGTGATGCATTACTACGAGGGCCTCAAGCGGGTCGTGAAGCGCCTCGGCCGCTGCAAGAGATGACAGCACCTGTATATACTGTACATAGACTAGTATACGATAAACATTATATATTACACCTAATAAAGACTTATTGCTATGTTATTGCATGTTTTATTTATGGACATAAAACTAAGAAATATAACATTTTCCATACTACAGCTTTGCTAGTAAATGGTTATCAAAAGGTTCTGACTGAAAACAAATTCTATTATTTAAAAACGTTCAAAATGTAGTAATGTCACATCTCAGCGACCACCAATCTAAAACATAAATGTAGAAAAATTAAAGGCGTTTTTGTAAATCGAGATTAGATTGGGATCGTTCCCAAAAGTTAGCAGAATTGCATTTATTAATAAACCATTAAAGTTTAAAAGTTTTATGCTAAGATAGTTTCTGCCCACGACTTCGTTCGCGTCAAATTTGATATATTATCCCACGGGAACCCTACATTTTTCCGAGATAAACAGTATCCTATGTGTTATTCCACACAACAATCTATCTCAGTACCAAATTTCATCCATATCTGTTTAGCCATTTAAGCGTGAAAAAGTAACAAACATCCATCCATCCTCACAAACGTTTGTATTTATAATATTGAGTAGGAGTATGAAGTAGAATTATTTTATGTTAAACTAGCTGTGCCCCGCGGTTTCACCCGCGTCTTTGGTTACTGCTCCGCCCCCGTGGGTCGTTTTAAATTTTTCTCTCCGTAAGAACCATCCTCGTACTTCAAGGAAAATTTTAAAAAAGAATTAGCGAAATCGGTCCAGCCGTTCACGCGTGTTGGCGTGACAACGGGAAACGGGTTTCATTTTTATATATATAGATTACCTGAATAACTTCAAGCTACAAGTTAACTGCATAAAAAGTACAACACTTAACTCCCCGACGCTACATACACTCTCACGTCTCATCCCTATGTAGTACATTTTTCGCACGAACTGGCTCAAACTATTCCAATAACTTTCACATTCGATAGTTTGACCCAATTAGGAAGACATTCCTGAACAGCGGAGTTATTTTCAGTTATTTGTTAAGGTCATAACAAACCATTGAACAAGAATTACTATTAGTAACTGAACTATAAATAGATAACGAGACGCTACTCAATTTTAACTCCATTTTGAATTTAATAGGGTTGAAATTAGTCCAGTTCTGGTGTATTTTCTTTATAACAATTACCCTGGTGGTGACCCTATTCCAAAGAAAAGCATTTGCTTTGAAGAAACCAAGTAAATTACACAACAAAATGAAACACCTAATACAATTCCACTACAAAACCGAGATTGGTGCAAGAAAATCTCACACCGGAACTAACAAAGGTTCATTTTGAGAAAAACCCCGCAATTCTTAGTCCGGCCACCACTTACTAACATTAGGTGCTTAAGAATGCACTGCATTCGTTCTGCTTAGCACTCCTTGCCAGGATTCAGTGGGACGTGAAACCGTACTGAATGGTCCCTTTTATACGAAGTTTTTTTTTCAGTCGACGTATGAAAGCGTACAGAAATGTAAGGGAACGGAGGTTATTTATAAGAGTGCTTGCTTTATTAATATTTTTAACGCGTGTTGACATTTTTAAACGTTTTGTTATGAGTATGTTAGGTGCTTAAGAGCTTTGTGTAAACGCCAACGCGTTCGCTATTGTTAGCTCGAGCATTTAGGGTTTCCATTTTCGTACATCCAATTTTTTTTAAGTGCTTCTTTATGTTGTTTTCTTTACTTGTTTTTTGTTTATTTATTTGACATTAGCAAATTACATCAGGATTAGAAGAGGTTTATCACTACGGATCAAAAGACCAATTTCATTTTGAAACTATTTTAGAAAAAGTATCATTATAGTATAAAGTATATAGATGGCAAAAAAGCCGACGGCCCACCTGATGTTTAGTGGTCACCGCTACTAGACATCTGCAATATCAGAAGCCTTGAAAATGCGTTGCCATCCCAGAGACAAAGTTTAAATGTCTCAAGTGCCTGTTATTACACCGGCACCCATACCCTTCAAATCAGACACAGCAACGCTACTTTGCGGCAGAAATAGGCATGGTGTGTAGTACTTCCCCGGACGAGCTCCTTCACAAAGAGCAATACTACTACGAAAAATGTACTGAAAGTAACAACAAAATAAAAACTAAAAGTTAGGTAAAACCAAATCCCGAAACTTCTCTTTACACAATAACATACTTACCGAGAGTCAACAGCCTCTGGGCTACATGTAACTCAACTAAACAAGTTCAAGTCACGACTGACGAATTTCTGCGACAACATGTCGTGAAGTATTAATTCTAGTAGTACGGAACCGTTAGTATGGTAGTATGGTATAGTGCAAAGTTTATGTTCAACGCTTTTTGCTAGCGTGAGGTGCACTTGAATGCATTAGGTCGGTTGGGGCCGGAGGAGCAGCGGGAGGGACTTGCAAGTAGGGAGGGAAGAAAGATGTGAACGTTAGTTAAGAAAACTTGCAAAACACTTAAGAAATAAACAATGTGTGTAGCAGAACTTATTTGCAAATTCATTTTGTAGCGGATCTATTCCTAACTGCAAAAATGTAGATTCACTACTCAAAATAATAAACGAGATTACTTGAATATGCCTTAAACAATTTTTTTCCTGTCCAATATAATTTTAAGCAGATAAATTATCCTATAAAAATATGCTCCATTAAACATTACCTAATATGTTTCGCGTGACCTCGACGTTTACCCTTCATTTCCAAGAAACCTTTCACCCTAATAATATAATTCAGTACTTTGGCCGGATTTTACAACTGTTTTATTTGCTACTCCATATTATGTGCACATAAACCAAAACCTTCGTGTCCAACAAAACGACGTGTATAAAAAACACGTTTTATATTTAAATATAAAACACTATCTACAAATGTTTTAACTCTCGCTGTTTTTATGGCCCGACTAGAAGAGGGTGTGCTATAAACTTTGGCGCTCAGTAGAATTGCTCGCACAAATTAAAGAGGTTAGTAGAGGAACTTGGCGATTACTCCGCCGCACTGCCATACGTTTTGGTCGGTTAAAAACTTTCACCATTATGAGAATAGCTGGCTATTTATTTTATTTCTGGTTCTCCTTTTGAGTTTAGCAGATTTTTCTTGAAAGACCGATGTTTCCGTAGACATTTACTGTCTGTGAATATAAATTTTGTATTTGTTGTAGTTCTGGCAGACGGAAAATAAATTTGTATTTGTCATCTATACTTTTATTAGAGGAAAGATTTGTATGTAACAAATAAACTCAAAAACTACAGGACCGATTTCAAAAGTTCTTACTCTTTAGAATGCTACATTATCCCTGATTAACATAGGCTATATAACATCACGCTTCGACATACGGAAGCGGAGCAGTAACCAATGACGTAACGTAACGCGGATAAAATAAGCCACGCGCACGAAGTCCCAGATAGTCCGCTAGTAAGATATCTTTGGGGTTGGTTTAGCAATCATTTCGGTGGAACATAACGGTTCTACAGTCTAAGTACCTCCTTGTAAGACGATGTTTCAAGTAAAGGCGAGCCGAGGATTACCTCCGCCTGAAATACGATCTTGTCACGGACAGCTGCGGTCACTGGTTCACCCACTAAGCACTGCAATTATGGCATTCTGTCTCTTGACTGCACTGTTTTATGGTTTAATTTAGCAGTGGAGATTTGTCTTTAATTTGCAGGCACATCCAATTAGCTACAGCATTGTGCTGTAGTTATTTCGATGTTCATTAAAATGGACTCCATGTGACTACTTATGATGCCTCACTGACTGCTGCAGTGTGATTCTCTAAGCCTCACTTCGTAATCCGAAAGGTGAATCCGCAGTTAGATTACAAAATGGTATTCTGTTAAACACGATCACGCCCGGCGACGTCACCACGGCGAACAAATACTAAACCAATGACAGGTTGGTTCGTTATCGAAGTGAGCGCGATCACTTTAGTGAGACTCGTTTTCGAGTTTGCATTTTAGAGAATCGCACTGCTGCTTCTAACTTCATTATCTTTTCTCGTTTATCTCCTGCCAAAACAAATGAAGATGTAAAAGAAATTACGAGGATTTATGCTGTTCCAAAATTTTATGGGGTTCTTTTATCATACTAAAGTGGTCATAACTTTAAAGGAACTTGTTTAAAATAATACCTTAAAACCGTACAGTCGGAAGTACTAACTACTTCGTATAAAAATTACGGAGTTCTTCCGACACTTGGGGGACTTTAAGTAGTTCTTAAATAACGTTGAGATAGTTTCTGTTCGGATAATGTTAAGTAGTTACTTCGCTTACGGAACTTCTCACATTCAACACTGCGTCGCTTAAAAATTCTCATTACATTCGTTCTTCTTTCTTTATCGTGTGGGCAGTTAGGTCTCACTACCCCTAGTTTTAGAGTTTCTAAACTGCCACAAGGGCCTCTGACATGGTTACCGATGTGAATCACTCAAGATAAACTTAGAAAGTACATATAAATTAGACAAAGTCACATTAGTACTTGCCAGTGCCAGCTTGCAAACCCTCGAGCATGAGAGGCTGGCGTCTTAACCACTGGGCCATCACGACACATAATGGTATTGGTAAATGGATCCTTTGATATAGTATGATTACAGAGCATGGTTCCAATATTCACGGGGAATGAACGAATTTAAGCTGTTTTCGCCGTGGTTATTTATTGGATGAGACCATATAACACCTCTTCGTATCTAACACAGCACAACAAAATCTTTGCAGGTTTAAAGAAGCTTCGCTGACAGACAATATTGTATATGTATTGTTAAAATCATTACTGGTCCTAATGCGTACCAGAGGACCATTAATATTCAACAAAGCCCCATGATAATATTAGCTGTGTCAAGTATTATCAGGCCCTTGTTAACTATTAATATTATTGTGTCTTCACAAACATTTAGTTAAAGGTTACCGATCAATCTCCGGAGCGGTGATTGTGTATAAATAGAGGTGGTTGGTTTATTGTGCGGTACCTTAAGTGTCTCGTTATAGTTGATGTGTTCGGTGCTTTCCGTACCGGCCACTTATTCCACGAGAAGGGCCGATTTAGTTGATGGAGCGTAGTTTACTGGGATATTGTTTGTTTGAGTTATTGATAGTGTGTGATTAATGATTCAGTATTATTATTTATAAATTATACCCGTGTCTGCCACTTCCGCGTTGTAACTGCCTCGTTAGTCTAGTGGTCCTGGCGCGACTGCTACGCTATATGCTAGGGGTCTTGGGTTCGATTCTCATGACAAGCAAAAAGTGTTATTGGGTTTTTTATGGAATTCTCAGTAGCAGCTTGAATTAGGATGTGTGCCCGGTTGATGGCAATAGGTTCGCCCCAATTACATAGGACCTAAAGCATCGGCGAACTGGGGTGTAAATTAGTACACCACTGTCTAACCCTTCGGGAAATATGGGCGTGATGGCATAATATGTATATACGATTATACGTATGTACCCGTGTCTCGGTACAGATATTTAGAAGACGAGAAGTCTGGCAATCAGTCTTACCAAGGGTTGTCGAGATCAGATAGGGAGTCGCTCCATGTAAAACACTAGTAAGTATTCAGTTGCATTTTTTTTGCTCATCATAGTTATGAAAAGGCTCGGCAGTATTTAGATTAATAATTCATAGTATTTTGAAAATAATACTGCCTTTTTCGAAGTCAGTTTTAAATAAACAATACCTTATTTAGCCTTGACAGACAACAGGCACAAGGCACTGAAGAAGCTCTCCTTACATTTCGCATGAGCATCATTCTTTGAATACATAACTAACACAGAGGTTGCGGCTCACGAAACACACAGACAAATCTACACTTCTAACTGTATTCATATCTCTGGTAAAACATACATTTTTCAAAGCACCGCAGATACGCACAGCGTTCTTTATTGTTAAAAACGTACCCTCTTTTACGAGCACAATCGGGTAAATGGCACATAACGGGGCGGACGCGGTCATATAATATGTATCACTCATACCGACTGGGACTGGGTACGATGTGTTGGAGTGTTGGTGGATGTCGTGTGTCCAATGCTGGCTGGTTATAAATACTTTTAAACATTTGCTGTCTATTTAAACTTATTCTTGGTAACGTGTAAAGCCTAAAGTATAATAAATTAGTGCAAGTTTTAACATGTACAACGCGCCCAGAGAAATCCTAAAATAAGGTATATTACCCAATTATACATAATAGTGTTATTGGGTTTTTCTATGAAATTCTCAGTAGCAGCTCGGAATTTGGATTTGTGCCCGGTTAATGGCAATAGGCTCGCCCCCTATTACATGGGACCTAAATATACCGGCGAACTGTGGGTGTACATTAGTACACCTCTGCCTAACCCTTCGGGGAATACAGGCGTGATGGTAAACATATATATATATATGCCATTCGATGGCAAACAAGTCCACGGTTCACCTGATGTTAAGTGGTCACCGCTGCTTAAAGACAATCTGTAATACCGGAGGCCTTGCAGATGCGTTGCCATCCCGAATTTAAAGATAGAATGTCTTAATTTTTTTTTTAAATCAAGAGAAATAATGACAATCACGGGTCATTTATTGTAATTTATTAAACTTAACAAGCACAACTAGTCAGAGACGTAATGTAAAAAATAAAAATAAAAAACACACATATCGAATTGTCACGTTATAGTGTCCACACCCTAACCTTTTATGAACATTAACCTACAAACAAAATAATGGAACACTCGGTACAGTAGAGAGGAGTGTTCCATCATGTCAGTGGATGTCATTAGGTGCTAACTGCGCGCGAACACGACAGTGAAAACCTGGTCAAATAGCTAGTATACCTTTAGTACCTATGTATATCTATCTGCTAAGCCTTTTCCCAACTACGTATAATTATGTTGGGGTCCGCTTCCAGTCTAACCAATACCAGTGTTTTCATGAAAAGCTTACCCATGCGAACACCACAACCCAGTTACTGGGCAACACGATACCTGTTATTAGTAAGACTAGTTGTCAGACTTCCCGGCTTCGAACTATCCGTAACTACTGTTACAGATCTGCGAATGACAGCCGGGATCAACGGCTTTAACACGGGGCAACACGGCGACACGGGGGAGTCATACCACTAACTTCCAAACACCAGGCTGCTTATAATAGATTCCCAATGGAAAAACACAATCACACTTTTTGCTCGACCTGGGAATTGAACCGAGGATCACACGCTCACCAGGCGCACTTGCGAAGAGGACGACGAGGCAGTTAGTTCCTAGTTTCGGATAGAAAAATACTCGCAGTAACCGAGTGATTTTTATCTGAACTAAAGTTTATAGTGAATGGACTTTTATGGGACTGTTGTATTCCCTAAAGGTTAGGAGGACAAAGAAAAATGACCCTAATGATAGTAGTATTAAGCGATGTCCATCACTCCTAGTACTATCGATGTTAGAAGAACTCTCTAGGGACACCAACTAACTTAATACCAAGTCGTTTCGTTCAAAGAATAAGCGAAGTTTTCACCCCTTCGCAAGACGTCTGAGGGATTTAGACAGGAAACTACTGACCACTTTGCCGTTATGAAATTGCATGAAAGTGCATTTTCTGTGCCCCACTTTTACAGTACAGATGTCGCGTGACAAGAGGTGCTAGTGTGACCTCGTTAGTGAATAAACGATGGAATTTATTATGATCATGTTTATTGTGTTTGGGTATATGACAATGCAGTCGTTGTTTGTTTATTTAATTGCATTTGGATTCCCCGTTTAGCAAAGAAACCATAAATTCTCCAATCAGTTAAAGTTCTGCAAAGCAATGTAAATGATGGAAATTTTTAATGGAAAATTTCCACATTTATAATAAATACATATCATAATATACTTCAAATGTAGTGCCGTACATATCGCTTATTTGCCTGAACTGTGCGCGGTTCAAAGGCAAAAAGGCTAGAAAGTGCTTCAACACGCTAAGTAGAAGTAAATATTGAAGTTTAACTATATAAATACAGCTAAAATTATTTCGTTTGTAGAATAGTATTATTATAATATACTAGCTTCTGACGGCGGCTTCGCTCGCGTATTAAATACCCTATGCCGTAAGTGGTGTCAATTTGAGAACTTTGCGGCCTCAACGACCATCAGCTCTGCGTGCCATGTGCCCTGCCCACTTCCACTTCAGCTTGCTGATTCTCTGGGCTATATCGGTAATTTTGGTTCGTCTGCGAATCTCCTCAGTTTTGATTCGATCTCGCAGAGAAACTTCTAGCATAGCCCTCTCTATAGCTCGTTGGGCTACTTTGAGCTTGCTAATAAGGCCCATGCTTGATAATAAGGCCCAGACCACGTTTCAGAGCCATATGTCAGAAGACTTTCGGATTAATGCACTGAGGTATTTCGGACGAGAACACGATACGCAGTTTCCCGAAAAGTAAATATACTTCCCATATATTTCACCAGTCAAACCCCTTTCTGTCCACCCCATAAACAACAACACTGAAACAGAAAGTGAACTAAACAGTATTACTAACACGAGCAGAGTGCACACGTCAGCTATTCCCGGCTATTCTTCCCATTTTGTGCAAAAACTCCGCTGTGTTCGACAGTATAATATATTCGTATCGACGCGCTGTAGGCCGCTTCCTATTCGGCGGTGGATTTATGCTTTCCGCTCGATGTCGTGTGGGTGCGGCCTTAGGAACAGCGATAACATTAGCGGGGAGAGGGGAACTTGAACCAAGATACCAGGGTTTTGAGAACTACGTGAGCGTTTTAAAGTTACGTCGGGTTGAAGTTATGGGAAGTTTATGAGAAATGTCTGGCAATATTGTATGTTGGTTTTTAATAATATCTTATAAATCATGCACCCCGTTGTTACACTTGAACGTAAGTGAGTAACCTGAAAAACTGGCCATGCATATCTTCTTACATCACCAGCGGGCTGGCCTTTTCTTGGGCCAAAGAATCAGCATTGCAATACAACGTGGCAATGCTGCCAGCCTTTTGAGCACTCGTCCCATTGACAGCGATCCTTTTCTTTCAACAATACATAGTTTATGATTTAATTATTATTATTTTATGTTTGAAAAATAAATGCTTTTTATAAACAATTAAAAACTTCTCCTTATCTCTATCTTCTAATGTTAGTCATGATAAAATGGCGTAGATCTGGCGACATTGGGATCTCAGTCTTGTAGGGTGAAAAGAGATCAAGATTGCTGTTTTGTGCATAATACAACGAGATAACATAATATAAGGTGGCGAAGCAGAGAGTCTGCAACACCATAATGTGTTTTTTAGAAGTCACTAGCTTAAGCCTGCGACTTTGTCCGCTTGGCTTATTTCACCCGCATAAAGTTACGTCTTAGGTTACTGCTCCGTTCCCATGGGTCGTAGCATCATGTTGTAGCCTATATTATCCAAGAATAATGTCGCTATTTATTAGTGAAAAAATGGTAAATATTAGTTCAGTAGTTTCGAAACCTATTCGGTACAAACGAACAAAGTTTTTTTTTCTCTTTACAATATTTAGTACTCGTACACGACGAGTATGACTTTCCTAACTATGATTTATACAGATATAAATATACATGTATAGAACAGGTAACACTTATTTTATACTTGTTAAACCTGCCATGTCTGAAATGGACATAGATATATTTCTATATACTTCATGGCCAAACAAAAATAATAATAAAGAGTAAAGTCAAAGCGTCTGTGACATATTTTATTATTATCCGCGCTAACATATACATAACATTATCTCGTTGTGTTTTATACTAATACGATAAACTGCTATTGTTTCAATCTAAACTTTTCCTCATCAGTATTTTTATTAACAAAGGTCATTTAATTGGAGTCTCGAAGTGCTGAGCGAGCGGTAAATAATTGAGCGATGCCCTCCGTCGGGGGAGGGCGCGGCTATTAGCAGGCTTGAGGGAAAAATACGGTGACAGAGGGAATGCCTAGACTTAGATGAGGACAGTAATGTTTTTACATGATTTACTGAATAGATTTGGGGATTTAGGTAAACTGGGTTCTAGACGTCGGTCTAGACGATTGTAGAATTAGGTTTTCTTTTATATGTCGTTAGCCTAGTGATCCTTAGCACGACTGCTACTCTAGACGGGTTCGATTTCCAGGTCGAGCAAAAAGTGTTATTGGGTTTTTCTATGAACTTCTCAGGCAATGGCTTTAGGCTCGCCCCTTGTTATATGGGACCTAAACAATTAAACATACCGGCCAACTGTTGGTGTGTATTAGTGCACTTCTGCCTAACCCTTCGAAGAATACAGGCGATGGTATGTGTATGTACCTACTGGCTAACTAATTATTATAACGCGCTTAAATGTGAAATAATAAAGTGTCCATCTGAGCGCTCGTCGATAAAACTAAGTACGTATTTCACTACGAAATAAAGCGTTGTAGGATTAAAAAAAATAAACTTACGTTAAAATATATGTGTTCCATTCAATTTAAAGTGCAAAATAAATATTCAGTTTCATTAAAATTGTAAACCCCTGACCATCGCGTCCACAGTATTGGCTCACATTGTACATAATAATTATTTTTGCATTTTTCTCTATTTTCATTCAATTTATTTCAGACACACGTGTCTTTTTTAGATTTCGCACAGGGTTGTCACTCACGAGCAATGACATTTACTCAGAGTGACAGCTTTCATTCTTGCTTGAAATTATATGATATAAGAATTATAAGAATATTGAATTTCTAAGAGTTGACGTAGCAATCTTAAAGTAGCAAGGCACACAGCTTTTATGTAATAGACATTCTGTCCTCTAAAGGACACGTGACATTTTTGGTTGTTACTTTAACGGTTGTCGCTGTTATTTACTCACACACATACATAGTCAGCCTTTGAGCCCACAAAGTGAAAAATCGTACCTGTACGTAATGCCTATCTACCTACTACATTGTTATGTAACCCAAAAAAACAAACGACCACTAGTAATTTCAATTGTTTTTATGTTAATCGTATAAGGTAGGAGGTGGAACAGACATTTTTACACATGAAAATGTAGGAATTCGTAACAAACCAAAAGTGTAGAAAATACAATAAAAAAAGAAAAGCTTATAAAATAAATTAAAATAGGTTGGGCAGCTCACAGCCAGTGGACATGATAGAAGATCAGGTTCCCCTTTTTTAACTTGAAAACTTGAAGGACTACTTATACCGCTGAAAATGTTACACGAACAAAAAATGTACATAGGACAAAAACATGTATAAAACATAATTCAAATTATTTTCATGTTAGCCGATTATAAAAGGTTTAAAACAGACACTTTCGAACACAAACCCTTCTCAACTTGAACAAAATGAAATAAACGCGTAGGTACACAAAACATTCTACCTACCTATAATCCGTACACCCCTAAACAAAATGTTCCAGCCCAGAACAAATTTTAATAAAAGAATTCCAATAAAAAGGTTCACATTAGATTCGAATAACGTTTGGGTGTGAATGTACTCATTATAACACCCTTGTGCGTGTATGTACGAGACATTTAATTTTGTGCGTGCCTGTACTCTTTGTCTTTAATAATTCTGTCTGACATTGTACTCGCTGTATTTTTTATACTTTCGGTAAATAATTTCTCGTATCACTGGCATGCAAATATTAACTCAAGAACAAAGCCGATTTCAAAATAAAATGGAAAATGATTGCTGCATGTGTATTTTTGTACTCAATGTTTTTCTTTGGCAAGTGGTATCTTTTTTTTAAACAGTTTTTATTTTTTATAAAGTACCAAATTATTTAAAGACTTGCTTTTCACCGCTACTGACCTCACCAATATCTTTGATTTGATAAATAAAAGAACAGCTATGCTATTCTGAAATAGGCAAATCACTTCGAAAGTCATCTCGATAGTCACGCTTGCTTCGCCGAATATCAAATCCAATAGAAAAACGTCAAAATACTAGCTCGATATAATACTTCTCACTTACGTGATCACGTGGTGTCGAGTTCGGACGTATAGTGTCGAACTACCTTATTGTAAGAATACGAAACTAAAATCTCACCGCGGATTCAGAAGTGATTTCGCAAATGAACTTTTTAGAATAGGACTACTGATATTGAAATATCATGTCCTCTCAACACGTTATACAGTGCGAGTAAAAAGGCATAAAAAATAAAGTTTATTTGGAACAACTTAATTTAACACAATTACAAGAAAAAACGAAGATAGCCACAAAAGTACTCTTATGTTTTGGCCACCATTTTTAAATTCGTTTGTTATAAGTAAATAAATGCGGGTTTAAAATTACGGAGCATTGCATGCTTGTCTTAAAAATAAAACTAATTAAAGTGTTTTTAAAAGCAACTAGCTTTTCCCACGGATCCGTCCGCGTGGAATAAAAGTATATCATGAAACATAATTCCTATATTTGGCAATAGTGTTGCTTCCTATCAGTGAAACATTTTTTATAATGGCAGTAGGAACTTCCAGAGATAACTTTTTTATACACATACACACATAAACACACGCCATTTTTGTAGGCAGAAACCACAGAACGCCATTTCCCTTTATAATATTGTAGTATAAGTATATAGCAACTGCCTCATTAGCCTAATGGTCCTAAGCGCGACTGCTACGCTAGACTGCTACGCTGGTCTTACGTCCGATCCACAGGTCGAGCAAATAGTGTTATTGGGTTTTTCTATGTAATTCTTAGTAGCAGCTCAATAGGTTCGTTTATTAGATGGGACATAAACATACCGGCGAACTGTAGGGGTACATTGGTACAACTCTGCCTAATCCTTATGGGGAATACAGGCGTGATGGTATGTTATGTGTGTTGTGTTTATTGACCTCTTATCTTACAAGGTGTTTATCTCAAAGATAAAGCTGTTACGTAATGTGGCAAATGCTTTTAGCACGGTAACTGATATTAGGCACCTATTTAATTCCCCGACTTGACTCTTTCAGGCACGATAAGCGTCTAATATATCTCATTTCTGGGTCACGGTCCTAATTTAATAAATGTCTGTCTCGATTCGATTACTGGAGATATATTCAATCCTCGATCGTGAGAAATTGAATTAACAATCTATCGGAAGGTGGAAGAGAAAAGTGATATTTTTATATAAAATTAATATTTCATCTTATTTTTTATGCAAATATTCGTAAAATGGATTTGTTTGTTTCCCAAATTATGAATCTACTGAACGTAAATATTTAATGAAGTAAAAAATAATCAGAATAATAAGGTCCTGGGTTTTTCTTTTTTTTTTGAAAACGTTGCTCAACACTATTAATTTCTCCTATATCATGGGTGTCTTTACAAACATATATTATATATATTACATACACAATCAGTGAAACCCGGAACAACTATTTGTAGGTCATACAAATAAACGAAACCGAACCCGCGACACGCAGCGCAGCAGCCTATCACTCAGCTACTACACCAACCGTGTCATCCAACCGTAATGTGATTGAAATATAACGGTAGCTCTCAGACTCACCTATGTCATTTTAGCATGACTGAAAATTGGAGGGTACGTAGAGAAATATGTCGTTAAGAAGGTATAAGTACTTGCTAGTTTCAATACTTCTATTTCAGGTATAAAAAGTACCTTACTCTCTTATATTCACGTGGTTGGTTTTTATGTATGTTTTAGAGACTATTCGTTTCGATGACCGTTGGTATTAACGTGATCTTGAGTGGAAAGACCGCGAATCGGCAAGCGTAAGGTGGGACGCCCTCAGGCTCGGTGGAGCGACGATCTTCGCAGGGTAGCTGGAAGAAACTGGATAAGAGTTGTCGAGAATCTAGTAAAGTGGCGTGCGTTTGCAGAGGCCTATGTCCAGCAGTGGACTGTTTCAGGCTGATGATGACTGGGGATGATTCCCTGGGCTATTAGGTACGTCATGCATGGATGACTCTAAAGCGTTGCATGACTTATGCAACTCTTTAGGCTCTTTAGGCTGTGCTCATTTTTCAATCAGCATCATCATCATCATCTGCCTAGCCTTTTCCCAACTATGTTGGGGTCGGCTTCCAGTCTAACCGGATGCAGTTGAATATCAGTATTTTATATGGAGCGACTGCCTATCAGACCTCCACAACCCAGTAATAGGTAATACGATACTCTTGGTAAGACTGATTGTCAGACTTTCGGGCTTCTGACTAACAGTAACGACTGTCAAAGATCTACAAATGACAGATTTGTAGATCATTTTTCAATCAGCATTATCATCATTATCGTATCAAGAGCAGGACGTCCACTGCTGGACGTAGGCCTCCAAAGATTTCCAAAAAGACCGGTTGGAAGCGGCCTGCGTCCAAGGTAGGTACCTACTCATTTTTCACTCAAGCTAATCTAATCATCTACATAACTTTAATCTATTCATATCGTTAAACAAACAAGTACCTAATTGCGCCACAGAAACCGTTCAATATCACAACACAGCGCTTTATATTTCCCGAATCCAATAAATCTCGCAATATATTCATGAAAGCCACTATTGACTGTTCCGCTGCGATTATTACAAAAAAGATTATTGTATTTGCATTCAACAAATACGAGTAGCTTTACTTTGAAGAAACTTATTGACGAAGCCTTCTGACCGGCGCCGGCGAACTGGGGGACTTAAGCTGAGTGTACATAGGATGGAGGCAGTTGTGTATTTACAGGAAAAATACTTAGGTGTGTTCTTGGATTTAGTTAATAATCACATCACAGAAGCACTTTCGGATTTATACACATAGATTGATTCTGGTGAAGTCTAAAAGTGAAGAGGTGATAGTTTTTTACAGTTACATACTGAAAGGTTTCGGACCCTATTAAGACTACAGTTTCTGTGTGTGTGTCCGTCTGTCACAGCATTGTATCTTTTGAATATAATATTTGTAAAAAATAATATTTAAAAAAGTGTTTTGTTTACAAACCATTTAAAAAAAGAAACGTCTTTTTGAATATCGTACGATGGGAGCGATCTCATGGCCTATAAACTTTGAACTAACATTATATTCTGTCATGAAAGTTTCAACAAACACTTTTCCCGTCATTGAACATAAGAGACAGGACCGGACAGGACGTGTGACAAACAATGAGACCAACATTACAGTTCTAATAACCTTATTTTTTTTTTTTTTTTTTATAGACGGGAAATCATCAAATAACTTCCCCCGCCCCTTAGTGTCAGACTTTTACTGACTATAACCTGTCTAGTTTCTTCATGTGCCCTTTGCGTTCCGGGGGCGCGGTATCTCTTTCGAACAACCCGCAGCCCCAGCAGGCATCGGCCCTCAGTGGCCCTTTCCAAGTTTGCTGACATCTCTTTGAGGCACGCGTGGAACACGAATGCGCCGTCGACACGGTCTGTCGTTAGAGAACGTACGGACGGTGAGCTACCCATTGCTCACCGCCCACAGACCGCCAGTTCTAATACCCTAAGTTAAAATTTTACTATTCAACAGCAAAATCATTTTCCCCCAGTAATCAATGTGAACGCTTCTTAACAATAACAGCTTGCAGGCATCCCTTTGACCTGAGCACAATAAAATGCCCGCCTATTGTAGCAATTTCTTACTCTACTTAATTTTATATAAGGAAAATACACTTTGTTCTTAGCTACCTAACTAGGAACCTAAGAAACGGTACTTTGATTATAACGAAGAACACAGGAATAGTTACTTTGAATATTACTAAGTAAGTAGGTAAGGTTGGTAGGTTGTATAACAGTTTACTTATAAGTTTCAGCGCTTCATTGAAAATTAATTCTATTAACCTGAATTAATTTCAGTTGAGATCTTCAATTATAACTGAAATACTATTTCAGGGCAATTCATCTAAATGAAATGTTTGCGTTCATTTTGTACGTAACCATTTTGACAGCTTATTAGAATGGACCTCGTGTTAAATAGCGCTTTCAAATTTAATTATTATCAATTAGGTATTTCACGCAAATAGTTAATTAGTTGGTAGTCGTGATGGTTTGGTGAATGGCGAATTAGGCGGCAATCTCTTATCCACGAGGTCGTGGGTTCGCAAACGGGGTCGGGCAAGTGCTAATGTAGCTATATATTTCTTGTGTGTACCTTTCTTTGTACTCTTTCTTCTTTCTCTCTTTTTTCTTTCTTTCTCTTTCTTTTCTTTCTTGTACTCTTTTTATATATCACTGACATCAGTAAAGGAAATCATCGTGACCTGGACTTGTATCTATACTAATATCACATAAAGGTATGATGTTTTTGTTTGTTTATAACGAATGCTCCAAAACGACTAGACCGATGTTAACCATTTTTTCACCAATAGATAGATACATTATTCCTGTGGAACATAGGCTATACACTATCACGCTACGAACCACGGGAGCGCAGCATTAACCAAAGACGTAACTTATGGCGGGTGAAATAAGCTAAGCGAACGAAGTGGCCCCCAGTTCATTAGTAATAAATATAAGTCTGAAATCGCCAATCCATCTCAAACAAGTTTGGTGACAGTGGTGATCAATCCTGGTGCCTTCTCTGTTTGAAAAGAGGCCTTTGCTAGCTAATTAGTGACGCGCCTATGTTTTTTTGCTAGACTCCATATTCATCATCTGCCTAGCCTTTTCCCAACTATGTTGGGGTCGGCTTCCAGTCGAACCGGATGCAGCTGAATATCATCAGTATTTTACATGGAGCGACTGCCTATCAGACCTCCACAACCCAGTAATGGGTAATACGATACTCTTGGTAAGACTGGTTGTCAGACTTTCTGGCTTCTGACTAACAGTAACGACTGTCAAAGATCTACAAATGACAGCCGGCACCAACGGCTTTACGTGCTTTCCGAGGCACGGAGGAAACTCGTTATGGTAAATGGTCACCCATCCACAGACCAACCTCGGCAAGCGTGGCTTAACCCGGAAGATCGGTCTATGCGGCTGTAATTATTTAGCCACGAGCTCCTCTAGAGCCAGCTAGCTTTGCTAGAGTCCATAATTACGAGCCTGTTGGTCTAGTGGTTAGCGGCCCTGACTGCTAAGCCGGAGGTCGTGGGTTCGATTCCCACCCAGAACAAACTTTGTGTGATGAGCATGATTGTTTGTTCTGTGTCTGGGTGTGATTTACCTATAATATGTATGTATTTATAAATTATATAAGTATGTATATCAGTTGTCTGGTTACCATAACACAAGCTCTGCTTAGCTTGGGATCAGATAGCCGTGTGTGAGTTGTCCCAAGATATTTATTATTATTTTATTTATTATTATTACATTTATTATTTTTACAAACAGTTCTTCCACAAATAGACACCTGCCTCTGATCTTGAACGGTATCAGTCGACACTTACTCGCAGTAGTTGAGCAAGTGAGCTAAGTGAGCGCTTAGTTAGAGCTTAGGGACTAACTTGTGGTAATTACCTCGATGATACTCGATACCTATTCCTGCGGGGCATGCGGGGAGGGGGGGGGGGGGGCTGGCGGTGTAGCGGGAGCGCAGCTGAAGATATAGTTTAAATTACGTACCTATTAACTTTAGAAAGTTTGTGGTATGTATATTATTTACACAAACACTATAAACCTTCTTCTTTCTTTATTTTTTTATCGTGTGCAGTAAGGTCTTAACGACCCCACACGCCCTAGTGTCAGAGTTCCCAAACCGCCTCAAGGGCCTCTGACATAGTTACCGATGTCAGTGATGTCCAAGATAAACTTAGAAAGTACATATGAAGTAGAAAAGTCACATAGGTACTTGCCCGTGGCCGGTTGCGAACCCACAACCTCGTGCATGAGAGGCGGGCGCCTTAAACACTGGGCCATCACGACATTCGCATTATAAAGTTGATAGGTTTGAACACGCTAGTCTCTGGTAGAGATCGCGTCGCGTAAAAATAACGCTGGACTCTTACTGTATCAGTTCAAATGAGAGCTTTTGCTCTTTTTACGTGACGCGAACTTTACTATTGGTCCGGTTCTGGAAATTCTTTCGCTAATAGAAAGCCATGTTATCCTCAAATGCTCTGGGTTACATTTTATTGGAATGGGTAACTAGATTCAATATTCTGTTTTTTTCTTGTAATTGACGTTCAAAATTCCCCTTTAATGACCTAATTAAAATAAATAAAGTGATTTTTACTTTGACTTTTTCATAAAAGAAAAATATCCGTAAAGAGATTTACGCGGTGAAGGTCGCAGGCAAAGTCAGGTATCCAATATGTTGTACTCGTATGCCTATAATTGTAGCGGCAGTATTTTGATTACGAATTGTAATACGACGTGCTGATTCTACTCGAGCAAAGCAAGAGCGCGCAGTAATCGTAACGCGATTTCGGTCGAAATCGACCGAAATCGCGTTGTCGTTTAATAGGACACACCCGCTACGCTCATAAAATTAAATTAATTTGAAGTCTTTTATTTATATCAATGGTGATACTTCTACTGGTGGTCTGTGGTGTTCATCGTTCTCTATAAATAAAAACATAATGTGGGAAGTGTAGGAAGTGTGAGTCCAGCAATAGTTTTTTTTTTAATAGCTGTTGTCCGCGACTATGCTTGCGTTGCCTGTTTTTTATTAAAAAAAATAAAATTTCTAAAATATAAGAAGCCTTAGTTACTACTTTATAACACGGCTAAAGTCCGATCAAAATCGGTCCAGCCGTTTCAGAGATTAGTCGGAACAAACAGGCAGACTATTTTTTTTTTTTTTTTTTATAGACGGGATCATCAAATTACTTCCCCCGCCCTGGGCGGGGCGGGAGGGGGTGTCAGACTTTTACTGACTAAAACCCGTCTATGTTCCTTTCATGTGCCCTTTGCGTTCCGGGGGCGTGGTATCTCTTTTGAACAACCCGCAGAAACAGGCAGACTAACAGATAACCAAATTTAAAATGTTTTTTTCATGTAAATGCCGTTTGTACTTTCTCAAGCATTTAGTGAAAAAGCTATTAACTTGAAATTACAAACAGGCACTTAAATTTTATTTATTTGTCTAGACGTATCGATGTAGATAGTTACTAAGTCGACCCTGTACATTCATTAGCGTTACTAATTATAATACTTTACATGTAAGACGGGCCCTGTAGTTACGTTAATCATGTTGTATTGTTAGTGAGTTCGGCTTTGAATATATAACAGAACATGTGCCCCAGATAATTTAGCTTTCATTTCTTAATTTGTCGTTAGCCCAGTGGAAGTGCCTTGTTGGCCTAGTGGTATTAAGCGCGACTGCTACGCTAGAGGTCTTGGGTTCGATTCCCAGGTCTAGCAAAGGTTTATGGGGTTTTTCTATAAAATTATTACTAGCAGCTTAGGATTTTTGCCCGGTTTGTGTTAATAGTTAATGGCAATAGGTTTGCTCCCTATTACATGGGACCTCAAACATACCGGCGGGCTGTAGGTGGACATTGGTACACTTCTGCCTATCCCTTCGGGGAATGCGGGCGTGATGGTATGGCTAATAAGGCTTAAGGCGGCTTCGGGTCGTTAGACCTTACTGCCCACAAGATAAAGAAGATGGAATGATATGTGTATTCTTAATTTGTAGCACTTCGTACATAACGTGTTTACTGACTTTTAGTTCAGTTACATTGTCTTCACATACGTGTTTACTGAATTAATATACCTGCACAACATATTGTAATACATATTTTTTTTAAAGAGTGTGTATGGAGTTTCTTGCCCATTCCTCTTCATACGAAAATTCCTTTTGGAATAGCAACTAGTTTTTCTTTCTTTCTTGTAAATGATGTTTAATGGTGTAATTGAAATAAATGATCTGCCAGCAGAAAATTATAAAGCTGTACCCCTTCGTATTTTATATTTTCCATTTTAAAGTCGACTCGAAACAAGTCCTACATACTACACGAGCTCGCTCACGGTAGGCCCTCTGAGAGTTGAATGGAAGCAGTTGTCAAATGAAGTAGTTGCTCGTAATTGTGGTGAAACATAACACTGGCGTGATTATCGAGCTCTCAAATGTGCTCGCCAGTGTAGTCGAGTTGTTTAAGTGGCCGGTTGTATTGACAAGCGGTAGCGGGCGCCATGTAATAATACGAGTATGTTTGAAATATGTAAGTGTAGAAAAGTCTTTCTTAGTCCAATGGGACGGCAATCCGACACGACCGGAGAGAGATCAGGCGCAGGACCAACGGCTATAAGTGCTTTCCGAGACACGTGGGTGTCACACCACCAACTTCCAAACTACGGGCTGTTACTAAGAAATTCTTAATGGAAAAATCTAATAACACTTTTTCCCCAACCTAGGAATCGAATCCAAGACCCCTCGCTCAGTAGTCGCGCTTACGTCCACGAGACCGAAAGGGCTGTATTGCATACAGTTCATATAAAAAAATCGAAGCAGATATTACACTAATAATAATATTTAGCCCTGATGGTTTCATTATCATGTTAAGCAATGAGCGGGTGTCTCCCGCACCTCCTATGTTCCTAAACCGGCGGTATCGTACAAACCGCTACACACACACGTATTGTTCGCGCTTCGCAAATTCACAAATATCACAAATTGACAACATTAATTAAGTAGCGAAGTAATGATTATTCCGCGGTTTGCGGCTGACAGCTATACGGATACAGTTGAATGTGCGCGCGTAACGAGCGGCGGCGTGTGGCTGAGGGTTCATTATAAACTCTGGATAGTTTATAATTGATTCTAAGTTATTTTTGTAGTAAAACGGTCAGGGTTCAAGTTCTAAGCGGGTTTATACGGGGTGCAAGGGTTATCGTAACTAGCACTTTTAAAAATTATGAAACTGCTGATGTTTTTAAGTAATTTTTTTTTAAGCTCGGCAGGAGACCTGATGAAGACCGCAGGAAAACACTAGATGCACGCCGCTTCCACCCCAGTCCTTTTGGAAATCTATGGAGGAGGCCTATGTCCAGCAGTGAACGTCCTGCGGCTGATATGATTATAATGATGATCAACAGTCAACCACCACACATAGGCTCACCGGCATTACCATTTATATTTGTACGTTCATTATTCTGCTGGCGTGGTCTGCAGATTCTGTCTATACAAGTCGCTTAGCTTCTTACTCGCTTTTACTACAACACAGCCTCAAAGCAGTAAAGTTATACGCTCCGAGAAATCCAATGACTTGATTAATAGTACACAAATAGATTGTACAAACATAATTATGTGATTGTCGTTGTAATAAGGTCTATTTTAGTCACTAGTAGACGCATGTCTATTAATAGGTAACAGTGATACGGCACGCAGTTGTACATCTAATCCCTATCCTCTCAATTTGCTTATTTTGACGCTTCAGCCATTTCGCCACTGTGTAATTACATAGTAAACTTGTTAACGGATTGAAACAGCCAATTAATTTAATAACCAACTATTTTAGCTCAAATTAAACCAGTCGTAAGCAGATGAACGTCTTTGTAGGCTGAATTTAACTTTAGAAGTTTAAGCCTGGATTAATCTTGAAAAGTTGGTAATAACAACTTATAGTAGGTGTAAAGCCTCCTTCGTCTAACTTTACAACTTTTAAGTAATAATCTTTAAATAATTTTCTTTTTAAAACTTGTCGGTGATAATATTTCAAAGCTGACACATTCTTAATTGCTTGTCAACGATATAGGACGAATAAAAGTGTCTATTACGTTGAAAATATCGCGGTGACCTTGTGCAGGCGGTGTTATTGAAAACGGGACGTCGTTATAAAGTCACTTTGCGGCCTACGAGACGGCAAAGTTTGTAGAACGAAGCTGGGTCTTGAAAAATATGTTTTTAAATGTGAAAATATGACTTGTATTATGTTTTTAATTTCGGTTGAGATTTGAAGTGTT
Source organism: Caradrina clavipalpis (assembly GCA_932526535.1). Taxonomy (NCBI): domain Eukaryota; kingdom Metazoa; phylum Arthropoda; class Insecta; order Lepidoptera; family Noctuidae; genus Caradrina; species Caradrina clavipalpis. The sequence continues at coordinate 362,424 of OW052106.1, read as the reverse complement.
GTTGGTAAGTTGTGACGCGGCGTGACAGCCAGGCTCGGTTTTAATTTCAGTTGTTGCCCCAAAAGTTGTACATTACTTACACTGGATATCCCCGAAGGGTTCGGTAGAGGTTTGGTTACTCCAACTTTACTAATGGCTAAAAAGCTTCTAAAAATATGAGATTTGTTGTATTGTTTCGCTGAATTCGAGTGCCAAATTCTGGGAAATAAACTTCATTCCTCAAAAGATTTTAAAAGCCTCTCAAACATGTCTTTTCTGTAGCTGTTCAGTAGCGCTCCGTCCTAGTTTTATTTAAGAGATTAAATTACTTTTGTCTGCTTTGAAAAATCTCCCGATCAATTGCATAAACAGATATAGTCTCCAAAACTTAACTATGTATCAATTTAGGGCCTTCATCACTACCCACAAGATAAACATTCAATAGAATTAATCTGCCAGATATGTTTATCGAAACTTATGAAGGGTAGTTAAACAAAGGCCAAGACTCTATTATTGACACAACATAACTCGAACTCGTAAAGCCACAATCACAGCTCCGATAATAACTATAATAACAGTGGTTGATATGATCGGCACACACCCGTATCAACTAAACACACGTGTGGATAGAGCCACTATTTACTGTTGTTTCAATACACTCTGCTGAACACATCAATTAGCTGAGCGTGAATATGCATGAGAGGCTTCCTGGTGGCGCGGGTAGCTGAACTCTGAGGGTAGTGGTGGTGGGGTCGATTGATTTGTAGTTATATTAGTGTAGGATTTTGTTGTGCTTGTTTTAAAAAGTAGCGTCAAAGCCATTATAATCTATCCTAATGTAATACAATCATGCAATAATCAAATAAAAAAAAAATGTGTGCATCATTCTATTTAGGATTGTATATTTGCGGATTCGTAACTAATAGAATAGGCTATATAACATCAATGAATGAAGCGTTTAAGAGGAAAGGGATGAACATAAATGTAAATAAGACGAAAGTGATGGTTTTTGAAAGAGAAGAGGATGTATCGGTATGTGATGTGAGAATAAATGATGTGAGTGTGGAGCAAGTGAATGAGTTTGTATACTTGGGCAGTATGTTTACAAGAGACGGTAAGATTGATGCTGACGTGGAGAGGAGAGTAAATGCGGGAAATAAAGTGAATGGTGCTATACATGCGGTTGTAACCAACCAGTCGATGTCCAAAAAGGCTCGACTGGCTGTACACAATGGCGTGCTGGTGCCTACACTTACGTATGGAAGTGAATGTTGGGTATGGCAAACGAGGCATGAAAGTCGGATTAATGCTGTGGAGATGCGTTCCCTGCGAAGTATGTGTGGTGTAACGTTGAACGATAGAGTGAGGAATGAAATTATACGACAGCGTTGCAGTTTAAAAGAGGATGTAGTGACAAAGGTTGAAAAGAGTATGCTTAGATGGTTCGGTCATGTTGAGAGGATGAGTGAAAGGCGACTAACAAAAGGGATTTACATGGCAGATGTGAGGGGCAATGCCGGGAGGGGACGCCCTAGAAAGACCTATCTTGACCTTATCGGTGAGGTTCTTCAGAAAGGTCGGGTGCGCAGTACTCGTAACCGGCGTGCTTGTATGACCAGATGTATGAATGTGGACGAGGCGAAAGGAGTGTGTAAGGATCGTAGCAGGTGGCGGTCCGTGGTTTCTGCCTACCCCCATGGGAAAAAGGCGTGAGTTTATGTATGTATGTATGTGTATATAACATCACGCTACGACCCATGGAAGCGGAGCAGTAACTAAAGATGTAACTCAACGCGGGGGAAAAAACCAAAGCGGATGAAGTCACGGAAAGAAGCTAGTATTAAAATAAAAAATAATAATGTAATATTAGACATAGTATCTAACCCTTCGGGGAACACAGGCGTCATGGTATTTTTTATTATTCATAATATGATTTTTTCTTCGTTCGTCCAGTGTTATTTGCTGTGCAAATGGCTCTAAAAATATACCATTAGACAAATGATATCGTTATTTCAATGTTAGCGTATATTAGCTCCATTATTTCACGAACATTATAAAATAATGTGGTAAAATAATATAAACTATTTACAACAACATGCAGTTATTTCAACAATATAACACAATAACTGCTGTTTTACGTCCATTATTTTTCTAATGCTAATAAGAGCTAAATAATGGAGCTACAAACAATACACGCTCATTTTGTAAATTAGGTAAGAAGTAACATTTTCAAGTTGAGTCTACTTTGATCGTAAGTACACGAAGTAAATGAAAATCTGATCACACAACTCGTGCCCTGTGGATAGGAATATTATTATACGTTATAATTATGTTATATTATCCTTTAATTAGGTAAGGAAAAGATCACAGTACAAAAGATACAATTACCGAGTGTAATAATACTCTACTTTCCATTTATTTAATAACCTTTAAAACAAACACTTCATTAATTAAATCATCTTCTGAATTAGACAAAATTAAACTCACACAATCAATTTAATCCAATTAGCATATTCAATTTAATTTAACAATTAAATGAACCGGAAAATGTTGGAAAAAATGTCAGCTTGAGGCAGTTTTGTGAACAAGAAATGAATTTCTTAAAGGTCACTAAATCCTGGGTATTTGTCAAAGGGAACCTTTTTGTCTTGTCTTCTGGGTGTGCCCCCGGCTATGTCTGTCGTGTGCTGGTTTACAATCGGTTTCCGCCTTTTTTATACATCTAATGTTATTTTATATTAATGTCAATTTGTGTAATGAGGGTAGGGTTGAGGAAGAATATGGTAATGTAAAGAAAACATTATCTTTCTGGGTTGGGATATAACGTTACATAAACTTTTATTACGTCAAATGTTTACATAAAAAATATATTATTCTTTGATGGATCAAGATATAAAAGAATACAATTACCGTTTTATCTTGAGTAAAATAAATAGTGAAAGTGGCACTAATAAAAGTAATCTATTTTATAATCTATCTAATCTGTATTTTGTAAATGATTGAATCCTATTCCTACTAATAAAATTTGTGAGGATTGATGGATGTATGTTTGTTCACGTTTAAACGCCTGTAAATGAAATCATCACGTTTAAGTGCCTGTGTAGAATAACATATATAGGATACCTTTTATCCCGAAAAAAAGTTACAGTTCCCCTGAGATAATATATCAAATTTGACGCGGGTGAAGTTGCGGGCTGAAGCAAGTAATGTATAATTACGACGAAAAGCGGGTTCGATTCCCGCTCACAATAAATATTTTATGACTTACACTTTAGGTGGTCTAGTTTTTTATGATTTTACATCTTTGTAAACGCACCTACGATACAAAATAAATTAACGGCAACATTTCCCAAAAATATAAATCTTCAGTATACTCAGGTATTTTAATGAACTTTTCATATGTTATTCAGCAACAGAAAATACCTGCAGAATAAAGAGAGCCTGAATATAATACATCTAAACTGCGTTATTTTTCGTAAATAAAAGAACAACAATACGTCTTACTTCAAATCTGAATAAATATGTTTCTAAAATAACAGACCTGTTATTTTCTCGTACAAATGATCTGGATTTTAATATCAAACTCATTGTTTGCAGTTCGTTCGCATTTTACTTATTCATCTGAGTATATAAGACGGTATGATATTGGAGGGAGAAGCCCTAGTGTTCAGATAATCTAGTCTCATCTCAGTGTTATCCCATTGAGAAAGATAAATTATTACTGGCTTTAGGGAGATTGTAACTTTTTAATCATAACTGAGTATGAAAAGATATTGTTAATACCCGCGCGGTTGATGTATGACGCTTTTTTACAGTCAATTTATATTTAATTTAATAAAAGCTATGTGATTAACGTACATCGTTTTTCTTTGAGAGTTTCGAAGGTTTAGATGATATATTAATACTAGCTTTTGCTCGCGACTTCGTCTATATGGAATTTGATATGCAATCCCATGGGATCAGTACATTTTTCTGGGATAAAAAGTATCATATGTGTTATCCTACACTACAAACTATCTCAGTGCCAAATTTTATCCAGATTCGTTCAGCTGTTTAAGCGTGAGTGTAAGACTAATAAACATCCATCCTCACAAGCTTTTGTATTTATAATATTAGCAGGATTTTTTAGGACGTACATATATAACGGGTGAAATAGACATCACACAAATCAGCTGTTCAATACATTTTGACCGCGCATGTATTGAATAAATCAATTTTATGTTAGTCAACTTTTACCATGACAAGGGACATGGAACGTGTAGTCCATCATCACCATCGATTCCGATGTCCTTCCACTCCGTATACTTAACAGCTCTACACACCATTAGTTTTTCAATAAAAAAATCGATCACCGATTTTCAACAAACGTAATGGTAATTCATTACGTTTGTTGAAAATCGGTGATCGATTTTTTTCGAGCATAATATGAATTCTAATATACCAACGCACATGCCCTACACAAAATCGGTCCCACGAAATGATTCGGTCGGATGATAGGTCCAACAAAGAGGCAGTCGTGGGCACAGAGGCTGATGCTTGCGAAAAAATGTAATTACAAAATAGTGGTTTACATTATCAATTGATTGGACATGTGAATTTATATGATTGTAAACGCACCCACGATACAGGAGAAATTCCTAGCGTACGTTTGTTTCAAAGAAAGAAGATGAAGAAGAAGATCAATTTGACTGTTATAGCTTACTCATTAGAAACGTTCAAACAAATTCAAGAGTATTATTTGCTGACCATACACAACAGCCTTTTAAAAAAGCGATCAATACACCAGTATCACTTAAATGGAACCGTCTCTCTCAAAGCTTCGCAACGGATAGCTTCCTCCGATCGCTCGAGCACACACCAGTAGATAGTACCCGGGTATATACGCCCGTGTAAAAAGTAGCCGCGATTGAACTACTACTTGAGGTGGGCAGTCCGACTCACCCGGAGCTGCGAGAGGGACTGTGAACTCTTTTGATGTGGCTTAAGGTTTTTATTTGTTTGAACAAACTAGGTACAAATTTTATTGAATCCGGGATTTTTTAAGTGTCGGTATCTAGAAGCCATTGGTTAAATTAGAGCACAAAAGTTTACAGTAGGTATGGTTATTTATGAAAATGTAATAAATTATGCGCGAGCGTGACTGTTATGCTAGAGGTCTTGGGTTCGATTCCCAGGTGATTCCAGGTGTTATTGGTTCCTATGAAATTCTCAGTAGCAGCTCGGAGTTAGGATTTGTACCCGATAAATGACAATAGGCTCGTCCTCTATTACATGGGACTTAAAAACATACCGGCGAACTGTGGGTGTATATTCGTTACACCTCTGCCTAACCCTTTGGGGAATACGGGTGTGGTGGTATGTGTGTGAACATAAGTGTGTGATAACATAATTTTTTTAAGAATCTGCCTAGATTGTTCAATCAATTTAAAATGGAGTATCCACATAACATTCGTACCTCCATGGCCTCCGTGCGGCGAGCAGCGACACTGATCGATGTTCCACCGCAATCTCTTCACTGATGGATCGCGCCGAATTCACTGGCTACGTACCGCGACGTAGCGCTACGAGCCGCTACGAGGCTACGACGTAGCACTACACGCGGCTACGGGACCATTCAACGGGCTATAGGCAGTTTGCTGACGTATTGATGATTTAGCTAAGCCATTAATTTGAGCGAGCATTGATTTACAGCAATGTACGTTAAAATTTAAGCTCTGTGTTAGTAAACCGCTTCTGATGAAATATTTAAAGCCAATTTAGCATTTCTTGTGTTGTTGTTTTGATTGATAAATGAAATTAATTTAAAGTGTGGTCTGACCGCAGCATAGTTCTAATGGAATCCAAGGATTAAGCTAAGCATTGCGCAGTATATCTCTGTAAGTTAAATCTTATAGCTAAACATGGTTCTACAAAGACTGATATATTATTATTTCATGTTGAACTACAGTAAAATCCGAGCAGTTCAGATACAACTTTAAGTAGTACATAGAAATATTAAGACCGCAACGTACTATTTGAACCAATTTCTATTCACAAGGCACAATATTACATCATTTTAAGGTTCTCTGTGTATTTTGTATTAGGTCCACAATAAAATTAATTTTATGTCAGAGCTACTAAGAAAACGGAGTTTTTTAATGAATGTTTAAAAATAAATTTGATATGAACTGTCACATACCATCACGCCTGTATTCGCCGATAGGTTAGGCAAAGGTGTACCAATGTACACTTACAGTTCGCTAGTACGTTTAGGTCTCATGCGATAGGGGGCGAGGCTATAGCCATTAACCGGACATAAATACTAACTCCGAGCTGCTACTGAGCATTTTATAGAAAAACCCAATCACACTGCTTAACCTGGGAATCGGACCCAAGAACTCCAGCGTAGCAATCCCGCTCAAAACCACTAGGCTAACAACAACAAAAGTAGCAGTTAAAAATAAATATGATATGAAATAAGGCTTAAAAATAAAGGCACCACTATTCCCGGGGCGATTATGGCGCTTAAGAAATGGAACTGGAAATATTTCTACGTATAGATATACATCGCCCCGGTGATAACATCGCGTGTGTGTGAGTATGCCTTTAAAGTGCGGTAGCAATAAAACCATTTTGGCTGACAACTGAAATCTCGTCACTCAGCTTATATTTCAATACTGGCAAAAATCTTCATTTTACGTCAAGGATGGCACATCACTACGAATTTTGAAAACAATGTACGTTCATGTTGGTAGTGCAAAAAAAAAAACTGTACAAAGGTCTTTTAACTGCGCAACGGATTTTAATGTGGTTTTTGTTAATAGACAGAGTGATTCAAGAGGAAGGTGTCTATGTATGGAAAATAACGCTACCTACGACAGCGGTGCAGTTACCAATGCCCCAACTGAACTCGGGTGACACCGCGGGGTTTATAGCTAGTTTCAAACAAAGTTACAGGCTCTCACAACAATTTACGAAATATATACACTATAAGCTTTAATATTTTTGACTGACAAAATTGTTAAAAAATGTGACATACAAAGGTCGGCACCCCTGCTCCATAACGGCGGAGCTCCCTCGGAGGCGAGTCCCGAACGTTGCGAGTTCCACTCAATACGGCCAAGCATTTGACTTGCATCTGTTGACGTTATGCAATCCCTAGCGATGCTAAAGGGCTACCTACACCAGTACTACGCCATTTCTGCCATCACTTATTTATTCATGAAAATTATGAATACATAAACGTTTCTGTTTTGGACAGCAGACGCTGTGTAAAAAACAGTACGACAAATTAATTTTCATTTAATTCATGAATAAATTATAAAACATAATTTTAAACGTTCACATTTTCATTGAATCTGTTTTAATTACAGATTTAATAACTGCCAGCTTAATGTTAATACAAAATGAAATATTAATAAATATTTTGTAAATTACAATAAACAACTGAAATAAAGTGGCGTATTTTAAACAATTGATTTTAATAGCGTTTTCATTTGTATTGTTTGTCAAGCACAATGTCAAATACAAATTAATTATTAACTTATTTATTTTGGCATTAAATACACATTAGCAAATAATAACAATTTTAGTCAAATATCAAATAAACTACACATGTATTGTGATAATAAATTTCGGTGAACTTTGGGTTCGTTCATCGCAATTAATTTAATTTATTATCAATGTTATCACAATGTCTCTAATATGCAAATTATGTTTCATAGTGGTAGTTATAATTAAACCGATTGGAATTGAAATACCGATAGTTAATCTGTAATCGGTTTCATTGTTTTTGGTTATAACTAATATCAACCGTCAATATAATATTTGTAATTCGAATTAATCAAAGAACAATGGTAGCATACTATAAAACAATTTATTTAATCGATTTTATAAGCTATAGCTATACCATAACATAACAACGCCAGTATTTCACGAAGGGTTAAGTAGAGGTGAAGCTACATATTTATTTCTAGTTATATTATTTAGGCTTATGAGCGCTAAACAATAGGAGACTAACCCGTCCTATGCATACTAATATTATAAATGCGAAAGTCTGTCCGCTTGTCTGTTTATTACTTCATCACATCAAAACTACTGAACCTATCATAATCAAATTTGACATAAAGGTAGCTTGTAATCTAGATGTTCCGTTACTTGTTCTGCGAATACGATAACACTGATAAAAGTTAAATTATTATTATAACCAACATTTACGCGGTCGAAGTGGCGGGCATAAGCTAGTATACACATAATCCTAAAAAAAACAACGTAACAATAATTGTTATTCCGTTTTCGAATTCATTCGTAACAATGTAAATCGTCCCTAACAGTCCCTGATCCGGCAGGCGAGCTCCAAAATGCAATAGATTTAGCGTTTGTGCGACGAATCGCGATATAATCTAATGCAGACTAACCCCGCTGTCTTCGGCGACGTTTATTACACCAGCATCAACTGTTACTGGGGCCCCACCGAGTTCTTTATAAATAGAATAGGTACCTATTGAGCAAAGGATTGTATTGGAGAAGGAAAATATTTAAAACAACGCAGTCTATAATGAAGCTTTTTTTTTTTTTTATAGACGGGAAATCATCAAATAACTTCCCCCGCCCTGGGCGGGGCGGGAAGGAGTGTCAGACTTTTACTGACTAAAACCCGTCTATGTTCCTTCATGTGCCCTTTGCGTTCCGGGGGCGCGGTATCTCTTTCGAACAACCCGCAGCTATAATGAAGCTAGTACTAACATTTGCCCGCGAAATCGTCTTCATGGTACTTAAAGTCAAATTCGTTTTGTATTGACACCTTCTGTTTATCAACTACCTGTATCAGCTTCTTAGGTTAAGTAGCTATCCAGGTAATCCTTAGGATTGTTTATAATGATACTGGCTGGGGAAAGGACTTTATTTATACAGAGAAGGCACGAGCATTGATCGTGCTCGTTCAAGGCGGATTATGAAGTCTAAGTTTCCTCAAAGATGTTGTCTTTCCCCGATGTCAGTGATATCCAACATAAACATAAATAGCAGATAGGTACTTATGAATTGATAAAAGCATATTGATACTTGCCTGGCTACTGCATCGACCGGCAATCTCATGCATGAGGGACGGGTAAAAGTTATGGTAACTTTGGGCTATCACGATATATCCAAAATATAGGATATTGTCTAGAATACATTTAATGACTGATATAGTTTAAAGTTAAATAACACAAGAGCTTACAAAAAAAATAATTATAACAGCTTAAAATACTGCCAACAAGTCCAATTTCCGAGTAAAAAATAAAACAAATTAGCAAAGTAATTTATATCTTTATTTGATTGTACTTGACATAATTAAATTATGTATTTGGCGTCGTACACAAAAGAAGCATAATATATTTCTAATAATATATAAATTTAACAAGATTCGTAGAATTTGAGTTACAATTGAACATTATTAAAGATTTCTCTTACTTAATTAATTAATTATTTGAGCATGGTTTGGCAACGAGGTGATTGTTATTAATAATTATTACTCGTAATTTTATGAGCTGAACGAGAGTTATTCAAGATATTGAATTATATTTGTTGAATATTAAATTCTAGGGAAGGTAATTGTATTAATGTTTGAAGTACTCGTAAAAGGCATTACGCAGGATTAATGTGGCTTGTACGTTCAATTAAATTATTTAAGGACTGTCAATAAGATTGTTGAGTTATTATGGGTTGAAGGGACATCAAAAGAAATACTTCTATCATAGATTCAGAAAAAATACGATTCTATTCTCTTCACAAAAGTATGGAACAGCGGATTTTTTTTTATAATAACTGGCCATTAATATCTGTTATCAGAATCCATGTTAAAAGTTGTCGGTACAATATCCTTTCCATCTCGTATAAATTTAACGATAATGATGTTATATTACTTACTGCTATGTGTGTCCGAGATGATTTTCCTAAGCCAAATCTGTCGCATGAAATAACATTCCATTTATCCCACTCGGAAATCAAAGCCGTAATTTCCTCGAAACATCCTTATAACACTAGCGCCCTCGTGAGCTAAGTGCGTCGGCACTCTCTCCTCAGTTAAACCAGTTAAGAAGCACTTAAGTGCTTACTCTTCCCTTTGTGCAAGTTTCTTATCGAACAGTCCGAAGGCTTCATCTTATTTGACAATATAACGTTACGTTTTCAAGGAGTTGGCAAGTTTATTACCGTGACCCCGGAGTTTGGCAAGTTTCAAATGTCAAGTTAATTAAATGTTAGTAACAAGTAAGTTATGTTTATTTAATCAATAGCAAAAGGTCCGAAAATTTGAGTTTATTTTAAAATGGTTGTGAAGAATTAATTGGGATTCGTCGACGAATAATAAAAATCTACGTAGTGTTTTCAAATAATTATTTGACTAACTCTTGGTTGAAGATAAAAGTGGGCAAATCTGTTAAATTTAGAAACGATTACAATCTCTCAATCCGACATAATTTTGTAGACATTGATTGCCACTGGGATGAAATTGCGACTAGATTTTGAACGACTTTAATTAGTAGAATTAGCCTTCTGATTTGAAATTAATTGTTAGAAGCAAGAAATTAATATAAACCGTTTCAAATGTAAGCCTTTCAGTCAATTCCAAATAATTTCTTGATACTTTGAAAAAACCAGGATAAGCGTTTAAAACATTTTGTAAAATCGGCTTCATGGACTTCAATTACTAATTTCAATAGATAGGTCGTTCTTGGAAATATAATTAATTAATTAGTGTCGCTAAAGAGATTAAATTAATAATGGAGTAAATATCGAGCTCGGTGATTAATTATAGATATGATGAGGTTAAATTCCAACCGGTGTTTTTTTAATATATAGTGTACACATAGGCCTATGTCCAGCTGTGGACGTCCTGCGGCTGATATGATGATGATGATGATGAGGGTAAAATCTTAGAGCTGATGAGTGTGGGTGTTCAGATCTGATACTCCTTGTAGTTCCAGTTCCAGGTCTTGTTGACGCTGTTGTACTCGTTGCTCGGACTCATCTGCAGCTTTATCGTGAGGTCGGGCTGCAACAAAAGTACTGTGTCATTTATATAACATCACGCCGCTGGTTTGGAAGGGCTATTCAGAAGTGTTGAGTCAACCATACGTCGCAAGTCCATTAATAAAAGTTCCATGTGGTATCCTCTTCAGCTTTTTTGGCGTATCTAGGTTTCCATGCTACTAAGAATTTTCTAAAGAAAAACAAATTGATTTGGGGCAAGAAGCCGGATACCCACTCAGAACAGACGAGGCAGTAGTAATTCATTTATTTGTTCAAGATCTCCAACAAAGGATACCTAGTTACGTGATAGAGAGGGTTCAAGCCAAAAATCAGCTGTTAAGAAGACATTATCTGCAGAATTTTCACTGAAGGATTGATCATATAAAAGCTAATATATAATTGACACCACTTTGATCCTTTTACAACGCAGGCCTAAGATTATATAAAAGCGTATCCATTTCCTTTGTAAGACTGTTCTGTTGTGTAGCAGAAGCACAGTAATAAAGAAACTTATTAAAATAATGTTCAATTTTCAACTCAACATAATAATAAACACCGGTGCTTTGTTCTACTTCGCTTCAACTTTTAATAATCTAGTCCAGGATATTGTTCCGTGTATTGTGCCAGTGAAAACATTTCAAGTTGTAAAGCCAGGAAGAACATCTTTGTAATTACTTTCACTTGGAATAATCTTGTCAGAAAAACTGATTAAAATAAAATTGGATAAGCCAAGCAGAAATTTGAAAATTAAAAATAATAATGTGCTTTCATTTTGTATTTATCTTCTGTACACAGTATTAAACAAAGGGCGCTTCCCACCGTCTTTGCGCTTAGATCTTTTAAACTCCGTAACAGATTTTAATGCGATTTTTAGCAATAGAGAACGTCATGATATGGCCAACAGGGGAGGAGCAGTAACGAAAGATGTAACTGAACGCGGAGCTAGAAGATAGATAAGTAAGAATATTAATTGTACTTTATTGTTGACGAAATAAAAACGTAACACGGATTTTACATACATACCATCACGCCTATATGCGAAGCCGATGCCGAAGGGTTAGGCGGAGCTGTACCAATGTAAACCCACAGTTATATTCTATGTTTACGTCCCATATAATAGGGGGCGAGCCTATTGCTATTAACCGGGCACAAGTCAGTTGCTACTGAGAATATCAAAGAAAAAACCCAATATCACTTTGTTCGACCTGGACACCCCAAGACCTCTGGCGTAGCAGTGACGCTTAACACCACTAGGATATCAAAGCAGTCAGATTTTACATTAGTCTCGATTTCAGTCTAACAGAAATATGAATCCATTTTGTCCACTGTTCGACCGTAGTAACTTATAGCTCAAACAGAGGCTCACAACTCGACAAAAAACGTGTGACTCCATAAACAAAACGCGGTGTGATGTATCGCCGTGCTGCACCGCACCGCGGCACAGTCGTGACGTATCGCCGTGCTGCACGCCGGCACGGCACGACACCGCATAAATCCTTGCTCCACTCAAGTTGGCCGTGATTGGTCGAGCTGCTGTGTATATCAATGTCGGCATTGTTTTTTAAAAGGGTTGTTTTTGCGTGACTTGCTTTATTACGTGTCCTGTAGCTAGGATAGGATGTGTAGGAAGAGTTATTGCTGGATTAACCTTTTGTTGTCATGTTCTTGTTATCATTAAGTACCCATTTTACGCCTGCTTTGCTTTTAACATCGTCATTTATCATTGCCGTAGCAGTAGGATGAGATACATATATTTTATTATTTATTTATGTACTATGGAAGACTTACGAATACACAAAACAGAATAAAATAAAACCTACGTATCTCTTACAATAAAAATCTGGAAAATTTTCAACACAAATTCTTAAAATTATTGAACGAATAACGCTACTTAATAAAAAAACTGTAAATAATTTTCGGAGAAAAAATTACAACCTATTCGTTTTATTATTATTGAAAATGGAGCTGCTATGGTAACTTTTACTTTTTATTACCAATTAAAGTCACCCCGATATAAAACGTATTCTAACAAATATTCTGGTTTAACTTTCAAACGTTATTTTTCCACTCCGAACTAACTTAAACGCGTTGGAAAAATATGGCTTAACGACTTGAATTTCTAACAGAAGAAAAAAAAATTGGCTGCTGTATTTTACGGGTAAAATATTAAGTATAAAACATTTGAATTACGGGTCAATGAAAAAGGTGTATCATTTGCATTATTATCGTCATCTATTTTCATTATAAACCTTAAAGTCTGACCGCTCAGGTTCAAAGTGCTTTGAATGTTATGTCATTGTCATTGAGTACATGGTCATCAACATGTATTTAGCTAATAAGCTGGATCCCATCGTTAGCCTCTCTATAAAGAGCATTAGTATTAGTCGATAGTGCTCTCCAAGTTGTGTCATTAAAGCGACGCCTGGCCGACATTATCCCTCCCAGTTTTACAAACGTTTTCAACAGGGTGGCAAGGCAATGTGAATGCTATGTAGGACATTCTTTGGGTTTATTTTAAGATGGCCGTGCAATTAGATTTTTTATCAGTTTGGTCTAAAGCCAGTGAATAATTCTTGCACTCCCACTATAAGTATATTTTTAAATAGTAAAATGTTGGATTGCTTTGGACTTAGAGTCCAAGAGGACCTACCAAAATGTTTTATACAAAGCTTATATTCTGAGGAAAGGTGACGATGAAAAGTAAATCAAATTAACAGCACTTCGATACTATTAGGTCCCACATTTTATAAATTACATACACATTAAATACATATTTTTATTCTTTGCTATCTCAATATTTTCTTAGAACTTCATAATAAATTCTCGTGTTCCTCGAGCCACCTGGCCACCCTACTTACTCCGCTAATGCCGCAAGCTTCTTACCTACTACTTCTTTCAGTAAATTTGAAATTTAAACTCCGGCTACCATTAGTAGTACGCAAAGTGTTATACCAAAGGATTATTTTAAATTGCCTCTCAGCTAGATTGACTTTAATTTTTCAAACACTTACTGCCATTATTTTAAGGCTTTTCCATGTAAATTACTTCAATGTACCTTAGATGTTATACTTTAGTGTGTAATGGAATAATAATATTTGGTCCGGTTTAATGGTTTTTTATTTAAAATCTGGTTATAAAAGAGGCATTGAACTTTTTAAAGCTCTCTAAAAACGACATCGTCGGAAATAAAATTTGTTTAAAAAGTCCATTAACGAATTTGGGAGCCGAATTATTTTAGTGGAATGGCGATAATTTAGAAAGGCTGCTTCTTTATAGAAGCGGGCGTTCTACAATCTGCTGCGAAGTTATGTCAAAGATTTACCTGGTCTGAGGAAAGTTTGGCTATCGTACTCACAAATTCTTTTTACATTTTATTTTTAAAGTCGCTTTTTCTCTACGCTTTCTAGTAGTATAGTCTTCGTAGTAGTTATAAGGTTACTGCTCATTTGTTTACTAAACATCTTTTCTTTTCGAATAGGAAATCATCAAATAACTTCTCCCGCCCTCTGTTTCAGGCTTTTACTGACTCAAACCCATCCATATTCCTTCTTGTGCCCTTTGGGTTCTAGGGCTGCGGTATCTCGTTCGAATAACCCGCAGCCCTGGCAATTAAAACATATTGGATCTGTCACCTGAGGCATGCAGGTGATGGCCGGCGGCATGGTGTCCTGCATGACGCGCGGCAGCTCCGGCTGGGGGCCGGCGGGCTCCAGGTGGAGCGGCTCGTACTCGTCGGACAGGCCGCTGTCCGGGGAGTCCGGCTGCAGGCTGTTCACGTACCCCTTGGGGCCCGCCCGGCTCTTGTGCACGCAGTAGTCGCCGGTGAACGGGTTCCGGTACGCTACCACTGTTCTGGAAATTAAGAGTAGGAAGTTGATTTGTGAATGTAGGTCACAGAATTAAAAAAATATATATTTGTTTCATAAATCTGTATAATACCAGTATCATAAAGAGGTAAAGTTTGTCCGTTTTTAATTTTTTTGTTTGTAAGAAGTAATCTCTGGAAGTTTTATTTTTGATTACAGAAATTTTGTCACTAATTAAAAGTTATTTTACAATCATAAGGAAAACCTGATGTTTTTGTAAATTTTCATGAAGCGTTTGTGAGAACACTTTTCAGGACGTCAGTTTGTGTGAGCTAGTGCTGAGCTAGAAGCAATCAACTTTGCTTTTAATATCCAATCATTTTTAAAGTGAAGAGAAATACTTCTCCAAACACACTGATGATGGTTACCTGAGCTCTTCTGTAGATTCCCCCTCCTTCTTATGCGAAAACACAACTTTAGTTGGTCTCAGTAATATCGCAATCTGAAACCAAAAAGCGAATCTAAAGTTCTTAATTTTGATATCCCAATACAACTTGTTTAATTAATTCTGACGGGACAAAGCTAAGCACAACATTTTGGAAGATTTAGATTGATTTTAAATTAAATTAGAGAAATAATTACAATTTGTAATTGTTTAATTTGTTTGGTATTGTGAAACTGGGGAATAAAGTGGAAAATTATGGCGTAATTTGTCATTGTGTTGTGTTTAGCAAAACATAGATTAGTTATTAATAAATCAAGAGTACAGTTATGTTTAACTTAAACCCTGAAATATTATGTAGCTACACAACATACAATCACGCCTGTATTCCCTGAAGGGTTAGGCAGAGGTGCACCAATGTATGTACACCCACAGTTCGCCGGTATGTATTAGGTCCCATGTAATAGGGGGCCTATTGCCATCAACCGGGCACACATCCTAACTCCGAGCTGCTACTGAGAATTCCATAGAAAAACCCAACAACACTTTTTGCTCGACCTGGGAATCGAACCCAAGACCTCTAGCGTAGCAGTCGCGCTTAGTACCACTAGGCCACCGAGGCAGTTAGCAGTATATAGCTAGTCTAATTAAATCGAAGTTAATAATTGTGTAACTTTAGTCCGGGTTTATTAATGAGGGATTTCATTACTTAGGGTTCTTTTCTCCTAACAGTTGACTTTAGCTTGAATTTACTATTGCTAAGGTCCACACTTTTTGATGAATAAAGGAACGTTTAAGCCAAGGATCCTAATTTCAATGGCAGTATAAATAGAGATGCTGATTTGAAATTCTATTGAGTCGGCTTCGACTCACAAATAATAATCCATAATTTATCTAGAAATATACAGTCCGAAAATAGACGTCAAACTCTGAAACACACCAAATCAGAAATATGCAAATATTTATTCTGTTTATCATTCAAATATCCCGAACTCGGGATGGACAATAATATTTGATATTTTTCCGATTCAAATTGGGCTTATGTGGGCGCTCAGTGGTTTGGATGGGGCTGAGCCGATGCTCGGGGCTTAGGGCCTCCGCCCACGACCGATTTTTTTGGACCGATAATCGGGCAGAAAAACGGGCCCGTTTTTTCAAAAATTTCAACGCCCACGACCGTGTTTTCGTCGGTGACTTTCGAGGGAGGAGCTTAAAATAGCGGTCAAATTTTATATCGCAACTTTTATTTGACAGAGTTACCGATAGTATAAACGTTACTAGATTTAAGGTTATTTAAGTTACAATTTATCGTTAAATTGTTTATTGACGATATTTTTATCGTTTTTTTTTAAACAATTGATCTTTCTAAGATGGAAGTAGCGTAGGACGGAGGTGTGGCGGGTCGCCCAGCTTAGCGTCGCGCTAATGTAGTGCCTAACAATACTTTGCCCGATTCTTACGAGTGAGAATAACACGCTTACTTTTACATCGTTCTGAAATCAAAAGTCATGAGATCCATCATAGTACCTAACAGAAGCTATTGGCACTATTATTTTCGATAAATAACAAAAATAAATAAAATAACACGAACATTTGTGAAATAGTAAGAACGCGAAGTAACGCTTCCTTGCAGTCAAGGCATATTTGTGTGTAAACCTTATCGACTATACATGCGTAAGGTAGCCTTTAAAGAATACATTAATCGATCAGACAGGACCGCTACTAACATTTAACTCGAATAACAAAAAAATGACGAATTTCCAACATCTTCGAGACGTCTTAAAAAAAAAACACGCAATAACAACTATTACTCGACTGGAGTTCCAGTGTTTCAGCTGCAGAACGATGTAAAAGTAACCGTATATGTTATTATTAGACCTGGTAATCGAACCCACGACTTCACGCTGATCAGACGCGCTTTGCGACCACAAGCCCAATATAGTTAGTCAGTGACAATTAATATAAACGTACAAAACGGCAACTTACCTAATTTAACGGTAAAAATAACGATTAATTCATATTCTATGTTAATGTTCATTAATATTATATTACTGGTAATGTTATCAAATAACGTTAATAAAGTTACTTTTTTCAAAATTTTCGAGTTCATGGAAATTAACGTTACGTAACGATTATTATTTTTTGATTTCATAACGTTAACAAGCCCTGGATTTAAGTCAGCAAGCTTAGTCGTTGAAAACGAATGTTATTTTCATTCTTAATAATTTATTAAATTCGTTTGATTATATATATTTTTAATCCATTAACGTTATTTTTATATTAACGGTAAATCTGTCAAAGGTAATTTTATAAATATTTACCGGTATTTAAAACCCTGCGTAAATCAACACAATATTATTTACTTATTTAAATCACAGACGATTAATTTAGAAAACCTTGATTTACCATATTATTAATAAATAAATAAGCTTTTTAATAATAAATTATTGTTATTATTCAAATGCTTCAAACTCATAAGTACTAACTTAACATAACACCACAATTGTACACTTAATTCGAAATAACTGCTTTTGACTTTAGACTTTTGACTTTAGCAATGACACAACGTTCTTCCCTAGTAAATCCATGACGCATAGGGTAAGTGCCCCAGTGAATGAACACACCCCAGTGAATTAACAAATCTGAGTATTTTCCAAAAAATAATAAACTAAGATATTACCTTCTACTCAACGCAGTATTTTTTTTTGTAATTGCTGCTCTTTATTCTAACATAGTAACAACATTCATGTATTGCGATACTGTTCGTTTTAAAATGACGAGCGTTTAAAGTTGGCAGTGCTGGTGTAAATTTTCTTTGTTCGGGCAAGAATTTAGGACTTGGGTCAGACGCAAATTTTTTGATATCACTTTGCAGCCGTAATTAAAGTATGTACTTTAAGTTATTTATAAATTCAAGTAATGGGTAGTTATAATATATGTATCAAATCAATTTCATTGCAATTTTTGCTAGTTTTAAGTAAATTATTGAGTGTTCCAGCATTGGCATTAAAAAACATTTGAAATCCAGTGAATAAACGACCGTTAATTCACTGACCAATCGTTAATTTCATTAAATCTAGTGAATGAACTATGACATTTTCATCATGTTAAATAAAAGCTTTCGTCATAAAAATGTAACCAATAAATAAATGAATACCACATTTTGAGTTAGTAATCATCATTTTAGAGAACGGAGAACTAACAAATACATCAAAGCTCTGAGACTCTACTCCCAAGCTCATAAAGGAAAGACGGGAACGGAACGGGCAGTCTTCAGTGGGTGCAGGTTCAGTCGGAATAAGCTCGGCTTATAAGGCAGATCCTGAAATCCATCAAACGCGACACACCTCAAATGCTGACGAAGCTGGAGACTAACGATGGCAGGATCATCTTGTCTAAACTAGAGCTTTTAAGGGAGGTAGAGAAGTTCTAAAAACCCGTCTCTAGTCCAACAAAAGACCCAAGAGCTAGACTGACCTGACACTACACCGATGAGTTCCCGGACGTCAGCCTATATGAGATAAATATGGCTTCTTAACAACTTAAGGACAACAAGGTGCCGGGGAAGACGGAATCACTTCTGTACTACTGAAGAGGCCTATGTCCAGCAGTGGACATCGTTCGGCTCATATCATGATGAATTGATTGTTGACGTTGGCTAGGCTTATGAAGGTATACAGGATAAGTTTTTAACCAGTGCGTAAATTTTTTTTGGTAGTTCAGTGTCAGTAATAGAACACATTTCCGTGTTTAGTTAAAAAAAAAAATAAAAAAAAATTTCATCCTTATCCGAGTTTGAAATAAGCAAAACATGGACATAATCTATTCGCCATACTATCAATGACAACTCTTGGCCGCCGCCCGGGCGCATGGCTGGGGTGAGGGGGTGGGGAATGCGCTAGCGCTGAGTGACAATAAAATATGGTTTTTAAGTATACATGTTTCGTAAGCGATAACTTTTTTTTTTAGTACTAAGACATATCAAAATAAAGTATACGTGTTTAATAAAACGTGTTGAAGTTTATTATGGCAAAATTTACGCACTGGTTAAAATTTTTTCCTGTATAATGATTAAGTAAGAGATTGAAGGCTTACACTTTGTTAAAAAAAAATGATTGTAGCAGATTTAGAGGCTTTTTTTTTATAGACGGGAAATCATCATATAACTTCCCCCGCCCTGGGCGGGGCGGGAGGGAGTGTCAGACTTGTACTGACTAAAACCCGTCTATGTTCCTTCATGTGCTCTTTGCGTTCCGGGGGCGCGGTATCTCTTTCGAACAACCCGCAGAGATTTAGAGGCTAAGGATTTATGTTCATTTATTTATTCCATTTTGAACTGCATTTGATATAATAATAAGGATTTTTCGTAACTATTAATTCAACAAAAACTTGTGTTCATTCACTGGTTCTAATGCTGTACATTTACTGGAAAATTTCATTCATTCACTGGGGTTTTAGGGTATTTTTCAATATATTGCCAAATATCTAAAAAAGTATACAGGTTATGTCGTAAAACCAAGTTAAAAAATATTCTTTAGTAGACATAGATTACCAAAATATAAAACCTTTAACTTTAGAGGCAACATAATGTAATGATTTTTTGAAGTCTGAAGAATGCTTAAGTGTTCATTCACTGGAGCATTTACCCTATTTTCTATTTTTCGCCGATAATCGGCGGCCAGGATGCGTACATTTTGTTTTTGGACCGTTTTTTTCTCGGCCGTGGGCGTTGATGTACTTGAATCCATACGTTCCATTCTCACCGAGAAAAAATCGGCCGTAAAAAATCGGTCGTGGGCGGAGGCCCTTATACTGTATTTTGTATCGGAAATTATAATAATTATGAGCTTTACCATGCGGTGTGGTGGATCCATTTAAACTGTAATGTTTTAAAGTAAATTTAAAATTGATTATTAAAAAAGTTTTTCACCGAGATGTAGTACTAATAAAGAGCAGTGTAAGGTAGCAAACTTACATTGTAGATATAATAAAGTAGAAGTAAACATTACAGGAATTTCCCGTTGAATTCAACCGTTATATCAACGTTTTATGCTGTGAATAACGTTGTTGATTGCATAGTTTGTTTTGTATCCTTTATTATGTAATTGTTTGTTGTTCCAAAAAAAAAACTACAATGTAAATTGAACTACACTAAACCAACTGAAACATGGACTGAAACTAAACTGAAAAAAGAAACAAATAAAAAAAGAACACAACAAACAAAAATAAACTGAATTGAATTAAAAACGTAGATACTCTACTGGAAAAGTGCCGTACTTATATTAAATACATTTTTAAATGGTAGATAAAGATATAACGATATTCTTTAAATGTTATGCTTATATGTTACCTCTCCGTTTTGGCGCATCCTGTTGATCCGGTAGAAGCAGTAGCCGCACATGAATAATGTCAGACATAACTGTAACAAAAACATACAAACTTGAGAGCCGTTCACAAACTACCTACTTTTTTAGCTTTTAGCTCTCTCTTGTTTTATTTATTTGCTGTTACGGCGAGGTAAAAGGCTTTTTACGTTAATAATTGAGGTGCGGTGTAGCAAAACGACTCTAGCCACATTCTTTCAAATAATTGCCAAATTAAAGTGTGCTACTTTCTTGACAAGCAATAATAGTTTTATTACAATTTACACCCGAAACTTATGCTTAGACGATAATTACACAATATTAATGGCGTTATAATCGGCAATATTATTCCCAAAAATAGGAGAACTTTTGACATGTGTTAGTTTGCTTTGGTACAACTAACCCCAATTATAAGAACGAGTGTCGATCATTACAGTTGCAAACAGCTTAGTTATATTTAACACCATTGCATGTATCCATTTATATTGCAATCTTATGTTAAACAAATAAATTAAACCAAATTTTTTCGTGATATCAAATTCTGACATGATTAGTCATTACTTTTTCACTTGATGTTTATCTTCACTGGAATGTTATTCAAGATTGTAGAGAGTTCATAATTAGCTATATATTTCAAGATATAAAAAATAAGTACACAAAAGTGCAACATTGTTGTTGAAAGCTGCACCAAGTACATAATAATAGAACATCATGAACGAAGAGCTTATTTTTGCATAAATTGGAGTTCTTAAAATAAAACATCGGCACGATAATCATAAAGTAATTGTTTACAGCACTTTGTTCGTACGTGCAGTCGACAGCAGCGCAGCAGCTGCTGTCCGTATTTCTTTCCCGACCGATCTCGAAAATGGCACATTTAAATAAACTAGCCAGGTGACCAGGTGTCGCAAACGACAAGACGTTTGTAAACGAAAAACAATGCGAATTGGATCCCGACTGAGCTGGAATAAACAGAGATTCAGCTGTTTTTACAACCCTCTTCACATTGTAGCAGTAATGCTCTGACATTAGCGATGGTGAATGAGAAATAATAAGCAACGATTCCAGTACAATGGGGAGCAGTAGATCTATGTTGTTCAAAGGCTGGCTTTTACCTTGGTCTGAGAATCAGCATTGCCATTCAACATGGCAATGCCGCCAGTCTTTTGAGCACTTTTGCAGGTGACGGAGATGCGGACAATTTTTTTGATAACATCAATAGTTTTACTTTCTTTTACTTTGCTACTATTAATATTATCTAATTTTAAGGCTGTACATATTTAATATTGTTAATCTATACAAATAAATTGTTGCGCCACTATTGCTGAAAATTAGAAATACCTTCTGCTTGCGACTTTATCCATGTTGAAGTAAAGTACACGATAGAAATATTTGCTATCATGTAGCTTTTAGCTTTCTATCAGTGAAATATGTCTGTAATCGGACTAGTACTTCCAGAGGTAACCACTTATAAACAAAAAAAATAACCAACAAACAAAGTTAGGTTAACAAATTAAGTGTAAATAAATTATTATGAGGGATGTGGTAGCAACTAACAGTCCTTTTATTTTCAACCGGTGAGTAACTTTTACAGTCTTATCGCCTTAAGTAGGTGTTTTAAGTACTTGACACCGGACTGTCTTTCAACCACTAGCCCGAAGTGTTTTCTTCTCTGTGTAACTCTACTGGCTCACTAAACCAATGTAAACTCGACTTAAACTTCACAAACTTGAAAGAACTCTATCCCAGCGTTTTCTAGTTCTAATGCTAAGGCTTACAGGAACTGGTCAAGCTCGCTCCGAGTTTTTATATCCGTGAGATTTTAGATTTAAAGTTAGCCTTTGAACCTAGTCGATTTTTGTAAGGAACGTACGGAAATTATGATATCCATTCGTTATACCTATGTAAGAGTTAGAGGACTGGTTTGAAAAATCTAGACTTATGTTAAGTCCTATTTTGAAATTGATCCTTAAATCCAAATTGCCCAAAAACCCCTGGTCACTGGTCACTGGCCAGAACGGCTGTTAGTTGTATTCGACAAGACTTGCCTTTAATATTAAAACGGATCACTTAATATTCAAGACGTTCATTTGTTTCTTGACTTTGACACTACATAATATCATGATATTTACTTCATTTATTCATAAACACAACGGTATTTACAAGTACGAAACAGCACATAGTGACAACAATAGAAATGACGTCAGAACTTACTTACCAATATGATTAACAGCAATATATCAATGTAAATAATGATCATGTTTCACTACAACACTTTACACTTTATAAACAATCACCTTAGCATTATATTACAACAAAAATAAACTATTTTCTTAAACATAACACTGACTGATTTCAAATATTCTTCTCTGAAACTCTCTGAGACGCGGTTGGTTCTCCAAAACATTGTTGGTATTTTTCTGGCTCATGATTGGTGAGAATGTTTTTTGGCTTTGTGCTCATTGGTCGGTCATCGATGTGAGTCTGTGGATGCCAATGGGGTGACTCTATAAACAAGGGATGATTCGTCTGCAGCGAGTTTTGTACGGAGCATTTCAAAATGCAAGAGAGATTATTGCCTACAATGTGGTGTGCATCACTGAGGACTGCTTTAGGAGTAATTCTTTGGTGAAGAGCTTTTTGTACAAGACCCACAAACATTTTGTAATTACCTATCTACCCTCGTTGTGATGTCAAACGATAAAATAAAATACGTAAGGATTTTTCAGGAAAATCATAGACAGAATTTTCCAAAATTATCTTTGGGCCTCACTGTATCATCATCTCATCTACTGCCATCCTGTCCAGCCTCTTTCTACCTCCCGTCTTATCTGCCCCACCATCCTACTCTATGGTATGCCAGTGGGTGCTGGCGCCAGCACTGTCGCGACGTCTGCCGCCTCCACCGCGACCTATTTACGGACTCGCCTGCTCACTGACGACCTCTGCTTATACCTCTGATGAGATAGCGCAAGGATACGTGAGTGTTTAGATAAGGTTTGAATTAAACTTGAAGGGGCAATGGACTTTTCTTTATTTAATTTGGCTGTAATGTAAAACGTAGAGAACACGACGCTTTGGTAATTTAGAAGTTATGAATATTCTAGTCATGTTTGAACGTTTTGTCCATGAATTGTAACAATTTAATTTAAAAGAACATGTACGACCATGGAACTTAGTAATGACGACATAACATTAGTCATTTTTCCAATTCATAATTAAAACATCAAAAGTTACGAAGAAAAGAGAATAGAAAAAAAAATAAACAAAGAAAAAATTTTTATTGACAAAAGCCATGTGCACACAACAATACTCATAAAAAAGCTATTCAATGAAAATACAAAAAAAATACCACACACCATTTCAAAGTTCAAATATTCAAAACTTTTCAATGGTACTCGTACATAAACCAATATCATAAAAATGTATTTACAATCCGAAAACATTGTTCAAAGCCCGCGGGGTTCGAAACAGCCATAACACACGTCAACCTGTTACAATATATCCACAAAAGAAAAGTTTGAGGGCGAGTTCCCCTTACCTCGGGGTAAGGCGATCGGACCGAAAGTGTTAACTAAAACAAAACATTGTCGTCTTAAATGGCAGGCACAGAGAGCAGTCGGGTCCCTTGGCGACAAGCGTGGTGTCAGAAGTACTACTCTATGTATAAAGTTAGAGAATTTTCTGTACCATTGGATGGTAAACAAGCCTACGGCCCACCTGATGTTTAGTAAGTGGTCACCGCTACTTATGGACATCTGCAATACCGAAGGTCTTGCAAATGCGTTGCCATCCCAGAGACAAAGTTGCAATGCCTCATGAGCCTGTAATTACACCGGCACCCATACCCTTCAAACCGGAACACTGCAACGCTGCTTTGCGGCAGAAATAAGTATGGTGGTAGTACTTCCCCGGTCGAGCTCCTTCACAAAGAGCTCTACTACTACTACAAAAAAGAACATCGTTACATATTAACGATGGAGATAATATAAACAAGCTATGTTGAAGTGTCAGTCAG
Source organism: Caradrina clavipalpis (assembly GCA_932526535.1). Taxonomy (NCBI): domain Eukaryota; kingdom Metazoa; phylum Arthropoda; class Insecta; order Lepidoptera; family Noctuidae; genus Caradrina; species Caradrina clavipalpis. The sequence continues at coordinate 337,824 of OW052106.1, read as the reverse complement.
CGCGTCGCTCGACCAGACATAGGCCTGTGATGGAGGCGCGCAGTGATCCGCGTCCGTCCTGCAACCGTGCATTCCACTAGCGAGACGCTCTAGTGGAATGCACAGTCAGGCAGCATGTGGTGAAGAGGCCTGCCAATAGCAAGTGAATACCGAGCTCATGGTAATTGGAGGAACCGTGGAGTTTTTTTTTACAAATTTGACTTTTTATTTTCTTGTGTTTGGTTTTAGAGTCGATATTATTTTGCCTAATGTAGCAAATAATTATTTTCTGACCTGGGTGTCTTTAAGAAACAAATTTTCTGCTGAGGACAAAAAGGATATCGTTTTTTTATTGTTACTGACCAATCAGCAGGAAATGTGTGGCCAATTTAATCACTTTTTTTGAAGTTACGCCTATCTTCTAATTTAGTGAGACAATAATGTTTCACTTAAATTCCATAAGTAAGCCTTCTGGCCTCTACTCTGCTCTAAAAAGACAAACAGCGTCCCGAATCCCCGATAACTTTAAGTTGGACTTGGCTACCTGAGCAAAGGTACGAGCCTGCTCAGCGCCCCGTGTACTCCCGAATCTGCTCAATAATACAACAGCCAACTAAACGCATAACATTTACTGTACGCCACCAATACTGCTCACGTGTGAATTAGTTCAATGTTCACGTTTGTTTAATGAAGTTGCTTGAACTGAGAAAAGCGGTCAAGCGTGATCGATACAGTAGGTAATGTTTGATTACGTAACTTGTATCGGCTTTATTTATTAAGTAGTTGCAAACTGTAGCCTCTTACGGTTCACCGATTTTGTGTACAATAAGTCAATAACTAAAAATGCTGATATATAGGTACTGATATTGTGATTAAAACAACATACCATCATGCCTGTATTCTCCGAAGGGTTAGGTAGATGTGTACCACAATGTACACCCATACTTCGCCGGTATGTTTGGTTGTTTGGTGGTGGTATTGCCATTAACCGGGTACAATTCCTAACTCCAAGATGCTACTGAGAATTCTATAAAAAAACCCAATAACACTTTGCTCGACCTGTATATCGAACCCAAGACGTTAAGCGTAGCAGTCGCGCTTAGAACCACTAGGCTAACGAAGCAGTTATTGTTTCCTTAAATGGGTGAATGTTAATTTCCCCCTCTCTGCTTACTCTTTAAAAGTTAAAGCCGTGATGAATACGTTCCCATAATTAAAAGCGTCGCCCAACCTCAGGTGTTGGTTATATAACATTGTTAATTTCCTGCTGCCTCAAACGACGCCTAAATTAGACTTCATTAATAAACCGCCAAAAATAATGTTTATTTTTGGATTCCTTTTTTGGTTTGCTTACGTACGTAAGTGCTTTTTATAAAAGAGGGTCAAAGGATTGCAACACAAACGAGGGTGAGTTTTAGCCACGTAAATAATTAGCTGACCTACTTTTATAAGCGAGCGATAGTTACTGAGGATTTTATGCAGATTTTAATAAGTATTTTTCTAATATCTAAGGGAATTCGCAGCAAAAAGTAAATGCAGATTATACGTACATAAACTCACGCCTTTTTCCCAACATGGGGATAGGCAGAAATCACAGAACGCCACCTGCTACGCCACGTTATCTTTATATATACTCTTCGCCTCGTCCACCTTCATACATCTGGTCTTATAAGGTTACGAGTACTGCACACCCGACCTTTCTGAACAAACTCACCAGTGAGATCAGGGTAGGTCTTTCTAAGGCGTCCCTTTCCTGCGTTGCCACAGACGTCTGCCATATACATTCCGCTTGTAAGTCACTCAACGTTAGTTCTCTCAACATGACCGAACCATCTAAGTATACTCTTTTAAACCTTTATCAACACATCCTATTTTAATCCACAACGTTCTCGTATAACCAAAAATAAATGATTATCACCAAATATAACAATATAGAACATTGTAAAGTTATTCATCGACGCGATCCAAACTTACCAACTAACACAAAACAATCGCTTTACATTCAAAATTAAGTTAAAATTAGCTAACACTTACATAACAAAACACAAACACCACTCGAATAGACCTAGACCGAATCCCAATTAGATTTTAATCTATTTTATTGTCCTACTTCGCCTCTTGTGCCTCTAAGTTTTAATTGATCGTAGGAATTAATGGCGTAATAAGCTGAGGTAAGATTTATCGGTACAGGTATAATGTTTAGTACATTACCCGGACTAGTAGCGGGACCTGGGACTGAGGATGATGGCACGCGGGACTTAGGTCTTGTGATTTGTTGTGTCTTCTGAGTTAGTGGCAGCAGGTAATAGTGCTGACATTAATGTAGGTGTGAGTAATGGTTCCTAGGGACAAGGGGCTTTATATGGTCCAGTGTGTCGTAAAAAGGATCTACGTAACTATCTCCTTGTTCTTTGAAATATATGTTTTTTTTAAATCTTAGTCATTTTTTGAAGACGATATTGTGACAAAGGTTGAAAAGAGGATACAAAAGGTATTTCTACGGCAGACGTGAGTGGTAACGCCGGGAGGACGCCCTGGAAGGACCTACCCTGACCATGTTGGTGAGGTTCTTCATAAAGGTGGGGTGCGCAGTATGTACTCTTAACCGACGTGCTTACAAGACTAGATGTATAAAGGAGGCGGAAGGAGTACGTAAGGATTGTAGCAGATGACGTTCTTTAGCCCTATGGGAAAAAGGCGTGAGCTTATGTATGTATGTGTATGTACGAGTACGTATTGACAGGTAGGATTTATTTTTTTGTTATTCGAATTATGTAAGGCTTCCACATTTTTAGAACAAGAGCGACCGATTAAGAAACTCACGAAGCGTGATCGATTTTGTATTGTGGTGTTTGTAGCATCTGCCATATTCTAGAAGGTCCTAGATAGACTAGCAAAAAACAAACATATGAGACCAGTAACACAAAAACGGATACGTTTTTACGCTATAATTATAATCGACCTATTTTGTATTTACCAGGTAAAAAAGTATCTTTTTCAAACAAAATGTTGAACAAAAAGGGTTCATTTCAGGAATAAATTAAGCAGGATATGAAATAATTAAGGGTAGCTTTTTCAGGGATTAATTAAAGGTAATTTTTAAATTGCTGTTCTAATTGCAACAAGATAGAGTTACAGATTGCTATTTGCTTCTAAGATTTCTTATCACTCTTTTTTTACACAGAAGCAATTTGAATGCTATAGGTAATTTCCTTTATATAAAGACTGACTCCTAAAATAAACGTAAATACAGCATCAATAAAACAATTATTGATGAAGTTTAAAATGTTTGGCAAAGTTTTTTATTTCTCGCTTTTTAGTATCATTTTTTTTATCCAAATCCATGAAGGAACTGTCATGTCATGTAAATTACCACGACACCGCTAAAAAAAGTCATAAGAAAGCAGAATACGCGATTTCGTCTACTTAGATGAGAAATTTTCAAATATTACTGTAAGTATACATCTGTGTAACTCTTTCGAGTGTACAGGCGCGATGTTATGTTGTGTAATTGCGTAAACAATGCATATTTATGCGATAGCAGCAATCGCGGTTGATTTGCTGTAATTTTTTGAAGAGTTCCGTTGTCTGTCTCCGCAATCCATCATCAGATCTATATGAAATTTAAATGGAACCATTTGGGAAGTTTACCCTTTCCAACAAAAAAAGAATAATCAAAATCGGTTCATAAAAGACGAAGTTATCCGCGAACAAACATAATATAATAAAAAGTCCCTATCTCAAAAACTACTACCGTTAAGGAGTACTGTAGCATCATCATCAGGACAGCAGCATCAGATGTTGACACCCTGAAGCATATACCTGAGTAAGACATGATTACGTAACAAAAACACCATACGAGCATACAATTTTCGGTGGTTGCCCTCGATTTCTCCTGGATTCCATCATCAGATCCTGGACTGGTGATAATGGGACCACCTCAGAAGTGAACTCTATCCAACAAAAAAAAAAATTTTTGAAATCCGTCTACAATTGACGAAAATATCGGTGAACATACATAAAAAAAAAAAAAAAAAAAAAATAAAATTGTACATACAGACGAATTGAGAACCTCCTCCTTTTTTGAAGTCGGTTAATTAGCTGAATTCTGATCCAAACCAAAAATTTTACAATTTGTATTATTTAGTGTATAGTTTTTTTTTTATTTTACTATAAATACGCTGAGAAGAATTTATTAAATAAAATTATTAATTAAATATTTATTTGTAATAATGAGCACCTAATAATAACTAACTAACTTATAATAAGTTAATGGCAATAGGCTCGCCCCCTTTTACATGGGACATAAACTTACCGGTGAACTGTAGATGTACATTGGTACACCTATGCCTAACCCTTCGGGGAATACAAGCGTGATGGTATGGATGTTATAATAATGATGAGGTTAAATGGAAATGCTGAAAAGCTACTTACTACAAAAAAAATTAAAGTGTTTTCCTCACGTTAACGTTGAACATTTTTCCCTTTAAGGACAATCAACCTGAAAATATATTTAGAAAAAGAACCCTAAATCCATTTCATTTCTAAACATCGTAAAGTATCGGTTTCTTTCAGGCTTAAAACGTCGACCTTTTATCTTTATTTACAAATATAAAGTATTTAGTTAAGAGCAGACCCTTAACAGTTGGACCCAAAGAAACTCGATCAGCCCACTAACAACTTCCCCGGGGACCTCGCAACACGATATTATTTGAAAAGTAATCCTTTTGATAACAGCGGGGTGAAATTTACCGGCGCCGGGATGTTTATAGAGGTACCTATAGCTCCCTTTACGGGGTACTTTTTACAGTCGGGGTTTATTTGATTACGTTTCGGAGGTACTGTTAGGTTGTAGGGTAGTAGACATGAATTAATATTGTGTTATTGCTTTATAAAATGTCTGTGATTTATATTCGTCTTGAGTTTTTAACTGACTTTTAAAAGGTTCTCAATTTGGTTGTTACTTTTTCTTATATATTTGTTACCTCAAAGCTCCGTTGCTTCTATCAAAACCACAAACAGAACCAATGGCGCGGAGTTTCAAAACTAAAGTTATTTTGTACATAAAAGGTTTTGAAGGTGGTTGTATTTTTTGTAAAAATAATTGTATAATAAAATGTAACCTAAGTTACGGAGAGGGTAATTTGTAAAATATGCCGCAATAACTCATTTTAAGGCAACGATGTCAATCAGGAAATGCGTATAAGTTTATGTATGTTGCTCAATAAAGATGTTTTATTTTCTTACTTATTTATTTTATACCCAAATAATAGGTAAAAGAAAACGTTCTCTAAAGTAAAGCCATAAAAGACACACAACTTAAGGAGTATCAGCAGCAATAGGCGTTCTAACATTTTTACGATAACCGATGATAACGCAAATGGAAACTTTTCCATTTCGAGCATAATGTTGCCAACTCAAATAAACATCCAACTTTTAAAATTACATTTTATCTGTCGTGCCCCCAGCTTGCCAAGTTTTACGACAAAATCTCCCGAAAAAAAGGCAAAATGTTTCACGTCGATGTAAAGTTATACCCTTAATTATTTCCTCATTTCGGCACATCGGGGAAATTCGCGGAAAATTCGAGTTGAAGAACAATTTTCTTAAAATATTCTTTTATACGTTTATTTAATACGGGTACTCTCTGAGACAGTAATTGTAATGTAGGAAGAAAATGGTTTATTAATAATTGCATGTATAACAAGTGCGAATTTTTTCTAAACAAAATACCAAATGACTTGTAATACCATTAAATACCAAATAACAACCGATTAGAGCTTTTAATAGAGTCGCAATGGGAACCTGTCATGTTCAAAATATTTTCAAATAAAATGCATACCACGCTCGTCCTTTTAGATGCTTCTCTCTTATGAAGGATGGGAGGAGTGGAGTGAGAAAAGAGAGAAGTACTCCCAAGTCACTTTTCTGTCAATTAGCATAGCGACGATATGAAGAAATCCCTGGCACATATTTGTGATTTTAACAACTTTACATAAACATAAAAGGCAGCCAAGTTCCAATCGATATAAAAAACAATCAGATCAAACAGTCAAATGACGTCAAATAGATAACAATTCCGTCTCTAACTAAAGACTATCCCAAATAAACATACAAACTATAATATCAATAAAATTGACTTGTAAAGGGGCGTGATCAAGCCTGGCTAAGAAAATTGATTACCTAACAGAATAAGATTTATAGGGAAAAGGATATTAGCAAATTATGATGGATGACGAGGGGGACTTACTTACGAGGGTTTTATGTTTCGGTTACGCGAGATTGATACGTTGCCAGTTAACCTTGACATTATAATGTTATGATATCATCAGTATTCATACACAGGAGCTAGGCGCGCCAAGTGTGTTACCACAGTGCCTACACACACCAGAACATTGGATGGTACGCAATCGAGTTATGTTTGTCTCCTAAATAGATTTAATTCTGCAAAACCAACAATCAACAAATCAACTTATTTCAAATTGGCACTTATTTTTCAGAGTAATGGATTTTTATGAGAAAAAGAAAATCAAATCATTTATTTCAAATAAACCATTTACAAGCACTTTGAAATTGTCAGGGAGTCAGTCAGGCAGCTAATTGAAGCTAGTTGCTCGTTTCAAACAGTAGGTCTCTATGGATAGGAGGGGGAAGGATATTTAACGCTGATTGATTTTAAAAAGCATAAGTTTTTAATGTTCATTAAACTTTTATTTCTGGAAAGGAATGCATATGCGTTTTGCATATTTATTAAGTTTGACAAATTATTAGTTTTAATTGCAAGTCTAGCTTCCGCCCGCTACTTCGTCTGCGTCGAATTTGATATATTATCCCACGGGAACCATACATTTTCCCGGGACAAAAAGTATTCGGTGTTATTCCGCACTGCAATCTCTATCTCAGTGCTAAATTTTATCCAGATCCGTTCAGCCGTTTAAGTGCAAACGAGTAGCAAACATCCATTCATCAATCCAATCATCCATCCTCAGAAAATTTTGCATATATAATATTAGTAGATAACAGTTGATACATATAAAGATTGGCAGAGCAAAGCGTAAATGATGTCTATTTGTTTTACTATGATTACAAGTAATTATAATCTAATGTTCTTCATACGACTTTAATTTGAACGAAAGTAATCTTAATCTACTATAAAGGTGACTTCTGACTTGGCACATCGCATGTGTGTCTAATCCATTTATAACAGTCTGTACAGCGCGAGACAGTAATTACACATCATGCTATTTAGTCATTACTTGTAATACACGTAAAACAAGTTTATACTCATTATCTTACCATCACGCCTGTATTCCCTGAAGGGTTAGGCAGAGGTGTACCAATGTACACCCACAGTTCGCCGGTATATTTAGGTACCATGTAATAGGGGGCGAGCCTATTGCCATTAACCGGGCACAAATCCAAACTCCGTGCTGCTACTTAGAATTTCATAGAAAAACCCAATAACAGTTTTTGCTCGACCTGGGAATCGAACCCAGGACCTCTAGCGTAGCAGTCGTGCTTAGGACCACTAGGCCAGCGAGGCTCATTATCTTATGGTTTATAAAAAAAGCCAAACGAATAAAAAAAACATTATATCACAAGAGAAAAATAAAACCAAAATCCAGCAATCCTTTTAGCATGATTACTCAATACGAAGGCTGGGTCCCTAATTCATCTGACCACATACTGTACCCCTTTGGGAAAGCTTTATAAAAACGATATAGGTATATGTACCGCAAATAATTGCTAAACATTATATAACCTGATACAAGGTGCCCGGAAACTGGGGTGTTACGAAAAGGGTGTAAATATACACACGTATAAAATTATATGTATTGTCGGCCACAGGACACTTCCCTAAGGGATGACCAGGACCACGGAAGAAGGACGTTACAAGGATGTGCCTTATTGTTTCAAATTCTGAACAATCTGACAGGATTTGTGATAATTTTACAAAATGAGTTATTGTTTTTTCTTCAGACGAAAATCCTATCTCCCCAAGTCCTAATGAACAAAAGCCTGAATCACTGTTTTATCTGTTTCAAACATCTTTATTCTTAAGCCCTGGGTCCTATATTTGTTGTTTTAACTTCTTTAGTAAAGTACTGTTTAAATTCTCACATCGGTGAAGGAAAACATCGCAAGAAGACCGGGACTTATAATGAATATAAGTCTGACATCGTCAATCCGCCTTGAGCAAGCATGGTTATGTACGGTGGATTAATTACTCATGCCGTTTCTGAATGAGAAGAGACATTTGCCCTGCAGTGGGACAGAAATAATCTGGCATTATTATTTTATTACTTTTTTATAAAGTAACGCAATGATAGCAAAGAAAGACATTGAAATATAGCGTTAACTTCACTATTACGTATATCTTGAAGCTCTTGATCAATAGACAAAAAAAATACCCTGTGAAAATGCAACACACAATCACCTTTGTTTTCTTCTAAATTCATGATCAGTGTGTAGACCCTCCGCCCTCTCGGGAAACCATCAACTACGTAATCGGAAAATGTGGCGCGAAATTAAATATTAGGAGTTGTTTAGTGAATCAGCTTCAAGGTTACCTCCCTGAAGGGCAAGTGGAGGTCAAAGGTCAGAGCGGCATTGTGTTGTAATGAAATAGATACTATTTATGAGCGAAATGAGAAAGGATTCGGTGAGGGATGATATCAATTTCTGAGTATCCCACGGTATAATGTAAGGTTATGGGGCGGTCGAGGGTTCGCTTCCCGCACGGCACACATATTTGTATGGCCTACAGATAGCTGTTCCGGGTGTGGCTGTTTGTGTATGTAAGTTAATAAGTTTGTACACGCACCAAAGATACAGGAGAAACGCCTAGTGAGGGGCTACGTTTTTTTAAATAACTTATAGATATTATATTGTTTACGAGTATATTGCAGCGTAAAAACTACAAAAAAAGATGAAAAGGAAACCCAGTTGCACAAAGGATCTCAGTTCAAATAGCTGTCTGTCAGCAGAGATGTCATAAGTTAGTGGAGATAATATCGAGGACTAGTCCCCCAGCCTCCGTCTCGCAGCAGATGTAACATGTTATGTGCCGGACGTGACGTAAGACGACGTGGGATATGACGCTAGTGTGATTAGTTACCAATATAAACAACTAGCTTCCGATCGTTAAGTTACATCTTTGGTCACTGCTCCGCTCCCGTTGTGGATCGTAGCGTGATGTTATTTAGCTAATGTTACTATTCGTGAAAAAGTGGTTAATATCAGTCCAGTAGTTTCGTAGCTTATTTGGTTCGAACAAACAAAAAAAGAACTTTCCTCTGTATAATAAAAATATAGATAATAGAATTGTACTAGTGTAGGTATTGTTTTACTTGATAGAAGGAGTAGCTCTTCTTGAAGAAGCTTGTTTAGAACTACTGCATTGATGTGGTTTGAGAGATCCGATTTCCTAACGATGTAATTATACAGAAGTCTTGTATACTTCTCTTCTTCTTCTTGGTCGTGTGGGCAGTAAGGTCTAACGACCCCACTAGTTTCCAAACCGCCTCTGGGTCCTCTGACATGGTTACCGACGTCAGCCATGCAATGTAATTCGACTACGCTGATCAATCTGAAGGTCAATTATAATTAAAATCGTTTAAAATCTAGCAATCTCACCTCAGTGACAATAACCATGTCAAGAAATGTAATTTGTGCGTAGTGTAGAGGTATTTTTGACAAATTGAGGCTAAAATTAGATTGCGATCGTTTCTAAAAGTTAGTAGAATTGCCCTTTGATGTCTTTTTGTCAGTGTATAAAGCGTGGGTGGCTTTTTTCCGTGAGCCATAAGGAAAACCTTTTATCTGTGCAAGTTCCTCTGAGTTACATTAATACACGAACACTTTATGTAATTGAAAGCAATATGTATTATACGCTGTGTTGTTATTTTCGTAATTTCCGCTTTCTGTCTGATGAGGAGATGGTTTTTGCCAGTAACGGACATTGAGACAACTTTTTTATTTATTTTCTCCAGTATGGCTATCTATTTCATCTGCCCAGCCTTTAACGAACTATGTTGGGGTTGGCTTTCAGTCTAACTAGATGCAGCTGAATACCATTGTTTTACAAGAAACTGCTGCTTATCTGACCTGCACAACCCAGTTACTGAGAGCAACACGATACCTATTGGTAAGACTGTTTGTCAGACTATCCATAACGATTGTCAAATTATCTACGAATTACAGTCGGGATCAACAGCTTTACGTACTTTCCGAAGCAGGGGGTTTCAAACCACCAACTTCCAAACTACAGGCTGCTACTGAGAGATTCGCAATAGAAAACCTATTAACACTTTTTGCCCGACCTAGGGATCAAACCCAAGACCTAGGTTCATCAATATCGCTCGATACCACAAAGCCAACAGGGCAGTTCAGGGCTACTAACTACCTACTTCAGCTGTATGAAATTGTAATTAGCCTTTAAAGTATCCTCCTAATAGTCCATAAGGTCTACAAAGGACCAGTTCCATAACTTTGCTGAAAATTACCTCAATAAAGCGAAGTTTTATGAGGTCTACCACTGTCCTTGGCAGACGGACGGTGAACACAGTTAGTTCGTATTATACGGGGTGGAAAGGAAATGGATTCAGCATTTGATTCTACGCCACCCATAGAGACAATATTACAGTAGGTTCTTGAAAAAAAAAAAAATTACGTGGCTTGTAATTAGCTGTTTGTTAATATTACATTGGCATACATTCCGGCGAATTGTGGGTGTACATTAGCAAACCTCTGCCTAACCCTTCGGGGAATATAGACGTGATGGTATGTTATGTTGTTAGTTTTCTTTTCCCCTAGAGAAATATGTCCTAGATTCACGTACTGCCTGAATGCATGGTAAAAGAATCCCTTCCATCCAATAAAGTAGTAAAGCATCCTCTTGTCTTAAACCGTAACCACGATTGCGCAAGTAATAACCTATTCATCTCCTTAAGAATTTAGAGGAGTTCTCCCTGTCCAAATGAAACTCTAAATAAAACCGTGTAGGTGGACACAGACGGATAAAGCGCCGCTCGATCCGACACCTCCGATCAACATAAGCAAACGGAGTTCCCAGCTGAACTTACATTCAGGGTTCAGCAAGATAAAGTGGCCAAAATAAAAATCTTTCGCAGTTGTCAAATGAGGGTAGTTTGTCAGCCGGCAGAAACACGGTTCCGTATATATCATTACGGGGACAACGAATTGGGAATATTATTAAAAGTCCCGACTAACAGCGAGTACAATTTGTTACTTACTTTTTGGACCTTTTTGCTGAACATTCGTGTCATTGTTTAATAAGAAATTGTAGTTTTTTACAGTTGCTACTGTTAGTGTATCATGTTTATTTATTAGGTTAGTATTGGTGGACATAGTAAACTATGGTTTTAGCATACTATGTTTGTTTGTTCAACTGTGTGCACATATTATTATTCGCCTTTTTCTTCGTTTCGTGTCGACTGACTGACTCATAAAATGTTGTCCAACCATTATTGAGCTATTAAACTATTCGTCCAATATTAGCGACTAAGGTATTGTTGGAAGCATCATAATGTTCCGCTTGTTGTGTGCTATATGACATTTAAATACTAGCTTACTGAGGATACTCAATACTCAATATATTTATTGCTTCCACAAGTACACTTAGATGGTAGGTTTTACAAAGATATTGATCATTGTGGACCCTGTCGGGATATATAACAAGTAAATAAACATAAAAATTATATCATGTTTGGTGTCTTATGAAAGATTTTAAAGTCTTCTTTATAGCTTTTTGATGGACATTTTGGTCGAAATAGAGTTTTATGTTTTTAACTTTATTTCAGGTGTTATTAAGTGTTTCATCTCTGTCAGTCTATTTTCAGCTTAAACGACTACAATAATATGGAGTGGTTATCACACCAAAGTTCTTAATAAATACATTATCCTCCTTCTAAGGCAACCGGCTGAAAAGACCTATCTTTACCAGTTGAATGAATCACATAAATAGCAACCATTTCTTTTGAAATCACTCACGTTGGTCGCCTGCTGATACCGCGAGCTGGTAGTCATAATGTTTTAACCAGCGTCTGTTGTGCACGGCGGTGAAAGAGCTCTGATTAAAGGGCACGCCACCGGGACAGTTAACATGTGACCACACTCCACGAGCCATCATATCTACTACAAAGATCGTACAAACGTGGAATAGAAACCAAAATACGCTCTCATTTGTTTTATGCTTCGAATTCGAAAAAAACTGTTGATTCAATATACAGGGACAGGAAAACCAAAGACAAGAGATAGATTATGGTGTGAGGCTGACATAAATGAAGAAAGAGTAAACGAGCGTGATATTTGGCAGGGAAGAAAGGGAACTGAGCTGGTGGGATGATGAGACAAGTACTAGAAAGAGTTCTAATCATTTGACTCCCAAAGAGGATGAGCAACAGAACCCGTGACGCCTTATAACAAACAATGTGATTCTCAATCCGTTTACCACACATAAAAATAAAAATAAAACGTATTTACTTTTCGTGAAAAGAAAATGATTACATCGTCATTTTGTTACCGGTATAATCAAATCTGCAATTTAAACGTCCTATGGTGCGTAACAGACGATCCTAAGGGAGTCGTAATTTACCGCTTGTGGCATTTTTAGGGCACGTTAGAATAATGTGCTCAACCCGCAACCGAAAGCGACGTAAAAAGATGAAACCTGCTGATCTTTTCCTTAAGATCTGATATAAATCTGATGATTTATATCAGATCTTAAGACAAAATAAATCTAACAACAGGAGAAAAATAATATCTAGAATAATTAGAAAAATTGGGATAAGTTTGTTCTTTAGTAAATAATTTAATAGCATCAGAAAAAGGTTGTAAAATCCCCATAAATCCTACTTTATTTGGGCCTTTTCGAATTTGAATATAACCTAAAACTTTCCGTTCTAATAAAGTTAAATAAGCAACCCCTACTAAAACTCCAATAATTAAAATTAATACCCCAATTAAAATTATATATATATCTAATATAAACATTTACTATCTATATAATTAAATTATATATTAATGAATTCTAAAATCATCACATTTTTCTGCCAAAATAGTATATATATATATATATATATATTTCTTATAAAAAAAATTATAAAATTATTTTAATAAAATTCAAAAATATAAATTTAATTTAAATATTTAATCCTTTCGTACTAAAATATTTTAATTTTTAAAAGATAGAAACCAACCTGGCTTACACCGGTTTGAACTCAGATCATGTAAGATTTTAATGATCGAACAGATCAAAATTTTAAACGACTACATTTAAATTTTATCTTAATCCAACATCGAGGTCGCAAACTCTTTTTTTTATATGAACTAAAAAAAAAAATTACGCTGTTATCCCTAAGGTAATTTTTTCTTATAATCAATAATAATGGATCATTTTATCACTTATATATGTTAAAATTTAAAAAAAGTTTTTTATATTTTTCTATCACCCCAATAAAATAAATAAATTAATTTTAATTTTTTTTAATATTATAAATAACCTTAATTAAATTTATTTATAAAACTCTATAGGGTCTTCTCGTCTTTTTAATTTATTTTAACTTTTTAATTAAAAAATTAAATTCTAATTATAATTAAGAGACAGTTTATATTTCATCCAATCTTTCATACAAGTCATCAATTAAATGACTAATGATTATGCTACCTTTGTACAGTCAATATACTGCAGCCCTTTAATTTTAAAAATCAGTGGGCAGATTAGACTTTATATTATTTTCAAAAAGACATGTTTTTGATAAACAAGTGAATATAAATTTTTGCCGAATTCCTTTTAATTAATTTTTTTAATATTAAATTAAATAATTTTAATTATTATATACTAATTTTATCATTATATCAAATTTTATTTAATTAAAAATTTTTTTTTTATAAATATATAAAATTTTATTAAATTTTATTTTTAATGAAATTATTTATAATAAATTAAATTTTATTAACAATATAAATTATAAAAATTTCAATAAATTATATTTTATTTATATAAATTTAAATTAAAGCTTATCCCTTAAAATATATTATTATTCCATAAAAAAATTAATTAATTAATTTTTTTATGGAATAATAAAAAATTAAATTTTTTTCTAAAAAAACTAGATATATTTAAAAACGATTAACATTTCATTGCTAATTAATTATTTAAAATATTTATGCTACAATAACTTTATTAATTAATTATCTCTTTTAAATTCGAGAATTTTTTTTCTAAAAATTTTTTTTAATAAACTCTGATACCCAAGATACACTAAATTAAAATTACTTTAAATTTAATTTTATATTTCATTTATTTCAAAATTCTTTCACAATACTAATTTATTATAAATTAATTAATTTTTTCTTAAAAAATACTTTAACCCCCTTTTAAAATATTTTTAATTAAAAATTCTTTTTTTATAATATAAACTAATTAATTTTCCCCCTCAAATTAATTAATTATTTTAATATCTTTTCAATGTAAATGAAATACTTTAAATTCAAGCTCTAATTTGTTCTTTCTAGAAACACTTTCCAGTACCTCTACTTTGTTACGACTTATTTCAATTTATTTATATATGAAAGCGACGGGCAATATGTACATATTTTAATTTTTAATCATTTTATTAAATTAAATAAAATTACATTTAAATCCACTTTCAATTAATTATTACAAATTAATATTCATTTAAATAAATTTATTGTAATCCATTATATTCTTAATTATAATCTGCATCTTGATCTGATTTAAATTTATATTGTAATTATTAAATATTAATTTTATTAAAAAATATTTTTTTAACAACGATATACAAAATTATAAATTAAGTAAATTTATTCGTGGATTATCAATTATTAAACAGATTCCTCTAAATGAACTAAAATACCGCCAAATTATTTAAGTTTCAATAAATAATTATTTACTATTTTAGTATTTTAATTTTAAATTTTTATAATAGGGTATCTAATCCTAGTTTTTTAATAAAATTTATTAAATCATAATTTAAATATAAAATTTTATTAAATTAAAATTTCACCTAATAATTTAAATTTTATCTTATAAATATTTAATTATTAATTAATTACTAATAAAATTTAATTTAATTTTTGTATAACCGCAACTGCTGGCACAAAATTTGTTATTAATTAAAGTATTACTAAATCTTAATTTCTTAAATAATTTAATATTAATTACTACTTTATAATATAAATTATTTTTAAAATAATTTAAATTTAACACTAAAATTTATATGTAAAATAAACTTAAAATAAATTATATAAACCATAAAAAATTTATTTATATATGAATTTTTTTAAATAGATTTTTTTTTTTTTTTTTTTATATTAAAATATTTAATATAAATTATTAAATTTTAAATAATTTATTTTTTCTCTTTTTATAATATTAATATTAAAACCTAAATTGGAAATTAAACAATTATTATTCATAAAAATTACAATATATTAATATAATTAATTTTAATTTTCTAATAATTTAATGTATATATATATATATTAATAAATTAAAAATTTAATATATATATATATATATATACATAGAAATATTTGATTTAAATTTAAACTAAAACCATTTTTAATAAATTTTCATATAATAATAATAATAAAATTAAAAATAAGCTAAATTAAGCTTTTGGGTTCATACCCCAAATATAAAGGAAATCCTTTTTTTTAAAAATAAAGTGCCTGATTAAAGGATTATTCTGATAGGATAAATTAAGTAAATTATTTACCTTTATTATATTTTATAGAATTAAACTATATCTAATAGTATCAAAAACTATTGTGCATCTTACACTAAAATATACAATTTTGAATTTTAAATTCTTTAAAGAAATATAATTTCTTATTTTAAATTTTTTTTTTATTTAACTCTAATAAAATATTTTTTCTCTTTATTTTATTTTTTAGAACTTTAATTTCTATTTCTTCTAATTCATGATTTGGATGTTGAATTGGATTAGAAATTAATTTATTAAGATTTATCCCCCTAATTTCAAATTCTAATAATCTTTTATCAACAGAAGCATCATTAAAATATTTTCTTACCCAATCTATTGCTTCTATTAATTTTCTTTTTACAATTTTAATTAAAATAATTTTAATAAAAAATTTTGAAATAGATAATTTTATTTCAATTATAATAAATTCTTCTATACTTATAAAAATAGGAAGTACCCCCTTTCATTTTTGATTCCCAAATATTATTGAAGGTTTATCTTGATTTAATAGATTTATTTTAATAACTTGACAAAAAATTACCCCTTTAATTATTTTATCTTATTATTTAAACAAAAACTTTATTACTATTATTATTATTTTAAATATTATAATTGGAGCTATTGGAGGATTAAATCAAACTTCTTTACGTAAATTAATAGCTTTTTCTTCAATTAATAATTTAGGATGAATAATTTCATCTATTATAATTAGAGAAACTTTATGATTTTTTTATATTTTTATATATTCATTTATAATTAGAATTATATGTTTTTTATTTTATATCTTAAATATATATTTTATTGATCAATTATTTATTAATAACATAAATTTTTTTATTAAAATTAATTTATTAATTAATTTTCTTTCTTTAGGGGGATTGCCCCCATTTATTGGATTTTTTCCTAAATGAATTATTATTAATTTTTTAATTAATAATAATATATATATAATAACTTTTATTTTTATTATAATAAGATTAATTATATTATTTTTTTATATTCGAATTAGTTATTCAGCATTTATATTTAATTATTTAAAAATAAAATGATTTAAAATTTTTATTAAAAATAATTATTTTTTAACTATCAATTTTTTTTCTTTTATTTCTTTATTTGGAATAATTCTTAGAACTTTTTTTTTTTATTAAGGTTTTAAGTTAAATTAAACTAATAATCTTCAAAATTATTTATAAAGAAATTATTCTTTAAGCCTTAATAGAAATTTCTACTCCTTAAAATTTGCAATTTTATATCATTAATGAATATAAGACAAAACCAAATAATTTTTTAATAAAAGAGAATTTTATCTCGTAAATAAATTTACAATTTATCGCTTAATCTCAGCCATTTTATTAAGCGAAAATGACTTTATTCAACAAATCATAAAGATATTGGAACATTATATTTTATTTTTGGAATTTGAGCAGGAATAGTAGGAACTTCTTTAAGATTATTAATTCGAGCTGAATTAGGAAATCCAGGATCTCTAATTGGTGATGATCAAATTTATAATACTATTGTTACAGCCCATGCTTTTATTATAATTTTTTTTATAGTAATACCAATTATAATTGGGGGATTTGGAAATTGATTAGTTCCTTTAATATTAGGAGCTCCAGATATAGCATTTCCTCGAATAAATAATATAAGTTTTTGACTTCTCCCCCCCTCTTTAACTTTATTAATTTCAAGAAGAATTGTAGAAAATGGAGCCGGAACAGGATGAACAGTATACCCCCCACTTTCCTCTAATATTGCTCATGGAGGAAGTTCTGTTGATTTAGCAATTTTTTCTTTACATTTAGCTGGTATTTCTTCTATTTTAGGAGCTATTAATTTTATCACAACAATTATTAATATACGATTAAATAGTTTATCTTTCGATCAAATACCATTATTTATTTGAGCTGTAGGAATTACAGCTTTTTTATTATTACTATCTTTACCCGTTTTAGCTGGAGCTATTACTATACTTTTAACTGATCGAAATTTAAATACTTCTTTTTTTGACCCTGCTGGAGGAGGAGATCCAATTTTATATCAACATTTATTTTGATTTTTTGGTCATCCAGAAGTTTATATTTTAATTTTACCGGGATTTGGTATAATTTCACATATTATTTCTCAAGAAAGAGGAAAAAAAGAAACATTTGGATGTTTAGGAATAATTTATGCAATACTAGCCATTGGATTATTAGGATTTATTGTTTGAGCTCATCATATATTTACTGTTGGTATAGATATTGATACTCGTGCTTATTTTACATCAGCAACTATAATTATTGCAGTACCAACAGGAATTAAAATTTTTAGATGATTAGCTACTTTCCATGGTACACAAATTAATTACTCCCCATCAATTTTATGAAGATTAGGATTTGTATTTTTATTTACAGTAGGAGGATTAACAGGAGTAATTTTATCAAATTCTTCGATTGATATTACCTTACATGATACTTATTATGTAGTTGCCCATTTTCATTATGTTTTATCTATAGGAGCTGTATTTGCTATTTTAGGAGGATTTATTCACTGATACCCATTATTTACTGGTTTATCATTAAATCCTTACTTATTAAAAATTCAATTTTTTATTATATTTATCGGAGTAAACTTAACTTTTTTTCCACAACATTTTTTAGGTTTAGCAGGTATACCTCGACGATACTCTGATTATCCAGATTCTTATATTTCTTGAAATATTATTTCATCTTTAGGATCTTATATCTCTTTATTAGCTATTATATTTATATTAATTATTATTTGAGAATCCCTAATCAACCAACGAATTGCTCTATTTACTTTAAATTTATCTTCTTCAATTGAATGATACCAAAATCTTCCTCCTGCTGAACATTCATATAATGAATTACCTATTTTAAGAAATTTCTTCTAATATGGCAGATTATATGTAATGGATTTAAACCCCATTTATAAAGGATTATCCTTTTTTTAGAAATCGCAACATGATCTAATTTAAACTTACAAAATAGAGCATCTCCTTTAATAGAACAAATTATTTTTTTTCATGATCATACTTTAGTTATTCTTATTATAATTACAATTTTAGTAGGTTATTTAATAACAAGACTTTTATTTAATAAATATATTAATCGATTTTTATTAGAAGGACAAATAATTGAATTAATTTGAACTATTTTACCAGCAATTACTTTAATTTTTATTGCATTACCTTCTTTACGTTTATTATATTTATTAGATGAATTAAATAATCCTTTAATTACTTTAAAATCTATTGGTCATCAATGATATTGAAGATATGAATATTCAGATTTCCATAATATTGAATTTGATTCTTATATAATTCCATCTAATGAAATATCTTCTAATAATTTTCGCCTATTAGATGTTGATAATCGAATTATTTTACCTATAAATAATCAAATTCGAATTATAGTAACTGCAACTGATGTTATTCACTCTTGAACAATTCCATCTCTAGGAGTAAAAGTAGATGCCAATCCAGGACGACTTAACCAAACTAATTTTTTTATTAATCGTCCTGGAATTTTTTATGGACAATGTTCTGAAATTTGTGGGGCAAATCATAGTTTTATACCTATTGTAATTGAAAGAATTTCAATTAAAAATTTTATTAATTGAATTAATAATTATTCTTCATTAGATGACTGAAAGCAAGTACTGGTCTCTTAAACCATTTTATAGTAAATTAGCATTTACTTCTAATGATTGATTATTCTTACCAAAGAATTAGTTAAATTTATAACTTAAATATGTCAAATTTAAATTATTACCAATAGTAATATTCTTTTATTCCACAAATAATACCAATTAATTGATTAATTTCTTTTTTTTTTTTTTTATTAATTTATTTAATTTTTAATATTATAAATTATTATATTTTTAATAAAAAAATCTCAAATAAAAATAACAATATAAATATTAAATTAAAAAATTTTAATTGAAAATGATAAGTAATTTATTTTCAATTTTTGATCCTTCTACTAATTTATTTAATATTTCATTAAATTGAATTAGAACAATTTTAGGAATTATATTTATTCCTTATTCATTTTGATTAATTCCAAATCGTCATTTTTACTTATGAAATTTTATTTTATTAAAACTTCATAATGAATTTAAAACCTTATTAAAAAATAATTACTTTCAAGGATCTACTTTTATTTTTATTTCAATATTTTCATTTATTTTATTTAATAATTTTTTAGGTTTATTTCCTTATATTTTTACTAGAACAAGTCATTTAACTTTATCTTTATCAATTTCCTTACCTTTATGATTAAGTTTTATAATTTATGGATGAATTAATAATTCTCAACATATATTTATTCATATAATTCCTCAAGGAACACCTTCTATTCTTATACCATTTATAGTATTAATTGAAACTATTAGAAATATTATTCGACCTGGAACTTTAGCAGTTCGATTAACTGCTAATATAATTGCAGGACATTTACTAATAACTCTTTTAAGAGGAACTGGACCCAATATAAGATCTTATTTTATTATAATATTAGTTATTATCCAAATTTTATTATTAATTTTAGAATCAGCAGTTGCAGTTATTCAATCTTATGTAATTGCAATTTTAAGAACATTATATTCTAGTGAAGTAAATTAATGAAAACAAATTTTAATCACCCATTTCATTTAGTAGATTATAGACCATGACCTTTAACAGGAGCAATTGGAGTTATAGTACTTGTTACAGGTATAGTAAAATGATTTCATAATTTTAATATAAATTTATTAATTTTAGGTTATTTAATTATTATTTTAACAATATATCAATGATGACGAGATATCTGCCGAGAAGGAACTTTACAAGGAAAACATACTATTTTAGTAACCAAAGGACTCCGATGAGGAATAATTTTATTTATTGTTTCTGAAATTTTTTTTTTTGTTTCATTTTTTTGAGCTTTTTTCCATAGAAGACTGGCTCCAAATATTGAAATTGGGGCTATCTGACCTCCAACTAGTATTATTCCATTTAATCCATTCCAAATTCCTTTATTAAATACAATTATTTTAATTAGATCAGGAGTATCTGTTACATGAGCTCATCATGCAATTATAGAAAATAATAATTCTCAAATAACTCAAGGTCTTTTTATTACAATTATTTTAGGAATTTATTTTACAATTCTTCAAGCTTATGAATATTTTGAAGCACCTTTTTCAATTGCTGATAGAATTTATGGTTCAACATTTTTTATAGCAACAGGATTTCATGGACTACATGTAATTATTGGTACATTATTTCTTTTTATTTGTTTAATTCGTCATTTAAATAATCATTTTTCTAGAAATCATCATTTCGGATTTGAAGCAGCAGCTTGATATTGACATTTTGTAGATGTAGTTTGATTATTCCTTTATATCTCTATCTATTGATGAGGAAATTAATTATTTATATAATATATTTAGTATATTTGACTTCCAATCAAAAAGTTTAATAATTTTAATATAAATAATTATTTTAATAATAAATATTTTTTTAATTATTATATTAATTTCTAATATTATAATATTCTTATCTATTATTTTATCAAAAAAAACTTTTTCTGATCGAGAAAAATGTTCACCTTTTGAGTGTGGATTTGATCCTAAATCATCAGCTCGAATTCCATTTTCTTTACATTTTTTCTTAATTACAGTAATTTTTTTAATTTTTGATGTAGAAATTGCACTTATTTTTCCTATTATTCCTTTATTTAAATTAGTAAATTTTATTTTCTGAACTAAAATTAGTTTTTTTTTTATTTTAATTCTATTAATTGGTTTATACCATGAATGAAATCAAAATATATTAAACTGAACTAATTAACTAAATAATTAATATTTATAGGATTATAGTTTAAAAAAAACATTTGATTTGCATTCAAAAAATATTAATTTATATAATTTATCTTAAAATAAGAAGCAATTTTGCATTTAATTTCGACTTAAAAGAAGAGTTAATTAACTCCTTATTTAAATATTAATTGAAACCAAAAAGAGGTATATCACTGTTAATGATAAAATTGAATTATTATATTCCAATTAAAATTAATATATATATATATATATATATATATATATATATATATATTATAATATATAATATATAATATATAATATATAATATATAATATATAATATATAATATATAATATATAATATATAATATATAATATATAATATATAATATATAATATATAATATATAATATATAATATAGAATATAGAATATAGAATATAGAATATAGAATATAGAATATAGAATATAGAATATAGAATATAGAATATAGAATATAGAATATAGAATATAGAATATAGAATATAGAATATAGAATATAGAATATAGAATATAGAATATAGAATATAGAATATAGAATATAGAATATAGAATATAGAATATAGAAATATAGAAATATAAAGATTAAAATTAAGCTGCTAACTTAATTTTTAGTGGTTTAATTCCATTAATATTTCTATTTATATAGTTTAATAAAAACCTTACATTTTCATTGTAAAAATAAAAATATTTTTTTATAAATATATATATATATATATATATATATATATATATATATATATATATATTTAAAGATAGTTATATCTCCTTAATATCTTCAATATTATGCTCTAATTATAAGCTATTTAAATTTAATTAATTATTAAATAATATTATAAATAAGATAATTATTATTCAAATAATAAATCTAAATAAATAAATTTTAAAATTATTTATTTGATAAATATTATAAAATAAAGAATATTTTTTTACAATTTTTATTATCCCATAACCTCTATATAATTCACTTCACCCTAAATCAATATTCTTTAATAAATTTTGACCAAAATTTAGAAAATAATATCTTAAACCGTAAGTTGATAAACTTGGCAAAAATCACATTAAACATAAAAAATTTCTTAAATTATAAGTTATAATAAATTTATTAATAGAATAAATTTTCATATTTCTAACTAAATAACCTAAAATTCCTCCAATTAAACTAACATAAATTACTATTATTTTTAAATTAAAAGGTAAATAAATTATATAAGGATAAGAAAAAATTATTCATCTCAAAAATCTTCCTCTAATAATTCTTATAAATAATAAAACAAATATTCTTTTTAATATAATATAATCCTCATCATATAAATTATAAATTCTAATTAAATTATAATCATTTACTATTAAATACATAATTAAACGAAAAGTATAAAATATAGTTAATCCTGTAGATAAATAATATAAAAAAAATACTATTAAATTTAAATTTCTAAATCTAACTATTTCTAAAATTAAATCCTTAGAATAAAATCCAGCTAAAAAAGGAATTCCACATAAAGCTATATTAGAAATATTTATACATAAAGAAGTCAAAGGAATATATAATCTAATTCCCCCTATAAAACGAATATCTTGTATATCATTTATCATATGAATAATAACACCCGCACATATAAATAATAAAGCTTTAAATATCGCATGAGTTAATAAATGAAAAAAAGCTAAATCAGGTAAACCCATTCTTAAAATTCTTATTATCAATCCTAATTGTCTTAAAGTAGATAATGCAATAATTTTTTTTAAATCAAATTCATAATTAGCAGAAATTCCAGCCATAAATATAGTTAAACCTGATAATAATAATAAAAATTTTAAAAAAATTATATCTAATAATAATAAATTAAATCGAATTAATAAATAAACACCAGCTGTAACTAAAGTAGAAGAATGAACTAACGCAGAAACTGGAGTAGGAGCCGCTATAGCAGCAGGTAATCAAGATCTAAAAGGAATTTGAGCACTTTTTGTTATAGCTGCTATAATAATTAATCTTCTAATTATTTTTATTTCCCAATCATTTTTTATAAACTCTAAATAAAAAATATAATTTCATCTTCCATAATTTATTATTCAAGAAATTACTATTAAAATAAAAACATCCCCAATTCGATTTCTTAAAGCAGTTAATATACCAGCATTATAAGATTTTAAATTTTGATAATAAATTACTAAACAATATGAAACTAAACCTAAACCATCTCAACCCAATAAAATTCTAATAATATTAGGACTAATAATTAATAATATTATTGAAAAAACAAATAATAAAACTAAAATAATAAATCGTATTAAATTTAATTCAGATTTTATATATCTTTTTCTGTAATAAATAACAACAGAAGAAATCAAAAAAACAAATATCATAAATAATAAAGATATTCAATCTAACAAAATAGATATAATGATTGTTATAGAATTAAAAGAAATAATCTCTCACTCCAATAAAATAATTATATTATTTATAATAAAATAAATTATTATAATAAAATTAATTATTCTTATTATAAATAAAAAAATAAAAGAAATAAAACAAATTGAATATTTTATATTATTAATAATTTAAAATGAATTTTTATTTCACATTTTTGATACCACAAATCAATATTTTTATTAAATTATTTAAATAAAATCAAATTATTCTATAATCAATTTTTATAATTAAAATATTTAAAGGTAATCAATGTAACATTAATATTAAATATTCTCGAGAAACACCAGTATAATAACTATAAATTCCTGAATAATATTTTCCATGTTGAACATAAGAATACAAATATAATCTATAACCAGCTCTAAAAAAAGAAATTAACATTAATATTAATATAGAAATTCAAGATCATCTTATTAATCTATTAATTAATCTAATTTCTCCTATAAGATTTAATCTAGGTGGAGCTGCTATATTTGAAGATATTAATAAAAATCATCACAATCTTATCGAAGGTATAAAATTTATTATACCTTTATTAATATATAATCTTCGTCTATGTAAACGTTCATAACTAATATTAGCTAAACAAAATATACCTGAAGAACATAAACCATGACCAATCATTAAAATATAAGAACCAATAAAACCTCAATAATTTATTACTATAATTCCTCTAATAACAATTCTTATATGAGCTACAGATGAATAAGCAATTAATGACTTAATATCAACTTGACAAAAACATTTTAATCTAATATAAAATCCACCAATCAATCTAATAACAATTCTAATATAATTTAATTTTAAATTAATTTCTTGTAAAAATACTATTAATCGTAATAAACCATAACCCCCTAATTTTAATATAATACCAGCTAAAATTATAGAACCTGACACAGGAGCCTCTACATGAGCTTTAGGTAATCATAAATGAACAAAATATATAGGTATTTTAACTAAAAAAGCTAAAATTATACAAAAATATAATATATATATATTTATATTTAAAAATTTTAAAAAATAAATTATTATACTATGTATTTCATTAAATATATAAAAAATTCCCATTAATAAAGGTAAAGAAACAAATAATGTATAAAATAATAAATATATCCCAGCTTGAATTCGTTCAGGTTGATAACCTCAACCCACAATTAATAATAAAGTAGGAATTAAACTCCCCTCAAAAAATAAATAAAATATAAATATATTTATTGTTCTAAAAGTTAAATATAATATAATTAATAAAAAAATAATATTAAATAAAAAAAAATTTACATAAAAACCTATTTTATATAAATTTTCTCTAGCTATAATTATTAAAATAGAAATTCAAATTCTCAATATAATTAAACCATAAGATATAATATCACAAGATATTATATATCTTATATTACAAAATAAATTTAATCTTATACCTAAATTTATAAATAAAAATATTATTAAAAATAATATTATTTGAACCATTCAAAATATATTTTTTATAAAACAAAAAGGAATTATAAAAATTATTATAATTAAAAATTTTATCATTAATTAATTAATTAATAATATATATATATATATATATATATATATATATTATTTTAATTATAATAAATTAAATCTTTGAAAATAATCATTTCCATGGGTTCGAATTATTGAAACTAAAATAGATAAACCTAAAGCACCCTCACAAACTGAAAAAACTAAAAATACTATTAATATATATATATCATAATCAATAAATCTTAAATAAATCATTAAAAAAAAAAATACACTTAAAACAATAAATTCTAATCTAAGTAAAACAATTAATAAATGTTTATGTTTAGAAATAAAAATTAAATTACCAACAATAAATATTAAAATAAAAATAATTCATATATTTAAAATTATCATTTGTTTTTATAGTTTAATAAAAATATTGGTCTTGTAAATCAAAGTTAAGTTATATACTTTAAAAACTTCAAAGAAAAAGAATATCTTTATCAATAATCTCCAAAATTATTATTTTAATTAAACTACTCTTTGATATTAAATTTATTTTTTCAATACTATTAATTATAATTTCACTTTTTATAATATCATTAAATAATCCTCTTTCTATAGGATTAATAATTTTAATTCAAACATTATTAACATGTCTATTATCTGGAATAATAATTAAAACTTATTGATTCTCATATATTTTATTTCTTACTTTTTTAGGAGGATTATTAGTTTTATTTATTTACGTATCAAGAATTGCCTCAAATGAAATATTCAAATTAACAATTAATTTAAAAAAAATTTTTTTTTTTTTATTAATCGTTAGTTTATTTATTCAAATCATTTATTTAAATAATATTACTTGAATAAATCTTTCAATAAATTCAGATATAAATAATTTTAATGATTTATTATTATTTTTTAATAATGAAAATAAAATTAACTTAAGAAAATTATATAATAATCAAACATTTCTAATTATAATAATATTAGTAATTTATTTATTTATTACTCTCATTGCAATTGTAAAAATTACTAATATTTTTTATGGGCCAATTCGATCTTCTTTAAATTAAACTTAATGATAAATAATAATTTTTCTAATATTCGAAAAACTCATCCCATTATTAAAATCATTAATGGATCATTAATTGATCTTCCTTCTCCATCTAATATTTCAGCTTGATGAAACTTTGGATCTTTATTAGCCTTATGTTTAATCATTCAAATTTTAACAGGATTATTTTTAACTATATATTATACAGCTAATATCGAAATAGCATTTTATAGTGTAAATTACATTTGTCGAAATGTAAATTATGGTTGATTAATTCGAACTCTTCATGCTAATGGAGCCTCATTTTTTTTTATTTGTATTTATTTACATATTGGACGAGGAATTTACTATGAATCTTTTAACTTAAAATATACTTGAATAGTGGGAGTAATTATCTTATTTCTATTAATAGCAACAGCATTTATAGGTTATGTTTTACCTTGAGGTCAAATATCATTTTGAGGAGCAACTGTAATTACAAATCTTTTATCTGCTATCCCATATTTAGGTAGAATATTAGTAAATTGAATTTGAGGGGGATTTGCAGTAGATAATGCAACCTTAACTCGATTTTATACTTTTCATTTTCTTTTACCTTTTATTATTTTAATAATAACTATAATTCATTTATTATTTTTACATCAAACAGGTTCTAATAATCCTTTAGGAATAAATAGCAATTTAGATAAAATTCCATTCCATCCATTTTTTACATTTAAAGATTTAATTGGGTTTATTATTTTAATATTCTTATTAACTATTTTAACTTTAACAAATCCTTATTTACTAGGAGATCCTGATAATTTTATTCCAGCAAATCCTTTAGTAACTCCTGTTCATATTCAACCTGAATGATATTTTTTATTTGCTTATGCAATTTTACGATCAATCCCAAATAAATTAGGAGGAGTAATTGCTTTAGTTATATCTATTTTAATTTTAATCATTCTCCCATTCACATTTAATAAAAAAATTCAAGGAATTCAATTTTATCCTATCAATCAAATATTATTTTGAATAATAGTAGTAGTAGTTATTTTATTAACTTGAATTGGAGCACGACCAGTTGAAGATCCTTATATTATTACAGGACAATCTTTAACAGTAATTTATTTTTCTTATTTTATTATTAATCCATTTATTAATAAATATTGAGATAATCTAATTTTTAATTAAATAAATTAATGAGCTTGAATAAGCATTTGTTTTGAAAACTTAAGAAAGAATGTAAATATTCTATTAATTTATACTAAAAAAAAATTAAATTATAATAATATAATTTTAAACCCTAAAAAAAATAATAAAAAATTTAATGATACCGGTAAATATCTTTTTCAAGCTAAATATATTAATTTATCATAACGATAACGAGGTAAAGTCCCTCGAACCCAAATAAATAAAAATGAAATTAATAGTAATTTAAAATAAAATATAATTCTTAAATTAAAACCCCCTAAATATATTAAAACAAATAACATTCTTATAAATAAAATTCTTGAATATTCAGCTAAAAAAATTAATGCAAATCCCCCACTTCTATATTCAATATTAAATCCAGAAACTAATTCTCTTTCCCCCTCAGCAAAATCAAATGGAGTTCGATTAGTTTCTGCTAATCTAGATCTTAATCAACTTATTCTTAAAGGAAATATTAAAAAAATAAATCAAATTAAATTTTGATATAAAAAAAAATTTATTAAATTAAAATCTATAATTATAATAACACTTGATATTAAAATTAAAGCTAAACTAACTTCATAAGAAATAGTTTGAGCTACTGCACGAAGCCCTCCTAATAAAGCATAATTAGAATTAGAAGATCAACCAGCAACTATTACAGTATAAACCCCTAATCTAGTACAACATAAGAAAAATAAAATTCCCAAATTAAATCTAATTAAATTAAAATAATATGGAATTAATAATCAAATTATTAAAGACAAAATAAATCTAACAACAGGAGAAAAATAATATCTAGAATAATTAGAAAAATTGGGATAAGTTTGTTCTTTAGTAAATAATTTAATAGCATCAGAAAAAGGTTGTAAAATCCCCATAAATCCTACTTTATTTGGGCCTTTTCGAATTTGAATATAACCTAAAACTTTCCGTTCTAATAAAGTTAAATAAGCAACCCCTACTAAAACTCCAATAATTAAAATTAATACCCCAATTAAAATTATATATATATCTAATATAAACATTTACTATCTATATAATTAAATTATATATTAATGAATTCTAAAATCATCACATTTTTCTGCCAAAATAGTATATATATATATATATATATATTTCTTATAAAAAAAATTATAAAATTATTTTAATAAAATTCAAAAATATAAATTTAATTTAAATATTTAATCCTTTCGTACTAAAATATTTTAATTTTTAAAAGATAGAAACCAACCTGGCTTACACCGGTTTGAACTCAGATCATGTAAGATTTTAATGATCGAACAGATCAAAATTTTAAACGACTACATTTAAATTTTATCTTAATCCAACATCGAGGTCGCAAACTCTTTTTTTTATATGAACTAAAAAAAAAAATTACGCTGTTATCCCTAAGGTAATTTTTTCTTATAATCAATAATAATGGATCATTTTATCACTTATATATGTTAAAATTTAAAAAAAGTTTTTTATATTTTTCTATCACCCCAATAAAATAAATAAATTAATTTTAATTTTTTTTAATATTATAAATAACCTTAATTAAATTTATTTATAAAACTCTATAGGGTCTTCTCGTCTTTTTAATTTATTTTAACTTTTTAATTAAAAAATTAAATTCTAATTATAATTAAGAGACAGTTTATATTTCATCCAATCTTTCATACAAGTCATCAATTAAATGACTAATGATTATGCTACCTTTGTACAGTCAATATACTGCAGCCCTTTAATTTTAAAAATCAGTGGGCAGATTAGACTTTATATTATTTTCAAAAAGACATGTTTTTGATAAACAAGTGAATATAAATTTTTGCCGAATTCCTTTTAATTAATTTTTTTAATATTAAATTAAATAATTTTAATTATTATATACTAATTTTATCATTATATCAAATTTTATTTAATTAAAAATTTTTTTTTTATAAATATATAAAATTTTATTAAATTTTATTTTTAATGAAATTATTTATAATAAATTAAATTTTATTAACAATATAAATTATAAAAATTTCAATAAATTATATTTTATTTATATAAATTTAAATTAAAGCTTATCCCTTAAAATATATTATTATTCCATAAAAAAATTAATTAATTAATTTTTTTATGGAATAATAAAAAATTAAATTTTTTTCTAAAAAAACTAGATATATTTAAAAACGATTAACATTTCATTGCTAATTAATTATTTAAAATATTTATGCTACAATAACTTTATTAATTAATTATCTCTTTTAAATTCGAGAATTTTTTTTCTAAAAATTTTTTTTAATAAACTCTGATACCCAAGATACACTAAATTAAAATTACTTTAAATTTAATTTTATATTTCATTTATTTCAAAATTCTTTCACAATACTAATTTATTATAAATTAATTAATTTTTTCTTAAAAAATACTTTAACCCCCTTTTAAAATATTTTTAATTAAAAATTCTTTTTTTATAATATAAACTAATTAATTTTCCCCCTCAAATTAATTAATTATTTTAATATCTTTTCAATGTAAATGAAATACTTTAAATTCAAGCTCTAATTTGTTCTTTCTAGAAACACTTTCCAGTACCTCTACTTTGTTACGACTTATTTCAATTTATTTATATATGAAAGCGACGGGCAATATGTACATATTTTAATTTTTAATCATTTTATTAAATTAAATAAAATTACATTTAAATCCACTTTCAATTAATTATTACAAATTAATATTCATTTAAATAAATTTATTGTAATCCATTATATTCTTAATTATAATCTGCATCTTGATCTGATTTAAATTTATATTGTAATTATTAAATATTAATTTTATTAAAAAATATTTTTTTAACAACGATATACAAAATTATAAATTAAGTAAATTTATTCGTGGATTATCAATTATTAAACAGATTCCTCTAAATGAACTAAAATACCGCCAAATTATTTAAGTTTCAATAAATAATTATTTACTATTTTAGTATTTTAATTTTAAATTTTTATAATAGGGTATCTAATCCTAGTTTTTTAATAAAATTTATTAAATCATAATTTAAATATAAAATTTTATTAAATTAAAATTTCACCTAATAATTTAAATTTTATCTTATAAATATTTAATTATTAATTAATTACTAATAAAATTTAATTTAATTTTTGTATAACCGCAACTGCTGGCACAAAATTTGTTATTAATTAAAGTATTACTAAATCTTAATTTCTTAAATAATTTAATATTAATTACTACTTTATAATATAAATTATTTTTAAAATAATTTAAATTTAACACTAAAATTTATATGTAAAATAAACTTAAAATAAATTATATAAACCATAAAAAATTTATTTATATATGAATTTTTTTAAATAGATTTTTTTTTTTTTTTTTTTATATTAAAATATTTAATATAAATTATTAAATTTTAAATAATTTCTTTTTTCTCTTTTTATAATATTAATATTAAAACCTAAATTGGAAATTAAACAATTATTATTCATAAAAATTACAATATATTAATATAATTAATTTTAATTTTCTAATAATTTAATGTATATATATATATATTAATAAATTAAAAATTTAATATATATATATATATATATACATAGAAATATTTGATTTAAATTTAAACTAAAACCATTTTTAATAAATTTTCATATAATAATAATAATAAAATTAAAAATAAGCTAAATTAAGCTTTTGGGTTCATACCCCAAATATAAAGGAAATCCTTTTTTTTAAAAATAAAGTGCCTGATTAAAGGATTATTCTGATAGGATAAATTAAGTAAATTATTTACCTTTATTATATTTTATAGAATTAAACTATATCTAATAGTATCAAAAACTATTGTGCATCTTACACTAAAATATACAATTTTGAATTTTAAATTCTTTAAAGAAATATAATTTCTTATTTTAAATTTTTTTTTTATTTAACTCTAATAAAATATTTTTTCTCTTTATTTTATTTTTTAGAACTTTAATTTCTATTTCTTCTAATTCATGATTTGGATGTTGAATTGGATTAGAAATTAATTTATTAAGATTTATCCCCCTAATTTCAAATTCTAATAATCTTTTATCAACAGAAGCATCATTAAAATATTTTCTTACCCAATCTATTGCTTCTATTAATTTTCTTTTTACAATTTTAATTAAAATAATTTTAATAAAAAATTTTGAAATAGATAATTTTATTTCAATTATAATAAATTCTTCTATACTTATAAAAATAGGAAGTACCCCCTTTCATTTTTGATTCCCAAATATTATTGAAGGTTTATCTTGATTTAATAGATTTATTTTAATAACTTGACAAAAAATTACCCCTTTAATTATTTTATCTTATTATTTAAACAAAAACTTTATTACTATTATTATTATTTTAAATATTATAATTGGAGCTATTGGAGGATTAAATCAAACTTCTTTACGTAAATTAATAGCTTTTTCTTCAATTAATAATTTAGGATGAATAATTTCATCTATTATAATTAGAGAAACTTTATGATTTTTTTATATTTTTATATATTCATTTATAATTAGAATTATATGTTTTTTATTTTATATCTTAAATATATATTTTATTGATCAATTATTTATTAATAACATAAATTTTTTTATTAAAATTAATTTATTAATTAATTTTCTTTCTTTAGGGGGATTGCCCCCATTTATTGGATTTTTTCCTAAATGAATTATTATTAATTTTTTAATTAATAATAATATATATATAATAACTTTTATTTTTATTATAATAAGATTAATTATATTATTTTTTTATATTCGAATTAGTTATTCAGCATTTATATTTAATTATTTAAAAATAAAATGATTTAAAATTTTTATTAAAAATAATTATTTTTTAACTATCAATTTTTTTTCTTTTATTTCTTTATTTGGAATAATTCTTAGAACTTTTTTTTTTTATTAAGGTTTTAAGTTAAATTAAACTAATAATCTTCAAAATTATTTATAAAGAAATTATTCTTTAAGCCTTAATAGAAATTTCTACTCCTTAAAATTTGCAATTTTATATCATTAATGAATATAAGACAAGACCAAATAATTTTTTAATAAAAGAGAATTTTATCTCGTAAATAAATTTACAATTTATCGCTTAATCTCAGCCATTTTATTAAGCGAAAATGACTTTATTCAACAAATCATAAAGATATTGGAACATTATATTTTATTTTTGGAATTTGAGCAGGAATAGTAGGAACTTCTTTAAGATTATTAATTCGAGCTGAATTAGGAAATCCAGGATCTCTAATTGGTGATGATCAAATTTATAATACTATTGTTACAGCCCATGCTTTTATTATAATTTTTTTTATAGTAATACCAATTATAATTGGGGGATTTGGAAATTGATTAGTTCCTTTAATATTAGGAGCTCCAGATATAGCATTTCCTCGAATAAATAATATAAGTTTTTGACTTCTCCCCCCCTCTTTAACTTTATTAATTTCAAGAAGAATTGTAGAAAATGGAGCCGGAACAGGATGAACAGTATACCCCCCACTTTCCTCTAATATTGCTCATGGAGGAAGTTCTGTTGATTTAGCAATTTTTTCTTTACATTTAGCTGGTATTTCTTCTATTTTAGGGGCTATTAATTTTATCACAACAATTATTAATATACGATTAAATAGTTTATCTTTCGATCAAATACCATTATTTATTTGAGCTGTAGGAATTACAGCTTTTTTATTATTACTATCTTTACCCGTTTTAGCTGGAGCTATTACTATACTTTTAACTGATCGAAATTTAAATACTTCTTTTTTTGACCCTGCTGGAGGAGGAGATCCAATTTTATATCAACATTTATTTTGATTTTTTGGTCATCCAGAAGTTTATATTTTAATTTTACCGGGATTTGGTATAATTTCACATATTATTTCTCAAGAAAGAGGAAAAAAAGAAACATTTGGATGTTTAGGAATAATTTATGCAATACTAGCCATTGGATTATTAGGATTTATTGTTTGAGCTCATCATATATTTACTGTTGGTATAGATATTGATACTCGTGCTTATTTTACATCAGCAACTATAATTATTGCAGTACCAACAGGAATTAAAATTTTTAGATGATTAGCTACTTTCCATGGTACACAAATTAATTACTCCCCATCAATTTTATGAAGATTAGGATTTGTATTTTTATTTACAGTAGGAGGATTAACAGGAGTAATTTTATCAAATTCTTCGATTGATATTACCTTACATGATACTTATTATGTAGTTGCCCATTTTCATTATGTTTTATCTATAGGAGCTGTATTTGCTATTTTAGGAGGATTTATTCACTGATACCCATTATTTACTGGTTTATCATTAAATCCTTACTTATTAAAAATTCAATTTTTTATTATATTTATCGGAGTAAACTTAACTTTTTTTCCACAACATTTTTTAGGTTTAGCAGGTATACCTCGACGATACTCTGATTATCCAGATTCTTATATTTCTTGAAATATTATTTCATCTTTAGGATCTTATATCTCTTTATTAGCTATTATATTTATATTAATTATTATTTGAGAATCCCTAATCAACCAACGAATTGCTCTATTTACTTTAAATTTATCTTCTTCAATTGAATGATACCAAAATCTTCCTCCTGCTGAACATTCATATAATGAATTACCTATTTTAAGAAATTTCTTCTAATATGGCAGATTATATGTAATGGATTTAAACCCCATTTATAAAGGATTATCCTTTTTTTAGAAATCGCAACATGATCTAATTTAAACTTACAAAATAGAGCATCTCCTTTAATAGAACAAATTATTTTTTTTCATGATCATACTTTAGTTATTCTTATTATAATTACAATTTTAGTAGGTTATTTAATAACAAGACTTTTATTTAATAAATATATTAATCGATTTTTATTAGAAGGACAAATAATTGAATTAATTTGAACTATTTTACCAGCAATTACTTTAATTTTTATTGCATTACCTTCTTTACGTTTATTATATTTATTAGATGAATTAAATAATCCTTTAATTACTTTAAAATCTATTGGTCATCAATGATATTGAAGATATGAATATTCAGATTTCCATAATATTGAATTTGATTCTTATATAATTCCATCTAATGAAATATCTTCTAATAATTTTCGCCTATTAGATGTTGATAATCGAATTATTCTAATGATGATTCTCTGCGAATCATGTAAACGGATTTGAAATATAGCTGGTTTCTTATCCTATTTGCGGTTTCATGGTTTTTATTTATGTCGGTGTTATTAGTTTCATTTATTTTGGTTGACCAAAATTTTTACCGAAAATTGTTGACCTGAATACACAAACACGTTGAAGGATGTTAGTAGATTTTTTGCTTTGTTATGAGAATATTTTGTAGGTAGGTGTTTTTTATTCGAGTCCACATTTTAGGTAATCTAAGTGAATGTATCGACACAATAGTGTTGCAATCAGTGTTGCGGCCGGAACTCACTGTATCGACTGTTTCTGTCAGTTAATTTGATTACGGAGGACATCACAACTAATACATTACGAGTATTAGCAAGCTTTGAGAAGCGATGAGAATTTATTTGTTTATCTACATCAAATTATGAGTAATATCGTAGTAACTGCCTCGTTGGCCTAGTGGTCCTGTGCGCGACTGCTACGCAAGAGGTCCTGGGTTCGATTCCCGGGTCGAGCAAAAAGTGTTATTGGGTTTTTCTATGAAATTCTCAGTAGCAGCTCGGAGTTTGGATTAGTGCCCGGTTAATGGCAATAGGCTCGCCCCCTATTACATGGGACCTAAATATACCGGCGAACTGTGGGTGGACCTACATTGGTACACCTCTGCCTAACCCTTCGGGGAATACAGGCGTGATGGTATATTTTTTTTTTTTTTTATCGTAGTAATAGAGCTCTATGTGAATGAGCTCTTCCGGGGAAATACCGACTACCACCATACCAATTTCTCTGCGGGTTGTTCGAAAGAGATACCGCGCCCCCGGAATGCAAAGGGCACAAGAAGGAACATGGATGGGTTTTAGTCAGTAAAAGTCTGACACAGTTATGTTTTCTTTTTTTTATATTATTCTTTTATATTATATAACCTTTTTGTTAGTATATCTGTGTGCACATGGTTTGCATCAATAAACTTTTTTTATTTCTTTCTTTCTTCTTTCTTCTGACACTGAGGGTGGGAGACGTCATTAGATGATTTCCCATCCGTAAAAAAGACCTATTTCTGCCACAGAGCAGCGTTGCTATGTTCCGGTTTGAAGGGTATGGGTGCCGGTGTAATTACATTCACATGAGACATTTCAGCTTTGTCTCAGGGATGCCAACGCAATTGCAAGGCCTCTGGTATTGCAAATGTCTATAGGCAGCGTTGGCCACTTAACATCAGATGGGCTGTCAACTTGTATGCCATCCAAAGACTTATAAAATTAAGAATTATTTTAAAATTTTCGTAGTTAATCCGTACCTTTGTCATAATAAAACAACAAACGTAAAAACTGCGGCACCTATTAAGTTAAAACCTTGGAACACCCACACTGACACCGCCATTCATAAAAACCCGTAAACTGACAGAACGTCAGTTATAAAAACATGCAAATATACAATCACAATAACATAATGATGTGTAGAAGTCCCACTTAGACAACAAGATTTTTCCGCCTTTTGATGTAGTTGCGAATTTACAGACTAATCTGTAAAATTTTGTAACAAGTACATTTGTCATAAGTATGAGGCAGACTTGAGTTATAATATATCTTTGCAATAGATACTAAACGTATAGCAGCGTACGTAATAAAGCCAAAGATAATGTAGAGTTAACTCATATACCTTTGCCTATGTCATTATTCATTCCCGGATTACGGCAAAGCTGCTTAGCGGTTGGTTGCAGTTACGGTGATAATAGTTACTCTCCTACACAAATAACACAAGCTAGGTATAACAAGAATAAACGACATGCACCTTTAACATCGTGAAAATAGGCACTAACACTGGTTGCAAGAAAACTCGCACAATCGGCGGGTATACAATAAAATATAATGTACGAGTACCTGACCTATCTCAAAAGTTCAGTCTGTCAAAAGAAGAGTGTAAACATATTAATTTCGACAATACATTGTGTAGTTTGTTGTCTACCTAACTGCGGTGAGGGTAATAATTTACCGAATATCTTATAACCCTTTTGTTCTTACTTATTTAGTGGCATCAACCCCTTTTTGCTGGCTCAATGCCAAGCTGTAACCGAATGAGGCACGCACAAGATACCCCTAAATATATCACTAGCCTACTAATAAAACTAGTAATCATAATAAAATATTGATAATAGTATAACCGCAATAACTGCAATACGAAAATATATCTTAATAGCTGTTATTTAGGGTCTCACTAATAGCGTAAGTGGGTTGTTTCTATATTATATTATGGTGTCGGTCTCTGCTATCCCTGATTATAAGAATTTTGTAGTAAACGTTACTAATAAACATAAAATCACCATACCATCACACCTGTATTTCCCACAGTTTTTCGGTATGTTTAGTTCCCATGTAAAAGGGGGCGAGCTTTTTGCCATTAACCGTGGACAAATCTTAACTCCGAGCTGCTACTGAGAATTTTATAGAAAACCCCAATAACACTTTTAACTAATGTACTAGGTACTTATACATATCTATTGTTGTGCTTAAAATAGAAGATATGAAGCCAGAATCTGTCATTCACCTGTCCCCACATTATCCTCCCCATATCGACATTCAAATTATAAATATAAGAAGCCGGGAAAATAATATCAATCCGGAATCAAAAACGAGGAAATAATAAAAAATATTGGCTGACGCAATTGACTTCGTCGTATGTCAAATAAGTGGTCGGAATGAATCAAAGTTCGCGGAGTGATGAGAGAAACCGAATAACACGATAATGATGTTTTACAACTTTCCCTCCTTATATAAATTTATTATTCCTTAATACAAACAAAAATGTCTCCTATCACCATCCGTTTAGAGTCGCATTTCTGTAATCCGGGACAGATAACGCTGAAAGATTAGTTTGCAGGCTTTTATATCTTTGTAAAATATTCGCGGGCAGCAGAAAATTGCATGAAACTGTTGATGCCAACACATAAAAGTATAATGTCTGCAATAAACGGAACCGACGGGGTTCCTTGTATATTCCATGTATAGTTATGGTTCTGTATGTGCTTTTTGAGAATTTGTTACCTATATTGGTACACAGTTATTATTATTGGTGGCAGTTAATTATAATTATTTAACCTATTTGGCTGTAAATACAGAATTAATTGACTGTAACGTATTATTATAGCCCAATTTGTAGTTATTATTTTAACTAAATGACAAATACATTCGGATGGCTGACGCAGTAGGAATATTTCCACACAATAATATAATTTCGGGTGATAAAGTAGGGTGTAACCCCCCGTATGAGAGGCCTCGCACAAGACTCCCGTGTATCGCAACAGCCATTACGAACACAAATCACATACACTCACATCCTCTCATGAATATTAATGGTTTTAAAGTCTATCAGCCTAAACTGTACTGCCGGATTACTAGTCGCTATAATATTTACACACGTGTGGCGTTTGTGCTGAGTAAGCGGGTGCCTACTTGTTTATATTGCCCGACATTTTCCTAAACGATGAACAAGGGATTATGAACTTCAAGAGCTCGTATCTACGTACAACAAAACGTAAAAATCCAACATTTACTTGGAGCGAAACCGCAGGGAGAACCTGTTGTATCAATAAATTAACGTGAAACGGATCGCCGGGGCGGTGCGCGAACAAAGCGACGAAATAACTCAGCGGCGACGTCTGAAATGTGAAAAATTTAAATATTTTACAAAGAAAACTAGCGTTTTACGGTTTTTTTCGCGAAATGGGTTACTTTTGTTCCTATTGTAGTTGTTATTTATAGCGAGGAAGATGCGACGGAATGCTGACGTTACTCATTGTGGAGCCAGTAGTTTAGTCAAGACGGGGGAGATTAATGGTTTATTGAGGTTTTGTTTACAATATTACTTAACTTAATCAACTGTTTGTCTGTTTGTTCTGTTTCCAGCAAACTGCCCATCAATTATCACGAAACTTAGCAGAGTGGTTCATTATTATTTACCTGGAAAACAGACGGCAGATCCCTCCTAGAAATCTTCAATGTCAATGGCCAACTTGAGCTTTACTAAGTGAACCTTTAGTCGACTGACAGGCGGATGAACAGATTACTAGACTATTGTACTTCAGAGTTGTTGCCATGCAGACTCTCTTATCTAATCTTACCTACTTGTTTATTACACTTATATGTTTATTGAATATAATTAAATTAGCTCTAACTTAGAATCTAAGCTTTCTCATCAAAAATAAATAGGGAAAGTCAGGCACAGATCTAGTGTTGAAATATTTTCTCAAGTCTTTATTTATTGTTATGAGATTTTATTTTCAGTGATTCATGTTGTTTGCTTGTCATTACTTTTATTTAGTCTTTACAATGACTAGATGAACGCGCAAAATAAAAGATGTTTACGTATTGTCCATGAGTAGAGTATTAAGTAAAGTAATAAAGTCCATCTCCCAAACATTCCTCCAAGTAATTCAATCATATCACTTCAGACAGTTTACGGCTATCGGCGCGGTTGATGTCCACAATAATACAGTTCTCCTAACTACAAGTACAGTGATGTGGTCGGCTATAGCCGCAACTATGTAGCGTCGTACAAACTTCGCTCCTAACGTTAAGGTCAACAGATAGTGTGTTTCAGAGGGTAAATTGACCCGTTATGGGGTGCGGTCAGATATGCTAGCTGTGGGTTAAATGATTTTGGGGGCTGTTTATGAGCTCTTTGAGTTATAGTTTGTGGGGTACTGTGATTTGGAGCTGACCATGTGGCTTCCTAGT
This sequence comes from Caradrina clavipalpis, assembly GCA_932526535.1. Taxonomy (NCBI): domain Eukaryota; kingdom Metazoa; phylum Arthropoda; class Insecta; order Lepidoptera; family Noctuidae; genus Caradrina; species Caradrina clavipalpis. Next base: position 298,222 of record OW052106.1, on the reverse strand, counting down.
GGACAATCCTTTGTCTAGCCAAAATACCCTGCTGTGTCTGGTAAAGCAAATGCGGAAAGGTAGGTGGCATGGAAGTGTCTTGATAAATCTATATTTTTTAGAATCATTTTCCTATTTCTATTACACTGGACGTAGACTAGAGTTCCTCAAAATTCTATTCTAATTACTTAGAAGGTTACCACTTAATCCAAATCATCATTACAACCCTCTTTAATATATTCTTTCTCAATACTAATTAAGAAGGCGTTCGATCTCAATCCACTGAGCGCTTCGCCCGCAGTCTGTTTAAAAACTAATCTTTGGGAGCCATTGGGAATAATACAGCAATCACTGAGAGAGGCCAGCTCGCTTCTTTATTGCAGCTCCAAAGAGGAAGGGTCAAAAATTTCGATTGCAAAATTGTCGACTTTCGCTCAAGTTTGAAGTTGGACGAAACGATTTGTTTGGCGCATGACACAGTCGGCGGCGTTTTGAGAATCTCGTGGAAATAATGACTGTCAACAGCTATTAATAATGAATTTACTAATGTTGTGATATCCATCCGAGTATTATTTAAGTGAACAGTGTCAACCTGAACAAAATTTGTAGTGCAATAAAGCGGTCAAATACAGGTGATGCCCTAGACATTTTAAAACTCTCCGACATATTATACCAAAAAGTATGACCGGTAAGCGAGACCCCCCAAGAAATGTTCTCAGTGAAATTTACATGGCTTTGGTGCAATCTGTCTTACTATACTGCATCCCTATTTGGGGTGGTGCAGCGAAAACTTATTTTATTGATGTGGAGCGAGCCCAACGAGCCCTGATAAAAATCATGTACTTCAAAAATAAAAGATTTCCTACTGAGACCTTATACAAAATAAGTGATCTACTTTCCGTAAGAAAAATGTATATTATACAAACAGTCTTAAAAAAACACAAAGCCCTACCATATGATCCAAAATTTGTACGGAAAAGGAGGATTGACAATGTTGCACAAATTCCACAGACTAAAACTGTGTTTGCCAGTAGGCAAGTGAATAAACGGTCTGCACAACTTTATAATAGGATTAACAAAATTAATTGCATATACACAAAAACAAGTTATGAATGTAAGAAAACAATAACCAATTGGATAAAAACACTAACATATGATGACACGGAGGCACTTTTGGAGCACTGATAGTAGTAGATACACACTCACATACACTCTCAAACTCTCTCTCATACTCTCACACAAACACATAATACTCTCACATACACCCTCACACGCACACCCTCACATACACACTCCACACTCACACCTCACTAGGCACACAATACGCACAGTAGTTTACACTCGAAGCATACCTCACTAACATCTGTAGTTTTTATTGTAATTTTAGTTTAAATTTCTTGTTCATAATCTTAAGTTAACTAGAATAAGTAAAAATGCTAATCTATGGAAGAGCGGAGTCTCCTAACACAGGCATTGTTTTGCTTAAAAGGAGGCTCCAAACACTAAGCCCCTTTGTAAACTGAAGCATCAATAAACTTATTATTATTATTCCATTTATTCAATTAAACAAACATATAAATTACATTTTTAAATATTAGTAAAAAATATAAAAACATTTAAAAATATAAAATATAGTAGCCCACCGGCGTCGGGAACAGGGTCCAAGCCACCGGTGGTCAGGGCTCCTGAGAAAGGAATCTCCTAACTATACGCGCCGTGTCTAGGAGAACCGCTTTCTGAATCAAGCCCTTGATCCAGCCGCCCAACGAGAGCCTCCTAAGATGTTGGTCGAGGCTCTTGGCAATTAAGCCATTGGCTGAAACGACTATCGGCACAATGATCGCTGACTCCACATCCCACATGTCGACAACCTCGCGAGCCAAGTCAAGATACTTGATCTTCTTATCATTCTCGGCTTTCACGAGGTTCACGTCATGTGGGACTGTTATGTCAACAATCATTGCGCGCTTCTCTAAGCGATCCACCACCACTATATCAGGCTTATTGGCTACAATAGTCCTGTCAGTGATGATGGATCGGTCCCAGTACAGTGTGACATTGCTATTTTCGAGAACTGGGTCGGGCACATACCTGTAGTACGGTACTTCCGATTCTACAAGGCGGTATTTCAGAGCAAGTTGCTGATGGATGATCCTGGCCACAAGGTTGTGCCTATGCAAGTACTCTTCGTTAGCTAGACGAGAACACCCAGAGATAATGTGGCGGATTGATTCCCCCGGTCGGTGGCATCCCCGACAAATGTCAACCGTGCCATCCTTCACAATAAATCTCCGGTAGTTATTCGTCATGATAACTTCGTCCATAATTGCACAGACAAAACCCTCGGTTTCCCCAAATAGGTCACCGAAGCGAAGCCAGGATACGGACGCTAAGAAATCTACATCGGGCCCATGTAAGGCCCGGAAAAAGCGTCCGTGAAGCTCCTTACTCTGCCATACCTCCTCGCGATCTTTAGTCTCCATCACTACTGGTTTGCGCCAGTTCTCTTTAGCCAAGGAGAGCGGGGTGAGGCCCTTATCGACTGCCACCACATCACGGTGCATCCCCACGTCGGCTTCAAGGAAAAACTCCCTGAGACTGCATATCTCGCGGTTGTGGAGAGTCTTAGCATTTAAGAAGCCACGACCTCCACACTTCCGCGGAATATACAGTCTCATCACCGATGACCGCGGGTGATGCATCCGATATGCCGTTAACAATGTACGGACCCTCCTATCCAGGGCGTCGAGTTCTGTTTGAGTCCATTTAAGTATGCCGAAAGAGTACATCAATACCGGCATGACCCACCCGTTGAAGGCGCGCACCTTATTTCCGCCTGATAAAAGACTATTAAATACTTTTTTCAGGCGGCCAAAGAAGCGCTCCTTCAACGATTGCTTCACGTCAACAGTATTGATGCCTAACGCTTCCGACATACCTAAATACTTATAGGACTCCGTTGAAGAAAGGGATCTAAGGTTTATGGATTCCGAGAGTTGAACTCCCTCGGACTCCATAATCTCCCCTCGCTTGACATGCATGACCGCACATTTGTCCACACCAAATTCCATCCTGATGGCGCTACTGAAATTTTCTGTTACCTTCAGTAGCTCCATCAGTTGCAAATTGTTGGGGGCAAAGAGTTTCAGGTCATCCATGTAAAGCAGATGAGATATTACCTGACCTCCTCTCTTCAACCGATAGCCTAGACCTGAATCCTCCAGCAGTGTGCTTAGGGGATTCAAGGCTAAGCAGAACCAAAGCGGACTCAAACTATCGCCCTGGAATATACCACGCTCAATCCTTATCGGTTCGCTATTCCTCTGGATATTTCGACATCCTGGATAGCGAAGGACCGTACTCCATTTCCCCATACACGACATTATTTATTATTATTATTATTATTATTATTTTGAGACGCAAACGGACAGTCATGTTTCTTTATCAGTTTAACTAAATCTATTTAGATAATCTCGGGATAAACACGCCAGTAAACACGAACTTATAAATAAAAACGTGTGAGTATTTAGATATAATTTTACATTTAAGCAAACCGTTTACCAATACTTCCTGATCCAACAGACATCCATTACTCCACTCTATTGACTCCGAAGCTTAGTAGTTTCATTTATTTCACTGTCGGCGGCTAATTTATTATGTCTTTAACTCAGAGAACGGTAATTGATTGCGAACAAATGGCTTGAACACGTTCGTCTTAGATTTCTTATCTTAAACCAAGGCTATATAGGAAGCGGAGCGTCGCAGCTATCGTATAGTTCTATGGTAATATAGAGCGAGGTCACACTGCAAGAAGAGCAATACGGCGGGTGACAGCTGCTTGTAACTATGCTTATAGGTATAAGCTACTTATATCAAGAAAAACAAACAGGCGTCTCTGCCCGCTCCTGCCATCTACAAAGCATAGACCTTAGTTAACAAAATAGAACGGCTTCACCAAATAATCGCGATGTATCCTATCCCGCCATCTTATCTAAGCTGTTTTTGTTTGAAACGATTCAATTGGAGGAGGCGCAGACATTTCAAGACGATATTTGGTTTACCAAAAATCACGAGTTTGCTTACATTGAATTGTTTCATTTAGGCGATGGTCCAAATAATAGCTGTTGGCAAAGATGGCTATCTTTAAAGTTGTATTATATCGTCATTGTTCATATCTGTTAACCTTAAATTCGTAGTTCGTTTGTAGAAATATGCCTGTTAAATGTCTACTTTATTGAAATAGGTTTTTCAATGGCCATATACCTAAAATATTCAGACATATCTCATGTCATAAGTTTTTCAAGGTAACTTAAATATGTTTGGGCTTATGGCCACGGCTGGCGTGACACGACGTTCTGTAATGTATATAGGTATTGAGATTGTTACAAGCAAGGGCGTTTTGAGTGAAAGGCTTTAGATTCAAACCCTGATGGAGTACTCATCAAGTTTCATCAAGGTTTTCTCATTAAGGTTAGGTTTTAGGTCTTATTAAGGTTTAGTTACTACTAAGTGAAAGGCTTGTATTGCCGTGGCTGAACTTTGAGCCAAACATAAAATTTAAAATTTATTTTATTTATATTGTTTTATTTGACATTGATACGCTACGGGAAAAGGCTAAGCAAATGATGATGACGCTAAGAAAAAGAAATGACTGATGAACTGACAAATTTTGATTAGACAATTAAATTCACCCTTTAGAAGTTTGCCCGGCAGTTGAGAAGATGCTACTTTATCAAATTATCACAGACCTATCAAATAAAATCACAATATTACAAAACGCTGTCCGCCTATAGCTTGCACGGCACTCAATCGAGTAATGTTCAGACGCGGCCCACTGACTCATGAAACGGATATTTTGTTTGAGGCAACTCTTTGTGGACTCAACATTGTGTGACGGCTACGTTCCGATATTTTCTCTTTAGCTGTCTTTAATGGCGGCAAGTTATCGGCTTTTGAATTTGCTGAGTGAATGGAGCTCGCGGCCAGTTGAGATGAGTCATGTTGGAAATAAAGTAATGATGTTCGGGTATGGAAGGAAGAAGGCTTCCTCACACGTAAGGGATGCATCGGGTGATGTGTTTAGGGACTTGTGCAGTATTATTGTTTTGTGTATGATTGGATAGCAAGCAACGGCCAACCTGGTGTTAAGTGGTTACCATTAACTATGGAAATTAATGTAATACCAGAGGCCTTGCAAGTGTGTTGCCATCCCGGAGACAAAGTTGAAATGTCGCATGTGCCTGTAATTACACCGTACTTTCCCGGATGAGCTACTTCACAAAGAGCTCTACTACTATTCTCCTACATAATAATATATTCCTGGCTATGATGAATATTTTTGATTGATAAAAAGTTGACGACTATTCACGATAGGTGCAACTTTTATATTACCATGTATGTTGTAAGTAAATATTACAAAAAGTTACGACAAAGGTAAAAAGGCAAACGAATACACAAAAGAATTTTTCATATTCATATTGCTATTAATGGTACCTATAACAAACAATAGCTACAAATATTTGAAAAAAAAAAAACAAGATAAAAACAGTATTTTTGTCTAACATTATTCGGCGACTGTTTCGGAAACATCCCGAAACATTGTATAGCAAAACTTATGCGGAGTTTCGGTACAAAATAGGGTCACCCTACAAATAAAATTGAAGTTTTATATAACAAAATAAGAATATCGAAGAGAAAGGTTGTATCTTTACCCCTATGTATTTTGTGTGATATTTAGCCGGAGCGGAAGGGACAGCGACTACTAAATAATCAAGGGGTAGCCATACGAACTGCGGACAGCCCTGACCGGACAATGCCTCGTCCTCGGGTAGGGTTGCACCACAAAAAAGTTTGTTACAGAAAATTGGCTCCTTACAAAGAACAGAAGCTCACTCGTAGATAGTCATGCGACTACGTACAGTAAGCTTCGTGACTTTGCATTCGTTCGACATAGTCTGAGATCGCTGTACGTGGCCGCGTGCCTGTGTGCGTGCGTTTTTGCTCATTGTATAGAACCGGCCTTCTGTTCCTATCTACATATTTGGTGTCCTCGGTAGGGTTGAACCGCATTTTTAGGGTTGCCCCTGACTATAAGATAAGTTGGATGTGTGCTGTAACTCGGTACGTAATGGGCGGCGGCGTTTAGGCTTGATTGGAATTTGTCGATTTGTGTGTTTCGAGTTGTTGAGAGAATAGTTTCTGATTTGTTTTTTCGATCTGCGGGCTCTTATTCTATCAACATTCTCTTTGTTTGGCAAGAAACAATGAAAAGGTTTGAAAGCGAAGATCCAAAGAGCTTTATTTCTGTACAGGGCACACTTGTACCTTTTAGGTACCGATATTTAAAAAAATCGTAAGGTGCTAGACATTACATCAGAGAGCTGTCAAAACATCATCTTAATTTTAGGGAAACGTTTTCACATTTTCTCAATTCTTCCAATTCAAACGTTCAGTAACCTTAAGAATACACTTTATATTTGACAGCTGTCAAATGGAACTGGTTTACGTGTTTCGGTTACAAGTATTATTGGAGGGAAATAGTTCTAAACATGTCTTTTGCTTATTAATTTGATTTTTATATATAACTGGTACAATTCTTTTAAAAGTATTTTATAAAATAGGTTTTATCTGACTATTTAGTACCCAAATTCATAGCTCTACCAAATGGTAGAGCTATGAATTTGGGTCAAATGGCCTTCACGAACATTTACTGAATATTTTAAGTAAGAAAAAGCGACACAATATTTTAATTTACTTTCACGCCATATAATATTTTTAATATCCTAAAATGTAGTTAGTTGTCATTGTAATGGGCATATGTTTGTGGTACAGATATAAAAGTGTCGGACATTGCCACTACAAAAGTTGAACTACAAAAACAGTCCTTATTGCTACGAAATAAAGTCGATGCAAATTAAAAACAGAGCATTTCTGAACCACGGATTAACTAACACAATACGCCAACCGACATCCTACATGTAGTGGAACATAAAAGCCACTGCAATACATTTCCAGCATAACTTTGTTCACTTTATTCAGACTACCCGCAATTTGCAAGACAAATTACACAAAGGCTATCTCGCTGAGAGCCAGGTGAACTTCGGCTTTTAAATAAATAAAACTGCTGTCCCGACTCTCGGTTCACTATACATACAAAAACGCGGGCATTTTTTGCAGCGGTCGGGACGCGCGGTCCGACCGCCCCGTGTACACCCACCCTCTTTAATTTCATATCTGTTCTGTGTTTTGCGAAGAGTGAATAATATGGTTTTTTATCGCGTTTCGCAATAAATGTGTGGTTTTGAATATGATACTTTGTAATATGAGATCGAGGTTGTTTCGAGGTCATGTGGATTATGTTTTAGAAAAAAAAATATTGTTTTATTTTACTTTTAACTGCTTCGTGAGCCCTATGCTCCTAAGCATGACTGTTACGCTAAAGATCTTGGGCTCGATACCCAGGTGGGTTCACCCCCTAGTACATGAGACAAAAACAAACTAGCGGACTGTGGGTGTACGGTACACCTCTGCCTAATCCTTCAGAGAATACAGGTGTACGGTTTACGGTATGTATGTTTCTTTTTGCATACAAAGTCTTGGTTAAAATTCTCCTGTATCATGGCGTGTCCGCGTGGGTGTGACTACAGATACGACATTTCCATGCACAAACTCAGCTAATGACTACAAAAAATGTAATCCGTGACCTCCGACCTCACCGTAGGATTATGTAACAGCTTGGTATTTTACGTACCAAAGTAGGCAGGGACTTTTTATTCATAGTCCGGAAATAGAATTTAGTCTTGAAATAAGTTTAATGAGTTGGTTCATATAAACATATACATACAAGCCTGTATTCCCCGAAGCGTTAGGCAGAGGTGTGCCAATGTACACGCACAATTTTCTGGTATGTTTAGATCTTATGTAATAGGGGGCGAGTCTATTGCCAGTAACCGGGCACAAATCGTTACTCCGAGCTGCTACTGAGAATTTCATAGAAAACCCCAATAACACTTTGTTCGACCTGGCGATTCCCAGGTCTAACAAAGTGTTATTGGGTTTTTAACCTAAGAGTCAGTTGCGCTAAGGACTACTAGGCTAACAAGACAGTTATCCATGGTTAGTTTAGTTTCTCCATATAGAGTGTGCTCAAAACTGTCCCCATCGATGTTGGAACACGCTGTACATGCAATGACAGCGGCGGCACATAATTGACGCTCAACTTTACACTTAGTCAAAAGCCAAGTTGGTACTGAGTTAGAATTACTTATGTGTCGGGAAATATGGTAATATAGTGACAAGTATGGGGTTAACACTGTCAAAACGAGCCAAGTTGTTTGTCCTATTTGTCGAACTATGTAGTCTTAATGATTTTGGATATTTACCGCTGAATAATTCTAATACTAAGAAATTCATTGAACTGTTTTTGTTGGATAGTAATTTAATACAATTAGCATGTTCAATTAATTTGACGTTAATAACTTAATTATCGAGAGATTGTGGGTTGGTTTGTTCCAGCAGAAAGTAAGCTATGCCTACAGTAGAAATAACTTGGAGACTGAAAAAGGTTTAGTAGGTTATAATTATAATGTACAAACCTATTATTTAATTTTATTTGATAGCGAACTTAGTAATTATTACCTTGCGTTATTTTTATTACCTTCGCTAGCTGCTGATATTGTTATCAATTATTTTTATTACTGTTACTTTTTCTACATGACTGTACCGTGTTTCGTAAATCCCCAACAAAAACGATTGAAAATTTCCACGTAAACGTTTATTATTTATTTTCATCTGTAATAAAATAAAAGCAATGTGTCATTTCAGGCGAGCCAAGCGTAAAAGATCGTGAACAAACAAATAATATAACGGTACAGTGAAAGCGAAAATAAATGAACAGTAATGAAGTGGCGTACGGTCAGTCGCAGGCGTAATTGTTTGCAGGGCGTTTCGAATAACTGGCATAATGTTCGAATAACTCGAATAAATGGTGTCACTTCATTGCCCCGGCTGCTTTCAGCATTCATTACGTAATGAGATCAAAGGCTTTTTGGTAAAGTGGATGTTCTCGTTGCGTCGTTCCTGTTTATTTTGTAATAGGTTAATAAAAATAATCCTTTTATCCTCTCTTGGTGGCATAAATCTGTGTAATAAGTGAAGACGCTTTATGAGAACGTCGAGTAAATTGGTTCTAGTACGAGCGTGTGACTAACATACGTACATAACAGTGGTACTACTGGTATTGCACAGTGTTCAGATATAATAATGCATTTATAAAGCTAGCAACGTCGAATATTACCTACTACATAGATATTCTTGTTACAAAACCTCTTCAACTAGCTCACATGATGTTTGCACTTATCTTGTGAACCCACTTGTTTCTGTTATACCTAATACCATACGAGGTAAACATTGTTTGTTTTGCTGTTTGTAAGAGGTAATCTCTGGAAGCACTGATCCGATTACACAAATTCTTTCACTGATAGAGAGCTTATAAATATTGCTGAGAGCCATAGGATATGTTTAAGGGTATATTTGTTCGCCTAGAAGTCTAAAAATGATACGAGTCTATGTCCAGAATGATACGAGTATTTCAGTCAACTGCCCCGTTGGTCTCGTGATCGCGTGATCGCATCATCGACTGCTGAGCGAGGGGTCTCGGGTTCGATGCCCAGGTCGGGCAAAAAAATTTATTGGGTTTCTCCATTAGGAATTTCTCGGTAGAAGCCCGGAGTTTGGAAGCTGTATGACCCTCGTGCCTCGGACGTAAAAGCCGTTGGTCCTGCGCCTGATCTCTCTGTTCGTGTCGGATTTCCGTCCCATCGGGTTATAAGAGTAAGGGAAGAGGGAGTTCACCTGTGTTTGCGCACACACTTGCGCACTAAAATATCTCCTGCGGATGTGGCTAGTCTGCATTAAGATTAGCCACCATGGCCGGAATCGGTCTGGAGAATTATATTTTTTACATTTCAGTCTTACACTCTTTTGAATAGCCAGTCAGCGATGTAATTGTTAAACTTGCCACTTCAAAATTGTGCCCCTATTACATACATACGTCGATGGCAAATACCCTCGATCATAAACACGATTGACCTTCGCAATTAAAATCCATTATAAAGTTAGTGCACGTAAGGGCGAAATCAAATCAATCAAAGTGCGAGCGAGCGCGCAATGTAATGAGAACTTTGAACTAACGACTCATGTGAACGCGGCCTTAATTAATGGATCTCTGTTTAAGTTGCTGATAATGATGGATGGGTGCGCGTGCCAGGTCAGGGGATGCGCTGACATCTAGACTGTATCAGGTGTGCGGTTGAATTTGTTGCTTATATCTGCATTTTTTAACTTACTTCAAAAAAAGAGACAGTTTCAATTCTGTAGTATATTTTTTTGTACGTAGTTTCACTTTGTCAGTTAATCTTCCAATACACCAACTCTTTCCCTTGTTATTTCTTTTAACAACTCTTCACTTATACTTCTAACAATTCTCGTTTAAAAAAATACTAAAGCAAAATTGTGAAAATATTTCTACCCTAAATTTTTCTCCAAATCTCTAGAGTACCTATTCAACAGTTATAAATCTCCGCCTAATTTAAAATTCGCTCGCTGAATAACTTTTAAACTTGCCTAAAATAATTATAATTTAGTACTAAATACTAAAATATCTTTACTTTAAAAGCCCAAAAGGTTTTTAACTAACTTAGAAATCTCGGAAGCTAACGGAATTACTGGAGTTTAGTTCACAAATGCCATTAATGTGAGAGCACTTTGTGTTTGGACGAACGCTTTGAATTTGATAAATTGAAGCCTCTGGGGACCGGAGATTAATACCAATGAGCCTTTTAAATTATTATATTTGTTTGTTTTAAATTAATAATACGTCGGAACTTTCGGCCCGATGGAGTATAGATTGGCGAAGGGTTTATTGAACGAACGCCCGAAAGTGTAAACTACCCACTTTATACAAACCTCCGATTCTCAGAATAATAAGTCCCTAATATAATATCAGCCCGGCCAACACTAGCGCGATGTAACTATGTTGGTAAGCAGACCGCTAAGTTGTACTGCGAATGTTTTCCTTCAACTTGTGGGTGATTTCGATTTTCACTTAGAAAGTACTTAGATAAGATGTTGGTGGGTACATACCAATAAGTAGTACATACTAAGTAGTTTTAAGTTAGGGACTAGTCTGATAACATCCCGCATAAATATTCAAAATAACTTTACTTCCAAATTGTATTTTAATTGAAAGTGGTGTGGCTTCGTTAGATTAAAATATTTCTACCCAAACTTATTTCTACGACCTCTAACATCTCTTTAGATCTTCTGAACTAAAGCCTAAATAAAAATCCAGATTTTAATAATTCAAAAAGATATCTTGTTCGATAAAATGCATTTGGATAACTTGGTAGAATACAAATTTACATGCCATTAACCGTTTGGTATATACCAAGTATTGCATGTGGCAACAATTTCAGTGATAAACTGTAGACAAAATTCAACTTTCTCTGCACGTGAAAAATAAACATAGGTAGGATGTTTTCCTTCTAATCCGATGTTCGTGTGATTTGACCCCAAAACAGAATAAATATCTACTATCTAGTTCCCAACATTATCTATTCATTTGTTAGTTAAAAGCATTGCGGATTATTGTGAACTAATTTGTTATACGATTCCGATACCGCAGGCGTGAATTAATAGGTACATTATGAATGTGCTTCCTATTATTTTGTTCTAGATTCATTGCAACCTCGGTAAATTAAATTGTGGTAGATCATTTCATGACTGAACTATATATTTGTTTGGAACAAATTGCAATTGTGACAACTGTCTTGATACCTAGTAGCAGCGTGGGTAAAATGTTGTTTTCGATCCAACAAAGAAAATAAAGTTAGCAAATTATTTTCGAATTTATCTTATGGAACAGACTGTGGGCGTATAATTGTTCCACAGGTGAATGAGTACTGACTCTGAATAAAGCTTCGAGTGCCGTGACATCAAATATTTAAAGGTTTGTGATACTTTTACACATTCTTCTCAATACATTTACCTAAAATAAACCTTTTGGGAATAAGTATAGGAGACAAATTGAGGAGGCTGTGACAACATATTCCACCCATTTTCCGATAATGCTTGCAAATCATGATTTTTATTTATTTATTCCTTTATTTTAGTCAACTAAGACACATAAAACACATTACATATATACGAATAAAACCAATAACGGTAAACTAATACATTTATATTGCAATTAACCAAATTAAATACTCTCTCAAGCCCCAACACTTTTGATCTTAGGATTTTGGTCAGGTAAGTTGTGTAAAAACTGGGACTGATGGCAACATAGAGGAGCCTGGTGATCAGCGGATCACAGAAGCACCTTACATGTGTTTACTGAGCCAAAGAACAGTCGTCTTGGAATTCAAGCTTTTTATTAAGCGTTTGCAGGACGTTTTTTGAAGTAAAATCCAGGTTGAATTGGCTGAATACTATTGATTGCACACTGCACAACACACAGTCTTGATTTCTGTCTCAATTATAACGAAAATAAATCTTGACGTGGGTTATTTTGTATTTATAATTTAGTGCGTAAGTAGTAGCAGTTGATTGTATTTCTACTCAACATAGATTAGAATCTTATTATTTGAAATACCCAATTATCAAAATATAGTAATTTTGATAATTATCAAGATTCACTTACTAAAATAAAGAATTTTCATTTACTAAAATAAAGTCGGTTGACAAAACACTATACTATGCACCTGACCGCTGCATCTCTCACTCACACAAAGCTTTCCTATGGTACAGCCCGCCAATGTCACCTGTCACTATAATCACAGCTATAATTCCTAAAAACAAAGAAATGTCTACAATAACTGTGCCATAGATAATAAACGCAAGGTAGGCAGACCTGCTATGAATGACGTATGCGCGCGACGTTGCCGCTCCGTGCAGTGACATAGTGTCACGTCGGTACCGTTTTCCAACTACTGCCGTCACAGAGTGGTATAGTGTCACAATCCTCATATCAGACCTTTCAGTGTGATTGAGTGTGTCGCTGATAGAGATAAAAAAGATTTTCATGCATCAACAATATTTTTATCACAGTGAACTGCTTATCTTGAAAATGCAAAGCACGTAGTGTAGGACGGAAATACATAATGCTATCTGTCCCTTTTTCTCGAATAAGTTCATCTCTTACTCGCATGACAAGGAATGTGAACCGTCTGTTATTTCCTCTCTCTATGTTTGTATGTGACACACCTGTACACGGTGTTTCTGTGTGCCACGGTTCAGTCTGTCAGTTTTTAGTGAGTGAACAGTCGCGTGCGCACCAAATGTTTACATTTTTTATTTAGATTTGTTGTGTTTTGACAAGTAATTGCTCAAAATGTTTATGTCGTATGAAGTGTTCGCTACTTTTGGGATATCTGCGGTAAGTACATAGTTACATTGTTCTGTGTCAGTTTGTTTTTGGTTATCTTTGTTTCAACACGTTGATTAGGATGTTATGGTTTCTGAGTAATAATGACGTTCTAATTGATGCCTTGATCACGTTGTCTTCTTGGTCGAACTGCTTTATATTTCTGTGGTTAATAGGATAGAGATCTAGTAATGCTCGTATCGTCGGAATTGTTTTTATTTAACTAGTATCTAAAAAAGGAAGCCTGTAATCATTTTAATTTTGAACACGTATTGTTAGATGACGTACCTATATGTTGATTCGATGTTAACACCCACATTTGCAAGTCGCATGTTGAAACTACTTATAATATTGATAACTATAGGAAGACTATCCCTAAGCCTAGTCAGAGATAATTATACGCTGCAGGCTCGATTGCACATAATAAGTCTATAATTTACTCCCAACCTGTTCTCAGAAACTGGATCGTAAAGGTTAAAACATGACGTCGCCTTCCAATTTCAGATCCTGTCATTCACATTATCAGTGATCCTGCTGCTGATAGTGGCGGCCAAGCGGGGTCTGCTCCGCGTGGGGGCTGGCAGTAAGCCCGACAAGTTCAACCCTCTGCTGCTACCGAACCCACCAATCACGGCCAAGATCGTGGAACTAACACCTCTGAAAGACCGAGCTATTTAGATGACGCTGTGTAGAAAGAGTCATCTAATGGAATCTGTAGGAGAATATGTAAAAATATGCAAAATTTTCAGACTTGAAATTTTTAATCGTTTTTCAAGTTCACAAAAATGAGTAAAAATTTCTGCTATATGATATATTATGATAATTATGAACTCTCCGTCCATGATCAGAATAGTCACAAAGCATTCCAAAAATGATAGTATTATCTTTAAACTAAATCCTTCACTTTTTATTTAGTGGGGATGAAGAAATATTGTATTTTTGTTACCGTTTTATTATTACTAGTCCGACTATTGATTTTCTGAAAAGTTCTCAGAACAAAAGATTTATTTTAATAAATGTCTATTATGAATAAGTTTAGAATCTCTTGTATAATATGTTAGTAACCATATTTCATTTAGAATATCAAATAAGTTTAATTAATTCATTACGTTAAATCTCCGTCTATCCAATTTCGTGGTTATTGTGGTTGGCAAACATGTGTTTTATCTAAATTAACTAGGTACATCTATTCTAGTTTTAGCTCAGAATATTTAAACATCATTTTATCACTGTAAATTTTAATACCTAATACCTATTTTCTATGAATAGTATTAAACTTAAATTTTCTTCGTCTTTACAAGTAAATTTCAAATCTTACAGAACTTCTTATTCATTATTATAGTATTATTATTCGTCGTACTTAATTATATAAGACTACAAACATACATCCATGTTCCGTAAAATTTTGTAAGTAAATAGAAACCTATTTAGTTATTTTTAAGAATCAATTTACTTAACATAATATCCAATATTATGTTAATAACAATCAGTATTTAATCTATGTAAGTTAATTACCGATAACGCGAATGAATTATAATTAGATTACTTACTTACCATACCTAAAGCGGAATAACTTAATCATTAAATTAACATACAAATTAGTTCGTAAGTGCCATAATATGATAATATTTGTAAAGAGCATCTTTTCACAACACTGTATACTTATTATATCCAAAATGTTCACCAATTAAAACATTATATTACCTAATGTTAATCTAGATGTTTCTTATTTAAATGTAAAATAACATAACTTTCCATTACAAAATCACTTTGTCTTTGTCATCATCATCTTCCTGACCTTATCCCATGTTACTTGGGGTCGGCGCAACAGGTTTTCTTCTTCCATGCCGTCCTGTCAACCGTCATGCTATCACTGACTTTCTCTTTCATATCATTCTTCACACAATCCATCCATCTTTACTTTGGCCCTTCCCCTTCCTTTCCATCCATCCACATTTATATTTATAACTCTTTTGGTCATATGCGTCTCATCCCTCCTCTTCGCATGCCCATACCAAGACAAACGGTTCCCTTTCAACTTTTCTGTCACTGGCGCTACTTTCAATCTTCCTCTAAAATACTCATTCCTTACCTTATCCATTCTGGTCATACCATACATCCATCTTAACATTCTCATCTACGTTACATGCAATCTTTTATATTGTCTTTGAGCTGAATGTTAATATTATTGATCCTAACGTACTTACTATAGCAGCTGTGTGCGCCCCTACTACTATCTCTTGCGCAATACGACCTTGGTGAAAATTAGTAAATGCTTTAATTACTAACAGAATATCATTTTATTTCAACCAAAATAAATGTGGTATATTAAGAAATCTTTAGTTTAATATTAGGTACCTATGAAACATGTTAAAGGATTATATTGGTAAATAAACGCGTTTATATTACTAATTTATTTTTCTTATTTTCCCAGGCTTTTTCTCGTTGCAGACTATTTAGAAACTTATTAAAAAACCTACACTACACTACGTGGTAGTAGTGTAGTGTAGGTTTTTTTAATAAGTTTCTAAACCTACTAATACATCTAAACAATAAACTAGTTTCTACAATGTCCCCACGTCATTTCACCTCCAGAAAAGACTAATCGCAATGAGCAATGAGTGTCCGCTCCGAGGCGCTCATCGCGGACCAAGTACAGCACTTTGACTCGTCGTGACTAATGCGGGGAAAGTTTCCCGTTGTTTTGTAAAGGGTAATGTCACGGCCGCCATATATTAACAGAAGATGATAAAAAACTTTTTATGTGCCGTCCCTTGACATCGGGATCTCGTGGAGTTACGGCCCGGGGGTATGTTACTACCCATATTTCATTTTTGAGGTCGAAATCACCGGAACTTTACTTTTTCGGGCACATGTGTTCCCGCTGTATTTTTGTTTTCAAACTTTTTATGAAGCCTAAATAGGGACCTGAATTTAAATTGGTTCAGGGGAAACTGTAAATGTTAAATACTGTTTTGTTTTCATAACGTTTTGATATACCTTTGTTCTCATTCATTTCGGTCTAAATAACAAGTAACGTTTTATTCAGCAGCGCTTTTGTTGCGTCAAAATAAACGTACAATTTTCATTAACATTTTAAAATGTAGAATATTAAAATAGAGCAGAAAAAGAGCCTTGAGAGCAGTTATTGATTAAATTAAAGGCAAATTGATTTCTGCTCACCCTGCGACGTCGTCGGCGCCATCGTCGGTACAAATTAAGGGTCGAACATTTCCTCGGGATGTCTCCTCGATGTTTCAACCCAATTTCCTTCAAAAGCGAGGCGATGGAATTCGATTGAGCGACGTTTTCCGCTCGCTGGCAGCCGGCTTGATTTTATTACGGCCTTCGTGGCTCTGCTAAAGCTCTTTAGTGGCTTTTTAAAAATATTCACGATTGGAGGGAAATGAGGTCCACGAGCCTCGTGAAATAGTTGGAATTACTTTACGTTAGGAGTTGTTTAGATGCGTCCCTCGGGAGGATCGCAATCTTCTCCAATCGGAATGCCGGGAATAGTAAGCAATTGCTTCGTGTTGCCAGATTTATTTAGTAGCACTAACTGGAGGAGCTGTCGAGGAGAGCGATGGCATAAAGTTGTCTGTTCACTGTATCAGACGTTATTACATCACACAGTACCCTTTGCAAAACTTAGTGATCGATTTGGTGTCCAACATGGTGACGAAGAGGTTGCACCCGGATATAGGCAGCGAAATCTTGTTTGTTTTTAGTTCAGCATCTTGCAAGAAACCGTCAAATATGCTGATTTTGGTTTTCCGTTCTACGTTTGTCAATGTTCAACAGTTTATGGACTGAAATTGAAGACCATTTCAGAACAATTACGTGAAATTCTATCTTTAAAAAGTCCTGCTCAAATACTGAACGAGCACCGTACTATCTGCGAACACTAAATCGGCTACATGAACATAAAGTAACACGATTACCGAAAAAAACTAAGGCCACACAAAATGTCTGTATTATCCAATATCATAACTAACTTGATAACATAAACGAGTGCGGGCCGAGCCAAGTTAGGGCCATGCATGAAATATAATATTATTAGGAGTATTACTGATCGCAACATAGCTGGGAGAATCGATCTGTAGGCGAGGTACGCACCACCTCCATCAATTTACTATACCAACGTATATATTTGTACATATTTTTGTTTCAAGCTGTCAGAACGTCGAAAGTTTCACTTAAAAGTAATCAGTTTAAAGGCTTTCCATATGAAAAGGCACCTTTTGGCCTGCAGCTAAATGAATCCTGTCTTTATTATAAACGGTTTACAAAAAATATTATATGAAAGAATAACATTTTGTGTAGAAGCCTCGTTTTATGAAAAAGTTAAAAAGACAAATGTACCCCTATATAAGGGTACTAAGGTTCATAAATGATTAAAACAAATTGTTTTATGTTTTCTATTAAGTTTGTGTGGTAGGTGTATTATTACGATAATTGACTTTACTAACAAATGATATTGTGTTTCAAGTTTTGCTTTTAGACTATAATTAATTGTATTAGGTGTCTAACTTTTTACATAGTTTGATACTTAATTATTTTCTTGGGTGTTGGAGAAATTGTATTATGTGACATCAGAGTTTTATGGATATCTTAATTTAACATTTATTATAGTAATTAACTTAATTAAGCACTACAACGAAACTATTATACTTTGGTTGATCAGTTTAAATGTAGATATTTTTGTAATTAAAAGCAGTCACATGTTAGATTAAAAAAAAAAGACATATTTAACTCCTCGTTGTATTTTCTTGCGTCTTTACAAAAAGGTTTAGTAAAGTTCTAGGTACATATTGAGTAACAAAATAAAATAAAATACAAGAAAGAAACTTTTATTCCACAAAGACAAAGGTTGAGCTAACCCCGGCACTCGTACACCCGTACCTACTCCTCGCCTCGTATTGACGTCCTGCCTCGATTTGCCGCCATCCACGCGATCCATCTAACCCTCCGCCGCTAACGGTCCACTTCCAACCGACCGATGAAATCGAATTAGTTGAGGACGAATCGTAGCCCATTGTTTTGTGCCAATACACTTACTGTTTATTCAGTGGGGTCGCACGGAGCTGCGGCATCGGCGGGTAACTGAGGGTTGGCTTGTTTCTTGTTTAGTTTTAATGCAACTTCTGAATGGGGGTTATCCACAAGTTTCTATGGTTGTTTTGTCAAGTTAATTTGGGTTTTCGTGAAGAGCCTTTGGTGTGTTTTATTTTATCGATAATAGGAGGGGAGAATCTTTTACATCATTGTCTTAAATATGTCTAGCTTTAGCTATAGTTAGGTCTGTACCTGCTTAGCGTTCAAATTCATAAAATAACATAAACACAAAAATTGTTTTGTGTCGTAACTTGTAAGCAGGTCAAGAATGTACACCACATTTTATTTTTAATGAAATTTTCCTCTTTCTTAAAATTTGCATAAAGACAGCTGCAAAAGATAAATGAAAAAAAAAATACTGGCACCCTTGGAATGCACGAAAAATAAAAGCTGAAAATTAAAATTTACACAGATTTTCTGATAAGCCCGGAAAATATCAACACTTTTTCAAACACAAAAAATAAGGAAAAAAAAGGAAAATAATCTGACCGACGAACATTTTAACTTTTATGAAACAGAAAAGAACAATGCATACATTTCTGCTTTACTTCTTTTTTTGAGCGCCCGATTTCATTTAAAAAGGAGTGCCCATGTAATTATGAAAAGGTATGAAAAGAGCATTCTGTTACGTGAAGTTCAGAAGGTCCACTCTTTGCGACACTTGGGACCTAGCAACGTAAGGTTTTATTGATAACATTAGTCTAAGGCAGTTAGCTTCCTCTTTACTGTATAATGAGATTGATTTCAATATGTCCTTAGTTCCATACAGCTGCTTTAGCTCATCATGGAAATGGCGCGGCGGCATGGAAGTGGCGGGGAGATGGCGCCACCGCCACACGGAATACATTAGCTCCATGTAAATTATTCATTAAAAATATTTAATCAAGTAATTAAGTGATACATCTTAGTGCAACGGGTTAATCATCCCACGTACCATCAGTGTTAATGTTATCCAACAAAAAACTTAAGTGTTATTCGGACAAACACCATCTGAAGTGACAAAGTGATTAATCAATATAAATAACATTGTAGAACCAGTATTTTATGTGGAATAAACCTAATTACGAACTTCAAGACTAAACGCATACAAACAGTGAAAAAAGTGACTATTATACTAAAACTCTGTGATAATGTGATTAAGTGAGTTCGTTTTTTATTCAAACTTTGACAAGATTGACGTCACTACAAACAAATCTCGGCAACAAAGCGACATCTAACGCAAGTACTTGAAACTACTTAGCGAGGTAGCTGAATCACGAAATAATACCGGATCGATAGGACAACCAACTATAGCGACATCTAGTAGCAGGAAAACTACACTATTTACATCGTCGCACAAAGAGGTCATCGATTTTGCTATCCGTGCCAAGCGCAGGTGTGGTCGAATGGACATAAAGCGGCGTGACAGCCAGTTACTCTAAGGTTCGAACCTCACTAAGGAAAGCACTTTTTGTAATTATTTAATAAATTATTCGAAAATTTAGAGAATTTTAAAAATTGTCAAGGATGGACTTTCTAAGCAACATTACGTTTAGAAGAACTAGAACTCAATCAGACACTAAATTGGATGATGACAGTATAGCACAATCTGGAACGTTAAACTACACGGCCAATAGCATGCCAGAGCTATCTGACGATGAGGAAGACGTAAAAACAATAAAAGAACAAGTTGAGACATTAACAGCCCAGTTAAATAGCGCACATAATGAAATAGAAAAGTTATCTTTAGAAAACATTAACCTTAAACAGTTAAATGAAGAATTATTAAAAAAAAATAGCCTGTACAAAAAAATTACCAATAGCCCAATCAAAAATAAGACAACCACTCCGAAAAAATTTAAACAACATCTTAAGGATACAAGCAATACCACTCCGGCAAATAAATATGCTTTAAAAGAGAACACAGGACGAGAAACATTAAAAGGCTGCAAGAAAAGCATGGAAAAAGTTGACAAAAAAACGGAAACAACAACATTGAACAACAACAACAGTATTAATACCGAAAACTTTATATATACCCAGTTTCCTAGTTTTTGCCCTTCAGAGGATAATAAAGATAAAGGAAAAATGTGCATATTAAGTACAAATAATAAAAACCACATCTTCTCGATAGCGACCACAACTTTTCAAACTAATAATATATGCCATTACATGAAACCAAATGCTAGTACCGAACAGCTTTTAAATGGGATGAAAACCAAGTTAAGCGACTTTGAAAAGAGTGATTTCTGCATTGTATTACTCGGTGAGGAAGACTTCACTTCAACACAAAATTACAACAAGATTGTTCAAGATATAAGATACATATTAAAGGAGATTCAGCACACTAATATAATTATTTGCTTACCAACATACAAGTTTGGGAACTTCACAGGTTTATTTAATCAGAGAGTTGAGGCATTCAATAATTTATTATTTTGGGACATTCAGAATCACGGACATGCATATCTACTGGACAGTAACCAGAATCTCAGATTTGACTACAGTATGTTTAATAGACATACTGGATTAATAAATAACCTTGGACTTAGAGCTATATTTAAGGATTTACTGACATTAATTAACGACATTAAACATAACACTAGTATTGACATTCAACCCGAGAATTATGAGAATTATGATCCGACCTATGACCCGATAGAGAATTATGATGAATCTGTGACAACAACCGATCTTTTTCGTGACTAGCCATTTATACGTTCTACATCAAAATATTGCAGGCTTATTATCAAAAGCTGATATTTTTACAGTCTGCATAAACGAAATGATAGAAAAGAATATAAATGTCGATGTGCTGTGCATAACCGAGCACTTCATGATGGAAGGCTATGAGAATCAACTCAATATACCCAACTACTCTCTAGCAGCATATTTTAATAGAAAAGACAGTAAAAGAGGAGGCGCCTGCATACTCGCTAAGAAGGGATTGCGTTGGAAAGAACTACCGCGTATATCTAAATTATCAACTAGTGGCATATTTGAATGTTGTGCTATAGAACTAAGTGACTATAAGACTGCTATAGCCTGTGTATATAGAGTACCGAAATTAAGTAATCTAAGCGTCTTTTACGAGAAACTTGAACTTTTGTTAAGAGAGCTATTGAAAAAATGTATAAAACATATTATTATTGCAGGTGATTTTAACATTGATATAATGAAAAAAAATAGTCAGTCGTTAGAATTTCAAAATTTATTACTAAACTATAATTTAAAACTGGCCATTAATCAACCCACACGTCTGAAAAGTCAGACCTGCATTGACAATTTTGCGCATAATTTCAGTCAACCTTGTAAAGCTACGGTACTTGAGCTGGCTCTATCCGACCATACAGCCCAACTACTTAAATGCCCAATCAAAACAGTATATTGTCTAAATAGGTGGCGCATGGTGAGACGTGATTACAGTAAGGAAAACATCAAAAAATTTAAGACATATATTGCTAGTTTATCTTTCTCTGACGTATATCAATCTACTGATACAAATTCCGCCTACAATGCTTTTATTGACATTTTTAGTTTACTTTATGACCAGTGTTTTCCTAAAATTTTGACTACAATTAATATGAATAGAAGGAAAAAATGGATATCAAAAGGCGTTAGGTTGTGTAGCAAGAAAAAACGTCAACTATTGTGGCAATACAGACTAAAACCCGGACCACATAATAAAAATATTTTAACTAATTACTCAAAACTATTTAAAAAAATTATAAATCTAACAAAACGGGCACAGAACGACTACAAAATAAACACATCCCAAAATAAAACTAGAGCAACGTGGGAAATAATCAATGAACATAAACTAAATGTACCAAAAAATTATATAACGAAACTTAAAGTTAATGATCAAATAATAAAAAATCCTAAACATATTGCTAATCTATTCAATGACTATTTTGTAGATAAGATACAACCGCTAAGTCATACAGAGGTACCAGTAACTAAACAAATTACAGCAAAAAAAGACTCCATGTTCATGGCTCCCTCTCTACCACAAGATGTAATAAAGATAATTTCAACACTGAAAAATACTAACAGTGTGGGCTATGATGAGATTTGTACCAAAATAATCAAAGAAGTTCGTTATGAAATATGTGGTCCATTAAATCGTGTGATTAACCTAAGCATTAGTGAAGGCACGTATCCAGATGCCCTTAAAACTTCCATCATTAAACCTATGTACAAAAAGCAGGACAAAGAGCAAATGGAAAACTACAGGCCCATCGCGCTGATACCGGTATTTGCAAAAGTATTTGAAAAATATTATTATAAAGAGTTAAACACGTACTTGGAAATGAATAATATATTATGCGATGAGCAAAAGGGTTTTAGGAATAATAAAAACATCAATATGGCTGTGTACGACTTCCTACATGTGGTATTGGAAAATATGGATAAAAGAATGCCAGTGTCATCAATATTTTGCGATATGACACAGGCCTTTGACTACATCCAACACAATATCCTTTTCAAGAAACTTGATGCCTACGGGATAAGAGGTAATATCCTAAAACTCTTTGAATCATATCTGAGTGATCGTAAGCAAATGACACAAATTAGTAACATTAACGCGAAAAATGTAGAACAAATATTTTTATCAGAAGAACGTAGAGTAATCTATGGAGTTCCACAGGGAAGCGTATTAGGGCCGCTTCTCTTTATTCTCTATATTAATGATTTCCCTAGAGCTACGATATACCCCATGACCCTTTTCGCAGACGATAGTACAGTCACTGTAACATGTAAGTACCGAGACACGTTCGAAAATGACATAAACAATGCTCTAATTACTATTATTCAATGGTTAAATAATAACAATTTAAAAATAAATTTAAATAAGACATTAATTATGAATTTTAATCAACGTTTGACATCTAAAAATCTTGACATTAATTATAATAATACAAAAATCGACGCAGTAAACACGACGAAGTTCCTAGGTCTAACAATAGATAGTGCCCTCAATTGGAAGGCCCACATAGAGACGCTAAGCAAAAGATTGAGTAGCAGTTCATATGCTTTATATACTCTATCTCGAAACCTCAGTAGTGATGCACTCCTTACTGCTTATTACGGACTCGTTGAATCGGTTCTCAGATATGGGGTAATTTTCTGGGGCAACTCTACTGACAGGGAAGTAATTTTTAAAGCTCAGAAAAGGTGCCTGAGGTCAATGTTTCATTTAAAAATAACAGATAGCTGTAAACCATATTTTAAACAATATAAAATACTGACCCTGCCATCTTTATATATCCTAGAAACAGTGTTATTTGTTAGATCAAACCCTCACCTATTTCCATGTGTTGCGGATACGTTCCCTAGAAACAGACGTGATAACAGCAGACTATGTTCGAAATTGGCTAGCACGGCACTTGTGCGCAAGAGTGTCATATGCATGGCGCCTGCCATATATAATAAACTTCCTAAGGGTTGGAAAGAACTGAGGAATGCTGAATTTAAATCAAAAATTAAATCCATCCTAACTGACAAAGTGTATTATAGTGTTAATGACTTTCTACAAGATAACTTATGAAAATATTGTGACAAATTATTTATAGATAATCATCAATTCTCATTATATTTCAATTTTTATTATATTCAATTTTTAATTTAAATTTCAATAATTTTTAAGCACGATTAATTTCGCAATTGATTTGCACGTCATTGTTCATGACAAACATGTTCGAATTTATTTTTATGTTAACACCCTGCATGCAATTGTATGTACACACATGTTTATGCAAATAAAATTATTATTCTTATTATTCTTATTCTTATTATGGAAATCATTGGAAAGGTCATGGTCGTGAACGTGGCAGTATCATGCTTAATCGATAAATGTAACTTTCTGCCTTCTCTCTAAATCTCAATATCTAAGTACTATATCACAATTTTGTACTGTAGTACAATATTCAGTGATGTAGTGATAGCAATGCTGATTCAGAATCTTCTGTTCCTTCTTATTCTGTGGCTCAAAGGATCTGAGCGGCCAGCTCGGGCAGTTTAAAGGAGAATGTCTGGTGAAGGTAAGAGCTCGCGGGGACCGATTATAATAACGGATAGCTTAATTAACTCGTCGCCCTTGTCGGTTAGTTAAAAATATAGACCAGTAAACGGGCGTGCGGAACGCAGCGTTTAATAAAACGCAGTATCCAGAATGAGCTAGTCACTTACGTGGGTGAGCGCTCTGTAGGAGAGTTTTTGATTTTACTGGCGCATAGCATATATTCGGGACTGTTCGAGACGGTTTGACTATTTAACCTATTTAATCTATATTATTTAACCTATACCATGCAAAATGAATAAATTAAGTTTATTTTTACAAAAAACGCAAAGCCGGCGGGGCTTTGCACCTGTGCGTCCTTCTCAAGATTTAAACGAAACCTTCCGAAGCCGCCACTCAACGGGCGTCGCTCTCATTTTCCCCCGACTTCGGCCATCAACCTTAATAATAATCTAGATTCAAGAATATCATGAAAAACCAACTCGCTAACGTGTCCCCGAAAGAATGACAAGATATTTTTAAAACAGAGACTCCATTTTGCTCCACGAAGCCATTTTATTTTTTTATTCAGTAATTTTTGGAGGAGTTTTTGTTAAGAAAAATAATGGAAAATATACGTTACATTTTTATAAACTTTTTACAAGGGTTTAATATAATAATTTTAGAGACAAAATGTAGCACTGAAGTGATGAACAAAAAACTTGTAGTCGCTTGAAAAATGTGGCTGTTCGCGCGTTTTTATTAAGAAAGTTGTGTTTATAGTTTAAGTTTGGATTTATGTGATGAATGCAAATCTCTTGCTGTAAGAGGTTTATTATAAAGTAGCTGTGAAATGAATAAATAGATTGAAATTTTATGTAATAAAGAAACCTAACATTAACATAAAGTCATCTTCAACTGAGTCATGCTGCCCTGGTACTATAAACTATACAATGTGGTTAATACACTTACATACGTGAAACCATAACAATATATCAATATCATTAATCCCAAAATTTCGGAAATACACGATTAAATTATCATAATAACAGTTGTTCGTTTAATAAATTAAAACATTAATCATAGGAGTGTGCTGCTCGCGTCCAGCCGCTGTTGTGTGAGCACATATATCAGCAACACAGGCTGTCCGCGCACGTCAGACAATCGGTGACCGATTATTTGTCGGTGAGAATGGAACATATGAATTCTTAAGCTGGAGACTGACTTGTAACATTTTGATGTATTGTATCGAGTTTTTGTAACTCAAACCAAATATAATTGGTTGAGATTAATTTGGTTTGTGTACATAATTGTCTATGGAAAGGTCCAATTAATCGGTCCTAAAAAAAGTCGGACGCGGGCAGCGTTGTCAAATGAGCGGGTCTGTCTGCGGATTTGTAGAGCGCTGCGAGTTACAATGTGGATTTTAGGAATGAGTTCTATTAAAGCGAGATAGAATAGAACGCCTATTTGTTAAACATAACCCTTCAATAGATAGCATACAAAACGTGGTACGTAAAAAACATCTAAATAAATGTTCCTTTTTATCACTCAATACCCCGTTATAGTCAATTGTTCAATTACATCTTTTCAAAGTACTCGCTACCTGCCTCACCTAAAAGAAAAAATAAGGTTTAATAATATTTTTACACAAACCGTCTTCAATAACCAAACAACAATGAGGTCCCTCTAAAAGAACTTTTAACAAAATATACCGCTTTATGATAAACGCAGTCCTACAGCCCCCTCCCCCGCCCTCACCCCCGCGGGGGTCGTTACATGACAATAGGAGCCAGTGACGTCATTAGCAAGATGGCGTCGAATTAACTTGTTCAACATTCAGCGGCAGATTAAAGTAATTGGCATTACAGTCATCCTAATATTTCATTATGCTTAGCTTTATTAACTTTGGTGGAAGAAGAAAAGTGAATTAAGGTTATTTTAAGACTGTGTCTGTAAGGGTAGCCCCAGGGGTGACAACATCGCTTATATCTCGGTTTTATCCTTATATATTTTTTGTTGGTTTACTAATTATGGTCACCTGTTCCTCATACATAACCCTTTAACAACATACAAAACCGGTCTGTTAGACAAAATAACAGCATATATACTGGTACAGACTTCTTCTGGGTAATCTCACTCCATTGTTGACTTTGTCTCTGTCACTTCTGACCTAGACTAGAGTCAGGACTAACCCATCTCACATAAAAAATCATGACTGGTAAGACATTTGACACTTGACTTCTGTATTGATACCGTTGCTCATCCACGCTATTAAACCAACCTTATCATACCTCTTACACTAAAAGCCAATAAAATAGTACCAGTAAATCGGATTACTTCTAACACGTTTAACGAATAGTATCGTGTAATATCACAGAATATACGTGTAATATCACAGAATATCAAATAACAACTAATACACTTGACATACCTAAATGTCAAGTGTCAAATGTGACGCCGTGGGAGTTGCGTCCTATTTCTTGCAGCATTAAATATTAAAGGTTGAGTGATTGGTATTCAGTTATAGATCTCTGAAGCGATTGATTGATTTAGTTAGAGAGATAACAAGAAAAATGCCTTAAAATATTACAAATAGTTGGCTTTAACTTAAGAATCGTGTAATATAAACAACTTCGTTCGCATCACAGTTAGTATTATCCCACGGGGACCGTACATTTTTCTGGGATAAAAAACCCATGTGCTATTTCAGACTATAAATCCATCTCTGTGTCAAATTTCATCCAGGGCCGTTCTGGCATTGTTGAGTAACGAACAGAGTCTAACTTTACGTGTAAACTTTCGCATTTATATTATGTACCTAGTAGTAAGATAACCTTTTAAAGTGCACTTACTGCTCAAAAACTTAGCAAAAAGCCGATTAATTTTTCACGTAAGCCTACGCAGAATATCACTTTCAACAAGTTTACCCTTCAATTAGTAAGTTCCCAAGTCGGTATCTCCACCAATTTATAAGTTTCCGTCTAAATCGCTCCAGTGTTACAGACAAGTTGTTCATCAAATATTAATATTTCTTCTGCCCGAGCGAACGTTTGTTAACTCGACAATTATATAAATTGATATTACTGTGATTAACAAATTGTTTTACGTCTGTTCTGATTGATCGTGGAACATTCGTTGTGATCTCAAATTGTATTGTTTGCAACTACAAGCTTTTGTTTCTGTTTGCGTTTGATAAAGTAGAGAATTACACTGTTTCCAGCATTGGAAACACGCTTACTTAGTACTACTTAGTAGGGACTTACCGTGTTTGAATTTCTAAATTCAAAGTAAAAGTTTTATATGTTTTAAAAGATACCATTTTGCTGAACAATGTTTATTTTTGCTCCGCATACAAAAGAAAACAACAAACAAACTATTACCTATGAAAAGGAGTTCTTTGCTAGTATTATTTATACGATTGCTTTCCATTCAACACGAGAGACAGGGTAATGTACCTACTCAGAGTAAACAAGCAAACCAGATTGTATTTACGTATCGCGTCAACCCACGCCACGATAATAAGTACAACTTCTTCTCGGAGCGGCTGTCCGCCCACGCGACGCACAAGATACCTGATCATTTCACATAAAATGAGAGAAAAACATCGAACAACTTCTACTGGTTAAACTTCACGATTATTTGTTGGAAATTCCAAATGATAGCTCTTTTGTAAGCGACAAGCCTTCAGTTCTTAGTTTAGTTTGATATTAATTAAAAGTTTTTAGCTTACTTTAAGTACTACTGTTGGTTGTCTTCGTGTAATTCACAGGATGGCTTTTTCTCTGTAATGAATAGTATTCTGGAATTGTTAGATTTTTTAAATATGTAGGATATTAGAAAAAATCTTTTCTAAAATTTTTCTAAAAAAAATTTTTTCTAATATCCTACATATTTAAAAAATCTAACAATTTTATTAAAATCCTACAAATAATAAAAATGCGAAAGTTTGTAAGTATGGATGGACGTATGGATCTTTGTTACTCTTTCACGCTTACACGGCTGAACGGTTTTGGATGAAATTTGGTACTGGAAAGATTGTAGTGTGAAATAACACAAAGGTTACTTTTCCTCCGAGTTCCGTGGGAACTTTGACGCGGACGAAGTCACGGGCAGAAGCTAGCAGTTATGGTTGAATTGCTGTACCCAAATCTAGTCAACGAGAATTACATTATTTATCATTGTAAACACTAATTGTATGTCTTTATTCTGCACAATAATTCAATTCACCATTTTATAAGTTTATCAACAACATTTCTATCGTAGCAGTAGACAACAAACAAGTCCCAGCGACAATGAATCGATGAGAAGAATCAACATTGCATTCTATCGGCTAATCAAATTCTCGGAATAATACGGTGGACACAGACAGTTTCTAGCAACGACATCAACATTGTGGTATATTTGCCCGAGTAAAGTTTGAGTACCTATCACATAAGTCAATATTTCAAGCGTATTCTCATAAAATATAGAATGTGCATGAGTGACACGAGTTGACATTTTTGATTATTAATTACTAAAAAACTTATTGTAATACATTTTCAAAAAAGTATGTATGGAATTTCTTACCCGTTCTTCTCCATACGAATCTTCCTTTTAGAATGGGCAACTAGATTCAATATTTTTATTTTTTTCTTAATGACATAACATACCATCACGGCTGTATTCGCCGAAAGGTTAGCAGAGGTGGACCAATATACACCCACAGTTCGCCGATATGTTTAGGTTCCATGTAATAGGGGACGAGCCTATTGCCATTAACCGGGCACAAATCCTAACATCGAGCTGCTACTGAGAATTTCATAGAAAAACCCAATAACACTTTGCTCGACCTGGGAATCGAACCCAAGACCTCTTGTATAGTAGTGCCAGACTAACGAGGACCACTAGATTAACGGACCACTACACTAACGTGGCAGTTATTCTTAATTGACGTTCAAAAAGGCCTTTTGTCTAAAAAGTGTCTTTTGTCTTTTGTCTAAAGTCAAATCATTTATTTCAATTGAAATAAATGATTTGACTTTTGACTTTAAAACCGCTCTGCCTGCACCGACCCTAAACCAAAATCTTAATATAAAAGAGTTTTTATTACTCGCTCAATAAGTCTCGCCAATGTTCGTAAGCGGATCTGTGACACGCACACACACACGTGTCATGTCACGTCATGACAATGGACACGAGTACTTTATATTAGATCTGCTGCCATCCTACACGCAGCCTTATTGATAGATATTGGATTGAAGAGATTGAAGCGCCCTCCTAAGCATTATTGTTTTTTCAATGAATTTATTATGTCTATTTGGTAAGTGTTTACTGAGATATGTCTGTAAGATGCTGAGTCACAGAGTTTCTTCGTTGTGACAGGTCGTTCTTGCTGAATATAGAAAACTTATGTCGAAACGGAATCTGATTTATCGTAAAAATGGATTATGATAGTAAGTACTTTATTTATATTATAAGAAAAAACTTTATAGGTACATTCGGGCAAATACTTAGATATATTTTTACCCCACATTGTAATTCACGAAATCTGTCATGAAAAATATAAATCCAACAAAATATTCTCAAACAAAACCTAGTGCGGTAGGTAGGTAGGTAGTACTCGGAAATAACAAACATTTTTATTTCAATAACAATTCAAAGTAAGCGAGACAACGAAAAAAAAACATCCCGACATTTATCGGTACACGACAGAATAAAATTGAAATCGAGAACCATTCTTAAAAAAACAACGTTCTCTAAAGAAAAATATTCAAAGCTTCACAAAGTATCGACTAATAACAATCGAGTCGATGCTCCGCCGTCCAATACGGTTGAGGAGAGCTCCAGATTGCGTTTATAGTCGCCATGCCAGCAAATGACTGTCTATATAAAAATCGTAACTCCTCTATGAAGACGTAAAAGCTTTTATATGACACGATAGAAGATCTAACGACCACTTAAATACTACAAAAGGCGGATCGGGAAACGTAATGCATCCCGTTTTTTTAGTAACTGTACAGGCTGTAAGAAATAGTATAGAATTTTCGGGACTGATTTTAATCTAAGAAAAACGCTGTACCTTACATACAATAATTTTGAAAAAACTTTTCAAAAACCTACAGATTTAGTATGACAAGGTTTTTATGGGCATTCCAATGTGCCGAAGTGTTGTGTAATACTTATGAACCTGGTTTTTGTAATTACTCGTATGTAAGAAAAATATTTTATATACCTATATATTATCTTTTATTTTATCTTTATCCATATTGCAAAGTTCACAAAACTAACAAACACCTTTTTGTACACCCTTTATATATCAGTGACTGAAAAGAAATAGTGACCTCGATTATTCAGTTATCTTTCTGCGTGAGTTGGACACAACTGCCGGGCCGTGTCCGCCCGAGTATGCGGCGGTTACCACTCCGCTGACAGAACTTTTAGACTTTTAAAAAGCACTAAAATACTTTTATGACTGAGAACAACTGAATCAGCAAAAGATTTGATGTCACGGTGATAAAGTTGCGGTAACTGGAGTAGTCAGAAACACTTCCATTTTGTAATCCATACTATTATTATAAATGCGAAAGTAACTCCGTCTGTGATAACGTACTTTCACGACTGAACCACTGCCACTGGATCGATATTGAAATTGGTACGGGGTAGGTTTGAACTCCAAGAAAGGACATAAGCTATTTCTTGTTTGCGTCCGCGATAACCGAGTTTTACATGGACGAAATCGCGCGCAAAAGCTAGTTTCTTTTTTTGCGCTCTTTCTTTTGTCTGTGCATACTGAACGTTGTTAATTTGCGCAATCTCGCTAAATCAAAGCATTTATTTCAATTCAATCTTAAATCGTCTATGGCTGAAATTATTTTGTGAGGATAAACATAACAAGTGCGTAATTCTTAGTTTTAATAAATCTATGTAGAGCTATTTAAACACATAGATGTTTCAGAAAACCTAGTTCAAGCGAGCGGAGGAAGGGTAAATTAGATTGATTTGAAAATTGGATATGTGTACCCGTTTTGTACATAATGTTTATTTTCTTTGAGGGCTTTATTCTATCATTCGGTGAAACTAATTATGCTTATTCTATAAAATAAAATCAACATTGTATGGATTACTTATATTCCAATTTCAAAATCGATTCGAATCCAAATACTTTATGTCAGCGCACTCGTGAATCAGAACGCCTGTCTCGTATTATTACCTGCGTAGCTTTGTCACAACAACTCAATAAGAGCCGTCACACGGCATTATCATCGCACAATAATACAATCAAACGGATTGGCGCGCGTATCACTCTCACTCCGCCCTAATTACAGGCAAAATATCACCTCACGTGCTTACCGCCAACTGTAATAAGTCTGTGAGTCCCTGCGTGCGGCTCATTACGTCACCAGCGTGACGTATTACTCAGCATTATGTATTTATAAGGTTGTTATGGTGTGGTGTTTCAAAATTGTAGCTGTTTATTATGATTAGTTTGATAATTATGAAGGTATTTTAGAAGTTATTGATAATAAAGAAGTTATTGATGTTTAGAATGTTGAGAGAAGACCAATTCCATTCCCTTAGTTTTTCTTATCGTTACAGAACTAGTCGTAAAACTAAGGATAGGCAGACCTCCCCCTTGCCGTTTTTCAACAAAAGAGCAACGCATATGTTATATTTATTCCACGCCACATTTGCAAATAGAACCGGAATCCTTCACAGTCCGTATCGCGGCGCGTAAAATCCAAATTGGGCCATACAGCACACATAGGGCGTATAGCCTGTCGTATGAAGGGAGTCGTGTCAAAGTACGGAGGATATCTGTCACGGTGGCGTTCAGGCCTCAAGACAAATGGGCTCTCGAGGGAAAAACTGCAGGCTATACTATTCGTAGTTGAGTACGCGTCCTATCGTGACATCGGAACTAGGAAGGGTTTTTGTTGAATTGTAATAGTTTTGAATAATTATCTACGTGCGAATTTGTTGCCTTTTTTGTTAGCAACACTTTGAAAATGTATCGTAGTCCTACTCGTATTTAGTCGTAAACTTACATCAAGTTCTTGGTGATGAAATTCACGAAACAAAAGGCGCTAAATACATCAAGAGTTATCAGGTAACACATTTGCCTCAAAACCGCCATAATGCGTCATTTTCTATACCCACTTCTTTCGGCCTAGGAAATGGCCTAGGAAATCTAAATGTCTGTAAATCGAAAGGCCAATTCTTACAATTCGACGAAACATGAAAATCGTTCAAAATGTTCGCAGTCTCATCTCAGTTACAGTTAGTGTCGAAAATGTAGGTAAAATAGAAGCAATTTTCGACAGATAGAGATTGGAAGCCGAACGTTTCTAAAAGTTAAGAGAATTGCCTCTCTGACATGTACAACTTGCTATCACAATTCACCCATCAGTATGCTCATTCTGATCAAATCGAAGGCATTTAAAGCCACTTCTGTAAAGTTTCTTCGCTCCTGGTGAAGTTTCCTTTCCATTGTTAGTGACAGCGTCGATGCGTATAAAAAGTCGCTCTGTTTCAGAAGCCTTTCTACGTCCTCTGACGTCACACATCGCCTGACGTCAGACGTCAGCCTGCGGTGTACTGAGAAAGGAATGAGTTTATTTCATTCACAATGAGCGAAATGAACGTGTAAATGTCAGAATGAATATAATGAGTGTTCAATTATTTTGCACGACAATACAGTTAGACATGTTTACCTGGAATAACTGCGGTGAGGCGAGGTAATGGAAATATGTAGAGAAGCTTGAGTAGATTTATTTTTTTTTTTTTTTTTTTTATTTATCTGATAGGTATCTTTGTATGTCGTCACGGTCCAGTAGTTAAGACACCCGTATCTTATATACGCAGCTGTGGGTTCGCAACCGGCCGCACGAGCATGTATCAATGTCACTTTTTGTAATACATATGTACTATCAAGTTTATCTTTGTCATCGGTAAACGAAAACATAATGAGGACCCGTGGACTTAAAATTATTGTATAGGTCTGGAATTTCCAATCCGAATTGAGCAAGCACGATAATCGTAATACTCGGAAGACGCCTTTGCCCTGCAGTATGATCTGCTAAACACCGGAGTTGGCTTCGTTTATAATTATTATCACGATTCAAGGAAATTAGATTCTCAATTTGACTGTACAAATTGAGAATCTAAGTACCTTCTCAGTACAGTCTCATTCACAACATACTTGACTGTCTTTCGTTACATGAAAGGCGTCTAAACAATATTACTCGTTTATGTTATCAAATGTTCTTTGCCCGTCCCGTTCCTTGTTCAATATTATTTTCACTTTGATGTAAACAGTACTGATAAATTCTCAGTATTTGCTTCGGTACGTTCTCATTTTGTAGTACAAGCTCATTTTTCTCGGAGCAAGCAATATGCGCTGATAATACAAAATAGCAGTGCATAACAATGAGCCGAGTATCAAGTAAAGTAAACTTTATCTCCGCAATAAACTCCGCCGTGGACACGGGCGCGTTAGGGTTTGTCCTCACTAGGGACACTTGTGTTAGCAGAAAATATTTGTTTCCCTTCTGTATTTTCTTTAAAATAAACTGTTGCACTACGCCGGGAATTTCTCCTGTATTGTAAGTGTATATGTTTTTAAATATACCCGTTTAAAAACATATACACTTGCATAACAACTAGATCCGGAACCACCAGTAGGCTTTACAAATATTTGTTCCTTGCTGGAATCTAATCCGTGACACGCAGCGCAGCAATCAATCGCTAAACAATGTCGTCAGAGAGAGTGAAACATGCATGTTTGCTCACATCAGCAAATGGTGAAAAAAACGTAATATATTGCTTAATTTCACATTTACAATAACCTAAATTATCAAGATTTGTAACCAAACTGATAGTTCGAATGAAAATGTTGTAGCGATTCATGGGGAAGCCTGAATATAGCAGTAGGTGTCTTTCGGCTGAAATGATGTAAATAACAGTTATGAGTTTTGTCGACAGTAGCACAATTTGGGAGAAGCCTATGTACAGCACTGGACAGCTATAGGCTGATATGATAATGATGATGATATCCAAACTAATATTATAAATGCGAAAGTAACTCTGTCTGTCTTTCTGTCTGTCTGTCTGTATTTTCTTCACGCCTAAACTACTGAACCGATTTGTGTGAAATTTGGTACAGACATAGTTTGGAACTTAAGGACATAGGATAGATTTTAATACAAAAAAAAAAAAAAATCTTCCGGAAATTATGTAACACACTATGTAACGGCACACGGTTACAAATAACCTATTTTTTTGAGGAGATTCCGCGACATCGGGAAGTATGTGGGTAAAACCAAAAATCTGCCGGAAGTCACTATTCCACGCGAACGAATTCGCGGGCAAAAGCTAGTACCTACATAATTTCAAAATTGGTCAGGTTAACTACTATTGATACGCCACGTCTGATCCCGGCCTTACTCTCGAATTCCGTATAGTTAGTTCCCGCGACATCGCCTCGCTCCGGTACAATACGACATGTTCTGTTCGTATATCTAGTTGAGCCTCGTTACAGACAAACAGAAGTGTCGGAACTTCTTTCACGTTTGTGGGTAGTTTTCTTTATTTTCTGGATTATGCAGAGTAAAAAATTCACTAGACGTAATAATACTGGCTAAAGCATACTGGGTTCGTTAATGGATTTCAGAATGTACGGGCATAATGGGTTTGCTGCGAAAAATATGATAATGATGTATGTAGTAAATAATACAGTTGAAAATAAACGTATGATATGTATCAGTGAATTACTTCATGATTTCCCGACGGACCGACAGGCTATTGAGTGATGATGCCATCATAATGAACTATGAACAATGACATTGACCAGTAGGGGACCTCCAATATCACGTGTTATTAGTTAACATAATAAATAACAAGCGTGAAGAGTAATAGTAATAGGGAATCTCATTTTTATGTGTTTAACTTCTTTGGTGTCAATAAGAAGAAAATTAAGATGCTAAGAACATCTGTTTTGTCTTAACCACTATAGAAAACCTTATAGGTAAATAATAGCAGAACGGTTTGAACGATCTGTGAAATTAAGCTGCACTTCTATGGCCGGGTGACCATTATTTGCATATGGAGCTCCGTGAGTCTGTGCTTCAATACCAGGCGTACACCTTTGAAATAAAGCTTGAAATTCTGACCACAATAGAATTAAAGATTTGCTTCGTTATTTTAATAATAATTAGGGCTTGATTAAAAAAAGAACTAGTGCTAGGTAGTAGGTAAAGACATATATAAACGCAAAACATACTGCTACATTTCAGCGTGGAGCTACATCCACCTCCACATCATATTTGTACGTGAAAATCAGATAAGAGCTTTCACGAAAAACACAGTAATTCAGCTGCTTACTAAAAGGCGAGGCGGTAGACTGTAGCAGCTAATAACTCCTCCATCTATTCGACGTTGTGTTGTACAAGCACACAAATGCAATTAGCACATTACTCGGCGTCACCGCTAATCAGCGAGCTGACGTCATAATGACAAAGTTGCTCAGCTCGAAGGTGCGTCAAAGCGGAGCGAGCAAAGAGCGAGAACTCGATTTAAGTTGACGACGGACGGATCGCGATGTACTGGGGAGGCTGTCACACCGTCTTGTAGCGACGACGAAGAAGGAATTTATTACTTACTCATGGTGGGAGCTGAAACATTGCTTGACGGTAAAATCCCATACATGTTTTTGCTACCAAGCAACGTGGCTGTGTACTCGTAAGATTGCCGATATAAGTGCTCGTGATACATTTTAGCTTTGTCTCCTGTATGGCAACGAATCTACGATACTCTCGTTTTGCTGAGGTAACAACTTACTATCATGTGGGTGTATTTGTCGTTTAATAACATAATAAAACACACAGGGAAAAGATTAGTCAATAATCTGTTTTCTATTTACAGCCCGAGGTAAGCGGAATGCGTAAATCTTTATCCATATAAGTTCGGTACAACGAAAATGGAATAGCAATAAATATTTTAATACAAAGCCACTTTCCTTCTCAGCGAAGAATCTCCTTGCTCGTGTATACTAAACAAATATCTACAGTGTATCTCGCTACGATGTACACGGCAGCGAGATTTATCTTATCGTCTAGTCATTAGTAGAGTTAAGAGAAAATGAAGAGCCGTCCGTTCTCCCGAGGATTAACCGTCGCGAGCTCTCTGCTGAGCCCCTTTGTCCACCGGCGTTAGCGACGACTCAGTGTTATTGCTTGAGATACAACAAATAGGTGCCGTCACATTTTAAAGGAATGGAGACTTGTGAAATATTTCACGGAATTTTGTTTTATATCTTTTAAACTACCGGCTGTTGTTTGGAACTAACTACTGTACCGTTGCTTATATTATATCTATATATACAGTCTACCTTTTCTGTCTAGAATATTTAAAATACCTTGGGCACATTACATACCATCTCATTTTCGGGTTATCTTTCATAGAACGATAAAATAACAAAACTATTCGTAGTGTAATAGTCTATAGAGACTTTCAGATCACATAAAAATGTCGCTTCGAAAGATCGTTTGATTTAGTGATATCTGTTACCTTCTTTGCTCCTGTTTTTGGTAATTTTATATTTTTGCCACAAACCATCATGCCTGTGCTCCCCTAAGGGTTAGGCAGTTCGACGGTATGTATTAGATCCTGTGTGAGGGAATGAGCCTATTGTCATTAACCGGGCCCAAATCCTAACTCCGAGCTCCTACTAAGAATTTCTTAGAAAAACTCAATAACACTTTACTCGACCTGGGAATCGAACCCAAGACCTTTAGCGTAGCAGTCGCTCTTAGGACCACTAGGCTAACGAGGTAGTTTTATATTTTTTTGCCTTAGTTATTACATTACCTGCACGAATTCAATGTAAATGGTTTCGGCGGCAAGCGGCGAGTGTGGGCGAGACTCGTTGGGAAGCGAGTTGGTAATACAATGGCAGTGTGGAAGTTTGGCGTGTGGCTATTCGCTGCACCCACCGGCGGCGGCGAGCCCTGAACAATGTGTCCCGCACTAGATGCGGTGCTCAAGCCAATGTGTATTGTGGAACATTTTATTTCACATACAATTATTACATTTAATTTTAAATGTGTGTGTTTTGCATATAGTGAGACTGGAAACTGCATTAGGTACTTACTTGTCATAATAGTTTTGTAAAAATAAAATGTTGGTATTTCTATTGTTATAAATCTATATAAATAGAAATGAATGGCTAAATGTGTTGCTAAGCGCAAAACTCGAGAACGGGTGGACTGATTTGGCTGATTCTTTTTTGTTGCGTTTGTA
The DNA here is from genome assembly GCA_932526535.1 of Caradrina clavipalpis. Taxonomy (NCBI): domain Eukaryota; kingdom Metazoa; phylum Arthropoda; class Insecta; order Lepidoptera; family Noctuidae; genus Caradrina; species Caradrina clavipalpis. The sequence continues at coordinate 260,450 of OW052106.1, read as the reverse complement.
ATTTTCCGGGCATGGTTTTTAAACAATTTTTTATTTGGAAAATTGATTAGTAATATCGTTAATTTGCATCCCTGTGAAGCCAGGGCGGTCCGTTAGTTTTTAATATTTCTATCACATTTTTATTGAATCAAATCGTGACATCACAGGGAATAAGGTTTTTGAAGACTTTAACCAAAGGTGGAGTACCTTTGGTTAAAGTCCCATAACTACCTACTATAATTTAAGTATTAAATATGTTTTCCCCTCAACATCTCAGTATGGGATCGTACAATAAGCATACTTGTTCACTTTTTACCCGACTGCGACAGAAGGAGGGTTATGTTTTTCGAGGGTATGTTTGTATGTATGTATGTATGTATGTATGTATGAATGTATGTATGTATGTATAATTGTTTGGCACGCTCTGCAGGCTGAACGGCTCGATGGATTTTAGCTTGAGAGGTGTCGTTAGATTCGTATTTACTGTGAGAGTGACACTTTTTTTTTTTTATTTTTTTATTTTTTTATTTTTTTTTTTTTTTTTTTTTTTTTTATAGACGGGAAATCATCAAATAACTTCCCCCGCCCTGGGCGGGGCGGGAGGGAGTGTCAGACTTTTACTGACTAAAACCCGTCTATGTTCCTTCATGTGCCCTTTGCGTTCCGGGGGCGCGGTATCTCTTTCGAACAACCCGCAGCCCCGGCAGGCATCGGCCCTCAGTGGCCCCATCCAATTTTGCTGACATCTCTTTGAGGCGCGCGTGGAACACGAACGCGCCGTCGACACGGTCTGTCGCTAGTGAACGTACGGACGGTGAGCTACCCATTGCTCACCGTCCACAGACCCGCGTCTACGGTGGCCGGGAGTCGTCACGTGGCTCCCGACGCCCGGATCGTCTACCGCGGCGGCCGCTGGGACGGGGGACCCTCCTTTCCCTCTCCCGTCCCGCCGCCTCCTTCTCTAGCATTACAGCTTCGCAGAAGGAGGCGACTGCTTCCCATTCCCCCTCGCTCCGGACCATGGCCTGAACCAGTGCCGGACGCGAGAGGGCGCCGCCGCCGATGGCCGCCTCGAGGACTCGGCGGTGCTCAGCCCAAGCAGGGCACACCGCCAGAGTATGCTCCACCGTGTCCTCGGGGCGATCCTCACAATGGTGACACCCGGGCGTTTCCTCCCGCCCGATGAGTTGCAGGAACCTCCCGAAACTTCCGTGTCCGGTGAGGACCTGCGTCAGGCGGTAGGTGAGGGCGCCGTGGCGCCGCTCTAGCCACTCCTCAAAGAGGGGTCTTACCGCCTCAATCGAGGCGAGCCCTGCACGAGGTTGCGACAGTCGTTCTCTCCATGTCGCCATGAGATCGAGCCGGAGTTCCGTCCGCAGGGCGGCAATTTGCCGCGGCAGCGGAGTTTCGCCCCGGCCCAGTGCCTCCGCGCGCCACTCGTGTAGGCGCGCGAGGACCAGCGCCTCCAGATCCCATGGCGGCAATCCGGCAAGGAGGCTCGCTGCCTCGCCGGAGATCGTGGTGAGAGTGACACTGGGTATATAAAAATAAAAAAAAACAAAATGGCGGATTTTTGGCGCTAAATTCAAATGTTTGGCTCGCTCTGCAGGCTGAACGGCTCGATGGATTTTAGCTTGAGAGGTGTCAGTAGATTCGTATTTACTGTAAGAGTGATACTGGGTATATTAATTTCTTTTTTAAAACACTAAAAAAATAAAAAATAAAAAACGGTAATTTAAAAAACTAAAAAACCCGACTGCTATTCTTTAAAAATCCCTAAAACAAGATAAATTGTAGCAGTCGGGACCCATTCGGGACCATCTGCAATGTAATATAGGTATGTGCTCTCAATTCACTAATCCTCCATTTGTAGAATGGGTCCCGACTGCTACAATTTATCTTGTTTTAGGGATTTTTAAAGAATAGCAGTCGGGTTTTTTAGTTTTTTAAATTACCGTTTTTTTTATCATAACTTATCGGAAAATATACCAAAATGTTTTCTTATATTTACCCAAGCTTAACATAGTGGTGTTCGGCAATATTTCTAATCTGCGATCTATCTTTAGGCATATGTGTGATTTATAACAAGCTGCGCAAACTATATAAAAATATTACGAGGAATATCTCCTGCGGTACTAGGCAAGCAGAAAATAATAGAAGGTTAATGACTCTACAGATTTCGGGTAGTGATAGCAGTAAGCGCTTGAAGCACGCGCTGCGCCGGATATTGCGTGTAATGAAAGCAGCGCTTCATGCTGAAATTGCAAAAACATGACACATTGAAATTGTTATTTTTTTTTATCAATTGACCCTTTAGCTTTGGTGCTTATAGCTTAATTGTTTAACGTGACAATTCAAAAACACAATGACTTTGTGTTGCTTTAGTACATTTCTGTGTCCTATCTAGTATTTCCCGTTATCATTTTAAATAAAATGAAGTCCCATACGAAAAACAAATCATTTTCCCCCTAAGTATTAGAAGTAGCTACTTAATATTATCTCGACGTGTCTCTATACAATCTCATGCTCTTCATCATGACATAATGTCATCGCTCGGCGGCGCTCGGCACACTCCGGCGCTGATCGGGTGTTATCGGGACCTCCTCGCAATGTTTACATGCTTACGTTAACTTTACACTTATCTGTTTGCTGCGGTATTATGAAAATAAGGAAAGAAAACGCGGGGCTTATGTTTAAATTAGTCCTCTGGGGGTGTTTTGGGGAAGAAGGGGCCATCTTTTCCTCATTCGTGTGACACCCGCGGCTCTTGTAAAAGACAACTAAGTTATGAAGCCAAGAGGGAGGCATTTTCATCTTGTCGGCTGTTGCATCGCACCGATGATACTAAGCCACCTGTAATGACGCGATCTGATTTTGTTTCAATTTAAGATGAGTTTGCTCTTGACTCTAGTCTAGGTCAGAGGTAACAAAGACAAAGTCGACGATGGAATGAGCTTACCCAGAAGAACCTTGTTCACTCTAACTTTGAAGAGATTAGGGTTGAATGCGTTCGGAAAGACAGACTCACGTAGAATTCGCCTCCTTTGCTGTGCGCATTATAAAAGACGTTTCGAAACGCTTAATGCGAATTGGTGGAATAGCAACAAAAATAAGTAGAAATTTCAGAAATTATTAGATATTTAGGTATTTTGTTCATATCAGATCCCGGACGGAAAATTGCTATTATAAGGAAGAATTACAGAATAAAAAAATAACAACCTAACGAATCTTTTAAATATGTTTCTGTTTCCAACAAAAGAAAGAATGAACATGACTTCATTATTTTGCTTAAAGAAAAAATACAGTAGGTAATTTTAGTCATTTAATGTTACGACAATTAATAATACTAAAACCGCACACAGCATTATATACCGTTTTGTGAAACAATCTGTATAACTCCTAATGTATTGCAAATTGATTTAAACCCCATTTGCGAGAGCTAGCCGCCATTAACGAGCGTTTATGAGAGATAAAAAGGTAATTAAATAATATTATTACAGCCGTTACAATACTGTCATGAATTGTGTTCTGCGGTGTAATAGCCTATCACATAACTTTAGGGATTTGTGAACCTAAATAATAGTAGGTTTCAAGATAAGGATGGTGTTAGGTAAAAGGGAGTGTGTTTCTAAATGTCAGGCGTTAATATAAATGAAATAGATACGGTTCCCCTTTACAAACCTGATTTATTTGCTTCCCGCTACTGAGTAAAGCGCATAATTCCAAAGTTTTGTATTCATTCATTTCTTAGCAGCAAAACGTATTATTATTAGCGCAGATCTGATTTTCATCACCATAAATAATCTTCCACTGCACTACATTTTCCACTTAGCCGCTACTCTTTGACACTTTTCTGTGGAAGTGTTCCAGATTCATTTTTTATTCGCAGCAACAGTTCTTTAATACACACTCAGGTAAGCCCTCCTCGGGGGAGCGACAACTATCCGGGGCGTACTTGACAGTCTCGCCTCATGTTTATTTCATCAGTTATGAATGTAAACTGATCGTTTTGTCTGTATTAATGTCAATAAGGGGGAGCCATGATAAGATTTATTTGCTAATTAAAGAAATTTACTGTTATTAAGTTAAATAGTAATTTATAGTACTTTTTAAAGAGGTAAAATTGTTTGTTTATCTCCTTGTAGTAATTGCTGGAAGTACTGGTCCGAATATAAAAATTCGTTCACTGATAGAAAGCTACACTATTGTTGAGTGTCCTTAGATGTATTTTAAGGTATGCTTGACTTCTAAGCTGATGAAATAGTGGCCAGAAGCTAGTTCTACTAATCCTACCACTCTTAATCCTACTAACAATCATTTAAATGCGAAAAGGAGACGGGGATTTCTGGGCCAAATTGTATTAAGTTGTGATATGGGTTAAAAAAAGCGTCATATTTTTCTATTTCAAATAACAAAAAGAATTGCCTAATTCAATATCAGGAATAAGAGAAATCTTAAAAATAAGTTTATGTCACGACTAAAAAGGGATATCGATTACTATAATCGATTAATGTGAATGAGTTTCAACAATTGAACACAATATATCTTGCACCAGATGATTGATTTAACATAATGCCCGCAGTTAAAAAAAAAACATTATATAAAGAAAAGTTGATTCTCTTTTACAATTCGATTTATTACTAATTGTATTTTTAATCTGTGCTGGCAGTGACATAGAATACTTTTTGACAGCTCTAGTAGACTGTCAATCACTCGTTTCGTAGTGTCGTTTTGTGAGTTTCCTAATGTAATACAATTAATATAGTAAATACAATACAATACACTCAATACAGTACAATTAATATAGTAAATAACAGTATAACATAATAAAATAGCAATCGCTCTTCAAAATTCGTCGGTTTAGTATAGGTTTTTGCCAATTTATTGCATAACCTCACTTTTAGAAAACATTTATATATCTCTGCTCTCAGAATCGGGATGTTTAGCACTGAGATAGATTGTAATGTGGGATAAGACATAGGCTGCTTTCTATCCCAAATAAACGTCCGGTGCGCGTAGGAGTGTATTAAACACGCGGAAGAAGTCGTAGGCCGAATTAGTAAAATACTTATTGAGAATAACCCAATTGTTTTCAATGCAATAGATAACTTCCTCAATCTATTTTATTTTAAAAGTCAACTATGTTCTATGTTAGGGGGTTTGGTTTCCGCACTTAGTCCTACAATGGACCATTGTGCGTGAGCCGTGGTGGGGGCTATTCCAACCAGCCCACCTCCCTCCAAAAGCAGATCAGTCTTCCCGGTCTTCTCAGGGCGTCCGCAAGGGATTTTGGTGTTCCGAGGGTTTCTTTGCGGGTTTGGGCGACGCCGGTGCATTCGAGGAGCACGTGCGCCACCGTTTCTTCTGCCTCTATGCACGCTCTGCATAGAGGACTGTCTGTGATGCCTAAAGTGTGGAAATGTTTGTTCAGTGAGCAGTGGCCAGTGATAGTCCCCGCCACCAGTCGCAGGCTAACTCTGTCCAGGCGCAGAAGGCGCCTGGTCAGTCCCTTGTCCAAACATGGCAGGGCCTCCTTGGATTGCCTGTACCCTGGTGCCGAGGCCCACCACTCCTCTGCTTGTGTATGTGTGTAGTCTTTCAACCAGCTCCTAAGCTGATTGAAAGGAATGGGCACTATTGGTTCTGGTCCGAAAGCTTTCGTGCTAGAACCCCTCCTGGCGAGTTCGTCAGCAGCATCGTTTCCTAGTGATCCACTGTGTCCTTTAATCCATTGTAGCGTCACCTTGTTACGGTTTTTTTCCGTGACGCGTTCTAGTGCGTTATGGCATTCCAGTATTAGTCTTGATGTAATTTGGTTATTCTGTAAGGATTGGAGGACTGAGGCACTGTCGGAGATTATACGGATATGGGTGTCCGTGACTTTCCTGGCCTCTATGGCGTGTGCTGCTTGAATAATGCCTATGCATTCTGCTTGGTATACAGTGTTGAGCGTTCCAAGGGGTCGGGATATTTTGATGTTTAAGTCTTCGGAGAAGACCCCGACTCCGTTTTAGAGCCATCGGTATAAATCCTTAGCTCTCCTGGACCCGAGTAGTCGAATAGATTGTAATGTGGGATAAGACATAGGCTGCTTTCTATCCCAAATAAACGTACGGTGCGCGTAGGAGTGTATTAAACACGCGGAAGAAGTCGTAGGCCGAATTAGTGAAATACTTATTGAGAATAACCCAATTGTTTTCAATGCAATAGATAACTTCCTCAGTCTATTTTATTTTAAAAGTCAACTAATAGGCGCCATTAAACAAAAATTCCTTTCTTCCCAAATGAAAGCCCGAGTGTAAGCCAAGTTGAACCAACAAGGCACTCCGACAGACAATTAATCGTGTCTGGCTAATCCCGCGCTATCCCAGAACATGCTTATATTCGCTGTACAACGAAATAAACATGCCTTTTTATTGTACTTGAAATTTCGCAACGAATAATAAAGATTTTGGGTGACTGAAATTCTTGGGAACTTGTAAGATTCCACGCATATTTTTTTGTAGTATGAATATTTATGCTTTGATCCCGGCTTAGAAATAGAAAATGTTTTTATACATTGAAATTGTTTATTGAAATACCTGATTGGTTTACATAAATATTTACATTATAAGGGGCTTTAACTAAAGGTATCTAATAATAGAATTGTACCTAACCTAAGGTACATAAATATTATCTATGATTTCTTGGGTAATATTACCTGTTCTCTCTTTTATGGTATACATAGTAATAAACAAAGAAAACATTATTAACTAAGTCAACAACTATTCTACACTATCATAAAACATATCTAAAATTTTGCAAACTTGTTCTATATCTGTTTTTGAAACGTATCGTTGTTAATATAAACTATACAAACAACATCATTACTAATAGAAAAGAGAATTTTCACATATTAATCTTCAAGTTTTTTGATGTCAAAAATACCTTTGATGCGTCGAGTATACTGCTGTATATGATGATACGTCTCATATATGTTTCGTCACATGTGCCACACTTAGAAGGATATGATCATCGGTGACTCAATAAAACCTCGCAAGGAATAGACGCTATTAAAAACCAACGTTATTCCTTTTAATTAAGGTTCAACCGTGATAATTTTTTGCCATTAACACCCTCGAACGATTACATATTTGAACATGTCCATCAACTATTCAAATAGTTATTGGTGATTCAGTGGCGGTGAACAGAAACCTTCAGCACTGTGCCCCCACATCAGAGCTGTCGGGAATTACTCTAATATAACGTATAACAACAATAGCTGGACGCAAATCATACTACATAGAAACCAATCCATCATTAGTAATACTATTGATGTCTCTCGGATTGGCTCGGATTTTTCAGGATAAAATATCTAATGTCTTTCCAATTTTAAGGTTTCTCGGTAAACAATGAAATAAAATAATTAAATTAAAAATCTTAAGTTCTTTGAATGCTGTCTACATAAACATCACGTGTGAGATTGCTAATATTTTGATCATAATTAGAACTCTTAATGCAAGTTTGTAAATAACCTTTAAACTCTACTAAAGTATTATAAGGCTAATTTAATTTTAATTGCGTTCTGCTTACATTTTATACCATAAATAAATGCTAGTAGAGCAGTATTATGATACTTGTATTTTGGTTATATAATGTCAGGTTATGGTGTGAATGCGTATATCGTGTATGAGCAAGGCGCTGCGCTTCTGTCACAGACAGTGTTGTCCAACACCAAAGACATTCTCCACACGAATATACAAGCGATGTCTTCACGCCTACGGTCACCCTTGTGTCCATCGCTTCGATCCTCGTTCAAAGGAAGCCCTGAATACTCCAAATCGGCTTTATACCTCGGACTAGATTGCCACCTCCATACAAACTTGCTGCGACAGATATACCTACATAGTACAAGGCGTAGCTACGTTCAACATCATTCCAAAGACAGGTAGGTATTCGAGATTGTGTAAAATCAGTTCCGATTCTACGTCGAAGCTTTGATCGAGGTTATAACAAAGGAATACCTTTCATTCCTCCTGCTGTAGATAGTTCGCCTGTGTATAATGTTTATAGCGGCGCCTCGACTCTATTTCTCAAAGGGTTTGCCGAGGACTTAATGCCGGCCGCACGGCCGCGGTAGCTTACAGTTACTTGGGTACAATTGTATCAAATAAATTAGGGTGTAACTCCTGCTGGAAGTGATGGAACGTTGGCTGAAATTATGACTGTAACTGAAATAATTCCTACCTAGCAGTATTGTTGTTTCATTTACTCAGTAAAGCTCACAAATACTAGTATTAAGCTTCGACAAAATATGTCTACTTACCTACGACTATTGACTTACCAACAGTCCAACTGTTTCATTGATGCCCTAACAAACACGTTAACCCAGCGTCCTTCAATTAATCTGGAGAAAACCAGCTGATTGAATAAGTGTAAACGAATCAACACAAAGCATTAACCCCTCACAGACAGACAGTCCAACCGTATTTATCGGTTTCGATATTATGCACAGGCCGACGGTTCTCGGTGTAGCGAAGGCTGAGGCCGCATGAATAATACACCGATTCACATTCGCTAATTCAATGATGTATCGAACGCCCGCCGAATTACATTACAGGTCAGACAATGTCGGAGGTCGGCGCGTCGTGTGTCGGGGCTCTAATACTTGCATTCATATTGAGCTGAAGGAGGCAATTATGTTGATGTCATTCGTGACTCGACGCGTTCCTAATGTGTGCCATATTTGAATTTTCGATGTTCACGTACATTACAGCTATTTGCATTTGAATAATATGATAAGTAAAATATTGGTCTGTTTTCTGTTAAGGTTAGGTTACAGAAGCGTGTCACATTTTTTTTCTTGTTATTGTTTAAACTTTGTATGTAATAAGTAGATATACCAATAAAGTGAAAAAAAAAGTGATAAAGTGATATTGGGTTTTTCTATGAAATTCTCAGTAGCAGCTCGGAGTTAGGATTTGTGCCCGGTTATGGCAATAGGCTCACCCCCTATTACATGGGACCTAAATATACCGGCGAACTGTGGGTATACATTGGTACACCTCTGCTTAAACCTACGGGGAATACAGGCGTGATGGTATGTTTTTTTTTTATTTCGACGGGCCTGTTGGTCTAGTGGTTAGCGGCCCTGACTGCTAAGCCGGAGGTCGTGGGTTCGATTCCCACCCAGGACAAACTTTGTGTGATGAGCATGATTGTTTGTTCTGTGTCTGGGTGTGATTTATCTATAACATGTATGTATTTATAAATTATATAAGTATGTATATCAGTTGTCTGGTTACCATAACACAAGCTCTGCTTAGCTTGGGATCAAATAGCCGTGTGTGAGTTGTCCCAAGATATTTATTTTTTTATTTATTTATTTATTAATTATGTCTGTCGTTTGTCATGGTAAGTTACAGTACGCTGCGGGCATTAATGAGGTATTTTTTAAGCTACATTTCGGCCTTGTCTCTGTACATAATTATAATATATCTTGTTTTTTTCAAGTTCTAGGACTAGAGGGAATAAGTTATCAGTTTCTCTGAAATGTCGAATTTGCAGGGATGTGTTCAGTGTTCACACTTCAAAAGCAAAGAAAAATCTGCAAATTATTTTAAAATGTGCGTAAGCGGCTTTCCACCACAATCTGTTAAGGAGGACCGGAATACTTGTAAGATCAAGCATTATGATAATATTGTGTTCCTACCTTTACGGCAATCTCGTAAAACTTTCTTACCTAAGTATTAACATCCCTTCGTCAATAAATATAGTGTTGTTTTATTACTGTTTTATAGCAACACTATAAATCTTTTGGCGTGATTTTTATAGCTCTCTCTCTATCGCCTATATACTACACAAAGGGGAAACCTTCACGCTCGTTGGAAGTGAAAATATTTGACCACTTTAAATACATAAAGTGTTGAGGTCGATTATACAATGAGCTACATATAAAGGGTAACAAGGCTAAAAAATAATGTACAAATCGGTTAAATCACAATTAACCCTTGTGTCCCGTACTTCCAGACTAATAAGACACCGCACGCACACAACGGAAAATTAAACTAATTTAAAATTACGTTTTACAAGCGAACACAATTTCATTAGACGAAGTCGTGCCTCATTACCATAGCAAAGCATAGCTCCCTGCTCATGCTCATTCTTACAAAGCAAGCAGGCTTCCACCAACAATGATTAATGAAGACGAACGACTTTGAAGTCGCAAAGACAAAGTCGTAAAGACAACTTCGCCAAGGACCACAAAATATTAATGTAGGTAAGCGCCGCCGAGCGTAAAAATGACGCGCGTAGTATGACATGGAACAATGTCGTTTGGGTAATTGTGCCATAGCGTCAAACAGCGTCAAATAGCGTCATGCCGTCATGACGGCTAACTTGTGGCAGTAATGAGCAATTAATTTGTGTCGAGTCGCTGCGTCTGCTAATGTGGTGATATCTTGCGTTGATTACGGCTTAGCTTAGTGGTGAGCTAAGTTGTGGATTACGATTTAGGTTTGTAAGTAGGTATTAGGATGACTTCGTAGGTATTATAGGCAACTAGGTACTTCAAGATATACTGAAGTAAAAATTATTGGATACGAATTAAATGTTGAAACTTTAAAAAACAAAACACATTGTTATACGAGACAATATCTCCTCGTTTTTTACAACTGTTTGTTTATTTTTCTGAGCAAAATTGAGACTAAAATATAAACTGCTATATCATTTTACATGTTAGGTCTTTATTCAACGATAAACAACATTTCGCTACTAAAACCACGCCTAACATCGAGCAAAGAATATATGTACATAACGCGAGTTAAACCGCATCATCTGTCTTCACTAACAAGATATTTTAACCGACATTATACCGCTAAACAGTCTGGTATTAACTAAGTCAATGATTCTCAAACTATGCAGGATGACGCAACTTTTTTCTTTCACAGTGGAGAATGTTGCTGACGTCATCATCATATAACCCGAAGAGGTAGGCATGTAGGGCAGCCACATATCGCCAGTAACTCCATGCAAATAGAAGTAAGATTATTGTCATTTTACAAGACACATATAGACTCCATTCGCCTGCTGAAAGTTTCATATTTTCAAAACCCAATACCTACCACAATGCCCGACCGAGACTCGAACCCCTCGCTCAGCATTCACACTGACCTCAAAAGCACTCAACTTAACCTTAAACAAAATCGTGTTCTAAAACTTCCACATTAAACCACAGAACAAAGTTTGAGTTCCTCAGTCCTAAGTAATATGTTGTGTACGGAGCTAATCAATTCAGTCGCTCATAAGACACTCGATCATCTCGCTCCCGAGCCGATGTTGTTGATCAGAGGTCACAGCCGGGGTCAAGGTCGCAGGTAATTACGCACGCTCTATGTATGGCTTTTATTATATTAGGGAATTTAGATTAGTGTGTTTATGCGCCGGATTGGGATTTGTGTATGTAATAAAACTAATCCAGAATAGAATAATAAGATTTGAATAATTCAATTTATCTTCTTTTGTATCTATTGTGCAGTCTTGTTTATCATTCATTCGTCCCCTGGGGTGAGTTGTGGTTTAATGCTTTGAAAATAACGAGAGTTTAAATCGACATCATAACAACACTGCAGTCGAGAACATATTGTAACTTTACAGTATATTATCGACGCAAAACATAAAATTATGAGATACTAGCTTTTGCCGGCGACTTCGCGTGGATTAATAGTTTCCGTTCCCGGGGGATTTCCGGGATAAAAACTATCCTATGTCCTTTCTCGGGTCCCAGATTATATCTGTACCAAATTTCATTGAAATCGGTTCAGTGGTTTAGGTGTGAAGAATAGACAGACAGACAGACAGACAGTTACTTTCGCATTTGTAATATTAGTACAGAAGTACAGATTGAGTTATGTAATAATACCGGCTTGTTATTGTCCCAAGCCCTCCTCCCATACAGCGCAGGCAAGAGCATTGATCATCACGCTTGCTGAAGGCGGATTGGCAATTTTAGGTTAATACTAAGTATAAGGATTCCTCACAAGGTTTTCATTTACAGATGTCGGTGATGTCCAAGATAAACTTAGAAAATACGAACAACTATGTGAGTCCACAGTCTCGTGTATGACAGATGGGCGCCTTAGCTACTGGGCTAACACGGCAATATTGTGATTGAGTTATGTGTAATTTTAAAATTAAGTTATGGCGGAAAACAGACCAGCTTCTACTACTTACACATAAGTGCCCTTACTCTATCGACAAAATGTTATTAACTTATGGACCAAAATATAACTAAAATATTTACGGCGCGCAATTGATTTAGTTCCCTTCACCACTACCAACAACTATGTTTTTGCGTTCGCCACAAACAATGTAAACAGATTTTAACGAAGCTGTACCAAACTTGCTCTGCAGCGTTACTGTATGTTACTCCATGCAATAACAGTTTTTGGGATTTGTTCATTATTTGAAGCTCAAGTTAATGAAACATTTTAAATGTATACGTAGTTGTGAGTTTAACCCCGATTCCTGGGATTGCTGAAGTGGGCGATAGAGGTACGAGTAAAGGAGTGGAGTGCTTACGGCTCGGCGAGCCCTCACGCCTACTTTAGATAAAGCTAGACAAAGGGCGAAGGGGACGATTTAATTATGTAATCCTCTTCAGGTGTTCCAAAATTATACCTTGAATCTTTCTGTTAAACTGTTCGGAGAACAGTCTTCACGACTAGATGTTACTTTATAAACAGTTTAACGTTTATTGTAGGTTGTTACAGTAAGAGTTTATTATTTCCATGTTCTTTTATGAATTTTCAAAAAAAAAAGAGAGCAAAAAGCGTTATTGGGTTTTTCTATGAAATTCTCAGTAGCAGCTCGAAGTTTGGATTTGTGCCCGGTTAATGGCAATAGGCTCGCCCCCTATTACATGGGACCTAAACATACCGGCGAACTGTGGGTGTCATTGGTACACCTCTGCCTAACCCTTCGGGGAATACAGGCGTGATGGTATGTATATGTATGTTTTTGTATTTTTCAGTTGTTTTCTTGAAAGAATTTGAATTGACAGTGTACTTTTTAGATGAACAATAAAAAGTTCGTTTTTTAACTATTTAAACACTGCCATTTTTTGCACCACCTAGCACATAATACCTCTAATTAGACGGTAAAAGTGTTCGTGTAACAAAGCGCCCCCGACAGGCGCGGTGTGGGAGTGCCAACAGTGACAATGTGCTCGCACGACCAAGTTTAGAGTGCTCCACACTCGTAACTGAAACTAGTACACGGCGTGATAGTGTTGCGAGTTAGCCGACGCAGCTATTTCGTGTATTCATATTAATTGCTGGCCCAGGAATTTACTGCGCTTGATTGAGTATGAAATATGAAAGTCAGATACGAAATTGCTTTAAAATTTTAGTTCAGTTACTCTAGGACATAAAAGCTATGGCTTATTTATGAAATGTGGCTCAAGGTATTATGTAAGGATACAAAAAAAAACCTTCTGGAATGTCAGCCTTTCCTTATAGGAAAATGGAGGAATGCGAGAGAAATAAGTGTGAGGTTCTTAGAATAACATTACAGAAACTATACGATATACGTTCCAATTTTACTCTACCTAATAGATTCCAACTGAGACTTCAAATGTAAGCGACGAAACTACGTAGCACGTAGCGCTACGTGCTACGTAGTTTCGTAGCACGAGTCCCAACCGCTACGCACGTTGTCACTCGACATGTGTAGCGGTTTCGTAGCTAAAAGCTACACGTCCCCTCAGCGTGAGTAGGTAACATACATTTGAATGTTCAAACTGCTGGTGCAAGCTAATGCAAGAACATGAAATATAACCCACGAGGTACCGACCACTGAAGTCGGTTTCTATATTTTATCGACCGTTTGTATTTATGGGAGCACACATGCATCTTTACGTAGTCTAGAAGTAATAAAATTGTTTCGTTCTTTATGTTAAACCGGACATAAGCCTACGTAAACCGACGCATTTGCTATGCTAAGTCACTCGGTCAATTTATTCCAACGTTCCCCGAATTATTCCAAAAATTCGAGTAACAAACTCATGCAAAGCGGGTATTAGAAGACCTTTTTATGTACTTTCTTGTCACTGATTTACATACTAATCCGGGAATCGGAGACATAATGTCAGCTGTTTCCATACCAAAGAGTTTTGCATTTATTTTTCTCTTTTTAGACATCATTGATACATGGATTCCCAGGTCGAGCAAAAAGTGTTATTAGGTTTTTCTATGAAATTCTCAGTAGCAGCTCGAAGTTTGGATGTGTGCCCGGTTAATGGCAATAGGCTTGCCCCCTATTACATGGGACCTAAATATCCGGCGAACTGTGGGTGTACATTGGTACACCTCTGCTTCTCTCCGTGATGGTATATATTGATACATGGACAGTTACTCATCTCGCCTTAATTGTGACACTTTCAAAACGTTTAGTATGATATTGTTTAAACTACGCTTAGTAAATGGCTGCGACTTGAGACGTTACAAACGAGTAATTAACCGCTTCTCAAATATTTTAATGACTGCTACAGCGCCACACTAACATCTCCACCAATCATAGCCGCATTACGCGCCATCCTTCAACAACGTACTGTCATGACGTCACTGGAGGCCGCATGTCGTGACGTCACCGCGTGATAAATTAGCGCGCTTATTACGACGAACAAAGCGCTGTATGATTTACGAGCGCCGATTGCGGTGGTCAGCGACCATGCGACCATGCGACCGCGCGACCGATGCGTTAACGGTTTAGACAAGAAGTAACTTGGCCTTGCGGGTTTGATACCGGGCAAGTCTCAATGTGACTTTTTCAATTCATAATTTCTAAGTTTTCGTTGGACATCACTGACATTGGTGAAGTAAAACATCGTGTGAAAACCTGGACATACAATTAACATAAGTTTGAAATGACCAATCCGCCTTGAGCAAAAGAGGAGATTACTGCTCGTGGCTTCTGTGTATGAGATGAAGACTTTTCTTTGCCCTTAATTATTATTATTAAACCAGCACAAATCATAAATTTAATACAATACAACCTATTCTCGAGTCTCTCTTAGCACTGAAGAACAGCCTTTGTCTAAGAATCATCACTCTTAGATCTAAATTCAACCATTGTAGGGGTAAACTCAATTTGTTTGGTCTAAAACAGAAGTCGCGCAGATGCAAGACGTCGCGTGAATATTGTAAGTGCAATATGTGTGCAATATTCATGAGCAGCTCGCGACACGCTGCACACGGTGCACACGAGGCATTATTACTTAAGACCTAACTTATGTTTTATTGCACTGTCCTAATATTTTGGAAGGGGATTTTCATAGCTCTGTAAGGGCATTTTCATTTTAAATGGCGCAGGCTGTTTTTCGGTTGTCCCATGACTAAAATATGATGAAAAAAATATTTGCAAACAATTTTTTTAAGAAAAATCTATTATACCCTGTAGGTATTTTTATAAATATGTGGATTTAATTTATTAGTTCCTTATAGAGCACGTATTTAATTTTATTTAAATTAATAATGTTGCGGAATCGTGTAAAATCATGATGTCCCCATGACAGTTTGCATCATTGCATTCAATTTTTTCGTTATTTTTTGTACGACAGCTAACGTAGCGACACTTTCATTTTATTGTTAGATAGTTAATTTATCATTTAAACTAAGCATTTCATCTCAGTTAGTGAAGAAAATATATAATAATTTAATAAAAAGCTTGTCCCACGAATTCGCGACTACCGGACATGTCCGGATAGTCACGCGGTTTTTACTATGAAATACACACATTTATCATCAAAATTCGGTTTTAACGGTAACTCTGGGTACAAATTTCAAAGTATGAAATGTTATTTTGAAGTTAGTCGCGCTAGGTGTCCAGCTAGTGCAGTAAGTTTTGCAGCACAATAAATGGTTAAAAAAGAACTGTTGTAGTTAGTAACGTTTTTTTCATGAATATAAAGTTTATCATTTTTTCTTTTTTAGGTATACATTACTTATACACTGCTGAAAGCATAAAAGTACAATTTTACAGCTTTCTGATAATATTGTTTGAGTATTTAAATTTAGTTTTAAAAACGATCTATATCCGTCACGTCCTGTTAGTAACTATTTGTAGTGTGTAGTTGCAGTAGTTTTTGAAGCCTATTTATTTTAACCTGCGCCATTTAAAATGAAAATGCCCGTAAACGGCACTGTACATTGCTAGTTTACGCTAGAAATGGACCATTCGTTGCCATTAGAGAAGGAGATGAAACACAAGACTGTTTGCGCGTCGCTAATCTTCTTAGTGTTGTAAATTTCCTTGCACAAAGCCAGTCTATCATGTTTACGGAGAGTGTACTAGCTGAAAAAAACAAACAATTAAACAATTGAGAAACACTACACATACCTGTAGTAAGAAAGAAAAACAATACAATAGTGAGCAGCTTTTATATTTATTCTAGCTTCTGTCGGCGTCAATGTTGAACTATTATCTCATGGGAACAAATTAACGAGATGAGAGTATGTTATGTATGTGTTAATCCAGGATATGGTGGATGGTTTATCTATGTGCCAATTTGCATCCAAATCTGTTCGACGGTGGAGTAACAAACATTCAAACATCTTCACAAACTTTCATATTTATAATATCAGTAGAATAGGATTATAAATAAGTTTCAATTATAATATTTTCACAAACATCCGATGTCAGATGAGGGATGAATAACTCTTTGAACGATGTTCGTCAAACTGAAGCTACACAATATTCATGAGCTCTAATAACTTCTCAACACAATCCGACTCAATTCTCGTTTGATTCGTTTTCCTAATTTCATTGATTCTGAATCGAATTCGTCGTCAACGATGCGTATTACAATTCTTAAAACATTATTATTTTAACGTCAATTTTTTCTCCATTGGATTTGTAATTTCTTTTTTAATTGGAACCCAGATATTAGTTTTCTTTTTTTTCCACGTGCTATATAACCTAGGGGCGTTTGTTCTCCACACTGGCATTGTTTGAAGACTGCTGTTCAAACACTGAGAGCACACACACACACACAATGGACTGTGTCAATACGGATTCAGCTGCTTCGAACAATTTACTACGTGTTTTACTATATAGTGTGAGAACTGCCATATTGTACAAATTTCATTTTATTAATTACCGTGTTAGTGCTTAACACGACTATTTTCTTTTATCACCTGTCTAGGTAACCCTTTCTGTTAAAAAATTCAGCCGTATGACAGACAGACAGACAGACAGACGGACGGACAAATAGACAGACGGGCTCTTTAACTAATTGTGACAATTAACGGTTCCCGTTTTCGCACTTTGAGTATCTTGCTAACATAGTATAGAATATAAGATTCTTAAAAAAATTGGAATCACGAATATACTTTCAAAAAATGCAGATTGTTTTTTTACCTTAATAATCAGTTATGTATACTTATAGCCTATTTCGTGTATAAATATTGAAATGTCAGTAAATTAGTTTATTATCTACTTACAAGGTACTAAATGTTATTATTAGGAAGTTCTAGTGTACTGTGGAATGTTTTCCTTTCGAAATGAAACTTTGATTACTCGTTTAATATACAAGCATCCTCCAACATGCTCCTTCCAAGTTTTGGAAGTTTAATGTAAGTATTATCTTCAGTTTCTAGTGGCACAGTTTCGTGATTACAACACCCGACACATTTATCAACGCTTTATTTACCTCTGTTTACTGCAACACAAATTCCGCGCATGAAGAACCCATTTGCAAATGCCCATTTGCATATGAAAATTTGCATGTCATTATGTTATGATTAAATATGCTATGCTACTAACATTATCTACCATTTTAAGAACTTTTGTAACCATATTTATTTGCAAATAAATCTTTGACTTTGACTTGGACTTCCACGAGGTGTACTTTGTGATCTATTGACTGCAATCAGGATAAATAACAGAGTATTTTCCTAGCAATACCTATCATCGAAATAAGCTGCAGACATCACTTAAACGTGGACATATTGGTTCTCAGTATTTACGAAGTTTCACGAGAAACTGTCCTACCTAATGAGTTTTCCTCGAAATAATATTATTGCCATCCTGAGGCTGTATCCGAAAGATGTGTAGGAAATAGCAACAGCAAAGGATTGAAGAGATGAAGATGTCACTCTGTTACATCACATACCATCTCGCCTGTATTCCCCGAACAGTTAGGCAGAGGTCTTCCAATGAATACCCACAGTTTGCCGGTATGTTTACGTCCGTACGTATAGGGGGTGAGCCTATTGCTATTAACCAGACACAAATCCTAACTCCGAGCTGCTACTGAGAAAACCAAATAACACATTGCTCGTCCTGGAAATCGAACCCAAGACCTCTAGCGAAGCAGTTGGGTTTAGCACCACTTGGCTGACGAGGCAGTTAGTTCTAAACTACAATATTAGATCCACAACGTGATTATTACTTCAACCATAAACCAGCGCCATTGTCTTGTAGATAATAATTTAGCGCACAATATACAAAGTAACAACAGCTTTAAGCAACATTGTATACATAATGCACCTCTGATGTGGCTGATATATTCATTCCTCCCCATTGCCCCAGGTGGCGGTTACGACAATTTATAAGCCACCTACGACACCTCGCGAGCTTCTACTGAGTGGAAATTGCATTATAGATTTTGGTCTTTTGTTCTACGAAAACGGTGAAATTGCATGAACTTTGAGGTTCGCTTCACACATTGTAGAAGAGAGAAAACATTATTTTAATTTAGTACGCGCCATGTCAAAAAGTAACGTTTCCAAAAACCCTTTGACCCAAAACAGGCTAACGTATATCACACTCTATTGTAACCTAATTCTCGATCATACGTCCAATTGTACTCGTATCAAATAACCTAATTGTAAACATCTGTCTATTTGAATTGCTAACAATGAAAAGCGAAGTGCAACATACACAGAACCGTAAAATACGCGCTTAGTGGCGAACTCTCGCCCGATACACAATACAAAGAGAAGCGTTTGCAATATCAGCACAACTTCAAGAGTGGAATTAGTCTGCGGCACACCTCGTATTGTACAATGAAAGTGTTCAATGCATTCGATCCGGGGACCACAGAGCAATCCGTTACACAAATACCAAATCCGTCTCTAAAACTCCATTTACCATACCTTTTATTCGCAGTGCAGCGGATCGGTCGCGTGTCGTGTTGGTCGCGTCGGTCGCAGTCGCGATGTCCGGCGACGCGACGCGGCATGAATATTTCATGCGACAAGCCGCCGCTATACTTCGCACACACCTGCGACAACGCGACGTGTCGTGTGCGCGACAGTTCTGAATTTTAACAAGCTTAAATGTATTTTTTAAAGCGTCTGTTAACGTCCGATGGATTTTTGACTGTTCATTGCGGGTTTTAATACAATTTTAATATTAAAATGGTAATTCCATACCGAGTTTTCTATTCCATTTTATTTTTTTATGGGTCGTAAAGTATAACAGGATTTTGACTTTATTAACAATAATTATAACATTTTTGAACTAGCTATATTTTATGACTTCACACATATTAAATTCAACGAACCGTCCGTCTGTGTTAGTTCCTTCAAACAACCCAGGTAACCAATTATGTACAATAACACCATAAGATTTCGCTATCGCTGAAACCTGTGTTTAATTAATAATTATATAGAGACTAGTCAAAAATATTTCATAAAAATAGAAACATTTATTCTGTCACAGTTCATTATGTCAGATACGTCAATCCATCCAAACAAAATCCTAAATTCCGCACCACACCATGTTCGCAATAGTTGTCTCCAAACACTCGCTCGTAAGATTTTCTATTGGTTAGTGTGTGTGTCACGTGCCGCGCGACAAACACGGCAGACGCGACACGCGGCGTTTGCGTTTCTCATATCGCGCCGTTTGTTTTGTGTCGTCACGTGCGACGCGACGACGGTTCAGCGGCGCCGGGTACAAGGAATGGAAAGCTTTGATAGAGAACCGGAATTTATAATAGGGTACGATCTTTTGAGACTCTGAAGATATTGTGGATATTTCTACGTAATACGACTATTTAATTGGTGTTGAAGATATGCTCTAAAATGTAACGTATGTATTATTTATCATCTTTAGAGTCTAAATTACAAAGTAATAAAGTTAAGAGTTCATGATCTAATTCTAAATTCATTTAACTCAGTAACTTGCAAAATGTCTCATTGTGTTGAGCCCGGATCATTCACTACCATTTAATAAAAATATCCACTCACCACCTGACCACCTCGTAATTGTTCGAAATGTAATAATAAATGTA
The DNA here is from genome assembly GCA_932526535.1 of Caradrina clavipalpis. NCBI lineage: Eukaryota > Metazoa > Arthropoda > Insecta > Lepidoptera > Noctuidae > Caradrina > Caradrina clavipalpis. The sequence goes on along the minus strand of OW052106.1, from coordinate 240,196 downwards.
TGTAGCATTGTAATACCTCTGTAATCTATTCTCATCCATCTCTATGAAACCCATAATCCTACGAACACCTGCTCTAAATCCAAAAATAATTCCGCAGTTCTAAATCGGTTCGCCGGAACCGGAAACGGTCGGTAATGAAATATGGCGGCCGCATAGGGTCGGCTATAGAACATAAAATGTATATCAGATAAAATACCTTAGATATTATGGAGAGGATCCGACATCCCTTTCGGATAAGTGAGGAGCACCCGAGCAAGCGGGAGTGATGGGAAATATTTATTGTGAGGTTTGGATGCCAAGCTGTTTGTTATTCAATCAAGCCGACACGTGTCAGAACGGGTTCGGATCATCAAAAAGCACCCCGTCTCACATGTATCTCAATAGTCAGCTTTCATGCGGATTGATCTAATGTCGACATAAGGAAACAAAATAATTTCAATCTCTTTGACCTGAACTGTCAAGGATTTATAAGTATAAAAATCCAACAAAAGTCAAAAATATTATAACTAATTTAAACCTTTAACCGAAACATTGCGGAGGGAGCCGTCACAGAGCGACATACTTATAATTGTATTGCACACTCCGAGGAGATCTTAGAAGGGACCATTAGGGGCTTACAAGATTACCGTCAACTGCTTTCAAAGATAATATCATTTCATTTGATAGCGCCAAACGATTACCCTTAACAAAATGGTGGCTCTATTCAATTTACTGTATTATGAAGAGGTTAATTGTTTGAAGGACTCCTCGCTGTTTTATGTACCTATGTCAGACTACGGATGGGGAATCATTTTATTTACGTATTCAGATATCCCTCTATACTTTGGACAGAATATATAGGAACAAAGCATTATGTTGACCCAGACACAATCAACCATAAAAAGATAAACTTATGCTTGATGAAACCTATGTAAATAGGCACCAGTTATTTAAATGTTTTCTCTGAACATGAAGACTTAAGTTCAAAAGGCAAAATAAATTTCATAAAACCTTGTTGTTTTATTCTCACCGAAAAATCAGAGATAAAAAGCTTATTTTTTTATAAAAACGAATAATTGTGTGAAAAAGGAATTTCCCTACAGCTCCCAAGTTAAAGGATTCCCCCATAGTGACCTAGTTAAATAAAACACAACGGAAACATCTCGTGAACACCAGAGCGTCTGTCTGTTGCTTGTCACTATCTCCACGGAGCGGCGGTTGACGATGAAACTTGTCATGGGGGAGTTGCGGGGGTACCCCTACAACAACACGCCATTTTTTGCCTCAACGAGCTGCCGGGCCCCCGGGGAATGAACAAGCCAGGGAAGGCATCGGAGGGAATTGTGTAAGAAAAAATAATACAAATAATAAATGCATAGAGATTTGGTTACAAGACTTGGAGTTGTTTTGGTCAGAAATTATTAAACCTTATGATTTTATAATTTACTTTGTTGTAATTTGAGGGTATTGTATTATAACCTACCTTCGTCTTATATCTATAAGCTTCCCTTTGATGTTAAGTTTGGTGGTGAACGATGATAGACTTACACGGAAGTAAAGTTGTTGGTAAACAACCAATTTTATTTACAAACTGGCATTTTCACCTTGACATTAGTAATATTAGAATAACCTTTTGGCTGTAACCTCCTGGATATCAGCCTTCCTTGAAGATTTTCATAAAGGAAGTTATAAGACTATTTGGACCAAGCGGCCGCCACACTCCCTCATCAGATCTGCCCCGTCTAACAACTGTATACTTATGTACTTATGTAGAATGTTTCCAAATCAGATTCAGCGAGTAAACATTTGCACAAATATTTCCATCGAGATAAAACCAGATTTGAGTAAAAAGCTGTGCTGTGTTTCTTATCTAGATGTCTGTCTCACAAGAATGATTTACATAAATATCTGATGTACAAGACATATTTATGTAAATACCGCATAAATATGCCTCGAATACTTACAGCTATAGGCTCTTTGGAACGGCGATAGAGTCAATAAATTCGGATGAAAGGTAAACGGATGACTTTAGTTCTCGGTTTGTTTCAAAATAATGTAAATTCGAGGAACGCAAACCGATACGTGTCTCACGATACTGAGTGAAACAAAGAAGGGAAAAAACTGCTTGCGTATCAGAATATTCCGTCACGTCGCGCCGCCAACAGGTAATGTGCCAAAAAGGCTGGCAGTCACGTCGGGTGGCTGCTAATCAGCATATTTATGAATCAGCTTTGCCTCAAGAAAAGGTCAAGTAGCTTCCTAATACATTTATATGAATTCAAACCGGCTTCACCCTAAACGTTGCTCGGGAACGGAAGTTCAATAAACATCTTTATAAAGTTTTAATACGCTTCTAATGATTCTTGATTTTAGTTTTTAAATTAAGATTCCTTATTACTATTCAGTCTTTCAGAATGTACCGTACACGTACACGTACCTATATAAAATGTTATATCAGAATCCTCCATTAACAACATTATGACTGCATGTGTTGAAACAATTAAGTAGGTAATACAATTAGATTATTTTCATTAGTCGGCAGGCTTACACACTTGGACGTAATGAACGCACCAAATTGCCAATGAATTTAAAATGGATCCCTTCAATATGGAATGAGGAGTGAAGGGAGAGCACGCTCGCGTTAATTATAATCATTATTATATTGTACTGTAACCCTTTGTAGGAGACGGGAAGTGTTGCTGTGTTACTTATTTATAATGTAAGTAGGTGCTCGGGGTCTCGCAATAAAAGAGTCAAGTATCGTTAAATCTTTTGTTTACGAATACAGAGCTTTAAAAGCGATCCAAATGAGAGTTTCTAGGTACATACAACAACAAAAAAAGGCGACATATTACAATAAAAAGGAATAATTTACAATAATAATATCTGTCTATAAAGTTGAAGCATTCGATATTTAAAGCGAACACTTTTTTATTTATATTGATCAGCTCTTGGCTCTAGTGTAGATCAGAGATACTTAAAATACCACCACACCTGTATTCCTCGAAGGGTTAAACAGAGAAGTACCATTGTACACCCACAGTCTGCCAGTATGTTTTAGGTCCCATGTAATAGGGGGCAATTCTATTGCCATTAACCGAGCACACAAATCCTAACTCCGAGCTGCTGCTGAGAATTTTAAAGAAAAATCCAATAACATTAGCTCGACCTGGGAATCGAACTCAAGATCTCTAGCGTAGCAGTCGAGCTTAGGGCGACAAGGCTAACGTGGCCATTCGAGGCAGAGTATGGATAAATACAATATTACAAGACAGCCCGCAATATTCCACGGCTCCTCTTACAGAAGTAGACAGATCTAATTCAAAGTGACTTGCCCTAAATAATCCGAGATATGAATCATGTTCCGCCCAGCATCACAATCCCGAGTAAAGAGCTTGTTTTTATCTGGAATCGAATCGGAGCGCGGGAGTGAATTATGTACTTCTACCGTCTATTGATTGACGTTGCGAATAAAATTATATAACATGACCATAACGGCTGTATTCTATCAAAGTAGTCAGCAGATGTTATTGTATATGCAGATCCTAAAGATACGAATATTTCAGTTTTCGACCGATTGAAACTGTTTATTTATTTATTTCATTGTTTGCAACAAACAAGTATCTACAACAGCGGACTTAATGAATTAGGCATTCCCTTTGTGTTTGCATTCGGCAGGATTGACAATCGAAATTATTTTTAATATATTCGAATTGCCTAAATAAAAATAATGGAAAATAATATTTCTAAATAATTATAAATAAATAAATAATTTTAAATAATTTCTAATATATTTAATAATATTTTTGAGTGCCAGATACTGTGAGAAATAAGCTAAACCAGGATGTTTTTCTAACTAATGTCTAATGACATTGTTTCTATCAAGAACCTTATTAAAGTTGTTAACATAAACAGCGTAGATATATCCCTGCTATCAGACACCAAGTTTCAGACAACACTTTCACCTCTAAAGTACCCGAGAGTACGTTCGATACATCGATTCTGTAAATTATTGAACAAGGTCACTAGTTTATACAGCATCCGCAGTGTTACACCCCGCATGCAACTGTTCCTCCCCTGGGCAGGCTTTCAATGTTGAACCAAAGCGTGTTATTTGGAAGCCAACAAACATCCGTATCTGTGCGCGAATTTCTCTCGGGAATCGAACCCGCCACTTTGTAAACTGCACCGCTCCAACCGAATCTTGGATATTGCTGGTACATTGCAATCTGGAAACCTTCAATCTCTCCCATCGAGCTTGATTCATTCAACCTTACCTTTATTTGCATAAAGTTGAATTTATCTCGGAGTCTCACATGTCGAGCGTTGAAAGGATTTTGACAAGAGAAAGTCGCAATTAGTGAGGACTCACATTCAATGGCTTGCATGAAGAACGTTTTGGAGTTACGTTCGTTTAAATATATGCATATTTGGTGAACGGAGCTGGTCTCCCGCGGCGATAGAGGATGTGGCGCGAATTAATTATGCGGGCCGCGTCTTAGCTATAAAGACACGATGAAGTATGGGTTAACTAAGTTGTCCTCGTTTTGGTTTAATGCAGCAAAATCTTGCGTTTACTTTAGAATATTTAACTTGGCTTACCTACATGTTGGAAACAGGTTTAAGTTTTCACTCAGTCTCCGTAAGAGTTGAAACTAACTTTGTCTTATTGATTACTCCCCGTAAGAACAAGGAGCCTTTTGTAATATCAACTATTTTGATCACAAACCGTTACCTGATTAATTGGCAGTATGGCAGACCGACATTGCAAAATCTAAAGCACTGAAAATATAGAAAATAATAAAAACAATAGAAAAAAATATATGAAAATCATATAGGAGGAGGGTGTAGAGGTTTCAAAATGAACAAATAAAATTTCTCAAACTCCAGCTGATCCGACCAAAAGTGGGTTCAAAGTTTCAAGCGAGCGAAGTCGCGGCAACATTCTCTTGTATAAACCCTTTCCAGAAGTAAAAACTTAAAAACAAGTATACTTGTTAGAGACATTGCGACAATCCTATAACAAAGCGCGGGGCAATAAAAGCAATCGCACGACCAACTTGGAGCGAGAACTTGTAACGATATCCTTGTAGCAGCGAGTGCACATCAGGCGTGTCGTATCGTACATATGATATTGTAAAGTTGAGAGTATCAAGTAAAATATTCTCTTTTCACAATCAATCACAATTTGAAGCATTCACCCAAAGGTGCATTCGATCTATCGATGTTTGCTACTGACAACTACACTGACGTATCTGTATTTTTATCTTAATTTTGGGACTCAAAGACCTTTAATAGTTTTGGAGAGCAAACATTAATCATTTTGTCATTTGAGTTACACCTAGTCTCATAATATTAGTTTAGGACAATTCTACAAACGAGTACCTAATTCTCTCTACTTGTGGTACGTACCAGACTTCTACATTTCTCAGACCTACAGTAATAACATAGCTAGTATTAAAACACGAGCGATGCTGTGAAGTGTTCTCAGAACACAGATCTGAAGTGTGATAACAAATGTAGGCGCAAGATGTGTCGAGTGCTCTCGTGAACTACCGTGTTACGGAATATCGGGAATATTCGGGAATATGCCTTTGAATATATTGGTACCTATGTCCTTTGGAGAGTTTTGACATTTCTATTAAATTTTCGTTCCGTGCTTTTTATTAAAAAAACTTTGGAGTATATAGACGAGGCTCGGAGCGTAATGGACGCTCGAGAAATCAGGTTAAAACACTGGCGTGAACTTTGTTTTTTTCGCCAATGTCATGTACATAAGAGAGACACCACTTATTTACTCTGAAGGAAACTTTTCTCGTAACAAAAGCTATATAGAGTTGATAATTAGCAATGCTATTCTATAAAAAATTCATCCCAACTTCACTTCGCCAAAATTCACGGTGGGAGATTGCCACTGAATAGACCCAAACACATAATTATTCCTATGATTGGATAAAGAATTACCGGGACGTTTCAGTACTGGCGTCACTTTACGCTACAGTCTCAGCACGATATTATTAGCAGGTACATTATTTATCCCGAGCCACGAGTAATCGTATTACACTGAATAGAGTGACGGGGGCACGAAGGGGGGCGGCGGGTCTTGGGGGGGGGGGGGGGTGTATTCTTTGCTAACATCACAGTAATAACGGAAATAGCATCACGAAATATTGTAACGTCTTTCAAAGTGTTTTTATTAATAATTGAGCAGCGATCTCCGGCTCGATAATATTAAGTTAAATATTTGATGAGGAATTGGTAGGAATAGCTTTTCTTGTTGAGTGAAAATATGTACTTACCTACTTAACGTGCTGGGAAAATTATGTTCGTTCCTAAGTTCAAGAAAAAGAATGTTACAAGTGAGATTGGATTGCAAATTATTAAGTAGATACTTATTACCTACTTAAGGCGATTCTCCCACTGGCAAGGCGTCGCTAGATGACGCGTTAGCAGAGGGGTGTGCGAGGCGTGTTTATAAATTGAAGTACTTGTATAAGAAATTAATATCTGCCGCGCGCTGCAATGTGATAATCGCCTTATCACATTACCCATTTAAATCTCATTGTCACCATACCTAATCATATTATATCATAATAATTGTGACGATTAAATAAGAAAAAGAAAAAAGCATTTATTTGGAATTAAACACGTTTAAACCAACATAACAGCGTTAAAACTGTGTGGGATTGGAGCTCTTTTAAAAAGAACTACACCGACAGTACAGCTTCTTAGAAAACGTAGTCTGTCGATATAAATAATTAAGCTACCACTGACGCATATAAATACCTCCCATAGAAAATCCCTCATACATACAAACATAAACTCACGCCTTTTTCCCATGGGTGTAGGCAGAAATCACAGAACGCCACCTGCTACGATCTTTACATATACCACAGATTACAATCATATACTACTCCTGCTTTGTCCACGTTTATACATCTGTCATACAAGAAGGTTACGAGTATTGCACACCCGACCTTTCTGAAGAACCTCACCAATAAGGTCAGGGTAGGTCTTTCTATGGCGTCCTCTCTCTGCGTTGCCACTCACATACGCCATAGAAATTCCTTTTGTTAGTCGCCTTTCACTCATCCTCTTAACATGACCAAACCATCAAAGCATACTCTTTTCAATATTTGTCCCTGAAAAAAAAATCCTTCAATATTAATAGGGAACGTGCATTAATTTTTTAAATCGTATTTATTTACAAAATATGAAAATATCTTAGTAGAGATGACAAAAACTGAAATTAAAATTAAAATCAATAAAGAAATATGGCCGATATAAGCATTTCAAACTATTACTATATCACATAACACTATATAGCCATATAAACTCCTTGTTAAATTACGTTTTGCTAGAAAAACAAACAAAAAAAATCCTCTGTCTTAATTTCATAGTTTTTCGAAATTTATTACATAGGTACTCGTAAAAAAGGATTAACTTTTTAAATAAAAAAATAAACAGTGGCTAGGCCAGATCCACGGCTGTTTGTTAATTCTCCTTGGCTGATACCTCAGCGAGTGATCTCCTGAGGCGATCACCAAGTATTTAGCTGTTGAAGAGGTCAGCGCGGCGGCACATAGGCGCTGTATCGGTGGAAGGCGCTACATGTGGCACGTGACTCCGCCGAGCTTCATTCATTATACGCTTTAGTCCGACTACTACGGAGGTGGGAAAGAAACTAACTGATTATTTATTAGGTAACGATGAATTAAAACTACTGCTGACTAGTAATTATATGTATGTCTATTTTTAACTGCCTCGTTAGGCTAGTGGTTCTAAGCGCGACTGCTACGCTAGAGGTCTTGGGTTCGATTCTTAGGTCGAGCAAAAAGTATTGTTGGGTTTGTTGTGGAATTCTCTGTAGCAGCTCTGAGTTAGGATTTGCGCCCGGTTAATGGCAATAGGTTCGCCTCCTATTACATGGGACCTACTGGCGGACCGGTGTACATTGATAGACTTCTGCCTAATCCATCGGGAAATACAGGCGTGATGGTATGTATGTGTCTATTTTTATTATCTTATATTACTTACCAACTGACTCTCTCGCTCCTACCTCATGCTTGTAATACTACGCTACTGTCCTTTTTGACATGCAACAAGACTAATTAAGGTAAAAATAACATCTAAGAAAATAACTTAGAACCAAAAATAAACTTTGGCAAAGTTATGACATGAATATGAAGTTACATGTGCCAGTTTCTGAGAAAATAAAGCCTTACAACGGACACTGATCTCAATGGAGGGCGACCTTTTAATCAGTAGATTAGATTAGAGATATTTCTCGAGCTCGACGCCTTTCGGATGGATGCTGGTAATCCTAGGGGGGCGAAGTTGCACGACTAATGAGCAAACTTACTCCTTTGACATCTAGACACTCGTGTGGTACACTCGCTTTTGTCGCAGACTTTGTTTGTGCTGACTTCAAGATTTAAGTACTTTTTTGAGGTATATATGAGACTTAGTGGAAGTATGGTGGCCTCTCAGTAACTAGAGTTTTGGAACCTATTTAGATATGTACCTCACCCCTTTTTATATGGGACTTTCATTAAATGTGGGTTTAGGAGCTAATAGGTAGGCACATCTCTACCTAATGCTTTGGAAATACAGGTGTGGCCATAAAACATGTTTTATGTTAGGTATGGCAAATTCATTTAGCGAACTTAATTTAAGTCAAGATATAAAAGACTTAACATTTAATTTCCTTTGCGCTGAAAATGATGCGGAAGATCTCTCTTATTATAACTTAGTAGAATTCATTAAACAAATTAACAAGTTGCCGGGTTTGACAAGTCCTGTTACTGTGCAGCTGCCGTCATTGAAAAAAGTTCTTTTTTTTTTTCATTTTATTGAATCTTACAGTTGAAAATGTATCGCTGTCTAAATGCAATAACATTATGACAAGGAAGGCCAATATTTTCAGAGCGTCTTAAAATAATTTATGAAGGTTCAGTATAATGTGTACTGAGTTACTGACCCCTTATCCATTCTGGATCTCAGCTTTATATCAGACGTTTACCAGTTTATATCGTAAGCTCTAAAACCTAGATCAAAGTTGATCCATTCGTTCAGAAACCAATGAGCTAAGTTTGATTAAAGTTGGATCACAAATGTGAATGCTTTATAGGAATGCATAAAACTAGAAGATGAACATCTACATCATTTTAAGTTTCTTTAAGTTAATAATGCTTTTTAACATTTTCCAACCACCTTTTAAAACAGGGTGTACAAGAAGACATAAGATCACGAGAATGCAAAGTGTGGTTATTGTGGCAATGTAAAAACAACATAGTTCAAGTAATTCTACACAATTTATAACAAAATACAGACTCCGTACAAAACAATACGACGACGTAGAATAAACTAAACGGTTTAAGTTCAGAAAACGATGAACAGAACGTCCCGAGAGCCTCTTGAACCGATACCATTGTGAGTCCGTCCTGAAACCCATTATCTACAAAAGTGCATGTTCGTGTATTGTCGGGCAGGCTCGTGCATTGTCGTGCCCTTTTGTGTTGTTATTCGAGCGCTCATTAGCCTGCGCCTGAATGTCCGGCATTTTGCTCGAGTGTGCTCCAGACTCGAGCTTATTATCCGGACATTTTGCGATCAGATGGCTCACTCGAGTCTATAATGCTCTTTTATGTTTTAGTTCGTGTTTTGTTTATTTTACTGAATATTTATCTATACATCTATATCTATACTAATATTATACGGGGGAAAAATTGAATTTTTAACGGAGCACTAATGAAAGACGTCACTTGAACGTGAAATAAGTCTCGCGAACAAAGTCGCGGATAGTTTGCTAGTTAGTTGTAATTTTACGAAATATATTTCATAATCTATCTATTATAGAGAAACAACAAAAACTTTCTTTTCATTTTTTATTTATTTTATTAATAAGGCATTTATTTGCAAATTTATATACCACTACTAAACAGAAAAATTTAAAAGAAACACCATAGTTTAGACAATAGTTACTACGGCTACACTATACAGACATTATAGATAAGTATGTATTTATAAAATAAGTGCACTATAACAAGACGTGTAATCTCCTAATGTGGCGGTTGATCTCGCTAGCCGGCGGGCACGCGGCCCGGGCCGGCTCCCCCCGGCCGCGCCGGCCCGGGCGCGCTCACGGCAGGTACAAGTACACAAGTCCCATTTCTTGATGCGAACAACAAAATGTCCCATGTGACATGTGTTTAGTTACTGAACTACCTTGAATACATCTCGAAAGTTGAGGCGTTTCGCGGCAACCCTAACCTCTAGGGAAAAATGAATGAAAGCGCCCGCGTTAATCAACGGAGGAGAGAGTGTATTGTTCGCAGTGGATCTTCTGAACCTTTACATGTTTTGTGAAGTAGGTAATTTCAATAGTGTGATAGCTATGCTAATATTACAGAGATAACTAGCTGTTTGTAAGAGCTGCCTAGTGAGGTATGTAGGTAGCCGATGGAGGGTCACGAAGAATTAAAAGAAGAATACACATTCATTAGGTTCTGATGAGGCGGTGCTTTTATTGATTTCTACTGCCCGCTAATGCTTGCTTGTTTTTAATGTAGGATCGTAAGTTAAATATTCATTTTCCATGATAACTTTATCCTAATGGTATTAAAAAAATACTTAACGAAGCTGAAAGTTACATGGTGTTCCCATTATTGTGATGAATATATAATCTGACCTGCAGTAGGACAATAATGGGCTGGTATCATTGTATTATTTAGTAGAGATACATGTACCTATAGTGCGGGTTTTTCTCTTAATTATAACTGTTCTCAAAACATATTCAGTAGGTACTTAAGACAATAAATAACGTTGAATAAAAACGAGTTTACAAGTTGTTTACCCCATATCACAATCAAGAGCAAACATGTACACTACAATCTCATTTATGATGTAGATTTTTCTATGTTTGTGTCACTAGCAGTTGCTACAGGTAGGTTCTCGATGTCGTAAATATTTAAGCCACACACGTCTTATTTAAATACCCGTAATCATTACTTCATGCCCGTTATAAATCTTTACACGCAATTAAATACCGAACTGAATTTCGGTCACAGTGGCGAGTGGCGTATCTGAATAGAGACTAGCCAAGCACGCAGTAGTATAGTGCACAAGTTTGTGCGTAAACAGGAATGCCCTTCTGCTGTCTTCTGTTCTCTTTTATAGTCCATATGACGGTAATGTTATGACATGTATGAACGTGGACGAGGAGAAAGTAGTATGTAAGGATCGTAGCAGGTGGCGTTCTGTGGTTTCTGCCTACCCCCATGGAAAAAGGCGTGAGTTTATGTAAGTATGTATGTATGTATGTATGACGGTAATCTGATATGACCAGGGAGTAACCAGGAGCAGGGTCAACGGCCTTACAACCTGTCCGTGATATGCGGGTATTAGATTATCAACGTCCAAACTCTGCGCTGCTACTGAAAAATTCCCAATGGAAAGGGCTAATACCAAATTTTACCGACCTAGGAATCGAAACCTCGAACCCAAGCTCAACAGATGCACTTGCAACGACGAGACCAACGCAGCAGTTACAAAAAACTACCATCAACTAGTAAACATACATGAACTCGGTAGCTTCAGACATACTGCAATGTATTCATATTTAAAGACGGCACAAATAACTCCGCCATGGCCTACTTCCCCCGCCCTCCTCTGTCCTCCTCTGTCCTCCTTGTCAGTTTGGAAGAGGCCTTAATTTAGCTTTAAACGCGGCCAAAGCTTTCTGTTTGTAGGTTGTTTTGTCGCGAAAATAGAAGACCTTTGTAGCACTAAGCTGTCTTTGTAACACAACTCACTACTGAAAGTTATTTGAAGGTTTCTTTAAACTGTTTCAGTATTTCTCTCTAAGTAGTGAGTCCTCTCTTTTCATTAGAGGCAGAGGCCGAGAGGACCGGGGAGTACCGACAAAACAAACCGGCTGTGTCATGCTCTTATCCGTAAGTATGAAGGATTGTTATCAGCCGAGTACAACATACTATGAATAAATAGATGATTTGGCAAAATTTTTATTTGTGCATGGATATCTTTGTGGCAAAATCAGTAATCATTCACTGTTGACAAAGTGTGGAAAAATTTACTCGTAGTAGGTAACATGATTTTGTAGGTGGAGAGACGTGCTCCTACTGGAAGGAAGGGCCTGCAATAGCTAAGGACAAATGTATGGGGAGAGGAGAGGGAAGCCTTTGCTCATTGGAGGGATAATACAGTGCATGGAAAAATTATCATATCTCACTGTTGATAAAAAGTGGGAAACAGCAGTGCCTGCAACAGAGTTTATTGATTATTTCCTCAGAAACAGTAGGCACTACCATCATCACGCCTGTATTCCCCGAAGGGTTAGGCAGAGGTGTACCAATGTACACCCACAGTTCGCCGGTATATTTAGATCCCATGTAATAGGGGGCGAGCCTATTGCCATTAACCGGGCACAAATCCAAACTCAAGTAGTATTAGTGCCAGTAGGCACTATGTCTTGATAGTACAGTGTCAATAAAAATGAAGTCGTGATGGCCCAGTGGTTAAGGCGCCCGCCTCCCATGCACGAGGTTGTGGGTTCGCAACCGGGCACGGGCAAGTACCAATGTGACTTTTCCTAATTCATATGTACTTTCTAAGTTTATCTTGGACATCACTGACATAAGTAACCATGTCAGAGGCCCTTGAGGTGGTTTAGAAACTCTGACACTAGGGTGTGTGGGGTCGTTAGACCTTACTGCCCACACGATAAGAAGAAGAATAAAAATGAACAGATTATTTTTAAAGGAAAATATTTTTATGGACGTGTCTTAATATCAGATGTCAATTGTATAAATATAACATAATCATTATTCTTTTCCAAATGGGAATTTCCTAATTGGAGGACAAAACTCCGTAATCATTGTTTTGATAATACTTGAGATACTCTATCAGGTAATTGTTAACGTGTGCAAAGTTACGATAAATGATTGTCACCACTGTCGGAGCGCCAGTCGTCGGCGAACGTCCTCATATGCGCAGACGCATCTACTCACAAACTATCTATTACTTAGATCATTAAGGTATGTAAACAAGACTCTTATCTCTCGTGACCCTGGCCGGGCACTACTTGTGATAATCATCAGTGTCAGTGTAATTAGGTTAATTTTATCAAATAGAGATCATTGAGTAAGTGTTCAGAATCTAATAATTGTGAATGTGAGGATAGAAGTGATCTCCTCATTTTCGTATCATTTACACATACATATTGTAATGCTCGGAAGCGATAGGTGAACATTGTTGCTCGTTCTTTTCATAGAGACCTGCGTTTGGAACGAGCAACTGGCTTCAACTTAAAACTTTAACTTCTTGACAATTCAAAAGTGCCTGTAAATGGTGTAAATGAAATAAATGCTTTGACTTTGATTTGACTTTGTTATTCTGCGTAGAGCTGCTTCTCTCACGATGTAACAAGCTTAGCAGCACGCTTGGAAGAAAACAGACTATAGCGATACACAAAAGGAATAAAAATAAAATACGCCTTACCGGTTGGAAATACAATAATGTTATAGGGATCTTAAGGGTTAAGGAAATGTGTCATGAATTTTCTTATGTTTTTCCTTATATGAATACGTAATATTTGTAAAATGCGCCTAAATATTACCAAAAAATTAGTAAAAAACATTTTACCTAATAACTGATATTGTGTTTTATACATAAAGCAGAAGTTAGATACGTGTACGGACAGATTTAATGAATATTTTTTTCAAAAATGTGACCTATGTTAAAAAGTGGTTCGATTGCTTCTGCTCGTTATTCCGATCAAACTATTTTCAAGTTTTGCGCATTTAACGTTACACGTTGTATAATAGTGGAGTTTTTATAGGAATAATAAATACCAATATTTTTGCAATACATTGTGTTGATTTATTTTAAACCGTTTGTTTAAATTGGTTGATTTAAAACCAAACAGATCGTTTTACTTTGACGTGATTTACAAATGTACTACATTTGTAAATATGTTATACGTTAAAAGATTTTCGTTTTTCAGTGTCAGTGATGTAGTTTGCTCAGTCAGTGAATTTTTTTCAGTCGAATCCAAAGATTAGCTCTTATAAAAAAAAGAAGTTTAAAAAACTAAAACCCGACTACAAAAAATTCACGTTCTAAAAAGTATGAAACAAGAAAACATTCTCATCTGAAAGCCGTGGTCGTATGCCACTTTACCCTAAACTTTAGTGCTAAAGATTCATGTTCTATAACTACATACATACAGTTTTACCTGAATTAGGTGGCATACGACCACGGCTTTCAGATGAGAATGTTTTCTTGTTTCATACTTTTTAGAACGTGAATTTTTTGTAGTCGGGTTTTAGTTTTTTAAACTTCTTTTTTATTTAAAATATTTTGGGGTTTAAATTTAGACATTTATATGCGTAATATTATTGGAACTGCAACATATATACACAATATATGAAATAATAATCTATTAAGTCTCCCAAACGAAATATTGGTTAGTTAGATAGGTTTATGATGCGTTCTAAAGGGTGCTATGTACAATTTACTTATATAATATATATATATATATATATATATTTGAAATGTGCTAATTAAGCCCTTTAGTTTGATATGCAACACGACCATATTTGGAAGAAAAAAATTTTTTTTTCACATCTTCTTGAGCCCCAGAGGGCGCCACATACAATTTATTGCAACATAATGTAGCCTATAACCAGCGGACGATCAAGACGCTTCTAATGACACCTCATTTGTCAATTTACGTTAGACGGTTTAGAAGTTATGAGGGAACAGATGAACATCCATACATACATACATACATACATACATACATACATACATACATACATACATACATACATACATACCGGTCAACCTCATAACCCTCCTTTTTGCTTCGCCGTAGTCGGGTAATAAACCAACAAACAAGTCTACCTCTTTATTATATTACTTTAATTAAATAGAGAGATTACTTAGTATCTACAAACAAATGAGAAAATCTGGGATGTACAAGCGGGATTTGGAGAGATGTGTGGATCAAATCTTCTCCTTGGTGCGTAGCCGAAAAACATCTGGTAAAGCACAATAAAGTGTACTGTACTTTCGTAGACTTGGAGAAGGCCTATGACAGCGTGTGGAGGGAAGAGCTATGGTCAACTCTATCCAAGTATGGTGTGGACGGGCGCTTGATACGAGCACTGAAATCTTTATATAAAGATTCCAGTGCTTGTGTTAGGATAAATGGGGCATACACTGACTGGTTTTACATCTCAAGAGGTGTAAGACAGGGCTGTGTAGCGTCTCCTTGGCTGTTCAACACATACATGGATAGTTGTTTGGCGGATTTGAGAGAGAATAAGTGTGGATTAAGAATGAATGGGTTGCCTGTCAAATGCCTCTTATGCGTAGATGATCAAGTTCTTGCATCGTCGGCGGAGCAGTTGCAAGACATGGTAACATTAATGAATGAAGCGTTTAAGAGAAAAGAGATGAATGCAAATGTGAAAAAGACGAAAGTGATGGTTTTTGAAATTGAAGAGATCGAATCGAAGTATCGGTGTGTGATGTAAAAATAAATGATGTGAGTGTGGAGCAAGTGAACGAGTTTGTATACTTGGGCAGTATGTTTACAAGAGATGGAAAGATTGATGCTGATGCGGAAAGGAGAGAAAATGCGGGTAAAATAAAGTGAATGGTGCTACACATGCGGGTGTAACCAACTAGTCGATGTCTAAAAAGGCTCGACTGGCTGTACACAATGGCGTGCTGGTGCCTACACTTACGTATGGAAGTGAATGTTGGGTATGGCAAACGAGGCATGAAAGTAGGATTAATGCTGTGGAGATGCGTTCCTTGCGAAGTATGTGTGGTGTAACTTTGAACGATAGAGTGAGGAATGAAATTATACGAGAACGTTGCGGATTAAAAGAGGATGTAGTAACAAAGGTTGAAAAGAGTATGCTTAGATGGTTCGGTCATGAAAGGATGAATGAAAGGTGACTAATAAAAGGGATTTATATGGCAGATGTGAGTGGCAATGCCGGGAGGTGACGCCCTAGAAAGACCTACCCTGACCTTATTGGTGAGGTCCTTCAGAAAGGTCAGGTGCGCAGTACTCGTAACCGGCGTGCTTGTATGACCAGATGTATGAATGTGGACGAGGCGAAAGAAGTATGTAAGGATCGTAGCAGGTGGCGTTCTGTGGTTTCTGCCTACCCCCATGGGAAAACGGCGTGAGTTTATGTATGTATGTACTTAGTATCTACTAGACTATTGTATCTATTTCATTATAATATCTATTTATCTTAATGTTTACAACATCGTTATATAAAATGAAGTGTTTTCATAAACATATTTAACTTATCTAGGATTTGGTAGCTCGATGAACTATTATTATCATAATGTGAGGTCGTTAACACGGCGATCAGTTTATATTATCTTCATGGCGGATAGATAAACATGAGAAGGGATCGATAAATAGATTAAAACACGACGAATTTAATAAAAGTAATTAACTATAGTCAAATACATCCGCAGATCTGAAAAAATATTGCATGCACGGTATATTTTTATTTCGGTGTCATCAAAAAATATGTGAAAGATACATATTTTTATTTATTTACTGAAGTTTGGCATACTGTTATTTGTTCAGTATCGTATGGCGCCCTCCCTGTTGATAATGTATGCTACGTGTGATATGTTTGACGTCACAGTTTCTGAGTAAACCTGCCAGTTTAGATACCTAGACTAATCATAAAAAAGGTACAGATTGTTCTTTTTTATTTGATTACTAGATAAACCCTAAAGTGTTGATCCGATAACAAATATAATTTGACTGATAGATAGCTGATGTTGTTGCGTGCCATAAACTATGTTTTATGGAGTAATGAACTTTCACGAAAGCACACGAGGACAAAATCTAATCCTTAACAATCGTGTTGATCTAGTATTATGGAAACAATTAAATGTACTAGATTTTATTATCTTCATACACTTTCATCGACAAATTACAGCAAAACCAGTTCGATATTTTTTAACCCACTTACTTTCCAGCTGATTGCCCCACTTTCTTTTTTCTTTGCACGTAAAGCCGTTGGTCTCGGCTAGCATTCGTAGATTTTACGACAGTCGTTACGAATAGTCAGAAGATAGAAAGTGTTATAACCAGTCCTACCAAGAGGTATCGTGTTGCCTAGTAACAGGGTTGTGGAGGTCAGATAGGCAGTCGCTCCATGTAAAGCACTGGTATTCAACTGCATTCGGTTAAACTGGAAGCCGATCCTAACATTGTTGGAAAGAGGTTAAGCAGATGATTACTGTCCAGCTGATTAGCTCAGTACTTCTTCAACTTCTTTTCTTTGTCTTCAAGAGCTAAATGTCAATTTACCAACCCAACCTTATTTTTAAATAAACCAAAAAGTGTGTTTCTCTGCACATACGAGTACACTAGTATTATTACTAGAGCATGTTCCTAAACGTCACTATTCTCACTACAACGCGTCCGTATTCCAGATTGTGAACAAAGAACTTCATATAACATGTTAAACGTCCGAGTTCTTTGCCTCTAACAAATAAAATAGTTCCCTGAGGAGAATTTTTGTCTTATCAAAAAATGTATGTAGTGCCTTCGGGGCGTAATATTTCCTCCTCCAATGTATATTACGTGCGCGAGTATGTACGGAATGTCTTAGTAACAGCATTAGGTACGGCTAGGGCTTGCGAGTACACATTCTGATGTAGGTAATATTTAGGTAATTTATGTCTCTATTCAATTTCGTGAAGTATTTTAGGTTATTGGAGGTGAAATAGTTTGGTTTACGCGAGGTAGAACCAGCACCGTATTACGTCATAGTCTGACGGTTAGATCTTAGATATATTTAATTAGTAAATGTTAAATTGATTCAGCCATCGATTTCATCAGGGTTTCAATGTACAATTAGGGAAATTTATTGCCAAGCATATTGACATACTAGGCACGTAAACACGCTGCTGTTTAATCATAGTATAGAATATATGAAAAAAATATTATGTAAGTTGAAAGAATTTACTTGATAGTTGGTTTCTTTAACTACACAGTCAGCATCAAAATTAGATTAACATTTTAGAGTCCATAATAATGAGCACAAAAACAAAGGAAATACGAAATGTATCTGAAATTAAGATCAAACGAACTCTTAGGTATTGCCTAAAATAATAGTGAATTGTGTTATAGTGTCATGCTGACCGTACATTAAAGAGGTAAAATGTTCATATATATTTTTTTCTCAGATGTCTCACACAGTGTTGCGAGGGAAGCCGACCGCGGCCCAGCTGTACCTGGACACAGTCCTGGACGCCATATTGATAGAGCAGGGGGTCACACCGGACCCCACACGGCGGGAGAATGTAAACCTCTCGCAAATCATGTTCCACTGCTTGAAGGAAAACCCTCAGGATCTTTTCATGGTAAGGTTTAAGACGTCGTAAGGATAGCAGTGGTGGACTGTGGTTCCTGCCTGTCCTCATGGGCAAAAGGTGTGAGTTTATATGTGTAGGTCGGTATTTGGGAGTATTTGTGCCACTTAGTGAGTTATCCCATGGGAGCTGGCTGTCTTAACCAGTGGCACTCAAACAACTAGTATTTACACACTATTACAAATGTCAAGATAAGATAATAGTAGTAAAGTTTCCGACCATAGTTTATTTTATTTGCACTTTGCACTAACAATTTATTTCTTATCACAAAGAATCCAGTTTAAGTCGGAAATAATACGACAACCAATGTAGTGGAGTCAAGGCTCAAGATAATTGCAATGCTGCCGAATTAATTATAATAATGTAATATTATCGCGATAAGTGCATTAATATGATTGCGTATCTTATGAATTAGTTACGAGTCACAGTAACTGCTAAAGCTGGATTGTCGATTTCTCATTATACTATAATGTAGGTAGATAGTCCATGATATAACTATAGAAAGTACAAAATGTATGAATGTTGTGCCATATTGACACTCGCCTGGTAACCCGCAATGTCATGCATGAGAGGCGGGTGCTCTAACTACTAGGTCATCTTGATATTCAGTAAAAAAACATAATTAACACAGCTATAAAACAGTATAAACGCCTTAAGAAACGCGCGTTAGTATGCCTTTAAATAATTCTGTATCAGTGGAAACTACTGTCGAAAAATGGCTTAGAACCAATAAAATCGAGAGAAGTAGATTAGTTTAATAAAATAGAACAAAGCTATTTGTTCAGTATTAGTGGCATAGCCCCGTGACGTCACCAGCTCAGTCGGGTAGCGTTACAAATTGCGTAGCCGGCACGGTTATTGAGCAATTTCATCAGTTTGCAGCGCTCAATGGAAATAACTGACGCTACAATAAAAGGAGTATCGCCACGGATTGTGGCGGGTAGCGCTATGTGATTTTATTAATTGAGCTCCGGCATTTTATGAAAAAATCTGTGTTCCCTAGTTTTAGGAATTTGAAAGTTAGCAAACATAACCTATGTAGAGGTATGAATAGTATACGTGAACTGATCAATCGTGAACGACCTGAGGACGTCGTGTAACTAGATATTCTTTGAGACATAGATATTTTTTGTAACTAGACTTTCTTGTTGGCGACAGAAATAAGTATGAAAGTGCCCCCCTGTTCTTGAGGAACTGCCTCGTTATTCTAGTCTACGGTTCGATTGTCAAGTCAAGCAAAGTGTTATTGGGTTTTTCTATGAACTTCTCAGTGGCAATAGGCTCACCCCCTATTATATGGGACCTAAACAGACCGGCGAACTGTGGGTGTACAATGGTAAAAAAAAAGGGAAATAAAGGCGTGATGGTACCTATATGTTATGAGCCCATTCAAAAGGAACACTATCAAAGTTTCAGGAAATCTAACCTGATCTCCACAATTCAGATCAATGGTGGGACCGGCGTGAAGATAACAAACGATCAGCTCATCAAGCGCGCCGTCTCGCTCTCACGTGCGCTTACGGCCCGGGGTGCGAGAGGGAAGTACGCTATGCTGTTGATGAGGAATCATCAGGACATGACTGTCATCTACTTCGCTACTATGTTCGCAGGAATGATTCCATTTATGATGGATCCTAACTGTACTGTCTGTGAGTGTACTCGACTTTATTAATCTTCTTCATTTATAGCTTAGACCAAAATTGCTATAAAGGCAATGCAAATAGATACAAAATGGTACGACGTGGTTCTTTTTTGTTGTCACAATATTTTAAGAAGACCCTGGATGCAGGCCGCTCCCGGCCAGTCCCTTAGGATATCTATGAGGGAAGCCTACGTCCAGCAATGGACGTCCTGGGGCTGATATGATGATGATATTATATTTTAACGTAACAAAAACATGAATACTTGATAAATCAGTTATGACAAGCACTAAATCAATGATGGAAAACAATTTTTATTGCAGTTGAGGTGACACATTTCCTAAAACTGATCGAGCCAAGTTATGTGTTCTGTGACCAAGAGTTTCAAGGAACTCTTCAAGCGTCTCGACAACAGTATGAGGAGCTGAACACCACAGTACTGGTAGTGGATGAGCCTGGAGACGTGGACCAGTTCACAGACGGGTACAGCGACGATGTCGACAGTTTCCAGTAAGTGTTACGTTTTGATACTGTAAATTATGTTTTTCTTACTCCTCCGCTTTTCTAATTAATTTGCTTTTCTGATTTATTTTAAGACAGTTGAATAATTTCTCCGGGATTCTTCATTGCCTCGGCGCTTTTCTGGTGATTCTGGTTTACAGGAACTCCAGTGGTTTGGGAATAGTGTGGCGGACTTTTGAAGGTGTAAACGACAGAAAAGCTTACCAAAGATCAGGGCCTGATTTGAAATTTCTTTAATCCTCATAAAATTGTAATTTCATCCAGGGTTGCGCCAGCATCAATAGATGACCCTGTGATGCTGCTCCCGACCAGTGGCTCCACGGGAATACCTAAAGCCGCCATCATGACGCACCGGGGACTGGTGGCCCAGCTTCCCTCACAGTGGTACGATCTAGTGCTGATAAGATATTTGTATAAAAAAAACACATCAATGTTAGATCCATATACCTAATATTCTTAATCAGCTTTTAAATTAAGCAAAGTAGTAAAAATTTTACAAATTTTCTTTTCATTTAATTCTTATCATGTCCTTCACGCCGACATTCAGCAAAAAACTTGTAAGAGTACAGAAAGGACTTCTATTTCATCCAGCCTGCCACTACTCAACCAGCACATCTTAAAAGAACAATAAATAATAAGTGACACATTACCGGCAGGATTTATCAGTCGCGGTTCCCGACCCCGACCGACAGAGTGCTGATGCTGACCACCATTCAATGGATGACGTTCACTATGTATATCACCGCCAGCGTGGCGTACCGCGTACCGATCGTCGTGTCGCCGAAGAAGGTCACACCCGAGCACGTCATCGAGATGATGGAGACATATCGAGTGAGATTATAATATTACGTGTTTATTTGATTTGTCACTGGTTTCTCAACAAAACTGTGTTTATCTATCAAAATTAAAATGTTGTTGAGAAGTTACCGTGACGTATTGCGCATTCCTTTACAATCATTAGGGAATGACTCTTTTAATTGCGACTAGCTTATGTTGCTGTTCAAACACAATGTATTTCTAAATAGACGTGTTGTATAAAACGTTCTTCGAAAGTAACCAAGAACTGTTTCTTAAGGAGCGCGCATTTCAACCGCTAACCGCCCTTTTGTTAATGAATACCTTTTTTAAATAAACTGTTTATTATTCTTAGACGTCTGTGAAGTTCTCGGAACGAGCAATTAGTAATTTGCTAAACTTTTAAAGTGGAATTTGTTTAAGACGTGACGAGTTCTAACATTCAGGAAGATTAAGGTTTAACGTAAAGTCAGTAATTAGAACTCCATCCAGAGCACTTCGGTTTGTACTAAGTACTGCTTTTATTAATATTGTACAGACAGTAACATAAGTGATTGTTGTACGAAGTTATCAAGTACTTTACATATTAAAACTTGATGAAAGGCAACTACTGTTATCTGAGGGTAGGCTTTTTGAGCTCTCCTTATTTATACAGTATTATAATTTTGATATTAACGTCTATTAAGTTGTAATCAACAATGATTGTCTTAGTTATCTTATAATATGTTTTAACAAATACTGGTTGTAAATATAAAAACACTAAAAACCTCTTCTTGAGTCGCACATAAAGTCAAACATGACTCCGGAAATGATGAAACCGGAATTCTTCAAATATAATTATTGTCATCAAGACTCTAGTTACCGAATTAAAGATGACCTTCTAACTGAAACATGTTCAAACATGCAAACAACATCATGCAAGACCTCACAGTTGTAGGTATTATTATTTTAAACATGGCCTATTAACATGAATACCTTCGATTGCCCCATTGGTCTCGTAGCCGAGGTCTTGGGTTCGATTCCCAGATTAGGCAAAGTGTTAAAAGATTTCTTCAGTGACAGCCCTTACTTGAAATAATATAAATATCTATGTACCTTCTTAATAATGTAATGAGTATCTAGATATTACACACAAATCTTTGGCCGATATTTTTAAAAGATACTTATCTCCATCTGGCGTCCAGCTGCTGAACAACTGCCAGATTTCTTTTATTACTAGACTGTTGAATTATGGCTCAAAATATGCTCAAACATGCCAAATGTTTCAGATTGTTTTTAGTTACGAATAGAAAAACCCCACAAACTGCGCTAAGTTTGTGCGGTTTATTTAAATATTGAGGAAACTGAGAACAGATTTAGAATTCTTAACAGAAGTAATGTTGTCACTTTATATCAATAAAAGACTCCTTTATCTCGGTAACGATATTGTTACCCATATATCGCCTCAAACAACACAAGCATGCAGATCGTGTACTGCGCTGTAACGATCGCAGGATCCTGTGAACATTATAGAACCTTTATGTTTAAGCCGACGTATGCGTTCCTGGCGCCTGCGTTTGCCGGGTCCATGGTGTCGCTAGTGCGGCCAGACCAGATGAGCTCCTTAGAGATCCTGCACCTGCTGGGATCGCCGGCCACTCCAGAGCTCCTGGCTTCTTTTAAAGTAAGTATACAGCTCACTTAGGCTGGTAGTAGCTAGAAGCTTAGTATTTTGGAATAACAAATTTGTGTATACTAAATAGTTGAGCAAATACCGCGCGATCCAGACAGGTAGCAATCGTCTGCAATGTTAATTGGTTGGAAGTATAAATCGTCTAAAACCAATCAATTAAATGAAAAACCAATTGAGTGGTAAATACATTGTAATGGGACAGTAAAATTAGTTATACGACCAAAAAAACAGTTTGAGGCCAATAGGCTATCAATTAAGATTCACATTTAGATAGCTGCCCTATTGGCTTTCTTGGCAACGTTTCTGTGCGGTGCTGTGCTAATAGACCTACTCTTAAAGTGCATTGTATGCGAGCAATCACTACTTATTGTAATGTTATAGTCAAAGTCAATCCATTTATTTCAATAAGACCATTTAAAAGCACTTTTGAATGTTGATAACATTGCAAAAATGAAAATTCAATTGTATTCGATAGCATGATGCCTCTTTCCGTAGTATAATAAAAAAATATATTAGTATGTTTAATTCAACCAATCTACATGGCCAGAATGAGGATTATAACAATGATATAAAAGCTAAATAATAAGTAGTACACTGGTTGAGTAATGACGTGATGACCGAGTCGTTAAAGCGCCCCCCTCTCATGCACGAGGTTGTAGGTTCGCAACCGGGCACGGGCAAGTACCGATGTGACTTTTTCTAATTCATATGTACTTTCTAAATTTATCTTGGACATCACTGACATCTATAATCATGTCAGAGGCCCTTGAGGCGGTTTAGAAAATCGTTAGACCTTACTGCCCACACGTTAAAGAAGAAGAAAAACTGATTGAGTACTGTAATGTATTTTTAAGGAAAAGCTGCCGAAGACTACACACTTATGTGACTCGTACGGCACCACGGAGACACAGGGGTTCATCGCGAGCACCGACCGGGAGGCGCCCCCCAACAGTAACGGACGGGTCTTCAACTTGTACCATTACAAGGTACCTACCAAATTATTACACCGACACCATTGCTCCTACTGTACCTACGTTGATCAAGCACAGTGCACTGTTACAATTCCATACATTCATGCTTCGTTCACGCTTACTTACACTAAACCACTGAAAGCAATAAAAGCTAAGTTCCCGCTGTTGATATGGCAAAAATCGAATATTGTAAAAACTTCAGTATAATGCCTTTCTATAAGCAAAAGATCATTAATTTTCTTTATTATCAGAATGTGCTGCAAGTCAATAGTTGCAAGGATACGCCAATTACATTAAAATGCATTGCGTGTTACTCGTCGCACCCAAACGTGACGCAATCTATTTTACACTTACAATAACAGCGAGTGTGGCGAAGCTAGACATAAAACTTATTATTGATTTATTACTTCTATGAAATTATTCGTAGCAAGTATCCTATGAAAGAGTGATAAGTCACCTTTGGCAGGAATTTTATTTCAAACGTGACAATATGATATAAGTGCCTAAAACCTAGTCAATAGCTCCAATAAAATAAAACTTGTTTCGCTAATTCTAATGGATGGCCATTTATTGAGTCGAGAATATTTAATTTTATCATTCTATGTAGGTACTTTATTACGAGTTATAGAGAGTAAATTACATTTAGATACTTCTTAAAAAGCTTTATTGGAATGGAATATAAAATGATGTATTTTCAAATATCGTTTCCATTAGGGATAAAGTCTGATCTAATAAATTGACAGCCAGTAAGCCTGTACACTTATTACCATCAATTTTTTCATTTTTATCACCTAATCTATCAGACTTTACAAGTCTGGTATTATTATCTAAATAAAATCTTTATGCCGTTTTATTTCAATTGTGTCCCTAATAACGCTAACTGTTTAAGATAATCATTTATTATCGGCTTAATATAAAGACTTAGGTATTAGAAATGAGTCATTAACAAAGCCTATACCAGATTAACTTCAGGAATAATCTAGAATTTCTTGCGGTTGTAAAAATTAATGTAAGTTTCCAGATCGTTGATGAGCAAGGTCAGCAGCTGGGTCCTAATCACAAAGGAGAGCTGTGGGTTAAGGGCCCCAGCATTATCAAGGTAATACTTTAATTAGTTACTAATCAAGCCAATTCTTTGATAACGGTAACATAACGTTTTAAAAAAAAGGTTAGCTTCATTTATTCATGTTCTGCCAGGATTTAGCAGGCTTTCTTTAATTTAATACTTGTTAGAAGATGATCATAGATACTGAAAACGTTTGCAAGTTTAAGAACTAAATCTGGTGCTCCTCAATGATGAATGGACACTACTCTAATCAACATCTTGAAATGTCCAGGGTTACTACAAGAACGCCACGTCGTACGATGAGTCGTTCACTGCTGACGGCTGGTACAAGACCGGGGACAAGTTTCACTTGGATGAAGACGAGAGAATCTCCTTCGTCATCAGAATTAAGTTCAGTTTCAAGTTTAGGGGAGCTCAGGTAAGGAATAATAGCTTTTTCTTTCAAAATACGATTCTGTACTAATGGTAAATTTTCTAATGTGGTGAAGAAAGAAAAAAGTAAATAAGATGTTGTTTAATATTTATTCCTGCTCTGCGGAAGCTATAATGAATAACATATGTTATACTATAAACCAATTTTAAACAATCCTACGTGTATTCGGACATCTCTTTTGAATATATTTCAACTATTCTAATAGGAATCACATCGTCGCAACGTCTCTACTGACAAATACCTCAAAGGGATTGAACAGTCTTGAGATTTCTATTTCTCCGTATAAAGGAAATGTGTCCGATGTGACTCGCAGCTCCCACCTTCCTTTGTGAATGCCAGCCTACACGTATGTGTCGCCATCTCGAACCCTTACCTGACCCTACCTAGATATTTTAGTATTCCCTTTCCATGCAAAGAGAGAATATAGGTCGTCAAGATTACCTAATATGTAGCAGAATGTTCGCACGAATAATGATATTATGTTAAGTAGCGCGACCCTCGTTACTCCGTGACGGTTTATTACCATATTTTGTTAATTTCAAAAGAACTCCGAACGCAAAATGAGGACTTCAAATATAGATTAAAGTCGTAACTAGCCTCCAAACTGGATTACTGCGGGAACGTGTGCCCGAGAATATTGTACAATGTCGGGATCTCATTTGCTTTAATTTTGTTGCTAGATGTTCTACTTTTTGTACTGTTCGGACATCTGTATACAATTACATTCACAATCAATTTAAGTTAAATAATAAATACTGTGTACCTTAATGTAATTAAAATTTTATAGAGTGTAAGTCATCTTATTGATGACTTACACTCTATAAAATGTTTAGTGATAGTTTAATGTTGAATAGGCAATGATTTTCGCCTGCACTTTTGAGCTCACCATTTATTATTAATAACTCACTGTGAAATCGGCTGAAAGCATTTATTTATATGCCGATAAAGTGCTGTAACGCCTACGTAATTAATTAAATTCAGCTTCACCAATCCAAAATGCACGATCTCAGGTAGCACCAGAGGAAGTGGAGCGAGTGATCAGCTCAGTACCAGGAGTGCAGGAGAGCGTCATATGTGCCACGGACGACGGCCCTGCGGCGGCCGTGGTGCTGGAGCCTCTGGCGCAAGTCACCAGGGAACAGATACACAACGCAGTCAATGGTGAGACACCTTCACTTGCTTTCATTAATAACAAAAGTCTTGGAACTTGACTTGTTATTGGGTTTTTATATGAAATTCTCAGTAGAAGCTCGGAGTTAGGATTTGTGCCCGGTTAATGGCAACAGGCTCGCCCCCTTTTACATGGGACCTAAACATACCGGCGAATTGTGGGTCTACATTGGTACACCACCGCTTAATCCTTCGGGGACTCTGTAAACTGGCTTAGTAATAGCTAAATTACATAGGAAACTGCATCATAGGTCAACTTTGGCTGAAAGCTCGGTGTTCCTAATAGAAATTTCTCAATAGCAGCCGGAGTTTGGATTTGTGCCCGTTACAAGCCTCGACCCATATAACATGTGTTCTACTATTACGCCTCTGGCTGACCGTTCGGGAACACAAGCATGATGTTATTACTTTCATCAGTAATGTGTCGATGTTGTCTAATACACGAGCCAGCTAATGGGACAACGCTTGCTGGACACAATGTAACGATGAGAGTAGGCTTTTATCGGAATATACGACATAGCGAATAGGAACATCCCACATTGAACATTGCCTTCATTAGCAGATCAGACGATCCAAAGATACGCCGCAATCATGCGGGCGGATTAATATTAATCACAGTAGAGCGTAATAAAGGTTAAACATACCGGTTTCTTTTCTTCTATAAACCTCGTTGGCTTATAATAAAAGCCTATTTACCAAAAACCTCGGAGTTTCTTAAGAAAGATTTTTAAATATAATGTTATTTACTTCTATTTTTATATTCCAACATTTTCAGCAATTATAATAATTTTCTGGTTTAATAGCAGTATTCCGGTAAGTATTAGGTACACGTACTAATATCACACACGTGCTACAAACTACATAAGTTGCTACAACACAAGTTGCTGCAACACACTTGCCAATTCCTGAAGTTCAGTGTTATTGCAACCGGTCGAATAAAGTGCGGAACAGGAATTGCTTGCAGAAAGCTAAAACCAGAGCGTGAGCAACATGTTATGTAATTGAAAACATTATTTAAGTTTATTTACCAAAAATTAATTTGTAGTGAGGTCACGAAGCGTACTCAGGTATTGCTAATTGTATTGAATTAGTTTCTTACTAACATAGCTTATAAGGGTGTGTATTGCTACCACCCATGACTTAAGGTTTGAAATAACTGAATGCTGACAAGAGCATTTTATGATAAACTGGTGTAGCAAATTGTTTAAGTGTAGTAAATAACAAATAAATCGGGATTGAGAAATTTCAACAATGTTTATTAACCGGTAAAGTTCTACAGTGACATGACAGATTCGACAGATAGGAAATGCGCACACAATAAGATTGTACAAACTAGAACTAATATTCCTTCTTTTATACAGGAACTAATAATAAAGATACAGGAAAAAATTTTAACCAGTGCGTAAATTTTGCCATAATAAACTTCAACACGTTTTATTAAACACGTATATTTTATTTTGATATGTCTTAGTACTAAAAAAAAAAGTTATCGCTTACGAAACATGTTTACTTAAAAACCATATTTTATTGTCACTCGGCGCTAGCGCATTCCCCACCCCCTCACCCCAGCCATGCGCCCGGGCGGCGGCGGCGGCCGCGAGTTTTCATTGATAGTATGGCGAATAGATTATGTCCTGGATGTTTTGCTTATTTCAAACTCGGATAAGGATGAAATTTTTTTTAATTTTTTTTTTTAACTAAACACGGAAATGTGTTCTATTACTGACACTGAACTACCAAAAAAAATTTACGCACTGGTTAAAAACTTATCCTGTATAAGTAAGTTCTTGTTTATAAAATTAGGCTGCGTACGGTTAAAAAGGGTATATGTATATTTCTTCTTGAAAGTATATTGTTGTTTACTGTTTCAACAAAAACTTCCAAAAAGCTTGCATAGCAGATCTTAGACAATAGTGAACAGCCCAACAGATTCACATTCCCTATGCTCAAGCCCCAGTAAGAGCATGATCTACAATATTCAAAGCGCGCCTCTCGGTACTAACACTTCACACGCTCTTACACTGTTCAACCGTCAGCTTTTCATAAGCCAAACCACTTCTTTTGCGATTTATGTCTATGAAACCACACCTTCTTTTCCAAGAAATATTTCTTCAGTGTCTTTAAAAATAAACCTTAGAGTTCTTCTGATAAAGTTTACATTTCTTTTTGCTCTTTTGTCTAGTGCAGTGGTTTGCATGTCAAAACATCACAGTCAAAAATTGACTCTGCAGCTCCAACTTAAAAGCTAATTTTCTTTGTCTTGTTCCAGCCACTTTGAGCGACCACAAGCGGTTGCACGGAGGCATCGCGTTCGTGACGTCACTCCCTCACACGCACTCCGGCAAACTCAAGAGGAGTGAGTGCAGTCAATTGATTGCCAGCCTCCGTAAAAGTGGAGAGTGCTACTAGACTGCAATGATTTTAGCATTATTACAAGAGTATTAGCTTAAAGATTTTGTTGTTTTAGTAATAAATTAACTGAAGGCAATGAATGTTTTAAGCGTCCGAGACAATTAGACAAAGAAACATAAAAATGGTATAAATAAATTAAACAGGGATAAAAATTAATGGACGGAATGTATAAATCATGTATGTATTATGCCTATTTTATAAAATTTATGTCAAACATTATGGTGCAACTGGCGTATGCTGTGTTATATAAGCACAGAGCACGTGGTTCTGCTCGTTGTATAAAAGTCACCGCTTCAAGTGTCAGTCAGTAATCGATATCGTATAATTTTACGTCAGACCATTATTATTATTGAGTATTCTATTAACATTGTAATGTTCCCATATTATTTTGACGCCAACTGTACCTACTAGTAATATGATTTCACATTGATTGCATAGGAAAATTGGTTTTACTACATTGGAATTAAAAAATAAAACCACCATTACACAATAGAAATTAGTTTTGTTTTCACAAAAATATTTATGTTCCAAGTTGTGCCACAAAATGTGCTGCAAATCATATTGTTTCCCGCCGGTAGTGCTTCCACCGACTTCCGAACAGATTTGGCTCACGCTTGCCATCCTAATATCTACTGCTTTCTTTCTGCATTGTAATAATGGGAATAAATACGGCGTGGTAGCGTCACGCTAACACGAATTGACTTTGAGTTTAAAAAAATAAACAAGATGTTACTAAGATTGTCA
Organism: Caradrina clavipalpis; assembly: GCA_932526535.1. Classification (NCBI taxonomy): domain Eukaryota; kingdom Metazoa; phylum Arthropoda; class Insecta; order Lepidoptera; family Noctuidae; genus Caradrina; species Caradrina clavipalpis. The sequence goes on along the minus strand of OW052106.1, from coordinate 210,348 downwards.
TTATGAAACCAAATTTCAGGAAATATAAATTCGTACTAAGAAGCAAACAATATTTCCTCGCTTACAAGGGCACTGTGCAGCAGTAGTTATCGGTTGTCTTACATGTTGATACCGTTGTTTAGTCCTCGTGCGAGTCTGCCGACCTCACTGGGGCTTACTGCCCGACTCACAGTAAATACACCTTCAGTGTAAGTATTTACATTATCAACTTGTACTCGGACAGTCGGGCACCCGAGCGAAAACATTCAAAATAATACAAAGTTCTGTACAAAACGAATCCTAGTACAAAACCTTTACAACTAAAATACGGAGCATATTTTAAAGAACATTAAAATTCAGCTTTATAGAGCGAAATTTCCATCTTTTCAGAGCATGAAGAGCTCATTTCTTTCAATGCAAATTGACACATTTCCCGCCTCACACAAACTCCCTACTTCACTGAATAGGATAACGTTTAGTACTCACATATTTTTTCTTTAGCACAAGACTATAATCTTGGAAATATTCTGAGAAAACTCATAGAGATCGTTTCCGATTTCTGTTCACGTATTTCTTTAGTCGGTTGTATGGCAACACAGAAAATTACTTGCATGTTCTGAGCAATCACGCGCGCTAATAAATTTATACGTCTTTTGAAGAGGCGGGACCTTTTACTACCACATTCACCCTATCTTGCCTTTGTACACTGCATTCTAATCAAATTACGAACGCATCGTTCCGCTGCGCAACCATTGCTGCTTCTATAGTGGACACAAAAGTGTCTAAAAAGGATAACCTGCAATGTACATCGTACCAAGAGATGTGAAGGTGTTACGTTGACAACAGTGTTCATAGAAGTAGCGCATGGGGCAGGGCGGGTGCAGTAATATGGCTGATGTGCTCGCCACTTTAATTAAGGAGGTGCCAGTGGTTGCTCTACCTAATTAGTGTTGGGACACAAAGGTGACTTCGAAAAGTTATCGCATAATCCCATTATGGTATTTGGTCAAAATTATATATTTATAAAAAGAGGGCGGTAAAGCAATTGTAGGTTCATTAAAATAAGGTCGGAGGATTGTGTGGTGAGGGAGTCGGCTGTTAATTGTTAATAAATGTGTCGTGTGAACCGTTGTTAGTGGGCTTCCTGTACTCATTAGTGGCGTTGTTTTGATGACACAGTTACGGCTGCGTTCTTCCTCACAATGCGTTATTATTGTCTGTGCGTTGAATGGTAAATAACTTACGAATGGTAAAGAACAATACTTTTATGTTGCGATATCATTAAAACTGAGAATGGCTATGAAACATAGCTCTTGATGGTAATGATCTCTCATCATCATCATCAAAAAAAACTTTTTTACAAAAAAAACAACCGCCTTCAAAAACTAAAAAGAGAAAAATAACTTTAGCTTTGGAAGTCGGCGGCTTTGGTTCTGTTTGTTGTTTTGTATTGCCGCCGACTTCCAAAGCTAAAGTTATTTTTCTCTTTTTAGTTTTTGAAGGCGGTTGTTTTTTTTTATAAAAAAGTTTTTTATTTCTCGTTTTTTAGTATCAATTCTTTTATCCAAATCCATGAAGGAACTGTCATGTCATGTAAATTAACATGACACCGCTAAAAAAAGTCATAAGAAAGCAGAATACGCGTTTTCGTTTACTTAGATGAGAAATTTTCAAATATTACTGTAAGTATACATCTGTGTAACTCTTTCTAGTGTACAGGCGCGATGTTATGTTGTGTAATTGCGTAAACAATGCATATTTATGCGATAGCAGCAATCGCGGTTGATTTGCTGTAATTTTTTGAAGAGTTCCGTTGTCTGTCTCCGGAATCCATCATCAGATCTATATGAAATTTTAATGGGACCATTTGGGAAGTTTACCCTTTCCAACAAAAAAAGAAAAATCAAAATCGGTTCATAAACGACGAAGTTATCCGTGAACAAACATAATATAATAAAAAGTGCCTATCTCAAAAACTACTGAACCGATTTTGATGAAACTTGCAGTATTCCCTAAGTTGAACAATACCTAGTACAACAAAAAAGAATTACTTAAATCGGACTTGTAGTTACGGAGATATGCGCGAACAAACATAAAAACATACATAGATACACTGTTGAAATTTGGCACATTTGTTCAGACGCTGATATAGACTAACATATACGAAAACTGGGCAATTCTGGCAATATTACATACATACTCCTTTTTTTTGAAGTCGGTTAAAAATTGATTTCATATTCCTACATGAGCTTTGGAAGAAATATAGAATACTAGCGAACCGCCCCCGGCTTCGCACGGATGCTCGAGCTTTTCCGGTGGAGTTTCAATAAATTTTCTTACATATAAACCTTGTCTGGGAAATTACGTATAACACAAAAAAAGAATCGTCCAAATCGGTCCACCCGTTCTCGAGTTATGCGCTTACCAACACATTTTGCGATTCATTTTTATGTTATTTACTAGCTGACCCGCCACGACTTCGTTCGCGTGGTATCCTACCCCTACCCTACCCTACCCCTACCTTACCCGTACCCTACCCCTACCCTACCCTACCACTACCCTACCCCTACCCCTACCCTACCCTACCCCTACCCCTACCCTACACCTACCTTACCCCTACCCTACCCTACCCTACCCCTACCCTACCCTACCCCTACCCCTACCCTACCCTACCCTACCCCTACCCTACCCCTACCCTACCCCTACCCCTACCCTACCCCTACCCCTACCCTACCCCTACCCCTACCCAACCCCTACCCTACCCCTACCGACATTAAAAGTATTATCAAAAATCTTTTGTATGGGAGTATAGAAAATTGTTGTTTTTAGACTTTTTCAGGTATTTTTTTTTTTTTACAATATTTCTCCCCGTACCGGGCACAAAATATACCGGCGAACTGTGGGTGTACATTGGTACACCTCTGCCTAACCCTTCGGGGAATACAGGCGTGATGGTATATATTTTCTCCCCGTAAGAACCATCCTCGTACTTCAAGGAATATTTTAAAAAAAGAATTAGCGAAATCGGTCCACCCGTTCTCGAGTTATGCGCTTACCAACACATTTTGCGATTCATTTTTATATTATAGATAAAAGAAGCGTAATCATTGCGTGCAAAAGTGACTACTTACTTCACTTAAACTTAGTAAAATTCATATTTTTTTTTTTTATAACATTCAATTAATATTATTAAATAAACAAAATATATGAATCCCAAAACTCATAGCAATGATAATAGTAATTAACTCTCACAAAATATGTACTGCGCTAAGCTACTAAACTTTTTTGTTTCACGTGATATATGAGTTCAAAACTAATTAACTGGAACTGCAGGAGCGCTAATGAACAAATACTAATTACTAGAAATAATACGAGTATCGTGTACCGGATTTTAACATTGTACTTCTATTGTATGAAGTTTTCGAGATAAGAGCGACGGGGGCGCGGTACTTTGTAGATTGCATTGTAGAGCAAAGGTTATTTTATTCTCAATGGCGTGCACCGGAAGATGCATAACACAACCCAGTACAACTTTGAAAGAGTGATTGCGGGCCGCCTCGTCGGGCACCTGTCTGGGATGGGGCCGGACCTTGCGGACTGCCAGTTCGGCTTCCGCAGGGGGCGCTCTACGGTGGATGCCATCATGCGCGTGAGAGCTCTCTCGGCGGGGGATGCTGTGTCTCGGGGCAGGGTTGTGCTGGCGGTGTCGCTGGACATCGCCAATGCGTTTAACTCCCTGCCCTGGTCCTGCATTAGGGAGGCACTCCGGTACCACCGGGTGCCGAACTACCTCCGTCGGGTGGTCGGGGCCTATCTGTGTGATAGAGCCGTGATCTACCCTGGTCGAAATGGCGAATGGAACCGGCGCGAGATGTCGTGCGGTGTTCCGCAGGGATCGGTGTTAGGGCCGCTCCTGTGGAACATCGGCTACGACTGGGTGCTACGTGCTGACCTCCCCGAGGGCGCCAGCGTAGTTTGCTACGCAGACGACACGTTGGTCCTGGCGCAGGGGTGGTCGCACGAGGCGGCGGCCGACCTTATGACACGCGGGGTTGCGATAGTCGTCGAGAGGATCCGGCAATTGGGTCTCGAGGTGGCCTTACACAAGTCCGAAGTCCTGTGCTTTCATGGGCTTCGGAACGCGCCACCTTCGGGATCCCAAATAACGGTAGGAGGGGTTCCCGTCGGCGTCGGGTCGACGATGAAGTACCTGGGACTTGTCCTCGACAGCCGATGGAACTTCGTGGAGCACTTCCGACGTTTGGCTCCCAAGTTGGCACGGGCTTCGGCCGCTCTAAAGCGGCTCTTGCCCAATTTGAGGGGGCCAAACGCCTCCTGCCGGAGGCTCTACGCGGGGGTCGTGCGTTCGATGGCCCTTTACGGGGCCCCGGTGTGGGCGCGGGGCTTGAGGCGGCTTGCCGCCCATTACCTGAACGCGTCCCAGCGGGTGATCGCCATAAGGGTCATCCGCGGATACCGCACGATCTCCGGCGAGGCAGCGAGCCTCCTTGCCGGATTGCCGCCATGGGATCTGGAGGCGCTGGTCCTCGCGCGCCTACACGAGTGGCGTGCGGAGGCACTGGGCCGGGGCGAAACTCCGCTGCCGCGGCAAATTGCCGCCCAGCGGACGGAACTCCGGCTCGATCTCATGGCGACATGGAGAGAACGACTGTCGCAACCTCGTGCAGGGCACGCCTTGATTGAGGCGGTAAGTCCCCTCTTTGAGGAGTGGCTTGAGCGGCGCCACGGCGCCCTCACCTACCGCCTGACGCAGGTCCTCACCGGACATGGGAAGTTCGGGAGGTTCCTGCACCTCATCGGGCGGGAGGAAACGCCCGGGTGTCACCATTGCGAGGATCGCCCCGAGGATACGGTGGAGCATACTTTGGCGGTGTGCCCTGCTTGGGCTGAGCACCGCCGAGTCCTCGAGGCGGCCATCGGCGGCGGCGCCCTCTCGCGTTCGGCACTGGTTCAGGCCATGGTCCGGAGCGAGAGGGAATGGGAAGCAGTCGCCTCCTTCTGCGAAGCTGTAATGCTAGAGAAGGAGGCGGCGGGACGGGAGAGAGAGAGGACAATCCCCCGTCCCAGCGGCCGCCGCGGTAGACGCTCCGGGCGTCGGGAGCCGCAAGACGACTCCCGGCCACCGTAGACGCGTGTCTGTGGACGGTGAGCAATGGGTAGCTCACCGTCCGTACGTTCACTAGCGACAGACCGTGTCGACGGCGCGTTCGTGTTCCACGCGCGCCTCAAAGAGATGTCAGCAAACTTGGATGGGGCCACTGAGGGCCGATGCCTGCCGGGGCTGCGGGTTGTTCGAAAGAGATACCGCGCCCCCGGAACGCAAAGGGCACATGAAAGGAACATAGACGGGTTTTAGTCAGTAAAAGTCTGACACTCCCTCCCGCCCCGCCCAGGGCGGGGGAAGTTATTTGATGATTTCCCGTCTATAAAAAAAAAAAAACCCAGTACAACTGCCAAATGTTAAGTAATTTAAGAGCACACTTCACAGTCCACCCGTTTCTAAGTTTCCCTCCAAGTTTGAGCATTGTCCATCAAAATAATGAGGCATGTAGGTACATTAATTAATATATCGGTTGCAAAGTAAACAAGTGATGCGGCCCAAAGTTGTGACGTTTGAGCAGGTAGCCGCACCGGTTGCCGGCCAGGGGTAATGCATAATTAAGGTAAATTCACCAACTTCCTAATTCACTAGTTGTTTGTTCCACCGCTATAGTTGAAGGCTGCCCTAAAGTAAAGGTGTTTGTTCTACTAAATTGATATTGTCTTTAAGTTTTGATTAGGTTTTCGTGATGGGGATGCCCTTTGAAGGGAGGTTGAGGACTTTGTACAAAGTGATGTACAATTACTATTTACGCTAAGCTGTTGAAGTAGCGTGTGTTTACATCGAGCCGGGGCGCTGCGGGGCGCGGGTGATGCTCTTTTGATATAGAAATCTGTTAGTGTCATCCAAATGACTGAAACGTATGCACTCGGTATACCACGGGGTGAGCAGAGAATTCAGAGATGGTTTTTATTTTACTACGCTTACGCAAGTTCTAGTAATTGGATATTTACGTGTGTTGTTGCATTTCAAATTACGTTGCATTTTGCAATCTATGAAGAAACTTTTAACAGTCGATCGTGACATTTAACTATCAATAATAAAATTATTTCACTACTATAGCTGTCATGTGAACGTGATCACAAAAATAATAGACATTGAAATGACAACATGACAACGTCACTGTCGGAATTCAAACATGTGGAATTCTGAATTTCGTAATTTGAATTCGACCGGCGACCGTTACACGCCGTCCAATATGGCCGTCGATCACAACTTATCCGCTCACATAAAATTCTGTTTGATAGTAGCAATTTATGTCACTCTAAAACTAACCTTTTAACCGTTAAATAAAATGAAATAGTGTGGTTGGCTCTCTGGCCCTTAGCGAGCCGGTAAGGACGGTGAAAGCCATCGCAGCCGTATCGTAATTGTATGTGCCGAGTACATCCTGGCTCCATTTACCAAGACTACCGGTGTATTGGATTAGCTAACAGGCACCGTGTACGTAGCGTTTAGTCCGAATATAGGCGCGGTGGGATTGCAACCGGCTGCCCCGGATATAGCTGGAATTCTTGACGTAGGTCAATTACAAGTTGCATATTTGTAACGCAACAAGAGACGTTTCTGTAATAGGCTGGTCATTTACCATTAAATGATAGATGTGTACCTAATAATAAATGTTTATTTATTAGCAAGTAGTATTGTAAAACGGCTTAATTTGATTCATTAGTGAGAACTGCTGGACTTGGTAGGTATAAATGCAAATTATTGCAGGTATGTCATAAAATATAATATCTACCTCCAAACATGAGACACTTAAAGAAAGAAGAAACTACTGTCACATAAAAAGTCGACCTACCATTTTTCTCAGATAACAATATTTTTTTAGATGTTCAAACAGCCATTCCGCCCAAACTTTACCAAAAAAAAACTTTAATCTCTATCAAAAAGTCGAATGAAATCTTCAGCAAAAGGTATTTTTAACCCCAAACGTTCCGTTCCCGCAACATTCTTTCACAAATTACTTTGTGAACCCTTTTTTGTTTGAATTTATGACCTCCCAGTTGACGAGTTTCAAACTGTTTTAAAGTGAATCGAATTACGGCTGCCTCGCTCCAAGCCGCACTGTGCGCTGCATACTAAACAAGTCCACAACATTGTGGCGTCACACCTTCCGTCTTTATCTTTTGCACGAATATAACACTTTGTGTTAAATGTTCACGAATTCATGGTTTTAGTTTCTGGGTATTAGCAGACAACCCGCAGACGGGTTTGACGCATTTGGTGCACTTCTCAACTTGTACACCATGCTCAAATGGTGAACTTAGCAACTGGTGCACTTCTCATATGGTACACTTCGCAACTGGTGCACTTCTCAACTGGCGCACTTCGCAAAAGGAGCACTTTTTAAGATGAGTGGAGATTTGGAATAATTTACTAAAAATAAAAGAATCTTTGGTTTTGCGTAGGTAATTTAAAAAAAATACAATCAACAAAATAATTTTAATTAAACTCTACATAATCAGAATGCAATTTTTATTTTTTCAAAAATAAAAAAAGTTTATCCAATTATTCAAGTAATTTAATTTATAGCTATTTACTTAATTAATAGTAACAATTACTAAGTAAAAAATAAAGGTTTATCTATATTATTTATAACCTGTTTTTGAGAAACAGGTCATGATTTAATTTAAAGCTTTTATTTAATTTATAATCTGTTGGGCAGTAGCGACCCCGCGGACCTGATCTCCCGGGAGAAGTCTTGTTCTTCATCTCTGGCTTGCCTTTATTAGCTGGCCGAAGTGGACACTGATGAGGAACAGAGCTCCCACCTCTCTCTTACCTTCATTGGCCGGTTTGAGTGGAGATTTGCGAGAGCATACGTGTTCAGGGGAAGGAAGTATTTCAGTAAGGTGCTGGTAGGGATGTTCACCGTACTTGCGGGATTGTCCTGATAGGCTTGAAATACCTCTCCACTCCTCAAGCACCTCAGTCTGTGTTGCCCTCTTGTCGCTACGTCACTACGTGCTAGCGGCCGTTTTAGGGGGCCCACTTATCGAGTGTGCTACCCCCTGCCATTTTATCTATGTCATAAAAACATTGATTGGCAGGGGCCATAGTCCTTCCATAGTGTCAGGAAAATAGTCTATTTAAGCCACCCAAACCCATAGCTCTATTCTTTGTTTCCATATTCTGCAATAGTCCTGCGCCAGCCGGGGATTGTCCTTGGGTGCATTTGCATAGTGCAAACAGGGATAATTGCCGGTTGGTGTTCCATTTCAGTGTAAAGCCTTGTAAGGGGCCTCTGCGAGTTAGTTTTGGCTCCTCGTACGCCTTTCAAAGGTCCGGGACCCTAGAGTCCCGAGACACGTAACGACTATAACTAAAAGAACATACTGTACATGCGACCACGGCTTTCAGATGAGAATGTTTTCTTGTTTCATACTTTTTAGAACGTGAATTTTTTGTAGTCGGGTTTTAGTTATTTAAACTTCTTTTTTATTTATTAAAAAAAAAAACATGTTATTCTGATCATGTAGAGTTTAATTACAATTATTTTGTTGATTGTATTTTTAAGAAAATTACCTACGCAAAACCAAAGATTCTTTTATTTTTAGTCAATTTTTCCAAATCTCCACTCATCTTAAAAAGTGCTCCTTTTGCGAAGTGCGCCAGTTGAGAAGTGCACCAGTTGCGAAGTGTACCATATGAGAAGTGCACCAGTTGCTAAGTTCACCATTTGAGCATGGTGTACAAGTTGAGAAGTGCACCAAATGCGTCAAACCCTAACTAGGGTTTAACTATACGATTTTGCTACCTCCTTTTTTTAAGGATGGGAAATCATCAGTAGACTTCGTCTACTGTGGGTGGAGCGGAAGAGAGTGTCAGACTCTTACTAACTACAACTCAACCATGTTCCTCCTAATGCCCTTTGTGTTCCAGGGCTGCGGTAACTCTTAGGGACAAATTCCGCAAACCTGCTATACACTGGCCCTAGTGGGGCCCGTACGATTTTACTACCTTCGCTGTAGAATAGGTTTACAATAGCCAAAAGTGGTTTAACGGCCATTCTCCGACTAGCAAATTTTTCGTGTCCGGGCTTTGCATAATCCATAATATTATCAAATTCAACCATGTAATTTTTTTATATGTTAGTTAGCATCCGTATCTAGCTGTAAACAAAAAAACTGGCTTCTGTTTTAAGTAATTAAGACTAAATTAATTCAATCTCTGTTCAAAAAGCACTATTTTCTAATTACCAAGGCATGTCCGCACACCAACTTAATGTGAAAGATTGCTTGTAATTTTTGAATCGTACAGATTTACTTTGATTCGTTCTACATTTTAAACTCTATGAAACAATCCGTATCGCATATCAAAATATCGACTCAATAGAATCAGTCTGTAAATAATTATCATTAAGTAACCGCATGTCCGCTCGAAAGTTATAATTACCGTCACATTTTCTGTTCTCGGGTGCACATCCTTAAATAACAGTATTTGGTACATAACTACTGTACGCGTCGCGACTCCTCGGTGTGTGCCGCGGCCCATCAGCAGTTACAGGTCTCTAACATTAGTGTACCGCCAATGAAGCACGTGAGAATATAATTACCGAAGCCTTGGTTAAAAACTTTTCTAATTACCGTTGTCCTTATTTTAATACTTGATTTTTTAAGTTAGACCCTAGTTGATCATGTAAATGGAGACAGTACTTTGGCCTCTGTACGTTGTAACAAGCCAGAATTGGCGTACTGGGTCGGTTTTCAAAATTTTGAAGGAAATCTATATTTTTCTAATTACCATATACTAATTACCATGTGTTTATAATTACCGTTGTATGAAAAATGTATACTTGTTTACTAGCCGTAGCCGCGATGTTGTACCAATAGAAAGTTTTCCCGTAGTTTTCGTTGATTTCTTTATTCATTATCAATACGAAAGTATTATTTATATTTTTAAGCATTAATAAAAAAATATAAAAAAGAACATTTAAATATATATAAAAAACAGTAGCCCACCGGTAACGGGGACAGGGTCCAAGCTACCGGCGGTCAGGGCTCCAGAGAATGGAACCTCCTAACAATGCGCGCCCTGTCAAGAATAAAGCAGTACTTTCTGAATCAGGCCCTTGATACAACTCCCTAAAGAGAGCCTCCTGAGGTATCTGTCCAGGCTCTTTTTTTTATAGATGGGAAATCATCAAATAACTTGCCCTGGGCGGGTTAGGGGGGAGTTTCAGACTTTTACTGACTAAAACCCATCTATATTCCTTCATGTGCCCTTTGGCAATTAACCATTGGCCGACACGGCTATAGGTGCAATGATCGGTGAATCCACATCCCACATGTCAATAACCTCGCGATCCAAGCCAATATGATTGTTCTGCTTATCTTTCTCGGCTTTCAAGATGTTCTCATAATGGGGGATGCGGAAACAATCACTGCGCGCCACTTTGATCGATCCACCACCACTATATGAGGTCTATTGGCTACAATAGTCCTGTCAGTGACGATGAACTGGGTCGGGCACATACCTGTGGTACGGCACTTCCGATTCCACAAGGCTGTTTTTAAGAGCAATTTTCTGATGGATTGTCCTGGCTACAAGGTTGTATCTATGCAAGTACTCTCCGTTAGCTAGACGAGAACACCCGGAGATAATGTGATGGATTGATTCGCCTGGACGGTGGTATGCCCGACATTTGTCAACCGTGCCATCCTTACAATAAATCTCCGGTAGTTATTTGACAACATACTGAAGTTGTGATGTCAAATAACTGTCACAATTACAAAACCTTCGGTTTCTCCGATGAGGTGGGGATCATAGCCAGGCTACGGACGCTGCGCGCTGATAAGTCTACATCGGACCCATGCCGGAAAAAGCGTCTGTGAAGCACTTTGCTCTGCCAAACCTCCCTGCGATCGTTAGTGTCAAGCACCACAGGTTTGCGCCAGTTCTCTGTAGCCAAGGAGAACGGGGTGGGGCCACTGTCCATTGCTACTGCATTTCGATGCATCCCCACGTCGACTTCTGGGAAATATTCCCTGAAATTGCATATTTCGCTATTGTGGAGAGTCTTAGTCTCTAGGCGTTTAGAAAACCTCCACCGGTTTCAGTTACCTTCAGTTCTTCAACTGCAAATAGTTGGGGGCAAAAAGATTCAGGTCGTGCATGTTAAGGAGCTGAGATATAACCTGACCTTCTTTTCTCAACCGATAGCCTAGACCTGAATCCTAAGAAAATGTGTGCTAAGAGGATTCAGGGCAAAGCAGAATTCGTAGATTATTATTATTGTCCGTAGATACGTATGCTGACCATTCATCAAGTTACTTAATTTATAGAATGGGAAAACCAAAAGACCAAAGAGGAAGTGGTAGAAATGAGAAGGCTCGCCGCACGACAACGTCGAGAACGAACGATTTGTCTTTTAGATTGCAACCTTTACAATTACCTTTAAAATATTACCAATTAAGACAATTTTTTTTTGTTTTTTTTTTTACCTGATTTTACTGAAAGTGTATAATTTTTAATAAATTATAGCAATGAAGTTTTTTACAATTGTTATGGTTGTTCAGTGGTACATTGTTAATTCTAATGCTATGATTATATTAAACTAGTGCACAAATTATATTATCATAATTTTTAATATTTTACATGGACATGATGATGTTTTCTAATTACCGTTGCATTAAATATTAAACTTATCTAATTACCGTACCCATAAAAAATTCAAGTCTCATTTACTAGAAAACCACCAATAATAATTAAATGCCACATTAATATATTGAATTCGTTCTTTGATGTGTTTCATATTTTAATGTTTTTAAGTCAAATCAGTGAAAAATAAAAAAGGGTACGGTAATTAGGCAAATAACGCTTAACCGGAGAATGGCCGTTAAATAAACTTTCTAATATGAGCAGGACTACAACGCCCCTGCTCATGGCAGGGAGTGGAGGAAAAAAGAAGAAAAAAAATAATGAAATTAACTGTCAGATATAAGAACATGTAGATATGTGCTTCAAATGCTGGCAGAAACGAAAAGATAGAAGCTCTTTGCATTTTGATATTACAGTTTTTGTATAAACGTAAATTTTCAGCGGTGTAACTATTTCTTAACGGGTAATAGATGAAGTTTCAGTGGCTGTAGTAAAACTCATTAAAGAAGTATAGCGCTCGTAAGAAGTGTGCTCATTAAGCAAGTGCCGGGAACTACAACACTGTACCTATTTTTGCCACGAAGCTTTATTGTTATAGAAATTTTGACCATATACCAACACGCCTGTATTCCCCGAAGTGTTAGGTAGAGGTGTACCAATGTACACCCACAGTTCGCCGGTATATTTAGGTCCCATGTAATAGGGAGCGAGCCTAATGCCATTAACCGGGCACAAATCCAAACTCCAAGCTGCTACTGAGAATTTCATAGAAAAAACCCAATAACGCTTAACACTAAAAATTTTGGAAGACGAGTTAATGTTTTTTGGGCTTTAGAAATTCCCCACTTGTTGGTAAATGTCGTTGTGAGTGTCAACCTATAAAAAGCCAGGTTTATTCAAGGGTCTATTCAAGCAATTTCCTAGCGTAAAAAACCGTTTAAGAAATCGCTTATAAAGGCCATAGGGGATCCCTAACGTAAACTCGAGGATTATATTTTTATTAGACTCCTTGCGGCCTTTGTGCGCCTGGTAGCTGCCGAGGTAAACATCACGTCGTTACGGAAGATCGTCTTTGAGATATTTAGAACGCTCGTCTTCGTGTAAAATATTATATTTACATGAATTTATTATTCTACTCAACATGTCCTAGGAAAAATGAATATATTTCTTGCTGTATGCTAACACGTACTTATTTCCCTGAGTGTGAGGTTTGTACACCACGTATTAACACGAAAAGGAAAACAATAATTATGTAGATCAGGACAATTATTTATGCCGTTTGAGTGCACTAGAGATCAGGCAGCGCGGTCACACCACGATCCTAGCTGAGCGTACTCGACGGTAACTAACCCTCTCATTACTTATGTAGGAGTTGTCTTTAAGCCGTACTTCCTGATCGTATTTACATTCAGTGGTTTCAAGGTGAAGGTGACGTGGAAACGAACTTGTCTCTCTGTAGACAGGACCTACTGTTATTTATATATAAATATTTGATCCTTATGATTGACCCTATCGATTAGTGCCATAAAAGTACAGGATGCAATTTTTTTGGATTTTAGTCGGTTCGATTCCCGGGTGTGGCAAGCGCATTTTCAAAGGTGTTCCAATGCAGTTTTGTTTCTTTTAAAAATAGAGGATTGTTACCTGTGAGTAAAATTTGCTAACATAAGTATTTAGAATACCTACTTTCCCTCCAGGTAGCATTCGATTCCACCCTGTATAGAGTGCGTACTTGTCAGCTTTCATTTCATTTTAAAAATTACTTTTCTCACTTACGTCCAGGTGTGGCGGCTGATGTATTCTATAGAATATAGTTAAAAATCAATAAACATGATTGCCAGCTAGCTTTAATTACCAACGTAGCCTGTGACTAGCACACGGAACACTTTCCCTTCAAAGGAACACAAACAAAAACACGCCATCATCGCAATGAATAGTTTCGCTTCAATTAGCGCGGTGTTTCACCCTTGTCAATGTACCGCACCCTAATATAACTCCCGTGATGCCCCTTGATTAATGCTTGATGAGCAACCACTGGGGAGGCGGCAGAAGGACCGCTGTGCGCACACGCGCCAACTAAACAAACAGACGTGAATTACTAAAACATTTTTGTTTAAAGAAAAGGCTTTTTGTAAAGGCAAGCAAGCATAGTTTCTCCAACATACAAGTTCTACTGTACTATACATAATGTATGTCCATCAGATACTTTGAAGGATGGGTTAATAACAAAAATGTTTGCATCGAACTTGTAACTTCCTCAGCTTCACCTCGGCGCGAGTGGTAGTTCTGCGTCTATGTGTCGTGTGGTGAGGTGCTGGAAAGGGCTAATAATAACAGGCTTAATCGCCTAATATCGCTTTATGTAAGGGATTGGGATGGGTCCTTGTATGTAAGGTGTCTAAGGTAAGGGTAAATAGGGTCATGTTGGCATTACGCGTTAATGGCATTGTGCTGGACATAAAGTCATTGTAAGTACGCTCTGCTGCCTCGTGGCCGCCGGCTTTTTTTTTTTTTTTTTTTTTTTTTTTTTTTTTTTTTAGAGATGGTAAAATCATCAAATGACCCCTCCCCGGCCCGCCGCACTGCGACGCATGTGCGGGGGCTAATAAGCCGGCCGATCACCGGGCTGGGGGCAAGGCCTGCGCCGTACCCGCCAGGGCCGGGGGAAGGCTCCGCACCGCCGCCGCCGCCGCCGCCGCCGCCGCCGCTGCCGCCGTTACCGTTGCCGTGGCCGCACCCGCAGCCGCCGCTGACGCCGCGTCCGCCGGCGCAATGGATTGCCAATAACGGCACCATTGCGCCTCCCGCAGGCGGATACCGTGGCCGCCGGCTGTCTTCATAGTTCGGCTTAGTCATTGCCTGGTATGAAATAATTAAAAATAAAACTTGAAAATGTTATTTAATTTGGTGCTAATAACATTTAAGATAATCCCTTAAGATCTTACTAAGTCCCCCAAGAATTTGTTACGAAAACATAGCAATGTATTTTAAGTCGAATACATGTTTTATGAATAATGTTTGTCATATATTCAATACAAAAGGTTCAATAAACCAATGATTACTAAATAAAACAAACATTGTCACAGTAGATTGACTCGAGTTCGTAAATAGCTGAGGCATTCAATATTTTCTTTTACTTACTCCACAAACATTTGGAGTATCAATAAGAATAAATTAAATTTGTAACAAAGGTAAAAATGTTTTATGAAAATATTCAAGAATAAGATGGATTGACAGCCCGTCAGCTACACGTCATCCTTTCAAAACTCACACATCGCAAGGCGTGATCCTATTGGCGGACACGTATACAAATCTATAGTAATCACACAATTATAAGTGGCTAGGGCTGGCACTCTTGTAAAACCTACCCAAGTTTGTGTAACTAGTTGGAAACGTTTTCAATTTATATGATGAGTTAGTCGGGGAGTTTCGAGTGTAATATTGTAATGAGTTTGCTATTGCCGCCCCGTTACAAGTTAGTTTTACGTTGGGATTTACATTTAGAAATTATTAATAGTTCCATTGAATTTTGATGTGAATTGTGGGTTTCAATGTTGTGTGAAATCACAATTAGTGGCGTTTATTTGTTAACGAAAGAAGAGAAACATAACATTTGTCTTGATATTATTCAAGTTCCGGTATTATACAAGTATATAGTAACATTTTGTATAAAATGGCTGGTTTGTTACCCCTTTGGGTATCGTAAAAGTTGTCACTTATCTCAAGAGAGTGGGAAGTAGCCCGTGTTTGAGTGCACGTTGCTCCAACGCGGTCGCTCTATCGACTTTTCATTGTGTAGGTTTATTTGCAAAGTTTCATAACGGACTATGAATAGCAGACGTATCTCAAGCAAGTTTGTACCTAGATACTACCTACGTCACAATCACATTGTATTTTTATATTCTATTGTACATGATTAGCAGTGAATTGTCACATTAAATGACAGTAAATTCATATAAGCCTGAAACCTACCTTCTGTTCAATAATTTCTGTGATTCCAGGAATAGGACAGACGTTTCCAAACAGTCTTAATGGAGGCAGTTAAAGTAATTAGCGGTGAGAGTCGGGTTTAATCCGAGCGGCGCGTGCACAGCGCGGTGTGACAATTAGTTGAGACTGTAGACACACGCGCGGGGAGCGTGTCGCGACACGCTGCGCTTACAGTACACTAGGAACAGGTAATGAAGAGGTGTGAATGTGCTGGCTGGCTGCCCGGGCTGTCATCCGAGTGAACGGGTATCGTTATCAATCCCCCACTCTATTGAGAAAAGGTATTTTCCTGCCGAGACAAAGTTATATTACAGGTTTAGCCGGGTCTCGAGTAGTTAACACTTCATTTAAAGCAAAGACCCCTTTAAAACTGTCATCGTTATTAAAGGCGTTAAAGTATCGTTACAAGTCTTCACGGAACTAATTAGTATAAATGAAAACGTACTGTTAATCTTGATATAAATGACACAACGCAATAAAGAACTTCATAAGAATATCGTGATGAATGCTTAAGATATTATTCGTTCTAACTTATCTCACATAACACAGTAATCGAGTTATGAGAAAACTTTGAGTAGATTGTTTTGAGAAAGTTTAAATTGCTATAAAACTTGTGTAGTACTTACGTATTCTGAAGATGAATGGAACTTTATACTCTAATGATATTTTGTCTGATTTGGGTATAATCTCTTTAATTATTAACCATTATGAGTGTGATCAACGACTATATAGTGTGATATAGTAGCATAGTCAGCACTACTTTCAGAATCGTCTGAGTTGACAAAATCCACACTACGTGCGGCTATCACAGCTTTCAGATCGATCGACTACGACGGCCAGAGCGAGCGCTCCCTAGAGCGAATCATTTAAGAACTGACCTAGCACAGCCTCGTCTGTTCAGATTGATCTCTCCATGGATCGCGGTCTTAATTCTAGGTGAGTACAGTGAGTAACATTCAACCCCTTCGCGTAATAACACGAAACTCAGGTGTCGTAAAAGATAACTAAGGGATTAATGACATCAGGAAGTTAGGCAGCAGTGTCCTCCTGCCAACATAAACATTTTACGATCACTAAACCGTCTGTCAAGTGTTAATTACAGTCATTAGGAAGTCCATGTTTAGAGGTTAAGCATTTACATTCCCTTCTTACCCCTGTTTCTCTGATTAAAGGTAGGTTTCGCTAATCGTTGCCACAGTATATTTTAAAGATGGTCTTAAATACAGCATTTTTATGTAAATTAATTATATTCTGAACTAGCAAACTATCCGCGACTTCTACCTACCTGTGTTTTATTTCACCCACCGTTAGTTACGTTTTTGGTAAATTCACCGCTCCTGTAGGTCGTAGCGTGATGTTATATAGCCTATGTTACTCATTAATAATGTAGCTATCTATTGGTTAAAATCGAGTATCAATAGTTACGGAGCTTATTCGTTACAAATAAACAAACGAACAAAAAAATCAGATCTCTTTGTAATATTAGTGTAGATTACTGTGTAACACCATCGCGTGGCAGTACTAAACAACATGCCGTGTGTTTCAAACAGAGTCTGATGTAAAACTAAAGTAGTTTTCAAGCGTTCTGTCCTGAGGGAGCTGTGTCGGTGGAACTCGTCGCATGCAGTGCAGCAAAACGTACTCACCTCTCCTGAAAATTTGCTAATTATCTTTTGATTGCAGAGTGACCTGTATGTATATGTTGTCACATGTCTCAAAGTTCTGTAATAATATGACCGTTTGTGTAGGAAGCAGTCTTCCTACACAAACGGTACGGTACAAATATTTGTATGTACTACAGATAGTTGTTCCGGGTCTAGCTGTTTGCGTATGTGAGTTCATAGGTATGTAAAAGCACCCTCGATATCTACAGGAGACATTCCTCGTGTGGGGCAAAGGTTTGTTAAAAATAAAAAGTAAATTATTTCATTGTTTAAGTGTTAATACTGGTGGTCTACAGTTGAACATAATTTAGTCGTTATTTCTAAAGTTTTTTAATACTTTGTACATATTTATAATAACGTAGTTTATAAGCGAGGTATGCACGATGTACCTTTACGTGTAATCTTGTTTACAAAATATTGTAAAGCCTTTATTTTAAAAGCAAGAAGTTTCTTGCCCGTTGACGGGCCTGTTGGTCTAGTGGCTAGTGGCCCTGACTGCTAAGCCGGAGGTCGTGGGTTCGATTCCCACCCAGAACAAACTTTGTGTGATGAGCATGATTGTTTGTTCTGTGTCTGGGTGTGATTTATCTATAATATGTATGTATTTATAAATTATATAAGTATGTATATCAGTTGTCTGGTTACCATAACACAAGCTCTGCTTAGCTTGAGATCAGTGTGTGAGTTGTCTGTCCCAAGATATTTATATTTATTATCTCCACACAAAACTACCTTTTTCCCATTACTTTCAATTCGTTCTTCTTTTATATCACATTCAAAAGTGCATTTTAATGGTGATTGAAATGAATAATGCGACTTTGATTGTACTTACAGATTCAAGTGTAAACTATTAACTACACTATAAACTATTACTTTTTCTTATTCTTCATTTGGAGTCGATGATTTTAGATAATCCTATCATTTTCCTGCTACTATTATAAACAGTCTCCATTAAATAGTAGCATTAATTGTCTCAACTTTACAATAAATATTGTCCTACTAGTAAGTTCTCGTGTCAAGTACTATGTATTATTATGATAGTCTCTGTGTTGACGCGGACCCCACGCGGGCGCTCGGCGCGGGGATGGATCGGTTGCTAAGCCGAGCCTCGCGTAATGGAGTGGCCAGCCTGTCTCCTCCACCGACCGACCGCTTTAATGGCACCACCATCTTGCGCCATTGTCTTTGAAGGGCTGAAGAATCTTCATTGTTCTTTAAAATTGGAGTTGAAATTATAAAGATTAATCAAGGAATTTTAGCAATATTAATTCCTTCCACGTGTACTATAACGCCTTATCTTTAATAAGTTTGATATCCCGTTTGTTGTTTTGTGTTGAGATCACTAAATCTGCGATCAAAGCTTATGATTACAATGGTTTAGTATCAGCCAATACTAATAACGTAATAAATAGAATAATGCGTAGCTACGTGACAACAGATTAAACTCGATAGACATTTGAGCTCGGACAATTCATTCATTAATGAAATGTCGTCATAAAAGAGGCGAGCCCATAATTTTGTTTATTAAAATTCATTCACGTTCAAAATAACCAATCGTTAATTTTATATTTGGTGTTCAATAAACAGGACGAGGTAGTTCATGTTGTTAAATATTTTCAGAAGAACACTATAAATCTTATTTACTGAACTTATTTGCACAAATTGAAGTGGTCGAGAGATGAATTGCTTATTAAGCCGTGTTCGGCAGGGCGCGGGCCCCGCACTGAATGGGCCGCACGGGTACCCCGCACCAAAGGCTGATTGATTGGGCCCCGCAAGAGTGATGGCGTGCTGTAGCTGCGGATAGTGTCTTCTTTATGAGGTAATGTAATTAAGTGTTTTGTGATTAATTTGAAAGGTAAGGGTTATTTGGTGATTGTGAATAATGATCGTAGCTTTAAATAACGATGTTTGTGTAAAGAGATTCTATTGGGGCTCCCGAGATTATTACCAGAGCTACCCACCAAAACGTCACTCAATCTATTTGTCTGTGTGTTAGCACGTTTGTAAATCGAAAACCACTAGGATTTGTAGTGCATTACAATTTAATAATGATAATGAGGGTGTTTGACCGGGCACAGTTAATATAGGAACTCTGACTATATTAGCTGTTCCAACTTTATTTTAATAGTTTATTATTTCAAATTAAAATGGGATAAACTCTGTTCTAATATAGGAAGAAAAGTTATAACTTCCAATAATTATTCTTATATTTAAAATATAAGAATAATTATTGGAAGTTATAACTTTTCTTGATCTTGATCTCAGCGTTTAATTTCTATAGAAACCGTACCTACTTATTGGAAATGTTAAAGGAATTACCTCACAAAATCAACAAAAGTTAGAATACCTTCCCCCGTATCAAGTCCCCTCTACAACTCGACATCTATTGCTCCACAAACACACAGAACGCAGATGTTACCCGAATCAAACCGCTCCTAATAATCGTCGCCTCGCCGCGGATCGAAGCGAGCCACGATTTATTATTATTCGCACAGTCATTTGTTATTCAAAATGACATTAGGATAATTCTAAGGGCCGTAGAAAAACAAAACGGGGTATTCACCCCAATAGCTAAGCACAGAAGGTACACTTTGGTAACTTGCTCAAGTGATACTACGCCAGCCGTTTCAATTATTTATCAATTTAGTTTTACGTTAACAGGTCGATGTCCTCTTTGCTCGGCTATCTTTAAGTAGTCCGATAGATGAATAGATAGGATTATGGATAGCATATTATGAATTAAAAAAATCTTTTTTACTGGTACATTCGTGTAAAAGGCAGTTGAATGATAACGTGTATGGCTTACAAGAAGATGAAATAAAATGCCAAAACACATGAGATATGATCGGGCAGAAGAAAAATGTGCGGTGAAAATACTGTGTATGTGTGCAATCTGACTCACTACCAACTCAGCTAGTTTGCTAGTCTGAAACAGCTCGACATTGGATGAGCAACACCTGGTTACAAAGATATGCTAGCGGCAGTGATTAATTCACTGAAATCACAGCAACCTGGCATCAGTCGGTTATATGCATATACCTTACGGTCCTACGAGTGTACGGCGAACGTAAAACAGTCCTTCTTTTTACTTTCCGCGATACTATGCTAATGATTGGCCGGTCGGTCCTAGGGTTGGCACGACCGACAGCTTGAACAAGAAAACTGACGGCGGCTGGCCGGCTCGGCTCGAACGAATTGAATAAATAATTCATGAGCAGTGGCTAAGATTCCCCGGCGCTAGGGTTGCCATAGCGCTAGGACTTAACTTCTTATTTGAAAAGCTTTCGCGCCCTGACATTTAATTTGAGATTTAAATTGTGAAGTTGGTAAGGTAGATTGTAATTTGCTTTGGTTATCGAGCGCATACTAGACAACTATCCATGTACGAACTCTGTTATTGTGGTTTTGGAAACATTCTGACGACTCATAACAGTAGTGAGGCAGTTGTAAAAACTTTGACAGTTAAAAGTAAAAAAAAAGGCATTAAAAGCTCACAAAAACGAATCCACATAAAATAGATAGTTTGTTAGATCTGTACAGAGTATTAGGTGACTCCTTGTCTAAAGGATTTGAGCCTAATCCCCTCAGCCGGGATTAGGGACACAATGTGGAACATCAACAACTGTGTGAGCAACACATATACCGCGGTGTTGTGGGGGGAGGGAGGGGGGGGGGGGTCGCTAACTTAGGAACAGTTTGAGCTACATCGAGACTTGTTCAACTTAGAGGAGGCGTAATGTAAAGTAATTTCAGAGAGGAAATTAACTTCCTTCTAAGTTATTTGTTTGCAAATAATAAAGGAATAACTACTGCCTCGTTTAGCGATTACATTAAGTGTACCTAAGAGCTCAAAGTTATTTGTAAAGTTCAGTTCTCTATTTTGTTAATATCTGAACACGGGGCCATCTGGTGAACCGCTAAAGTAATGATTGCTTAGAAACACCATCACGCTCAATGGAACTGGTACAAAGAACTGCCGATCTTTAAGTAAACCATATCCGATACTATGAGTGGCTCGGTTGTTGTCAAGTACCTAAAGCGGTTGATTTTCAATTAACTTTGTAAACTTCATTCCCTTACTCCTCCGTCCACGTTATCTTATCCTTGCGTTAGAGATTCATTTCCCGAGCCACTCGTCTCGGGTAATCTATCTTCGTTTACATTTATAATATTTTTATTTATTTTATTTTTCTTTACAGAGGACTTAGGCCTAAACAAGTAGGCGTCTAAGGTAATTAAGTTCAAGGGATGAACGGACGCTCTTCAGAATTAGGATAGTAAAAAATACAAAATATGGAAACAACATTACCATTTATCTAAATATATATAACTCAAAAGTGACTGACTGACTGACTGATATAGTGATCTATCAACGCACAGCCCAAACAACTGGACGGATCGGGCTGAAATTTGGCATGCAGGTAGATGTTATGACGTAGGCATCCGCTAAGAAAGGATTTTGATAAATTCCACCCCTAGGGGGATAAATCTAAATATATATAACTCAAAGGTGACTGACTGATATAGTGATCTATCAACGCACAGCCCAAACAACTGGACGGATCGGGCTGAAATTTGGCATGCAGGTAGATGTTATGACGTAGGCATCCGCTAAGAAAGGATTTTGATAAATTCCACCCCTAGGGGGATAAAATTGGGGATGAAACTTTGTATGAATCTTCTTAGATTTTAACGCGAGCGAAGCCGCGGGCAAAAGCTAGTTGAATATAAATTGTCTCGTTCTTGCAGGGACCCGAACCTGTGCCCGAACTTAGTTACACATAATGTCAAGCTAGTTTCGAATCGCAGACTGTCAAGTCTAATGAGCAGCCACATGTTCATGTAGTTTAATTGATAATGAACTAAACCTTATCAGAAATAGAGTTGAAACCGGACCGTATTACAACTGGACAACAAAATATGACGAGAAAGAAAGAAGCCTTTGTTGTATTCAGCTAACAGAACTGAAGGAACAATGAAGAAAGGTGTTGTAGCACCGTGAGGTAAGTAACTAGCTCTTTCCTTTATTACTTTCTGTACAAAATGGCAGAGGAACTACGTGTAACAGAATCAACGTTCAAAGAGAATTACGGAAACAACGAAACTATTCAAGGTTCATTAATTAACAAACCTAAAAAACTAATCACATTGAAAGGTTCTAAATGGAAATTACACAAACATGATGCTGTTACGTACCAGGAAAACATGAGCGAACGAGAGACGAAGGAAAAACTCAGCACGTATCTAATTTTGAAATAACTGGGAACTATTCCGGTCTAAATAACTGAGCTAACTTGATGAGAGGCTTGCGTTGTACGAGTAGCCGAGTACCAGGGCAGCAGCGCTGCGACAGAGCAACGAGGACAGATGCGGTTGTGTAATGAGTGGCTTCCTTCGCTTATTACTTGCTGTACAGAATGGCAGGGAAATTAAGGTCGCTGCGTGTCACACCGGAGCGACGTTGTACAATCAGCTCCCCTGTTATTATTGTTTTATTACCCATTTGCGTCTAACTGTAGAGATTAGGCCTCCCTTCCCGACTTCCACTTACCTCTCTATTGCTGTGCGTTGATATATTTTGTAATTACATTTTGCTAGAGTTTATCGCGGTTTCTCATGGGTATCAAAATGATGCCATTAAAAATAAAATTAGCTTCAATGGAACCATTACCCCAATTCAATAGATTTAAACGAACATTAAATTTTGTAAATATCTTGCAAAACCAGTACAATTCCGCCACGGTGTGTAAAGCGGCCAATGTATGCTTGATAATTGGACTCGTTAATTTTAATTTTTGAAGACCCAGTGTAAATGTCTCTGTAGTTAAGTTTAAATAACCAGCCTTTTAATAAGAGAACTCAATGATTGCTTAATTTGCCAACATTTTATTTTATAGCGAGGACAGAGCTTTAACTGCTTTGTTCGTATAATAAACGTCCTTAATATAAGGAATTTTGTTTCATTATAGTACGAAAGTCACATTGTTTTTATAGTTATATGACAAACTGACACCGGTATTACTGATACGCGAATGTAGATACTGTTGTAGAAAATGATTATTCATCATTGAACTGATCACGATAGAGATAAAGATCTATTTGGACATAAGATTATCTACCGACTATTGACCTGTTCCAAGAGGAAGGTAGTTATCCGCAAAATAAAAGTTAATTCAGAAAGTAGTGAGAAGGAGTAAAGTTGGTAAAGAATCACTTGTCAAGTATCAGATTGTTCTGTAGCGAGAGCTCTCGTAGTTGTACGAGCCCATCGAGATCTGCGTTTATCTTTATACCTATTAACTGGTTAAGGGCGGGTTTCGTGAACAATGTTTGCAATCTGAAGTTTTTTTGTAACTTTCTTTGGCAGGAGATAACATCGTCTACTGTTAGGTTTATTTACTTCGTACCGATATAATATCATCGATTTTTTATTGTCAGTTTTTATAAAAAAAAAATATTAAAAGAATTAATGTAAATGACCCAGTCCCCAACTTGACTTTGAGAATCTGGAGACACAAAATACTCATAATAATATGGTTTTAATGTAGTATCTCCAAAGTCCTATGGGTTTAAAACTAGACGTGGTAACACGACAATTTCATCCTCAATAACGAGACGTCACCTTAACTCTATGGAGGCTCAGTAATTGAGTTGAACTAGGGTTCGCCCAGTAATTGTGATAACCGTTAGGTTAGCGGTCAGTTCCCAGTAATCGCTGTAATAACCACGCGTTGCTGGGGGCGCACCGCGACCTGTCCGGAAAAGCGGGACATGCAAGTGACGATTATTTAGTGGAGGAGTCGAGATCAAATGCAGTGCAGAGTTTATAGACACTGTACATGAAATTGTCAGAAAAGTAAAGTTATTCCAGTTCTTCTAAGTTTCTTATGCAAACTGATTAAATAAAAAATGCAATTCTTACAGCTCATGACGAGAGGTATTCGTGTAACAGCGATCTAACGCAACTAACTGCTGAGTAATCGCCGCGTACACAGCAAGCCTTACTGGGAAATTAGTTTAATGAACATGCGCAGTATTAACGATGGTAAACACGCGTTTAATATAATGTATAACATAACGTCGGAGTGAACCAGCTGTGTAACGTGCCCTCAGCTAATATGAGAGTGATGCACTAATGCGTGTGTTCGTGTTGCGCTTCAGGCAAATACGTTTAGATCATGCTGTTGCATTTCTAATAAATGCTCTATAAAAAGGATCATCACAAAAGAGTCAGACTTTTAATGGAAGTGAATCTTTCGGTATTTAGAAATACTACAATATTCTTGTTTTCATAAGATGGGAAGTACTCGCTGCCCTAATGGCTACTTCGTGTCGATTGACTCGTTTCTTTGTCCGGCTAGTATTAATCATGATTCCCTAAGTACTTAATCGTGGCTATAATAACATGTTATCTATCTTAGTAGTACTCACAATTTCAACAAGCTCCCAAGCAACTGAACTTCTAAACTGTTTAATTTATTTTTATCTTGTTGCTGCTGAAACATCTGACAATACACAACATAATTAATCCAGATTACACACTGCTTTATTACAGCACATAGGGCCACTAGTGGGCAAGTTAACCACGTTACCACGGCAACCACGAGTCAAAGGGTAATCGCGTTAACCAGTCGCGGAGCTCGTCCGGCGCCCGTCCGGAGCTCGTCCGGCCCGGATACGAGGAATTAATTAGTTTAAAATAATGCTGCATTTTTGATGCATGCATTTTTAAGTGTTATTTTAATTTGGTTACAAAGTGAACTTTCGTTGAAACAATTTAAAATATGAATTAATTAATTATTATTGCATGTGGAAATCATTTACCCACGAAATAAAATAAATTGTAAAACTGCTTTCATTTATTTTAAATTTAATATCCGCATTACTACCGGTTAATTCATAGCTACCTACCCGATTTACTGTGAGATCATTTTTGATTTGACTAATGTCGCAAATTATTCTTGTTTCCAGCCATTTCCGCAAACAAGCAAGAAGGGTTTGCTTGCTTTGGAATGTGTACCGGTAACCGCCCCAATAATTGAACTCCTAATAAATAGTATCGGCTACAATCTCTCCAGCTCTCCGGCACTTGGCAGCATATATTCAATACTGCTGTAGTTACTGCCGATACTGCTAGTTCCAGCAGTATTTACGGCCTGACAGTGATGCAGCACATATTTTTATTAACTTTTTGTACTCATTTGTTACCGTGACGCATGGCCACTGTGCTCACTGTGCTATTGTTTAGAGATGTATTGCACTGATCTACGATTGTGCAATGAGTTGTAAACTACGAGGCAGACTTTGTGACTTCTTCGTCTGTTCTGGAGAAGATACAGTCAGTTAAATATAGATTATTTTAGATTTTGAATGACGCATGTTAGGACGAATGTTAAGTAAGTGACCATATAATATTATAATGTCGAAAAACAAATACAAAATTATAGTGTACAGTTACATAATCTACTTACTTACATTAATTTATGGTCAATGATAAAGTTGTCTATAAATCAGGACTGTAATCATCAATAAACAACATACCATCACGCCTATATTCCTCCAGGGGTTAGGCAGAGGTATACCAATGTACACCCACATCAATAAATTGTGAGCAAATGTATGATAAACATCCGTTATCTCCGCATAACAGAGAAGCCTCTACCCTTTCCCAGCAATCGAATCTATTTCCTATGACTATAATATCACCTTTAATGAAATCGTAGTAGATTAGTCAGTCGCACGTAAACACCCCCCACCTGGGTAAACTTTCATACATTTCCATTTACAGGCATTTATGCTAATTGTGGAAGCCACCGCGTGTTGCCACCCGTTTCACCATCAATTACTGTTTTTGCTGACGTAGTTCTGTTTAGTTAAAGTCAAATCATTTCAATTGGACCATTAAAAGGCAATTTTGAACATCATAATTATACAAGAAATATAATTGAATCTAGTTGTCCCTTCCAAAAGATAATTTCGTGTGAGGAAGCATGAGAAACACATTCCATTAACATAAAATATGGTTTATAATATTTAGTATACAGGTATATCTGTATTCCAAGGTGTTCACTGAAGGCGGAACAACCACAAAGCGTCAAAAAGGCTACATCAGTCACCTGTCGGCTGTCATCATAATCCCATTTACACGCGATACAATGTGGTGCGGCAGGGAGGGCGCTCAAAGAAAACGACAAGAAAAGGGAATCATTTATATGTTCGGTGTTTATATTTACATGATACCTGCCTTGTATCGGGTCGACTTGTATTACTAATGGTTTTAATAATCATTATTAAAACCATTAGTAATTATTAATTACACTAGATGTTCTACAAAGTTATTTACCACCAACTTCATTGGTTATTTTTTGAGAGCCGCGAGCTGGTTTGCATACCTTCTTCAATGTAGAACATAATAATGTTTTCCTAAACTATAATAACTACAACGTTATTTACACAAAACACGTATTTATAATATCGCTTCCGTAACTAATCGTCCTTATTGGGCAAAACGATCCTTAAGCAAAATGTACCTAAGCTTAAGTAATCCGGCTGTTCAATACGAGTATATAATATGTATATAGTCCAATAGGTCATCAGTCTTGTCAGGGTTGTAATATACCATGAGTTAATTCATTAGCGTTCAGTGCAACTTCTCAATATATTTTTTTCAGTTATAAAACAATGCTGTTACACCGTGTACCTATTCATTAAACTTTATATCTTCTGCACAAAAATGTGAAAGCAGGTGTAATGTTAAAATAAACATTAATTAAATAGTTCCCAGCAGTTATACACATGAACAAAAGAGAATTTTCACTAATTTCAATAAAAACGGGCGAAGTTCCCGCAAACACCGTAAAACAAAGATTATGTAAATTAGGGTCGGCACAAACTAGCGCCGAGTTCTAACAACTTATAGTTTATTCAGCTTCTTGTTATTTCAAGTTATGCCAAAAATAAGCCCGTTAAGCAGAATATGCTCAGACTTAACACTTTGTTACAACATACCTACCTGTTTATAATTATAAAACAAAAAGTTTCTGTCCTTTGTAACTCATAAATTAGTACATACCAGTCTACTTTAATCTCAAAGCATTCTTAATTTCTCGAGGTCCTACGTTATAGATAGTTTAATATTATTATAGTTGAATGTATAAAAATAATTATATGAACAATATAAATCAAACGTTAAATGTCGTGAGTGTAATATTTTTCCCCAAACGCCGGGCGATGGGCGGCGTCGGGATCGTAAGTAATTAACTTTATGGCTTTTCGCGGTAATTGTGAAAATGTTAACTTGCTGAATTTTGGCTACGTTCCCGAACCCCAGCAAGCTACCCACGGAATTATTGTGAGTTTAGATCTGTTTACGTAGACACTATAGTACAATATCCACCCGGATGACGCCCGGACAGGTCAACGACCGGCGGACCACCCTCACGAGTCCTGTAGCTGACTAGGTAACAGCAGTCGACCATAGTGCCATGAGCTAGCATGACACTAAGTTGGTGAGAGATGATCAAGCTCACTTCGAAGTAACTAGCTCGTTCCTTGAAGCCGGACGTGTGTGACTGTGCCCCTCCGCGGAGTAGCACAACTCCTCTGTCTCCACTCCTCATGCTCCATAAGATTTCAATCGTGTAACCGAAGTCGAGTGTGTTTCATTAGTATTCTCAAGGTTAGAACACCTCTCAAGCACAATGAGAGCCCTCCCGTCACTCCGCTAACGACCTCCCATTGTTTTAGACACATTGCCGCACCCGCAACCATATCCCTCCATTATTCACGCAATAACCAACCTTATGACAACGTTATAAGGAACATAAAGAACTAAATTATGACTCTAGACGCATCCCTATACAGGCACACATAATCTATCAACGTAACCACGCAATTTTGAACCTTATGTGATGGGCATAAGGATCATAAAGGAGTAAATGACAGCTGCAATTATCTCACTAACGTATTATGTCACTACTTTCACGCAATTTTCAACCTTGTGTGAGTGAGTTATAAAGGTTATAAAAGTGTGAATGAGGATAGCAATTATAAAATGTAGCTTTTATACGGGTAGCGTCGCCAGTACGTGATCTCCATTCAGGAACTATTTGAGCGGAGCGACGAGTGCACAGAAAATATTTATTATTTATATAATTTAATTCGTGTCCTTTTGTTTGAGGCTTTATTCCGTTTTTTGAGACACAATCAGAAGATAATTTGGTAGTTAATAGACTTACATAATTATTGAAACCAGCGTTTAAGTTTTTAAAGCTTTAGTTATATTGCAATAAGTCTTACTTTCAATCCACATCGTCTCGTCGTCGTGTCGGGCGGTGTAAGCAAGCATGCGTCACGATAACTTGACAAATGACGTCCCCGAAGGCAGCCATTCCCGCGAAGCTACGACAATGCTTACAGACAGGTGAAGTTATGCCGGCTTCCTGCTTGTTCCTTATCTAGTCAAGTATTAGTCAGCTACGTCACCGAGTGTCACAGTCAGCTGCTACGACTTGTGTAGCATATTGGCTACGCCGTAGCGCCGTAGTATCCAATGCTAATACCAAGAATAATATCGAATTCGAATCGCACTTAACTTTTACCTATGGTTTTTATAGAAAATTAGAAAAAAAAACGGCTTTTTAAAATTGCAAGAACACTACTCCACGAGCAACTAACTATTCAAATTGTTCTCCGTAACAAATGTGTTTGGTACGTGTTTTGCAGCTTTTACTTCAAATTATGTCCTAAACGTTCGCTCTATGAGAAAATAGTATTCTCCCGCAGTACCGCAGGCAAGTTGGCAAATAGCTCCAAAAACTCGAGCCCTACAAAATGGCGGGTACATTCCAACCAAAAAAGCCCGAGTATCGCGTCAGTCCGATACACTGCTCAATCCGAATCAATTCCACTCATCCACTAAAAAGCTTTCCAACTATACTGTGTCACAAAAAAACTGGGCGAATAGTGTACAAGTGATACTTAGGGGCTGAAGCGTGTCGACTCCGCGCGACACGGTGGCGCCGTGCCAGCGACACCGAGTTGCCTAATTGATACTAGAGGCTTTCAGCTTTTAACGCGAACTACGTGTAATTGGTTTCTGCCGGTGACAGTGCGATAAAAGGCGAGGTCTCGTCACCTGCCGGCTGCCGGCACTCCTCATCTGCGGACACGGACTACGAGTGGTGGCGGAGTTTCAATGTTTCACTCTTGCTTTTTAATGGGTTGCATCCTTCCTTCAGTGCCTTATTGTAAGCCTGACAGATTGAAAGCTATAAGATAGCTAACTGGAAACATTGAATAATATCTTGCATTACTAACACATTATTTCAAAGGTTATTTTTTCAATTTATCATATTTCTACCGGCAGTTTCTGACAAAACATTTTTTTATTGAACATGCTCTATTGAATCCGTTGTCAACTCAGATAATTGCTTTTTGGTGAACCAATCACGGCAGCTTATATTTGATTGACATTTATCGAAGGCTATGCTGGTTTTCAGAAACGGAATACAGTAGCCATAAATATTTTGTTGCAATATTTTACCTGGAACGGTGATCGTTCACCGGACACGCTGGGCTCACGTGGTAACATCAGAATTGTACGGTAACTGGAAACGCACAATAATTCAAAGTTGCACACAATGGAAAATTAACCGTTTAACATTTTACTACTGTTTTATATTCTTGTTAAAGTGACATTATTGTTTGTTGTTCGTTTTGTAGATGTGTCTCGTGACAGAGGAATGATCAGAGAACACATAGATAGATGTCGACAGAACAATGAGAGAAATATGAGCATCGGGTTGTATTACCTGTCGCCTTTACAGCTAGCTTGTAGTTATCGCGAGCTAGACGTCTGGCGGGATGTCTGCGATACAATAAATTACGTTCAGGCAAAATGTATTGTACCTACATTCACTATAGCACTCGTATTACCTACTCTTGTACACGACGGAACATGAGGAAACATGTTATAAATAATTAAACTCATTCCGAGAGCTTTAGATTATACATAAAGTCTGTGAAAAAGTCGACATCTTCCTTAGTGTATATATTATAATAAATAGTATTTTGTTTCAATAAAATGTATTAAGCACATTATCATTTCCAAATTATTACCTATTGACAATCATAAGGTATAACGTTGTAGTTTTCCATCGCAAGCAGGATGTGCTGACAACGGCGATAAGGTTTTTCTTAAGTCATATGAAGATCTTAGCTTGCTGGCTTAGAGCAAGGGTCTAATACTTCCAAGGCTGTGGGTACTCGAGAACGATAGTAAAAACAATGATTACAGTACTCAGAAATGTTTGGCACGTATGGCGCGTTGCCAGTGCTTGTGATAACCGTCCAATATGCGTCACGTAAGGAGGCTGTACTACATAATGAGTGTGTTCTCGCTGACGGTGGGTTTGACTAATTGGCTTCACGGCGGCTGCACAAATTGCCAGCAACACCTTCCGTTAACGCTTGAAGCAGACTGCGCGTTTGGCAGCTTGACACACAGTGTCACACAGCAACGTGTTGATGCAGAAGGTTCACTATTTATATTAATCTCAATGGGTGGTGCTGGACCTGCAACAAACACTTCTGATGAGAATTACTCTCATGTTGATAACTCGACTAAATCAATTGCGTATGTTTGTATTTAGTCTTTACGATATCATATTCAACGCCGTGGATTTGTTTTGAACATAAAATAATCCTATGAAAGCCCTACGCAATATTCTGCTAAATTCAGACTGTAACTAAATATTGTTGTCAACTGTTAAAATTTTACTTCATGCTCTGTTAACTTTGTGGTTTTTTATTTATTTGCAAACATAAACCATAATTTTTTACTGGTAGTTATTTGCTTATTTCAGACAATTTCGAAAGCACTTCAGTGCAGAGTACCTAATTTAAATATTGTATGGAGTGGAGTCTCTGTTCCTCTTAGATACAGTCCCCTGTACTTGGTGTTCGGTGGAGTACCTCTTGAGTTATATTGTGGCCAATATTTATTGTGGCTTTTGTTGCCTCGGGGAATATATTGGTATTTGCAGGGATTTTGTTATTTTTTGTGATGGATAGGAATAACACTTCTCGTGAAAGTTAAATAAAATCGTGAATTATATAACACTCTAGCAATCAGCCAAGAAAATTATATTATCGTCTTGTAATCTAAACCTTGCTGATACTATCACTTGACCAGTGATCACCTTGTTTATTACCTACCTACCGTTTGCTTATCACAACCCGAGTAGAGTTCCTCAACATAATGTATTTTCATCCTTGAAGTATTTTTTAAAGAAACCGCAAGTAACAGCTAATTCCCTTCACTCTTCTCAAGTTCGAAACTTTTGCGAACTACAACTTAAACAATCAGTAACCGAACGCGGCGACTTGCAAACTTGTATTCTAAAAAGCGTGCGGCAAGCCAACAGCATGTTACAAGTCGACAAGAAACTCCGCGCGAACTGCGATACATTATAAACCGCTTAGAGATGACCGAGACGGGCGAGACACGCGCGAGCTACTGGAGATGACACAAACGAGATGTAGGAATGGAGACCACCATCCTTCTGAGAGGTGAAGCCACAGTGTATATAAGTGGGCACCCCAGGCGAACACTCGCCGCATCTGAGCACAGTAATACTTGCAACACTCTATTTTCTCATAGTTCGAACTAAAGGTTTTAGTTGTTAAGCGAGAGTTTAGTAAAAGAAGTCGTTCGTTCACCGACACTGACATTATGAGGCTTACGAGTTGTGGGACGAGTTTTCGTTGCAAATATATTTAAGTAAACGGTAAGCTTGTTTACCTTAAAAGGTAAGATGAGGTGAGGGAGGGGAAATGTTCGCCGAGATCTATACAGGGAGTTCTTGATAAAAGTGACTCCTACGAAATGTATAGTGAAGTTTTGGATGATCCCAAATAATTTTGGAGAATGCAAAATAAACTTAATTTTTTAAATGATGACGACTACAGCGACCGCTTATTATAAGGTGTAATATAATATTAGTAAATTGACGCAATACGAGTAATATTTCAATAGCTTGTGCTACGGCGTAGCAGCGCTACGTGGCTACGCGGCTACGTGTCTACGAGTGACACTGCGAATCTTTGCGAGTCTGTGAGTTGCGAAATGCCGCCAATAGATGATTTATATTTATGTTAGGTTAACATATTTGTCGCGTGTGGAGCGAATACTAATGGTGGCGGGATCGTGTGATAGTGTACATAATGGTGCGTTCTTGGATGTATTTTTCGGTTCTTTGACTTTAAGGGACGATTTTTCATTTGTCAGATGACTTATAAAGTTTAACAGCTATTGTCTCAAATTGTCATATTTCTTCTTTTAGTAATGTGGACAGTCAGCCATTAAGTACCTAAACATTTAGATACTTTTTTGTACGAATGTAGCAGGTCAGCTATTTATCGAACAGAAAATACTGAGCCATTAGGAACACTTCAGAGGCTTCACTGTTCATCATTTGAGAAATCACTCTATCGTATGTTAAACCAAAACAAAAGCAACATAATCAAGTATTGCAACTTCCCAATCAAGCGGGTAAACACGAGATATACTAAAACAAGGTAATATCAATCATCATTTAATCCTTCAAAGGAAATGGTATAATTGTGCGGATACACGCGGCGGAAACGATCGCGAGCCGTCGCGTCGCATCGCATCGCGGTTACACGCGGACGTAAAGCGCCTCATTTACATATTTCAGTGAACGCAAGTTATCGCAAGTCGCCGGGAGGCGCTCGCGGTGCTTATTGTGCCGCTCTAAAAAGTTTTGGGCGGTGTTTACTTAACCTAAGACAATTTTAAGAGTGATTAATTAGCATTAATGGTGCATTGATCTTAGTATTCATGAATTATATTTTGTTAACTTTTCCCAGTTTGCAGTTCCGAGACAAACCAACATCATTTGTTTTGGAATGTTTGTGGCTATATCATTGTATAACCAGTGAATAGAGATTGTTTTTATGTTTAAGAACGATCGTGCTTTAAGACGCCAAATACATACATTTTGTTCATTACTACCTAACATAAGATAGATATAATTAGTTTCCATGTTGAGCGTCCATTGTGCACTTCACACTGTTAATGAACATGTACTGCTGCTGTGTGTATGATACAGTACTGTGTGCAGCTGCCCCAACCCGCGTGTGTTCATCCACAGCGTGCTCCACTCCCGACACCTACAGGCAGTAGACATGACGCTCACGTAATTAGTTACCGCGCGATGCAGGCGGCTCTTAAGTAGTTATCTATCACGTGTGCTCTAATGAATCTTTTAATTATTATTTAAATTAGCATTGAGACACTGTAATGCATATTTAGTTTGCAGGCTTATTTGTATAGATTGCATATTTTTCCAGAATTAAGTGTATCGTAGAAACCATAAAAAAAAAAAACACTTGAATGAAATAGAAATTGTTTTAAAAACACTTCAGTAAAGAGTTATGTATGTGTTTGTGGTGAAACGTTTTCATTTGCATAAGCTTCAAAATAATATCTCTGAATTACATGTTAGACTCGCAAGGACTCGTCATATTCAATTCATTTATTCGACATCATTTAAATTAGGTATGTTTCAATATTGAATATAAATAATGAAATATTTCATTTGTAACTTAAATTAGTTGAACATTCAGACAATAATATAATACCATCACGCCTGTATTCCCCGAAGGGTTAGGCAGAGGTGTACCAATGTAGGTCCACCCACAGTTCGCCGGTATATTTAGGTCCCATGTAATAGGGGGCGAGCCTATTGCCATTAACCGGGCACTAATCCAAACTCCGAGCTGCTACTGAGAATTTCATAGAAAAACCCAATAACACTTTTTGCTCGACCCGGGAATCGAACCCAGGACCTCTTGCGTAGCAGTCGCGCACAGGACCACTAGGCCAACGAGGCAGTTAACAAAGACATTCAGACAACAAAGTTGCAAAAGGTCTTCGAAATATCTGACAAAGCGGAACAATGTACAAATTAACAATATAAGCGGTAAAACGGACGTAACACGTACGGAATGTGTTTGCGGGATTCCCGGCCCGGACTGGTGCGGGATTTCAATGGGATTGTGCAAAACTAAGCAATTTTAAGTTCCGAATGCCGACGCGCGGGGTTTTGTCGCTACGATCCGAAATCACGAAGAGAGAAGAAAGAAAGTTGTTCAGAGAGATATGTAGATGTGTTTGTCGTTCTTTTTGAAGTAACTGTTCCATAAATACGTAAGCTCTAAAACGTTTTATAATCTACGTTGAGTGTCACTCACAGAATGTATAGGCGGTTAGTTTTGCGGTTATTAGATCGCAACAGAAAATTCTTTACTCAGCAAATATTACCGCCTGGAGCGAGGCAGTTTGCTGTTTGCTTGGAATTAATAAAATATATAAATTAATACGATAGCAACTACACCACGACAATAAACCTCTAACTGCTTAAATTATTTGATAATCAAAAGCCTTATCTCATAAATGTTGTACAAATAGCTCAACATTGAGGTAGTTACACACATCAAAGCCGTAGAGCACAAATCCCAGTCACCGCAGCCCGGCAACAGTGTGCGCCGGCCGTTTGAACTACAACACAAACCTTTGTACACCAACTAGCTACATGTACTGTGTACAACCGACAATCTGTCTCCGTACGACTTAATTAAAGTCCAAAACCGTTTCAATGTTTTGTACTACTTAGCCTTCGCACTGTGTCACTAGTACATGTGACGCGATGTGGTGCGGAGTGGATGCGCTACTTCTACTGGTGGGTAATTCGCATGAACTTGTAGCTCATTGATATCCAGAGCCAGTGCCAGGGCCTTGTTACAGATATCGGTACACGACAATACACGAGCCTACCCCCGCACTCCATATAAACGACCTCATACAATTGCCTACTACTACTTACGGGTAACAACAAATGGACGTAAAGCGTATTCACTAGTAAGTACTATGCTGTTCACGGCTCAAGAGTGAGAAGCCTCCTAACAAAACAGTCGTGTCCATTGTCTAGGAGTACCGCTTCCTGAATCAAGGGTCTTCTTACCGAAAGCTAGTACTTGACCGCGAACTGTATCGAGGGACACAATATATTAGGATTACATTGTTCCTACAAGAGAGAACCCGCTTCATAACAAAGCACTTCAGGTGTTTTGTGACTAAAATAGAATTAAACAATAACGAGCACAATTACAGTACAGAGCTTTATTTGCAAACACTTACTTTATAATATTAGTGTGGCCGCTCAACGCTCGCTGACGTCACACAGGCGCCTAATGAGGGTGTCCGCGGACATGTGACTCGAAGTTAATTCAGCTCAGAGTGAAGTGTCGGGATTACGGCCAGCGTCACTTTATGTGTTGCGGATTTGACGGACGGAGGGAAGAGGGCTTACGTTGTCTGTCAGACGGACAGACGAAGCCGACATGTGACGTCACAAGTCGGACGGATACTTTTTTTGCCTGATATGTAAAGCTCGCAGCTGCTCCCGCGGTTTTGAACGAGTACGATTTCCCCACAAGAAGTATGCATCTTCTTTCATAAAAAGTATCCTCGGAAATAGTGTAGCTTTCTTTCATGAACGAATTATTTTTAAATAAGAATGATGGGGAATTCTTGAAGACAAATTAGTTTATGAAAATTATGTGTCATGAATCAAAAGCTATACATTATAGTAATTTTAATGTATTTGTAGTTATTATAAGTGATATCTTAAGGCGCCTCTGCCGAACCCTTCGGAGAATACAGGCGTGATGGTATGTGTGTGTGTGATCTTAAGGCGACAAAAACAATCATTACAAATATCTACTGAATCTGAGAAACATTTAGATATTTGAGATCCTTACGGTAAACTGTCTGTTTATTTTTTATTCTGTCAGCGATATGGTCAGAAAGTATTCAAAATACTCATAAATTACATTTACGGCAAGTACCTACAATCCAATCGAGTTCGTCATTCCTTACATTTACGAACCAAAAAATTGTGTTCAGCTGGTATGCTCCAATACAAATAGAATAATATCAAAGTGTTCCCGATCCCCCGGCGTGGCTCTCCCTCAATACCGTAAATACGCGTGTTCACTGTGAGACGCAGAGGGCGCCCGACCCTATGATTCCTCCGAAACGACCCAAAAAAACGGTTAAAAGCCTTTGTCTTAGAAAAGGCGAATTAAATTAGTATTTTTTGACGGGCTCAAATAGGACATTTTGTCGAAGATATAGCATTAACTACCACACCTAAAAACCAACCATTCCGCCATTAAAATAAGGTTGAATTTAAAATGAGGCGCAAGAGATAAACCTCAAGAATCACAATGTAGAATAATATTTGTTTAAGAATACTTGAAGCTCAATCAGAATATCTGATTCCGACATTAAAAGGTCTTGGCTCGTTTTATAAAGGATTCAGTTGTCGGTCCACTGCTGGCAAGCACTTTTAATTCTCAGGAGATTTTATATTTTTTTTATATTAGATGTACCTTAATACGTTTCATTTTATACCGAAATATGTTAAAGGAAGCTTCTGTAAAGGATTTTGGTTATTATCTGCATGAGAACATAATCAAAAGGGTCACAATACAGTACATTATTACTTTGATAAGCCAATCGAAAGAGTTGAGGTATCTGTCGCACTTCAGTGATCGTGGAAGCTTTATAAACCAATTTATTATTTTCCTACCTAAATATTTACTCGTTCGTATACATGCCATCTCGACGACTAACACGCGTGTGCTCGACGGCTCTCACGAAATTCAAACACGCCATATAAACACTCCATAACGGCACAGAATAGTGTTATAGCTCGCCATTTTATTTAATCACTCAAACTATAAGGACAAAAGTTTAGGCTCACTTAGAACGTTTATAAAAATGTGTTCATTCATAACAAAGTTCCACAGAACATCACCTGAAGCTCGCCGGATCATTTGTCCTAAACGAGAGGCGTACGAGGCACATTGCGGAGACACGCGGTTCAATATTTTTGTCAAATCGCCCGCGATAAAGTTTTATTCGCTGTTTTCTTACTACACTTCTAGTTCAGCATTGGGCTCGTAAATAACACACTCGTCTTCGCACTAAAAATATTATTTGGGAAACTTTTTTGGACACTTTGTGAGGCAGAAGGTTCGCTTCACGAAATGAATGGAGAAACGATTCATGAATGCTTTACTCGTCGCCACAATATTATGAGCTAATGTCGTGTAATTAGTCTGCATGATATCAGACTGCATTCTGTATAAGCGAGAATCACCATTTTGCTTAGATTTAGCAAATTAATTAATGAGTTAAAATGTCAAAAATTTAAGGAAGGCCAGATTAATAAGATGAAGCAAGCGAGATAATGAAAGTTCGCCGTTCTTTTGTTTTTCTTTAGTTGATGTGTGCGTGTCGGGAGTGAACCTACTGCTCGGTGTCTGCTGTGTGATGATTCGTGAACTTGCTACTAAAGATAGGAATTTATTGTCAGGAACATTGTACAGCGGGGATAAGTACTTAATCCTCCGGGGGTCGTCTGTGAAATGGGAACATATCAATAAAAATATTGTAGTTTCAGATGAAACTTACTTTCAGCATTGTTTTGCTCTTGTTTGTTTAGATTATTTCCTCGTTTCCCTGCCGTGGGCGTGGGCGTCGGGCTAAACCTTACCGTAATGGGCTGGAGTTTAATACAAAACTAAGCTTAAGGACAGATTTACTTATTTACATTTTTTCTTAACAATAAAAAGATAACTAAGAACCCATAATGCTTAGTGTGAAACTAGGTGAATATAACCACTAACTTAAGGGAAGAAAAAAATACATACCTTTCACCATCATGCATTCTTAAACGAATCTAAATAATAAAAAAAAAAACCGGATACGGCTACAGGGAGTTTTGACGTTTCAGCAAGGAGCTATCGCCATCACCATCAGGCACGGCTGGAGACAATCCTCTCCATCATTACCCCACAGCAGTCGACCCTCGATACACCGCAGCTACACAAAGGTAATTACAATTTCAGTGGATCCCAAGTAGATTGGATGACTTCCAAATAAAGCAATAAAGTAAATGGCTCGGAAACTGAACTGCCTATAGGTGCTTACAATTAGAAATGGCAGCAGTTTAAATAAAACTAGTGTACAATGGCGGCAGGTGGGGCGGCTGTTTGTGTTGTTTGGGAGCTATGCGCTCACCATTACATAAACATTTGGAGCTGTTTGTAGAACGCGGCAGTTTTTCAGTTACTGGAGTTTGTTACAGAGCCGTTTATTTTATTGAAATTATTGTGCATTGTTCGAGAGCTACTTGGCAATAACAATATTCATGTCGAAATCTGTTTGACACTAGGGTTCACTTTTTATTTGATAGTGATTTTAATACATAATTTCGTTTCGCTTTTAAAATACTTAATGAAACTCCTCTCCATCTATTTATTTATTTTATATATTATTTACTACGACTGCCTCGTTAGCCTGGTGGTCCAAAGCACGACTGCTACGCTGGAGATCCTGGGTTCGATTCCCAGGTCGAGCCAAAAGTGGTATTGGGGTTTTCTATGAAATTCTCAGTAGCAGCTCGGAGTTTGGATTTGTGCCTGGTTAATGGCAATAGGCTCGCCCCCCTATTACATGGGACCTAAATATACCGGCAAACTGTGGGTGTACATTGGTATACCTCTGCCTAACCCTTCGAGGAATACAGGCGTGATGGTATATATATTATTTACTACGACAGTCAAAGAAATGCTTTTTATAATACGCTTCATCCGAAATATTACTAAGTCGTCGTAGGTAGTTGTGCATGTCACATTTGTATTTGGAACTATCAGGATCCAAGAGAAACCAACTGCTAATCTTAAATACTTAGTTAATCCTTTTACCTAAACAACAATCTGAAGAAAACTTCACTGCAAAAAATAATTCTTTAACACCAACAGCTCAATACTACTTCAATATCATCCCCATTAATGGCAGCCGTGTAACCCGAATAAATCTACAAGTCACGCTCCCTCCATCGCGGAGCAGCCAATACAGCGGCAATACAAATTAGCCGCGTAATAAGACGCCCGCCATTGCGAGATATTGGACATTGTTGCCGGGCCACTGAGCCGGCGGCTGCTTACACGCGATATTAACGTTTCTTAGGAGGCAACAGATCCCGCAATATGTCGCAGCTTATTCACATGATTAGCTTTGAATTTTGATTACACTCGGATGTTAAGTACACGTGAGGAACATCAGTGCAAACACTGTGATTTGAAAAGATTTATTCGGTGTACATATTTTAATTTTTGAACTGATTCTATGTAAAGTTGATTCACGATTTAAACTATTCAATACACATGTTCGTATCTTAAGTAGCTACCTACTACTCGTATTGTATTACTAGGTAGTATCTAAATTGCTTTGAAGCGCTGCTACTTACATTCCAATTAATAGGGTACATTTCTTGTAATGAAAGGGTGTATTACTTAATTACATCACAGACTTTCATGAATATAACAAAGAAGTAGATAGAATACTTATAAATGTACCATCACGCCTGTATTCCCCGAAAGGGTTAGGCAGAGGTGTACTAATGTACACCCACAGTTCGCTGGAATGTTTAGGTCCCATGTAATAGAGGCGAGCCTATTGCCATTAACCGGGCACAAATCCAAACTCCGAGCTGCTACTGGGAATTTCATAGAAAACCCAATAACACTTTTTGCTCGACCTGGAAATCGATTCCACAAGGCTTTTTACCCGACTGCGACAGAAGGAGGGTTATGTTTTTCGAGGGTATGTTTGTATGTATGTATGTATGTATGTATGTATGTATGTATGTATGTACGTATGTATGTATGTATGTATAATTGTTTGGCACGCTCTGCAGGCTGAACGGCTCGATGGATTTTAGCTTGAGAGGTGTCGTTAGATTCGTATTTACTGTGAGAGTGACACTGGGTATATAAAAAAAAAAAACCAAAATGGCGGATTTTTGGCGCCAAATTCAAATGTTTGGCTCGCTCTGCAGGCTGAACGGCTCGATGGATTTTAGCTTGAGAGGTGTCGGTA
The DNA here is from genome assembly GCA_932526535.1 of Caradrina clavipalpis. Classification (NCBI taxonomy): domain Eukaryota; kingdom Metazoa; phylum Arthropoda; class Insecta; order Lepidoptera; family Noctuidae; genus Caradrina; species Caradrina clavipalpis. The sequence continues at coordinate 169,949 of OW052106.1, read as the reverse complement.
GATTCGTATTTACTGTAAGACTGATACTGGGTATATTAATTTCTTTTTTAAAACACTAAAAAATAAAAAAATAAAAAACGGTAATTTAAAAAACTAAAAAACCCGACTGCTATTCTTTAAATATCCCTAAAACAAGATAAATTGTAGCAGTCGGGACCCATTCGGGACCATCTGCAATGTAATATACGTATGTGCTCTCAATTCACTAATCCTCCTTTTCTAGAATGGGTCCCGACTGCTACAATTTATCTTGTTTTAGGGATATTTAAAGAATAGCAGTCGGGTTTTTTAGTTTTTTAAATTACCGTTTTTTTTTTTTTTTTTATAGACTGGAAATCATCAAATAACTTCCCCCGCCCTTAGTGTCAGACTTTTACTGACTAAAACCCGTCTATGTTCCTTCATGTGCCCTTTGCGTTCCGGGGGCGCGAGGCAGTTAGAATAGGTATTATATTAAAGAATATTTAATGATTTTCATTTATTGCAAAACCTTGAAATATAAATTACGTTTTAAATAAAAGCTATCAACACGTCGCCCGAGGCTGTGATGTACTTCTGTGACACTCAGCAACGCACAGAGCTCAAGGTATCACGAAATGCCGGCAGTTAATTAAACTAAGTAGATCATCGACATTCCATACAAAAAGGTACTTAACGTGCTTCAAAAATAATTTGAATTTATCCTTTCCCTTAGGACGCGAGAATTTTTAGGATAATTTGAGGAATTCCCCGAGCAGGTACGCCCGTTGGACATTGGCCAAATGAATTTTTGTCATTTCGTGCTTTCGACTTGGTTTTTCTGGAAACGTTATTAGGGAAATGTTCGCATCGTGTGGAGGTTTTTCTTTATTTGCATAACTGATTTATGTTCGCCTACCGAGCAGTAGACACTGGTTCTGGGGAAATTGTAGCACTTTTATAATATCTTAATCTTCAATATTCAAGTTGCAGCAATAGTTGAACACTTTTCAACTTGTACTGTGCGAGCACAAACATTAAATTGGCCGAAATAACTTTTTGCAAGTTTCCCTTAGGTTCGTATTTTGAAAACAAAATCCTTAAGAAAATGTTGGTTTGATAAAGTTCAGCCATGTTCTGGATGTCGAGTAAGTCGTAAAAGTGGGGAAACCGGATCACTATAACTTGGAAGTTTATGTTGAATAAGAGTCGAGCTAATGTAGCAAAAGAAATATTTATGTTGACTATTTAGTACCGACACAGATTGGATTGACTAAACTACTTAAATTCATACAAAAAGAACAGACTAGTTTTATTTGTCAACAACAAAACGAAGTATATCATTATACAAGTTATCAATAGAGTTATTACAACCATCTCTTGTTTTGCCTTTTTTTTTTTTTATAGACGGGAAATCATCAAATAACTTCCCCCGCCCTGGGCGGGGCGGGAGGGAGTGTCAGACTTTTACTGACTAAAACCCGTCTATGTTCCTTCATGTGCCCTTTGCGTTCCGGGGGCGCGGTATCTCTTTCGAACAACCCGCAGTCTTGTTTTGCCTGTGATTTAATTTATAGCAACATTTACGTTTATACAGACAGACAAACATAGAAAGTAATGAGTGCACAGCCACAGGCCGCAAGTACATATGACTAATGGCTGCGCGCCACATTACCAGGCCGCGCTAATGCAACTGTCAAACACGACGGATTCATAGTCGTATGCACTACCGCGCTGCGTGCTATAATGACAACCAACAAATCCACTGGTCACGTGATTAACGCAGCTATGGCTCGCGTGGAGCCAGCCTGTCGCCGGTGGCGCCATCTGTCGGCGGCGAGGGTCATTTGCGTTTAGTGTAATGGACCACCAAATTAAGTTCTACCTCCTACGGGTAGTAAGTAGTTTGATAGATAGGTACACACTTAGAGGAAGTACATAGTTCTAAGCTTGACACAGAGTTTTACAAGAATTAACGAGACGTGTGGAAAATGGCCCCATGGTGAGAATTTGTGACTAGTAGGTAGTATTTGCTTTTTAATATTGCCACAAAGAAATGTAAAAGCCGGGAAAATTAAACATTGACCGTTACCCGCTTACTCAAATAAAAGTGAATACGAAAATAAATACAAATTAAGATAATGAAAGCAACGCGACACCAACATCACATTATGCATTTTCCTTAATAATTTCGAATTGAAATAAAAGCCACATTTGCTTCCCTGTGATTAAACAGTACAATGCAAAGGTAAAAACAAAATGCGATCAGTAGCGCGACTCAGTTGATTTTATTGCAATGACTACTGATTGTGGAGTGCTCTCGCCACACTACACACACGCTCAGAAGGCCGACTTTATACAGCGAGCGAGAACGCACGCACACGCAGCAATCTGGTAGCGTAGCATCTGCATGCAGCGAGTGCTCTCCCGACTGGCATTTGTTTGATATTTTGAGAGAGGCGTTCGTACTTGTATGTCTTGATGGCCCAGTGGTTAAGGCACCCACCTCTCATGCACGAGGCTGTGTGTTCGCAACCAGCCACGGGCAAGTACTAATGTGATTTTTCTATTTTATAGTACTTTCTAAGTTTATCTTGAACACCACTGACCTCGGTGAAGGAAAATATTCTGAGGAAACCTGGACTTCTAGTGAATATAAGTCTGAAATCGCCAATCTGCCTTGAGCTAGCGTGGTGATCAATGCTCGTGCCTTCTCTGTATGAGAAGACGGACAGTGGGACAGTAATAGGCTTTTTTTTTTTTTTTTAGAGATGGTAAAATCATCAAATGACCCCCCCCGTCCAGGAGTAATAGGCTGGCATTATTCGTAATTGTGTTGTGCGGAGCTGGCCTTCTGTAACTGTACGCGCGTGTTCGGCGCCGTCATGCGATAAATTAAGTTGTTTCAATAAGTAACGGGTAGTGGAACTGGCAGCTCTTGTTTGTTGTTCGAAGTTCGGTCAGTCGTTTCAGGTGATAAATTGATATATTCTATAATTATGGCTCGTATAAATAAGATTACCTGAAACAATACATCTGCTGACAGTTGTTCTTTAAAATTTGTAGATAGCAGTTACAGAAGTGACGTTACTGACCCCACTCCACGTACTCGCTATATGAGGACAACATTACGCATAAAACTAAACAATCAAAATACGAAAACCAAAATATGCAAAACAATTAGTGTAGTAGTATTTAAAGCGGTGAGCCGCGACTGCAATAAGCAATAAACATGTCGGCCATGTTGATTTGTGGCGCGCATATTAGAAGCAGTTAATCTCCGGCGGTCAGTGCGCGCCACTACCGCTGACGAGTCTCGCTAGTTGTTTGATGCTGCGACCGACGTGCCCACAGGGGGGTTTGTTGTGCACTCGTACATAATCCGTTGATCGTAACATAACCACGGTAATATTATAATTATTACCGTGACATAACTTTTTTGGTTATAAACAGTACGGTCTTTAATATTTACTCGTATTATTTGCCATAGAGTACCTAATGAAAGATAAGCAAGCCTTCCACTTGGTGATAAAGTGGTGGTGGATCGCCACAGAGCGTGACTTGTCCGAAAACAGTACATAAAACCAACCCTTCCTGTGTGAATGTATTATTTATAGTATAATAAATGACAATAATTATTAAATAGTGATAGTACACACATGAACTGACGTCTGCTTATGTTATTTTATAATTGGAACAAAGCATAGTTTTCATCTGGTTTGTCTAAAAAAGGCGACGAATCAAGTTGTTGTCACAATATATATATGTATTTTGTGAAGAAAGGACAATGTTGATTCAAGTGCCGCTGATAAGGCCGGCCGCTGGAACACTGCCCATAGTGCCCATCCGGAAAGGGAAAATGACGGTACAAAAAATAAACGCTTCATAATATTATTATTTGTAGCATCGAACGTCTTAGGATAACATCTTTCTTACGTGTTGTGTTACCATGTGAAATATTATTACATAAACAACACGTATCTTAGTTCCGATACTAACTATTGTACACATTTCTTGGCACCACGAGATACCAAAACGTGTCAAAAGTGATTATTATGCAATGTTTAGTAACTAAAATATCTGAAGCAAAAAACCGCTTGTAAACAAAAAAGAGCAACTCAGCAGTGTTGAATAATGTAAGAACAGCGAATGCAATAACTAGTTCCCGACTCGCCGCAGTTTGTCAACAAACCACTTCCGCGCGGACACAGGCTGAAAAGTTGCCACTAAACAGATTCACCAACCTCCAACATTTTGTCCAACATTTGTCTCAATTTATATTAGGACTGCGTTGACAAATGCCTCGCGCCCATCCCGAGCTATATCTTACGACAAACTTTTAAATCGCGCTCCTAACACTTAAGAACATCCTCCATCTCTTTCTGACCAATAATACGGTCTATCTTACCTGCTCTGTCGCAGATCGTGTCCGAAGCTAAAGGAATTGACCTAATTTTAAAAGTTGGTCGTATAGTGTACGAGATACGGATTTTCATCGTATAATTGAATCATCGTTTTATTTCAATGTTTGCTAGCGACGTTTCAATTTAAAGTTAACGGCCATATATTGACAGAACAACGACAGAAAACAAAATGGAAAAAATATCATTTAAATAGAGTTTCATTTGAGTCGCGAAATGGCAGCGCACACTTCGGCGAGCGCAGCGCGTTTATTCATTACCCGTGTTTGTATTGACCTTACATAGATTACACCTGCAGGTGTTGTGTTACACTGTGTGTGTTGTATCGTTTTGTAAACGTGCGATTTCTATTCATATAAGTATATAAGTAGAAGTCGTCGTAAACTTTGAGAAGATTGGGACTGATTGATGAGCGACATACTCGTCAATCACTTTCACAGCAACAACCTACCTTTCGAAACTCAAATTAAAATATTAAATGTCAGTTGTGACGGAGATTGGAAGAAATGCTTTCACAAAAATTTATATGCTCTAATGGAGAAGAATTCATGTGCTTTCCATATTAATATTTGTCTCTAAAATAAATTCTTGTATGAACTTGCAGAAAGCAAAAGAGTAATATTTGTAAAATTGGTAGAACTAGAGCCGAGCGGAAGTGGGTTAGAGATTGCATTCCTAATAGATATTGAAGCTTGCGTCTCATCTCGAGCAGCGAAGGAATATTTATGAAAGTTTTCAAAAGAACCTTTCTAAATAAACTTTACATTTCCTGAATATTCTGTGTGAAGGAAAATGCTTAAACTAATGTTTAAAAACCTCTGACTTGTGAAGTTAGAAATGTTAGTTATTGTGAATCATTGTGATGAGGTGGTCACAGTAGAACTCAGTACAATTGCATGCTTGTTGACAGGGTCGCCATGTAATGTGGCGGGAACAGAGCGATAGACGAAACACGAAGTGTCTACACGAGACACTTCTAGAGGCTTTTAATGACTGCGAAGTGGTTGTTGTTGCCCATAAGTAACAGCATCACTGACGATCTTAACCTTCGACACTAAGTTGAAGAGTCAATCTAACTTTATTGTAAGCATACACTCTAATTATATAAAGCTACATAAACTAAAACAGGTAATTAATATATTCCTTGGCATGGCCGCCGACGTCAGAAGTAGCAATCTTTTCGCTAGCGAACCGACTCCATAAATAAACAAAGGGTCATCAGGTTTGGAGCAAGCCCGGTTGCCGGCTCAGTGGAGTGGAGCCGCCGCGAGGGTCGGAAGCGCTCGCAAAGGGCTACAGCTCATTATTTGTGGAGGTAGTATTATTGTATTGTATTGTTCACTGTGTGGCTAGTTTGCGCGACTGCTCGGTTCAATAAAAGGGCTAACTAAACAGATGTGAGGTATATTACTGGATGGGCAGTGGATCTATGGATAGGTGTAGGTGTAGGTGTAGGTGTAGGTGTAGGTGGAAAATGGTTGCCTTTTCATCAGACACCAAATAATATAATATTATATGTAAATGTTTATAATTAATTTGACTGTCAATTTATGACGAATTGGAATTTTACGTGACGTAACTATGGTTCACTTAGATTGATTTTGCCTTCTTACATATTATACTTTCTTCTAAAATCTGGCTTCCTGTACACCTGTGTAAACGAAAACAAATAAATTATCTGTATCATTTTTTATCAAAATGTTAATTTTTATTTTCACGAGAACATCTCACTTACATGTTTAATATGTATGTTCTGCTTAACCGTCATTTTTTAACCGACTTCAAAAAAAGGAGGAGGTTATCAATTCGACAGTTTTTTTTTATGTTACCTCGAATTTACCGACTGGGTGAACCGATTGTTATGATTCTTTTTTTATTTGAAAGCTGGTACTTTTCTTGTCACCATTTCAATATCTGATGATGGGATCTTGTAGAAATCGGGGGAACTCTTCAATAAATAACAGCAGATAAACCGCGATTGTTGCTACAGCCACAGCCACAGCCACAGCCACAGCCAACCATCACACAACATAACATCACGCCTGTACACTCAAGGGTTACACAGATGTATACAGCAGTATTTGAAAATTTCTCATCCAAGTAAACGAAATCGCATATTCTGCTTTCTTATGACTTTTTAGTGGTGTCTCGTTAATTTACATAACATGACAGTTTCTTCATGGATTTGGATGACAGGAAGTTGATAGTAAAAAGCGAGAAATAAAAAACTTTTTTACAAAAATGACAACCGTCTTCAAAAATGAAAAAGAGAAAAATAACTTTAGCTTTGGAAGTCGGTGGCAATACAAAACAACAAACAGAACCAAAGCCGCCGACTTCCAAAGCTAAAGTTATTTTTCTCTTTTTAGTTTTTGAAGGCGGTTGTCACTTTTGTAAAAAAGTTTTTTTACATTTTGTATGCATTCCAAATGTTAGTCTTTATGCTCATGCTTGTTTTATTAGACTGGATTACGCTTAGACTTTGTTGTGAACAGACGTGTCGAAGAATTATTAAAATAAATAAATAATTATTTGCTGAATTGTGACCTGGTTTTGGAAATAGCCGGCAGTGAAGCAAACTGTGTCATACCTACAAAATACGAAATCTACGTAATAAGTAAATAGAATCTTTGCGAAAATGTCTTTAAGTCATTAACAAGTGAGTAACTTGTATCACAATGGCAAGCAGCCCCTTCAGCCGAGGAGGCAGATGCGCTCGGAGCCCACCTCCCACACCTGTGCCAGCTCCGACACCTGCTCCTGCAGCCCAGCCCGCACCCGCGCCTCACCCGCAGCCGCCCAGCCAAAAAGACGATGCCACGGAAGTGATACCAACCTCTGAAATCCAGAACTGGATGTCGTCCATTGAGCAGTGCCTAAATGAGGTGTGCGCTATTGCAACAGAGGGCAAGTTAAACTCGGAGCAAAAGCTACGTATCAGTTCCCTATGCCGAAGAATTGGAAATGGCACATCGCAGATGGCCGTTCAGTATCAGTCCGTCAAGCAGAAAGTCCTCCTTGCCAGCTCCACCATCAGAACACTAGAAGACCAAATTGATTTGTCCCACCAACTACAAGACCTGAAGCTGACAATCGGTTCCTCAAGTAAACCTGTTCCGGAAACTTCCTTTGCCGATATGGTCAAAAAAAGGACCAATAATTTTATACAGCCGCAGAATTTAAGCTCATTGGCCATATACCCCAATGACAAATTGAAGTCCAGTGAAGAAACAAAAGTCCTTGTTCAAAAAATTATATGTCCTGAACAAATGAAACTTCAAGTAAGAGGACTACGCAAGACCAAAAACGGCGGTGTTATTATCAGCACTGAGACAAAAGACGACATAGAGAAGGTGAAAAAATCGATGCAGACGTCAAATTCAGGCCTTACCGTTGATGAGCCACAAAAAAGAATGCCAAGAGTAGTAGTCATTGGAGTGCCCTCATCCATGCAAGAAAAGGAAGTTTTTACCTGTTTATTTAATCAAAATCTAGCCGACAAACTTCAGGATTGCAGCCTTGAGTCCTTTTTGACCTTCATTAAGCTAAGCCATAAGTCAGGTAAGAAGGACGCTGATACCTGTAATTATGTACTAGAAGTATCGGCAGACATACGCAAAGCCCTGATATGTAAAGACAGGGTATTTGTAAATTGGTCATCGTGCCCTGTGCGAGATTTTACTTTAGTCACACGCTGCTATAAGTGTCAGCAGTACGGACATGCGGCCAAGTCGTGCAGAGAGACCACCTATACCTGTGGCCACAGTGGTGATCAGGGCCACTCCATTAAAGAGTGCACAAAGACAGCTGAGGAACCAAAATGCGCTACTTGTTTGCATTTTAAAAAACCAAGCAATCATAAGACCAGTGCAGCTGATTGTCCCGCTAAAATAATGGCTGAGAAAAGGTACATAAACTCAATTGATTATGGAGGCGCCTAGGAGTTAATTGCGAAGAAGTCATAATTATGCAATTTCGTCTTTGACCCAAATTACGATTCTACTAATCCGCAGTGTTGAATGTTGTACCTAATCGAAAGTGCACAACAAGCAGTACAGAAGAACTCGGTCAATACGATCATAATAATTTATGTACCTAAGTCAACTGATTATTCAGCATAATTATAATTTGTCAACTATTACTTTTTTACACCTTTACACTATTACGTAACATAAGAACTATATCAGAATAAGATTATTTATTTACTTTTAATTTAAGATTATTTTAGCTCTTCTCGCCTGAGACACAGGTTTTACCTAGTTCAGGCACGGAAATCTTAGAAATATAACTTACATTTAAGCATAATTGTATTAATTTTATATATATTGTAAATTTAAATAAATGAATTTGAATTTGAATTTGAATTAAAATCTACAAAGTGAGATATTTTCGTTACAGACATTTAAAAGTCCACCCGTCTTATCGCTAATAATTGTAGCTGTAATCTTAATATAATCTTCGGTCTCAATACTTTCTGAAGATATTCCTGGTTCATGCAATATTCCCCTGACGACGTTACACTCTCTTGTATAAGTGCTCGGTGTCACGATCATTATCTCCTACAAGTAATGACTGAGGGTAATTTAAAGCTCGCACGAGGCGCCGCACTCCCACATGACGCGTCACCCACACACCTACTATTACTAACTATAACAACTCAGAAGTTGCTCTCTCTTTACAAGAGCCATTAGATATGGGACAAAATTAAAATAAGGTATCATTCAGTGAACTATTTTTATAGATGTCTTGCATAATGACGCCGCTTAGTGTTCTGGCCAAACGAAGAACGCGGATCGCGGCACTGTTAATGCCAGCTAGATGCTCGATAAACAATTCTTCTGAATGATATAACACCGCATGGAAAGCGCTGCGTTTTCATTCTAGATTTTCCACTACAGCTGTAGTTTATTCAGCGCATATCGATTCGCTCTGACGTGCAGTAAAAGTTGAAACAATGGCGCTCCACCCTCCAATAACAATCCCTGAGCGATGTTCAAAAGTTAATAACGTTAAAAATATCCGGAATCAAGTACGGTCGGGATAAAACTTGCTCGGACGCGGTTCAATATCGCCGATAGTTTATGTTGCCGACTGTACGGCTGACACACTGCCACGCGGGGTTACTAACAAATAACTCATCTGAGGGAAAAACTGTAAATACGTGAAATGCTTGCGAGTCATCAATCAATTGGCTCAGCTTGATACAAATGAGTGCTGACGCACATCTTTGTCATTATGCTTGTGGTGTGTTGTAAGTGACGCTAAAACCTCACAACTATCTAGAGGATAAAAACACACATTATTAATCAAGGGAAAAGTGTAAAAGATAACACTATTAAAGTGGATTTGGGCCCTTTATCTGCGACAAAAGTAGCTCGTGCTCTGTATCAGCCTTATCTATGTAATTTAGATAAATGTTTTAATAAAACAACGAGTTGATATTAATACAAGTTATTTATTCAATTATTAAACGGTTTATTCTAAAAATACAATTAATGTGATTCAAACATAGTGTAATATGATACGATAGACACAGCATGCAAACATAAAAGTATTACGTCAATAAAAATACAATAGTACCTAGTGCAGAAATAACGCTGTTAACAGCTAGTACAAAAAGCAAAATGGTGGTTACTTTTGATGGACCCTGCTCTTGAATTTTTGAAGCATTGTGGAAAATTTAAAACATATATTATGGCCAAAACACAAAACTGTTGACTAGTGTACACCTGGCTGCACTCGTTTTGCCATATGTGTGCGAACTAATCCCTGCATGGCCGTATGTCCCGCGAACATGTATCACGCCCCGCGTACGAAGCGCTAAGTCTTAGCTGAATTGCTCCAACGAGAGAAACTTTACAACAAATAAGTAATATCTACTGTTACCGAGATTGTTCTTACCTGCGATACCTGACTAATACTTCAAACATTTATTTTCTATTATTACCTACAGTTATTGTCCACCGTCGGTTTCTGTTAGTAATGGATAGTACTCGTCGTTAATACCCAAACATTGTTTACTGTGCCTCAATTGTGTCAACCATTTCTGTATTTTATCATTTTGTATATTATCAAGTTCAGACTCATTACTCGCCCACTGAAGTTTTCTTTGTTATTTGAAATACATTATTTGTAGTAACTGAATATCAAGAGCTGTAGAATATTTTGCAATCTGATATAAGTAGGTACATGAAAAACAAATCTAATGCTAACTAAAACTCTCGTATCTTACTATATTATAATATTATTATAAAAGCGACAATTTGTGAGACTTGCGATGGACAGATGTGTGGTACTGTTTCACGCTTAAACAAGCGTCTGACCGAATCGTGATAAAATTTGGCTGAGATAGATTTGTAATTGGAATAACTCATAGGATACTTTTTATTCCGGAAAAATTTACGAGTGTCACTGTTTTTTTTTTTTACCGATGGGAAATCATCAAATGTCTTCTGGTCCCATGGGACCATAATATCTTATTTGACGCCGACGAAGTCGCAGGCAGAAGCTAGTTATATATACTTTATAGCCCTCTCTAGGTACTATACTAATAAAATTGAATTGACATTGAGTTTAAAGCGCTTTAAAGACGGAACCTAAACCATTTGTTTAAGTACGTTTGTTTCTGTATCCACACTGTGGGTACTTGCAAATGGTTTAGGTTAGCACAAAAATTCATAGTCATAATCGGCGCTTATCATACATAATACGAGACACGTTATCTTTTCACCGGTTTCTAGATTCAATTATCCATAATTATATCTACTTAGATATGAAAAAGCATAAAAGAATTACGATAACGAAAAATTGGAGCGATTTTATATTTCAACAGCGGTGTTATAGGTAGCACGTCTGCGGCCATGGAGACCAGATACTTATTTATTTTGTGCTCTGCTGTAGTGGTGAGCCTGGTGCAAGCCGGGAAACATGACGTCTACTCCACGTATGTATATAATGAATTGAATCTTCTGTATATTAGTGCAGCCATGGAATGCATTATTTTGAACCAAAAACTGCCAAAGTAACGTAATTATGAAACACGCACTGCTCACAGCTACACGGTGCACGGGGTCCACCTCCGCAACTCCTCGGACGCTGAGCTGCTGCACCGGCTGGAAGGGCAGCTAGACCTGGACCTGTGGGAGCACGGCGTGCCGCAGGAGCGGGCGGCGCTCGTCATGCTGGCGCCGGACAACAGGGACGCGTTCCTGAAGGCGATGGACGCTGAGGACATAGCTCATTATGTGCACTTTGATAATGTTGCCAAGTAAGTTTATGATCCTGTGAATTTCATTTCGTATTCCAATATTAATTAATTCAATGATATATTAATAATACATATATTTATAGGAAATCTTCCATCCGAAACATTGTGCAATAAAATAATTCGATAAATTATTGTTACAAAACAGTACCTAATTTAAATAACAAATTCAAATTATGCACATGAATTATAATATGTCACTATCAATAACTATCATGATGTCTGCCTATAAGAGATGAGGTCAGTACCTACAGTAACAGTAGGTATGCATGCTCGTTTGTAGTGAACTCGTTAATCTGTTCCACAGAGTCCTCGAGAAGCATGATGAAGAGATAGCCGCGTGGAGGAGCAGCCGACAGCAGAGGGAGATATTTGATGATTACTTACGATATGCTGAGGTACGTAGGTGCGCTTGATATTTGCATTAGAATGTAGTGAAAGTAGGCGATAACAACCGGATCGAACCAGTACCGACGTGAGTACCTGCAGTTGTATGGACAAGTTGATGTGGACTCACTGATTACGATTAACATTGTAATCCTACGTATATACTACGTCAAATTCAAATCAAGGAAGTAACTTTATTTATTTGTTCTTATATCAGACTATTTAAAACATTATTTCATCACATAGCCGTTACATAGCATATTGACCATTTAAGTAACAGACATTGAGCAGAAAATATAGCTGAGTGACAATGTTTATGATAAACATTGTTATTGCATGCAACGATATACAGAGGGCATTGGCGTATTAAAAGTTTTGTTATAACATTTAAAACATAGTTGAATTATGGTGCAATTTAAATAAAGGTAGCCTTAATTGAACAAATACTCGTTCAGTACAAACACAATAAGTACAAAGCTATCTGTTTTAAATTAGAATTGACAAAATGTTATTTATCTTGAACAGATTGCGTAGTTAACGGCTATGTGGTGTGTGTCTTCCCACCATGTTGTATGAGAGCCAAGAATCGTAACAGTAAGTAGTTGTTACGTTTGTTCGTAATTCAGTGTTCCGTGCAAAATTACATGATCATTTAGACATTATTCGTTTTTTTTCCAGATCGATGCGTATTTAGAGAGAGTAGCTGAAAGGTTCCCCAACTATGTGACCCTGGTCAACGCCGGCAAGAGTTACGAAGGCCGAGATATCAAATACGTAAAGGTTGGTGTCATTTCAACAAATTCCTTCTTTTTATTACCTAAATCGTTTCACTTCAAAAAGGGTAATATAATAAGTTTGCGAAATCAAGCCACTTTTGAAATAACTACGGTGTTTGAACCTTTTCATTTTAGTCGGTAAATTAGCTTCTGTTTATCGCTTTAACTCGCTTGTACTTTAATAACAATTCAATTACATATCAAGTCTTTGCTTTCGAATAGCTATTTCTTTTTTTATCCGTCTCTATATCTACTGCTTTGTCTATATACGGAGAGCTGAGCAGCTTCACAGTCGGAATAAAAAAACTATAGCATAGGCTCAATCGTAAATTTATACCTTCCTTGTATGTATGTATGTTGAGTAGATATCAAGCACAAACTTCGCGGACCCGAGCAAGCCGATCTACTTCATGAACGCGATGATCCACGCGCGCGAGTGGGTGACCACGCCGGTGGCCATGCACGCCATCTACCGGCTGGTGGAGAACCTGCGCACGGGCGACGCCGACCTGCTCTCCGACGTCGACTGGATCATCATGCCGCTCGCCAACCCCGACGGCTACGAGTTCACGCACGACGGTGTGAGTCAACTGATTTTCTCATATAAATATACAAATTAATCAATGAGAGTGACAATATGGTGTTACAATGAGCACACCAAGCCAATCCGGGTGAATCTGTAGTATTGCCGCCACTCCGGGTAAATATTCATTTCCGTGGCTAACCGCCGCCGCCTACCCACGCAGCCAAATACTTTCCTAATAATCACTAAACAATTGCCTTATTCAGGATCGTCTCTGGCGTAAGACAAGATCCATTGACCTGGTAGTCAGCGCTACCTGCGTTGGGATTGATGGCAACCGGAATTTCGACATCCTCTTCGGTACCACTGGAGTGTCGAGAGACCCTTGTGGTTCGACGTACCCTGGGACCCGCCCCTTCTCCGAGCCGGAGACGCAGTACATCAGGGATATACTCCTGGAGTACAGGAGCCGGATCCAGCTGTACATGGACATCCACAGCCACGGGAACTATGTGTTGTTCGGCTACGGAGACTATAGCCTGCCGCCGAACGCCGTGCAACTGCACCACGTCGCCTCCGCCATGGGGGAAGCCATGGACGCGCTGAAGTTGCCGCAAGCTACCTTCTATCGCATAGGAAACAGCGCCAGTGTGCTGTACGGCACTTCGGGAAGTGCTCAGGATTATGGACAGGTACGTTAGCTTACACTTGATCTATTTAACGAGATAAAAGGATTCTTTTAGCTTGCAAGCCAATCATTTTCATCTTCTTGCCCTTATTCCACGCTACTTGGGCTTGGCGCAACAAGATTTCTTCTTCCTGACAATTTATTTTTTAAATCCAAAAATGGTCCTGTTTAGTGGTTTTCCAGATGCGGTTAATGTATTTTTAATCTTTATATTCTTAATAACGTTTCAGTTTAATGTTTAATGTTAATATTTATTTTCACTTTTCTATTGACTTTAACTATTACATTGCTATGAGGCTTTGGTATCTTACAATATTAATGTAGAACGGGTTATGTGTGGTAGAAATCTAACAGGTCGAAATTATTCAAAAGCTGTTTATGACAATAAATGTTACTACCGATTGCGATTTTCCCTAAATAAACGATTGTTCGTCTGTAGCAAGCCACCAATCGACATTCTAATCTTATCTCTCGAAATTTATGATGTTATTGATAACGATATTATGACGGACACCGAGTAGTGCCGAGTCACTGCACACACACACGTACACACGCCGAGCACGTACTCAGCATGGCTCGTGATGGTGTAACTGTGATGGATGTTCAGAACGTCTCATACATATTGGCATCGGCTTCTTGGATATGATCCGCACATCATTTCTTTGATCGATATGTATATAACATTCAGTACACTCATATAGGTTACGAAAAATCGTAATTTTATTTTGTGGTTAAACCGTACTTGATCTAATGTTTAAATAATAGATACAATCCTTACTCTATAACAATATTACCATACACACTTAAACGTAGATCTCGGCTATTACTTAGATTTGCATTGACTTAAATGGTTCAAGAGATTTTCTTTCAACTTCAAACGATCGTCAGGAACTCGAGTCATTGTAATACAGACTCCCGCTAACGCTTCCTAAGGATTAATTAACTGAACTGCCAATAAAACTAGCTTTGATCGAACAAAAAACAAAAGCTAGGGAATAGTTCGAGAGCAGATGCTTAGCGCAACGTAGCGTGTCGCTCAATGGGCCGGCTGCGGGGAGCGCGTGCGTGAAGCCGGAGACCACGAGGATCACGGTAATGAGGATGTGCGGTGTTCGGGGCTGGAACTGACGCCTATTTGTTTCTATCAGGGTTGCTATCTTTCGTTCGTTTAGAGGCATTTTTTCTTATGCAACTGATGTGGTAAATGTTTGTGAAGAGATCATGCATTCTACAGATAATGCTATGTGCGTTATTACATTCCGGGCCCACGTGACACACTACACGTTAAGAAAATGAACCCTACATAAATATAAAACACCATTCTCAATCATATTCGTTACTGCTTTATACTGAGGCAGAGAAGTGAAAGGAGTATGGACAGTTGAAACTCGTGCGTAGTTTAGTAATGCATACTGTTTTGTCTTAGCACGTGGGCGTCCCGTTCTCGTACACGCTGGAGCTGCCGGGCTACGGGTCCGGCTTCTTGGTGCCGCCCCACTTCGTGCAGCACATCAACGAGGAGACGTGGGAGGGCATCGCGGTGACCGCGCGCCTCGCCCGCTCCTACTACAGCGCGCGCTACGAGGCGCCTGCGCCTTAACCTGAACATACACATACGTTTTACATGATGTTATATATTTTTAATGGAATTATATTATAGTTTATATTTGTTTTGTTAAGCGGGGTAAGTTGTCACTCTACACCGCAGTTGGTAATATTAAAATTCATGCATTATTTGTTAAACACAAAATAAAAAGCTACTATTTGTATACAGTAAATGAACAAGCGTTGTTAATCGGCACACCCTAAGACATACAGTCCACGAGCCCCGCCGGCGACGGAACACTCGCTCATCAACCAACTACCATTCTCGTGGCCGGCGCGCAGCGGTAACTGTGCGGAGCTGAGATGAATCCTTATTATATATGTAGATAAGGAGTAAAAGAAACCAGAGCTAGCTAGATACGCACTGACATTTATTCAGCAAGCGACATGACATGTAGTGACAGCACATACCACAGATTACTCAACATAACAGTCCTCCCCTAGCTTGATAGAATAAATACTTACAATTATTATAATTAATAAAATCTTTTATAATCCACTCTTGGTAAGGGTCGAAGTCTTTTGCCATCCTCTGTTTGCCTCTCTGGCTGTGGTAATAATCCTGAGCCAGGCGCTATGGCATCTCCTCCCAAGGGAACATCTGTGGCCTCATAAAATTCTTCATCTTCTCCACTGTTCTGTGTTTCCGTCTCCACTCTTTCTTCATTCTCTTTATTTCCCTCCCCTATCGTGTCCGATTTTCTGTCAACCGCAGGGGGTGTTGGGTTTGGTGGTGATGTTCCTTGTGGAGTAATATCTTCAATTTCAATAACGCAATCACCTGACCCGGAAATCATTCTTGCTGTACCCTTATAGGCTAATAACTGATTTTTATGTTTTTTTACACAGTGAGAAGTTATGAAGTCTTTAACTATATAAATCACTTTACCGACTTTTTTAGTTATGATACCTTTTAGCCATGTGCCTTGTTTATTTATGTTGTTTTTTTTATATAAAACATAATCTCCAGGCTTAAAATATTTAATTGGCTTCTCATTTGCCACCTTAGACTGCAAACACTGTTTGTTTTCGACGTTTCGGGTGAGAGCGACAGACGCCGGAAATGAGTTGGGTTTAATTAAATCTAATCGCGATCGTAGTTTCTGACCAAAAACTAGCTGAGCAGGTGAACAACCCGTTGAAGAATGGACTGAATTTCGATAGTCAAATAGATATTTTAACAACGTGTTATTCATCCCCTTGGCATTACTACTGCTTAAAATACTGGATTTAATTCCCTTCTTCACGACTTTCACGTAACTTTCAGCCTGCCCGTTGCTGGCCGGATGATAAGCCGGTGACGTCACATGCGATATACCGTTTGATGCACAAAACATTTTAAATTCCGAAGATGTAAACTGAGTGCCGTTATCACTAACTATAGTATGCGGTAAGCCAAATCTTGCCATGTATTCATACAACTTATTGATAAGCGAAGCCGATGACGTACTTGTCCCCATATCATAAGTTTCTACCCATTTGGAGTATGCATCTACAATCACTAAATACGAACGATTCTGTATGGGACCGAGGAAATCAACGTGAATCCGATAGAACGATTGCGGCGGGTGTGGCCACGGCGCGATTGGCGCGCGCGCGGGTAACTGTCTTAATTGTAAACAAACCTCACAATCAGCAATCATTTTTTCTACAGCTTTATCGATTCCTGGAAACCAAAATCTACTGCGCGCTTCCGCTTTTGTTTTCACTATACCTAAGTGTGATTTATGAAGTTCGGATAATAATCTAGTTCTAAGAGACTGTGGTATAACTACTTTGTGCCCTCGCATAATACATCCGCTTTCATACGACAACTGGGTTTTACACAAAAAGTATGGTTTAATTAAAATATCTGTTACTCGCTGAGGCCACCCATGAACAATATATGATAAAACTTTATTTAATATTGCATCCTTAAGAGTTTCGACACGAATTTCACTAAGCATAACAGGAAAACTGCCATCAATAACAAAGTTAACATATGAGGCGCGATCCTCTACGGGCACTAAACTGCTGTCAGTTTCGTGGCCAAAACCCTCTCGCAGTTCTGTTGACTCATAGTCAGGTAGACTAGCGCGTGACAAATAGTCTGCGCTGTTATCAGCACTGCGTATATATTCAATGGAGTAATTATAACCACTAAGAAACATCGCGTAACGCTGCAGTCTATTAGCAGAAACCTCTGGAATTCCACGATATGGACCAAAAATAGATAAAAGTGGCTTGTGGTCTGTTCGAAGCACAAAGGGAATCACCCTCCCATATAAATATTGGTGAAAACGTCGTACTCCGAAAATAATAGCTGTAGCCTCTTTTTGTAATTGTGAATACCGCTTCTCTGCTGAATTCAGTGTACGAGAGGCAAATGCAACTGGACGTTCCACTCCATCAGAACCTATTTGCGATAAAATGGCCCCTAAACCACTGTGCGATGCATCAACAGTTAAAATTATTTTAGCATTTTGATCAAAATGTGCAAGAACTTGATTTGAGACTAAACATCGCTTTATTGAAACAAAAGCTTTTTCATGTATATTCTCCCATTTCCATTTATTGCCTTTTTGTAATAGGGAATAAAGCGGACTTAATACTGACGATGCGTTTGGGACAAATTGCCTATAATAATTTACTAATCCTAGAAAAGACTGTAACTTATTCACATTTGTCGGTATGGGTGCCTCAACAATTGCTTTCACCTTTTGTTCTGATTTTCTTAAACCATTCTTATCTATTGTATATCCCAGGTATTCTATTTGGTTTTCGAAAAACACACATTTATCTTTACGAAGTGTTAGACCCGCGTCCTGTAGACGCTGCAAGACCGCGCTCAATCTATCTAAATGTTGATCTTTAGTTTCTCCTGTTATACAAATATCGTCAAGCATACACATAACACCATCTAACCCCGATAATAAACACTCCATTGCCCTTTGAAAAATAGCTGGCGCACTAGAGAGACCAAAGACTAAACGCGTGTAAACAAACAATCCACGGTGAGTATTAATACAAGTTATTTTCTGAGATGTTTCGTCTAAAACAAATTGTGAATAGGCTTGCGTTAAGTCTAATTTACTAAACTGCTGCCCACCGTGTAATTTAGTAAAAAGTTCTCGAGCTGTCGGTAACGGGTACTGTTCAACAACCAGTTGTTTGTTTACGCTTACGGAGTAGTCTACACACAGTCTAATTGAGCCATCGCGTTTTAATATTGGCACAATAGGTGACGCGTATTCAGAGTACCGAACTGGTTTTAATACACCTATACGTACCAAACGATCGAGTTCCGCGTCAATTTTATCTTTAAGTGCGAATGCTATTGGACGGGCTTTAAAAAAAACCGGTTTTGCATCATCTTTTAATTGTAACTTAACACAATATTTTGTGAATACCCCCAGTTCGTCAGAAAAGACTGATGGGTATTTTAATTTTAACTTTTCGGTAATACTATTAGATGTTAAATGATTCACTTGCAACATTTGTAATTTAAACAAACAAATAAAATCTCTACCTAATATTGGGGGTCCCCCGTCACGTATTACTCGCACTTTAACCACGTGTGTTTTATCTATATATGTAATAGGTAATTGCACTATACCTAAGCAATGGATTACACGCCCTGTATACGTAAATAATCGATCAGTCGTTGACAGTAAAGGCAGCATTTTAAAATATTTTTCATACATTTTCTCAGATATCGCAGTGACTGCTGATCCGGTATCAACTTCGAACTTTAGTTCCCTGTTTTGTATCGAAACTACCAAAGTCATAGGTTCACCGCTATGTGAACATATTTGTTTTATCTTACCGTCATCGTCACTCTCGCCCGACCCGCCAGTTCCTACGAAGTTTATCTTCTTGCACATTCGGCGTAGATGGCCTTTTACATTACACTTTTTACAAGTATAGCTTGCAAACCGACATTGAGACGTTTTATGATTTTTAAAACCGCACACGTTACACTTTTCTTTGTTTGCACTGGTTTCGTTTGTGGTGGTCGCGATATTGAACAGCGGCTCGCTTGACGGTGGCGCTTGCGCCAACGCTGATGACGATGCTGCTGCTCCCTTCCGTGCACTACGCACGCTCTCCGCCAACTCCACTGCTTTTGCCAGTGTAAGCTCGTGCAGGTCACGAGCGAAAAGTTTGTCCTTCTCCGGTCCCGGCAGCATACCCATAACAAACCGGTCACGCAGTGCTTCTTCTACATTAAGAAACTCGCAATGCGTGGTGAGCCCCCGAAGTCTCGCAGCCCACTGCGAGAATGTTTCTTCTATACCTTGAATGGCAGCATAGAACTTATATCGCTCGCCAAATCCACATTTCTTTGGTGTAAAATGTCTGTCGAGTAATAGAAGAATGTCTTCGTAGGGCACCTGCGTCAGCTCCTTTGGTAACGCTAAATCAGCCGTGAGTTTGTAAGTGCTGTCGGCGAGTGCGCTCAGCAATACTGCTCGTCTTTTCACTCCCTGTGGATCCTTTACATTGTCGATGTCGTTAGCAATGAACCATTGTAAGATACGTTGCTTATATGTTTGCCACGTATGAGTATCGTGGTCAAAACTCGATAAAATACCGAAGTGAGACATTTTCTCTTCTTGGTGCCTTTTTTCCTTTGCAAATTGTGGGTACTCGTCGCCAATATTATATATGTAGATAAGGAGTAAAAGAAACCAGAGCTAGCTAGATACGCACTGACATTTATTCAGCAAGCGACATGACATGTAGTGACAGCACATACCACAGATTACTCAACATAACACTGTCTTCCGATGCATTCTCTTGCTGACTACTCTCATGTAATATCATCGTTTATGGGACAACGTAAACAAGTGCACTTTTTCGTTAATATTAGCTAACCAAATAATTCTGTTATTTTAGAGTTTATTTGGACATAGGATTCGATTTCCAGAGTATTGCTACATTACAACAAAATAACTAAACGCGAGCAGAAATACCCATCAATGCACACGTAGAGACAATGTTACAAAGTAAATACTCTGTTCATATAATTTTCTGTATGTATTTTCGTTCCTAAGTTATCTGCACACACTAACACCATACACCTACCAAGCATTGCATTACGATGCAGCGCTTGCAGCGACCACCTGCTATAATACGAGGAACATTTTTGCATGATCTAATCTCTACGCGGTGCAGCGCTGAGGCGCTATCGAATGCTGCAGCCGTCTCGCAAGACAAACGGTCGGGGGGCGAGACTTGAATTATTCATGCAAATCTGATCTCGTGGTGGGTACGCTAATATTTGTAGGAACGCCCTCCGAACTACCTGCACGATTACTAATAGTGACGCGGCTTGCATCTGACGGACTCAGTGGCAATATTTATAATTTGACAAATTTATATCAACTTGTCACGTAACAGCTCCGAATATTTGCTGAAAAATAAGAAACGAATATTTAGCACATTTGAAAGAATGGTATGCCGAAATTTAATAATATTTTTTTATTTAATTAATTTGTTAATAATAATTTCATTTGATTTTTAATAAATAATTTAAGTTGTACGAATAACACTACACATTAACATCGTCACAGTCGGCAAGTCATTTAGCTACATTAACTAAAGCTTGATTAGAGGGAATCGTAAATCAATTATCGCGAATCGTTCGAGCAGCAGTTACCCAGTCCAATGAGCCCCCGCTAGTGGCAGCATGTCGGGCGCGCAATCCGTCTCCACTATTGCGTTACTACAGTCCGCTGATGATCGCACACCCTGAGGGGCCCGGGGTCACACGCTTTGTTAGGGAACGGCCGTACGCTCGGTAATGACATGAGGCGGGGTCCGGTGCAATAACATGAGACGAATGAACACGCAATATTGACAAACAATCTATTAAATGATGGAAAAAAGAAAATAAGCAACAAGACAGTAAATAAACAACAAATAACCTACTTTTTAAAGACGTCTATACATTTGACATTGAATGATTTGCGTAACATCCATTTATGAAAATTGAAACTCCTCTGTAAAATTTATTGAGGAGACGCTCAGGATGGCATCGTTTACCAAGTACGAAAGATATTAACTCTTTCCTTTAATAAGAATCGAAGGAAATTGTGTAATATTTGCCAATGTTGAAAGAGATGAATTAATTTGATACGTATCTGAACGTTAACATAACACAATCTCACTCCAAGGAATGAAGACTAAGTAAATCCGTCATAACTTTGGTACGAGTGTGTAGATCACTTCAAAATAAGCGATTCCTGTGCGTTATGTTACAATGTGGAGTACATGTAACTCGCAGCGCTCGACAAGTCCGCAGATAGATCCGCTCATCTGAATGTGTTGCAGATATTTCGCTTGTACAGCGGCTGGACACGAGCAGCACACTCACATGATTTATGTTTTAATTTATTAAACGAACAACTGTTATTATGTTATTTGAACCGTATTTTGTTTTGTTTGAAATTGTATTATCTGGTTTTGTTCACGGCTGTTGGTTTTACGAATGTATTTTGGCAAAAAGGTTTGTTCGTTTTTTTAATAGGTGACAAATTAAGTGCGCTGCTGAATCTGAAATATGAAGTGAATTTGTTGTTCCTGAAGTCTAGTTCGATTCGTACGGTATAGTAGCTAGGGGTGACCTGCCCGAGTAGTGCAATACGACTGGTAATAAATAATAAACAAGTGTACAATAAACACCGCCCTCGTTGCAAGTAGGTACTCGCAGCGATGTGCGTGTGTGCCTGATGCAGACACTAATTGGATTAGCGCTGCACACACACTACACAATGACGTGTAACTAACAATGTGTTCACACTTATTATCACTATAAGGTAAATATTATTTAGTAAGCAGTTTTACATACATGTATGCAACGATCAAAGCAAGAAACCACACACTAGCGCTGTACAGACCTGTTAGATCTGCCAAGTTTATTCTCGTTATAACTACATACACAAAAAAATAAGTAAAGTTAACCTATACGTTTTGGTGATTAATAGATTAGAGTTAATTACAACATCGCGCAATGATTGTGGAAACAGCAGCAGTGCAGCAGTTTCGCATGACGAGAACCTCGTGAAACCTGAGAAAGATAAACAAATTAAGTATTATTGTTTATTAATATAGTTATCGTCATGTGGGATATAAGTGCAGCATTCATTTTGCTGATAGTTATGACGGCCAATGGCATAATAGCCAAGACCCTCGACCAACACCTGAGCAGGCTCTCGTTAGTTGGATCAAGGACTTGATTCAGAAAGCGGTTCTCCACAATACAGCGCGTGTTATCCGAACATTCTTCTCCCAAGAGCCCTGACTACTGGTGGTAGCTTGGGCTCA
Source organism: Caradrina clavipalpis (assembly GCA_932526535.1). Taxonomy (NCBI): domain Eukaryota; kingdom Metazoa; phylum Arthropoda; class Insecta; order Lepidoptera; family Noctuidae; genus Caradrina; species Caradrina clavipalpis. The sequence continues at coordinate 147,019 of OW052106.1, read as the reverse complement.
GTTCCCGATACCGGCGGCCAGGCGGGCTACCATTTTTATATAAGTATTATTAAATGATTTTTATTTTTATAATAATATTTAAAATGTTATTAATATGTGACTTAATTGAATAAAGGAAGTTAAATAACAAATATTATTCGTCAGTAATCTAAAAGGTACCATCGACATTTCAATGCAGATGAACACGTTATGGCATCGCATCCTCAGCCACACTATCAGCACTGTTCGTGCGAGCTCTTAAAGCAGTATATGTTGCGCGTCGGTGTGAGAGGCGGCCGATCAGCGCGTGTAGTATCAAATATCGCAGTACTTGGTGATCTGTTCCGCGCGGTGATCAACAGTCGCATTGCGTGGTGAGAGCGTGCCGGCGCTCAGCGGTACTTCATGTATTATCATAGTTATTTCATTTAAACAGTCAATCTGAAATATACGTAGATGATATAATATTATGCTAACACCTTGTTCAAATAAAGTACCTACCAGTCTCATCAAGAATGTTGCCTTATACATTTTAATGCTAATCGTAATAAAATTATACCAAACAGTGACTAAATTAAGTCGTAACAGTTAACAGATATATATTTCAACCAAATGGACACTACTACTATACTCGTAAAAGTAAATATAAAAAACGGGTTCTATATTTAAGAGGAAACTATAGTCAGACGAATAACATTATGAATAGGTAGCACATTTCAGGTGACATTATGAGTAGTACGTGTATATTATATTCCAAATGACGACACGGTTGGCTGATAGTTGTCTCGGGGCTATATATTTGTGTATGTGAGTTTATAATGTTTATAAACGCACAACGATACAGGAGAATTTCCTAGTGTAGACAGCTGAATTTGTAGATAGCTTGAATAATTCCTGCAGCTTATTCCAATAATGTTCGAAGTAATAATTATGTTGACTAGTAAGTAGTTCGGTCAGCAACATGAGGGCCGCTCTCCGGGAACCTACCGGCTGCCAAACAACATGATTAAGGCAATTTACTTCAATTATTGGGTAATTTTACGTTTGGCTGTACAACGTGGTGCACGCGCCCTGTGTAGTTATGTTTTAATTAAGCTCCGAATGAACGTTCTATTTATAATAATATGATTCTCACGAGGCGAGTAGTGACTCATAGAATTATATTGGTTTTGTGGCAAAAGTTTTAGTTAAGTAGATATATAAAATCATTATCTAATTGTTATTTTGAGAAAGCCTGGTGACTATCTTGAGGATTACAGACACTTTGAGATGTTACGAGTAAGTAAGATGTTAGCAGTGGGTGGTCTGGTTACCGTGACTACCAATAAGTAAGCTTCCTAATGACCCCACTCTACTAGATGATATATCCACTTAAATCGAAAGCATTTTATTCCATAGATTGCATTCAGTACAAAGTGTAAAGTCCCCACAACGCCACGATTGCACACACTCCCACGCGACCTGGGGTTGTTGTTAGTACTGGGAGAGCTGTCACAACACGCTGAGCACATGCACTCGTATACACACCCTCACACTCGCAGGAACTGTACAGTAGTGACATATGGACAACATTGACACCTAATACTGAGATTCACCAAATATGAGTCAAAGGTAAAGCTTCCTAACTACTTTTTAAATATTGTTGTATCCTTTGCTACTTATTCTGTAAAGTCAGGAATATCACAATGTCCTAGCTGCTTTGATGTTGCTCCTCGAGTTTGTATGTATGTATTCTCCAGTCCGATTCCGCGGCTAATCTTAATGCGGACTAACCCAGTACGCAGGACATTTATAGTGCACAAGTGTGTGCGCAAACACAGGTGCATTCACTCTCATAGCTCGATGGGACGGCAATGCGACACAACCGGGGAGAGATGAGGCGCAGGACCAACGGCTTTACGTGCCGCGGGTTTTTTTTCCCCTCGAGTTTACAATATATACAATACTTACAATATACATAATATACGACTTTACATACAAATACACACTTCACAGGCGGTTGATTGAAAAAGATTCCTATAGTAAGAATTGAATGCCACCGAGTGAACTGAGTGCCACCTCAATATACACTTTTTCACTGTGTCACATTTGAACATAACTAACTTTAACATAAACGCTTTGACTTTGACTTGAAATGTTTTAAAGCAACTTCAGTTCGCGTGATGTCAGTTTATGATCACAAATAAGTGCGAAACACAAAAAAGGTTGAAAATGTAGATGGTAGTGTATCGTTCGCAGCCTGCTCTTTATCTTAATGTTAAGGTTACCTCGTAAACACTTTACTATCTGAAGTAACATCATTTTTTCCCTTCCTTTTTTTGTTACATTTGTTGTCAGTTATTAAGCATAGACAATTTAAGCAAACCATCTTCTCTCCTTGGCACGTCCGTATTGGATGACGAGTATCGAGTGGTGGTCCCGCATGCGAGCGCGCACGTGTGGGGAGAACTTGACCCAGTTGGGGCGAGGCGAGGCGAGGCGACGGCGAGTGTCGCGAGACAACGGGTTGATTGTCACGACACCGAGCTGAGAAAATAAATCTAATTTCAGAATACGGGTTTCAATGTCTCTCGCTCTTGGATTTTTCTTTCAGAGTCGTTCATTTTATTTTTGTACACCTAAAGACGATGAATTTATGTATTCTTTGTTTTAAAAGTTTAACTTGTTAAAATGTCTTGGTTGTATTTTTGTATATTTTAAAAGATGTCAGAGTGCTTTTTTTTTTTTTTTTATAGACGGGAAATCATCAAATAACTTCCCCCGCCCTGGGCGGGGCGGGAGGGAGTGTCAGACTTTTACTGACTAAAACCCGTCTATGTTCCTTCATGTGCCCTTTGCGTTCCGGGGGCGCGGTATCTCTTTCGAACAACCCGCAGATGTCAGAGTGCTGGGACTTCTTTTTGCGGATTCACATTACAAATAAGCATTGACTTAAATAAATGTATGCTTTATTTAAACGGCACAACCACCATCTATCGTTGGTGACTATGAATACCGTAGCGCCTCTGTAGCAGTTTCGTAGCGGTGTAGCGGAGTACTGGCGTAGCGCGGCTACGAAATACTACGTGGGAACTGGGACTGTACAAGACATTTATGTTTATGAATGTTTAACTGCGACACATAAATATTGTAGAGATTTTAAACGAAAAGTATTTTATTTATGTCAATGAGGTAGTGCATGGTTGAAATATTTAAACTATTCATTGATTGAATTATTTAGTTAAGTAATATTACATCACTCATGTCAGTGTGTCTTCATCAGCTATATGCCTTTGTAGTACAAAACACAACTAAATAGCGTGTTAACAAACAAGATGTTTGTGTTTAAAACTATGAATTCTAAATGCGTGCGGCATGTTCAAATAGAAATGTCTTCGTATTTGCGCTTCTTCGGCGAGAGTTCTTGGCATTAAAGCCACTGAATAAAATCTATTTTCTTTGAATTCTCGCTATTTTTTATTTACACAGACTTTCCTCTTCGTGCAAAAACTCTCGCAAGGAATTTCGGTTGACGTCAGTTTGTCGACGGTTTTATGTTGAATGTCGTGAAACATTCACCGTCTCCCCCGACGCTATGACACGTTTCAATGAGACAGCGCGGTATCTGTAGGTTTATCTGTTGGATTGCTGCGATATCAACATGTTGTTCATATTAGACTTAACCGTGACATGTTGTGTCCACAGTACACTCGCACGGTAAAGTATATCTAGTAATGACCACATTTGCATCATTAACAACATATAATGTTCAGAGGCCAGTGAATAAGATGTGAGAAAGGAATTCAAACTATTATTTCAAACATTAATATTTAATTGTGGAGGCCATGCCAAGAATATTTGTAAAAATGTTTCCGAGTAAAAAGTAGTTCTATTAACAACGGCCTGTAGGCACAAACATCAACAGGCATTAACTGCGCGATATTTATGTCTTTCATCTTTTATTACAAAAGAAAAGCTTCCAGCCACGTCTCTAACAAGCACACACACACATCTATATAGACACACACAGACACGCGGGTGTAGGTACCTTGTGAGACGCTTGCAGCCTTAGGTACTTAGATTTTAGTAAACTCAGAGCATATTTTGATTTTATCAACTGAACTCTTTCTGTGACGTCACAGCTGTGAGTTAGTATTTATTCGACAGCTTTACCTTATTCCGGTCGTTTTGATCCGCTTCACGTATGACTATTCGTTACTTATTGATATGAGGATATTCTCTACGATGTATCAATGATCGCTGTCAAGCCTGAACACGTGGGACACACACGTACCGCTCAGTGTTCGGTGTCACTGTAATTGTAAAACATGATTCCAAATATTTTTTTGTTTTTTTGTTATCATGGATGTGAGTATGTATGGATACTAAAACTAAAATAAATTCAGAAAAGTGTCAGTTCTAGGTACATAAGGTTTGTCTACAGCTGTAGCTGTAAATAATAAATAGTCGTAAATAATAATTATTATTACCCGAACTGATACTGACCAACTGGATTAGAATTAAACAAAACTAAGTTCACAAACAAGTCGTGACTTACATTTATAATGATTATACCTGAAGTTAGATAAAATTCATGAGCACTTTTAGTGAGTAATATTTCAAAGCAGGCGCCGCCGTAGAATACGTTTCGACTACCCATTACGTGTCTCCGTATGATACGTCCACACCCTTTCATTGTCTCGGCGCCATTCATTTGAATACGGCAGCCATAACGCACCTTGCGATGGTCATGCCACAGTGGATACTCTGAACAGTAGCTCAAATAGGTTGCATTCAATTAATAAATATCCACACATTTATAAAACTTGAACTATGAAAACCACCATTACTGCTGCGAAAATAAAGGCGCAGTCGAAATCAAACCGTTATCAAGCATGAGCACTTGGCTGTCCCTACGTTGTAACTACTAGAGCGCGAGCGGTTAGCACTACTTCATTTTCATTACTCAAACATTGTCTGTCCGGTCTAGGTGGGGTGCAACGATTGGTCGAACAGAAAGTGAACATCACTGAATTTTGGGTGTTTATCCATAATTGCATGACCTACTGTTTGTTGTCGCAGCTGTGGCGCTGAAATTCGAATAAGGCATTTTATCGGTAATGTTATAGATAAAGGTTGGGCAGCTCGCCTCAGCGAACGAAGTGTTTTTGTATGAATTATGGAAACAGATAGAATGTGATATGTGCGCCCAGCCGACCGAGAGGAACGCTCTTATAGATCTGTGTAAACACTAGAAGTGGCGATCAGGCTCATGTTTTCTTAGGTTTTATTTGAAGAGCTCTTCGAGTACGCAAGAATAATATTAATCGTTGACCTATCTCGTCTCCTTAGACACCACATTTTTTTCGTGGATTTTAACATGGAGACGTACTAGATAACATTTTATTTATTTACAATGTAGGACATATCTTCTGACAGTGTATTTTCAATCCTGAATATAAACAGAATCATAAATAATAAAAAAAAGCAAAAAAAAATAGGTAACACTTATTTTGATTTATTTTTGGTAACTGATAATAAAGTTCACTGGAAAAACATATTTTAAATAAGAAGTCTGATTAATGTAGACGTAGCCTTTACCTGTACTGTAATACTTATAACGAACACAAAGTCTCTAACTATTATATTTTGTAACAAAAACCATTTTGTGCTGTTTCAGCCGACGACGGGACGATGCTACTGAGAACTTGGCAACAGACTACCTAATAACGCTTTACAATACACAACAAAAAAACATTAAATAGAGAATAACAGTTATATTGTTTATTCCTAATGATATCCATTTTAAAACATTTTACAAGGAAACGCTGGACTGAAACTGTAAACATGTTATTGTGAAAAGAAACACATAACAATAGCGTGTACAATGTAAGTAGTCACCGTGAGCAGACGAGAGGACGCACTAATAATTGTGCTAAACGAGTCGTTCACTTTATTTACTTTTATAAAAACAAACGGCAATCTACACACACCGCAGGGCTGCTATATGGTCGTATTTACATACAAGCATCGTTTTAAACGAGGCTATTTCGACCATACATGTAGATTCTACAGTCGCTGGTGGTTTTATTTGATATTATTTGTGTGTACCGTACCGCGTAATGAAGCCCTTCACTGGAATCCTCTGTTGTCCACACAGCGCTCTGTCCGTCGACGTACATTTTCTCCTAAACTACTGCACCTGTTATGTTGAAGTGAGTAATTATTATTATTTCGATTAGATTAAGTATCATCAATTATTAATAATATATCACTCGTGAACTGTAATTAAATAAAGTAGTTTCTAAATAGGATTGTTGGTAACAAGAGCCTCTTCAGAAGACCTGCCGCCTGTTGTATTCATGTCCATTCGTATATATTCATGGCTCCATTCTCCGCACGGTTTCTTTGTATGTTGTGACACAGCGCGCGGGTGTCCGGTTTGCTGTTTACCCTCAAGTACCACTACTTACATTGTTCCTTGTAAGATTAACGTCAGTTTACCAATACATTATGGTAGATTTATTTGTTGTACTTACAATAAGTGTCTATCTGTTGTAGTTCTCTTCTCATTGTTGTGCCGAGAATAGATCTGTAACATATTACATTCCGGATCACCAGCACGCGGTGCCTCACGCGGCGCTATGAACTCGATGTACTTACTGTGTAACTAGCAGGCTACCAATTATCGCAATTAGCACACAAAGCAGCTACATCGCTTTGATGTTAGTCTTGGGTAGACTTGTATTGCTTTAAAGCGCTTAGCAGTCGTTTGTGGTTGTCGGGCGCAAGTTGTGTTATTTTAGGCAGACTACTAGAACTTACAGGCAATTTGAAAATGTATAATATAATAGTTCTACAGTTATGATAATATTGGGGCCAAACAAAGCTCTTAAAAGTTCGTTACCAGATCAAATTATAATTATTAGTTTAACGAACCTAAACCTAAACCTATTATTAGTTTTTCACCAAAGCCAACGTTATGTTATTTATACTCTAAGACGTTCGAGTGAATGACAATGAAGTAACTTTGAGTGCAAAATTTTCGTCCGTCAGCCAATAATTGAGTATTACATTAGCAGTAGAGTGCAATGTATCCTAACTTTACGCGTGAAATAGTTTATCTGTAGCCAAACTTGTAAATACATCACAAGCTTGAAGTAACAGGACTTTCCGGATAAACGAGAAATATTCGTGTGCGTAATAAACAAGTTGTTATTGTTAGTGCGTAAAGCAATGAATGATAACATCACGCACCGGACTACTTACTTGTTTTTATAGTCGCCGAGTGAGTGACGTCTGTCGTCTCTGTCGCTGTGTCGCTCGGCCGACCACTCACGTCTGAAGCAACATTAACGCTCGGTTCCTACATGCAAAACGAAAAGTTCATCTTACCAGTCGTCATTTTTTTAATGCTTGACTGGTCGTTTGTGAAAATTATGATGACAACTTTGAATGTCTGAAAAATTAACTCCAATAACAGCGAAAATACGAAGGCATTTGTTTATTAGTATGATTTACTAATACCAATCGGTAAGTTTTAGGAATCAGGTAAAAGACGCTTATTATTCGTCAGTTAGCCATGACTCTGAACAAACTGAATTTAATTGAATTGTATGTTTACACTGTGCGACGCAGAGCACAACAAAGTGTTCTGACGTAGTGCGACATAAATGCTGTAATTGATAGATGAACATCACAACTAAACACAAAGAAGTCTTGCGATTTGTGGGCACTAGTGGTGGGTACCTCTGTTGTATTGTTGCTAGACACGCAAACAATAACTGTTAAGAGTGTAACGAAAGCATCATGAACAGTGTTTAGTAGTATTTCTACAACGTAAAGTAAATTCCGAAGAAACATTGATTCTCGACGATAAAATTTAAAAGAGCTTTAACTTTGCATTTATTGGAACCAAACTCGTAATGTGAGAAGATATCCTGACATTTCAAAGCGTCTTGTACTAATGCCACTGAACGAACAAGCGCAGAATATCAAATCCGAATTATATAAGAGGATGTAAGTTTAGCACGTCGAGAATAAACTGTCTGTCTTCCAAACGTTGAGCAAACCGCGCCACGACCGTCACGACATGTCTCGGTTGCGTTGCTGGAGCCGTTACATCATATGTCGTGATAGCGCAGATGGTGGGTTCAAATCCAGGCAAGTACTACTGTGTCTTTTTCACTTCATATGTACTTTATAAGTTTATCTGTTACATTACTGACATCAAGTTCTTAACTGTCGCATTGGGGTGACCTGTAATGATAGTATAAGCTATTATAAATAAATAAAATAATCGTAATACGTATACATTAATCTTCATTTACATGAAACATACATTTACGTTTAGTAAAGTTTAGAGCTTCTGCTTGTTAGTATCATGTTCAACGATCGTGTTGTTGTAGCGCGGGGGAGAGGGGCCGGTTATCACGTGCCGCGCGGATGCTGGCAGGCGGCCAGGCGCGCGCGCACCGCTATCTCGCGGCGGTGCGGGCCGTGCGGCGGGGCTCGCGTGCTCGTGTGCGGTTTATGATTCTATTACATTTTATTTGTAACGTATTTTAGGTTATTTGGCTCATAAAAGTGTTAAAATTTTATTTGGCCACGTCAGGACATACGGCGTCATTTATATAGATCCCAGTACAATAACGTAAAACTATCAAAAGTATCTAGACATTTTAATTAAGTTGTTGTGAAACATGAAAATGCATTTATGCTTAACTTTATCATCTTCCTGTAAAATAAAACGTATGTCGTACAAATTTTAGTAAAACGGTAACATGAATTCAAAGATAGCATAAATGCGAATGTTCGAAGCCGCCCGGTGAGCGGTCCCGTGCTTACAGCTTTTACAGTTTCAAATAAATCTCAAGTGCGGTGCGATAACACAAAGGATTGGCGCGCCGCGACTTGTCCCCCACCGCGCCAGTACTCGCCGTCGATCACGAACACACGCACACAGACAGGCGCACATGCAGACTCCACACGAGCAGACGACGCAACTCTTGTTTGATCTGCTGACCGGATAGTGGTAACGATTTGATTTGTCTAGGTACTGACCGCTCCCGCCGTCGCCAGCGATCGATCTTGGCAGATCCAACGAATCTCACGAATCCGAAAGTGTGAATGACATCCTTCCACAAAGGACTCTTTAAACTTGCTCCACAAAACCCGGTCGCTGGTGGTGCGACCTGCCTTTGTCAGTTCGTCGATCCGTTCGATCACAAGGCGTCCTACGCCTCGCTTTCACAAAAATATGAATAAACAAAATCCAACAATAGCGCGTATTTACTTTGACACAGCCTTTTGTGGAAGTTCTACAACTGCGGGCTGATTGTCCAATATGTAACAAATGTTACAAAGTTGGACAAGCGGGACAAAGGGATAGCGGACACAGACACGCACAAAAACTAGTGTAGGCGTGTTGGTTACCACGAGCCGGGAGACATGAGCGTTTTGTGTTTGAATGTTTTCGTATCTATGACGCTACTTCTTTTTACCGCGCACTGTCACATGAACTCCTATGTAACAGGCAGGAGCCTATTGCTGTCCAGCGAGCACACATCCACGCTGTGAGCTGCTGCTATTGGGAAAATAAAAACGCAATAACACTTTCCTCTTTGGAGGGATGAGAAACAGGGTGTAAAGTCTGGTGGAGTACTGCCCGGCGGTTGATGTCGGGATTTTGTATTGTCGCGGAGAACTTTGATAGCGGGATCAAGGCAACATCAGTTTCTGCCGTAATAGTTCGCATGCATCGGTGTAATAGGGGGCGAGCCTATTGCCATTAACCGGGCACAAATTCAAACTTCGAGCTGCTACTGAGAATTTCATAGATGAACCCAATAACACTTTTTGCTCGACCTGGGAATCGAACCTAGGACCTCTAGCGTAGTAGTCGCGCTTAGGACCACTAGGCTACCATAGGCTAGAATTCTAAGTGTGTAACATATTATTTCGTTCATTAGTTCGTCTTTTCACTGAGAGTACAAACATTAATAGCACTTTGTTATATCAAACAAAGGATGTTACTTTCGTTGGTTAATGTCATTCGAATATTGGTCGAAGAGCGACTTTATGGTAATTTCATTATTCAACACCAATAAATTGTTAAAACCCCTGACGAGCTTCACAGCGGCGTTTTATAATGTCACTCCCACACAGATTGGCGTTAATTTCTTCAATACAAGAGTGGGCGGGCGATGACGTTATCATTATTTTATGAAAACAATTTTACTTTACTACAATTTTAATATTATATTAACAGTTATTTTAATTTTAACAAAACCCAGAAGTGCTCTTCGTACAGTACAGTACAATAATGTTAAGATAGAGCAAAAAACTTTTAATTTTTAACCATAATTATCTATTTGTTGTTATTAACTTTCTATTTCGGTTCAAAAGTAGCACTGTGACTTTATAAAATGGAACCGTATAGATAGACATTGTTTAATATTGTCACAAATTATTATGAGCTGCCGCTATTACAAACGACCAATAAAAAAATAAATTCGTCAATGTTTACATTCACTGGCATTCATTGATCTTCATCAAAGCCGTCCCACCATTAAACAAATAATAACCGCAATTTGTCACGAGAAAGGAGTAAAAAATTGCGATCTATCAGAAGTGAAGTCTGCGCCGCGGCGCTGCCCGAGCGCGGGCCCGCTCGCACGCTGTGATTGATTCGCTCAACATTCACTTATTCATTGAATGCACGCCTGGAAAATACTGCTTTTCATTTTACAGTGTTTTTACCCGTTTAAATTTGTTCAAAGTTTGCATTAAACACAATACTCGTAATATTCACGGTTTTAACATTTTAAATTATCTATAACCGACAGATGTTTTTGGTTTAAATTGTCTTTCTTGTAGAAATACAGAGTGTGATGATTCTATACTTTCTTAAATGATGTTAAATGTCTTATATCTAGTACTACTGCCGGGGCTGCGGGTTGTTCGAAAGAGATACCAAGCCCCCGGAAAGCAAAGGGCACAAGAAGGAACATGGGTGGGTTTTAGTCAGTAAAAGTCTGACACTTCTTCCCCCCCCCCCCCCCCCCCGAACCCTGGTTCGGGCGGGAAGGAGTGTATGACTTATGGGACATCATCAAATGACTTCTCGAGCCCTGGCTTGAGAAGTCATTTGATGATGTCCCATAGGTAAAAAAAAAAAGTTAGTAATAATTTCATTCAGCAGGTGCCTGCTTAATTATAAATACTTAGTTGTTCAGGAAAAGAAAGTATATTCATCGCAGTAATAATATACTTTTTCATTTTGTTTGTGTATATTAAAAAATATTTGATTTGTGTCAGCCAACCCTGAATCGGGAGGACATTTTGAAAGCGCACTTTAACCAGTCTGCCGACCCTCCGACTAATGGGCAAAGTTGACGCACATTGTTGGAAGGGCGAAGAAGAATATTATAAATTAATAAATGATGCGAAAAAACGTCAATATTGTTCGTGATTGGTTAGCAGAATTTTTATGGGCTCCGCGGAGGAAATAACTTTGTATGGATCGTTTGATGCTTGTGCTCGGATAAGCAACACGAACGATAGTCAGCATGATATTACGCCTATAATCCTCGGTGGGGTGGGCAGATGTGAATAGTATCAGTTACATAAATGTTATGTCCAATCTTATAAAGGACAAACCTTGAAGCATCCAGGTACAAACGTTCACACTGAATAGAATGCTATGTAAATAGTAAAACATTGTAACGGAGAAGTTCAACAAAACTGCCATCTGACATTACGTAGTGTAATGTGTGCTGGCTGCCGAGCACCCTTCCGTAAAAGTATTTAAAATAAAAATAAAATAAAATAAAATAACCTTTATTTCGGACAAGTAAGATCCATAGTGGGTTAGTGGGTAAGTAAACATAAAATCTTATGACTATGTTAGTATTTACGTAGTCGTTTTCTCTTTGTTCATAAATTATTATAAATAACTACGGTTATTTATAATAATTTATTTAGTAATACATTTAAAAATTCTTTCTTTCTTCTTTATCTGTGTAATCATAATACTTTGTAATTAAATAAACCTACCGTTATTTTTTCTTACAGATATAATAAAAAAACCTAAGCACTGTTACAAAATGGGATCCATTTCAAAGAGAGCGCTACAATAACTGAACGACTAATTGTCAATCTTTTTATAAACAAAAAGATGTCTTTTAAGAAAGCCCTTTCTTTGAAATACGAATGAAATGAGATTATAACTAGCCAAGTGCGGCTAGGACTCGCGCGATTGGTTCAGTACAGCTAAAATAGCTATGGTTTATTTTCTGTCATGGTCGTGATGTTATGTAAACAGATGGACGGACGAACCAAAAGACAGAGAAACGGCAACATAAGATACCATTTAGTGAATCTCTGTTTTTCGAATTAATATCCCAACCGCATGCCGCGCCAGCTCTCGTGTTAACTAGCGCTTACCAATATCGAGCGACGGCTGCAATGTGCACACTCCATTAGATCCGCGTCGCTTATTGGAATGTTTAATCGGAGGAAATATTAATCGGAACGGATTTATGAGAGAATTAGTTACGAGCTCGCTGTAGGTAGCTCGCTGTGCACATGGACATGTCATTAGTAGTACGCAGTGATGCTGATGTTTTGTGTCACAAGTAATAGCAGTAGTCAGTAGGCAGTAGTAATAAATACTTTGACTTTCACTTTGACTTTAGTCGTTATTTGGAAACATCTCGACCGGATAGCATAACAGTATAGCAGAGCGAATAATCCGTCACCTTCCAAATGTCTAGCGCCGTTTATAACAGACACTGCAACACTAGGGGCTTGCTAATCGTTGCCACAACCAGTGTGGTCATGTACTGCATGCTGAAGCATGCCGTGACATCAGTCAGCGCCGGCCCTGCAGGAGCTCGGCAATGCATGCCAGCTCCAGAGGTAATAAGCAAAACCACACAGGTTCACGACAAGTCGCTGGTGTTGCTACAGAAGGTGCTAGACACATGGAAGGTGACGGATTATTTGCTCTGCCATACTGTTCTGATATACATAGATGATAGTTATTGTAGTAAGAAGAATGTGAACGCTTAGTGACGGCTAATATGGAGAAAATGACGAGTCGCGACGACCCCGAATAAAGCGCGGCAGACAGGAAAATGATGAGTACTAACTTGGTGGTTCTAATCATATGTTAAAGATTAACGATGTTCTATTGAAGCAACCATAGCCATAATGTAACTAGCTGCTCTGTCTGCCGAGCGAGTGGGAGTACCGTACGTCTGCGCCGGAGGTACTCGCCGGCGAGCTAATGGTCTAACAAGTCGGAACTATCGGCCGGCGTGAGTTATAGCTCCCGGAGCACCGCTGTCGGACAGCGAGCGGTGAGCGGATTATTATTGGTCTACACAGTGAGTCGTGGAGGGTAAATAGTGATAGATTATGTACCGGTAAACGTATCGATACCTCATGCTATAAATAGAAGAGTAAGATATGTTAACTCTTACACTAAAGTAACTTTCCGCTTGTAGCGATGTTTGAACAGACACAAACTTTACTGAAACAACACGTCGTCTAGATACGGACTCTAATAACGATTCGTATGCGTCGTGTGGGAATCGAATCCGCAAGCTATTGCTCCGAGAGCCTGTTATCGGCGCTGTACTAATCACACTTCCCACCTCTATCCTCTTTTACTCAATCGAGCCGCTCCTTAATTGAGCCACGAACCTCGCCTCGTTCTCGTTCGCAAATTATAATTTGTCATATATGTAAGTGTCCGTATTCTGGGAGGCGCTGGTTAGTCGTCGACATCGCCGAGAGTGTCACGCGCGCTGATAGAATTGGCCTGGATCGTGACCGCACTCCCGATTGTACGGCCTACGTGACGAGCTGCCAAGCAGCATGCAGAGAGACGTGGAGCGCTGTTCTCTTGCTCACTTGTGATTAAAAATACTGTCACTGATAAGAACAATAAAAAAAGCAAAAGATGGTCATGAACCCTTTTTTAGGGAGGGTCAAAATCTGCAGCTTTGAAACCAGTTTTGGCGACTCACACTAATTACAACTTGGTTTATCCTTGTTGAAACCTCTAAGGTAGACTAAATACATCAACGATGTACGCTAATTGAACACTTATTATGGATATTAGCTTCCTAAAAGATAAATAACTGAGCGCCTCAACCAACGGTTGGGAATAAGGCATATTTACATAATCGCGACGCTTTGTTGGGTATTTACTGAACTGGACACGTGTATGGTAACCACACATGACCTACTTTTGTGTCCAATCTTTATTGTCTCTCTTTTCGTATAACTAAACAACCTTGGTTCCTTGATTAATAAATGGTTTCTCGAGCAAAAATACCAGCTGTACTAACTAGTACAGCTGGTATTTTCAAGGAGCCACTCAGATTTCCTTAAATACACTTAAATTGAACTCAATTTAAGTGTATTTAAGGAAATCTAAGTAGCTCCTTGTTATTGTTATGTGACTTGAAGACGTACGGACACTTTGTTCATAGGCTTGTCTTATCCATACTCTAGCGTACATCCCTGTTTATCGAGCCTACCTTATTCTCGGTATCGTTAAATGAAATAGAATACCCGCAATACAGTTTTCATTCGATTACAATCCACTAAGTAATTGTGGATACGTTTCCCGAATACCGACAGGTTTAGTAAACTGTCCGTTCTCTAACTGTAAGTGATACTGACGGTACACTTTTTTTTAGTTTCGATTTAAAAGGCTTTACGTGGATCGCGTGCGGATGTTTTGTTCAACTATTTTGATTCTCCTCGGCGGAGGAAAGACTGCCTAAAACGGCACAGTTAGATTTTATTTTGGTGAAAATGGTATGTTGTCTTAAAATCCGCGCAATAATTCCCAGTTGAATTGGATGTTATCCGATCCGGCGCCCGTAGGTACGTAACGTACGGCAGTAAATAAAAATAAAAAACGGGGGAAAACCCTTTGAAAAAATAAATAAGTCGAAAGCGATGACCGCGGAGGTTTAGGGAGTACCGTGGAGTCATTACAAACCGATTGGAGTCCATATATTCGGCGCGATCGCTCGCTCTAAGCTTCAAATCGTAATTTTCCGTGGAGCGGGCGCGCGCTTTCGCCGAGTCATGCAAAAATTTTAATTTCCTCCGCCGTACGCGCCTGTAGCAGAGACCGCTGTGTAGGTACCGGCGCGTGTGCGATGACGTCACGGCTATAAATCACGCCAAACTTTTCATTCCGATCGATCGCCGGAGCCGCGCCACGTGACGTCAGCATACGGAAAAATAGCTCCGCTCTCAATTGCGAACGTAAAACGTTTTATAGCAAAAAATTGGGATTGTTTATGTGAGTGATTTCCTTTTGTCTCGTACAAAAAATGTTTGTAGTATCGATAAAAGATTGTGTTCACAAACAAGTCTATTTGAAATGCAAATGTTAGTCGTCGCGGAGCGCGGCGGCCACGTGCGGCGCGCTGATTGGCTCCGCTCAGTGTCGCGGTTTATCACATGTTTTATTCTAACACGTAAAGCTCTCACAAAACATCTGCTTTATTTATTTAACAACTGAGTTTGCAGTCGTTCATTTTATTTTTCCAATTGTACTTCGTCAACCTGTCAGAACGTCACGGACGTGTTCGATCACGGGCTGGTTGCGACGGCGACGCACATCGCGAGTACGTCGGAGCTGTGTTATTCAGCTACCTTGCAAGTATAATGTTAAAGTTTACTGAATTTTAAAACAGAAATGTAGGTAAATAAGAATAAAAGTTCACAAAGTGTCTAAAGGAAACTACTCGAGGCTGAGGTCGGCTAGATATAAAATAAAAGTGCGTAGCGTTTGCATAGTGCCTTGACTCTCCAATATAACAAGTTTTATGTAGCACGGTCGTAACATGGAGGGTTAATAGTTTGGATGACAAACTAATATACTCGAGTAAGAAGTCGACCATTCAGGACATTTAATTATCATTAATTAACTACAATATTAATCGTTTTTTTGAGTTGTTTATAATCTAATTTGTTGTAGGTAACAATGTTAGACCCCTAGCACACAGCGTATTCTAAACGCGCGCAAGACGCGCATTTGACCGAGTAACTGTAGCTGTTCCATATGATACAAAAATGCTACACCTACTCGGTCAAACATAATTATGCTAGTGGCCTTATCATTTTTCCCATCACGTCATTTTAGTTCACATATAACTTCACAAGTCATCACTTGTGAGCCAGTTACCATACCATACTATGTAGGTACTACAATCTGCAGTACACAACCAAGCATGTATTGCTATCGAGGCTCACCTTCGAGGTGGCTCACTACCCGTCCGTCACTATTTACTGAAGCTAGCTGTCATCGCAACAAACTAACAGCGACACAGTTTGAGGACAAGTGTCTAATCGCGCAAGAGGTCAAACATTCAACAGCGCCGACCCTCTCGCTCCACTGAACCACTGACACGCGCGAACACTTGGGGACCTGTCTGCACCTCCGCTATATATCCACGTTACCTCGGCCGTGCTGTAGGCTCCGCGCGACACTCCATATATCTCTGTCGCGTTGTCATCAATCAGCTTCCTTTACTTGTGAAACTAACGCTTTCTACTTTTCTAGCCTAAACATTCACTGGACGCCCTTTGTGAACAACTGTAAATACATGAACAAACTTCGTACGTTCATAATTATGATCCTCGCTCACACACTGACATTCTGTTTCTTACTTTTAACATTTGATCGTTACAAAATATCCTTTCTCTTCCCCGGTAAATCTTGAGCGAATGTAACTCGTGCATGTGTGTGTGAATCAGGCTACTGATAAGGTAGTGTTGTATCCGTGTGCTGCGGGAGCGGAAGACCTTCCGTGACACATAATGTTGGCTTCTTCTCGGGTCAGTAATTTTATTGTAGCTTATCGCATTACTTATGTCGGGTTATCGCTGTATTCTCCCTTTAGGATACAAGCTATCATTATTTGATAAATAATAGGTATATAGGCATAGGTAGATTTGGATACAACTTGTACATTACATAATAAAGAAATGTATTTACTTACGTAAAGTAAGAGTAGACGTTAACCTTTAACTAATTTACATAAAATCGATATCCCTCCGAGGCATCACAGGGATAACAGACGAATGGTCTTATAATATCACATACGAATGAGACGTCTTCACGACGTACTTTGAAACAATGCCACTTCGATAGAATCTTACAGATGTGTGGCTATAGTTCATTCGCTATAGCTTAGTCTGTATATCCTTCTCATTATCTAATTTGTGACTAACATTCTATAAAATATAATTATGTTACCGAGTAAGCTTACTCAACTGACTAGAAAGAGGAGCCGTTGTCCGAGGAATGTGTTCTCTATGATCAGCTAAGACGTCAGTTGTTCTGCAGCACCAGCATCAGCATACTGTACTGTTCAGTACCTACTGGACATAGAATGTAGAACTCGGCAGAGTTTTACATTCTCAACGACATTGTTAGATGAGCAGGAGCGTGGGGGGGGGGGGGAGAGGGAGAGCTCGCCAAAAGAACAGACTGTTTAACATTCATTGAGTTGTAATTGAAGCTGAACAAATATCTGGACGATGTGAAATAATATAAAAGCAGAAGTACAAACTTACTGGCTGTGCTCTAGTGGGAGTCGATCGCTGTCTTCCCTTTAAGAATCGGATGGCTAGCATATTTAGATTTATAATTAACAACATAATGTTTTTAGCCACAAAATATATCCATATCTAGGATATATCCATATCCTAGATATGGATATATCCTAGATATATCCATATCTAGGATGCAGCGCTCCTTAATGGCTACAGTGTACGTACGTACTGAGGTAAGTACCTACTTAGCATCTTTTCACTCCATTACCCGGAGCAAGCAGCCAAGGTTGCCGAAACAGAAGCGTGCGCTGGAACCTTCTGCACTGGTTCATGTGGCGGCGCCAGTGCATGGCAGTGTGATGACGTAGTGTGTATGCGGCGTGATGTATGCACTGGTATAATATTCAGTTGAGTGCAGGCCCTTTGTGGCGGCGACTGAGCGAGCTGCCAGCGTGTTACATAAACCAGTGTTTTAGCTGTAGTATGTGTTCTGTTAGGCCCCATGTGCTAACGGTGAAGAGAGTACCTCAGTCGGCTTTGTAAACCTCCTTCGCTTTTCCGTGGACACGTACCAAAGAATTTCATTCCACATGAAAAGTAATAATGTACATTTTGAAGTAAAACTTACACCTAATAATTCAGTAGCAGTGTTTGTTATGATATGGTAAAAAAATTTAAGGAATAAAATAAAATTTACGGAAAAGGGTTTAAGATACCCACATGAATGGCTTGTCCGGTCCGTAACATGTACAGTGACAGCAGCATAACGCGCACTTGGCCTGACTGCCTGCACCAGCCATTATAAATTTAAAATATAGGAGATACAGGGGATATAGGGGTTCCTCATGATAGGAGTCTACGTTCGTCCAATAATCTTCTTCTTAACTGTCCTTCTCATACTTCTGATTTTATTCATTCTTCCTTTCATGTTCAGGCTATTCTTCTTTGGAATGCGCTTCCTCTCGATATCAGGACGGCCATCACTCGGTATGCTTTCAAGCAGAAGTTGCGGACTTATTTTTCAGAGCAATAGTCAGAGTTGTCTCATTTTCCTCTTTTCTAAACTTTTCATTAGATATGTATGTATTTTATATGTAGGTATATAGTTATACATATATGTATGTGTGTATGTATTTTTATGTATGTATGTATGTATATTTGTTTTATATTCGGTATTAGGAATAATATAAATTATTAAGTCATTGTTATTGTTCTTTTCAAGTTTAGAGTATTGAAATTATTTTGTACTTGTGTACATTTAATTTTGTTTACTCTCGTACAATAATTTGCACCTGCTGTGTTATCTCTTCACCACCAGCCTTTGGTTGACTGGTAGAGAATGCCTAAGGCATTAAGTCCGCCTTTGTACTTTTTTTTGTGCATAAAGTTTAAATAAATAAATAAAATACAAGACGGAAGATCATCATCGTCATTTTTTACTCCGAACAACTTATCCTTTTGTCATCTCTTACGAAACCTGTATAAAAAGTGAAGCACGTCATAGTTCCCGGCGGCAGACTCCACGGATGCCTCGCAGTTTTAACTGAACGAGCTCGCCCGTCCAGCCGTAACACTATAATATGGCGGCTTTAAAGTTCACGCCGCCGAGTTACCAACACTGAGCCGCTCGTCGGCTCCGAGGGAGTTCGCTAAGTTAGTTTTACATGTTAGCTGATATTACGGCAGATGAGGTGCTGTATTAATGTTCGATGTATCAGCAAGTTTGTGTGGCAGACGAGCGAAGTATGTGAGCCAATATGCTGGTCTGGCTAGCTTTTACCTACATTTCACACTTACTGTTTAATTTGTAAATAAGAACACGATTCTTCTAAGCCAGTTAACTTGTTCCTAGATTCTGAACGTATCCGATACCAGCGGAGCAATCTGTAGCTGTAAACAATCTGAAGACATAGTAGAACACGATGATGATGACTTAGTTCTGCCAAGTCATGAAGCACGCGAGAAGCATCACACGATTATTCCCCCAACAAAGCGTATATAAAATAATGTAAGAAAAATGTCACAGTAGCCAGTTTACGGGCCAGTGGAAATAAGTGCTTGCTGAGATACTTATCGTTGGCTTTTAGAGCGACACAACACTGCTCTCACCGCTCGCGCTCCATAACGCAAAGTCTCGAGAAATGGAAGCATTTGCGACTTGCATACCTTACACGCTACTGTTATATGGACTAGAAGAGGACACTGATGCTGTGATGTGCTTGTATTTTATGAATTTTCATTGATTTCCCAATTCTAAGATATGAAGTACCTTCCTGCCTTTTGCCAGGATATCACGTGTGTTATTGTTAGTTTTTTTATTATTGTGGGTGAAGTCAATATTATTAAAAAATATGAACCACTAATAAATTCAGCGATATAAAATGGCCGTGGTGATGTTAAAATGGAGAAAGCCAGCAATGCACCTATGCCGCACGTAGTCAAGCGTCGTCCCTTACAGGAGAAGGCATTTAAACTGAATTCCAGATTTGGCTTTGTTTACCCGCAGGCAGAGCAATGTCTCTTTTTTGTTCATACTCCCGCCACGTCGTCGGTAAGGTTACTATGTATAAATACAGTTCGGTATCCGACGTCCGTAGACGGCGAACTGTGCGCTCGTAACTGTGTGACGGAGCGGAAAGGCTAGATGTAGCGGACGCAGGGCGACGTACAATAAACTAGTTATAGCTTCTCCTTCTTGTATCCTCCTAGCGTCTTAAGGCTAACATACATGGACCGACCAGTCTCAACAGATGAATCTGATCCGATCGGTCGGATCGATCAGATCAGACAGATCAGGTAAATATCATAACAACTAGACAGCGTTTCCATAGGTGTAGAGTAACCCCACATTTATTTTCCTCACTAATATTGAAATCTCATGTAATAAGGGACGAGGCTATTGCACTCGGCACAATAACATATCCAGATGCGGACTACGGATACCTCGGATATAATAGTCCCCTCGTATGCGATCTATTTGGAGGCAGTAGCAGCTACACACGTAGTTCGGGTCAGTTAGTTACATCATACGAATTTGAAGATAGAACTGACTATGTGTGGTCGCCTTTACAGTGCACGATGCCGGGAGGGCAGCGTCAGCGGTTAGGATACGGCGGCAGTGGGGCGACTGGGGGAGATTCGGGTTTTAAAAATAAGGTGCCTTTTATGTGGGGTATCGAGTGGAGGGAAGTAGTAGGTTCTACATTAAACTCATGTCGTTCCAAAAGCTTTAAATAATGGAAAAGTGATGCTGACACCCTAATGAATTGCTTTTTAACAAAATAAATAGTGACTACTGACCTTTTCATTTAATTAATAATAAACTGTTGGGATGTGACTGCTTATGTATTTGATCTATCAAGGAACCGTAGGAAATAGAATTTATTAGCCAACGTATTGCATGGCTCTATTGTCACCTGCCCGCAGTTCACTGACACAAGCCGCTCTAAAAAGTCACCATAACGCTAAGTAAGCAATCCGATTACATGGGCCCCGTCCATTCACACACACCATGCTGTCCCCCCCCCCCCGCCCCCGCCCTGGCGCCCCCGCGCACCTCGTCATCTCGCTTGACTTACGTTCTCAGAATGACAAGCATCGGACATTTTATTCGTATTCTTCTCCAAAAGGGATTTCCTCCATAATCCGTAAAGTTTGTCCGGATTAGCGCTGATGTTTATATAGCGTTCTCAACTTTACCTTGTTTACCTTCGCTTTCTTTGCAATGATATTAAAATTAGATTGTCTTGCTTAAAATGGGAAGTTTTGTTGTTGTTGTTTTGTGTTTGGGGTGAACTTAATTCTAGTTCATCATCATCATCTGCCTCTGACCAGTTATATTGGGGGCGGCTTCCTTGGTGTATTTTGGCTCCATCCAGGGATCAAACCAAGAATCCGTTCCTCTGTGGTGTTACTTACCGTCACTTAATAGATCCATCACTACCAAACGGTGAAGTCTTTTTGAAAACCTAAAATCAATACGGTATCACCGGCTAGTTGCAATCACAGGCGTGCTGATGCTTGTTCCCGCGCCGGCACGTCCGTTCCGGTTCGTATCCGGCGGCGCACAATCAGGCGCCGACCTGTATCCGGCACGTGCTGAGACGTCCATCGTTTAAATCGAACACACGGAGAATCCCATGAGAGCTAGCTCGATAGCGTAGCTACATCATACTGTTCATGTGTGTGCGGTACTTGTGTGGGTCGGCAGGTTCTTAATAAACTTAATGTGATTGGACATCAATATTTTGAACAAAGTGTGCAATCCACTTAATAATCAATTTCATGGAAAAATCTGTTTATGGATTTTGCTTATACCAGGGAAACAAAAGTCAAATATTCGTTTTCATAATAAGTTTTCTTAAAAAAAAATTAAAAAAAAATGTAGTTGATTTATTGATGAAGTCAAGAAAGTATGGTATCATAAATGTGTGCTCACCCCTCTGTAGGCAACACGTTAGCTAACATGGAGCAACATGTTACTCAGAATATTCTCAAACATTTTCTTTCACTTTGTACATATTATTTTTCATTTCAGGAGCCCATATAATAGGCTCAGGTGAAATACCGTCGTACATAATGCTTCAGAGGAGAATCAGTCACGCCTAGCCCGAGCGGCTCGCGCGGGGTGACGGGGGCCGGCGGCGGCGGCGGGTCCCCTCGGTGTGCTCGTCTTTATTTGCTCACCACCAGACGGACAATTCACGTATTTAAACCGTTAAATTCTAGATGCTATCTCATCTCAGAGACCATCAACCCTTTTTTAGTTTTAAAAAAATGTTGGTAAAGGATGTCAACAGTATCTGCCCAATTTAGTACAGTAGGTACACTTAGTGACATAAAATACACTAGATTACACTGAATAATATTGCACTCTTAAATTATATTTTATATAGTTGCCCGGCGTAGAGAATAAAATAACTTTTAATCGTAATAAAAAACACGCCATTTTGGCAATCTAAAAAATAAGCACCTTATTTAAAAAAAAACTGTCATGTTGACAGCTGTCAGATTCAGCCACAGTGGTTTCACGTTTGATTTGTAATTTCGTTTCGAATATGTTTATACTTATTAATTCCAGTTATTAAACAAAATATACAAAACAAACAACAGACGAGTACCCCGAAACGCAGAAACGAACGGAATGACATGTGTCGTCAAAAGCAAAACAAAATGACATTTACGAAATGTCAACCCGAGTGACAACTAAATAAAGCGCAATCGTACATGCAAAGTTGCCACATGTTTTAATTGTATTACACAGGTTATTACGTTATATTTAAATAATTTATCAAATAGTTAAAAATTATTTATGAATAAAAGTAAAATTATTTTCGAATTCCTCCATTTTTTCTCTACGATTTGGTGCACGTGTACCTCGAGGCACATATTTGGGCAAAATTGTACGGGACGTATTTTTTACAATTTAAGAATATTAAATACATATACGGGAATTACCTATCTCTTTAATTACTGACTGCCATAAACATTTTTATGCTTTAAAAAAAAATTGAATCAATTAAATTGGCTGGTAACGTAATTTAATTCATTAGGTACGTGGTACATACGTGGTACTGAAGGTACGTGGTGCCGTGGTTTTAGATATTTTTAATTGAAATACCTTTTTGTCATCAGTAATTGTTCTTGATTTCTGATGTAGGTATTATAAATTCTTATAATTTCTCCAATCATTCGAGAACGCCGTGTGTGTTGGTAATAAAAAGCCCCCTCTTCTCCCTTGCCCCATACATCGTAAAGGGAGTCGAGTCAGCTAATAACACCTGCGGTCACCAGGAAGCCGCCCGTGCCTGATCAACTCCAAAGATAAAACAATAAAAGTGGAGAAAAGTTTTTGGCTACGGTCTCGTAAAATACTAGCCTCTGCCCGCGAGCCTGTCTGCGTGGAAGCAGGAACAAATGTATATTCAGTGTGAGCTTTAGATAATATAATCATTGTCATTTTGAGATGTATCTATTTAGCTGAGAACTAGCTAATTAGTGTCCTTACCCTATGTGCAACATTTTATGAAACTTTAATTACTTATTGACCAAAATATAACCAGAATATTTTTGTATGAAGAACGTTATCGTGGTAGTATATATAGGTAGGTTCTATTTTCAACGGTAAGAAGATTTGTGATAAATACTTGATCCACGTAAAGAAGAAGGTACTTCACCGCAGGTACCTCGGTAAGCCCGGGCGGCGGTGCGTGAGGCGGCGCGTGAGGCGGCCGCGTGCGGCGCCCGCAGGCTCGCCCGGATATTACAATGAGATTGTTTCAGGATTACGGCGACTTTCACTCCACTGCTTACAAAGATATAAACTCGTTATATTTTACTTTGGAGACTCATCTCCGTTGTGTTCCTCTTGTACGCAATATTGTTATTGCCAAACTTTACCAGTTACATTAATGTAAGCCAAACTTCAAACCCGTATGTAATACTACAAGTTATTATTTTAGCTGCTAAGTGCTATTTATGTGATACTAAGGAAAAAAATACACATAAAAACACCTTTGGCAAAATTTCAAAACAAAAAAGAAAATGGTAAAATAAACAGTCTGCCAAATATACACCCTAACTGCTGGTTTTCTTGTGTTATATAACGCAAGAAAACCAGGGCCTACAGCTAATACAAGTTTGGAATCACTAATATACCGTGAACATCATTATGAGCTATAGTTTCCCAGTGTGTGCCCGCGACTCCGCAGTTGGTTGACTCGGCAACCCGCACTGTACTCACTGTTTATCTTCCGCGTTTGTACTAAATAACTGTTCCCTAAGCGTCCCTCCAGCGAGAACAACTATTTTATTAGTTCCCGCTCACCTCCGCAGAATAGCGTCCTCTTCTGATAAATATTTATGAACAAATTTATTTAATTTAGAGCCTCTGTCCACCCCTGTATAATGCGGCGCCGACACACAACACAACTTTTAGGGCTTTAGCAGACTTGCTTCTTTTAGCAGAGACAAACAGCGGTTTAGTCGTTTTCCTAAAGAACATTACAACCACTGAACTACACAACTCACAGACTGTTAGCATCTATAATCAGCGATTTGGTCGCTAACAAAAAACCGACTGACCGAAAACACGTATTTTTATATGAGACAAGTGGTAAAATGTAGGATTTTCCCGCGCTGCTAGGAATAGCACGTCTGCAGAGCCGCTCACTAAACCCAGTCCGCTCGACGTCGGTTCTATTCGCGCAAGTTTCGGATGCCAAGTTCTGTATTGTGTAGCCAGCGGTCGCGGAATTTCGTTTGAGTTGAGTTGCCTTCTTTGTCGAGCTGAAGTTTGTATTTTTCCAACTGCAAGCAACTGTGTATGTGGCACAGATCTGCAACAGTGCATGTGCTCACACGGGGGACGGGCGTTTTGTTGGAACTTATCGCGCTGCTCCTTGCGTAAATGTTTGCGTGTTCCCTTCACAAACTCTCAGTTCCGAACTTGACGTGCACTGAATTTATATACACATTACAGTGACGCAAACATCGTGAGCAGCCGCAATATAATGCTGAGAATTTGTTAAACTATTGGCATGTGCGACGATCAATCACCATTACTTTTCTATAAAAATAAGAGACGTAGTATTTTAAGTCTGATATTAAACATAATGCGTAATACCAATCTCGTCCAAACATTTCGTATTTATAATTCCCGCCTTTCATAATGTTCACGTTAACACCTGTTATTATCGGATCGCGGCTACATTAGCATTCAGCTCTTGAACACAAAGGTCTAAATGCTAATATTTATGAAGAGAGATTTTATAACCTCGAGCAAAGCTTTTAACACCGATTTAAAAACAGATTTGAGAAAGAAAGGGTTGTTAAATTCAACTTTAAGTTTAAGCTCTGTCTTAAGTTTTCATTTTTAGTGCTATATTATAATTGGATTGAAGTTAAGTAATACTGACTCTTAGTATTGTAGAATAATTATGTCATTCGTTAAAATATGTTTTTTACAAAATGTATAATGTTTTGTTATAATATGACAGACGTCATCGCTTTATATGAAAGCGCTGCAATCTATTGAGTGCGGAACTCCACAACACTATTGTATGCAAGGAGTAGCCATTACAATGACAAGTATCATATTTAACAATTATTTGCAATACAATTATATGCAACCTACCGGTGAGTTAATCCCGCTGAAGTCAAGCCACCAAATCAAGTAGGGAGCTCATTGTAGTGGCGCTGTGTCTCCCCGTATCTCGGAGCGCACACCACGCGCGGGGGGGACCCGGCACCCTCGTCAATCAACGCCATCTGTCGGCTGCGCAATTAACACTGGTCTTAGGCCCGTCAGCTATGCGCACCAATTACCGATACAATTTGTTGATTTATATCTAGGCGCTGTTATTTATCGATTGTGGGTGAGAGGCCGTTTGTCTTTATTTTAGTAGCAATCGAAAAATGTAGTGCGACATACGAGATGTGTGGTTGTGGGGTCTCTGACCTTATCAGCGCGGTATCTATAGATATAGATCTTCCTCCCTGCAGTACACGTTGTGTAAGAGCGTACAAGTAGTCACAGACAAACTGCTTACACCTGTCTCGCTTTTTTATTGTTCATCGCTTTTATGTGTCATCTGTCTTCTGTCGTCATCTGACTGCGTGTCGGTGTCGGCTGTATCATAGAGCTGCGGCGCGTGGCCTCCCCTTCTGCAGTACTCACTCGTTAATCTTAATAACATCGGCGTATAAATAGTACCTATTCATGGTGTAAGCTCTAAACTATAAATAGTACTGTTCATAAACGGTACATACCAGTGAACGCCGACCCCAGGTCTAGAGTATTAAACGGTACCGTCTCATTTAGGTCTTAGTAAAGACTTAGATGTTTAAGAGAAAGGGTAAAGCAAAACAAAGACATGGACGTAACGAACTGCTTTTTAAATTCTATAACAGTACATTAAGATAAGTCCAATGTAGAGTTTTATAAAGAAGGTTTCATTCAGAATTTGCAGCCGCTGAAACTCAATTGACTAAACTATGGCTTACGGATGCTACTGCGCTGGCTGGAACTTTAGATTGAAGCGACCGCAATAGCAAGTTATCTCCCAAGTTGCCTCTCTCTCTCCTTATCTCCGACTTCAACTGTA
The DNA here is from genome assembly GCA_932526535.1 of Caradrina clavipalpis. Classification (NCBI taxonomy): domain Eukaryota; kingdom Metazoa; phylum Arthropoda; class Insecta; order Lepidoptera; family Noctuidae; genus Caradrina; species Caradrina clavipalpis. The sequence continues at coordinate 120,365 of OW052106.1, read as the reverse complement.
CACGTTCAACGAAACTAACTTAACAATACACCACTCACTTCCTAATACTACGTTCTTCTTCAAACAGACTTCTTAGCATTATTTTACTATTATTATTACTATTATTATTTTTTTACTTTTGTATTATTAGTGTTATTATATTAGTGTTCATAATGATACAACTTAAAACAATACGCAGCGGATTTACATACTTGATAAAACACATTTGGAAACAATAGAAACTTATAGCGCAGCAGTAAATGTGTTGCGTGTGTGAGTGTATGCCTCCTCTCACTCCTGCACTCCTGGTACTATAGCCGGGTCAGCAGGTACTCACTGATACGACCTTTCTGTTAAACGTGAAGAGACTGTGGTATACGCATCTTGCACACAAATCAATCGAAGTGTGAGTTAAATGATTGTACTAAAGACAGGTTGACTTTACAAAAATAATATTGATTTTTTATTACCTGGAGTCAATTACAAAGTAGTAATACAAGCAGGCCGCGGTTGAGAGCGTGCTCCTGCGACAAACTTGTTGAGCAGTGCGGTTGCTGTCCTCTTTGTGCAAACTTTTCCATTTGCACAAAACATCGGAACAATGTTCAAGTGCTTTATATTTGAATACTAACCATGTGCTCAAACTTTCGTTTTTACTTCGCTCACTTTCAACCTTCAAAGAAAAGAAGCAATGGATAAGATACCATTCAGATTTCCAAATACATCAATTAGAGTTCAAATTCGGGTGATGTTTCCAATATTAAAATAGGGGTATAAATTAAATTGATAAGTGACAAATTAATCGGTTTTGCCCCATTTGCGCAAAAACTTAACTAAGAGTTAAATTATGAAATGTCATGTATTTCATATGTAACTTACTATAACATAAAAATATAATAAAGGCAGTAGAATAAATTTTAATAAAATAATTTGTCTTTTTGAAGTTGCGTTACATTACCAGTCGCAGTCATAAGTTTGACTAAGTTGAGTTAGTCAAACTTATGACTGCGACTGGTAATGTGATAAAACTCTGTAAACGGTGACTGTCGTCATTTAAAGTTACTATGTCATTACAAACGACAAGTTTAGAACGAGTAATCTAGTAGTCAAACATAATATTAACTGTTGATGATGAAACTCGCACCGTTTGCTATCAAGTCATCACTAGTCAGTTTCACAAAGTTCCTCTAAGAACATAATATCGTCAGGCTATCAGACACAACCGCGTAGTAATAATAAGACAAGCTATAAAAGACTATTACAGCAGACAAACAAGTTCAAACATGTAAATGAACTCGGTAGTGAAACGAAATCACTTTTAGTTCCATCCCTAGTATGATCATGAACGATATTGTCGTATGATAATAACACAAACATGAGAAAATCTAATTAAAAAAAGATTGACTCGACTGTTGTTTGCCTTTGACTAGTGGTCCTAAGTGAGACTGCTATTCTAGAGGTCTTAGGTTCGATTCCCAGGTAGAAAAAATGTTGTTGGGTTTCTCTATGAAATTCTCGGTAGCAAAATATTGTACCAAAATACGAAGCTTATCTTAACTTATTCAATTGCATAGCTATAGTATGTAATTGAACTATGGCTATAACATAGTTTATCTCCTGCCTACTCCGTAGTCCGTCACTGCAGAGTAGCTCCCTCGCAGAGGTGGCGCCTATCACTCTCAAACATTAGCGAGCGGTTGAGGTACCATTTCGCAGCCCTCCGTTAGGGATACATTAACATGCGCTGGAGTTGAATAAAGTGAACTGGAATTAATTAAATACAAACACTAATTAGTTTACTATATAATAATTATAGTGTAATTACAGACGTATTGTTACAGCTCAGACAAAATGCAAATATATGACTCGGAGGAGATCGCCATTGTTCTACAGTGGAAAGTGATAACATGTTCCAAAATTGCTATCAAGTGATGCGCCTATTATCCAATTAGCTTGTAATTGCTCTTATTACCTAATTTAGGAAGTAAGCAATACAAGGTTTAGACCTACTGTTAGGATGGTATCTATCTGTTCGGCTTATAAGTAATGCGTACAACAAATACAAATGTAGCAATAGTAAAACGTAGCAAAACTTTAGCTACGACAATTCAGCAACGCACACTGAATATTCATTCCCATCACTGTGTGTGCAAATATTATTACTATTTAACAGAAACCGAAGAAGGCACTCACTCAAAAATTGGCTCATACAAAATGTAAGCTGAGAGTGGGCCACGCTTCTTCTCGTATAATGTCACAAGACAGTATCCGTGACGTAAGTAGAAGGCAGAGTAGCTCCGCGGAGCAGGGCGCTCGGGTCTAAGTGATGAGGTCCTCTCGCGTCAGCGTCACGTGATCAACTAATTAGATCACGGATACGAATTGCTCAGCTCATTGAATATGACGTAAGAATACGTATGCGGTGTTAAATTACCTTCCCTGCGGCGTAATGAAATCAATACTGACTTCAAACAAGTGCTTGTATTATTTAGATCGAGCCAGTAAGATGGAAACAACTTAACATTCAAAATATTATTTGAGTTAACTTCGCAACAAACATGCTTCATTGGTCTTCATAAGTAAGTTGCTGTCGAAGTTGATTAAAGCCGGGGGTTATAGTATATGTACGTATATAGTATATGTATGTATACAGCTAGTGTATATAGCGCAGTGGCTGAGCGATTGGCTGCTGCCCTGCGTGTCTCGGGTTCAATTCCCGCACGGAACAGTTTATTGTATGAATTACATGAATAGTTGTTCTGGGTCAGGCTGCTTGTGTACGTGAGTTTATGTGTTTGTACACGATATATAATAGACAAGATTTGGCGTATCGTACGCGTTGAAGTGGCATTCTTGAACGTCGCACATCGTTCACTCGACGTCACTTAGCACTCCTGTCCGCGGCCGCTGACCTCTACCTATCCTGTGTGAATGCAGGAGCGATAGTATGCAGAGGCGTTATTTCGATCACTATTTTATAGGTATTTGTCATTGGCTCGCGTCGTCCGTATCGAAGAGCTCGCGCCATTCCATTAGCGACGGAATGCGACGCCGGCGTGTACCCGGACCACACTATTCTTTATGTTCGTGTTTTACTCTTTGATAGAATATTATAGCCTGCGACTGACAAAGAAACCATTTGTTTTCTTGGTTCTTCTTAAAATGTCACTTGAATTTGTTTACTAACATGTGAAAACATCCTTCTTTTCCTTTATACGTATCGACATATTATATTTTTCATAAGTATGTATATTTCATCGTATTAGACATTCACTTATTAGCTTCTCAAAATGTTCTGCAATAATACATGAAAAGCGAAACATTCCGCATCCAATTAAAAGCAAAGTCCGCGCGTCACCGAGTGATGCGATCTATTACACAACGAGGAAAAGACATCGTCTAAATAATAGATATAATCTTTTGATGCTGAACATTTGAGGATACTGAATACTGGAGCTGTCTCTGTCTCGTGCGTTTGTTTATCTCCCGGTGCTCGTCGTGCGCGCTCCTCGTGCGTCTCGTGCATTGTGTACACTCGCGCGAACTGTCCGCGACTTCATTCTGCACAATGTGGCTGTTATCTATCAATGACACTTTTTAATTTCAGGTAGACATAAGCTACAGCAGTACTGAGATCAAGGGTTGCTAAGGAATACAACAATAAAGCTTTATAAATAAAATAGAATGTTTGTATTTAGAGCTAAACACCAAAATATGAAGGAGAACCACACGGCTGGGCATCTCTTACTCTCGCCATTAGAAAGGCATATTTTTCTGACATCGCCGGAGTATCCTTTTACAAAAAGGTGTCGTGCGTTAAGTACTCACTTAATAAAACAAGATAAGTCACGTCTGGAGCGGGCAGCTCCCGCAGTACCTCGAGTGCTCGGTTACAGAGTTTCTCCGTTCTTCTCCACGAGTGGATTACGCGGCTTATCGGCCAGAGCTGGCGAGGGTTAAACGGATCAGCTCGCAGTACTTATTGTACAGGTTTATTACCTCCTAGTTATTGAACAAGTTCAAAATAGGCTTATTTTGATCACGTTGTGTTGACAAACTAAAATAGTCGATAAGAATAAGTTTTATTTTGTTTTATCTGCTAGGTAAAAGAAAAAAATATATACTTTTTTTCTAAAGATACTAATGAAATTTGTTGCAACAAGTAATTTTCACTCTCTGCTACGGCGTAGCAGCGCTACGTGGCTACGCGGCTACGTGTCTACGAGTGACATTGCGAATCTTTGCGAATCTGTGAGTTGTGAAGTGCCGCCAATATTAGATGATTTGTTATGTTAGTTTAACATATTTGTAGAGAGTGGAACGAATACTAGTGTTGGCGGACATACAGGATGACCAACAAAATGTTATCGAATGCGATACAAACTGAACTGAAAGGGACTAATACTAAGCAAACACAAACGCGACAAGCTCTCTCACTATTGTTTTTTAAAAGTCCGTATCGTACGCTTCACTAAGCCATTTCAATATTAATTAAATTATCTATTATTTGTTTGAAGAGGCCGGTGGTCTCATAGTAATTATTATTGGCCCCGCAACCTCGATCACTGTGGCTACAGTAAACAAGCTCCAATGTCGTTGACTTCGCTCTACGTTACTCTATGCACACCGAGCGTCCACAGTGCCAGCGTGCGAGCAGGTGGGACACAGCCATCTAAAGGAGACAGATAGGTGCTGAACTTTGTGCAGAATCCGATTTCATCAAAATATTATCTGAGCGTGGTTTACTAGACGGGAGCGGAGCGCTCGGAGCGAACACGTGTAACTGTGAGGAACTTCTTGTCAACCAATGTGTTTCGGAGGAATAGGAAAAACATTATAGATAACTACATATTGAACAGGGTTTTCTGTTATTCAATCTTATTTTCGTGGAGGATCGCTCACAGTACCGAGCACTTGCTTTTCTTATTTCTCTCGACGTGATTCCACTGAACGTGAGTTTTTGTTTCTGGTTATCTTTTCAGTATTTCAAATCTAGGAAGAGTTTATTTTATATTATCTTATCTAGATTAAAACATTAAAAAAACTGATAAAATAAATTACTTAATGCACATAATGTTATAAAATAATTTATGACACTTGTAATGGAGCTGTAACTACTCCACGAGTAATGAACATAATTAATTGTCATTTTGAACACAATTATTGGACTGGCTGTCCGACTTTCCGTCAACTAATTATATTCCATGGGATATATGTAGTTAAATTGTTTTGTTTTTCTTGTCAATGTCCTAAAATAGTTCTAATTAACACAGCAAAGAGTACATCATACACAAGTTAAAATATTACTCAATGCTATGTAAGTGCGTTGTTCGTCACCGCGACAGTCGCACAGCTTGCCTGTCACTCAACGAGCTGCGCCTCGTTTTTATGGCATGACTGTTACTTCGCGACCCGCTAACTGAATGAGCACTTACATCGCCGCCACAGAGTAACTACTACATAAAGGACTGGTGGCTGTTCCAAGGGCACACAGCGTACGTCAACAGATATAATGCGGTGCTGTGGAATGTTTAACCCGACTCAAACCCCAAAAAGACAGTACTGTGTTTTACTTATGTGTTAGTTGTGTAACTGTTTATTGGGGTGTTCCTAAGATATTCGTGACCAATTTTCACAAAAAGTATTAAGAAATGAGAACAAGGGCACACCGTGTCCTTCGTGTGCTAAATCCGTGATGCGCTCATCTTGGCACAACAAAAGGGCACTCCATTTTCAATCTATTCCTCAGTATCATCGGTCTAGTATAGGGGAGAGATTTGGAAGGGAATGGAGCAATAAACATTCTCGTGTCTCAAGGGTGCGGGGGTGTGGAGCGGCGCCGGCGCGGGGGGGGGGGGGGAGGCCACGGTCACAGTTAATTGTTTAAACAATCTTTATGGAGCAATCCGAGGATCCTCCCGCGAGCGTTCATTACGGGGTCCCCAGCGGATCGGCGGCGGACAAAGATTCACTCATTATAAATATTGCGGAGAATAATTAGTGGGGCGGTCTCGACGGACCGGAAATTAAGTATAATTTGTTAAACAAGCCGCGTTATTGGTCGCTGGTCAAAGGACTGTCGCCCCTGAGGAGCTGCGCTCGTGAGCGATGGATTTTACTTTAGGACTTTTTTTAACATTGTTTCATAAAATTAAATCCGCCAATCGCTTGCTGAAAGTTGAGATCAGTACATTTCGTTTCCATTGTAGAAAATACCGAAATAAGGGAACAATGATTAATTTTATTTTGTGATCCAAATCCATCAGGGATCCTTTCTCGTCTTCTATTTCTTTGTAGACGCGACAGTGATTGACATATTAATAGATTTTCTATTGTGGCTAAAACGAGTTCACACTTTAACCTGTGGCTGATATGTGTCAATAAAATATGAACGTCAGTAAAACAATAACATAATAACGATACCCGGCGCGCGGCGGGTTGATGACGACAAGATTTGCACATTATGAATATTACGTAGAATAACGAGTAGCGGTCTCACCGGAGGAAATTAAATATAATATGAAAACAAAGCGGAGAGTGCGGTCGCGGGTATTAATTATGTTATTAAGTGGAGGTTGCTTCACTAATGGGATATCACTCGTTTTTATGAGATCGCCTGACGTCATGCGATGCTTTATTTATTAGTGTGGGTAAATAAAGCCTGCCTGGTCACGCCACTCGGAACGTATTGCCAAACTGCTTCCACTCGACTGTTCACGTAAACAGAACTGTTCCATGTGAGCATCATTACATTTACAATCTTTTGGAAAACAACCAAATAATTAAACGTTCGTTGTATTAAATCAGCTTGCTAATGAGATCATTCAGTCGAATTGATTGCTTTATGATTGTTGTCAAGAAAAGTTATTGTTGTTGTGTTTAACAGTAACCAGAAACATACACGTAGCTCTACTTAAGAGTATAATCTGGTGAATACAACTTAGTCTGACTTCCGTCTTTGAAGCATGCTAACTTTTAAATGAAGAAAATTATGAAAATTCTTAGGTAGAATCTGCAATCTTCTCAAAAGTAAGATCTGAAAGAGAATTGTGCGTATTTTAACTATACTTTTTAACTTTGATACTTACGAAATTAAACGTATTCACGCGACACAAGATTTTAGTGATACGACGATTAGCCGAGTCAATAGTCTCGCGACGTATGAACGATGTATAACCACAAAATGTTTGATTTGTTTAGAATAGAATATTCATTTGCCAGAAACACATGCATACATACGGCACGGGGTGTTTTTCAATAATGTTTTAATTGTAACCTCTTTTATGTGAAAATGAGTAGTTGCGGTAACATTATGGCACGAAACAATGACAATAAACAGCCAACAACACATTATTTAATTACATCCACTTTGTGATCGGCTCTCTGCCGACACAATCATTATGTACTTATTACTGAGTTCAATTAACTGGGCTGTCGGAAATCATGATCAATTATTATCAATCATCCAATTCACTTTAGTGCTATAATAATTCAAAACGTGGACGAGCTTCGCTTACGGCCACGCTTTGCTGTTAAAATTACAAGTATTGTAACTCTTTTGAAAGCAAAGTACCTCCAGTGAGTAGTATCACCAGCCGCTCATACCGCGCGGCGACTTATAGGAGAAGCTCGTCTGTGCTGTCTGTGCGCGTCGCCTCCATCCGGCCGAGGGAGTCTGAGAAAAGTCGAAGAAAATAAAAATTTAAATACTAATATTATAAAGCTGAAGCGTCTGTTTGTAACTGAACATAGATGAAACTGCGGCGTATTGCTAGTATAATGATATTTGTTTGTGTGAGCGTACGGCCCTCGCATGATGTTGGGCGTGGGAGTAGGAAATGAGATCATATCTCTTTACGCACGAGATCGTCTCTCGTCTGTCCGCGTGTGCTGCGGCTGGCGAGCCTGCGCCGGCGCAGTGGGCGCGTCGTCACGCCGCACCTGCTTGCTGCTGTTCCGGAGAGACTGCCACGTCCTCGTACACTCCGTCCATGTGTTTGTGCATTCCGACAGCGTTGTTTACTTGGGATTGTAAAACTCGTTGCGGTTAAATATCTCATTACCATTGTTGAATGTTAACTCTCAAGTTTTCATAATCAAAACTTTGCTGCTGAATTTTTGATTGAGAATTATAAGTTTGTTGATTTAGAATTGTTTGTGATTCAACAAAACAATTTATAATTAGAAAGTCATCATCTTTTGCAAATTAAATTATGATTTATTCATCTTTACTCTTTACATCTTTAGAAAATCATTTTCAAGTTAGCAAAGTACGTGACCTTAGTAAACAACGCCTTACGTTTATTTTGTGAGTTATGATAATTACTCACTTCTAGAAACTAAATCAACTCCGGCACCTACAGGCGATAAAACTCGGAACGTTATCCAACACCCGCGCTCGCAGATGGTACTTACCTGCTAGAGCCGCGAACTGATCACTCCTGCGATAGCATAACTTCATCAAACTTCTACACTCGTGAGAGCTGCTCGCCGGCGTTTAGCGGGAATTACCACTAAGTACGTAATGTAGGAATTAGATAACAATTAAACACATATTTCTTAAATTATTGTGAATCTTTGTAAATAAGGCAGAGCTTGACATAAATATCGGCACATCGACACATAGCGGAGCTAAGCTCAGCTGGGGAAGCTAGCCGAGCAACGCCCGGGTGTACCGAGCGCGGTACTGTATAGCAACGTGACGCGTAGTCGGTCGGGGATGTATTACTGATGTGATGTATTACGCGACAGGATGGCCGGAGAGGGACGACTCGCCCTCTTGCCGAGATGCAATCCAGGTTACGCTTAGCTACACAATATAAGCCTATATTAAATAGTAGTCTTAAAAAAAATGTTTTTACAATAATACAAGACTTTTCACTTCGGACCAAATAAAAGTTATTTTTAATAGCTGTAGCTCTTTGTCTTTATTATGTACTTGAAAGTGCTGACTGCATACTATTCCGACGGACTGCTGCGAGCTGTCGGACTCGCTCTCCGAGACGTGTTGCTCGCCCCAGTAAGTGCGCACACTCTGTTACACAGTTACTCACTACACCGGTACATCGGTTATCGGCAAAGCGTTCCAACTCGTCTTATCGGAACAACTTGGAGCCCAATCGCTGCATATAATGGCCTCGTCTAAGTTCGGTATTGTTCGGAACTATTCGATTGCATATCAGCCGCTACAAGTAAGTTGGAAGTGCGCACAGAATTATTGAGTGGTACCCGCGTGCATTGTGCCGATGTACTGCGATGTTCTCCGATATATTACTGCATAGTTAGGAGGCTTGCCTCGCTCACGTGTGCCTCGCCCCAGAGGGAGGCGAATCGTGTCTAATATGCGTATAATTGGAGTGCCAAAGAGCATAAAAGATTGCCCACTTGTCAGGTCCCCGCTCGGTGCGGAGAGGCAACTTGCCTCGTCCGAAGTCACACGACCCTGCTGTGTAGCGTGCACAAGTTGACGTCGTGTACTGTCGGGGCTAGCTCAGGACCACCTTATCTCACATACACATAAACTTAACGCATTAAACGTGATTCAAAATAATATTGTCGTCGGTGCACATTGCACAAAGACGAGCGCCCTCTGGCGGCGTGACGTGATCAATCTCAATAATGTGTCTCCTTCCGCACATAGTGTCGCCATTCCGGGCGATACTCTCCAATAACTCATTCCAATATAATCTTCCTTATATTTTTCTTTCTCGCTCAATTCGTCATCGGTTGATATGGTTGTCATTTTGACGTATTGTCTATACGACGCTATTTCCCCGGGGGACGCTTTGCAGCGAACAGTCTCGAGGCTAGCAATTTGTCTTATCTTTTAGGATTTATTTTATGTTATTAAGTACTGCTTAACGTTTATTGTTATAAATAGTTCTTGTAAAGTTGTTAGCTGTCGGATGATGTCACGAACATAAAGTCCCAGCTGTGTGTAGTACACATATAATGACGCGGGAATCGAACCCACCACCGCTTTTAAACTGACCTATGATTAAAAAAATAAACTATTATTTAGAATTATAAACAAATTGCTTGCACAGTATGCTTTTATTTATTCAAAGCTTCGCGTTATTAGTAACGGGAAAGGAAACATTAACCAACGAAAACAAAAGGGGCAATAAAAGGGAATGAAAATTCTAAACTCGCCAACCTTAGGCGAACGCAAGTTGTAGTCGCTGTACAGTACATGAGGTATACACGCGCCGTGCGTGCGACGTATACCTGGAGCCAGTCGGCGTCACCGCACTAGTGCAGCGCCGGCACTGTACAGTACATGAGGTGTACACGCGCCTTGTGTGCGTATGTATGTGTGTATTCTTGGGCCTGTGTGTAAAAAGATGAAATTTGTGTCAATTAATAACTTATATGTTAACAAAGCATCACTGAAAATTCTGCCAATTTTAGCCATCTGAGAGAAGAGTTATAGGAGGTTTTCTAAAAGTGAGGTTATCCAGTAAATTGGCAACAACCTATACTAAACAGCTGTTTTTGAAGAGCGATTACTATTTTATCATTTTAAATTGTTGTTTAAGTACTAAGTTAATTGTATTGTATTGAATAGAGGACATTAAGAAACTCACAAAACGATACTACGAAACGAGTGATTGACGACTGTCAATCACTCGTGACATAGAGTACTTTTTGACAGCTCTAGTAGACTTACTAGAGCTGTCAAAAATTATTCTATGTCACTGCCAGCACAGATTAAAAATACAGTTGACAAAATACAAGTAATAAATCGATTTGTAAACGAGAATCAACTTTAAGATTTCTTTATAATATTATGTTGATATTTTTTTTTTAAACTGTGAACATTGTGTTTATTCTTTATATTAACTACGGGCATTATGTTAATTGTAATGTATATACCTAATTACTTTTATTGAATCAATTATCTGGTGCAAGTGATATTGCGTTAAATTGTTGAAACTTATTCACATTAATCGATTAAAGTAATCGATATCCCCTTTTGTCCGTGACATAAACTTATTTTTAAGATTTCTCGTCTTTCAGATTTTGAAATAGGCTATTTTTTTTTGTATTTTAAAATAGAAAAATATGACTCTTTTTTTAAACCATATCTCAACTTATTACAATCTAGCCCAATAATCCCCGTCTTCTTTTTGTATTAAAATGTTCGTAATGTATGAATCATCTAAACGATACAAAATAATTGGCAGACTGTACAAACTGTATAAACCTTTGTTAGGATACATGCGTCATGTCCGCGGTATTTATCAGTCGGTACGTGTATACGTAGCTTGTGGAGTATGATGAGCAGAGCGTCCCGCGCGCTGCCTGGCGCCTCGCCTCAGCACACGAGCGTGTTGACGTCCAGCTAAATAATACGATTGTAGTACTAATACCGGGTAAACTCATATGCAGAAAGAGTTTTAGTAACCAAAAGCTTAATAGTAAACAAATAACGATTCCCAATGTTATTGTATAAAATATGTTGAAGTAATCGTTTGTATTTGCGTTGGAAGAGAGTTATTCTCAGTGAAGTCGGACATTAAATCTGTTTGGCGGGCAAAGCCGGCTGATCTCTATGGTTCAGGTTAAGTAAACACGCTTCTTTCACTAACTGTGCCGGAGCTCCCCCCCCCCCCTCCTGCCTCGTGCGGGAGGTCTTACGTCACTGTTAGTTCTTCCCTTTACTTATGACTATATTCTATCCACATTGCCCAATAAGGCCGAAGGTTAGGAGAAATGACTGAAAATATAATATAATATAATGAAATGATACATAAATAGTTTGTTTTTGTTATCAATACGTAATATACTCGCACTTGATTACACATCCAAATGTATCTCACAAGATGCGAGCAGACATACTGTTGTGATATGAGAGATACAATTCGCTTCGTGAACTAATAACATCTCAATAGTTCACAAGTCCACAGTTTAATCCAATCGCTGCTTCGGACTTGATGTGAAATATCGACTACGAGTCGGTTCGGTACAACATCGGCGTGCGTCGGTAGCCGAGTCCCGCGTACCGAGACACGTGCGGTGCGGCGATATCTTCAGAGACAGCGAAGTCTGTCGGCTGCGGCTTTCATGGGATTTTCAAAAGAATGAATTCATAGGATGTAGTTTATATTTTAACGCTATTTTCATAAGTATTACATACCATCACGCCTGATTCCCCGTATGTTTAGCTTCGCCAGTATGTTTAGGTCCCATGTAACAGGGGGCGACCCTTCTGCCATTACCCGGGCACAAATCCTAACTTCGAGCTACTACAATGCAGCTTTCATTAGTATTGTAATGATAAAAAATACATACTACTTTTGGAAACCAGCCCCTGCTGTGAATGATAAATAGATTAAAGTCGTGAAAGTAAAAACACATGTACACAACATTATGTACTCGAAGCTAAATAACAACACTGCAGGATATTGTTACGTCCGATATTCTCCCTTGAACAGGACTTCAGCCGGACGCTTCAAAGTTCCGACCTTTACAGCGTCCGGTAATCATGTGTGTTGGCTTTTAATAATATCCTGTAAAAGTGTTCAAAAGCCGTCACTTAAACTTAAGTGGGTGTAACCTACCTTTTGTACCTGATGCGAAGTAATACACATACTTTCTAAATGTGCTACGAGTATATGTACTCTCAGTACGTCAGCCGGGCTACAGTGGCGGCGGTCTCACTACTACGTGTGCATTATAGTCTCTGTTGTTATCGAAAGCGATGCCTACGACTGGGAGTCCTTTGTGTGGAACTGCCTCCGAGGAATGGCAGTCCATCTAATATGAAGTGGCAGTGCCAGGCACTGGCGCGCGGCGGGCCTGGCGTGCCAACTGTCTGGCAGCGTCGGCAACTAATGGCATTAGCTCCGTCTACGTTCTCTATGGAACAAGTTCCCCGCACTCGCTTCTTGTGAGGCTAAGGAATTCAATTTTCGAAAAACTTTTATTCGCAACTGTTTATGTTCGTGTTCGTTGTGAGTTGATCCTGCAGTAGTGTCTCCAAGTAATGTTCTTTACAAGTTGGGGGATGTTACGTTGAACTAATTCTTTTGAAAGTATAAGTAGTTATTTATTACTGAAACATTATTTTGAATATGTTAGATTGGCCTCCTGATGTTGAAAGTCAGTTTTTAGCAAAAAATATCTTTCTGTAGGAGTAAGTTCCTGTGGGTAGTTCGCTAAGTTAGACAAGTAAACACTAACACTACTGTTAGTGCTGCTGTCGGTTGGCAGCATCTATACCGCAATAAGTTAACATTCCGTGAGATAGCACCATTCCTCAGACGAAGTTCAGCACAAGTTCCAGCGCGGCCGCCCCGCGGGATCACCTCACCTTGTTATCTCGTTGTAAAAAACTGCAGCGAAACCAACTGCGATACAAGTTGCCACCTTCTGATTAAACTTGCTCAGACCTCTTCATTTCTCATTCTAAGTTTCGATAGGTTTTGCTCAGTAGCTTCATCAAACTCCGGCGGGAGTTGGATGCAACATACGTGTCCGTAATTTAGTGTGAAATTGTGTTACATTTGTATCCATTGCGGCCCACGCGGCGACCTGTCCCGCGCGCACTCCACTCATAGTCACCGTGAGCTCGCTCACTGGACGCGACTGTACTGCACTCGGGGCACGCATTTTGTTAGTGTAGGTACGCGCCACGTTGCGCGATGTGTTAGCAGTTGCATTATTATCATTCGCATGTAATGACGCGAGCCAGCCGTGTTTTATGGATCATTGATCATTGCACTTAGTACTGTCGAGCGGAAAATATAATTGAGTAGAAAGGCTCCGCATACAGGCAACTGTTTGCGAGCCGCACTCGAACTAAAATATTAATGTAGTTAGCAGGCGGGTGTCCGGCGCGTGCACGCTGTACTAACATCACGAACTAGTGTGTTAGTGTGACGCGCATGGGAGTGAATAGTGAAGTGATATACGTATCGTAGTTGGCAACAAACCGCGCTTTTTACATAGCATTACCTATTCTCAGGTTCTCTTTTCACTTTAACGTGGGCAGAAGTCCAATTTCATTGAGATAACTTTTCTTTTGTAACGCTTGGCGGAATGAATATTACAAACGTAGTTCCTGCGTAATGAACATTCATACGAGTATTTTCATTGCTTTGTTCATTAAAGAAATAAAAACCAAGTATAATGTTACATATCGCGTTGTTATGATATTTCTCAATCAGCCGGACATCTGACATGTGACAGATAATCAATTATCGATTAATTGTACAATCAATTAGCCGCAGACCGCGGCCGGCCGAGCTGTCACACTGCTGTCAGTTGAGCACTCAGTATAGCAACGTTCGCGTCACACGTTACATTACATACTATCATTATGAGACAATGGTCATTTATGATTTGGATGGATTTATGATTTTCAATTTTATTGATTGAAATTGCAATGTTAATTTATGTGAACGTAGTTTTTTTAATTTTTTACATATTTTAATTACCGATACCGATAATGTTTGGTTCGAAATAATACTACTCATGTAGACGGAGGTGTTGTCGTATTCCATAACTAGTTAAGAACATTTTGACAATGTTTTACTTACTAATTAATTATAGTAACCCAAGGCTACAATATACAGAAACTTATAAATCCCCAACATTGTGCATCGTACCTCCTGTTACACAAACTGAAACAATAGTCTCCGAGGTACCCGCCGCCGGCACCGCGCCCGCCGGCACCGCGCCCGCCGCCGGCGCCGGCCGCGTGCGCGCGACACTTATAGCGAGGGCGGCGTGTTTGTGCTCGTAACTGTCACGTGACACACACGTACACACACCGCTTGTTTTTCGTGTCCGCTCGAGCTCGACCATTGATAACGTGTTATTGGAGTTTGTGTAGCTTTTATATCGGTCACATAGACACGAGTCCACCGAGTTTTAGTGGAGTAGGTACAGTTGTTCAAACATGAATAACTTACACTAGGTCTTACATGTTTGTTTTTTATTTAAGTTTGGCAAATGATGAAATTCGACCTACATTATATAGACTCGTATCTTTTCACCTTGTAGATATTTGAAAAGATAACTAAAACCTTTTCAAAGCCAAATAAGATAATCTTCAACACTGTGCGACGCAATACTCGGCAATAATCCTTATTCTACGAGCCATGAAAATCTTTTCATTAAATTGTTAAACACAAAAAGCTGCCTCTGAGGCAGTTTTTCGCTAGAATATTAAAAACATTTCGAAGATAATTCCATTTCACGCGCTTAATTACACAAATAAGTTCAGAAACACGCCCCAAACCTAAAATATCTGTCTCGAATGCTTCACACAGATAAGGACATTTCCGTCCTTTCCAAGTAACGTTATAAACAAAAGTGCTCACAAACATTCCGCTCGTAATCCTGAACGTCGCGCGACAACTTGCAGATATCGCGCCCATTCTAATTAAGTGCGTGAGTCACTTGTGTGCGCGACTGTTTACGCGGCTTGTTTGTTTTCAATGAGCGAGATTTGTATCGTGGAGCCGAATGTGTGTGTTGTGTGCGCGACTGTACCGACCGGGAGCTGCTCGTGTGGTTTGTGAGGTGGCGCGAGATGGTTTGTTAGCAATCACACATTCACAATACCGCTGAGGAAATGAACTGAGCTACTAGAACTACAGCACGCGATCGTTGCGGTACTCACTACGTCCGCCTAATAGCACAGTTGCGCTGCACACTGTGGAGTTTTGTTCTCCGTCGCCATACAACAAGATAACTCACGATACAAATAGAAAGCTCCGCGTAAACACCCTCCTGTAAATAAACCCCGGCGACACATTCCTGTGCAACACCAACTAATCATAACTTCCAGCACTGCAGCGCTGCAACAACGCGCAGATCGCTGACGTCAACTTGTTTGTTGCGACGCGACCGCGCTGCAGCGCTTGAGGGGATCGCGTACACTTGCTTATGGACACATCGATCTTCTAATCAAATAAAGAGATTTTAATAGAATCTTCTTGTGATTGTTGACAAGCTGATGCCGATATCTTACTTCTGCACAAACACAGTATGCACGAAACGTTTTTGACGACATTTCATCGATATTTTTAATCCATCCATTTCAGTGGCTTTTCAAAGGTACAGCCTACCTGTCAAGTAAAGACGAGACCCGTTTTTACACGTGTAGGGAAATGAGAACGAGCCAACGTATTAAAACTAACGAGTACATCGTCTCGTGTAGCGTACAACACAAGCCGCACCGAGCTCCGGCTCAGCCGGCACGTGTGCGCTGACCCTAACTACAAACAAACATTCAATAAACTCGCGGAACGAGCGCAAGTTCGCTACTTACGGGGAAACAGTCGCGGCGTCCAGCTCGCATGATAGCTGGTGACAACTCCCGAGCTGCAACCTGCGCGCAGTCTGTACTCGCTGCTAGTTGATGAGCGACATGTGCGCGCGGAGTGGAGACACCAACCGAACACGTGCACGTTGCACGGAGAAGGTTACAACAGTTGAGCAGCAGTGCTAACAGTTTTGAAAGGTTCGGGTTCATTATGGTATAATAATGCATTTATTAAAAAATGATAACTTAGAAAATAATGACACATGATTAATACATTATGTAGTATTTTGAAAAGAACCAAAACTGCACAGCAAGCTGTAGAGCTGAAAGGATTTTTGCATTGTGCAGGGCGCCCGTGCACGCCCCGCGGCCTCTTTTTTAATCGCTTTTACTACTTATTTATTCAAGATGGCGACGACGACGAGAAAATTGCTAAACCGTTCCCGCTGAAGTAACATGATTGTACCTCAGCACTCACCGGCTACTGAGCAGGTCATAATGGCGCACACACCACGCTTACAAATAAACTAATCATACCGTTTCTGTGTTCTACCAATGTCTGCGTTCCATTCACAGTCAGTTTTACGAACATCATTTTAATATTAGACGAGTGTGGTGCGCAGTCATGCAGA
Source organism: Caradrina clavipalpis (assembly GCA_932526535.1). NCBI lineage: Eukaryota > Metazoa > Arthropoda > Insecta > Lepidoptera > Noctuidae > Caradrina > Caradrina clavipalpis. The sequence continues at coordinate 103,478 of OW052106.1, read as the reverse complement.
CACGTTACTTTGTTTTGGTTATTTATTTACATTTCATGTTTATTGGAGTTCAAACGCAGACACAGCGACCTCCTTCTGCACGACAATTGCATTTTACAATATTGTCTCCACCTGTATACTAACTGTCGCACACCCTGTAGCGTGCATACAGCGACAGAGCATGAGCCAAAAGTGCACACTTCAGTGCTCATGAAACACATACATACAATAACTTACGGTTGTGTTTCCCTTCACTTTGCTATTGTACACACAGACGGCTCGATCGTTTATTTATTTATTTTACTTAAATTAAAATGGTTACAATTGATACTAATTACAATAACCAAATACACATCATCATCGTTAATAGTTCTAACTTGGTGAGCAGCGGTACGACTGTAACTAAGTAACTACATTAACTACATGTGAGTTTTCAGTAAACTTTGTTAAAGTGTTGGAAACACAACAACACGTAGGTATCAGACCACACATAGTTGGGTGCGTGGCTTCGTTCATTATTCCACGCAGGTACAATCATATTAAAATTCAATATTTTCTTAGGGTCGTTCTAGTGTACGCAATTTTGTTCAGAAATAATCCCAAAGACACAGCTGTGGCCGGACGTGTCCATATCAAATACAAACCAAACCTTCGGGGACGTCTATTAGACGTCGCTTCTCGTAGCACGTAGCCCGTAGCGCGTAGCTCGTAGCCCGTAGCGGACACGTAGCGCGGTAGCTGCGGCTGACAGCGTAGCAAGCTACGCACAATAAGCGGTTACGTTATTTACTGCATATTGTATGAGCTTCACTTACATATTCTGCGGCTGTGCGACAGTTTAACATCATCTTATCTCCTCTATATTTTTATAAGATAGTTATTTGCTTCCTTTTCCCTTCGCCGGTCTGTTTAGGGAAATTGATTATATTTACTATTATGAAGAGAACAGTTTATTTTCTAACGATGTAATCCGAGGATAAGTATCGATGAAATATCTTCCGCTTTTCAAAGTAAAACATCAAGTAGCTACCTAATCGAACAAATGCAACTTTATTCAAGTAGTTTCATTTAACCTAGGGCTGAATTTTTGTACTTGTACATACAATGTATATTTATGTCGGTTTAACTTATGTTCTATACAAAAACTGTTAAACTGTAGTATGTATTCTTCAGTCATACGACGATAATAAAAAAACTTTTAGTTTAACTCTTAAACAAACAATGAGCCTAGACACATTGTCGTGCCTCACCTGTGTCCAGTACGTGGTGACCGCTGCTACAGCTGCTACAGCTGCTACAGCTGCTACAGCTGCTACAGCTGCTACAGCTGCTACTGCTGCTACTGCTACCAACACTGTTTGTTTTCCTTACAATATGGAGTTAACGTTAATTAGCACTCTTTGTTCAGAACCAACTTCATAATTTCATTTACGACGCGAGTGTACAATTTAAACGGATTTTTCATTGTTTTATTTGATTTTGATGTAATCAAGTTTGGTCACTCCACCCCCTTCACCCCCCCCCCCCCTCCGGTGGTGGCGACCGACCCGGGAGTCAACACACTGTTTGAAGCAATTAGGTATATGTCGCCGGAGTCAGATAATTGCTTATGACCCCTGATGATATACATTTTATTATTCATTGTGTCGTGCATTGCGTGGGACTCCTCGTTCATTACGTAACTGTGCGCTGATTAATGTTTAATTGGAAAGTATGGCCTTTGTTCCGTTTCCGCGGACCGCTACATTGTTAAACTGTCACAATTTAATGAGATTAAGAAGTATCTCGGCCGGCTGTAGTAACAATACTCTCGCGTTACAAACAGTTCCCAAACACTGTCCCTTTGGAGCTTCTGCTGTTTCATCAGTTCGTAACAATGAGTCCTCTGCTCAGGAATACTTCAACAGTTGGCTAGTTTCTGTCCGACGTACTACACCGTTGGTTGTTCCACGTACCATACTACTGTCGAACTCCGCGCTATCAGAGGCTGCGGTTCCAAAAATATAAATTCCAAATGGAGGCGATGCCGCAATAAGTCGTAATAGAAAGTTTGTATGGGACCAATCTGGCGGCGAGGCCACATTAACGAGGCTAACTCAAATAAAAACCTGGCTCCGAGCGGGCTGTTCCAGTTATTACCGCTTTTCACCAGTTCGGAAACCGGGACGCCGCGTTTATTTGCCGGACCGCCGGCTTTACAGTCGCGCACTATGTTTGTAGCCTCTCTGTGTGTGGAGCACTACACTACTGCCGGCTTAATGACAAGCCACGCGTGAACGTAATCGTTACGATCCTGACGTAATCAACACAGCTAGCTATCATTAGCTATCGTTTCATGAGATACAGCCTGGTAACAGACGGATACACAGACAGACAGACGGACGGCTAAGTCTCAGTAATAGGGCCCCGTTTTATTCTTTGGGTACGAAACCCTAAAAAATAAAAAATTATTTCAGGTTCTTCTATATTTTATCGGGTTCCGACCAGAATATTGTCTCAGAGCGTGTGTGACGTGTGGCGCTATACATATGCTCTCTATCTCAATTGATAAATGTTACATGATTAATGATTATATCGTATCATTGCTTATTTCTGTTTAAAATATGAAAGCTAAATACTAAACATGGTATATGTATCAACATAGCATATTATTATTCCACAGAGCACCTGCTCAGAATGTTCTCCAATATGTACAAAGTGTGACGTCAGCAACACTGGTCGAGTCGCGAGCCGCTCGCACGCACTGTGTGGCGACGTTTGCTTCAACATAAATAATTTGGCCGCACTTGACTGCTCCTCGTCGATTAATCATATTTTTATTGGATTAATGTTTCAATATTCCAATGTTGCGTCACCGGCGATACGCGATACAATGTCATCAATACATGGAGAGTGACGCCGGGCTATTCGCGCTGTCGTGTCGCGTCTTGACGAAGAGCGATGGCGGCGGGCGGCCGGCGCGCGTGGCCCCACGCCGCGCTCTCACGTGACCGGCGCGCGGCTCTACTTACACTGGATAATATCAGAGTGACTATTCGGACGGGCTGCACTTAAATATTGATCACAATAACTTTTACGTAGTGTTATCGTCCGTTGTATATTGATATGGAGCGTATTTTAGCCGCAGCGAGCTGAACCGACGGACAATAAACACGGCAGCAGCTAAATGTGGAAAATAAAGTGTGCAAATATTTTTTATCTTCTATTTATTCTGTACCAGAGATAATAAAATTTATTGCTAAATAAAGGCCGAGCAAATTATACCGAATTTAAAAGATAAAAGACGTTAGGGTGCGGCTCATTTTGTTTCGCCAATCTCGTTAATTACAATTATTTTTAGTATTTTTCTTTGTAAAATTATTTATGAAAAATACCTTTTGGATTTTACATTTTCGGTATGTACCGACACCTTGCTTACAAATGTGCGGAACAACTAACCTTGCAAGTGTTCCGCAAACACATCTTCGCTTGACACGAATTTTAATTATTTTCTACGGCACAGAATCAAAATTAAATGTAAACTTAATAACAAAATAAGAAGTTTCCGCCCGCCTTTCAGATGGTGTTGTTTTTTTGTTTTTGCAGTAGGAATTTTAATATTTCAGCAGACCGGCCGCGGCCGTCGGGAGCAAATATTTTTCTTTTATCGTCGGCTGTAATGAGGGCAGATAAGCACTGAGCGGGTGATAACCGCTGTTTGCGAACCGCGAAGATTTGCGAGCGCTGCGGGGAACCGTATCTGATGTACGCCTCGACGTCAGACCTAGCAGACACGCTCCCAATCAATACCTCACGACAGACATATCCTGCAGGAGCTAACCTTACCTTGCGAAAGGAAAACTGTATTTCATTTTGTTTTTAATTATATTTCACTTCACGGTTTTTGTTTTTAAATAGATTTGGCTTCTCTTGTACAAAAACCCAAATGTAGCGTGAATTTAACTTCGAAACACAAAATACAATCACGGCTGTAATTACGTCGGAGACGAATGTGAGTCGTCGCGCGTCGCTCCACTTTTATGTTCACGTAGTAATCACGCGGTGAAACTGTACGAACACATTAAACAATTACACATACATCACGTTAAATAATATGCGAGTGATGGTTTCTGTGCGCGGTTGTACTGATTGCGAGGATGGCGTTAAGAAAGAGGGAGCCAATCAAATAATTTTGGTATATTTAGAATGTTTGCACGAATAAGCTTGAATTGAGGAGCCATACAACCGGCGCGCCGGGCCGCTCCGCCGGGAAGCCATTCTAATGAAAAGAAGGAAAATCTCTAATAACTTTTCGTGCTCGTTTTCATTTAGTTTAATTAATTTGGTTTTACGTCTGAAACAGGTTTGTGTATCTAAGTAACGCCTCTTTCTTATGCTCCGTACCGAACACGATTACTGCTGATAATTGACGGCACCTGTTTAAACTGAAATCACAGCAAGTTGATGAGATTAACAGTTGCTGGTTTCAAAACACCTGTGGACGTTCTGAAGGTGGCATCACTTGATCACAAAACGCAGACAGCACTGTCGCAAAGTGTGCTCTCAGTGTGCGTGAAGGTCACGTGACAGGGAGCGAGCCACACGCCATTATTATGAAATAGAAGACGCCACGACAGCAGCAGTGGCAGCCACTCCCTCAGCGTCAGAACTCATTCCACGTAGTTTATTGTAACTGCCGCCGCCGCCGCTTTGTTTGTGTTTTTGTATTGTATTGTCGCGGCAGGCGGGGGCGGGGGCGGGGGTAAGCACAAGTCAGGCAAATCTCAGTCAGCTCACACAATTAGAACACTACGTAAAATCATATGAGTTATGTTATGTCATTTCATAGTTCTAAATCAACTCGGTATCATTTCATAAAACTGTTATACAATGAAAGTTGTGATTTATAAAGTGGCTTACACATAAGTTGAGATCCAACTTGCTGTGCAGTTTACTTCCCTGGCTTTAGACGAGACAAATATACTAGTCGAACAGGAAATAAAAAAGTAGTCTGTTTAAAAAATGGGAATCGTCTCAATAGCGTGATGGCCAGTGTCGTGGCCGGTTTACTTCAGGTTATTAAAGGCTGCTAAAGAACTATGTTAAAAAAAAAGTGTAAGTCAAAGAAACTATAATTAAGCTCTGTTCACCCGCTTTTGATCCCTTATGTTCTTATTTTGATGAGCTGGACGTTTTATGCCAACCGATGCTGCGCCCCCCGCCCCGTTAGAGCTGGGTGAGTGTCGCGACCCGTCAGCCACGCCGTGCTTACACCGAACGTTTTAATACCAACCTTCATCAAAGTTAAATCCCGCTCTAGCCGTCAAACTACATTGTGCTCAACAAACGAATTCACATAAAAATACGTGAACATTTACACAACGCATCTAATCCTACCGGTCCGTCTGCCAAACGCCTATAAGCTGTTATGACAACGATCCTCACTAACGAAACCAGCCGAGTTAAAATCAACCTTATTTTCAAAGCAACAAGGTTACGCTCTTGTTGCGTGTTGACTTGTGTTTGGCTCTGCCTGGGGATGGGATTAGCCTGGATTATTCGGCCGACAGTGCACGCTGCATCGCATCCGATATTGAATGAGTCGAATATGAACGTGCTTATTAAATACGACCAACGTTCAGGTCTGTTGTTCTGTGCGAGTATTTATAGTCTGTGGTGTGCGTTTAAAAGTTGTGTATAAGAATATATTGTCTATTGGGTATTCAGAAAAAATTATAGAGTAGCTAGCAGGGGTCTTACGACGGTCCACATCGCGTCAATGAATGCACTCGCAATATAATCTAAAGCAATACGTACCATGAAGCCATGCTGTGGCGGCAGGAGCTCGCAGTAGTGTAGGAGCACACATAAGGTTCTCCGGCACACGGCGGCGCGCGGCGCGGAGCTTCTCTCGCCCATTATCACGCTTTCAATACGCCTTCTGTCATTGTCGACCCAAATCCGGTGACAACGGGGATTAGGCGATAATATACCAGGAGCGCGCGTGGCGACAACCATCGCTCGCTATATTACGCCACATTGCATTTAATGAAAGCAGCAATCCATGGATAGCGTTTGCGCGATGCGGCCGCGATAGCTGTCCGATGAGTCAGCGCTTTGTGTGACTCGGCGGTGGAATTAATTAAACGGTTGTATAGTTACGGTGGGCAAGCCGAGCACTAACTATACAGCTTGTAATGTCGTGCGCGCTCAAATATTTTAATTGTTTAGAAATTAACAATGACAATGAGTTTTTTTTTCGAGATGGGCAGCTCTTGGCTGCCCATCTCGAATAAAAAAAAATACATTTCAGCCTTCTTACACAAACGATGTCTCAGTTCTGTCAAATAAAAAGTTATATTTTGAATTGTTCATGTTCCTTGTATGCGACACTCCGGGAGTGACCCCACACATCACTCACAATCGTTCTCGTTTCCGTATACTTTAATAATATTCAATATGTCCATTATACCCTATAAGTAGGTACGTCATCATCATTACCATTCAGCCGCTGGACGTCCACTGCTGCAGATGCTGGGGCCTCCCCCGAGCCTCGTCGACGGTATGATTAAAGGATTTAAAATAAAATTAAATATGAGGAACAGGTATTTTTCTCTGGTAATAAATAGAGTTGGCATTGTTTGCAGGAATACACCATGAGTATAATATACGGTGTAGCTCTGCTGGGTTGTGGAGGTCAGATAGGCAGTCGCTCCATGTAAAACACTGGTATTCAGCTGCATCCGGCTAGACTGGAAAGCCGACCCCAACATAGTTGGGAAAAGGTTAAGCAGATGATGTAGCTCTGCTGGGCACACAACATTAGCACTCGGCACACAGTCAGTTATATAACATAAACTGCGTTTTAAACATAATTGTTTGCTTGAAAACTGAGAGATACAATATAAACAAGAATTAATTGTAATCAAATCGAAAGAGCGATGAAGAGTTTATTGGAGCATAATACTAGTCTGGAACGTAATTAAATTGGTCCTAATATTCATCGACGAAATAATGTAGCAGCGGCTTTAATAATTCCAGGCAAAAGCGACTTAATTAGTTCCAAATGCTATAAACGTCATAACCGAAGAGATCATCGTACAGGATCCACTACGTGAGTACACCTACGTGAGAACACCTCACGAACAACACTACATCTCGACGTTAACGTTAAAATTTAAACAAAAGTGCAGCCATTCAAACCGTCGGTATATACAATAAAAGTCCATTCTGTTTTACGAGTTGCATTAGGACGGCTACACGCGAAAATTGGGTGCTTTATGACAAGAGCGGGGCAGGCATTCCTTTTATTCTCTCGTGTGTGCGGTGCATGTCAGAATTTACACTTTAAAAGCCCTCCCGGTAAAACTGCTTCACGTCGCACTAGGGTGCTCGTACACTGATGCGTAACATTACGATGAGCGTACTCCCGGGGAAGTGGTACCTTATTGCAGTTACCTTGCTACTTAACACCGAGCTCGGACGCCGTGGTTGATCAACTTTACATTTTACTAGTGGTTCAACATGTATATATGACATGCTGAAACTTCTTACTACGATCACAAAAAGGCAGCTGACTGCGAGTACATAGTCACGCACGTCACATGGCACGGATGTAGTGCGCGCCAACCCTTCTCCGCCCACGTCCAGGCGCACTATGTACGGCTGTGCATATTATCACTGTCGATGTTCGGGAGACACGTCGTTTTGTTGCAGTAATGCTTGGTACCGCTCCGCCACCGCACCGGGCCGCGGGGCTGCCCGGGGCCGCCGCACGACCAAGTGAGACTGCACATTTTTAAATTTTAATTACAGTCCTGACTGTTGTTATGAGTGCACCTTTTAATTTGTTTCCAAGACTCGTAGTGGCATCAACACGTACTACAAGTTTTGTTACTGCTCAAAGCTTTGGAGGTCCTAGGAACACTTTTTGGCTCAGTTTCTATTTGTAATGAAAGTTATAATATTCTCTGGGACAGGCAAAACAATTAGTAAGAAACTTTTCTGTTAATACCAATTCCATGAAATCACAACTCTACATCTGTTTCAGCTCTCTGAGCTACAACTTGCCGTAGTCACAGCTCGCAACCTATTCCTGTAATAAATATCCATTTTAAATAATAAACTCCGCTACTTACACAGCTCATAAGCAACAGAACACGAGTGTAATTGGCTCATTAAAATCAACGTAGCGATTCATACATTTTTCAGAGTGCTATTACGAAACCATTTGAAAGCGCATCCGTGTTTGAAATTCTCACTAAATGTGCGAGTAACATCAAAAGTGTACAAAATAGAGTACAGAGAGGCAGCTCGCTCATCGCCTTTTGAAGTGCTAATGCGGCGGCGGGCGGTGCGGGCGGTGCCGGCACACCGAGCTGGCACACATAGCGGCCACTGCAACTTGCGCCTGAGGTGTGCCCGGCGCGCCGGCCGCGGTTAGTGTCAGAGGGTGTCTGACTAAGCGTGAAACGACATAATACAGAATGAAAAAAACACACCTGGCATCACAGCAGAATTTGAAGAAAGTTATTCCAAATGGAAATGATTAAAAATGATGTTTTGTTTTTATTGGGACTAAAAGTAAGCAAGCCGCGACCGTAGTGAAGTTATAGCATCCGCTAGAGCAATAATTGTAATTTAAAAAAAGTTTCCACATACTTATATTTAAATATGTGTGTTATATCAACTTTTTTGTTTTGCATTCTTTAAAAAAATATAAGAAAATTTTAATTAACTAGCTTCTGAAAAAAGTTTTTGGTTACTGCTCCGCTCCTATGGATCGTGGCGTGATGGTATAAATATCCTAAAACATTCCTCGATAAATGGACTATCCAACACCAAAAGATTTTTTCAATTTGAACCATTAGTTCCGGACATTAGCGTGATCAAACAAACAAACAAACAAAATCTTTAGCTTTAAGTTTTTTCTACTAGATTACATTGTACACAAGTACAAAATAACAGACAAACACACCAAAGAAAAGACATACAAATAATCGGCCAATATAAATCAAATCCAACAAATATTAAACTTGATAGAGAAAAAAAACGGTAATTTAAAAAACTAAAAAACCCGACTGCTATTCTTTAAAAATCCCTAAAACAAGATAAATTGTAGCAGTCGGGACCCATTCGGGACCATCTGCAATGTAATATAGGTATGTGCTCTCAATTCACTAATCCTCCAATTCTAGAATGGGTCCCGACTGCTACAATTTATCTTGTTTTAGGGATTTTTAAAGAATAGCAGTCGGGTTTTTTACCCGACTGCGACAGAAGGAGGGTTATGTTTTTCGAGGGTATGTTTGTATGTATGTATGTATGTATGTATGTATGTATGTATGTATGTATGTATGTATGTATGTATGTATAATTGTTTGGCACGCTCTGCAGCCTGAACGGCTCGATGGATTTTAGCTTGAGAGGTGTTGTTAGATTCGTATTTACTGTGAGAGTGACACTGGGTACATCAAAATAAAAAAAACAAAATGGCGGATTTTTGGCGCCAAATTCAAATGTTTGGAGCGCTCTGCAGCCTGAATGGCTTTATGGATTTTAGCTTGAGAGGTGTTGTTAGATTCGTATTTACTGTAAGAGTGATACTGGGTATATTAATTTCTTTTTTAAAACACTAAAAAAATAAAAAATAAAAAACGGTAATTTAAAAAACTAAAAAACCCGACTGCTATTCTTTAAAAATCCCTAAAACAAGATAAATTGTAGCAGTCGGGACCCATTCGGGACCATCTGCAATGTAATATAGGTATGTGCTCTCAATTCACTAATCCTCCAATTCTAGAATGGGTCCCGACTGCTACAATTTATCTTGTTTTAGGGATTTTTAAAGAATAGCAGTCGGGTTTTTTAGTTTTTTAAATTACCGTTTTTTATTAAAGAATAGCAGTCGGGTTTTTTAGTTTTTTAAATTACCGTTTTTTTTAGTTTTTTAAATTACCGTTTTTTTTCGAGGGTATGTTTGTATGTATGTATGTATGTATGTATGTATGTATGTATGTATGTATGTATGTATGTATGTATAATTGTTTGGCACGCTCTGCAGCCTGAACGGCTCGATGGATTTTAGCTTGAGAGGTGTTGTTAGATTCGTATTTACTGTGAGAGTGACACTGGGTACATCAAAATAAAAAAAACAAAATGGCGGATTTTTGGCGCCAAATTCAAATGTTTGGAGCGCTCTGCAGCCTGAATGGCTTTATGGATTTTAGCTTGAGAGGTGTTGTTAGATTCGTATTTACTGTAAGAGTGATACTGGGTATATTAATTTCTTTTTTAAAACACTAAAAAAATAAAAAATAAAAAACGGTAATTTAAAAAACTAAAAAACCCGACTGCTATTCTTTAATAAAAAACGGTAATTTAAAAAACTAAAAAACCCGACTGCTATTCTTTAAAAATCCCTAAAACAAGATAAATTGTAGCAGTCGGGACCCATTCTAGAATTGGAGGATTAGTGAATTGAGAGCACATACCTATATTACATTGCAGATGGTCCCGAATGGGTCCCGACTGCTACAATTTATCTTGTTTTAGGGATTTTTAAAGAATAGCAGTCGGGTTTTTTAGTTTTTTAAATTACCGTTTTTTATTTTTTATTTTTTTAGTGTTTTAAAAAAGAAATTAATATACCCAGTATCACTCTTACAGTAAATACGAATCTAACAACACCTCTCAAGCTAAAATCCATAAAGCCATTCAGGCTGCAGAGCGCTCCAAACATTTGAATTTGGCGCCAAAAATCCGCCATTTTGTTTTTTTTATTTTGATGTACCCAGTGTCACTCTCACAGTAAATACGAATCTAACAACACCTCTCAAGCTAAAATCCATCGAGCCGTTCAGGCTGCAGAGCGTGCCAAACAATTATACATACATACATACATACATACATACATACATACATACATACATACATACATACATACATACAAACATACCCTCGAAAAACATAACCCTCCTTCTGTCGCAGTCGGGTAAAAATGTAATTTGCACAGCTAAAACACGTTCAATTTAAAGATCGCAGTTCAAAGGCAGAAAATGTTTTGATTTAAATAAGCAAAAGTACAGGCTGATGTAATATTTTCACAAACATGGTGAGAGCTATCACAAAACTTGAGTCGGCGCTGGCGTCGCCTCTGTGAGCTTCGCGCGGAAACTTTGATTAGCCGCCGACGTAGCCTCTCTGGCGGTGCGGCGGCGGACGGCGGCGGCAGGCGTCCGCCAATATAATCAAGCTAGCTAGGGCAATACGATCAAGCTAGCTAGGTCAATATGATCAAGCTAGCTAGGTCAATATGATCAAGCTACCTAGGTCAATATGATCAAGCTAGCTAGGTCAATATGATCAAGCTAGCTAGGGCAATAAGATCAAGCTAGCTAGGTCAATATGATCAAGCTAGTTAGGGCAATATGATCAAGCTAGCTAGGTCAATATGATCAAGCTAGCTAGGTCAATATGATCAAGCTAGCTAGGTCAATATGATCAAGCTAGCTAGGTCAATATGATCAAGCTAGCTAGGTCAATATGATCAAGCTACTTCACTTAACTTGGTCAATATTAAGCTAGCTTTGTGATTAAGCTAGCTAGACCGTAGTGTGAATACAGTATTACTTTAATGCGCCACAATACAGAGCGCAGTGTGAGTGACAATAATATGCGCACACGCAAGCCGTCAGCCATCAGCTGCAGCACAGAGCTGCCTGCCGGCCATCATGGCGTCATCCTTTAGTCGACCCCTGCAACATCCTGCAAAGTAATAGGGTTATTGTGCGGTACTGTGAACTGTGTGGCGTTACCTCATCGCGCTTGTTTCTAATAATTAGAGACAGCTGGCCAGAAGACGTGTCATGCTTATACTGTATCCTAACAAACGTGATGTTATTATGATTATCCATTAGCGACATCTACAACTCTGGTACTTTACTATAACGTTATGTGAAAATAAGTTTCAAATTCAAATGTAAAATACTAAAGCGAAACGTCTACGTAAGTGCTACGCAGGTGCTACGCCGCGTAGTAATCTGTGTGCTCGTAGAAGTGCTACGCTTTGCGTCGAGCGGAGCCGCGGCTCATTATTAATAACTAGAACGTGAGGTTTAGTTGTTCAAACTTTTTGCCAAGTATTCAATTTTAGTTTTATATCATATTTGGTGAGCTTTGCATAATGTCGTTTTGTATTCGAGTAACTAAACACTGGTTTTTTTTTAAATTAAGCCTTACATTTGTTTTCGTCCCAGCATATCACATGATTTCATTATCCGAAGTCGGCATTTTTACTACTACAACAATGAGGTCCGAGTGATTTATATGGACTGAGATCATAAATTACGGCGCAGCGTGTAATAACCGTGGCGACGGTGATTATAATTCAAAAATGTTTTGTAAACTTGTCGCGATAATATTATGCCTGCCCAGCATGTCCACCACCCCTCACTAACAGCCAGTTTCTTCATCAAAAGTAACAGCCAAAGTAAAGTCACAAAGTCAAAGTAACGGTTACATTTGTTTCTTCACAATTGTAGCTGTTGCTTTTACTGTTACGTTTACCCTAACTGTTACTGCTCATCAAGTTGCTGTAAAAGCTAAAGTAATCGTCAATTTGTCATGTTGTCAATGTCGTACTGCTGTAGGTTAGACTTATTCAATTCCTGTTTGACCTATTAGCTAACATTAATCACTGTGCATTTAAGTAATAACCTAGATTGTATTTATTACATTAATACAATATTAAAATGACATCAAGATCGTCCAGTAAAGGTTCAAGTTCATCAGACGATTAGTAATAATTATTTGACGCATAGGCGTAAGATATTTAATAATCGCAAGGATTATTTTTAATTTGACGACGCTGATTTTATGTTTCGATATCCAGAATGCCATAGAAACAGTCGCATTCCTAAGTTTATTGCTGAATGACAAACTGCGGCAACCACTGCAGAGTAAGTACCTTACTTCAGTTATTTTACCAGTAGGTAGGCGCGTGCTTACCTATCACCTGCTATTAATTAAAGAATCAGAATAGGTCCTAATAACTACTTTATTAGGGTTCCGTACCAAAAGGGTAAAACGGAATCCGGACTTTTTTGCTCGTTTTTGCTCGATATTAATAACGGCAACAGGTAGACGCTTGAAATATTCACAGAATATTTAGTTATATAATTATTCACTCCAAAAATAAATAATTAAATTAAAATAAAACAAATATTTAAGGGGGGCTGGCTCCCGTTTTTATAGTTAACTCGTTTTTCGTTTTTTTTTTAATAAACGTTGCTCCACACTAGGAATTTCTCCTGTATCGTGGGTGCGTTTACACACATATAAACGCACATACCCGGAACAACTATCTGTCGGTCATACAAATATTTGTTCCGTGCGGGAACCCGCGACAAGCAGCGCAGCAGTCGATCGCTCGGCCACTGCGCTAACCGTGTCATCAAATACGATAACTAGCTTTTACCCGCGACTTCATCGCGTCAAAGTTGATATATCCCACGGGAACCGTACGTTTTTTCGGGATAAAAAGTATCCTGTGTGTTATTCCACACTACAATCTATCTTAGTGTCAAATTTCATCCAGATCTGTTTCGCCGCTTGAGCGTCAAGAAGCGAAAAACATACAAACTTTCGCTTTTATAGTATTAGTGTGATGATGGTACAGAACCCTTCGTGCGCGAGTCCAATTCTCACTTAGCCGGTTTTTTTATTAGGCATAGCAGTTTCACTATGACATTTGATAGTTGTCACCACGTGACAGTAAAACAGTGTTTTAAAAACAATCGTGGGGAGCTTTTTTTACACATGTAATAAAAGCTCCCCACGTTTTTTTGGGGAATTTACGACTTTTGTGTGATGGCAACTTATTTGACTTTTATTTTAGCTGTAACTCGAATAAAGAAACACATTAGCCGTTATACCAGCAAAAGTCAAGTAAAACTCAATACTTTTACTTTATTCGTTGATGAAGAAACTGGCCGTAAGTAGTAGGTGACAGTGAGGCGACCGCAGCTCCAGCACGACACGACCCCCCGGGGGGTCGCGTGAGTCTACACTGCACGTCTTCACTGCCGCTGACTTCGCGGAACAATAACCCAATACTAGTAAATCACTCCCAGCATAACGTATCGGCGCACTAGAAACACTCATTATTTATTATTATACTATTATGTTCCCATCTAAAGTGTAGCGCAGTCACCGGCCGCGACTTGCCAGCGTCATTTACACAAACAGAGTGCATTCAATAACTTCATACAAGTACAATACTTGAGCAACGTACCATCAACAGCAAAATACTGAAACGCACTCTCTCTTTTACTTTCAAATAAATTGTCAACAAAATAGCCACCAATAAAGGTGCACCTTTTTCGGCACACATAGCGAACGGCACGAAACGGCAGCAAACAGCAACCAAACGGCACTGAACGGCAACGGCACGGCAGCCGCTCCTTAACAGTAATGACACTCGTAAAGTCGGCTTTAATGAACGAATATTGTTTACGCGCGCACACTCGCGGGTTGAGATGTAATGTTTATAGTAATGTGAGTGACTGTGAGAGTGAGTCGGCGCCCGCTTCAACTACCATGTTGTGATTGGTATATTTTAATATTACGGAATGTTGTTCAGTGCGGTGGTGGGGAAATGAACAATCGTGTATCTGCTGTTGGATCCCACACTAAAATTTATCGGTATCGTATCGATGATACAGCAATAGGCTCATTAGCAATTTGATGTTGTTGAAGAGAGAAATGCCTTATTATAATTATATTAAACGAAACCTTTATATGTGCCCTCCCAAAAATTGACTATATTCTATAGTAACAGATAATATAAAAAATAACTACACCTTGCGTCTTATAACGTATGCTACAGGTAATCACAGAAACGCCGGCACGGGCAGGCAAACACGTGTCTCACACGTTGTTCTGTGTCGCTCTGACGAAGGATATCTTGCTTAAACACTTCACGCTTACAACTCGAAGAACAATAGCCAAACACACTAAATACATACATATATACATAAATACCGAAAGCAATTAGGTATGTAAACTTTATATCTGCGCTTACTCGAATGTTCAGCGCAGCTCCCTGTGCACATCGGCTGTAGAGGCGGTGCGCGGCGGCACTTGCTCAGTGCGTCCGTCAGCGCTCGCGCCACTTGCTCTCACTGAGGCAGGCAGGATGAGTGTCAGGGCTGTATTCCTGGCAGCTGGTCTGTACACTGTTGTACATACCTACAGCGAGTACGTCGCTCTTCAGTCTCCGCCGCACGCGACCGACTGCCAAAGATTTGCATAAAGATATTAACCCGTGTAATAGCGTGCGTGCCGCTGACAGTCGAGAGAACATCGCGCCTCGCGCCTCACGCCTCGCGCCTCGCGCCTCGCGCCTACTGCAAGGAGAAAGTTTATTTATTAAGGAGGCACTTTTGTGCTTATTTAAATAATAACTTAAAGGCTTTTGCAGAAATATACCGACAAAGATAACTGAATACAAGTCTAAAGATTTGCGAACATTCACCAAATGTTCAACTTTCTTGTTTAGCGTTAACGTAATGGACGGGTTGTGAGAGAAAACTTTACAGAACGGAATCTGTCTAAAACTTCAAGAAGGTGTAATTTTGTTCACAACTCAAATGGCCCTTATAATATTTTTAAATAATTGGCAAAATGAGGAAGTATTCATCTCTTACGTGTGCGCACCCTTCGGGGAGAGTGTTGATGTTACCTGTGTTGTTCGTATTGAAAGTGAACGTATCCGGCGAGCTGTCTGCCGCCGGGCTCATAGTTATTGTTACCATGCACAACACACCAACCACGCAAAGCTTTCTATAATAAAGGTGAATATGTTCGTGATAAGCGATACTAATCGACACTCGCATCGCCGCCGCTAATAAGGTTGACGTACTGATTACATTGAATTATGAGTGTGACAGGGAACAGTGTCCGTGTGCACGAGTGCGGCGTACTGCGCGCGGCGCTAAGTCGTGCACTGTTCTGAGCTGGCGTCCCGACTGCACTACGGTGGAGACGTTTGGTTCACGGCCTTCGATGCCGGAACTATAGTTGGGCTTTTAGGTGTTTATATTACGAGCACAGGTAAGGAATGGAATCCGCGATTTATACGAATTCCCAAGACTACCGCAGAACCTAAAGGTCTCAATTGATTGATATGTTTTACATCGACAGCGGATCGTTGTAGGCAGCATGGTATTAATTGCGACGCAACGGTCACCGTGGCCCGAGTAAAGTACAAGTAGAGCATGAAACAAACGAACAACATATGTTCACAAGAACGATATAAAATAAACTGTAATTGATTGCACAAATTGTATTTGCAGCATTTACGAAACACCCCTCTGTCCGTCTGCACGACGTCTTAGCGTATTGAGTCAACAGCAACCCTTTGAAACTAACATCGCGTTAAATAACGCCTTATGTTCGGACGACGCGGGGGTGAAGCGGACAGGGCGGGGGGGGGGCGGCAGCAGGATCACAGGATAGGCGAATAAAAGGCAATAAGTTATTGCAAATGGTTCGATAGCGCCGCCATCGCCACTCCGCGTCTCGTATCGATTACCACTCGCTATTCGATTAACCTACTCGAATTATTATTAAAAGTCGATTACTAACATACAATGTCTCAGTTCAACGCGTACACTAGTTAGCTGCGGCACGCGACCTCGCTCGTGGCAGGACTATTCCTGCATGTCACACGTAACCCACTGGCACCGGGCGGTTGACATGGCGAGAAGTTATGAATGTTACTTCGTAACAAGCATTGTCCTCAATTTACCTGTATAAGTACATACTGTACACATGCTGCATTTCATTAAATAAATATTTTAATAAATAACTTTAGCTTTGGAAGTCGGCGGCTTTGGTTGTGTTTGTTGTTTTGTATTGCCACCGACTTCCAAAGCTAAAGTTATTTTTTTGTTTTTTAGTTTTTGAAGGCGGTTGTTTTTTTTTTTCATTAAAAGTTTTTTTATTTTTTGCTTTTTAGTATCAACTTCCTGTCATTCAAATCCATGAAGGAACTGTCATACTACGTAAATTAACTTGAAACCACTAAAAAGTCATAAGAAAGCAGAATACTTAAGCGATTTCGTTTACTTGGAGGACAAATTTTCGAATACTACTGAATATTTCTGTGTTACCCTTTCGAGTGTACACGCGTGATGTTATGTTGTGTGATGGTGTAAACAATGCTTAGATATGCTATAGCAACAATCGCGGTTAATCTGCTGTTATTTATTGAAGAGTTCTCCCGATTTCTACAAGATCCCATCATCAGATATTGGAATGGTGATAATTGGACCACACGGGAAGCACTAACTTTCAAATAAAAAAAGAATCATGACAATCAGTTCACCCAGTCGGTAAATTCGAGGTAACAAACATAAAAAAAATACAGTCGAATTGATAACCTCCTCCTTTTTTTGAAGTCGGTTAAAAAACAATATATTTTCTGTCACTATAATGTTTTTTTCAAAACCAATGCGTAATTTAATTAACAGTTTCTTTTGTTGTTCAATTATATTTAAGTTTACTTTAAATGTGAGGCAATACCTGGATATTCGGTACTTATTAATACATAATATCTAAGAGTAAAACTTCTTAAAAGTAAAAGTTTCACATAGGTTTACTATTCGGAAATAAATCGAAACGTAGAACTGGTGAGAATCAAAACTCCCATTAGATTCCCATCAGAACTGTGTAATAGAACAAAATAGGAATAAACACTTGCTCAACAAACACACGTTAGTTCTACTATTTTGTAACACATTCGGTGTTACAAAATATTACGACAGTGGAGAAAAAAAACGCAATAGTTCTACCCTAGAACCGTTTTGGTAGAACAAGAAGGCCGGGGCTCCCGACTTCTACTTCAACTATACAGTGTAAGACGCGCCGGCTTACATCTGACAACATTTAATTCGCCAACTTGAGCCACTTCACACTCACTTAGTACTCACTTGCGCGCTACTTCATTGAAATTATTACTGTCGGAGATGATCCGCAGGGTATCAGACATACCGCCAAGAACACAACTACAAACTTAGGGGACAATGTACTCGCATATTACCATCTACTTCGAACGCTTTATGAATTCACCCAGCTATTAACAGTCCATGATTCCGGACCAACTTTAATTTGTTGTGTTACACAAATCTTTTTTTTTTCGTCATAACTGGGAATAATATGTATGTACTCAGTCAGTGCGTCGTTGAGCCGTTTCTAATACACATCTAAAAAATTATCCACTAATAAAATGACTTGAAGTGCTTCAATATCAATGTACAACCAGTTAAGATTGTTCATAAAAGTAGAAGTATTGAACATTTCCAAATATGTAATGGATTAGCCTCCTGAAATCTCATTTATGCGTTCAAGTTCCGATATTACTCAGTCCATATCGCTGCCTCCGTTCCCCTCGGTACGGGCAATGTTGTACTCACTCCCTGGCGCGGCTTGTTTCAGTGAAATAAGAACAAAACATCAACTTATATTGTAACTCCCGTGTCACTGCACATGTGGACGTGGCACCGCGCGGCTGTCCTCTGTGACATCGGACACGTCGAAATACCACCTCTGTACCCCATCCTACAATATGTGTGAGTGATTCATTTTGATGTTCATAATTCGAAACACTTGTATCGTTTACTGTTTTCATAATTGTTCTATAACAAGTTGGAAGAGAATGTACCTAAGTTTGTTTATGCGACTTTATGCTTTAATTTTATTCAAATGTACTCTCCGTGGCTCTACAACATGTTACGAACACATACATATATCAAGATTGTTTATTTACAGCCGCTTTGTGAACACTGCAACTGAACAGGTATTCGCTTAAAGTTGACTACATGAGTGGGTAAATAACTTTGTGATAGTAAAAGTTCTAATACCTGATTTCATATAAGAGACAATGCATTGTGCCATGCGTAATGCAAGCGAAAAAAGTGTAAGCTCTTGCTAAATACAGGAAAAGTTTTAACGTGCGTAATTTTTTTAGTTCAGTGTCAGTAATAGACCACATTTACGTGTTTAGTTAAAAAAAAAATAAAAAAAAAAATCATCCTTATCCGAGTTTGAAATAAGCAAAACATGGACATAATTTACTATCAATCCATACTATCAATGAAAACTCGCGGCCGCCGCCCGGGCGCATTTCTGGGGTGAGGGGGTGGGGAATGCGCTAGCGCCGGGCCGCCCGCCCGCCGTCAGTACGTTCCACGCGCAATTGGTGTCACGACGTCCGAGCGTTCTTACCACGCACAACCCCTGCGCCCTGCAGTTGCCGCGTACTCGCGTCGTATCAATCACGATGTCAAACTTTACTCACCGCGAATATTACGAAATGGTGCGAGTGTATTTATTAAGCAACGAGAATCTATCTATCTTCATGTTTATGTTGCATACCTATCTTAGTGCTTCATTCAAGTTTATTATTATGCATTTTGATGGTCCTAAGCCCATGAAAGTATGAAGGAAAAGTTGGAATTACGTTAACAAGTAACTTCATATCGCAGTCCAAACTAAAAAAGGTCAGTAACCGCACCGCGTAGGTACGTCGTCGCAGCGGCGAGCAAGCGCCGACTCAGCTGATACGCGCGCCGCCCGATCGCCCGGCGAGTGACAATAAAATATGTTTTTAAGTAAACATGTTTCGTAAGCGATAACTTTTTTTTTAGTACTAAGACATATCAAAATAAAATATACGTGTTTAATAAAACGTGTTGAAGTTTATTATGGCAAAATTTACGCACTGGTCAAAATTTTTTCCTGTATACTCGTAACGAAAAAGTAATTTGGAGTTTACTTAATAATCTGGTTTTGTCAAGATTAAAATCAGTGATTGGCTCTCCCACTAGAGCGGCTTCAGTCGCGATCACTCGGGGAAACGTCTATGTGTTGCGGTGACGCTAGCATCAGCACTAGAATCTCTACACCAGCATAGTGCGAGTGGGGTGCTGGTCAGAAAACCTCCACGCGTGCCGTCGGCTGCTTGTCCCTTCGGACACGTCTTGAGGGAACGGCAGTCGGCTGGCCGGTGCACCCTGGGCGCGGGTAGTGGTCTTCCCTGAGGAATGGGAAGAGATTCCTATTCTTTGGGGAATGTCACTGCTCGTGGCCAATATTCTGACGGGCGGGGTCCGTTTCGGACCGAGGGCGTTTCTCCGCGTGTCCCTCTGATCAGCAGAGGGCACAGCGGAGGAGTGAGGACGGGCTCGGCGTGCACTCACCCTGCCACCGAGCAGACAGAGAGGAGGGTGGTCCTTCTCTGTCACCGTCGTATATCGTAACCCCATATCGGAGTGTCGTGGATCATGTCTCGCGGCTTCGATTGGCACCGAGGGTCTTGGCTTAACCGCCCGGACCGCGAGGTAGAAACCCTCTATAAAAAGTCACCCCGAATCCCAAGCGGCGGCGCACCGTGACGGGATGTATGGCTGACGGGCGTCCCTATGGGACATCAGTCGTTAGTGCGAACCATTTGTTTCTTGGTTGGTTGGTTGGAACATTTTGTACTCGTGGGATTTATATGGATTTACGCATTAAAAGAAACGACGTAGGAGGGAAGGGGGATGCCGGGTCGGAGTCCGACTCGGCTCCTAGTGTAGTGAGTGTGGGAAGCTCAGAGAGCTCCCACCGCGAGATGGTTGGGCCGCCCGGGAAGTTCTTCCGGAAGCGGCCCAGACCGGAGGACCAGGCGTCCTCCGAAGGCGAGTTTGCCTCGGCTCGCAAGATCCCCACCAGCAGTCGCGGTGGGGTCCAGGAGCGAGGCCCAGGGAGGGTTACTGCCCGGAGGGGACCGGCGACGCCTGTCGCTGAAGGGCAGTCCCCCTCCCTAAGTGAAATTGGCGGCGTCGATGTGGTCCAGTCGGACACATCGCGCAACGAAGCAGGTGCACCTGGCAGCTCTGAGGAGCGTAAGTCCAGGTTCATGGAGACGGTGAAGGAGGCGGTCGCGAGCGTGGCCCGAAAAAAAATGAAGGGCTCGAAGTCTCGGGCCATGGAGGAGGCCTCGGCCACTATTGCGGCGGCTGCGGAGGCCAGGTTTGCGGGCGAGGTCCCGCAGCTTCGGGCGGAGGTGGCTCGTTTGTCGGCCACTATGGAGCTCCTCATAGAGGAGAATGGGAGACTCCGTGCCGACCTGGCTGAGCTCCGTGGGTCCGGCTCCCGCCAGGCGCCCAAGGCTGGGAGCCAGGGAACCCAGCCCGAGCCAGTGGATGACCAGGTGCTTAACTTGGTCCAGCTGGAGCTGGCGGCCTTCCAGGCACGGTTTTCCGTCCTGGAAGGCATCGTATTGCGCCCCCCTCTGGCGGCGAGTGGGACGGCCACGGGCAACAATCGGGCCTCATACGCGGCCGCAGCGTCTGTGCCGAGGACGGGAAAACAGCCCCCCAGCAGGGCTGGGCCGACCCCTGCGAAACCGGCTCCGGCAAAACCGGCGCCGGCGCAAAATGCGGTGTCCTCAAGGGGCAAGGCGGCATCCCAGCCGCCTCCGCCCCTTCCGCCCCCTAATCCCAACCCTCCGGCCACGGAAGCCGAATGGTAGGTGGCCGGAGCTAAGGAGAAGGGGCGCAGGGCGGCCAGATCGGCCAGAGCGGCCACTAGACGGGCGGAGGAGCGGCGGCGACGCAGAGAGCGCAACGTCGCGGCTAGGCTTCGCGCCCCCAAATCCGCGGCTGTAGTCATAACGCTGCAGCCGGAGGCGGAAAAAAGGGGCGTGACCTACGCGGCGGTGCTCACCAGGGCCAAGGCGGCCATAAATCTCGGCGAGCTGGGGATCACGGGTCTCCAGCTCAGGGTGACGGCAACGGGGGCCAGGATGCTGGAGGTCCCCGGTGCCACCAGCGGCCCGTCTGCGGACGCTCTGGCGGAGAGGCTCAGAGCGTCCCTGGATGCGGACGTGGCCCGAGTGTCCAGGCCCGTCAGATGCGCAGACCTGCGCATCCTGGGCCTGGACGACTCCGTCACCGCGGAGGAGGTGGTGGCCGCCGTCGCCAGGACGGGTGGATGCCTTGCCGAGGAGGTGAGGGCAGGCACCATCCGCCCGGAGCGCTCGGGCATGCAGACCATTGTGGTCAGCTGCCCAGTGACGGCGGCAAAGACTATTGCTGGAGGGGGCCGTTTACTGGTGGGCTGGGTGTCGGCGCAGGTTAAACTGCTCGAGCCCAGGCCCCTGAGGTGCTACCGATGCCACGTGGGGAAACACGTGGCATGCCGGTGCGCCTCGGAGGTGGACCGCAGCGCCCTATGCTTCCGTTGCGGTCAGCCCGGTCACAAGGCCGCGGCTTGTGACGCCCCGCCGCACTGCGACGCATGTGCGGGGGCTAACAGGCCGGCCGATCACCGGGCGGGGGGCAAGGCCTGCGCCGTACCCGCCAGGGCCGGGGGAAGGCCCCGCACCGCTGCCGCCGCCGCCGCTCCCGCGGCCGCCGCCGCCGCCGCCGCCGCCGCACCCGCGGCCGCAGCTGACACCGCGTCCGCCGGCGCAATGGATTGCCAATAACGGCACCATTGCGCCTCCCGCAGGCGGATACCGTAGGCACGGTCTGTGGGCGGTGAGCAATGGGTAGCTCACCGTCCGTACGTTATTAACTAACGACAGACCGTGTCGACGGCGCGTCCATGTTCCGCGCACAGAGGTGTCAGCCACTGGAAGGGGCCACTAAGGGCCAAATGCCTGCCGGGGCTGCGGGTTGTTCGAAAGAGATACCGCGCCCCCGGAACGCAAAGGGCACATGAAGGAACATAGAAAAAAAAAAAAAAAAAAGCATAGTGCGAGTATTTGTGACCACTACGAAAACAATCATATTTGTTTCAGCCTATTCCTCACGTACCAACTTCAACAAAAACTTGCATTGAGCACTGCAACTATAAGCCTAAGAGTTAACACCCAGTATTAGTGATTCAGTTGTTTAGACTGAACATCCGCATGATCTCGCATGGCGCCGCCACCTCCGCGACTGGCGCCATGTCCTGCACATGCTGGGGGCAACAGCAGCTTGTTGATACAGAGCCCGGTACCTGTGCCGGCACCCGTGAGTATGCGACAAGCGGCGCCGCGTCAACACGACAGTATGTCGCTGTGTCTCCCGACATGATACACCAGTGACGAGCACAAAAGCCATTCGTGCCGAAATACTACATTTTGTTAGGTACCTACTTATACATATTGTGATGAAAAGCCGTTACAATGTATAAAAAAATGGCAGAGAGTGAGTACACGTGCGCACGGCGCGGGGGGCAAACTCCATAGTGTTCATACCCGCAGACAGTCTGCTGGTGCTACCTTCTGCTAACTACAGCTAGGATGCATGCGCTAGCTGTCGCCCCCGGCGCCGCTCGGCGGCACCGCGCTACGGTTATTACGACCAGGGGGTTGGCGACCCCGCTCCTCGGCACGTACGAGCCTTAATTAAATCCGCCTCAAATGTTCGATTGCATTTACTTTGCTTCAAACCAGATTCAACCTTAAAGCGACGAACAAAAACTGCTCGGTTCACTGATTTTATTACCTATTTTTACAATGCGTCTTCTGTCTGCTTTATTATTAATTAGACTACAATAATGCGCTGTTCATAGTGAAACTGCCTCCTCATACAATAACAACAGATTACGTTATCATCGTGATTTAATTTTATTGCCGAGTGTTTCCAACAAACAATAACTGTTTTATTACTTTTCCGCGTTCAACTCATAAACCGTTATACTTCGCCGAGTTGATCGAGCTCGGGATAAGCCGGAACACCGTTTAACCTACGCCAACTGTTTACACGCAGAATATTCATAACATTGAAATTAGAGCACTGCCGACTTAATTAATGTAATATTAAATATGTATTATCGGTGTAGTTAGCGCGATACCTTTAGTTATGTTTAACATACACACACCATACTTGAGTAGAGAGAATAGTGAAAGCAGAAAACATGTTGAGAGGATGAGTGAAAGGCGAGTAACAATGGGAGTTTCTATGGCAGATGTGAGCGACAACGCCGGGAGGGGACGTCTTAGAAACACCTACCCTGACCTTATTGGTGAGGTTCTTCAGAAAGGTCGAGTGCGCAGTTCTAGTAACCGGCGTGCTTGTATGACGCCGGCGTGAGATGTATGAATGTAGCATATGGCGTTCTGCGGTTCCATGGGGAAAAGGCGCGAGTTTAGGCATGTAGAAAACAATACTTGATTAATAATAATATACCATCACGCCTGTATTCTCCGAAGGGTTAGGCAGAGCTGTACCAATATACACCCGTAGTTCGCTGGTATATTTAGGTCCCACGTAATAGGGGGCGAGCCTATTGCCATTAACCGGGCACAAATCCAAACTCCGAGCTGCTACTGAGAATTTCATAGAAAAACCCAATAACACCCAGGTCGAGCAAAAAGCTCGACCTGGGAATTGAACCCAGGACCTCTAGCGTAGCAGTCGTGCAGTACTTAAAAGATTATAAACTAGCGAATTGATAACCTCCTCCTTTATAAAGATTATTATACAATTGTAACTGCCTCGTTAGCCAAGTGGTCCTAGCACTAGGCTAACGAGGCAGTTACAGTTTAACTTCCTAGTCTATAATCTTTTAAGTATGTTCGGGCATAACTCCGTCGTATATAGAGGGATTTGCAGAATTCATCATTCAGATGTGTGCAACATGTGACGCAATATCGCGTCGCGTCGTGTCGCGTCGGCTCATCGAGTCGACTTGGTCGCCAATCTAGCGATTAGTTTCACTGCCGGCCGGCCGGCACCGGGTGCGAGCACGCGTCGTCGGCTCCCGGCGATACCAACATGTGCAATCCTCACATACGAGTTGTTCGTTAACACTGCGCAGTTCGTGTGACACAAGTATTTACTGTTCTGTGTTCCTCTTGCACTAACTTCATACGCAGGTACAAGAACTCAAATAAAATGCCAACTATTTTCAGGTAAACAACGACTTAAATGCGAAAACTAAAGTTATTATAAGAAACTATTTTTACAAAAAAAAAACAACCCTCTTCAAAACCTAAAAAGTAAAAAATTACTTTAGCTTTATAAGTCGGCGGCTTTGGTTCTGTCTGGTGTTTTGTATTGCCTCCGACTTCCAAAGCTAAAGTTATTTTTCACTTTTTAGTTTTAGAAGGCGGTTGTCTTTTTTTACCCGACTGCGACAGAAGGAGGGTTATGTTTTTCGAGGGTATGTTTGTATGTATGTATGTATGTATGTATGTATGTAAGTTTGTATGTATAATTGTTTGGCACGCTCTGCAGGCTGAACGGCTCGATGGATTTTAGCTTGAGAGGTGTCGTTAGATTCGTATTTACTGTGAGAGTGACACTGGGTATATAAAAAAAAAACAAAATGGCGGTTTTTTTGGCGCCAAATTCAAATGTTTGGCTCGCTCTGCAGGCTGAACGGCTCGATGGATTTTAGCTTGAGAGGTGCCGGTAGATTCGTATTTAGTGTAAGAGTGATACTGGGTATATTAATTTCTTTTTTAAAACACAAAAAAAATAAAAAATTAAAAACGGTAATTAAAAAAACTAAAAAACCCGACTGCTATTCTTTAAAAATCCCTAAAACAAGATAAATTGTAGCAGTCGGGACCCATTCGGGACCATCTGCAATGTAATATAGGTATATGCTCTCAATTCACTAATCCTCCATTTCTAGAATGGGTCCCGACTGCTACAATTTATCTTGTTTTAGGGATTTTTAAAGAATAGCAGTCGGGTTTTTTAGTTTTTTAAATTACCGTTTTTTATTGTAAAAAAGTTCTTAACGTTCTTATTACCAAACCTATTTTGAAAAAAAAATCTTCTTAATTATTATTAATTCTTTTACTCTGACACTAGTGTGGGGTGGTTAGGCCTTACTGCTCACACGATAAAGAAGAAGAAGACTTAATTCTATTGTGCAGAATGAACTTACGAAAAATATTGAAAACGGGCAAAAGTGAAAAAAGTTAATCCGGAAGACAGACTCCGGCAAAGCCGGGATTTTCGCGCCAAGCGCGGGAACAATGAAGTATTTCTACTGAATCACCATCCAACAACCTTGTACATAACGAGCGAACTGGTCCGCGTTGCGACAGCAACACATCCAACAGATTGTGCTTGTGTTGATCGTGTAGCGTGTCCTGCGACTCAGCGTGGACGGGGATACTCATAACTGACCGAGGGCATTGTCGCGAGAACTTAGTAGTTGCTGGCAAACCTGGCTCAGATGTCAAACTTAGCCACGAGCTCCTACATCCTCCAGCACGCGTGTGATGGCTCGAGGTTCAAACTGACAGCTCTCCATCGCTGCTGTAGGCGCTCTCCGAGACGGAGACGCTCTCCGGAGGTGGGCAGGGCCCCGCCGGCGGCGCCGAGCGACACGTCTGTGGGTGTTCAGTAGTGAGCTCCGCGTGTTACGCCGACAGTTACCCGCCGCCGACCGAGCGCTACTTTTAATTGAGTTTCTACTAAAAATAATTCCTAATCTCTAATTAGTGAATAATAGTGTACACGAGCGAAACACGCAACAAAAACTTATGTATTGGAAGATTTTACCTGCTCACGAGTTGGAATTGTATGGTTCGATTACGCTTTTGCCCAATGTGTTGTCAATTTATTTGTTGTGGTGTTACGCCATGGACAGGAGCGGTCGGCGACTGGGCAGGACTCGGGCGGCCACCTCGTGCTGTGTATGACTTCACGTTAAGTACGGCCTGTCGCTCCCCTCCCGCGAGCGATGACACCGAGCGAGTAACGTTTGATTAATTGAATTTCACTTCGAGCGTCACAACTCGCGCTACAGCGCTCCGTACTGAAGGGCGGTCGCGCGGAGGGCGGCGGACTCCCTCCGTCGCACCACAGTCTCAACTGTAAATGCGATTATCCCAATCAATTAGTCGCACACAAAGGGTCAAACGCGCTTTACTCAACACTTATCTAATTACACCGGCGGCCATGTTGATGCTCTAACTATAATCTGTTCTTTCGACTGTCGCTACAATCAATGATCTCTCTGCGACCGACCGCCAGTGGTCGCACGCCCATCTCGTGGCGGGTTCCATCCGATTGTGTTTGCGCACACGCTTGTGCACTATAATATCTCCTGTGTATATTTAGTCTCAATTGAGATTTACCATCGTGACGGATTTACGGTCGAAAGATTACATCCGGTATAAAACTAAGTGGTATCTTTGTGTTAAACTTTTAGGGCCCCGTACACAAAGGGTGCTAATTAGAATAGAATTGTAAATTGTATGTATAACTAAGTCTCCGCCGTTAGCCTACTAATCCATCTGTCTGTCCGTCTGTAAGACAAGGCTGAATCTTTAGAACTGTAATAGTTTAACTAACCAGTTTATAACGATTTATATTTATAACAGAAAATGCATAACCAAGAGGATCGATGAGCCGGTGGAGGTCCCAGCAGTCCGCTGTGCTCAGTGCCGGCAGTCGCGCTAGACGGTCGCGGCGCGGCGGGACGTACGCTCCGGCGCACTCTGAGAGCTTGGTATTGAGTTGACTTGAGTTTTTCAGTGTCCTAATGATGTACGTTGAATGCACCGTTAAGAGCTTTGTAAAAAAGTATTTTGTACATCTACGACTGCCTTGCTGGCCTAGTGGTTCTAAGCGCGACTGCTACGCTAGACGTCTTGGGTTCGAATCCCAGGTCGAGCAAAAACTGTTACTGTGTTTTGGTATGAAATTCTCAGTATCAGCTTGAAGTTAGGATTTGTGCCCGGTTAAAGGTATTGCCTTTGCCCCCTATTACATGGGACCTAACTTACCGGAGAACTGTAGGTATACATTGGTACACGTCTGCCAAACCCTTCGGGAATACAGGCGTGATGTTGTGTTTTCTGCGACCTAATATGTGAGTACATTTTTTAAACTCGTTAGTACAATAAAGTACACATTTTTTTCATGAATATGTACCTGCCGCATTAAAATTAAGGTAATCATCCATGGTCGTGCTAGGGAGGATCACACCCTCAATTATAATCTAAATTTTAATAAGGCATAAACGTATTCTACTTGTGTGGGACATCTCATGTATTTTTTTGGATATTTTTATAATTAATATGATTACGGTAGAGCACGGCCAAGTTGCCTATTCCGTCGAAGCATATATTACCCTACGTCGTAGCAGGTAGCCTACATATTTGCAGATAGCCTTCGTTATAGAAGTAATCCTATGTCTTAGCTAGTCGCCTACGTCGTAGCAAGAAGCCTACGTCGTAGCAGTAAGCCCAACAGTAGCATGGTTGCCTACGTTGTTGCAGGTAGCCTTCGATTCAGATGGAAGCCTAAGTCGTAGCAGGAAGCCCAAGTCGTAGCTGGTTGCCTACGTCGTAGCAGGAAGCCCAAGTTATAGCTGGATGCCTACGTCGTAGCAGGAAGTCAAGGTCGTAGCTGGAACCCAATTCGTAGCTAGAGGCCTACGTCATAGCAGGAAACCCAATTCGTAGCAGGTCGCCTACGTCGTAGCAGGGAGCCCAAGTCATAGCTGGTTAGCTACGTCGTAGCAGGGAGCCCAAGTCATAGCTGGTTACCTACGTCGTAGCAGGGAGCCCAAGTCATTGCTGGTCGCCTACGTCGTAGCAGGGAGCCCAAGTCATCGCTGGTCGCCTACGTCGTAGCACGGAGCCCAAGGCATAGCTGGTCGCCTAAGTCGTAGCAGGGAGCCCAAGTCATACCTGGTTGCCTACGTCGTAGCAGGGAGCCCAAGCCATCGCTGGTCGCCTACGTCGTAGCACGGAGCCCAAGTCATAGCTGGTCGCCTACGTCGTAGCAGGGAGCCCAAGTCATAGCTGGTCGCCTACGTCGTAGCAGGGAGCCCAAGTCATAGCAGGTTGCCTACGTCGTAGCAGGAAGCCTATTGTAGCAGTCTACATAGCTTACGCCGTACCCGGAACACTAGTGATGTACAAGATACCTTAAATAAAGTATCTGGAATACAAAATGCAAAATACTTTCAAATTAACATTTCAGATACCAGCAAATAACTTTCTGGAATGTTATCTGAAATACTAGACATAGAATACGTAACTTTTGAATACTTTTTATAGATAAAATACTTTTGTAAAGAAAGAAATTATTTCAATGAAAGTTTTGTATTTTTACCTGTAAATTCGTGCAAACGTGACACAAAGTAATATTATATTTTTAGGGTTTTTGAAACTTAAGTAGAACCAGTTCTTAAAACGGTGTATCAGTCAATTTTCTTGGATGAGGCCTTATCATCATACCCCCAAATGAGAAATGAGAAGAGTCTCTCCACAGGGGCAGAACCGCAGAACTTGACAAATATTTCTGACGACAGTGTCATTTAAAATTAATTTCACCTAAGATGTCTGTCTTCGAACGCATGCTACAAGACCTTAGCCATGCTAGCCTTGAGGTTGGACTGAAGTTGAATATGACAAAGACCAAAGTTATGTCCAACGTAGCACCCAAAAACGTCAAGGTAGATACAATACAACATATCCAGGATTACATTTACTTGGGCCAAGTAGTCTCTTTCAAGGCGAGACAAGACAAAGGAATCGCTACACGAACAGATAACGCCTGGAAGAGCTGCTGGTCCATGAAAGATTTATTTAAAGGCGAGTTGCCCATGGCGCTCAAACACAAGCTCATGGACATGTGTATTCTCCCCGTCTTAACCTATGGCGCATAAACTTGGTCTTTGACTAATTCTCAGAAGTCAAAATCAAGGTTTGTCAGCGAGCAATGGAGGGCAGTATACTGGGTTTTTAATTAACTGATCGAGTTTGAAACAGTATACTGCGTCAAGTCTAAAACAGGGGTCGGCTGACGTAGGTCAAAAGGTTGCCCAACTCAAATGGGACTGGGCAGGACATGTCTGCCGCATGACTGTGGGCCAGAATAGCTCAAAGCTGGTGAGAGCTGACTGCCTGAACTGAGAGCCCCCAGACAGTGAGTCGAGGTCGCGGCAGGCACGAAGGAGATGGCGGGACGAACTCGACAGGTTCCTTCAGAACTGGAGAACAAGCCGCTAAAAAGAGAAGGATGGAACAAGTGGAGGGAGGCCTTTGCCTAGGAGGGGACAGTAAAGGCTAAAAAAAAAGACGTCTGTCACCATAGAATCAGTAATCTATTACTAAAAGTATTTTAGCAAACATAGTACGTATCTATAACATACTAAGATACCTAACAAAAGGTATTTAAATATAAGATGCAAAGTGAATTAAAAAAATGTTTTATAGATAAAGATGAAAATTACTTATTTTGTATGTTGTATCTGTATTTCAAATACTTGTATCTGAGATAAGTTACATCTCTGCTGCTCACATACTCCGCTGTAGCAGGCGGACTACGCCGTAACATACTCTTGCGAGCTATCTGTCATAATGGCTCGTTTTACATCAGCTGTTTATTTATTTATTATAACAACTAGTTATTGTATGGGGGGTGCATCCGCAGCCGGCACCGGCTACCAAATATACACATTTGTAAACCAGCGGCGACAATGTTTATTATTCAAATTTTGAGAGCTAATCTCTTCAATTTCTTAATTTAGAATTTCTGTTTTACAAACAATGCTGATAGCTCTAAAATATGGCGCAATTTTGACCAGAAATATAAAACATAGTTCTGTTGGCAACTCAAATTCTTTTTTCATGTAAAATGACGTTCAAATGTGCCTTTTAATGGTCTCATTTAAATAAATAAAAAAAAGTTTTTTTTTTTAATTAAAATTTTTTTATTTCATTTTTTTTCAGTTTTTTTTTATTTTATTTAATTCTGCATTCTACAGAAAGGGATGTTCTAGTGAACATCCCATTCTGTAGAATACAGAATTAAACTCTCTATATGCTGTAGTGCTCTTTGATAAAAGTTAATCTTCAATGTCAGGACTAGCGCGCTATGAGCCGGACTCGTCTGCAACTACGCTACCGTTACACACAGCAACAGATACAGCTCTGCCTCCCTCCGGCTCGAGGTGAGAGCGCAACTAAACTCTATCTGCTCACGGAACTTCCTTCTTCCTATACACATGCTGCTAATACTACTAGTAGGCTTGTCCTTTGTTTTCATGAGAAGAAAGTTCACTTTGTTGACAAGTGTAGTTTCTGAAGTGAAGCAACTGCCATCATTGAGATCGGAGGCCCGAGCGTGGAGTCAGACGCTGCTGTGCCGGCACCGACTGTCTGCGAGCGCCGACCACCACACACGTGCGAGTGCATCCCTCAACCCGCCCCGGGGCGCGCGCTGCTCCCGGAGCACCTCGCGTCATGTCAACACACGTACATCCGATGCGTGTGATTAACAATACGTAATAGTGAGCCACATAGTGTCGCGCATCACATGACCCATTATGTATTCATAGCAATACTGCCATCCAATTTACTTATTTAAATGACGTCAACACCTTCCCGCGCCGACTAATCTAATAATCATTATAAGTACTGGCTCACACGACGGAACACGGAATATTACTTCTGCAACATATTAATATGAAGGTGCTACAAGTGTGTGTGTGTGGTTGCTTCTACTTTTAGTATTCTATATTTGCCCGACCAGCGAAAGCGTAGGAGCGAGGTCGGCGGGGAATGTCAGGCGAGATCGTTAGTATTGTACAGTCGTGGCGTGCGCCTGGGGAGGGAGCGCCCGGCTGTGGGCCACAGGTGAGGTGCGTAACCTCCCCTTGCGCTGTGCCGGTATTAGTCACTTAGAAAAGCCAACCGTCGTTACTCTATAAAACCGTTAGTTTGGCCGCGTACGAGGAGACCGAGGCCGACTGCAACGTGCTCGAGATGTAGTACGAGTAAGTAGTG
Organism: Caradrina clavipalpis; assembly: GCA_932526535.1. Lineage (NCBI taxonomy): Eukaryota > Metazoa > Arthropoda > Insecta > Lepidoptera > Noctuidae > Caradrina > Caradrina clavipalpis. Next base: position 71,716 of record OW052106.1, on the reverse strand, counting down.
AGCACGCCAGTACTTTTTGTATACCTGTTAACACCGCCGCCAGTCGTGTACACGACATAAACTTCTATATTTTAGTGTTTAGTATACGTCCGCTCGTAAGGTTGACTGTCCGTCGACATGACCTTCCTCCAAGGTCACTTCTGCGCTGTCGCACCTGCGCGTGCTCGTCACCGAACAAACCGAGAGCGAACTGAGAGCGTGTGCATGTGTGTGTGTGTGTCTCTGCAACAACATTTCTATCAGATTTTCTTCGTTTTATGACTGTTGTTAGATGGAGTTTAGGACGCGTGCCAACTGGGCGTCTCATGGCTGATCGTCTCAGCTAAAATAACAACTGTGATATCGTTCTATAAGATCGTTGTCTATATTATAGTCTTTGCTGGTGGTGGTCTATTGTATTTATTCAATTTGAGCACAGTCCGTCAAATGTTGCGTGTATTAATATTTTTTTTTACTGAACTAGCACTTTGTTGGCGTTGTTAGTAATAAGGATATCCATGCCAATTGCAGCCTTCTAGTGCTACGAGTGTCTGAGTTGAACTGTGTTCAGACAGACGACCGACACGGTTGGATGGATGGACGGACATGGCGAAACTATAATTGTGTTGAATAAGATTTGTCCCCGCCAGCCAAATTCTATAGTGGAACTTGTTTTGTTTATAGTTAATTTATTTATTAGTATTGACATGTTCTCTAGTATGCCGTATGCACGCGAGAGTGCGCGCCGAGCGCCGGCTCAGTACAGAGTAGCCGAAGCACCGCGCCGCGCGCCTGGTGGCGCCTTGTGCTTCATGTTTACTCACTACACTTTTAATGCCTTTGAAAGGACTTTGAAAAGCCACGTAGTATGCAGGGACACTGTATATTACCGTTCTGTATCTGTTCAGAAACTCCTGATTCACTACCTGGCCTTCTGGCGCAGTCGGGTAAAAAAAGCGCAGATTGTTCGATTTGCTATTAAATTCAACCTATTTTTTTTTGCAGTAAGTAGATCTAGTAAGTGTAGGGTTATTTAGCAAAGTGTAGTGATGGCGTGACCAAAGGGTTCAACAAGAAGTAGCGTCGGCTCGTGATCTGCGGCCGCGTGTGTCGCGCGGCAGACGGCGCGTACTCGCCGGCGGGTCACGGTCGCGTCAACTGATCGTTTCCTGGTTTGTTTTTGCCAACATTATTATAGTTCTCTGTCCCGACGAACGGCTATTGTCACCACTCTGTAAACGTTAACAGAATTAATATATTTTTCTGTGCGAAGTTTTTACGAAGGACTTCTTAATAGTTGTTCAAAAAAGAAGGTTGTCATGCTCCGCATCCATAACAAATGATAAAAAATTTCGTGATCTCCAGGTGTCTTGAGAATACGCCTAGAATATATCAAATCTTCCCAATTAATAGTAATATTACATTGAAGGATAAGCTTTAGTATGTCTGTCTAACAAATACCTAAAATAAATAAAATGTCAAGTGAAGCATGTCCCCCTGGAGCGTGCAGCAACGTGTTCGCCACACCGCCCACGTGTCAATACACACAATCACAGCAAACCATAGTATACCGAGCTTATCGGCTAACAAGACAGTTGCCATGGTAACCGACCCAATGCCACACTTATAAATAAAACTAGCGGGCCCGGCAGACGTCGTTCTGCCCTGAAAGTGCCCCACCTACCTACCTACTTATTTACCCTGCCTACCTACTCCATCAACCTACCTACACACATACTCCACCTACCAGCTCTACCCCTACCTACCCTACCTACCTACCTGCCTACATACCTACCTACCTACCTACCTTCCTACCTATCTACCTACCTACATACCTACCTACCTACCTTCTTTGCTATAAACCTCACGGAGCCCGAGACCTTTCCAACGAATGCAAAACCGTGGAAATCGGTTCGTGCGTTCTGGAGTTATAGCGTCAGGAAGGAAAACCCGACTTATTTTTATATAGTAGATGACTATTTCGACCTCCTGACTGAATGTATATGTTTCTTCAAAATAAACGCCTTCCCTTCATTTCATAGAAAAAGCATTCAATATTTGTCTAGTGCGACCGTTCAGTAATCAATGCAGTACAAACTAGTTAAGATTCAATGTTCGTGACGGCAGCAGCTCGCTCGCCGCGCCGGTCAGGGATCGAGTGGCGCTGACTATGCAATTGAACAATCATATCGAGTCGCTTGTTTATTCGATTGCCGAGGCCGCCGGTGGCGATCCGGTGCGAGCCATTGTGTGTAATCACGGTACACGGCGCGGTAATTGTGTGTCAAGTTGCGGATCAAATGCTATGATTTAGTGGGAAATGAGAAAACAGATTATTTGTTAGCATTCAATTAATCGTATCACGCTTCAGACGGCGGCGGCGTGACACTCCTACTACAGTCACTCTACAGTTGTGTGGACTCTGGAAGTGACAGCTCTGTGCTTCGGCAGGCACGTAAAGCCGTTGGGCCTGCGCCTGATCCCTCCCCGGTCGTGTTGGATTGTTGTCCGTGGTGCAGTCACAACTGTACAACGATTTGAAATTCGGATGTCGAACATATACATAGTTCTTAAAAATATGTTTGTCTGCTTGTCTGTATGTAGGTGTGTTGAAGCATCACACTATTTGTTGCATCACACTGTTTAAAGCATTATTCTGTTGTCATGTACGCAACACGCGAGTGCTCACACCTTTGCGGTAATTGAGGATATGCGCTTTGCAAATTAAAAATAAATCGTTTTTTATGAAATTTGTTTGTTTTCATGCTTACAATCATGTGTATAAATATCAGTAACTTATTATTAGTGACCCTATTTGAATATTCCTTATAGGTCTGGTTGCCTGCAGGTTACAAATTAATATGCCTCTATTTGCTTTGGAGGATGACTAGTGTTGCATTATGTTCTTATGTCAATTTTGATATCAACTATAATTTAAATTTTTAAGTAAGTTTGTATTCTGATTTCATAATATATAACCTACTTTTACCAGAGAGGTTTTTGCCGAGCCAGGGCGATAGATAATCTAACCAGGCTCTAAACCAGACTTCGGGCAAGTCACCCACCAACTTGGCTTACTTGGTGTAATATGATGTCATTGGGTGCAATAATTGTATCCTTAGGTTGCATATCCACATGAGCAAAGCCTCGGGCACAGTTAGTACAGATAAGATTACGGAAGGCCCATTTGTAGCCGTGCACGATACTTGGAGCTTACACACAACACCGCCGTCGTCGAGTATAAAAAAATATATCTTTTCATATCAGCCGCGGGACGTCCATTGCTAGACATAGGCTTCCCCTTAGATTTCGAAAAGGACCGGTTGGAAGCGCCCTTTAAATTATAATAATTGAAACCTTGTATGAGTGCGCGCGATGTGCGCGGTCTGTCGATGTGGCAGCTCGGCGAGCTCGGTCTGTCGATGTGGCAGCTCGGCGAGCTCGGTCTGTCGATGTGGCAGCTCGGCGAGCTCGGTCTGTCGATATGGCAGCTCGGCGAGCTCGGTCTGTCGATGTGGCAGCTCGGCGAGCTCGGTCTGTCGATGTGGCAGCTCGGCGAGCTCGGTCTGTCGATGTGGCAGCTCGGCGAGCTCGGTCTGTCGATGTGGCAGCTCGGCGAGCTCGGTCTGTCGATGTGGCAGCTCGGCGAGCTCGGTCTGTCGATGTGGCAGCTCGGCAAGCTCGGCCTGTCGATGTGGCAGCTTGGCGAGCTCGGTCTATCGATGAATGGAACTGATGGATCTACTACAAGTGTGTACAGCTTACTGTACAGTAAGCGATCTTTATCAAACAACATTTCTGAATACATACGGGTCGTTGATTAGCTAATTAATTGTAGTCGGGTGCCAGCCTCAGAAATGCTAACTGATTTATGTAGATTGCTCAAATAGGTACTTAACTCGAAAATATTAATTATCAATTGAGATAACTCAGAGAATAGCATCTTCGAAGTAGCTTCTCTCCTCCCAGGCGAGTTATAACGAGCTGTAATCAATCACTACTGTACAGTAAGAACAAAAAGATTTCATAATTTATGTTTATAACGACTCCATTAGGATTCGCGTACATTACGTTTTTCTATCATAAATTATATGCGACACGGCGGGAGATAAGCGAGGCTACTTGGTGCCGGCTCAGCTCATCTTAGCACTCGGGGCTAAAGTAAATTATCCGAGCGGAATATTTATGTGGGATCTGGAGCGGTGCGCTTTAAAAACTGCTCCGCGGTCATATTGTAAAGAGTAGCTGACGGCGGCGGCCTCGTGTTGCCGCGCGGGACACGCTGCTTCTGTTTATTTAATGCTATGAGCTGTGCTCACTGTGCACTGTCCCAACCTAGTGGTGGTCTGTTAGCGCAACGCTCTCTCGCCGACTGCATTTTGTCCCATTCATTTAATCAGTATACCTACCTATAGCGCAGTTTTTTCTATTGAATACCTACTTGTAACATTGTCGACACGCGGTTGACCAGTAAACCAGTTTGTTTGTTTGTGAGTTCAGACTTAGCATCACCCCTTAAAATAATGTGTGCAGTAGTTAGGTGACGTGCGCTGCGTGCAACAACTCCGCGCGCACACCGGCGCTGCCTCCCAGTGCTCTGCTGCGTGCTCACTCCGCCACAGAGACGCTATCAACTCAAATTCAAATTCAAATTCAAATTCAAATCACTTTATTTGTAGATCATAGGTGAAAAAATACATATATGCAGTTGTTAGTGCTCTTAAAATTATCGCTATGTCTTGCCGTCAGCGGCGTACAAATATTCTAATTTTTATTCTAAAATATTCTAATTACAATTACGAATTATTACTATGACAATCTCTAATTAATTAATATGTCAATTTTCAATTACTAATTATTACTATGTCAATTTTCAATTACTAATTATTACCATGTCAATTTCTAATTATATTAATATGTCAATTTTCAAATACTAATTATTACATACTATGTCAATTTCTTAATATGACAATTTTTAATTATAATATTATGTCAATGTCAATTAAATACAAATAAATGGATTAAAATAACAATAAAATAATGAAATGTCAACAAATTAAAATACATCTTCTAAGAACTCATTGACTGTATAGTATGTTTTTGCGACTAATAAATTTAGAAGAGCCTTTTTGAAATGCTGTATGCTGCCAACATCTTTTATTGTAATGGGTAGCTTATTGTACAATTTGGGACCCATTCCCAAAAAGCTTTTCGAATAGAGCTTAGTTCTGTGTGGAATAGCACATATATCATTGCGTCGCTTTGATCTGAGCGTTTGGAACAAATGCAAGTTCAATCTAACGAATACTGCTGTCTCGTATATGTACATACATGGCAAAGTCAATAGTTTATATTTATTAAATAATGGTTTACAACTGTCAGTCGTTTTCAGCTTAAACATACTACGTATACACTTCTTCTGGGCTTTGAAAGCAAGTTCTTTATCAGTGGAGTTTCCCCAATATATTATTCCAAAGCGCAACAATGATGGAATATAAGCTTTGTATGCTATTAAAACTACAGCCTCGTTACATATTTTTGCAAGGTTATGAAGTGCATAGGAATACTGGTTTAGTTTTTTACATACGGTTTCTATATGACATTTCCAGTTTAGGTGACTATCCAAGTGAAGTCCCAGAAAACGGGCACTATCAGTTTCGAGTATTTTTTGATCGTTGTATTTTATATTTAAGTTTAGTTTTTTTGTCCTTTGTTGGAACATCATAATTTGTGTTTTTTCTAAGTTTATTTTAAGTTTATTGTTATTTAGCCAATGGATAATGTTATGGATAGACTTATTTATTTCATTCTCATATGATTGAAGGTCACTACATGGTACAATAAGCGTACTATCATCGGCAAACAGGACGGTTTGGTAGTGGGTACATTTCGGCAGATCATTAATAAATATGAGAAAGAGCAAGGGCCCAAGAACACTGCCTTGGGGTACACCGCGGGTAGTATACCTAATGGACGACTTGTGAGCGACTTCTATCTTAGAGTTAGGACAAATTCTATTTAAAAACGTCATTTGTTTTCTTCCATACAGATAGCTTTTGATTAGGCTCAATATATTTCCTCGAACACCATAACGTTCTATTTTACCCAGCAGTATTGTGTGATCCACGTGATCGAATGCCTTGGACATATCCATGAGTACTGCGGCAATGGGATTTTTTTTGTCAACGTTACTAATAATTTTCGTAACCAAGTCATTGATTGCATTGTCAATATTTCTATTTTTCCGGAAACCATACTGTTCCTTTGCAAGTATATGATTTTTTTCAAAGAATGAGTTAAGAGAAGTATAAATTACTTTTTCAAAATTTTTTGAGAATACTGGTATTAATGCTATTGGACGGTAATTTGAAAGGTTTGTTTTATCACCTTTCTTATGAAGTGGTTTAATTATGGTCGTTTTTAGTATGCTTGGAAAGTGACCACACTCTATGCATAGGTTAATTATAAAGCTTAGCACGGGTGCAATTACATGCGCCACTAGTTTTAGAATCTTTGTTGAGATTTCATCAAATCCCGTGCTATTGGTATTTTTTAGCGAATTTATTGTATTGAAAATCTCCATAGCATCCGTCGGCGCCATAAAAAGGGTTTTTGGGTGGTGATTTATATAGGAAATTGCATTACCGTTATCAAACTTTGTTGCAGGATGTACCGAATCTATAAAATAATCATTGAAAGCCATAGCTATGTCTTTAGGATCGTTAATTTGTTTGTCACCAATAAGAATTTGCTTCACAGGTTCTGGGGGAAAGTTTAATTTACATCTATTAATTAATTTCCACGTAGCTTTGGTTTTATTTTGTGCACTATTAATAGTATGACTATTTTGAGACTTCTGCGTCAAATGTACTACTCTCTTTAATCGTTTCGAATATTGTTTAAGTAATTGTTTGTTTTCAGTGTTTGGTGATCGCCTGTATAGATATAGCATCTCTCTTTTTCGTTTGCAACAGTTTTTGATACCTTTAGATATCCATCGTGGAGTTTTTCGAGTGGAAATCTTTTTTTTCACGATCGGGAAGCACAGATCGTAAAGAAGTTTAAACATATCATAAAATAAATTAAAAGCTATTTCCGGATCTGTACCATTAAATACCTCAATAAAACTTAAATTGCTAATGGCTTCAATGAACTTAGATATATTCTCAGAACTATAATCTCGACTTAATATATACCAGTGATCAATTGAACATGATTTTCTAACAGGACAGCTAAAAAACTGGGCGGTGTGGTCCGAAAGGGCCAACTCTAAAATTTCGCCAGTACCACCTCTAACATTATGCATGATGTTGTCGATGCAGGTTCCACTAGATACACGTGTGGGCTTTATTATACTCGGTTTAAGTTTGTAGCTCAATAATAAATGTAGAAATTCAATGGATATTCTTGCTTTTTTCAGAATATCAATGTTAAAATCACCGCAGAGCAAAACCCTTTTTTCCAAATTTCTTCCGCAATAATTTAAAATACGCTCAATTTTTTCCAAGAAAATAGAAGTAGCATCTCGCGTGTATTTAGGAGGTCTATAAATGCAAATTATAATTAACTTGTGAACTACCAGTTCGATGGCACAGCACTCTATAAAACTGGGCACACTGAATTCCTTAATGTCTAAGATCTTGAACTCGTATCTATGTCTAATAAGTATACAGGTACCACCATTCCTGGTCTTTCGTGAAGAGTATGTTGCAATTTTATATTCAGGTATATATAAGTGCATAGTATCATCATCTTTCATATTATGTTCCGTAATGCACATAGCATCCACTGCTTTCCCTTCATATAAGAGTTTATTTATACTAAGGGTTAACAAGTCTGACTTTCCTATTAATCCATTAATATTTTGGTGTAAGATATTTATTTGATTATACACGAAAAAAATCGTTGTCAGAAGAGCTTTCGGTTTGGGTAGACTGATCATTATATAACTTTATTTTACTTTTTGGTAATTGGTTTAGGATATCCGCAACAGCAGTATTTTCAAAATAATGACAAGAATCAAGACTATAGCAAGTTACTTCATTCACTTCTGCTTCTGAACCTAGATACGCAATATATTCCATTAAGTTTTTTAATATTTTTGCAATTGCTTTGTTGTTTACTGTTGCAGTATATTTTCGGAACATTTCATATGTATATTCCACACAATACTCGCTCATTACTCGTAGATCTCCCGAGCGCAGGACACCGCAGGCGGTCCCCTGTCTGCCGCCGGCTATCCGCCGTGTCCCGGCTCGTGTCTGGCTGCTCCATGACTCAGATCATCATCATTTTCCATTTAAATGTCACATTAGGTTCTAGACGGTATTCATTGTTTAGAGAGTAAAAAAAAAATGTTCCATTTTTAAGAGGAAATAAACAAACTGAACCTGAACAAGTACCTAAGTAGACAAACTATAAATACGTCGATTACGCGGACTAAGTTAAATTAAATAATTCAAATATGTTAATAGTCAGTGGTACTCACGGACGGACAGGTCCGTGAGTACCGCGGCGATATGGTACCCGGACACCTGCCGGCAAGCACATGCCACTCTGTTATCGTTTGCATAATACACGTCATGCGCTACAGTACGTTACGTTGTAGTATTAATTGACTCTATTTACGTATAGTGAATACACTATCGAGTGCTGATGAATATCTGTAAGTGCACAATGAGCTGTCCTCTCTGCCCGGCACCGCCGCACCGCACGCACGTGACTACAGCAGCGCGAGCTCACCGCCGGCTATTGCTGCTCCGCCGCACTTTTTATTCACTAGGGGACAGGCCCGCCAAAGTTTTCAACGCACTAACGCCATTAAATGGAGCACACGAATACAAGTAACCACCCTGATACAGTGTATTGCCGACAACTTACCACTACCATGCCATTATTAACAGGCGATAATATAACAAATACGCTGTTGCTAAGTCGTGGCACTAAGTTATACACTCCTGTTTATTGTTCCTTGTTCACTCCAAGAAACGGAGAGGAGAAAGTGCTGCATGCACATTTGTACATGTCGAAATGATTGCATTTAATGGGTCGCGACCACTGCGAGCTAACAAAAAGCTAAGTCAGAGAGAACGGTTCGTCAGCGGAAAGTATCCCGCTTTTGTGTCATTGGATGCGCAAACAAAATGAGATTAAACTGCTAAATTCAAAGCAGTGCTCTAAACCAGACGGCACAAAAGAGCCGCGCCACTGAAGGCACTGACCGCCCAACTGAATATTACATTTCAATTCCGAGCCCCTACCACGAGTTCCCCGAGCCGCTCGCTCCGCTCAGCTCGCGCGCCGCAGTGCCGCAGGGAGCGCACTCCGACCTATACGATACAAGATACTGTTCAACTATTTATGCGTTTTTTTTTTTACTTCACACAAAATTTGCAGCACGAGTATTTACAAACGAGGTATTACGATAGCAAATTGAAAAAAAACGAAATCGGATAGCGAGCGGCCCGGTCCGGACCGCCCCGTCCGTGTGACGTGGCTAAGCTGTGCGGTTGGCGAGGACATACAAAAAAATAAGAGGAAAATCAGAAAATCCCGTATTGGATGACTCATGGTATGATCGACTGAAACAACGGATGCTGTCCCCAACGCCCTGCGTATGTTACACAATATCAATAAGCGATCAACAATGTCCCTTGTGGACGTCCTGCGGCTGATATGATGATGATGATGATGAATGTCCCTTGAAAGTTGTTCCTTTCTTAGAAGTTCACAGAGGGTATCGCAAATACCGGACAAGTGATAATACCTGTATATTTTGTCCCACTGCAAGGCGAAGGCGTCTTCCCATACAGAAGAAAGTACACACTTCTTTTATGGGGTACTGTGTAAAATGTTATAACAAAATACCGCTCGATATTCTTGAACTAAATGAGAGAAAATTTAAAACTTGCATCAAACGCACACTATGTAGTCAAGCATATTATAAGTTAGAAGATTATAAATTAATGACAAGAATGCTTGGCTTAATGCTGGTCCTGCTCCTCAGAGACTCGGGCTCACAAATAAATAGATATTGTTTTTTGGGGATGTTTCTTACCACTTTTTCATTTTGATTGATCTTAATAACGTTTGCCGTTATTTTATTGCTATTTATTATATACCACGGATCATCAGTCAAATAGGTTCACTAAAAACCTTAGTTTTATATAATTTAACATAATTTATTTCAATTTTGTGAATGTGAGTACCATCAAGATGGTTGAGTGAAATGGTGCTGATGCACGCGTCATATTCGTGAACGGGTGCTGTCAGTTGGGATTGTTCATCTCTTAACTGCCATGGCTTACATCTTTATTATAATTTTGTTATTTTTTATATTTACCTTCATTGTTTTCACATATAGAAGCAACAAGAATATTGTAACTAAGGCTTTGTAAAAACCAAATTGACGGAAAAGAGTGTCCATGGAGTTTCTTGCTCGTTCTTCTCCATAGAGACCTACGTTTTAGAACGAGCAACTAGCTTCCATATTAAACTGTAACTTTTTGACAATTCAAAAGTGCCTGTAAATGGTCTAATTGAAATAAATGCTTTGACTTTGACTTTAGAAAAGTAACGCGTCCGCATTAATCACCACGCTTGCTCAAGGCGGATCGACTATTTTATACTTATATTAATTAATTATAAATCAGGTTTCCTCGCGATGTTTTCCATTACCGATGTCAGTGGCATCTACGATAAACTTAGACATTATGTTACGCTTCTTTGTGAGGTGCATGAAAGGGACCCCTTAAGCTCAGATGTGCACTAATATTACTTGAAATAAATGTCGCTCTACACCTACCTGTACCTGGCCTGGGTGATAGCAGACCGTGCTCACCTGGCGCTCCGACTCCACAATAGCTAGCATCATCGTCTCGTAGCTTGCCGGGCGCGGTGGGGCTGCAGGCTGACACTACACGACCTCACCACACCAGTGTTCCGATCGGTTTTTGATTAATGAGAAACGTTACTAAGTGAGTTAATCTAGTTATCTCCTGCGGAGCGATGTGTATAGTGATGTGAGTAGGCAGCCGTGGCCGGCTCGCGCTGCTGATACGAGGTCGTGCACTACTTCGTAAGGGTCGTGTTATCGTGTGGCCACCGGTCGGCAGCTATTTTCTCCAACTCATGTAGATAGCTCGTCTGTGCACCCCGCCCCGCGCCCCGCGCCCGCGCCCCGCGCCCGCGCCCCGCCCCGCGCCCCGCGCCCGCGCCCCTTACCCTGAAACTCCTAACGAAGCTTGTTTCGGGAAAAACAGTAATATGTATCAGTACAGTACATTTCAAGAGAAAATTCAATTCAAGAACTCAATAATGAAAATAAAAATATGCGCAAAGTACTTCAATTTAGAATAGCGTGGGTCGCGCTCCGACTTTGTTTGCCTGCTACTGACCACTGTATCGCTCAGTAAGTTCGAAAATCATTTGGTTAGCGTTCAAGAGAGGTTTCTACCATCAATCAACCAGGTGTACGGTACCTTTTTTTATTTGAGATAGTTTACAGACCAAATTAATGATAACTGTTATTAAAGGAGGTGCGGCAAAGTGCAAAATTATTTATACAGGAAAAATTTTTAACCAGTGCGTAAATTTTGCCATAATAAACTTCAACACGTTTTATTAAACACGTATATTTTATTTTGATATGTCTTAGTACTAAAAAAAAAGGTTATCGCTTACGAAACATGTTTACTTAAAAACCATATTTTATTGTCACTCGGCGCTAGCGCATTCCCCACCCCCTCACCCCAGCCATGCGCCCGGGCGGCGCACAGTGTTTCGTCTAGTACAAGCTAGCGGGACAAAATTCATGACGTCATTTTCAGGAATTCATGATAACAACTTGTTAACAACCCTTCCCAGGTAAGGAATTCTAAGAAATCATTTGTTTGTCACCTTAACAAGTAATTTTATGAAGGGGTTAATGTTAACTATAAAGGAAGCACAATTTACATTTGTAAATAAGTTGCATTTTTCGCACATGATTGACAACCTCTCAAATATTCGATAGTAAAGTGATACGATTTTCTTGTATTGGATTCTATTGTTGAAGGTATGTACTTACTATTTTGACTTATTTTTAAAAGAAAACATGTACCTTTTTGCTGTAATTAGAGTTTATAAGTGTGTTGAAATAATCCCACATATTTTTTCTTAATTTCAAACTTTAAAGGGTTGCAACTTTTTGTATCCCAATGTATCCAACTAGATTCTTCTGTATGTTATAATTACAACATTCAGGCATAGGATACTCATTTTATAGCGCCCGTAACCGCCCGCAAATAAAGTTATTTACTTTCTTTCAGAAGGACCTATAGCGATGAAAAAATTGGAGTTTTTCGAAGAATGGTTAAAACATATTAAAACTGAAAGAGCAAGTCGCATTTTTGATCATTTATGTGTACAACAAAATCTATCAGATGCTTCTGAAGATTCACTGAAACTCAAAATGAAAATATCGAATGAAAATTTGAAAATTTCAAGAAAGTTATATCTTGATCTGTATTCGTGGTACTCGATGCCCGTTACTGTGCATAATTTTTTTGTACACAGTGCAGAAGTCACTAAACCTTGCTGTCTTCCTATTGGACAACTTTCTGAAGCAGCCCAAGAAGCAAGAAATAAAGACTGTCGCAGATTTCGGGAACGACATACCAGAAAACGATCACGCTGTACCACGAATACGGATCTCCTGAAACTGCTTTTGATTACGTCCGATCCTGTAATAAATACATTTCGAAAATACCTCGAAACAAATTAACTGCGTTACCACCAGAAGTTTTGCAGTTGATTGTCCCATCTTCATTACCATCCCAATCAACACCAGCTCGCGAATTTAGTGAGGGGATTATTCATAATCGGAAGATTCTAGCGAATTGGAGAGTGGTGATGAGGAATCTTCTGATGATGAGTATATTAGATTCGACTGGGTAGATTTTTCTGTTATTGTTAATATGTTTACCTATTTTATTATGTAGTAATTTTACACAATGTATTCGATTAAAATTTTATATATTACATATAACATTATTGCAGACGGATAAGTTTAATTTTGTACAATTTTGTTTCAAGAGTTATTTTATATGTATAATTGTTGTTGTCTTGGACTATTATTGTATTTTATTTGATAAAGTGAATAAGTGAATACTTATTTTATACATATTTATGATTTTAATTTTTAAATATCTCAAGACATTTTTGTCTCTTGTATATAGTATAATATAGTGTTATGTGTATATACATATATTTGTATATATAGTGCCTTTCAATTACATGCATAATAAGTAGGCAGACGCAGCGAATTATAACAATCAAGGATATCAGAAAACAAAAGTAGGAAATTGGGTGACTACCTCCATCTAGCCTACACCTTTGGACTTAGAGAACACAGAACGGTGTAAGACACCTTAAATATACACAAACAATTAAAATAAGTAAAAAAATAATTTTGTCCCGCTAGCTTGTACTAGACGAAACACTGTGCGGCGGCCAAGAGTTGTCATTGATAGTATGACGAATAGATTATGTCCATGTTTTGCTTATTTCAAACTCGGATAAGGATGAAATTTTTTTTTATTTTTTTTTTAACTAAACACGGAAATGTTTTCTGTTACTGACACTGAACTACCAAAAAAAAATTACGCACTGGTTAAAAACTTATCCTGTATAATAAAAATGCAAAAAATTCAAACAGCTCGTTCAAATAACGAGCATTCATTAAGTTTAAAGTAAGGATTATTTGTTTGTTGAAGTTTGTTCGAAGCTGCAAGTTGTAACAAGTTGCGCCGCGGGTGTGGCGGCGAGGCGCGCGGCTTCAGGAATCCCACCGGTTATCCTTTATTAAAATAACTCCCAAAATATCTGCCCGGAACTCATCTCGCATTTATTCGGCAAACTTTGTACAATTGTACAATCCGTCCGATAAGTGTAGAAATGGACCGAAGCACAAGGCTGCACCCAGTACCTGCGTCATGTCACCTCATCACACGGCTGCGTCCCCCCCCCCCCCACACTGGGAAGAAGGTTCAGAGCTTTGCTTCCTCGAGTGATAACTTTGTTATTATTTGGTTTTCATATCGAAATTTGTTTGTCCGCTGGAGTCGAGTTTGTTTCCCCGCTCTCCGAGATCCGACGATTCCTACCTGACGGTTGCAAACTGCGCATATTCATTCCGAGAAACTATTTACTGTTCCCAAGTAACTCTCCTGGGAAACCAGATAAAACTATTCTTCTTTATTTTAGTTTCCTGCTCGACTAAAGGAAATAACTATAATAATGCTGATATGTTGGCCTTTGGCGATTATTGCATGGCTCTTTACAGGATGGATAGAGGATCATTTCGTTAACAAACTATGCGCACTGGTTAGCTTCACGCTGAGCTCTGTTCCATGTACCAGGTAGGTACACAAGGTGCCTCACTCACTCTCGTTCAAGCTAGATGATAGAACACTCAACCGAGGTACCACTTGTACAACATACCCGCATTACATGACACCACGGCTGTAGTTCGCAACACGGTTACTGAGAGGTGTAGTACACACACGTCGCATGGTACGTGTCACTGGGGGGACGCTATTGCCATCAACCGCCAACTAATCCAGTCTCCTCGTTGTTACTGATTAGGTATTGTCTGTTGGGAAAAGCCAATAACACTTTGCCCTATCTGGGAATGGAATCCAGGACCTCACGTTCAGCAGTCACGGTCGTTACCACTAAACCAACGAGAAAGTCAGCTAAAAGAAGATGAAGAATATAAGGAGATGTTTGTCATTTAGGTATTTTTTACTAATTCATGACATCATTCATGATTCAATATAATTCCGTTTATGTTGGAGTAGTGAAGATTAACCAAGCAGACGTGCACCAGCTGGCTGGGAAGTTCTAGACTCCAGAGTACGGTGACAATGACACAGATCCAGTCCAGACTGAGCTCACTGCTACTGCTCCGCCGCGTCGCCTGGATCACGCTGCGGATGTGTCTGATGGATGCCGACTGCTGCAACATGGTGACCCAACCCGCCCCTCCTGTCCCTGCCCCTGCGGCGCCCGCTGTGCTCCACACTCACGACCGTTCTCTTCCGTTTCTTATATACTTTTGGTTTGCAACTTTTGCCAAAGGCGCCTCGATACGTTACCGTCTGTTGTATGAAAGTGTTCGAGCCTGGCGCGCCGCCAACTATCGCCGATTGGATAAGTAAGGTAAATTATATTGATCTAGCGACGCCTGAAATGTTTTAAGAAATTCATTAGTGCTTCGTTTATTAAACTACAAAGTTTTCGCGGGTTTACAATTCAGCTCTGTTTGTTTTGCCAAAGAAAACAAATCCAACAGTTAGATTAATGGGCGCTATTCTCGGCGGAGGTGGGTATCCTCCATAACAAATGGCACCAGCCAGGTGAGCCAGATGACTGGTACTGCGACACCATACAAAACCTACACTACACTGCCACACACCTGCCTACACTGCTACACTACGCTCAGCTGAGCGTAGTGTAGCAGTGTCCGCGACCGACTTCAGCTCGGTCGCAATCGACACAAAGTTTGTAAAAATATGTTGTGAAGTAATTAGGGAACGTTTGTGACTGCGTTATTTATGAACCAAACTTGGCAATATCGGCCGGAATCACTTTACTCATTTATAAATAGACGGGCTGGAAAAGCGGCGCACGAACTGAATGTATATCGCTGTGAGGGTAAGGGTAATTATAAAGTTGGTACAGTTAATTTCTCAAAAAACACATCTAAACTGGTTAGTAAAAGTTGAGTAAGAATAAAAAAATAATGAGAAGGGTGAAAGGGACTGTTCCGGCTTAAAGGATTCACGTGGATCGTGTGAGCGTGACGTGGACACGCTGCAGCGACACGCGCAGAAGGTGCGGTCCCACGGGACCCAGCGGCGGCAGCGCGGGGAGGGGTCGAGCCGGCTGCAGGCGACTATTGTTTAGCATGCTTGATAGATCACTATTTATTTAAAAAAAAAAAAAAAAAATATACCATCACGCCTGTATTCCCCGAAGGGTTAGGCAGAAGTGTACCAATGTACACCCATAGTTCGCCGGTATATTTAGGTCCCATGTAATAGGGGGCGAGCCTACTATTTATTTTACTTAGTTATTAATGTATAAAACAGGACAGTGTTACACATTTTGGAGTTGGGAGAAGCCTACAGGCGAGCAGCAGCTGGTAGGCTGCAGTAAAAAACTGACAGTCGCTACCGCATGCAAGAACTTCGGTACTTTGTTATTTAGTGGCGGCGTTTAATCTGGCGACCGCCGGGATCGGCTAATTAGTTCAGCACGGGATGTGCTCGCCCCGGACTACACGCGTGGGACGCGGGGCTCGGGGTGACGGCCGCGCTGGACGCCGTGATAGGCGCGACCAGTCACAGGTGACGTGATTTATTCCTAGGTACGTCTCGACATATCTATGGGGATTAGTGAGTCGTGACGTTAATTTGAAAAGTTTACATCCCTACATTTAATGCTGGTAACAAGATTTTTTTTCTCAGAACATTATTGTAAGAAGAAAAGTGATTAAAACTTTTGCTGCGTGAAGGTTTACCGGTGCTTAGGGTGCGACTGTGAACACGCTTGTTCATCTAATTTCAGGCAAAGATATGAGTTAGGCATGTCTTTAGTAGTTTAGTTATATTTACTGTAGTCAAGAAACACTATGAACAGCTGTAGTTTCTTTCTTTATTGTATTGTATTGTGGCGTGTTTCATTTATTGAGCTGCAGTGGGAGCGATGCTGTGTGCATTCCGCGCTCGCTGCTGACGACGACATCGCTTATTGGCTGAGGTATCGCCCCTGCTATCGTTTCAGTCATGTTATGATTGGCTCATTTACATCACCTGCCGATCTAAATGTTCCGCGGGATTGGAAACATAAGCCGAACCCGCCGAACGCGATGAACTTGGACAAAAGGTTCAACGCTAGCAATGTTAAAAACTTGCATCAAACGTACAAGTTTCTGCTGCCTACTTCATATTTAAAAAGTGATTATATTGTGTGAGTTGTATATTATTGTATGTATGTTAATTATAATTATATCGTTGTACTTAGTTTTTGAATGGATCCCTTACCTACATTGCTACGTAGCCTACCGGTGTGATCGGATACCATTCGTCAGGCGGTGATCTGCTGAATTTGAGCATTACCTAACGCTAACGTAGGCGGCGGCTATCACTCACCGGGTGCCTACTCCTCAGCCGACTGAACGGCTGCGCATTGAGTTATATGTCATATTTGTCATAGTTATACACAATTTCACAGCAGGCCCAATTGTCACGTCCATTAATATAAGTGAAAATTAGTGATTGCTTGGACATTTAACCGATAGTTAGAACTGAGTGACAAATGTGGATACAATGACACGCGTGTAGCCACGGCGCGCCCTCATTAGCTGAATATTAATTACAACACCCGCGCGCACCGCCAGGGGGCGCCACACTCTCCACACGGTGGTGATAGGATGTCGGATGGTTCCCTGGCTGGGTCAGTCGAGGTGTACGTGGAATCCTGTAGAAGCCGCCACAAGTCTTCCTCGTTCCTGCTTGCAAAACATTCTCTGCTCAGTACTAATACGCCGCATGTGAACCCCCGGGACGCGGCTGTCTGATGATGATTTATCTCTTTCGCGGTGTATTTCTGAACATAATGTGAGTACGGGAATGCTTTTACTGAACATTTCCCTGACTCGGAATAAATGTGTTTTGTGCGTAATGTACATAAATCTCGCGCGTCACGGCGTCACGCGTCGCAGATAACTTACACAGATAGTTCACTATGAATGAGTCGGTCGTCATAGCTCCGGCAAGAACGCGGGGCTGATCCGACCGCGAGGGTTCGCATCATTCTAAATTATATTCTACTCAAATACCTGTGTAAAGGTAGGTGTGGTTCCTTCGTGCAAGTCATTCCACAAGAACACAGTACTGCTCACAGCGCCCGCGGCGCCACAGTGAGCGCGGCGCGCTGTGCTCAGCGCTCAGCGCGCGAGAGAGGTGTGGCTCTCAGGACTGGTCACTGGTTCGTATCTGTGTATCGTTTGTTGAAGGTCGAAAATAAATGAAGATCATTAACAGAGTTACGTGTGCATGCTCAAGCATGTGTTAGAAAGTGAATAAAAGGCTCAGCCTATATCCACCTTCATCTTATCTTATTGTAATCAGTGTTTCATCTTATTTATATTATTATGTGTACAGTGACACGAGCGTGAGACGACTTGACAACGCGCCACACTCTCTGAACGCATATTTGCGTCATTTCAAGTCATTTTGCACACACTGTTTTAATTGACAACTACGTTATGACGTTGAAGAGCCGGCGAGCTTCCGACTATGATGACGTCATAACCGTCACGTCACATCGACGCGAGACACATCGTCTACTCGTTTACTTGCGAACATTTGCCGCCATGTTTCAGTAGTAGTAACCACGTATAGGTACATTACTTACTCAGTGAAGGGTCCCGCTATTGTAACCCCAGGACCGTAGGTGTCGGGAGACAGTTTATGAAATAGCGAACCTAGAATTTAATATAAACGTACAGTCCCTGTGTGGTCATGGCAATATATTATTATTTCAACCCTGCCGATGGAGCGACTGCTAAAAATAAGCTCACAAACAACCCACCTTACACATTTAATAATGTTATGAACGCCAATTTAACCGATACAGTAAAATAATATTCACCAACACAGAAGGATGCAAAACCTATTCTATTAATATATACAGCGGTCGGTTGGCGCTTAGCGGCGACCGACGCCAGCGTGCGGGCGTATACACTTTTGAGGGACGGAGATGTTACAGAAGTAATTGTGAGCAACGCTTGAGGTGAAAAGAAAGTTTGAAAAGTAAATAAAAACACACCAAGCAGTGTCACTCAGTTACCTATCCACCAATAAAGAGTTTATTATTCATATACGTAGTACGTAGGCACCTACCAGTACAGTCGAGGTGCATGTCGGCACAGAGCCCGCCGCCGCGCTGCTGTGTGGAATTCAAAGATTTATGAAGTTATGAAGGCAAACAGGTAAGATGGCGCACATTACATAAATTACACACGCGCGTGATTCATTGCTCGCCGGCTTGCCAACAATGGACTATTAATTGCCTATATCGCCAGCAAGTTAACCGACTACATCAGTTTACATCACATCGTAAGACTAGGCTCGGTTAGCGGAACGTTTCCACAGTTGTCTGTTTAACACCATTTGAATGTTAGCCACATCATGACATGCGCGGTGACGCTACAGGAGGATAACGCGCAGACGGTACCCGTTCCCTTTGATCTCACAGTAACCAGCCAAGTAACTGGCCGAGGATTACCTGTCGCCCGTACTGTTAAAGGTTTCAATTGTAGTTTGTACCTAACAGATATCTTAGAAGCATTGATCTCATCTCGCTATGCAAATAATTTGAAATTACTTTTGTTTTCAGTATCTGTTATATTATGTTTGAGCCGTTTGGAGTTGAAACCCTAAGGCCATGGGGACCAAGCGCTCATCTAGTTTATCGTAACATCGCGAAGCGACTGGTCGATTCTTCGCGTGACCAGAAAGCTGGCCTTTTCTTTGGTCCAAGAATCAGCATTGCCATACAACGTGGCAATGCTGCCAGCCTTCTTATTATTAATTATATTTATTTCTTATTATTATTCTTTATTATTCTTCTTATTTCTTATTATTTATAAGTTTTGTGTAAACATAAAAAAATGAAGTAGGTATCTGTTTTAAACATTACAGTTGTTCCGCCTTTGACTGTTTGAGTATATCTATCTTTATATTATACTAGCTTTTGCCCGCAACTTCGTCCGCGTGGATTAATAGTTCCCGTTCCCGGGGGATTTCCGGGATGAAAACTATCCTATGTCCTTTCTCGGGTCCCAGACTATATCTGTAAGAAATTTCATTGAAATCGGTTCAGTGGTTTAGGCGTGAAGAAGAGACAGACAGACAGAGTTACTTTCGCATTTATAATATTAGTACGGATAAATAAAAAGAAAAGTCCTGACTGACTGACTGATTGATTGACTGACTCATCAACGCCCAGACCAAACCCTTGGACCTAGAAAGCTGAAATTTTGCACAGAGGTTTCCTTTTTAATATACAAAAGGAAAAAGGAAGGATTTTTCGAAATTCAACCCCTAAAGGAGTTAAATAGGGGATGAAAGTTTGTATGGAAAATTGACATTTTTGTAGTTTAAAAAACCATTAAAATTGGTGTTTACCATTCTGGTTAAAAAATAAAAATCACGTGTTAGTTTAGTAGTTCAACCATGAAAAGTATTAAGCTTTTTGGTTGGTAATTAATAATTACATGTAACACCATTTTTGGAAAATCTGTCCAGAAGAGGTTAAAATAGGGGATGATTTTTTTTTACAGGAACACATAAACTTTAAATCTAAACATAAAGTTGGTTGGGATATTTTTTGACACAAACGCGGGCAATGCCGCGGGCAAAAGCTAGTGAGTGTATATATGTTTGTAAATGCACCCACGATACAGAAGATTTTTTTTTAGTGGGGGGCAATGTTTTTAAAAATAAAATGTAAACGTAACATTCCACCATTAAATGAATGTATCAGTGTTGCCAACAGCAAGCGGAGCAGCATCATGGGCGCATCCTCACGGCACACGGTCAGCGCCATGCGGCGGGAACCAGTCCTGCATCATCCACCCTCGCACGCACGGCTACGCGGTGCAGTACCTACATCCGAGCTCTGCGAGAGATTGACGTCACAGGAGAGTGCCTCCCTTGTACTCCAAGGGGTTCGTTCAGTGGCTCTTTTGCAGGCTGTGTTTAGTCGGGTGTCGGTCTCCGCCGCCTCTAATTATTACCACAGTTACAATTTTCGCGGAGCAGATTTTGCGCAGCTTCGTTACGATTCGCCCGAGGCTCGCGAGGCCACGCTGTTCCCTTACAAGCTTGCTCATTCCGTTACATGTCTCAATTCACTACTTAATGTTTGGATACATTATTCATGGTCCAACATTTGGCAACAGAACTGATATAAAAACGAAGACTGTAGTATTGCCGTGAGTAACAAACAAACGAGCTTTGAGCCGCGCCTGTCTCTTAGGGAACTATTCAAAAAGATTAATATTATGCCAGTGCCCTGTCAATTCATTTATGTAAATATTATGTGTAGTGTTTGTAGATTATATTATATAGTTCTGTCGTCTCATGCGTACACGCCGCGCGCTATAGTGTGGTGGGGAGCGGGGCATACTCCCCCTCCCTCGCACACTTTGCTTGGAACCACGGAGCTGGACGGACGTTCGTGCGGCAAGTTAGGCAGTGAACCGAATGAGCCGATACACAAACAGTACATTATATATTATGTAAGAAAAAATCAACATCTTTTTGATAAAATAAGTGATAAACACAATTTTAATACCAGAAATAAGGACAAAATAGCACAACCATTTTTTAGATTGAAAGTTCACACATTTATTTATTTATCGACTTAAAACTACCATTACAGGGATTCCCTAATGCGATATTTAAGAACATACACAACGATTATATATATATACCCAACGAATAGAAAGAACACAACACCTTAATAATAATAATTATACATAATTATTCTAAACTAAATCTAGAATATTTATAATACTTATTATCTACTTATAACAATTTAAAAAGCTTATTTTCTATTATAACTTAATATAAATAACAAATTATTTGTGAATTCACTGACACTACAAGTTAATACATCCTTATCGTGGAGTTCATTATCGGTTCGAATTGCCTGGGCCACAGCTGAGTTGGCAAGTAAGTTCGTTCTGGCTGCTGGCACCACCAGCAGCGACGGCCGCCGTCG
Organism: Caradrina clavipalpis; assembly: GCA_932526535.1. Classification (NCBI taxonomy): domain Eukaryota; kingdom Metazoa; phylum Arthropoda; class Insecta; order Lepidoptera; family Noctuidae; genus Caradrina; species Caradrina clavipalpis. The sequence goes on along the minus strand of OW052106.1, from coordinate 49,900 downwards.
TCATCTTTCATGGGGTACTGTGTTAAATGTTACAATAAGATACCTTGCGATATATTAATACTAAATGAAACAAAATTTAAAAAATACATTAAGAGTACACTTTGTAAACAAGCATATTACAAGTTAGAGGATTATATTCAAGATAATAATGCTTGGAAACATGTTGGTCTTGCTCCACTAGACAATTTAGTCTTGACAAAATCAACTGGTTGCTAATTTAGTTGCTAATTTAATTATATAAGTAATTTGTTTTGATTATTATTGCTATTTCTTATTTCTGTAAGACAATAATGCTACATTTGGTGATTACTATGGCTCACACACTGATTCGTTGTCATTTGAAATGTTAGAAGTGATCATCTACGATCACAATATTGGTATTACTACAATAATTGGTTTAGCTTTCATTTCTTAATTCGTAACACTTAGTACGTATTGTAGTACCTTGACTGTAGATCGTTTTGACATTAGCATATTTTTTATGAAATGGAGGAAACTGATAATGTAATACTTTTTTTTTAAAAGATGGTATGGAGTTTCTTGCCCTTTCTTCTCCATACGAAACTACCTTTTGGAATGGGCAACTAGATTCAATAGCTTTAATTAATTGACGTCTAAAAGTGCCTTTTAATTGCCTATTTGGAATAAATGATTTGACTTTGACTTGACTTTGGCTTTGACCTGTCTCGCTCCGCCCCGCGGCAGCACTCGTCCGCTGCCTCCGGCACTAATTTGGTCGATCGTGATAAATGTATGTCGAATAATTCAATAAACCACTATCTTCATATCAAAGAGCCGAAGCTCACTCGGGTCTTAGGAGGCAGCCAGTGTCTGAAAATAAAACGCCGTCATAATAGTGGCAACAAAAGCCTTTGTCTCAACATAACCCTATAAGATCTGTAACGACTCCGGACAAGATATAACGTGTTTGTTTTGTTGTTAAGAGTCGTCGAGTTTTTCGTCTTGCCTTATCAATTAGCTAAGTATCCGTCACCGTGACTAAAAGGAAAAACTAGATAATATTCAAAAGAGAATACGCTGTAAGGTTCCATTGTGACCCCTTTGCTGAGATTAAAAACATAAATGCGTTATTATGGACACGCTAAAAGCCTCGGCGAGACGGCGGAATTAGATTGTGTTGAGCTGAACCATACCCCCCCCCCCTCTTGCCCCCCGCGTGCACCCCCTGCTTGCTACCCGCGCTTTCTGCAGCCCTGGTAGCGTATTAATAAACCATTGTCGGTCCCAGAAACGATGCGAGATACGGAGCTCCGGTAGCTCTGTATTGCACAATGCTTTTGTGCGGATCACTGTCACCCTTGATGTCTGGATCACGCAATGCGGTGCTGTTCCTCAATCAACGGCACACCTGTTATCGTGCGTGGTGTGGCCGGCGTGTACACGCTGCAGGAACAGATGCGCTGCCGACGGCGCCGCACTCGTAACTAATGCGCCAACTCAACACGGAGTGCCATCGACACGCTAGCAACAACACGTGTCATGTTTAATAAATCTTCTAGATCGGTTTTCTTTTCTTATTCGTTTGGTGTTTGTACTTGGCTTGTGAGTTTTACCAAGAATCTTAATGTCTCAAGTGAATTCTTCACTTATCATTAGTTATCATTGATCATAGGCTAATAACCATATTTTTCAGAACCTTTTAGAATGTATTCACTTACAGCAAGCAATTTGAATCTTACTATAATATAATAGATAATTGAGACAGTTTGTGGGGACTGATACTACTCAGTACCAACTAATGTTGTTAAGAAGCCCAACTGTGACAAGACGCGCCCTGGTGCCCCGCCAGGGACTTGTGCCAGTTCGCTGTGATGTACTTCCACCACGCCGATACATGCTCGTCTGACTGCAAGGCAGACGCGTCTGCCCATGCGGAGACGACACGCGCAGAGGTCACGACGCTTGCTCAAGGCCAATTGACGATCTTAGTTCTGCAATCAAACTAATATTAATTATAATTTCAGGTTTCCTCGTTATATTTTCCTTCACCAATGTCAGTGAAGTCACATTGATATTGTGTGAGAGGCGGGCGCCTCAACCACTGCGTCCCCACCACACTTTCCAATATTTGTACTTTTAAATATACTAAGTAAGTAGGCAAGCTCTTCTTTCTTTTGTGTAAAACCGTAAATAGTGCATGTTGTGTTAGCCTTAAAGTGATTCATGCACTTATTAAAACACTATTAACAAATTATTTATTAATGTATTGTGTACTCGTAAATGATTGTTGGCTAATCTAAATAAATAAACTGAGCACTAAGTGTGACGCTCTCACGCTACACAGTTGAGATAGCGACTGTGTGTGCTAAGTATTGTGAGTAGTGGAACACATGTGTGTGATGGTTATCAACCGTTCGGACCATGCAGCCCGGCCGACGCGTCGTCGAGTGCGTACTGCGCATGCGTCGCGTGCACACTAATCACGTCTACAACTAATTACAACCATATTGTAATAGATCGGAAGCGCGATGTTGCAATTGTATGAATCACTAGCTTCTGCTCGCGACTTTGTCCGCGTCTAGTTTGGTATAATTTATCCCACGGGAACCATACATTTTTCCGAGAAAAAAAAGAATCCTTTGTGATATTACATCCAGATCCGTTTAAGAGTGAAAGAGGAACGAACATCCATCCATCCTCACAAACTTTCGCATTTATAATATTAGGTGGCTTTAGTGCGGGACAAAGGAGCAGGCGCGCTGGGGTCGCGACACATGTATACCATATGACCTCATCGTGTGCACGTCGTTAATTATGTATGCGTTGAATTACTTACTGTACTGTTACTGGTTGACTGTGTGCTGACTGTTCATTGCATTCAGCGAAACTTTTTGCCGATAAACAATTTACCGATACTATAATTAATTAGATATATGCCGCTTTTGTTTGCAATAAAAGTTACGAAGGTTTATGAGTCAATACGCGCACACAATCACTATCCGTAAATAAAATACAACGTGACGATGTCGTCGCGGAGCCCCGAGACCCGGCCGCGCTGCACTCCGCCGTCATTCATGATCCTGATTCTGAAATATTTGTACAACAAAACTAGTATTTTCATATCAAAAGTAAAATGACACGATTGTGGGAACTTTAAAGCTTCAAAGTTGAGCTTTACACTTGAGATGTGCCGCGAGCGCGCCATCGCACAAAGGTGTCTACAAAAGAAGGCTTCAATAAGAGCCGCCGGCTGTAAGTGCGACAGTTTGATTGATTATAATGAAGTTGTCACCTGTACGGCTCTAGCGCCGCCTCGGGGCCCATTTAGTCATCGCGTGACGAACCAAACTTTCTGATTAATGACGATTTATCGACCACGGCTTAAGTTTCATTACTTGCGACCTAGCTCGGGGTGGCAAGTGGCATTTATAATGTTTTAGTTTAGTTTTCGTCAACTTACGGGTGCATGCAACAGTACACTTAGTTAGTAGATATTTAAAGTTTAGTTTTGCGTAAAAACAACACAGCTCAACAACTTTTTACAGCTGTTATTTATATTTAACTAGCGACCCGCCCCGGCTTCGCACGGGTGCAATGCTGGTACTAAACACACTACAGAAAAACTGTGAACGTTGTATACAACAAAAACATAGCGGCCCGCTCCGCCGCAAACGCTACGTCCCGCAATTTTTTAATCTGTAATATCTTCGAAAATATTCATTTAAATCATATGCTGTAAAAGGCCATATAGATCTATATTAAATCAACAATGTATTTAAGGTATTTAATTGGATAAGGATTAATGCTGTATTGGTTAAAATTGCTTCGAAAATTTGCCATTATTTATCGTAAAAAGTAAATGACAAAAAAAATATCGTGGGATATCCATAAGAGATAGACATATACCATCGCGGAGTTTTCTGTAGACCTTTTCAATGTGTATAATACTTAGTACATTATTTTGATAAATCTCGTAGGGTTTTTTTTTTATAGACGGCAAATCATCAAATAACTTCCCCCGCCCTGGGCGGGGCGGGAGGGAGTGTCAGACTTTTACTGACTAAAACCCGTCTATGTTCCTTCATGTGCCCTTTGCGTTCCGGGGGCGCGGTATCTCTTTCGAACAACCCGCAGCCCATCTCGTAGGGTTAAGCCTGCGTTTGCAATGTAAGCGAAAAATGAAATTATTTACGACACCACGTTAGAAACCTCAAAAATAACAATATTTCTCCACTATTTAATGGATGTTATTATACATATAAACCCTCCTCTTCAACCACTCAATCTATTAAAAAAAAACCGCATCGAAATCCGTTGCGTAGTTTTAAAGATTTATGCATACAAAGGGAACAGGGACAGAGAAGGCGACTTTGTTTTATACTATGTAGTGATAAGGTACAGTGTGTTTTTTGTTTGTTTAGTAAGCTGTTTCGGAGGCAATAAATTATAATGATAAAATTATAAACGAGTACCTAATATTCAAATGATAATGTACCGACTACGGAGGTTTCTCCAATAAATAATTAATTTCTTACAGAAATGATGAAAAAGCTGGTAGAGGGAGGTTTCATTAGTTATGTACTTAGTTACGGGCTAAGTAAGGCAGTTAAGATAACTATGTGATCAACGAGAATGCCTGCGAGCGAGTCCGGGGCCGCCGGGGTGGAACAAAAAGAATATTAACAGTGTTATTTGGCTGGATGAAATCACATAATAGCAGTAATTAATGTTCGTACGAGCAGGCGAGATACTTATCTGTAGCACTGAGAGCTCGGCGGCGATAGTGCTGCGCGGGTTCCGCAGGCTCGAGCGGTGCGGCGCTAGTGGTGAGAAATACAACTGGAACTAATCAGGCACGTGTAATACTTTTTATTATCTATCAACAAAAGTAATTAATTTGAACGTGGTGGCCGTGATCTCCGAAAGGTAAAGCAAATATCCGAACAAGTTAGGATAACGGCGAGCGTTAGGAAACTTGCATCACGCAAGTTTCCCTGCTGCACACCTAGTACTGTGATCACTAACATCGGAACTTTAGCAGACACAAAGTCCAAGAGAACACAAGCCACAGTTACAATACGTATATATATTAGAAGTGAATACGGTAGTGTGCAACAGTGTGCGCTCGCTGCGCGCGTGTCGTTACACTGTAAGTAATCTTTCTGCGAACTTAAAGCAAGCACAAAAGCGTATTGTTTAATAACGTGCTTCGTCACTAGCGGGGGGCGCGGAGCGGGCGAGCGCGGGGGCGCGGGGGCGCGGGGGGCGTGCCGTCTTCTATTCTGAACCCCCGTGACTCGTCACTATCGCATATTAAACCATTTTCATTTAGAGAAAATTAATTGAATTTTTAATGACGCGTCAGGGGACATTTTTCATTGTGTCAAGTTAGAGCCCGCAGTGGTTGGCGTTTGACGGCCAGCCAAGTAATAACCATTTGTATTCAAAGGGCCACTTTCAATGACACCTTTTCTTTTGTATTTTATAAAATTCATCTCAATAAGCGCTATTTATTAGCGCGGTATCGACGAGCCTTTTGGATACTGAAGACACATTGACTTCAGTATGTATGTTTGGAAAGGCCTCAACACCTAGCTTCACGTTCCAAATATAGCTACTTTTTACTATTAGCGACTAACCGTGTGTGGCGTTTTGTTTCAGAGGCAGGCAATATTTATACTAGTGCAGGCCATTCCGATCATTCCTCTAGAGAATGTATTATAATTACCTACACAGTAATATCGTAGCACCGTAGCGCCCGACAATATCGTAGGCATAGCGTAGCGAACTCGTAGCGGTATGTTGTAGCGAGCTTGCACTAACTCGGATATAGAGGAAGGTGGTGCGCGTGTGACCCGCGGACTGTGTGCGGGCGCGTGTGTACTCGCGCCTAATTACCGCCCGCTCGGTGATGAGGCAGGCTGCGGTTTACAGCCACAATCACACAGCACGACCCTGTTTTAGGGCCTTTGACCAACTTTTAATAATACTTATTTGTTTGGGTGTTAGAAACGCGGTGTTTTCGAAACTTTGCCTCTCTCTCACTCAGTTTATTTCAGTTTTCTTTTCACTCAAAATACCACAAACGACTGCATATTTAAAGCGTTATATGCATGCGTGTTATATGTATGCATGCGTGGATACAGTTTAAGAAACCGCGTGGCGTAACGAAACCTTGGAACCTTTGGAAGCGCACCAACAGACCAGTGCCCAAGGAACAATCTTGCTTAAGGCCACTTAACAGCACTGATTTGCTTAATCATTTGTCTTGAGAGTCAGTCCTAGAAAAGTTGATACTGGCCAACCTAGAGGTGTAACACGGAACGTCTCCAACAAGTACGCCTCGATGTCGGCAGACTGTTCCTCAAAGTCGCGCCCTTACGCCGACCGCACGCCACACGCACGCCACCCGCACGCCACCACCACGCCACCGCACGCCGCAGTAGAAGTCCGCGCGTAGCCGTAACAAGCCACGCGTGCTACGTGCAAGTAGCGCGCAAGCTTTTATGATCATATAAATTGTGTATAAAGAGGCTACAAGTTGACAGTTCAAATTTAGAGTAGCAAAATTCCACCCGAACACACATACATACATACATTGCAAGTTAAATAAAATCTTTTAAAAAAAGGAATAGGTTTTTACCACCAGACAGATCTGTACTTAATACTGTTTGCTTTTTTATTACGCTTTACTCCGCTTTTATTAGTCGGCCTCTGAGCTGCGCCGTGTGTGCCGGCGTGTCGCGCATCGCTTGCTGAGCGCGCACCACATGTCACTGAGTTATTTAGTGATGTTCAATAAACGTGGTTCCACGTATTTACATTTTTATATCCTTTGTTCATTTGTCTTCATGTGTGGCAGAATTGTATAAAAAGTAGTAATTAATATCACAAAATTTAATAATAGCGGTATAATAGCGTTTCGTGCAGCACAAGCTAGTTATCGATATCAATATTCAAGAACGTGAATAATTCAGAGTAACATTGACCGCGGAGCTCGCGGAATGGACGGATAGCGGCGCGCGGGCAATATTTCCTTCATATCATCGTTAAACAGATTTCTCAATTTGTAATACAAAAGGTCCCTCACTGGAGCTGTCGCTGAAGTACCCGCTCTATTTTATTCTCAACCTTCAGCTCAGTTGAGCTGAAGGTTGAGCTTCGACCTACATCGTACATTATATGAAAGCGTCTCCCTATTCTTAATGAGTGCATGCGGCTGTGAATCCTATTCCGGAGAATAAAAGTGAAAGGGGTGTAAGGGAGCCTGACCATCACTAGCTCGTCCCCGCGTCATCGCACCCCGCCTGGCGGGCGAGCTGACCCGCGGAGTGTACCCGCGAGCTTGGGACAATCACAAGGTTTGTCAGACGATCTTCGTACATTTTGATGGTGTTATCTTGACTTATATGACTCCATCCATTTGCTTTTAATAAAACCACATAACACTCTAGGTCTCTCCACACACGTATGATATTGTTACCGGGGAGATAATACCCCAGGCTGTGGACATCACGCGGTGCCTATGGGATGCCTGGCTGACGTCGCGGCGTGGCTTGCCGGTGCTGACCGCGGTCTGCCGCGACATCAGTTAGCGCCGGCTCTATGTGCTCTACGGATAGATTGAGATTGTAATATGCACCTGAGTGGGGAGGCCGCGTCTCGCGCGGCTCAGTGAACAGTAGGTTTCGGACATCATGTATTAATTGTTGTGGATTCAACAGATGCTCTCCAATGTGTCCAGTCTTATTGAAAATTGGACACATTTTGAATAATGTTTTTGTGAAACAAATAAACATACGAAACTCAACATCACATTATTTTGTTTCATAAGAAAGCTTTGTCCAACGTCAGTATGATAGTAGCTGGCGCTTTTGTAATATTTATATAAGTAATATAAACACTATTTGAGATGCAAAGAGTACTAGCAAACAATCCTATCCTACTGTCTTATTGATCCTACTATCCTACTAATAATATAAATGCAAAAGTTTGTGAGGATGGATGGATGGCTGGATGTTTGTTACTCTTTTATGTTTACACAGCTGAACGGATCTAGATGAAATTTGGTAGTGAGATAGATTGTAGTGTGAATAACAGAGGATACTTTTATCCCGAAAAAATGTACGGCTCCCATAGCATTTAACAAGCTGCTGCCCGCTGGCAGAAGCTTGTTAAATATAAAATAAAGGCATTGTATGCGTCATTCTTACAAAGCTCGTAAATACGTAGGTACATGGTAATAATTTATTTATCAAGACGAACTATTTATCATTGACAAGTCTTATATTCGTTTATCTTTTTGATTTCGTGCTCAAATCAATAATCCTTAACATGCTGTTATAATAATATGTCATTTAATTAGATGTTGGTGGAGCAGCCTGCTGGCTCGGTGAAGATCTCCGCCGTGCTCGTGCAGCGCCGCGCACTCACCGGCACAGGCGGCGCAGGCGGCGGTTCCGTACACAAGGAGACAATAAAACGACGACAACTCATTATTTGCCATTACTGAGATCGGTCATTGATTACGTCCCTCCGCTCGCTACGCGGCACACGTCCGGCGCCGTATCTAGCCGTGTGTCCGGCTCCGAGCCGCGTCCGGCGGCTTGGTATGCACCCCGCGTGTCGCGTGTTACTGACGTATTGACACGCTGCGACCGAAACAATCTAAAAGTATCTTTTGTTTGTTAGTACGCACTATGCTAAAATGTATGACTATGGTATGCGCGTCTAGCGAGCCATCGCTGTTTGCAAAGCGCTAATAACACTAAGTTGGCTTCCGGGATCCTCAGGTACCTACTTATACAAAACGACGATGTGTGCTCGTCGTGCAAGAGCGCTGAGCGGTGAACGTGCTCGGCAGGACTCCTTTGTAAGCAGGTTGTAGGCAAGCAACTAAGCATATCGCAATCTGCGATCGGCAGCCGACCCCCGTGTTCCAAACCAAATTGACTAAAGAATCGGAGCCGGAATGTGCGCGAGCTCAGCGCGTTTTAATAAATGGACTCCTTAGCCCGGCGTGATAGCCGAGCCTGCTCGTAGACAGAGCGATACGAGCGAGCAGCACGAGCGCGGTCACTTCGATCCTTCGCAGGTTTGCTTATTCGTTCACCTTTCATTTCTCGGTAGGGAAACAAAAAAAAACAATAAATACTTAAATACTTACTTTACTTGGGGAAACACTTTGTTGACAAATCTAAAAATATTTCGTAAGTAACTATATATTCTATAGGATAGTCGAGAAAATGTTTTATTTACCATTTAGAATTACCATAGAGGCTACCCTCTATGGTAATTCGGTTTTACGGTTTTAGACATTTATTTTCTCAAAAGATTTACAAAATCACTTACAGAGAAAATACAATATTTAGAATTTGTAATATAGTCGGCTAGTGTTCACATTGTGGCAAATAACGATATTACAATATTATAGTAGCAGTATATTATGGTGGGTAGTTGTAAACAATTGTTATAGAAACAAAGTGCGCGATGCCAAATCCACGTCGCTACTGTGCACAGCTGTGCTATTCTCTAAAATGCAAGCTCGAAAACGAGTCCCACTTCGATAACAAACCAACTTGTCATTGGTGTATATTCGTTCGCCGCGGTGACGTCACCACGGCTAACGAATACTAAGCCAATGACAAGTTGGTTCGTTATCGAAGTGGGACTCGTTTTCGAGCTTGCATTTTAGAGAATCGCACAGCTGTAGTGCGATTCTCTAAAATGCAAACTCGAAAACGAGTCTCACTAAAGTGATCGCGCTCACTTCGATAACGAACCAACTTGTCATTGGTTTAGTATTCGTTCGCAGTGGTGACGTCACCAGCGCGTGATCGTGTTTAACAGAATACCATTTTGTAATCTCACTGCGGATTCAGCTTTCGAATTATGAAGTGAGGCTTAGAGAATCACACTGCTGTAGTGCGATTCTCTAAAATGCAAACTCGAAAACGAGTCTCACTAAAGTGATCGCGCTCACTTCGATAACGAACCAAATTGTCATTGGTTTAGTATTCGTTCGCCGTGGTGACGTCACCGGCGTGATCATGTTTAACAGAATACCATTTAGTAATCTCACTGCGAATTCAGCTTTCGAATTACGAAGTGAGGCTTAGAGAATCACACTGCTGTGCAGGTACGTGTGCGTGAGCGGTAATGTCCTTGGTACTAAGGCCCGCTACACATCGATAGCGTTGCGTTTTAGTTGCTATGTTTGTTAAATATTTTGACACGAGTCGGGTGCGAGCCACCCAAACGGTCGGTATACCGGCGAGGGAATTAGGGCAAAACGTGTTGCCGCCGCGTCGCTCTAGCTCCGTGTTACATGCTAATGATTCCTGCCAAACAATCCCCGAGAATGGCGCATTGTGAACACAACGCAAATTTTTCGCTCAGCCGCCAGCACGTCTATTTGCGCGACAACCACTTCGCCTGGACCGGCTGTTAGCATTGTTCCATTACAATGTACACCCGCGACACTTCATGCAGCGCACATAAAAGTAATCGCGTTACATTCCAGAGTATACAAGAGAGCGTTCTAGTGTACCGACACGTACTATGGCCACTACGTACCTATGCGCACGTCGTACGTAAGAATAGTAGCGACGAACTCGCGACACCTGACTAATCGCACAGAAAATAACACAGCGCCGCCGCCACGCGCCTCCCGCCTCCACGCCACCGCCACGCCACCGCCACGCCGCGTGTCATCACTCAGCACGACTGCGTCTGTCGGCGGAGCGACGACGACGCGGCGTCAGCATGACGGTTAACGCAACATTAACACCACTTAATTCTCGGCGCGCGGCTGCATCAAAGGCCCTTTGTGAACGCCGACCGGTTAATGGCTAAAGTAAAGGTAGGTATTTCAAGTGAATAGATTAGCAGAGCGACGGGCGGCTCAGATTGCGCTCGTTAAACCAACAAAATGGGGCGGTTAATGCGAATTTGAATAGTCCCCGTTTGTATTTAGACGTTATCCGGGAATCAATTAATGTTTTAATTGAATGGGTTCATTAAGCGCTGGCCCGCGGACCGCGAGTGACGCCGCGTCTATTTAAAGCCATAAGTACTTACAATGCAGCGAGCTTCGTTATCACGGTAGGCTTCACGGAATTGTTCGAGTACTTGACAAGCAAAATGCACACTTATGATACGGCAGATAGAAAACAAACATGATTGCTGCTCAATGTCCCTCGGTGGCAGCTGCAGTGTCCGAGGCGGACTGTGCCAGCACCACCCGTCACTACGTGTGGCCACGAAGGGCACAATATCTGTGTGTGTTTTGCCGCACGGGGTGCTTCATGGAAAAATAATAGAATTCACGTCGTTCAGGGAAAAGGTGTCAAATATCCAGCGGTGAAGACTTGCGTGGTACTTCCAAGTCACTGCCCCCCCCCCCCCCCGACACAGCCGCTCCCCCCGGGCCCTCCCCACCCGGTGCATTATACAAGACATCTTCATTCCTTTAAACCGGCACATCTTTTGAGGCGTTTCCAGGTCACGCCGCCGTCTATTGTGCCTCTGCTAAAGGATTCTCCGAGCCTGTCTTTTTGCCACTGTGTGCTGGTTTTTCGGTGGTGTGATGCGGGGTGCGGCCTCCCGCTAGCCGGGGGCGGGGTACGGGAGGGGGGGGGTGGAGCGGGGTTGCAAATGATATCAAAGAGCGCCGTCGGCTGTGGCCAAACATTTTCACAGTCAAAGCTGAGGTTTGTTAATCTGAGTGACGCCGCCGGTGCGCCTCGGTTTGGTACGAGTAACGTCACAATTAATGCATTAATCAATTTAAGAAACTTTCATTTTATATTTCGACTCCGTTTGGTTGATGTTAATTGCGTAACGGCTGGCGTAGTTCTGTGGCATGCTGATATTGAAGAAAATTAAAAAACCGGCCAAGTGCGAGTCGGACTGGCGCACGAAGGGTTCCGTACCATTATGTATAAAAACGGCAAAAAAATCGCTTTTACTGTATTTAAAATATTAAATTTTTGTTTTATTTTAATTTAATAATTTATTTTAAGTGAATATATAACTTTATATTCTGTAAATATATCAAGCGTCTACCTGTTGCTGTTATCAATATCGAGCAAAAACGAGCAAAAAAAAAAACATCACGTTTGTTGTACAGGAGCCCAGCTAAATATATTTTTTCTGGTTTTTAGTATTTGTTGTTATAGCGGCAACAGAAATACATCATCTGTGAAAATTCCAATTCTCTAACTATGTTATAACTATGGTTCATGAGATACAGCCTGGTGACAGACGGACGGACAGACAGACAGACGGACGGCGAAGTCTTAGTAATAAGGTTGTTTTACCCTTTTGGGTACGGAACCCTAAAATATCACGAATAAGAACCCGACTATAAAAACAACTAAACAGTTCTTAAACTCAATGCATTTATTTACAATAAACCATTTACAGGCACAATTGAATAGCTAAGGAAGTCAGTGATCCAGAAAGTTGGAGCTACTTGCCCGGCCCGGAGCGTCGTCGGTTCTAGATATAAGTGTGACGCAGTCATGTCGCCCATTTTGTGATGTCGCCTTGCATGCTTCACCCGACTTCATAAAATGGAGGAGGTTCATTCTCAGTGGCATCCACCAGTGTCTACCCGACCGTATGAGCTCACCCGCGGACCCGTCGCGGACACGCAGCACGTCCGCCTCACGCACACTAACACTCGTTTGCGTCCGACGTCAATACACAAATCTCTTACAATCTGTCTACGGTAATATTATTCTCCTTACAGTTTTGTATTTTCTTTCCGATATCCTAAGAAGGTACATTTATAATACAAATAGCGCGAGAATGCTTTACAAAGATTGCTTTCAACATAAATCAAGCGGCGCGACACATTCACAGGTATGAAAGCCTATGAAAGTAATTCAGAGCGCCCTTTCTCACATCGTTTGTACCGCGCGCCACGCGCCGCGAGTCCGCCCGCTTTCATCCGGCGCCGTACTTGTACAGTGTGCTCGCTGATACTGCATCACTCGCACGTGTGCTGCTGTAACGAGCTGTGCAACCATGTGTCTCGAGATCGACCATCGCTAGAGGAAGCTACAAGCTACTCCGTGTTATTTATTGGGCACACACTTGAAAAAAATAAACACTTTTGTTTTCAGTCTGCTATTAAAGGCTATCTGTATTAGTGTGCACGCATATTAGTTGTGGAACATCCGGCAACTATGAGTGCGCCGAGTCGCGCGGCTTCTGGCGTACCTTCCTAGCGTACCGCGCGATGTAAACACTACGCGATCATGGCCCTTACGGCACGCCCTCATGGTTCAATACTTTTCTGAAACAGCCTGACACTATCCGCGGCACTATTTTTTCGCGAGAAATAAAGCTATGTAAACTTGATGCGAGGCGAGCGAGAGTACGAGAGCACAAGAGTGTGCATCTCACCAGGACGCCACTCCACCGCGTCCACGCCCGCACTCGTCGCCACTCGGCCGCCCCTACGCCCCGCCACTAGTGCGCCACTAGTACGCCATGCGGGTGTTAACAGACGCCCAAGAATTGGTCGATGTCGGTAACAGAAGGAGGCTACTTGTGATGCCTTATCTGAAGACATTAGACATTCATTTAGTGACCTCTAATTGTGAAAGTGTAAATAACAACATACCTAAGACCCAGAATTTATAAAATAGAACCTTATAAAACATACCTTTATAGTCGCGGTAAGTACCTAGTGCTCATAATTATTATCAATATAATTTAGTTGGACATTCAGTGTAAATATGAGTTTTAATAGGTGCCTGAATTGAGTTAATGTTGTTTTTTTATTTGTTTTGTAGGTAATCTCCATTTTTTACTAAGTAAGGTGGAAACCCTTTATTTTTTTTTAAAGAGTATGTATGGAGTTTCTTGCCCGTTCTTCTCCATACGAAACTACCTTTTGGAATGGGCAACTAGATTCATTAGTTTTAATTTTTTTTTGACGTTCAAAGTACCTTTTCATGGTCTAATTGAAATAAATTATTTGACTTTGACTTTGACTTGCCTACGTTGAGGAACTACGCGTTTTCAAGTTTCCGAGAGACTGGATCGTCTGTTGAACAAGCGCTCATCGACACGCTGCGCTCTGAGCCACTAGTTGTAACGCGAGCGCGCTGGAGTGCGCTCCGCTCTTCATTAGTGACGGCAGGCACGCTCGGTTCGCCTTCGAGTGGCGGCTATGTAGGCCCTCGAACCGATTCGTTCGCACTGGAGGGGCGATGTAAGACGTCTTCGGCGAGTTTCCCACATGGAACGTCGATCGTGGTGGAGTGGTGGTGCTCACACGTCATCGGCACGTATCACTGGAAGTGCCCTGTGGAGGAGGCAGCTCGCTCAGCTCAGACACGGACAAATGTATGTAAAACTAGCTTCTGCCCAAGACAGGTTTTAAGTCAAGTTTTATATCTTATCCTTAGGGAACTGTACATTTTTCTGACATAAAAAGTATTCTATATGTTATTCCACAGTACAATCTATCTCACAGATCCATTACCTACGTTACGTTTAAATGGCTGATTACACCATTTACTAAATATGTTTTTTTTTTAACACGTAGATAGGTCGTTAGCGTGGCGCCGGGCGTGGCGCCGGGCGTGGCGCCGGGCGTGGCGCCCGCTCCCCGGAGCCACTGCACACAGGCTGGTGGTCTGCAGGTCGCGGGCACTGCGCGTCACGCTCCTCGCGCCAGCTTCTTTCATTAATTTATTATTTTAATTAAGTTTTGTCACAGATGAAGTTTGATTCTCTCAGCCTACCGTATTCATAACATTTTAATGTTAAAGTAATCTAGCTACAATAATTTCCCATATAATGTGGAGGAGCCGGCAGAGCCAACCTAACCTAACCTAACATGACGACACGCGCAGCCGTCTCGTGTAGTGTCGCTGATGTGCTACACGCTACGACACACGCTATGAACGCAGACGACGCAGCGACCGCCACTTTATTTACAAACTTATCTGAATTGTATCGTCAGTCAAACGATGTGTCAGAGTGGGGGGTGATACATTAGAGTAATAATAGCATCATGTGTGACTTTTGAATATCGATGACAAATAGAAGTTATGTTATAGTTATAAACATATATACATGCAGAAGGTGCGAATTCAGCACCGATGCTGAACGCTTTGGTGCTACATGGCTTCGCTGTTTAACGGCTATGACAGCTTTGTGCTACAGAGCTACATGGTTACCGTACCACGCGGGTACGGTGCTACGCGGTTTTAAGTTGGCTATGCTACGGTTCTACGCGGCTACGTTGCTACGCAGTTACTTTGCTACGGCGCTACGCGTCTACGGAGCTATGCGTCCACGGCGCTACGTGTCTACGGCGCTACGTGTCTACGGCGCTACGTGTCTACGGCGCTACGCGGTTATGACGCTGCGTTGGGTTGGTACTAGTCAGGATCATTTATGAGAATCATGCAGTTGAGTCCATTGTAGAAGTGTCAACACTCAGCAACACAATTTGGAACAATGTAGAAAACAGGGACGAGCTAATATTTCTCAGGAAAGTCAAGTATCCTCTGAGCGAGTTGTGTTCAGCGAGGTGTGTGGGACAGAGTGCTATGCGACTTCATTTAACGAGCCTATTTATTTATGCCGTCAATTTAACTACCGACCGCAATATGTAAATGTATTAGCGAAGTCCCCCCCCTGTCCCGTCCCGCGCCCCGCGTCTCCCCGGGTGCTGCGGCGCGGTGCCTGCATCACGCTGCACATACGTATAGGAATATGCGGGCAAGCTTACTATGTAAAGAATTAACTAATGCGAACACTACAATTTCTGCATTTTTTTAACATTACCACTCTGCTAAGTAGTTTAAAACACTTGATATTTGATAATATAACGCACGTGGCAAATAGCGAAAACGAAAATACATGCGGACGGCGGGTGCTTGGCGGGCGAGTGCGGGCGCGTGGCGGGTGCGTGGCCGGCGCGTGGCGGGTGTGCGGCGGGCGCGTAGCGGACGCGCACCGGCCACGCGCCTTGTGCCTGTCAGTGACAATATTAAGTGCGAGTGAACAGAGCTCCGCTGTTTACCAATTTGGGGGTATGAGAAACAGGGTGTAAAGTTTCTCATCCCCCATAGAAAAGGGAGGGTCCTCCGACCAGACAGGTGTTGTATCTGGTGGGCTACTGCCCGACGGTTATTGTCGGGATTTTGTGTACAGGTATGCTAATGTCGCGGAGAACTTTTATAGCGCGATCTAGGCAACGTCAGTTTTGCCGTAGTAGTTCGCAGGCTGTGCGATAGATGTCGCTACACCAATATATGTCCAGCAATGGCAGCGATGCGCGCTGTTTGCTCTGAGCCACTCATTCACACCCGCCACACTTACCGAACCTATGATGATCCAGGAACTGACCCTATTCATTATTACAATTTAATACATATATAAACTCACGCCTTTTTCCCATGGGGGTAGGCAGAACACCACCTGCTACGATCCTTACATACTCCATAAATTAAACTCTTTGGTAAACGAACAGCTCTTTTCACATTAGATTCCCGAGCCCCACCCTACGATGAGATTGGGTGCTCTAGCGGCTTAGCGCCACTGATCCTATAGTGTACGATTTCCACCAAACGGGCGGCGCCGGAGCGCATTTCACACTGTGCTGAAGAAAACTCAGGCTTCTACATAATAGTTAAGGCTCATGTTTGCGTGGAATTTATGCTGCTTGGAATTCGGTTAGGTCCGCGGGTATGCCGTGTCAGCCAGTCAGCTCGGTGGTTGGTGGAAACCGTACAGATACTTACTGAAATAGCATCAACCACGGGTTCATGGCAAGTGAATGGAGCCTGCCACGGTTCGGACGGGAGCGTCCGCTCGGAGCGCGTTCAGCACACAGCACCGGCCATCGCAAGGCAAGCGATTGCGAACCTTAAGACAGTCACTATACGGTTCTGCTTCACGTCGCGTAATAATGTGATTGAGTTTGTGAGTGTCGTTGACAGTTTTTGGAGGGCTTCCATTTATCTCACTAATCACCGTTAACGATAATTGACGATATTAATAGTTTCAGCAGGTGGAGCATACTGCGGAGGTCGCCATCGTATTGTTACTCACTAGGTTACTATGTTGCTCTGTGACAGTAATTAAGAGAATGGCGGTGAAACAACGAAACAGCTGGTAATGCAAAATTTTATATTTTATTATATAACAAACCATGTCCAAACCAACAAGTCTATGTGTAAGTGACGCGTGTGTCACATGAAGACGTCGTCGGCGAGCAGCTTGCCGGCGCCCGGCGGCGCGGCGCGGTCGTCCTCGAACGTCACCATCTTGTCGCGAGCCTTGCCGCCGGCAGAGGGCGCGGCCGGCGGTAGGCGCGCGCGCGAGCCAAACGCCGCCAGCTCGTACAGCTCGCCGGCCGCGCCGCTCAGGTTGAACTCGCTGAGGCTGCGCGGCACGAAGTACTCCACGCAGCGGTCAGCGTGGCCGGCGGAGCGGCGCGCCGGCGTGTTGCGCGCGAAGCTCTCCTCGCCGTAGTGCGACGACTTGCGCCGCGGCAAGCTGTTGAACTTGGTCGGGTTGAGAGAGTCTATTTTGAACGTCACTTGCTGGCGCTTCTCGCAGCCCGCGAACGCCACCGACGGCCCCGAGTCGGCCGTCTCGCGGTGTCAGGACACCACCGACATGGAGATCTTGTCGTCGCACACCTCCGCGCTGTGCACGACGCGCGACTTGGCGGCGCCCGCGCACAGCGCCGACACACCGCGCACTAGCGCGCCCATGTGCTCCTGGATGAGGTTGAAGCACATCGCGATCACCACGATCCCCACTAGGATGTAGATGCAGCACACGCCCACCGCGATGTCCTCCGCCTTGGCGGAGATGGTGCTGGCGTACAGGCCCGGCTTCAGGTTGCCGAAGCCGATGGTCGCGAGGCTCGCGAACGAGAAGTAACACCCGTCCACTAAGGTCCACCTCTCGGTCGTATGAAACACGAAGGTCCCTAACGCTATGTACAGTACGATGAGTAGTAAACTAAGTATAATTGGCACTCGCGTGTGGTCCCGACACGTCCTATGGTAGCCGCCACTAAAACTGTCTAAATTCAAGGCGGCTTGAAAGGGAGTCCGTTTCTGTCTGTCGAGCTTGTCTCTGACGTCACAGTGCAGGCGCTTGGCAGCGGGGCGCAGGCGCGCCGGACACACGCGCGCGTACAGCACGCGCACGCTGCGCGCCAGCGCCTCGCCGATGGTGGACAGGTACAGCATGATGATGGGGATGCCCACGCACGCGTACGCCACCGCCACCAGCCGCCCCACCGACGACTTCGGCGTCACGTTGCCGTGCCCTGCGACAAGCGTACCCTGTACTCGCTGAACATAAAGCTTTTGATAAAAGTGAGATGGAGTCACTTCCATGCTATCCTCACTATCAGCGCGTACAATTTAGTGTACAGATACTAAGGACATGTACTATTGTGAGTACACATTTGGTTAAATTATAATGAGCTGTAAATAGTGTATAGTGTCGTGATGGCCCAGTGGTTAAGGCGCCCGCCTCTCATGCACGGGGTTGTGGGTTCGCAGTCAGGCACGGACTTTTTCTAATTCATATGTATTTTCTGAGTATATCTTGTATATCACTGACATCGGTAACCATGTCAGAGGCCCCTTAAGGCGGTTTGGAAACTTTGACACTAGAGTGAGTGGGGTCGTTAGACTTTACGGCCACACGATAAAGAAGAAGAAGCTGTAAATATTTTGATGACCAGAAACGATAAACAGTTGAGTTTGGAAACATCATCCTAATGATCAGCGGTATATCAAAGGGCAGCAGGTGAAGTTATTCGAAGTATTACGACTGCATTAATTCAAAATGTCTCCAAAAACATTGGCAACATAGTCAAATGAAAATAAAAACAGTGAAGTAGGGACTCACCGATGGTAGTGATGAGTGTGAGTGCGTACAGGAAGCTGGTGGAGAAGGTCCAGCGATAGTCGCGCTCGTGCGCGAGTCCGAGCCGGTCCGCCTCGGCGGCGCCCACGCCCGCGCCCCCGCCCGCGCCCCCGCCCGCGCCCCCACCTCGCATGCTCGACACCAGCACCCGCTGGAACTCCAGCAGCTCCTTGGCTGCCAGCTTCGTCCAGTTCTCCTTGTAGAGGATGTTGAGGTCTTCTGTTATCGACCACAGGCGCTCCACCGTCTTCGACCTCAAGTCGTTGCTGATGCTCTGCGACTGGCTGAGGTTCGGCTTGGACGCGGCGACGGCAGTTTCTTCTGCGGTGACGTTGCCCTCGATAGCGAGGAACAAGAAGCCGCCCAGCAGGTTGTAGGTGAGCACCAGGAAGCATATCGCGAGGCAGGTGAGGGGCGAGGCGCGGCGCTTGTGCGCGCAGCGGCAGCAGTACAGGCGCGCCTCGTCGCCGCGCCCCCTCGCGAAGCAGCAGCGCGGCTCCTCGAGCAGCGCGTGCGCGGCGTGCGCGACGTGTGCGGAGTGCGCGACGTGCGCAGCGTGCGGGGGGCTCTCCGAGTAGGCTCGCTTGGCCAGCTCGCGGCTGCCTTCCTCTAGCATGGTGCTTTATCGCATGGCGCGCTTCACCGCACCTTGTACTTCTTATGGTGTCGTATCTTCATGGCGAACATCTCAGCGTCTCTCCTGCAACAAGCACACTTTACAATGTCTGCCCCATGCATCCACTTGTGAATGTCACGTATCCGTATAAGATAAGAAGTAATTATAAATATATTGCTTTATTACTACTGTACTGCCAATGTTTGACGTAAACGCTGTTGGTGTACTTAATTGTTGGTGTGTGATGCTGTTGGATGTGTAATGATACTGCTGTCATGTGCTCACAAAAACTAAAAACTTCCCCATCATTCTTGGAGGATAACATTGTTGTCAAGAATATTGTGTTCGACTGTCGGCCTCGGCAGTGGTTTAGATAACACTCATCGGTCTCTGCTCTAGCACGTGTGCACTTGTGCAATATTTGTTGTACGCGTATATAAACGAGCACTCCCCTTGTGTTTCTTTTAATAATATTATTTTCTTATGTATACGGAATGTGTTGTGCACTCTGTTAGCTATCTGATTTGTTTGTAACTATTATTTTAGGGGTTCTGCACCTGAAGGGAAAACCTCTATAAGATCGCTGTGTATATTTATCACAAAGGCTTTTTCTCAACTTGTTTGAAACTTAGGACGGTATCATTTGAAAGCACTTTCTATAAGGACTATTTTTTTCCTATCTAATTGTTGAAAGATTATCTTGTTAACAAAACAACCTCATAACCCTCCTTTTTGCTTCGCCGTAGTTGGGTAATAATAATACTAACTTCATTTAACTTTACTTCATATAAGCGTGTTTTTCTAGTGTTTTTTAAACTATTAATTTTTGTATTTTGAAGGCGGTTGTATATTTTGAAAAAAGCTTTTTATTTTTCGCTTTTTACTTTTAGTTAACTTCCTGTCATCCAAATCCATGAATGACCCAATGAGGAAGAGTTTTGATAAGAAGGTGGTGTCAGATGCTCGATTCATCAGTACCCATTCGTTTATGGCCTCCTTCTACTGGTGGAAATCTAAAACAAAGTTTGCTGCACTCTCGAGGTGTAATTCTGTTCATCACTCTGAAGATCCTCATCCGATTACCACCAATTGTTTATGGGACCACACGGAAAGCATCATCAAAATCGGTTCACCCAGTCGAAAGTTCTGAGGTAACAAACCAACAACTCCTCTTTACAATTTGCTAAGCGGAGCTTACATGCCGGCTGTAAAATGATACTGAAAGCAACATGTTGATTTTGAAACCACTCTATGATATGCCAATATACCAACAATTTGTATTTTGTAGAGAGAGAGATTAAAGAAACTCACAAACATACAATACATAATTCGACGCAAGAAAGCGATCTTGTAGTATCTCGAAAAGATGAACTTTTCACCAGAGCCAAAAAACTATTTAAAAAATTCATAACTCGTAAACTAGCTATACTAGAGAGGTAATTTTTGGAACAACTATTTCTTATAATGAAATTTATCAATGACCCTAAAGATAGCATTGTAAAGTTAGTATAACATGAGTTTTAATGAGTTACAGCAATTGGTATTTCAATTTGAAGCTTCAATATTGCTGTATCTAGGTAGTTGTAACATAGGCACAACAAAATTGCTTTAAAATTTTAGAAAACGATTATGATGTATGTAATGTGAAATAAATTAATAAGTCCTCGCATTTAGTTGTACTTCACATTCTTTTTAGAAGTGCATCTTAAATTTTGTGTTAAATACAAATAAAACAAATTATATATGTTTAATTAAATGTTGTATGTTTATTTAAACAATCTTTTTTAGAAAATAAAGTTTGACGTAGTTATAACACTTATTAGAAATAAAGACACACATTAAATAAATTAAATAAATTATCATTTATTTCTCTCATAGAGGTAGTACATTGTTAAAAAATTGTATTGTAGAAAAGTGTTGAATGAAACGTAGTAAATGTACATCACAATCAAAACCCGAGCGATAGAATTGTTGTATCTCTAGCTGGAGAGAAATACTGAAGCGGCGAAATTGCTGTATCTCGATAAATTATTATTTGGTGGCTATGCATAATGCTGTAAGTGTTTGTAGTATAATAAACGGGGACCGTCTATCTTGACTTAGGAAAAAATGTATGATTACATTTTTGTTGTATCTATTTGTTTTTTAAAATAGTTGTTTTTATGTTATTTACAGCATTTTGAAGTAGGTTTTGTTAAAAAAGTTAAGAAAAAGTCGACGTCGTATAATAAAAAAAAACCGACCTAAGAAAACGTGAATCAGACTGTCCGATGCAGTATTTTTTTCTGAATTCAAAAATGTAATAAACCGAAAATGCCATTTTTCGAGATACGACAAAATCGCTTTCTTGCGTCGATATACATAAATTTAATCCAGTTTACGGCGCCGCGCCGTCGGATAGTAAATAAGTATCGCCTAGAACGTTCCCGTCGGCGCTCACGTCACGCGCTGTCTGCTCACTACAGATGAGTGTCACTCCGTACACTGCTACGTGACGTGACATGACGTGGAGTCAGCGGGCACAGATGGCGGCTCCTCACAAAGCGCGTCACTCTGCCGTCATGCAGATAAAAGTGATAGGAGCCTTGTGACGTGTGACGTGTGCCGGGCGGCGTAGTTCGAGCGGCGCCGAGTGTCACCCGGCTCTCTCGCGTACTTTAACTTGTCACTTGGAGCCACAACGCAACAATGTTTCAGTTGAGCGTTGATTGGGCATCACTGACCCTGTGACGTCATGAGCGTGTGCACTTGCCGAGAGTGCTCACACGTGCAGTGACGCGACACGCGGCGCCGGCACGTTACACTGTTATGGAAATGATGCATCTCAAAGATACATCGCAAACGAACATAAATATCGAAAAATCACAAAACATCAAAACTCATGAAGCGTCGCGGAAGACACGAGTGCGGCGCGCGAGGAGGCCGCCACTCAGGCACACATTACAGGAGCTACACTACTCGCTTCTGAATATCATACGGGTTGACAATCACGCGGATTTATTAAATATGGCAAATAACGATAATACTGTAATGGATTTATTTTAATTTTGACAAATAGGTACGTACTCTAACGTGGTTTAATTCATGAAATATGATAAATGAACGTTTAATTTAATAATTGAATTAGTTACTTCTGTAAATAAATCATCATTAATTCGTTTCTTTTAGCAAAAATCGTAATTCAGTTCGTGGCACCTAATTGCCCACATAACAGTTACTTCTGAACTCTTCGCTCGTACTGGCTGCTTGCTCGTGTATGTCTTTCGGTGACTGTGACAGAGAGGATATTGCGGAAACGTCACTCATAATTACTTGAATTGTAATTTTATTTTCGTAGCAAAGGTTTTTTCCTCGCTATATATACATATATACCATCACGCCTGTATTCCCCGAAGGCACCTTAGGCAGAGGTGCACCAATGTACACCCACAGTTCTCTGGCATATTTAGGTCCCATGTAATAGGGGGCGAGCCTATTGCCATTAACCGGGCACAAATCCAAACTCCGAGCTGCTACTGAGAACTTCATGTGACACGTGAACATTTATCATTTCGCTCTGGGCACCATGACCTCCCGCCCCCGCCGCCACCGCGATCACTAACTTGACTCGCTAGCATCCTGCTTATATGTGATTTGTGTGTGTGTGTGTACCTCCGCTTCAGTATGAGTGATAGTGACAGTGGGCGCAAGACGAGTGAGTAGCCGGCGCCGCCAGAGCTCGCCACCCGGGATTGACGCTGTTTGTTCGTATCGAGATCGAACCTCTTTATTATTCCCAGCCCGGAGCTATAAGAAAAGAATAATAATCGAGTGTTTCTGACAGAACGATTAAATTGAGAAAGAGGGTCTCGCGGCGATCGATTAAATTCTGCTGATACAGCGACTTCGCTGTGAGCAATATATAGTCGAGGGCTGAGTAGTGAGCGCACGCAGCGCAGGCGACGCCGGCGGGCGAGCTTGTCACCGCGCCCGCTCACCGACGCCCCGCTCGACCGGCTGCTGACGAGCGGTTGTAATTATTCTAAGTGTTTGCGTCTATTCCTACTCCATGGAATATTTTGATCTGTTTTAAACAAAAATCATTTGTAGTAGATGAGGTATTCACATGAAAAACATGGCGGGCGGGAACAGCTTCGTACAGCCGCTTTTGCTATCCGTGTCATGTTGCACTCAGCTGTGCTGCATGACGCCGCCGCGCGGCACGCGACGGCTCCTGGCTCGCGGAGCTGCTCGCAGTGCGCAGCTCTCGCACACAATGTGCGATGTGCAGCGTGACACTGTGTGCGCTGGACAGCTGACACTCTGCACTCCTAACATTTACAGGTGTTTCATCGTGATGTAGTATGTACGTTGTGTATCCATTTGTATCATCTGGTTTGACATTATTACAGACAATTCTGATTAATAAAAATTAAGTATTTGTTATAATGTCTGAAAGTTCATGGTGTGTTGAACTTAGAGTTTGAGAATGTGTGAGTTGTCAGGCGTCGTGCGGCGCGCTGTCGGTGCGTGTGGTCGACGCGCCGGCACAAATGTTATGTAGTTTGTGTGTCATTACTACGTGGAATGGCAATCACTCGAAAGACCAAATACTGGCTGGACAGCCCCTCTGGTCATGTTCTCCATGTCCATCATGTCGTCGTATTGTCTGGTCAGTCGACCAACCTGTCGCGATATCGCGGCAAGCGAGCATCGTTACATGAAATTGAATAAATTAATACTTCAAACTAAAACCAATATTAAAAATAGATATTATTTTTATTGTAACTGGTACTACTACTATTAATAATACAACAAAAGATTAAGTCAAGAAATACGGATGAAAGAATATGAGAATGGAACTCGAGTAGGAATTTTAATATGAGGTGCAAAGTTTGCCAATATTAAATAACTTGGAGGCAGCAGCCACGCGCGGGACGTTGCGCGCCTGTCTTGCATTCACCTTTACATAAACATTTTAAACTTGACTTTGTTTGCCCAAAACTAACACAAGTACAACGCGCAGCCCCGCGCCGGCGACATGTTGCTACTAGTTGTTAGCGTGTAATGCGCCAACGTCAGCGCTGTGTCGGACACTGCTTCAAGAGGCGAGACATTCTGTCGGAGCCCGTAGATCAGGTTTTCCATACAACGTTTATTTTGGAAGACAAAACCAATGTTTTGATAAATAATAATAAATATATTTTTATTTCGAAACTCCATAACAATTAAAAATGTCGTTGTCGGAAAACGTAGTAATTATACAAGTAGTTAAACGAATGGGGGGGGGGGGGTGCTCGTGCGAGTCGCGTGGCGACCTGTCGCACAGTGTATTTTTCGCCCAAAAAATCGGACATGGCATTTTTACTATCTAATTTCATAGGATTTGTGATTATAAATGCGAGACGAAAACTCCTGATTGCCCTTTTGCTATAAAATTTTGAAAATTAGAACTTGAAAAAAATTTCTATGGTTTCCGGAAAAACCATAAAAACAGTTATATCTTAAAAGTTTGACTTCTTTTTAAGAATCTATTGATGGCATTAAATAGTGTCTTAAAATCCCTCCTATAACAAAAAACATCTAGGCTTTATTTATTCAAGATAACAGATTTTTGGCTGATTTTGTAAATTTATGTTTTCTTTTTTTTACCGCCATATTATTACATATTTGGATTTGTAATTAGGACTGAAATGTTCTTTTTATTTACGCTTATGATCCTACAAATTCTTGGATCCTAATTATGCAGGATCTCGGAGTTGTTAAAATTCAGATTTTTCTGGATAGGGTTGTCGCCTCATAATTTAATAAACATAATATTTGACGTAATATTTTTAAATGTCAGTTTTTCCAGCGCAGTTTATAATATTATCTGAAATTGTGGATCAGAAAAACCAAGAAGACAATTTGTGAAATATTTCAAAAGTTATGGATGATTTGCTATTTCACTATAAAAAAGAATAAAGTGGTTTTATTTCTCCTTAACGAGAAATAGGTGCACGAGTGTTCTATTCATAAATCATTTATGTATAAGATTTCACAAAAAAAAGGTATGTCCCATTTTTTGGGGAAAAAATACACTGTGTGTCGGGGTGCCGCCGCGCACCTATAAGTCGATCATCATAACCCTTCAGACAAGACTCGTTTATACGACACCTACACACGAGACGTTCTCTGCCACGCTTCGTGCTGCGCTCGCACGGTGCAAGCAGCGAGCAGCGCGGAGCAGCGCCGAGGGCACTGGCTCACTCCGCAATACTGGATACTTCAAAGCTATTGGAAGGAGAATGTTTCAGTTCGCGCATACTACTACATGTCGGATGATAAACAATATAGCACTTGAACATCTTTAAACACGAGGTTCTGTTAGATGCATACTTTGAAATATATTTCTTTTTAATGTGAAAGGCACAACATTCAATAAGTAAAGACTAAAGTTGAACCACTATCAATGCCCATGTTCCATCCAGTACACGTAATGGTACAACATATCTTGAAACTACTAAACCGATTTTGATGAAAACTGTACCTGAGTTAAATGATAAATTTCTGCTTTTTGACAAATACGCCGACATACAATCATATTATTATACATTTAATTACATATTATAAACTAACATAGTGCAATTCCAAACATACTGCATACATACGTGTATAATAGATAGCTCTATTTTTAAATCGCCTATAAACATTAAAAGAACACGATTGACCTACCTTCAAAACATTCGAAATACCTATGCACAACATGAGAAATAGCGGCAGAGCCATGTGAACAGCGGCAGGGCGCGCGCCACCGCGGCGACTCTACCGGCTACCAGCGTCTAGTGTGTCACTCGTCCTACACACGGTCTCACGGGCTACCACACTGTTCTGTTAGCAGTGGCCTTACTAACGTCTCATTGTACAATGATAGTATATAAAGTATATTTATTAGTCCTCCAACTATCAATGAGTTCATAAGACTAGACGGAAGCTTCCGTGTTGTGTGCCGTGTCGAGTTGATAGTCAGCGAGTTGTGACTGCGCCGTCACACTCAGCCGGCTGACAACATCCACTAGGTGGGTGCCCATCACTGTGACGTGTGCGATGTGTGCGACGTGGTGTCACGTCCGCAGCACTGTGCCGCGCCGCGTGCACCACTAGGCTGGCTGCAACCACGCGTGTCACCTGTGGCACCCCCTGCTCACACCTACTGTAGTGGCTTCCAGTAACGTGTTACTGGAAGCCGGTGCCTGCACCGGCTCATCATTGTTGATGAACTGAGCGCGATGTCTGACACTCACTGCCACCGATACCGTAACACATTGTTTTTCTTAACACTCACTGACGTTATTATAACAAGAAATAAACAGATGTTTAATAAAACAATTAGATTTTAAAGACTATTTACACAAAAATAAACGATTTAAGGACAATCGCATCTCTATAGACCACTTTTCGTCTCCTAGAAATAATATTTACCGCCAACATTGATACTTTGGCTCAACAACACTAGTGCAGGTCATTCAACATCCTACCCAGTGTTCGGAACGCTGTAGGGAACAAATGGAATCATCAGCTAACCGAAACTAAAGTGATGAACTACACAGCCGAGTCTCAAGACTCCTGTAGCGAGATGCTCACATGCGAGTGTCTCGTGCGCGCCACCTCCCGCGCTCCGTGCACACACCAGCGGCTAGCCGGCAGTCCTGGCGGGCATCCCTCACTGATCACTGGCACTCTCACTCAGTACAGCGCACTGGCACTCGCGGCGCTTCCTCCGCGCTCACTCTCCAGCGGCGCGATACTAAAGTTGAGTTGTACAAAGTTGCGATCGTACGACAGCGAGTGTGGCGGCGAGGAGAGCGCGCCGGACGGGCGTGCGTGCGGCGCGGCGGCGCGTGCTCACTGGCGGAGCGGCCGCCGCGCGCGGCACACGCCGCCCCGTGCGCGCGCACCGCCACCACCACGGTGCAGCGACCACCTCGCGCCACACACACCGCTTGCACTTCATACTGAGCTGGCTCTGTGCTCAGGTGTCCATGCACTGCATTAGTCGGTTGGCTGCTAGAGTTTGTTTTCAAATGAAATACCAATCATTTTATAAAGAAGTTTGAGTTAGATGGTAATTTTGATCTTGTGAAAGAAATAATTAACTGTTCCATACAAAAGGGCAATCCCTTTTGTATGGAACAGCAGGTTTGTTCACAATTAGCGACCAGTCATCTTAACGCTGAGGGTCTAGAGTAAAGGTACAGAGCCCGGTGACCCACAGATGATGTGAGCACCGCAGAGCTACTTAGCGAAGTTCGCGGAGCAAGTAAACCGTGTCACCGTTTGTGTGGCGTCGGGCACAGCCACGCGCCGCGCTCTATGCAAGCGCTGAATTAGTAAACGCCGCGAGATGCGGGTCACCGCGTCGCGCCGGCCACATACGTACCGACTTGCACTAGCCTACCGGGCCACACTGTTCCAGGTGATCTACAGGCTTATTTAATTGTTATAAGCCTAATGTAGCTTAATCCATGTATTATTACCCCGAACAATGATCTGTAATGCTAGTCTGTAAACTACTCTCTCGGTGATATAAGGTGAGGTGAGTTGTCAATAAACAGTTCACCTCAGTTCAACATAGGAAGATCGTCACGTAACCCACCGCTGTTGTTGATGTGCCGACTGATGTCACCACCGTTACTGTGTTGTTAGTAAGGAGGTCGCGCATCGCTCGGAGAGGCCGGTAGTTGGGACTCGGCCCGGTGGAGCGGTACTCGCGGTACTAGTTTTATTAGGAAGTTCCCCTCCAGCTGGCACCCTGTAGCCGTCAGGCCGCAATGAGAACGACCACTGTGTTTCTTGGATTTGCGGCAGCTGATTACTGTGACAACAAAAGCTCAACTTGTGTAATACTAAATAGCACTTGCTTTTTGTAAAATTTCTTGTGTATGTTTCCGCTATTTACCCATAAGAATGTCAATTGTATTATTTTAACAGATGCAAAGAATAAAAAAGCCCTTTATGAAACTTGCTACCCCTCTCACTCAAGAGTCTTTTATCGAAAAATCTGAAAACATACAATTCTTAAGACCACTATTATGGAATGTTATATGCCAAAGTTCAAGTTGCTCCAACCACAAGGTGAGATTCTTCAATACAAAGTTTGAAAATTCCTAATCCACTTTTAGGGGAATATTTTTTCATTTTTATTTTAATTAGGCCATTCAAAGGCACTTTTGAACGTCATACACAAGTAAAAAGAATTTTAATGTAATAACCCATCAAAACGGTTTTGTATGGAGAAGAGAGAGATAAACTAATAATGATTGCAACGTTACATAGTAGTAGGACCGATCCATCATCACTGATAGGACTAATTGTAGCCAATAAGCCTGATATAGTGGTGGTGGATAACTCAGGGAAGTGTGCAATGATTGTTGACATTATAGGACTATAATGCAGACAATCATGGCAATCCCTTACTATCCCACTATACGTTATAAGCGCGAGAGATATACAAGCATATAGATATTGAACTACTCCTAGCTTAACACAGACAATGATTATTTCTTATCTCGCTTTTATGTGCGGTGGTGATAGGCAATCGGTTAGGATTGGTGGTACTTTTTATAAAATAAACTCCATGGTTTGGGCTGAGCGATCTAGGCGCTTCGATGTCCCTGCCAACGCGTGTACCCAGGGTTAGTCGCGATGTGGGCCCGATAGTCTCATGTGGTGCACGTGTTGGATTGATTTCATTCTGGTGAGCGCGAGCACAGTGGCTGGCACGTAGTGCGTAATGGCGGCCTGGGTAATGTGCGCCACTTCATTTGTGTGCCGACGCCGAGCTACTAACAATTTATGTGTTTGCTTTATGACGGTTTTATGTCCACAATCGTGTGTAACGGCCTTTTTTATGGAAAATACAAATACGCGTTAAATTATTACGAGTTGGTGTCGCAAGCCACCCTCCCCCTCCCCCCTGTCCCGTCCCTCCCCACGTGCCACCTAGCGCACCCCTCACTTATTGGGCGAGCTTGCACTTACTACGTAGTTTCCGTACACGATTGGTGATGTATCAGCATACATTTGCGCTCAAATCATCAGTGTTATGTGGTCTTGTACGGTGTGCAGCTGACAAGTAATCAATTCATAATTGTACACCCACTCGAACAGTCCGAGGTGACATAAATTGCAGTCATAAATTGGCTTAGCAATAGCCCGGAAAACTGGTGTGTTGAGCAAGAAGATTAAAGAACTTACAATTATGCTCAACCCGTCAAGTAGCGAGATGCGGGTATAAGTAGAAACGTTGAATGCAGAAGACAAGGGTCCAGACTTGGGGTGCTGGTCAGAAAACCTCCAAGCGTGCCGTCGGTTGCTTGTCCCTCCGGACACGTCTTGAGGGAACGGCAGCTGGCTGGCCGGTGCACCCTGGGCGCGGGTAGTGATCTTCCCTGAGGAATGGGAAGAGATTCCTATTCTTTGGGGAATGTCACTGCTCGTGGCCGATATTCTGACGGGCGGGGTCCGAGGACGGACCAAGGGCGTTTCTCCGCGTGTCCCTCTGATCAGCAGAGGGCACAGCGGAGGAGTGAGGACGGGCTCGGCGTGCACTCACCCTGCCACCGAGCAGACAGAGAGGAGGGTGGTCCTTCTCTGTCACCGTCGTACATCGTAACCCCATATCGGAGTGTCGTGGTCATGTCTCGCGGCTTCGATTGGCACCGAGGGTCTTGGCTTAACCGCCCGGACCGCGAGGTAGAAACCCTCTATAAAAAGTCACCCCGAATCCCAAGCGGCGGCGCACCGTGATGGGATGTATGGCTGACGGGCGTCCCTATGGGACATCAGTCGCTAGTGCGAACCACTTGTTTTTTGGTTGGATGGTTGGAACTTTATATACTCGTGGGACTAAAAATGGAATTAAATATAAATAACAAAATAAAAGACGCAGAAGGAGGAAAGGGAGATGCCGAGTCGGAGTCCGACTCGGCCTCCAGCATGGTGACCGTGAGCCCGTTGGGCTCCCGCCATCAGGTGGTTGATCTGGGCCAATTCTTCAGGAAGCGGCCCAGATCGGAGGACGAACGGGCGTCCTCTGACGGCGAGCAGCTGGCCTCGGCTCGCAAGATCCCCACCAGCAAACGCGGTGGGGTCCAGGAGAGAGGCCCAGGGAGGGTGACTGCCCGGAGGAGCAGTGTTGCTGGGCGACCGGCAACACCTGCGGTGGCGGGGCAGCACCCTACCCGCGACGAGTCCTCTGACGAGGCAGGTGCACCTGGCGGCTCCGAGGAGGAGCGTAAGTCCAGATTTCTGGAGGCGGTCAACAACGCGGTGGCGAGCGTTGCCCGCAAAAAAATGAAGGGGTCGAAGTCTCGGGCCATGCACGAGGCTTCGGCCACTATTGCGGCGGCTGCGGAGGCCCGGTTTGCGGGCGAGGTCCCGCAGCTACGGGCGGAGGTGGCCCGCCTGTCGGCTGAGGTGGAGCTCCTCATGGAGCAAAACCGGAGGCTCCAGGCCGACCTAGCGGAGTTCCGCGGGTCCGGTTCCCGCCAGGCCCCCAAGACGGGAGGCCAGCGCGGCCAGCCCCAACCCCAGCCCCAGCCCCAACCCCAGCCCAAGCCCGTGCCTGTGGAGAACCAGGTTTTGGCCCTGGTTCAGAGGGAGCTGGCGGCTTTTAACTCCAGGTTTTCCGTGCTGGAGGGAATCGTTCTGCGCCCCCCTCTGGCGGCGAGCGGGATGGCCACGAGCGGCAAGCGGGCATCGTATGCGGCCGCCGCCTCTGTGCCGAGGCCGGGCAGCCAGCCCCCCAGCAGGGCTGTGCTGGCCCCTGCGAAGCCGGCTCCGGCGATACCGGCGCCAAATACGGTGCCCCCGAGGAGGGGCAAGGCGGCGTCCCAGCCGCCCCCGCCCTCTAATCCCAGTCCTCCGGCAGAAGCCGAATGGCAAGTCGCCGGAGCGAAGGAGAAGGGGCGGAAGGCGGCCAGAGCGGCCAGGGCGGCCACCAGGAGGACGGAGGAGCGGCGGCGACGGAGACAGCGAGCTGCCGCTGCTAAGCTGCGCGCCCCGAAATCCGCGGCTGTAGTAATAACGCTACAGCCGGAGGCGGAGAAGCGGGGCGTCACCTACGGCGAGGTGCTCTCCAGGGCCAAGGCGGCAGTGAACCTCGGCGAGCTGGGGATCACCGGGGGGCTCCGGCTCCGAGTGACGGCTACGGGGGCCAGAATGTTGGAGGTCCCCGGTGCCACCAGCGGCCCGTCTGCAGACGCTCTAGCCGAAAGGCTGAGAGCGTCCCTAGACGCGGACGAGGCCCGAGTCTCCAGGCCCATCAAATGCGCAGATCTGCGCATCCTTGGCCTGGACGACTCCGTCGCCGCAGAGGAGGTGGTGGCCGCCGTCGCCAGGACGGGTGGATGCCCTGCCGAGCAGGTTAGGGCGGGCACCATCCGTCCGGACCGCTCGGGCATGCGGGCAGTCACAGTCAGCTGCCCCGTGGCGGCGGCCAAGACCATTGCAGGGGGCCGTAGATTGTTGGTGGGCTGGGTGTCGGCGCAGGTCAGACTGCTGGAGCCCAGGCCCATGAGGTGCTTCCGCTGCCACGTGGGAAATCACGTGGCATGCCGATGCGCCTCGGAGGTCGACCGCAGCGCCTTGTGTTTCCGCTGCGGTCAGCCCGGGCATAAGGCCGCGGCTTGTGATGCCCCGCCGCACTGCGACGCATGTGCGGGGGCTAGCAAGCCCGCGGATCACCGGGCTGGGGGCAAGGCCTGCGCCGTGCCCGCCAAGGCCGGGGGAAGGCCCCGCGCCGCCGTCACCGCCGCCGCTGCCGCCGCCGCCGCCGCCGCTCCCGCGGCCGCCATGGAGTCTGCGCCCGCCGTCGCTGCAACGGCTACTCAGGGGGGTGCAATGGACTGCCAATAACGGCACCATTGCGCCTCCTTCAGGCGAACATCAACCACTGCGTCGCCGCTCAGGATCTGCTGCTCCAGAGCATGGCGCAGTGGTCGATACACGTCGCCGTGGTCGCTGAGCCGTACTTTGTCCCGCCCAGAGAAACCTGGGTGGAGGACCTTAGCGGCTCAGTGGCCATAATTGCGTCGGCCGCCGCCGGCACCCCGTCCCTTGAGGGAATCAAGAAAGGACAGGGGTGCGTAGCAGCCCGGTTCGGGGGGATCGTTGTAGTGGGTTGCTACTTCTCCCCGAACCGAACTCTCGCTGAGTTCCACAACTCCCTCATGGAGTTGAGTGTCGTCGTCGGAAGCCATTCCCTCCCCGTGCTAGTGCTCGGGGACTTCAATGCCAAAAACTTGGCTTGGGGTTCTCGCTGCACGGATGTGCGGGGGAGGATGCTGGAGGACTGGACCCTGGAGAAGGGTCTAGTCATCCTGAATCGGGGTTCTGTACCCACGTGCGTGCGGATGCGGGGCGAATCGGTGGTGGACATCTCGTTCGCCAGCCCCGCTCTGTCGCCGCGGGTTCTTGACTGGCGCGTTGTGGAGGGGGTGGAGACCTACTCCGATCACCGGTACATCCGGTTTGACGTCTCCGCCCCGGACTCCAGCGCGCCGGTCGTGCAGGCCCCGAGTGGTCCGCGTTGGGCGCTGAAGCAGTTGGACCGGGAGCTCCTCCTGGAAGCCTCGATCGTGCAGGCCTGGGTGTCATCACCGGACAGGCCTGCCGACATAGACAGTGAGGTGGAGTGGTTCCAGGGGGCCATGTCCGAGATTTGTGACGTGGCAATGCCCCGAGTCCCGCAAGGCGGCGCCCGCCGGCAGGTGTACTGGTGGTCGCAAGAGATTTCGGCGCTGCGGGAGGCATGCGTCGCTGCGCGACACCCGTACGCCCATCATCGCAGGCTCCGCATTCGGCCACCGAATGCGGCGGCCATTGAGGCGGAGCTGTACGAGGGGTACAGAGAGGCGAAGACCGCCCTCAACGAGGCCATTTCGCGGGCCAAAGCTCAGGCCCGCGAGGAGTTGCTGGGGACTCTGAACGCGGATCCGTGGGGGCGCCCTTACAAGACGGTGCGGGATAAGATCCGCACCTGGGCCCCCCCGCTGACGCAGAGTCTCCGGCCGGAGCTCGTTGAGGACGTGGTGAGCGCTCTGTTCCCCTCGCGGGGAGAACATCCTCCCCCGCCCATGGCTCCGCCGCCTGCGATGCCGGAAGCGGACCACACCGACGACGACACACCAGAGGTGACTGGGGTAGACCTGAGGGTGGCGGTACGTAAGCTGAAAGGCAAAAATACCGCCCCGGGACCCGACGGCTTGCCTGGGAAAGCCTGGGTCCTGGCCTCAGAGGCTCTAGGGCCCCGATTGGAGGGGCTCCTAAGCGCATGTTTGGAGAGGGGCCAGTTCCCACTTCGTTGGAAGACGGGGAAGCTGGTCCTCATTCGGAAGCCTGGGCGCCCTGCGGACTCACCGTCCGCATACCGGCCCATCGTGCTGCTCGACGAGGTGGGCAAGCTCTTTGAAAGAGTGATTGCGGGCCGCCTCGTCGGGCACCTGTCTGGGATGGGGCCGGACCTTGCGGACTGCCAGTTCGGCTTCCGCAGGGGGCGCTCTACGGTGGATGCCATCATGCGCGTCAGAGCTCTCTCGACGGGGGATGCTGTATCCCGGGGCGGGGTTGTGTTGGCGGTGTCGTTGGACATCGCCAACGCGTTTAACTCCCTGCCCTGGTCCTGCATTAGGGAGGCACTCCGGTACCACCGGGTGCCGAACTACCTCCGTCGGGTGGTCGGGGCCTATCTGTGTGATAGAGCCGTGATCTACCCTGGTCGAAATGGTGAATGGAACCGGCGAGAGATGTCGTGCGGTGTTCCGCAGGGATCGGTGCTGGGGCCGCTCCTGTAGAACATCGGCTACGACTGGGTGCTACGTGCTGACCTCCCCGAGGGCGCCAGCGTAGTGTGCTACGCGGACGACACACTGGTCCTGGCGCAGGGGAGGTCGCACGAGGCGGCGGCCGACCTTATGACACGCGGGGTTGCGACAGTCGTTGAGAGGATCCGGCAATTGGGTCTCGAGGTGGCCTTGCACAAGTCCGAGGTCCTGTGTTTTCATGGGCCTCGGAACGCGCCACCGTCGGGATCCCAAATCACGGTAGGAGGGGTTTCCGTCGGCGTCGGGTCGACGATGAAGTACCTGGGACTTGTCCTCGACAGCCGATGGAACTTCGTGGAGCACTTCCGACGTTTGGCTCCCAAGTTGGCACGGGCTTCGGCCGCTCTAAAGCGGCTCTTGCCCAATTTGAGGGGGCCAAACGCCTCCTGCCGGAGGCTCTACGCCGGGGTCGTGCGTTCGATGGCCCTTTACGGGGCCCCGGTGTGGGCGCGGGGCTTGAGGCGGCTTGCCGCCCACTACCTGAACGCGTCCCAGCGGGTGATCGCCATAAGGGTCATCCGCGGATACCGCACGATCTCCGGCGAGGCAGCGAGCCTCCTTGCCGGATTGCCGCCATGGGATCTGGAGGCGCTGGTCCTCGCGCGCCTACACGAGTGGCGCGCGGAGGCACTGGGCCGGGGCGAAACTCCGCTGCCGCGGCAAATTGCCGCCCTGCGGACGGAACTCCGGCTCGATCTCATGGCGACATGGAGAGAACGACTGTCGCAACCTCGTGCAGGGCTCGCCTCGATTGAGGCGGTAAGACCCCTCTTTGAGGAGTGGCTGGAGCGGCGCCACGGCGCCCTCACCTACCGCCTGACGCAGGTCCTCACCGGACACGGATGTTTCGGGAGGTTCCTGCACCTCATCGGGCGGGAGGAAACGCCCGGGTGTCACCATTGTGAGGATCGCCCCGAGGACACGGTGGAGCATACTTTGGCGGTGTGCCCTGCTTGGGCTGAGCACCGCCGAGTCCTCGAGGCGGCCATCGGCGGCGGCGCCCTCTCGCGTCCGGCACTGGTCCAGGCCATGGTCCGGAGCGAGGGGGAATGGGAAGCAGTCGCCTCCTTCTGCGAAGCTGTAATGCTAGAGAAGGAGGCGGCGGGACGGGAGAGGGAAAGGAGGGTCCCCCGTCCCAGCGGCCGCCGCGGTAGACGATCCGGGCGTCGGGAGCCACGTGACGACTCCCGGCCACCGTAGACGCGGGTCTGTGGACGGTGAGCAATGGGTAGCTCACCGTCCGTACGTTCACTAGCGACAGACCGTGTCGACGGCGCGTCCGTGTTCCACGCGCGCCTCAAAGAGATGTCAGCAAATTGGATGGGGCCACTGAGGGCCGATGCCTGCCGGGGCTGCGGGTTGTTCGAAAGAGATACCGCGCCCCCGGAACGCAAAGGGCATATGAAGGAACATAGACGGGTTTTAGTCAGTAAAAGTCTGACACTCCCTCCCGCCCCGCCCAGGGCGGGGGAAGTTATTTGATGATTTCCCGTCTATAAAAAAAAAAAAAAAAAAAAAAGGGTCCAGACTTACTCGCGCCGGTCGTAACCCGACAAAAATATTAAATGTAACACGCACTCGCTACTAATCAGAAGCGATCTCTGAGCTAATGTCGAACGGACTTCACCGGCACTGTGTGTGCTACAGTCGGAGGTTGCAAGCCGAGCCCTCGGCAGTACCATCGGGCGTTGCAGCGGATATTCTACTGATAGATACTGATGTACAAAAGTGGGTACTGAAATCAAATAATGAACAAACAGATTAAAAAATTGCTAGCAAAAGAGCAATGAATTGCAGAACTTAGCCAAGTGTTCAGGGGGTCAAGTATCAAGTGTGTGGTGGAGTGTGCAATCACTCACCTTGACTAATTAGGTTCGCTCTTACAAAACTCTATCCTTCTGAAAGGAAGGCTCTTACTGGAAGGGGGACGTCGTAAACGCTTTAATCACAATATCTGCATTGACTTGACCACACTTCACAGTATACGATTAAGTGCGCTTTATAGTCTTTCGTTCAATCTGCACTGGAGGCACCATTTTTTTTCGGATCTTTTTACGACGCCCGTAAAGAGCCGGAATTGAATTTTGAACAATCTGTAATACTTAAAAACTAAGTACCTAAGCAAGATAGGTTCTCTCAGATTAGATTATCTCATGCATAATAATATGGCCTGTAACGTTATCGGAGCGTTTTTTATACTTGCTGTAATTTTCTTCTGCGTAAACGGGCTCGTTTCCAGGTTCGCAGGCGCACGGTGGGTCCTCCTTACACTTAAAACATTTCAAGTATGCGAAGAACCCGCCGTGATTTTCTTTTATTTTTCCCGGTTGTGGGCGGAAAGGACTGTCGGACTTTTACTGAATAAAACCCATCCATGTTCCTTATTGTGCCCATTGCGTTCCGGAGGCGCGGTATCTCTTTCGTCAACACGGCTAGAAGTTATTCAACGTATGGACGGTGAGCTACCCATTACTCAGGTAAGGTTCGCTCGGGTTAGGTTCGCTCAGGTTAGGTTCGCTCAGGTTAGGTTCGCTCAGGTTAGGTTCGCTCAGGTTAGGTTCGCTCGGGTTAGGTTCGCTCGGGTTAGGTTCGCTCGGGTTAGGTTCGCTCGGGTTAGGTTCGCTCAGGTTAGGTTCGCTCAGGTTAGGTTCGCTCAGGTTAGGTTCGCTCAGGTTAGGTTCGCTCAGGTTAGGTTCGCTCAGGTTAGGTTCGCTCAGGTTAGGTTCGCTCAGGTTAGTTTCGCTCAGGTTAGTTTCGCTCAGGTTAGGTTCGCTCAGGTTAGGTTCGCTCAGGTTAGGTTCGCTCAGGTTAGGTTCGCTCAGGTTAGGTTAGGTTAGGTTAGGTTAGGTTAGGTTAGGTTAGGTTAGGTTAGGTTAGGTTTTTTTTTTTTTTTTTTTTTTTTTTTTTGTAGTTTCTATTCTCCACTCCCTGCCATGAGCAGGGGCGTTTTTAATCGTTTTTCTATTATTGTCAAGTTTGCTGGTTTATTGTATTGTAGAATTTTGTGTTGTTTATATATTTCGTACGTGTATATTTATTTTATTTTGTATTGTTCGTCTCTTATTTCCTTATTTGCATCTCGTTAAGTTATTTTCTCTTGCTTGCTTGTTGTAGGATCATTTTTGTTATTATTAATTCTTTTCGTGATTACAGTTCGGATATGATCGTGTTTAAATAGATAGATAAATAAATGATTGAATAAATAAATAAATAAATATGTTTTTATACATCTGTAAAAATTGTGTTTTTTAGATATGTTCTTATTTATATTTAATTATATATTATATTTTGTGTATTTCTTTCCTTTCTCAAGGGTGGCGCAACTCTTGATGCAATCAATTACTTGCGCCATCTTGAGCCCATCTTTTGTATTTATGTGTGTATATATTTGTGATGTTTTATAATCTGTGTCCATGTTGTTTTGTGTGTAGCTCGCTCCTTTCTCAAGGGTCGCGCAAACTCTTGACGTTTATCAATACATTGCGCGACCTTGAGCCCATCTGTTTGATATACTTTCCGATGTAGTGTTTTAGTTAATATGTTGTGGTTTTGGATATGTAGTGTATGTATAGTGTAGGCGCCACATTTTTAACACATATGTATATTTATTTCCTATTTTATTTAATTGTGTGGATTTTCCGTTTGGCAGTCGTGGCTGGCCGGGCCTTGCAGTGCAATAGTCGCTATCTGTTTCCAGCCGCCACGACCTCCACCACCTTCCTAGCAAATTTTAAAAAGCTCTCCCTTCTTTTCTTGTCTATCATAATCTCCCACAAGTTCTCCTTTTTGTACCTGTCCCCATGCTCCTGTTCACTGTCATATCTTGCTCGACTGAAAATAGGGCAGTCGAGCAAGACATGCAGCGCCGTTTGTGGGACGCCCGGGGAACATGTGCACGATGGGTCCTCCTTACACTTAAACCTTGTCAGGTATTCTGAGAACCCACCGTGCCCCGTCAGCAACTGTGCGATTATGCCGTCCATCGGAATTTTTATTACAGTTTTGTGGCTGGCGATGGCGTCGGGGAAGAACACCTTGGTGGTCCCGGCTGTTTCTCCCGACTGATACCTTCGGTTCCATTCGCCAAGGGACCCCCGTCTGATGAGCCCCTTGACGAATGAGACCGGGCATTTGTCGTAGTCGGGAGATCGTTTCAGGTGAAGGGCGGCCATCTTGGCCAGGCAGTCGGCGCGTTCGTTGCCCGCAAGCCCCGCGTGGGCCTTCAGCCAGAACAGAGATACAACTTTGCCCTGACCGAAGGCAGTGCGAAGGTTTTTGCGGGCTTGGACCGCCAGGGGGTGCGGGGAACCATTATTTACTACAACATCCAGCGCAGACCTGGAATCGCTGTATATCGCGAAGCTCTGCTGAGCACCCCGAACAATGTTATCCGTGGCTCTGCATATGGCCAGGAGCTCGGCCTGATAGACCGTGCCGTACGATGGCAGCTTGAGCTTGACGGCCTTTGTCTCCGC
Organism: Caradrina clavipalpis; assembly: GCA_932526535.1. Classification (NCBI taxonomy): domain Eukaryota; kingdom Metazoa; phylum Arthropoda; class Insecta; order Lepidoptera; family Noctuidae; genus Caradrina; species Caradrina clavipalpis. Next base: position 11,081 of record OW052106.1, on the reverse strand, counting down.
ATCGCCCTCCCAATACGAGGCTGCGGCGCCCACCTTGCCGTCAATCTTGCTGCCATCAGTGTAGATTTTGACGGCGAAGTCACTATTTGCATCCAGTTCTTGTTGGTCTATCAGGCTTTTGAACTCCAGGTGCATATGCGTTGCCGGATGTCCATTTTCGGCGTGCCCCGCCCTTCGCTCGATCTCCGCGCCCGCGAGGTCCGGCCTGGGTACCCCCCTCTTGGCTTCGTACAGCGCTGCTGCCTCCTGTATGCGAATATCGAGGGGCAGTATCCCAGCCAGAAGCAGCGCCGCGTTCAGGGAGACCGTGCGGTAGGCTTTGCAGAGCTTCTGCGCGAATCCGCGCTGGATGGAGGCAAGCTGTTTTCTGGCTCCCATTTTCCCCACTGCCGGCGCCCAGGCGCTCGCCGCGTACATAGCCACTGGTTCTATTACTGCGCTGTAAATGACTCTTATGACATCTGCGTGAAGGCCCCAGCTGATCTTGGCCGCTCTCGACAGCTGCCCGTATATATTAACAATTTTCTTGCATATATTAAATATATGTTTATTAAATGTCAGGCAGCTGTCGATAGTGAGGCCAAGGATTTTGATTTCTTTTGCCATAGAAATTGCGACCCCGCCCATGCTCAGGAGCGGGACATCAAACTTCAGCTTCCTGGTGATCACCATCGCCTGGGTTTTATGTGGTGCAAACTTCAGCTTGTTTTTGACGCCCCACTCCCCAACATAGGCGAGGGCGGCATTGGCCTGCCTTTGGACCTCCAACGCAGTGGTTAGGTTAGGTTAGGTTAGGTTAGGTTAGGTTAGGTTAGGTTAGGTTAGGTTAGGTTAGGTTAGGTTAGGTTAGGTTAGGTTAGGTTAGGTTAGGTTAGGTTAGGTTAGGTTAGGTTAGGTTAGGTTAGGTTAGGTTAGGTTAGGTTAGGTTAGGTTAGGTTAGGTTAGGTTAGGTTAGGTTAGGTTAGGTTAGGTTAGGTTAGGTTTTTTTTTTTTTTTTTTTTTTTTTTTTTTTTTTTTTTTTTGTGTTTTTCAGTTCTCCACTCCCTACCTTGAGCAGGGGCGTTGTAAATCATAGTTTTGTTTCTTATCATAATTGCGTGTAGTTTTGTTTTGTTTGTTAGTTCTTACATTTGTTGTGTTTATACATTGTTTGTATTGTTCGTACATTATTTTGTTTCTTTCTTGCCTTTTGTTATTTGTTGCATTTGTTTGTTTGCGCTTGTACTTTGTTCAAAATTGTATGTGTTTCATTCTTTTGATTTTTCAGTTTGTTCCAAGTTTGTTATTTATTTCGGTTATATATTATGTAGAGTTTTGTAGTATCGTCGTTTGTATATCGTTGTTTTATCTGATTTTTATTTTGTTTGTATGTTCCTTTTTTGTTTCATTTTGTTTGCATATGCTGTGTTTCTTTAATTTTTACAGTTTTGTCTTTTTATCATGTGTGTTGGCTATGTAATGTTTTGTGTATCACTCTTTTAGTTTCATTTGTTTGAGTTTTGCTTTATTGTTTGTTATAAGATTTTGTTTTTGGATTTTGTTTGTGTTTTGCTTTATTGTTTATTATTAGATTTTGTTTTTGGATTTTGTTTGTGTTTTTCTTTTTTGTTTCATTGCTTTGATTGTTTGTTTGTTTGTTTGTTTGTTTGTTTGTATATCAGTCGTTTTCTTTACTTTTTATTTCTTTGGTTTGTGTCTACAGTTTTTTATTTTTATATATAATAATTTAGAGAGTTCATAATTTGTCCATGTGACCAGCTTCTACATGTATATTTATGGATATATATAATGTGTGTATATTTTGTTCTATGTTTATAATATATATAATACTTTCTATCAATACTGTGCCCTTTTATATACTATTGTTGTTATAATTGTGTATCATTTAAATGTGTGCTGTTGCTTTTCTTTCTCAAGGGTCGCGCAACTCTTGATGTTACTCAATATTTTTGCGCTACCTTGAGCCCATCTGTGTGCTTTCCTTTCGAACATAAATAGACGATTAATGAATAATGTTTTGTGTGTTTAGATGTGTTTATGCATATTGGCTATTTTTGGTGTATATATGTGTGTAGTCTGCTATATATATTATATATTTTTGCCGACATGTCTTTCTCAGGGGTGGCGCAAACCCTTAGCGATTGCTAATACATTGCGCTGCCCTGAGCCCTTCCTTTGGTCAAAAATTGGTTATGTATTTATAATAAATAAAAATAGATATATAAGATGAAGCTAGAACTCCAATGCACCTCGTGCTCCTCCCGGTCTCCCCAGAATGTTCCTCCTTTTTTGTGCGGGACCTGTAATCGCCCCGGCCTTTTTGGGAGGGGCCGCGCGACGCTGTCATTTACTCCCGGCGGCAGACTCGGTCTTCGGGGCAGCTAACTCCCCGGGCCGCAACGCAACGTAAGGTGAGCGATGTGTGTGTTTTGGTGAGTGAAATGTGTTCAGTGCATGTTATGTATGTTGTTTGTGTATGTGTTTATAGTGTTTTGGAGTGGTTGAGTGTTCCTGATTGGTGTTGCGTCCGACGGGCTGCTGTGTTAATCTTCATTAACTGGGCCAGTTTCTCATGAAACTGGTTCCAGTTAGCCTTTTTTGAGAGCCTCGTCGTCCGTTGTGTGTGTGTTCGCTCACCTTCCTGCAGCTTCACGTTGAAGGCAGTGGCGGTGCGGCCCGAGGCCGTCGTACTACGACCTATGTCCCAGGTTTCCGCCAGGTTGAGGACAGACATCGCGCGCGCGGCTTTATAAACGGAAGTCGGGGTATCGCGGACATCTGGCGGCTGTAAAATTGCCCTGTACAGTGTTTTGTCCCAGGTGGGAACTGATGTGGACGCGTTTATCGCGGTGGCGCCTTTAGCAGTACGCGACGGTGGACCGCGCTATTGCGTCCCACCGCCGGCGTAACGGGCAGTCCAGGCTAAAGCCGTTGTGAGCCAGATTATCATGGCCGGCTTTTTTGCAATTACAGCATTTGGGGGGCTCACCGGCTAGGTGCGACGGGCATTCGGCTCTCAGATGAGCGTCGCCGCAATGCGAACAAAGGTCCTCCGTCCCGGTGCAGTGTTTCCGGCCGTGGCCGAAACCGAGGCATTTCGTGCACTGCACAAGGGGAGTCTGGTCGTAGACCCTCACCCTTTGCAGGTCGATGTGTGCACGGCCTGCCTTGGTCAGGATCTGCCACACCGGGGGGGAGACCTGCACGACCACATGGCTCTCGTGCGGGTTGCGTGCTCGCTTCCGGTATTTAACGGCGACCCTCACCTCGTCCTTTTTGAGCTCGCCCAGGAGATGCTGGTTCTGCTTGAGGATCGCCCTGGTGATGTCGTCGTCCGTGTTGTAAGACAGAACGTCCGTCAGCACCACCAGGGGATCCCTGTTAACCGCCTCCTCTACTTTTAGCCCTGCCGTTGAGCCCCCCAGTCTGTTCTTGACTGCCTCCAGCTCACCCCGGGTCCGGCAACCTATTACGACCTTCTGGTCTCGGGTCTTCCGAACCTTATCGACCCGGATGCCCGTCTCCCTGGCGTCCACAGCGATTCTTATTTTATCGACGACGGCACTGCTGGTATCATTGCCGTCGTCGGAGCTCACTATGAGCGAGTGCAGCGGCGGCAGCGGCACATACTGCTTGCCAGCCGCAGCGCCCGCGTAAGTACCCGGCTTTTCGGCACGTTCCTGCTGTCCCTCCATCGTCGCCCGGAGTCTCCTCATTTCCTCGCCACTCTCCTTCACCAACGCGCTATGCTCCGCTAGTGAAGCGAGCAGCGAGTCGACAGCTGGAGAGGTTTCCGGGGGCGGAGTCGCTTTACTGGCGGCCACTTCGACCACTACCCCTTTTGTCGAAGCGGCGGCCGCCGCCTCTTCCTTAACTAGTTGATAAAGCCGCTCCACGGCCTGGGTGATCCCGGCTTTGAGGTCAGCCCGAAGGTTTCGTGAGTCGCCTAGGTGCGACTTTGCGCGGAGCAGACAGTTCCGCGCCTCGGTGACCCGGTCTGTGGGTTTTTGGGGCTGTTTTGGTCCCGTTCCCGGCGATCCTCCCGCCGTCTCGACGGATGTTCTGCGCAGCGCGACTTTGCAGTCCATGGGTTGCGCAGTCCTCTTAGTAGGCTGCGAGAGGGCCGCCGCGACCGGGGCCGCCTTCCTGGGCGACCGAGCGGCTGATGACGAAGGGGGCTGGCTTGACGACGGCCTCGCACTTTCCCACTCTCCGATGCTCCGCCTCACGGTTGAGGAAGCCTTGGGAGAGGGGACATTTTCTTCGACCGATGGAGAGGTATGGGGACTTGTGGGGATCTTTTTCGCGGGCGTTCTGGCGAGATACATATTTAAGGAGGATTAAAAGTGCTAATAAATTAAATAATTCGCAGTTTGACAAACAACAATACAAAAACAAAGCGAGCGTCAATAGGTGTATAAGTATAATAATTATGTATAAGTAAAATGTTTAATTGTATATATTTAAAAAGTCTGGTCACACGCTGTATATGGGCGTGTGAGTCAATATGCACTTTGGGTGCACGATCCTGTCTTTAATAATGCCCGGGGCAGTCAATTTTGGGTGTAGAAGCCAAAATGTCAATAAAAAATATAGCAATATATGTATATATCAGATAGTCGTGGCCCCCGTCGTCGATTTAGACAGTAAAATTTTTCGGTCTGTATAAAAAATCAATTAAGGGTGGGCATGGGCGGGCACGAATTTTTGTGATTTGGACAGTTTTTTACTGTCGGGTGGTCAATTTTTGTATGGGCGGCTCTGTTTTGAGGGTGCACACGCGTAGCCTGCGCGGAGTCCCGTCTACTGTGAAGATTTGAACCCGTTCGCACAACAGGAACGGGAGTTATTCGCCAGGGAAGGGCTTAAAAACGCAAAAATTTCGAAAATTTACTAAAAAATCTATTATATTTAAAAAACTAACAATTGTATCCCTTTTTGTTTTTCAGGACTCGGGTGGAGCAGCTTCAGGCGCGTCCAGCGGCGTCCCTAGATTTATTGTATGACTAAAAATGACAAAGTTATTAAATTTTAAAGTTTGTAAAAATTTGGAAAAGTGTTTTTCTTTAATAAAAAATTTCCCTTTTGAGATTTTCCAGAAATATTTACGGGAGTGTACAGGGCTCGCGGAGCCGCGTCTAACGGTGTATTGCACTTGTATATACGGTACCTTATAAGGGTGTAAAAATTGCGACAAAGTTTCGACAAAGTTATTTCAAGTGCTCACTAAGGTAAACTTTTGCAACCTACCTATATATAGATATATGCGTATATGTACGGTGATTTTACTAAAATTGCTTGTTTCTACACCAATTCCCACGGGATTTTTGCGGATATCGCTGCGGTTTCACTCCTGGGAGTTCGGCCGATGCGCTGGAGCCAGTGACGTGGAAATTACCTTGGAAAATTGGCGAAAAACGGGATAAACACTAAATAAACGGGCAGAATTTTTGTGATTTGGACAGTTTTTTACTGTCGGGTGGTCAATTTTTGTATGGGCGGCTCTGTTTTGAGGGTGCACACGCGTAGCCTGCGCGGAGTCCCGTCTACTGTGAAGATTTGAACCCGTTCGCACAACAGGAACGGGAGTTATTCGCCAGGGAAGGGCTTAAAAACGCAAAAATTTCGAAAATTTACTAAAAAATCTATTATATTTAAAAAACTAACAATTGTATCCCTTTTTGTTTTTCAGGACTCGGGTGGAGCAGCTTCAGGCGCGTCCAGCGGCGTCCCTAGATTTATTGTATGACTAAAAATGACAAAGTTATTAAATTTTAAAGTTTGTAAAAATTTGGAAAAGTGTTTTTCTTTAATAAAAAATTTCCCTTTTGAGATTTTCCAGAAATATTTACGGGAGTGTACAGGGCTCGCGGAGCCGCGTCTAACGGTGTATTGCACTTGTATATACGGTACCTTATAAGGGTGTAAAAATTACGTCAAAGTTTCAACAAAGTATTTTCAAGTGCTCACTAAGGTAAACTTTTGCAACCTACCTATATATAGATATATGCGTATATGTACGGTGATTTTACTAAAATTGCTTGTTTCTACACCAATTCCCACGGGATTTTTGCGGATATC